>JAHBBC010000003.1:0-1200000 GCA_019915015.1 Auriscalpium vulgare
GCGCAATATGTGGTCGAGAGGCTCCACCGCGATCAACGGAGCAACGCAGGGCAGGTTGCGAGGTGCAGCGATGACGGACGAGTCGAAAGGCGGGGACAGACGCGGTTGTCCGTTAGCGCCGTGGCTTGCTTGCCCCCAACACGCTGCAAATACCTCAATATTAAGTACTCGAGACCGATGCCCGTCTACCCCATCGCGCACCCTTGCCTGATGTGTTTCAACTGTACTCCGCGGCCGCCCGCTTGCTGACTATTACCAGGAGGAGGAACGCAACGTGTCCTCGCGAGTCGCCACTGGCAGGTCCCAGATCATCGACCTTTATTTCATCAGCCCGGAAGGCCGCACCTAGCATTTTTCCTTGTAAGTAATTGGTAAACGATCAGTCAGTTCACCTCGTGTCCTGCACCAGGCGAACCAAGATTCCGCCCTTCTCACCCTTTCCAGCGCACCCGCATGCTGTCTTTGTCCAGTCGATCAGCTCTCGACTTTCAGGCCGAAGCTTGCTCCATCCCTCGTTCCATCTCACGCTGAGCATAAAAGGCACATCCGTGCGGCCTCTGTCGTCTCACTCCCCAGCTCAGGTAGCATTCGTCCGCCCTCTGTCTCCTCACGGCTTCATTGTATTACTATTATCCGACGCTTGTTTTCCCCGCCCCTCGTACGTCTCTCTCGACGTGCCCACGCCTTCCAGCACGCTAAACGCTTCGTGAACAGGTACCATATGGATCAGCTTTACTCTTTCGACGCCATTCTCTTCCCCGCCGACGGCCGCCCGCCACATGTCGTGGCCCTCATGACCAGCCCCGCTTCCTTCACGAACCCCCACGCCCTGCAAGCCAGCGCCGACGATGCGCGCTTCCCTCATCCTGAGGTCTACATGGACTACATTGCAGAGAACATCGGGCCACGCGCGTGGCACTACCAGGTACGTGCACGACGCGTCCGAGTCGCGCCTCGCGTCACACTCAGCTGACCCGGGCGTTTGTGCAGCTCGTCGAGGCGCTCGACGGTATGAACAAGAAATTCACGAACCCGTACATCGTTTATTTCCCCGTCGTCTCCCGCGACGGCATGCCATTCCCCGTGAACAAGTCCGTGCGCGAGATACAGGGACGGTTGTACCGGGAGGAATACGCGTGGCGGGGTAACCTCATCATCGCGAAGTACCGAGACGCACGCTTCTCCCAGATGATGAACGCGTCGATGGCGGACTTCCCCATTTTGAAGAACTATTTGTCCACCCACGGCTCGCCCATCAAAGTAAGCGAGCGCCTCCATCCCACTGCTCCTCTGGTGCCTTCGAGTGCTGAGCACGTACCCAGCACCTCTGAAGCAGCGCCAGAGTCCGAGAATCGGGAGCACCCAACTTATTAGATCCGTGATCCGTCTGACACAGCTGGCTGTTGGCTTCCACTTGCTTCTCCCTACATAGGCCACGGACGCTCTTGCACGCCTCGCTCTGTTTCCCAAAAGTACTGTCTTAGATTACTGTTCCATAGATATTCGCGATATAACTATTAAAACATATAGCATCTTCATAGCTCTTCATGCTTGACGGGTTTCTGTGCCTCTGGAGCCACTTCTGCGGCTGGCGCAGGCGCAGGCTTAGCTTTAGCCTCCGCAGCTTGCCGCGCCTTCGACGCCGCTTCCTTCTTCGGGTCGCAATGTACAGGGATGGGGCTGCTGAGGTCAATCGGCGGATGCTGGACGCGCCCGACCAGAGGGTATGACTTGTGGTCCTTGAAGAACTTCTTCCAGTGGTTCACACCCTGCGCATATGCCGTCAGCGTTTGCGCACCACCCGCGTAACCGGTTCGTGACGCACCCGCATTTCGTCCTCTGTGAGACCACGCAGGTCATGCGTGCGGTGTTCCTTGAAGCATCCCGTTCCGAAGGCGCGCGCTGCGTCCACGCCGGCCCTGTGATCGAATTAAGCTTGACGGGCACGACGCCGCATAAAATGTATACTCACATGAGGGCATATGAGCCCCCGGCGCCGTACACGCGCCGGTTGGTCGTAACATCGTACACATCTCCGTCAATCTTCGTAATGGAGTGTGAGCGGTTGACAGCATGAGGCGATGAATACGACGCACAGCGAGGAAGATGGGCCTGTCGGCGTCCGAGCCGTCATAGTACGCCAGACCCTTCTCGGACAGCAAGCGCTGGTGCGACTGATGGATAGGTCAGCGGCGAGATAAGGTAGGTGGGTCGCCTGCGTTGAGAGATGCACGCACCGGCCAGTACGACTTGACCTGTGCCCACCGGCCCTCGTAGCCCCACAGAAAGTCGCCCGTGATGAACTTGCCGGAGAGCAAGATGAAGATGAAGACGTAGACGAAGAACTTGAGCAGCCCCGTCAAGCCGACCTCATGCTCGGCGGTGGGGTCAGGCTCCTCAGGCCCGACGTCCTCCCCCTTTGCGAGCTTTGCCTCGCGCTCCTTCTTACGTTCAAGCCACTCGTCGTGCAGCTTTTTCTGATGCTCGCGGTAGTTCCGATACCTGCGCACGGGCCGTGAGCCCAGGGCAAGTGGAACCTGGAAGACACGTACGCAAGGAACGGCTTGTTGGGCCCCTTAGTGGAGACCATGCGATTGGGAATGCCTGGGTCCGCGACTTTAGGGTTCTCGTCGACATACGTGGGGTCGGGCGTGGCCTCGATGTTGCCCAGCCAAGACATAATGGAGGGGCTGAGGAGGAGGGAGGAAAGAAACGTCAGGGACGGGCGATATCTTGCCAGACGGCGTCGCGTGCGACACAAGCCTCTGCACGCGTGGCTCAAATGCCCAGAACGCCGTTGGCCACTGCTAGCTATGCGAAGGGATTTCCATTGGCAGCTATCCGCAATATGTATATAACGACAGCAAGCAGTATTATGTGAATAGGTCGCTCGTACCCATAGTAGGCACTACGAGGATGTGTAATATATCATAGATGGTACATACCGAGGCGAGGATAGGTGACACAAGAAAGACTATGGCCGGCACCGGAATCTGCATGCACAAAAAATGAAGATGGAAGGATATCACGAGGGCCCGTGCAAGATAGATAAGCGAACACAAAATTGACGTCGACTGAAGGTGCAGTGTCTGGACTGGATAAAACGATAAAACAACCCCCCAGGAGCAGTGATGAATGCAAGGCCGCAGCGCGACGTCGCGCGTCCATGACGGAAAACCGAAGCCAAGCGAGACGGAGATCGAGAACGATGTGCGTACGGACTATACGTGCGTACCGGGAGAACAGTGCGGTGATGATTAATGTACGAGACGATGATGGAGGGGCCTGCCGATGAGTTGCGTGTGGTATGAGCGATGTGAGCGGGGAATTAGGAGCATGCGGTTCCGTCGAGATTTTGAGGCCAAGAAATGAACTGGAATGCGACAAGCCAGGTAGCGTTGAGGATGCCCGCCTTATAAGCGTTCGTTCCATCCCCGTTCCCGATCGCGCTCCCTCTCGTCCTCGCGCTTCCGGGCTCGCTCGCCGGCCTGCTGGGAAACAGTCACGTACGCGCCGCCAACTTCCTCCGCGTCCTGGTCTAAGCCCGGAGGCACCGCCGGTCCAGAGTTCGACAGATACTGTACGTCGCTGTCCAAGAAGTCGTAATCGTCATTCTTGCTCCGTAGGAGCATGAACTGCGGAGTCTTCGTGAACTGAGACCATATGTCAGTATATATCGTGCTTGGACAGATGCAAGGCAGACCTTGGGTACCGAGTCTGTCGCCATCAAACGGAAGACATGCGTTTGGATGCGACCGTATAGCTGAATCATCGTTTGCAGCTGCGTTGCATTGAATGAACCCAGCTGTTCTTGCTCTAGGCGGCCTTGGAAAGGAGCTCCCGTCAAGGCGGTCATCACCTCGCTGAGATAGGCGGACAGCTCGTTCCGCAGCCCGTGGTCGATGTTCAACTCGCATTGACTTGACGGGGCCAAGTACGTGTGGTAGATGAAGAACGCCTGGTGAATGAGGGCCTCGTGATGTTGCTCCATCGCGGCTTGCCCTGGCGTGTTCGCCTTGATGCCTGCGGCAGCCATAGGGCGAGAGGGCAATGCTGACGTGGCTGAGGAAGTGATGTTGAATTTGCGCTTGAAATCCTCGACCTCTAGCCAGAACGACAGATTCTCTTCGCAGAAGTTATCGCGCAAGAACTCGCGAAAGAGGCCACGAAGGTTGGGCTGATCAATGATGAACCGCAGACGCTCAGTGTTGCTCTCCTTTCCCCGCTTCTCGCTGTGGTCATAGCTGGCGTTCATCTTCTCCGCCAGCGATATCCGCCGGTGGATCTTGGCGTCGGCCGGTGCAAGCTTCTTCGCATCCTTCAGATCTTCTAGGGACGAACGCTCGGTGACAAGGTTGGCCGACGAGCCGTTGGGAGAGTCACGGGTCCCGTTTCGGGACGAATCCCATCGCGCGGTGCGGATGCCTTCCTCCGTGATCTTGTAGATTGCCTTCGCAGTGCAGCGGAACTCACCGGTTTGCTGCGGTTACAAAAAAAATAAGAATCAACGAAGCCGATAAAAGACGCTAACTTACCATGACAGGGGAATTGCCGCCAGGTGCAGACCCACGGACAGTGAAGATGATAGCCGAATCGTTGTTCTTGCGCTTGTCGCTGACCAAGACGATGAGGCCGAAGCGAACGAACTGGGCTGCCATTTCGGCGGCCTCTTCCCGACCAACGACGGAAGTAAAATCACAGAGCCACTCGAGGGCGGCCAAAGCAGCGAAACAATACCGGTGAGTGATGGTCTGTGTCTTGCCGCCTTGTATTTGCTTGTCTTGGATGTCCATGAGTTGTATGCCGCGTGAGCGATCATGATACGCCTGGGTGGGGTCGGCGGGCTGTGGAGCGGGCTGCGTATAGTTCTGTTGGCGACCGACGAAACGGCGGAAAAGGGCAGTGATGACAGATTGGGAAACGATGATCTCGTCGTCAACGGAGCGTCGCTCGAGATGAAGGAGCTTCATGCATATAGGCTGCGAGGCGAAGACATGAGCGAGGTGGTCGCCGTTGATGCCGTTCCGACTGATGAAGCGCTCCAAGACGTGGAGACCCTTGGGTGTGAGAACATATACGCCACGGTCCTTGAAGAGATTTGATGAGGGGTCGGCGGCGTTCTCGATGAGGCGTGCATCCATAAAGTGCTGGCTCATGGCCTTGGCCATATCGCGGGTCATCGAAAAAGTGGTCGTGGTCGTCGTCGTGATCACTCGTGACGGCTCTCGAGGGTCCGGCCCACGGTTGGACTGGGAAAACTTGAGGGATGCGAGATTGGCGGCGGCCTCATCGCTGAGGACGAAAGGGTCGGAAAGTGCAGAAACGAGAGAGAAGAAGGGACGCACGTGGAGAAGCTATTTGGGAAAGAGCGGAAGAACTGCTTGTGATGGGTGAGCTGAAGGGAGACGATGAGGGTAGCGAAGAGGTCGAGAGTGTCCTGGAGAGTGAAGCGGGTGAGGACGATGGGAGGCGACGGGGAAGAGGAAGGGTACTTTTAGAAAAGGGCGACCACGCTTTGTGGTCTTCATCATGTGAGAAGAGGAGGCCTGTGGGGAGGCATCTTGCTGGGGCGAGGGGGAGGTAGGCATGGGAGGGCCGGGGGAGGAAGAAAGAAAGGGAGAGAAAGGGAGGGGGAGGAGGGAGGAGGGAGGAAGGGAGGAGAGGACAGGCAATGGGACGCGCGACGGCTGATCAAAGACAGCGCCGTTGCCAACCGCCTCCCTAGACCCTAACCTAACCCCGCCGCCCCTTTGCCTCCGCGACCCCGATCACCGCCCCGCCGCCCGCCAGTGCTAGTGCCACCCGCCACCCGCCGCCGCCGCCGCCGCCCGCTCCGGCGCCGCGCTGGGCTAGCGGTTACGTCTCGGTGTCAGCGACGAGCGGGGTCCTGCCCGCGATCGTCCAATATATCTCGGCAGACCCAGCTTCGGAAGCCAGGAACCATCCGACGATCAATCCCGCGCCCACCTTGGACATGCGGCTGCCATATCCGTCGCCTGACTCGCGCGCGGTCCCTGGACCGTTTGCTCCCGTGGACGCTCCGTGGACCCACACGCCCCGCCCCGCCTCGCCCCTACCGCGAGGTTAGGGCCGGCACATGGAAGGTTCTCGAAAGTTCGCGAGCTCGTCGAGTGCACAGGCAAGCCCTATATCAAGTCCACTTGTCTGCGCAGAGCTGCCAGGACCACCCGAACGACCATGGCATCCGTGAGCACCGTGTCCACACCGTCCACACAGTACGTGCCTTCTGACCATTGACATCCAGGTAGACGCACTCAAGGCAGAGGGCAACAAGGCTTTCTCTGCCAAGCAGTATGATCAAGCTATAGACCTCTTCTCCAAAGCCCTCGAACTCGATCCCAAGAACCACGTCCTCTGGTCGAATCGCAGCGCTGCCAAGGCCGGCAAACGAGAGTGGGAAGGCGCATTTGAAGACGCGGACCAGGTGTGGCGTCTCTCATTGTATGCTCGCACACGACACTCAGATCCTGTCAGTGCATCGCGGTGAACCCGACTTGGTCAAAAGGGTATGCCCGCAAGGGCGCCGCGCTGCATGGTCAGCGCCGCTTTGACGAGGCCATCGCTGTGTATGAGGAAGGTCTGAAACTCGAGGACTCCCCTGCCCTTCGGAAGGGCCTCGAGGACGTAAAGTCAGCGAAAGGTGTGTTCGCACCGTAGTATCCTGGCTGACAATCACTTGACGCGGTGCAGCTTCTGACGAACGCGGTGATGGTGCTGAGGGTCTTGGTCTCGGAAAGATGTTCTCGGATCCCAACCTTTTTGGCAAACTCGCTGCCAACCCGCGCACACAGAAGCACCTCGCTGACCCGAAGTTTGTCCAAATCGTACGGCTGCTAACAATAGTTGTGATTGTCATATCCTGACCGCGGTCCCTGCAGATCAACGCGATACAAAAGAATCCAAAACTGGCGGACACCCTGCTACAAAGTGGTGACCCGCGTATGATTGATGTCCTGGGAGCTCTCATGGGCATCGACATGCAAGGGTTCTCCCGCCCGGAAGGCTCAGATGAACTTCCTCCTGAGGTTTCTGGAAAGGCGTCTACTTCCTCGCCCCCACCTGCTTCATATTCTCCGCCTCAGCCTCCGCCGTCTTCATCGAAGGTGGCTCCAGCAGAGGACGTCGAGATGACGCCTGCTGAGGAAGACGACGAGGAAGCGGCGGCCAAGAAAGAGGCGGAGGCCGAGAAGAAGCTTGGCTCGGAGGCATACAAGAAGCGTGATTTTGAGACGGCCGCGAAGCACTTCGCCAAGGCATGGGACGTATGGCCAAAGGACGTCACTTTCTTAACAAATTTGAGTGGTATGTTGTCTTGCCCACCTCTGAAGCTGCATGCTAACATTGAATAGCCGTCTATTTTGAGCAAGCTGATTATGACAAGGCAATCGAGACCGCGGAGAAGGCTGTCGAAAGCGGCCGTGAGGTGCGTGTACCTCATCTACACCTTTCCGCACGAGAGCTCACGCACGTCCAAGCTCCGCGCAGACTACAAGCTCGTCGCCAAAGCATACGGCCGCATCGGCACATCATACTCGAAGAAGGGCGACCTTACCACCGCGGTCAAGTTTTTCGAGAAGTCGCTCACCGAGCATCGCACACCAGACATTCTCAATAAGCTGCGTGAAGTCGAGCGGCAAAAGGCAGAGGCCGACCGCCTTGCATACATTGATCCGGCCTTGAGTGAGGCGGCGCGCGAGGAGGGCAACACATTTTTCAAGGAGGGAAAGTTCGCGGAGGCGGTGAAGAGCTACACGGAGAGCATTAAACGTAACCCCACCGATCCACGCGGGTACAACAATCGCGCACTGGTGTACACGAAGCTCGTGGCACTGCCCGAGGCTTTGAAGGACGCGAACGAGGCCATCAAGGTCGACCCCAAATTTGGTGAGTGAAGAGCTGGGTCCGCGCTGTCGTACGTGATCTGACACGCGAACAGTCAAGGCGTACATCCGGAAAGCAAGCGTGTTGTTTGCTATGCGCGAGCATACCAAGGCTCTCGATGCCATCCAGGAGGCGACAGAGCACGATGACGAGGGCAAACACACGTCTGAGATCCAGCAGCAGATGATTAAGATCAACATGGCGCTGTCGCAGCAACGCGCTGGGGAGACGGAACAGGAGACGCTCGAGCGCGCCATGCGTGACCCTGAAGTCGCGGCAAGTCCTATTGTCACTAACAAAACAAGTTCTCGGACTTACTCGTGCATCAGGGTATCATGAACGACCCCGTGATGCAGTCCATATTGCAGCAAGCACAGGGCAATCCGCAGGCTCTGCAAGACCATATGAAGAACCCGGGTGTGAAGGCGAAGATCATGAAACTCGTCAATGCCGGCGTCATCAAGACGCGATAATTCCAACGTACCGCGACCTGTTAGTATTGTAGCCTTACATTTGGTGTCAAGTTTTTCGCCTCGGATCTGTGGGAGAAGGAGATAGCGGCGTATGAGCACTGTATCATCATTTCAAACCAATCTAATTGCAGAACTCGTATACATCGTCTCGTTTATTTCATTCGTAATGAATCTTCAGCTTCAACACCGAGTCGCGAATACGGAGATAGGGCCACAAAGCTCAGTTGAACGCCCAAGTCCACTCGTTCGTGTCAGTTTCTTCAAACGCCTGTCTCGCCCTCCTCGCATACTCGTCCAGCTTCTGAGAGCCTTCCTCCCCGTCCCGCCAGGCCTTGACAGCGCGGTGCACCTCCGCAGGCGAACTCAGCCCCACCACGGTGGGCATGGGACTCTCCGCACCGCCAGCTGCCTTGACAGCCCACGAAACCGCCACAGCGGGCAGTCCGCCGGGCCACGTCTGGGCCCTCTTCAACGCTTCCTTCCCGGCTTCCCTCATTGGAGGCGGAGCAGGGTGCCAGTTTGGCGTAGTGGGAGTGAGGAGCCCCATGCACAACGGTGACGCGGTGACAAGCTGGGGTATGTGCGCGCGGTGTATGAAAGCGGGGAGGAAGGTGAGCAGGTTGTGATTCTGCAGCGTGAGCTGAGTGTAGGACATGAGGATGTCCAATGGCTTGTACGGAGGGTTGTTGAGAACGAGCAAGGCGATGCGCAAGAGGGTCGGCAGAGGCAGCCCTAGACAGGCATGATGAAAATCAAGACGCCAAACGGTGCAGGCGACGTACCAGAGATCCCAACATGTTTGATCAGCCCTTCGGATTGCATCTTGCGCAGTTCCGCAATGGCATCAAGGATTTTCTGATCGCCATCTCCGCGTACTTGACTTTCACCGCCCTCCTTCAGCCCATACGCCTCCGCTTGCTCGCCTAGAGCCACCGCGTGCTTACCATCCTTCCGAGGCTCGATCGTCGGCGCTACAAACTCAACGTCGTGGAGGTATACGACATCCAAAAACTCCGTATGCAGCCTCTGGAGGCTTCGACGGACACTGGCCCGGATTGTCTCGGGCGTGTAGTCGAAGTAGTCTGCGCCGTAGCGTCCGCACTTCGTTACCTGACAGAATCGTCAGCGTGTCATATACAATAACGGCAAGGCAGCAAACCAGTTGGTACGAAGCACGCGGGAACTCGAGCTCAAGGGCCTTCAGCGCTGTACCCAGGACAATCTCGGAATCATCATAGTACGGAGAGGTGTCGAAAGTCCGGATACCATATCTGGCTTCGTTGTCAGATATATACGGCGGCACTGAGCAGATGCGGACCTCAAGGCAAGACGTATTGCTCGGAGAGGTACATCCGTTGTCAGATGTTCGTCGGTGTTGTAGAAGTGAGACCAAGTAGCCGCGCCGAAAGCCAGAGAGGATAACTTATACGGTCCTATTTCTCCCTGAAGTGCGGCGTTAGGCAGACAAACAACGGAATAACGACACCCCTCCCGGAAGAGATGCGCACCACTAATCGACCGTCCGTGGGAAGGTCATCAGGGCCATCTGGAATAGAGTCAAGGGGCGGGAGGTTGATGATGATCTCCGGAGAGCCTAACTCTATACCCATGGCAGAACGAGGTGGTGGTGGTTAGAAAGCAACCTGCGACTCTCGCATGCCAGTACTTGAGATGCCGCTAAATCATCAATTGATCTTTCCCAAGGATCGGGCCACTGATAGGTCACGAGAGTGCCGCGTGCGTCACGCAGTCGAGGAAGGATGGCGAATCGGAAAGAGAAGGTAGTGGAATTGAACTGAGTCTGTGAGTAATACAACGCGAGCGGTCCCCAGCTGTTGTTCGACCCATTGCTTTCCCGCGACCGCGCGATCACAGCTTGTCGCGAGACCAGCTGGAGGCGCCAATGAGCACGAGCTGGATACAAACGGCGCGCCCAAGACACACCTCTTCTCGAACTTCTGGTTGACGGCAACAAGCTTCACATTCTCGTCCTGACCGACGTTGTTCCAGGGTGTTGGGTTTGACTTTGTCCAGACGACTGCAAAAGATCAAGCGTCTGCGCTGGCAGAGGATGTTGGCTGCTCACCGTTGGGGCCCCGTGCGAGACGGGTGAGATACCAGCTTCCTCCTGCGACGACGACGCCCACGACGGCGTAGCTGGATGAAGGCACCATGTTAGAGCGCGGAGCGGGGTGAGCACGGAAGCTCACATGGGGATTGCCTGGAGGACAAGGTGAGCAGACTAGACGCTGAATATATGAAGCGAGAACTCACTTCAATGGCAAACCAATGCCTAAGGAAAGTCTTTCTGACAGGCGACATGGCAAGAGCGAAGAGTCAGACGGTGGAGGTTGGCGGGTTGGACGGTGACTCTGAGGGTGTTGACGACGGTGTTGAACGGCTCCCGATATGTCCCACGGTGCGGCTGTGGGCCCGAACGGCGCCGACCTCGTGTCCAGCGCTGGCCAGACTCACTCGCATACAAATCGAAGACTGGCATAAATCATAATGACAACGCTGTGCTAAGGGAACGGTCCACACATTGTCCGAACGTGCAGATGGTACAAAGAAAGAAGGGCCTCAAGCCACCGATATAATCATGAGAACAACAAGATGCGAAGAGGGAGTAAAGACAGAACAATCAATGTCATAGTGGATCAGTCGGTCGGCGCGTTTGTATGAGGCATCATCGGGGAGAGCAAACTCGTATCGTGCAGGATTCGTGTAGGACGTTGAAGCGTGGATGTGGCAACTATCGAACATCGTCAGTCCTGGGACCGAAAGCAACACGATACACGATTCGGGAGAGACGTACTTTACATCGCCATCGGGTCATCCGCACACTTGAGGCACGGAACATTCGGTTCAATGTCGCCGGTCTTCGTCTTCCATTCCTCCTGCATTCGCGTGCGCAGCCTCTCCAGCTGCCTCTCCTTCGACACAAACCCCCGCTTGCCCTCTGCTTGCTTGCCCGGCCCAAAGAGCATGGGGAGGAAGGCCTGCGAAGAAGTAACAGGGACAGGCCGGTCATTGACGGAAGACACCGTGCTCGAGCTGTCACTGTCGGGCACTATGCAGAGCGCCGCGGCAGCAGCCACTGCGACCTTGGAGCTAGAGCGTGAGGACCAAGGAAATGAAGTTATGGGCATAAGGTTTGCGATGCCCTGAAAAGAAAGAAGAGAGGTAGACGGAGAGCGAGTAGGCACAGTGACACTCGTCACATTTGGTGCCGCACCGTGTTCAGCGCATCTACGTGGAATGAGATCGGCTGCGTACATAAGACTGCATGAACATCGGACATACTGAACAAAGATCGTGGTTTAGAAAGCGCACCATTGGCGTGAAGGTTTGAAACGGAAATGGGCATCTCGGCATTGCGTGACGGCACAGCTGAGGGCGACTTGCGTTGAGGTTGGGGAAGAAACGTAGGAGCGATAGTGACGGGTGGGGCAGGGGGCGAATACCTTGACGCGGTAGGGGACTCCTTTCGAGGCTGGGGAAGGAAGGATGGTCTGGAGATTCCATGTTTCGTGGGCGATGAACTGAGGGGACTGAAACGTTCCTTGGGCAAGGCAGCGCCTACGGCAGACTTTGTCGGGGTCTCGAAGCGTTTGAGGGACACTGCGCGGGGAATAGCAGATGGTGACTTCGTCACGTCAGCGGATTTCCTGATCATTACGGGTGCGTCGGGGAATGCGACAGTCTTCAATTCACTGGTGAAGTCTGGCTGAGTAAACGAGAAGGAATCTTCATCTTCTTCCATGAACGTCTCATGGAACGGGATCGTCTTCGAAAGAGATGTAGATGGCGACGGAGTCCGAACGAATTCGGTCGACGACGGGGAGCCGAAGTCAGCGGGTGGGCTGAACGTAAACCGGATCCACCCTCCACCTCCTCTCCGACAATCTCGTCAGCCTCGCTGATAACGATGGAGACGTCGGGCTCTTCCTCAGGCTCCTCCTCTTCGACGACAGCATCAAGACCACTGTGAAGCTCTGCCCTGGCGGTGTGGTTGGGCTCATTGACCTCAACGCCGACGTCGGCGGGAAGCACGAAGGGAGGTAGATCGTCATCGTCGTCATCGGCACCAAAAAATCCCTTCGAGAAAGCACCTTGTTGAGCGGCTGCAGTGAAAGCACTCATCGGTGGCGAGTCCTCTAAGTCTTCAAGGCAGCCGAAGAAGCGATCGACCTTCTCCGGCGTACTTTGAACGGGTACAGATGACTTTGAGGGGAACGACCAAGTCTTGGAGAGTGAAGCACGACGCTCATGGAGAGTGGGCGTGGTAGCGAGTGAAGCTGAGGGAGATGCTGCCACTTGAGCGGAAAGTTGGAGGTGAGATGTAAGACGCGGACTGTCTCCCAGCGACCCCGAGAAGGAGCTGTCGGGGCTGCCGTAGTTCTCGTCTTCCTCATCCTCGTCTTCGTAGCTAGCGAGGCCGTTCTCTTCATCAGACATTTGGCCACTCTCGTCCTCTTCGAGGACCACCTTCAGCTCGAGTCCACGAGCGCAGAACCCTTCGTCAATAGACTCAACGTCCGTACTTGAGCTCTCGGAGTCAATCGACATCATGCCGCGACGACGTGTGAATGGGACAGCCACGTTGTTGACTTTGAAGCCTCCCGGTGTAGGAGTACCAAGAAGACCAGCGCTCTCCAATTCCTTCTCCAAGTCGCCACGGCATCTCTTCTCTTCGGCAAGCTCGGATTTCAGCCGTGCAAGCTCGTCTTCTGCGTCCTTCTTAGCCTGGAATGCTGCCTGAAGGTCCTCATAGTCTGCCTTGATCTTGGAGAAGTCGCCTTGCAGGGCGTTGAGCTTTGACAGCGTTTCCTCCGCAAACGTAGCTTTTCTCTCCGCGTCTTTCACCGCTGCACGTTTCTCCACCTCCACCAAACCGAGTCGCTCTCGAGAGACCCAAGCTTCTCTCCTCTCCTGATCGACCCTGCGAGCGAGGAGGCCGGTCTGCTTCTCGAGATCCGACACGCGCATGCGCCAACCTTCCACGTCTCTCTTCAGTTCGTCCCGCTCCTCTTTGAGATCAGCGATGAGCTGCAGCATCTCATCACTTGGCTCCGACGTCAAACTGGTACCGCTTTGCGCGGAGACGTCCGAAGTGCAGGAGTCGGGACGGGAGCGAGAACGAGAACGAGATGACAGAGCACGTTCCAGGTCGGTGATGCGCGCGACCAAGGCCGCTTGCGATTGATGAAGGAAGCTAGAATGTCTGCCCCAATCACTCTCGGAGTCCAAGGAAGTCCGCCGTTCTGTGGTGGGGGTGAGTTCTGGCGTGGGCAATCCATGGACGTATTGCGGCACCGAGGGCTTGTATGAAATGCTGCTACGTCGCTTCGGCTGCTCTAGCGAGTCTGTGGATACCGACGAAAGGCTGTCCGCGCGACTGCTCAACGAAGAACGACGAAAAAGAGCCGTGGAAGGAGCTGTCACAGGAGGTAGCACCATGCTCTGTCGTCTCATCGCGATCGTCGCCACTGGGCTTTCCGTGACCGACGGAGAAGCGACCAGGCCTGGAGAAGACGCCAGGGTCAGGGACTTCAAGCCGCTGACTTTGGGGCTTGGCGAATACGACGGCGTTGGCAAGTCGCTTGCAACGGCAGTTGCTTCGGGCGTTAGAGCAAGAGGCCGGAGTGTGAGGCCGGTGGGACGATGACGAGCTGGCGATGGAGTGGTGACCGACCCAACCACGGAAAAATGAGTGCTATCCGAAGCCTGTGCATGAGAGGAGTCCACAGGCAAAGACGCCACGGCCTCGTTCTCTTTCTCTTCATCCTCGTCATCTTCTTCGACGAGCGTGTGCAGCTGATCCTTGATGGACGACGAGACGATGTGCTTTCCAAACGACTCGCGTTTGTTGGAAAGGCCGCTAAGACCGGCACCGAAGCCTCCTCCAAGGCCGGGCGGGTAGGATGGCTTGCTCGCTATACGTCGATGGTCAGCACATAGCCACCAAAAACATGTCGATGACGCTTACGCAGCTCAAACATCCGTCTCTCCAACTCGGGCGTGTTCAATTCAGGGATGTTAACAGGCGAGAAGACGTCAGCACCCGATTTGCCTTCGAGTGCCCAGAGAGCCCGTCTCCGGATGGAGTCCTTGTCCCCAAGATTGATGTTGTCCTCGCTAAGAGAAGCCGGCAGGGCAGGAAGAGAAACGCCCATCATCTCCGCCGACTCGCGGCGAGTAGAAACAGACGAACGCCGCCGGTGATGCGAACTTCGCTGACCGGCCAAAGAAGAATTGGAATGGGTAGAAGCAGAAATTGGAAAGGTAGCGGAGTCACTCGTAGAGTTGGTGGAGTTGGAAAAGCTAAGAGAAGGGCTGGGGGATACGGAGTTGTTGCGAGAGTGGGAACGTGAATGGGAGAGTCTTCTGTTAGAGACGGTGGCATGCGGAGATCCCGCGCTTCCGCCCAGTTTGAAGGACTCAAACTGACGGTAGTTGAGCAACGGAAATAGAGAGGCAGCCGTGGACATACCCTGTTCTTGTCGGCAATGGACTCATCATCTCTGATCCTGTTGGTGGCTACGTTGGTAAGGTCCACAATTTGGGTGTTCATTTTCGTGACAATTTTCGGGCAATGAGTGGACTGGTGCTAGGAATAGCGTGAGGGGGAAATGAAAGGAAGGGACCGTCAGACGGTAGACACCCGGGGGCAGAGGATAGAGATGATGGTGGCGACGAGCAAGCGGGCGAAGGCAGGCGAGCGCCTGCAAATCCAACTGGCGATCACACGCGCAAACAACCGTGGCATGATCATCCCGCGCAGACAGCGAAAACACAATATATATGCACAGGGCTCTAGCGACACCTGCGGCCAGTACTTCGCCAGTGCGCTTGGAGACAAGCGTGGATCTGATAGGGACTACCTGCGGACCCTAGGCCTAAACCCATCGTCCCCGTTACCTCCTAGGCCTAAACCCCATCGTTCGATGAATCCCCCCGTTGTCAAAGTATCGTCCAAGGAGACCGTGTTTTTCGTCTGCGATGTGCAGACCAAGTTCAGTAAGGCTCTTGTTCACCGAGTCTTTCTCATCCAACCCGCCGCCTCCACAGGGCCCGCTATTTATGAGTTTGATCCTTGCTATTGACAGCTCGGAAGATGTTAAGAGCCGCAAAGGTAAGCTTGCACGAGTGAGGAGCCAACTCGCCTCATGTCGCAGCAGATTCTCGAAATACCTGTGGTATATACGGAACAGAATTCGAGAGGTAAGGTTTGCTCATCGGACGGCAGGCATACGCTGATGCCGACGACTTCTGGGAAGCTCTTGGACCAACTGCGCCTGAGCTCTTGCCGGAACCATTCAATCTAGGCGATCTTTACCTGGGCACCATTGAGAAAACCTTGTTCTCCATGGCGACTCCAGACGTACTATCGATCCTCAACAAGCATGGCCTCACTCAAATTGTGCTCTTTGGCATTGAAGTAAGCACGTCACCAAGAAAATATACCTGCTCCAATTTAATACCTCTCCCGATAGTCCCATGTTTGCGTATTGCAGTCCGCACTTGATCTGCTCGACAGGGGCTATCGTGTACACGTTATCGCCGACGGCGTATCGAGCTGCAACCCCGGAGAGATCTCAATTGCTCTTGAACGTATGCGACAGGCTGGTGCACAGATCACAACGAGCGAAAGTCTGCTCTTCCAGTTGCAAGGTATGCCGGTAGTCCGCGGCCTACGCGCGTTTCATCAACGGCGTGCTGAGTGACGCCGTTTAGCTGACTCGTCCAAGTCGAACTTCAAAGCTTTCTCTGCCATCATCAAGGACGAAAAGGAGTCTACTCGTGCTTCTATGCAGAAATTGATACGCAGTGCACTATGAACTGCAACGATTCGTCCACGACCATGTACATCTCGTTCTCGGACATGGCGGACGGCCGGATCTTCAGCAATTATTTAAGTGCCCTTGCGATGAACTCTCTGACGCGTGCATGTTTGAGGACGTTGAACTGAAGGCTTGAATAGTTGAATACTTAAAAGTGCGGGTAGTCCTAAGTAGTCAGGTGACATGTGCCGAGGCAGTGAGGCCACTGAGGCGGCACACTGGCACGCGGGCAGACTTGCGTTGCACTCACCACCACCACAAGTACCTTCGAATTCATCACTTCAATGCTGGGCAAGCTTGTGCATCTTGGCTTCGACGCCGTTCTCATCGCAGCCTTCCTTGCCGGCGTCAAGCGCACCACGGGCATAACGTATGTTCTACATTCCTGCCTAGCGTGCAGCGTTGACAAGCTCTTCCCTTGGATAGACCTGCGCTTCATAGGGTTCCAAATAAGGACATACGACGTGTGTACCATAGTGCTATCTAAACATTGCTGGTGGCGAGGCTAACATGGTCGAGAGCAGAGATGCTGAGGTCCTATCTGGAATTTGGTGCGTTCATAATCCATACGTCAGCTTCGCCAGTGCATCTCTAACGTCTTCACAAGGGGAATACGCGTTCGATTTCGCCGTCGTCGTCTTTGGGGTACGTCTTGCCTGCGTCCGCTCCACACTCCTGTGCCCTTGCTCAGCTTTCTGCAGCGGTCTGCCTCGTTTGAACGCAAGCATTGAGGCAATATAGAGTCTTTCCATCCTCATGTTCATTTCCCTTTTGTATCGTGAGTTGCTTGTGTTATGTATGGTTGTCGCCGCACCGATCCCGATCGCATTTTATGGCAGATATTCGCCGTCTCGCAATGTATTCTCGCGTGGTCTGGACTCTTTCGTCTCCTGAATATATAATCGTCGCCAGCAATGATAGTATACATGTGTCTGCCGTGCATCAACCTAAGAAGTTGAATACGAAGAAATGAAGGACGACAGAGCCGATGACGAAGTCTGCGAATGCCCTATATTGGATTCTGTGTAAGAACGGACTGCACTTGAAAAGAACTCGTCAAGCCCACCTTTCAGGGGATACATCCTTGAACAAGGTGCGGGTTTCCGAGTTGACTTGGGAACGCAGTGAAGCAGTGAGGACGAATTGCCCGACCGTGCTCGCGAACCTGCGGGATGTCAGACAGCTTGCGAACGCTTGCATGGCGCAGACGTACCCAGACAAGAAGGCGTTGAAAGGAAAGCTTGTGACGAGCACACAGTAGACGAACTGCAGCACGCCGGATAGGACGAGGAACGTAAGGAACGAGTCGATGAATTTGAGACGTGGTGCGGTGTGGTCGAGGTACGCCTTCCAAAGCGTCTGCACCGCGGATGGCGAGGAAGACGAGGATGTGGACGAGGGCGTGCCCTTGACTGGCGCTGTCGCTTTTGGTCCCGCCATGATACCAGAGACGATGAGGAGTCGATGTCTACGTGGCTGAGCGCGCGTCGGCCAAATACAGCAGCCGCGACGCGACCAAACAACTCGCGTCCAAAAATACCGACAACGCACTGGCAGCGCCTCGCTCTTCCCTCCGTCCAGCCCCTCTTGTCATCGTCGTGTTGCCATGCACTCACTCGCAGCGCGACTCTCATCCGCGAGCTCGTCCCGCCTCGCGCGTCTCGCGCTCGGCGCCGGCCAGACGAATGCCAGGTCAATGCTTTCGCGGCGCATCCACGTCCGGACGAAGCTGCCATACAACGTAGAGGACGGCATGGGCGACTTCTTGCCTCCAGTCGCGCTGAAAATGATTGCTGAGGACTACCAGCAAGGTCTTCTGGATCGTCTGAACGACGAAATCCGAGGTGAGCTGCGTCGTGTACAAGTGTTGCTCCGGTATTCATTCGACTTGCATTAGGCTCCACCGTAGAGAATCAGACTGTCGCTCAGATTGTCATCAGCACCGCGACCGACATGAATTACAGCCTTGCATTTAACTATGCGAGTCTTGCTCTCAACAACGACTTCTTCCTCCAACACTTAGTGTGTCAATTCAGCACTTGTCATCAAATGGCACTGGCTAATTCGAGGCATTCTCTCTCCAGAAAGTGCCTACGGGCGGTGCCCGTGACCACACCGGCGACATAGGCCACGAACTTCAGTATGCAATCACAAACCAGCAGGGCAATCTCGCGCAAGTCATCTCGCATGTCTCTGCGGCCGCGCTGGGCATGACCTCCACGGGCTGGGTGTGGTTCGTCACCGACGGCCAAGGAAACCTGGGCGTGGTCGCCACGTATGGTGCCGGTACACTCCTTTCGCCCGACCGCCGTCAAACCAAAGACCTATTGGGTGGCCGCTACATTCCCAAGACGAATTCCGCACCACCACCTCCTGCTGAGGACGAGGAGGAATTCGATGTCCCCGCATCCACGTCCGCCTCTGCGCCGCTAAGCGGGGCCCCGACAACGTCCCCAGCGTCTGGCCTCTCCCGCCAAGCACCCCCTGCACATCCGACGACGCAGACACGCGCATTTCACATGTCTGTCCCTCGCGCGGATGACGGCGTCGCTGCACCCGCGTCCATCTTCATCCCGGAAAACCGTAATCAGGGTCCACAGGAGCTGCACAATGGGGCCGCAGACAGTCCGGAGACGGACTTGGTCTCTATCGGCGCGGTGCTCTACCCGTTGTTTGTGGTCAGCGTGCAGGAGCACGCATGGGTCAGCGCAGGGTACGGCGTCTGGGGGAAGGAGGAGTACCTTAAGCGTTTCTGGACAGTGCTGGACTGGGGAGCAGTTAGCAAGGCGTACGGGCTTGTAGTGGCCACTCAGAGATTGTCTGGAAAACCGAAGCCATAGAACTCGTCTTCATTCAAGTATGTCCATATATCTACTAATAGCATTCGGATAGCGCCTGCCCCCTCATACTTAAAGTGTGTTCCGCACGTCCGCGGGTAAACATGTTGGGACTATTTAAATGTCAGCCCAGTCGACTCTCCACTCTACATTGCCGTCACTCCGTCCGCGAACACCCTTGTATGGTTTGTAAGTCTCTCCTGTTAGCTTGAGTTGGTCTACTTTGAGAGACGAAAACAGATGCGATGATAGAGAAAAAGTGATCTGCATCGCGCGCGAGGGATGGGGACGTGAAGCTCTATTCGAAACGAGTCAAGAATACGGGGCGTGCCGGGAGGATCACATACGTCGACGAAAAAGAACCCTGAAGATTCCAACGACCAGAAGAGTGCTGGATGGATGGAATCGACCAGCGGAGAACCTGACGACGCTACATCAACTACCGTAGCAACGCGACCCGATAGGACATACCTGGCGGGCAGGAATGTATCCCCATTCTGCTCCACCGCCGACGGTACACGACGCGCCCGTTGCACCTTCGCCTAGGTAGAGCTCCATTACGAAGTCCTCGATGGCACGCGCAGACAATCTCGACGCGATGGACACGTCGAACGTGCCACCATTTTCGGACACCGCCATGGCAGCTTTTAAGTTGAAGGGGACTTGCACCTGGCTTTGGTTCTGAGCAATGGCAGTGAGCGGGGTACCGGTCGGTGGTGGGGCTTGTGCGGAGGCGGGAGAGTAGCGGTATTCCATGAGGGTGAAATGACCATCAGGAGGTACAAAGGAGAGTACTTTGGACTGGGAGAACCGATTCAAACGGATACACGGGTGAAACGACGGGTTGGACATGGCCTGTGCGTTCGTCAATGTGAGGAGAAGATCGGGCGTGCCCGACAGTTTGCTGTTCGCGTCAATCTTGCCAAGTACTGTGCTATTGACCACAACACCGCTCCTACAGATATGTCTCTGCGATCAGAGCATAGCGCTGGGGGGATGCATGGCTCACTTGCTGACAGTCGCTTTCAGAGTTTCGGATATGTCGAAGTAGATTTCGTTGCTGTTGTAGCGAACTCCGGCCTTGCGCCACGGTATGGGGCTCGCGAAGGCGCCCATTCCATGTGTGCTGGGACCGGAAAGCCCAGAAACCCCAGCGACGGATAAGATCTTGGTCAAGAGAGATGGCGGGATGACGATGTCGCGTAGAGCATTTGGGAGGTCGTGAGGGGATGCCCTCCAGAGTCGAGGGTCTCCTCCAAGAGCTGATAGACAACATCGAAGTGGTCCTTGAGTGCTGGCGCAGTCACATCGCCAAAGTATTCGTGGAGGATGTCGACAAACGTGCGCAAGAAGGCAAAGGCATATAAAGGATCGGCTGCTGGGTGTCAGAAGAGAGGTAAGAGAGGACGCGAAGAGGAGCTCACTGTCGCGACTGACGGGGGACAGAAGAGTGAGGCCATTGTGCTGGATGTGGCAGCATGCGCTGGGTTCGTCTGGGTCGAAAGAGGGAACATAGATGACAGGGTCGATGTCCTGGACGCGTCGAGCACTGGCGGCTGCGGCGGAATAGGCGTCGATGTGGAGGAGGGGGTAGGCGGGGGAGAAGCGGCGGAAGGCTGTCTGTACGACGGGTGTTGCGGTGCTGTCGAGGACGATGAGGCCGTCGATGGGCATGGCGGTGAGCAGCTGCGCACGGTTGCGAGCAGACCGGGGATAATGACGTCGAGCCGGATATAGCCTACCGCATAGATCCTTTCAGCTGAGTACTTGAACTCGCCGTCCCGCACGCCCATTAGGCAGTCCGTTCTTTCCTTTCCTCCACAGCCATGCCCGTCACAGCTGCCATCTCCCGCGCGACTCCAGACAAAATAAAGGATATCCTCACAGACATCGAGGACCAGTTCAACCTCGATGACGATGCCCTCAAGACCATCACCAACCAGTTCCTCGCCGATTTCAATCTCGGTCTCTCCGAGTACGGCCAGGCGATGGCCATGATGTATGTCGTCTCTCTAGCCGTCGTCCGACCCTCCTCTGATCGTCTGCCAGCCCCACTTTCGTCACAGGCGTCCCCGACGGCACAGAGACCGGGTAATACTCTCCCCCCCGCAGGAGATCGAGCCCTAACCGCGCTCTTATTTCTCAGCACTTTCCTCGCGCTGGATCTCGGTGGAACGAATCTGTCAGTTCCTCTTCTACACTAATAATCATATGCGCTTACCGTTCGGTGTTCAGGCGGGTCTGCCAGGTCGACCTCAATGGCGACCAGACCTTCAGCCTCAAGCAGCAGAAGTACAAGGTCTCTTCAGACCTCAAGACAGGAGAAGCCACCGTCCTTTTTGGTACGACTCCCTCGACCTATACCATCGCGTCTCTGATCTCCTGCGCGCGTCAGACTACTTGGCGGACTCCGTTGATGCTTTCCTGACCTCTACCGCTGGCTCTCCCACAAATCCGCATACGCCGGGCAAGTTCGGAGACGATCAGCCTGCTCTTCCCCTCGGCTTAACCTTCTCTTTCCCCGTCGAGCAAACTGCCCTTGATCAGGGATATCTGCTCACGTGGACGAAGGGCTTTGCCGCTAAGAACGCAATTGGGAAGGACATCGTGAAACTTTTACAGGACGCCTTTGACAGGAAACATTTGCATGTCAGATGTGTCGCGCTGGTCAACGACGTTCGTGGCAGTTCCTCGCCCATGGACCACTGAAATCATCTCTTCTCAGACCGTTGGCGCCCTCCTGTCGCGTGCATACACGTCGGGCGGCTGTATTCTCGGAGCCATATTCGGCACTGGGACGAATGGCGCCTATGTCGAGCAAGTGGCTAACATCACCAAGCTTGGTAACCACCCCATCGTTGCCAAAGGCGGCGAGATGGTTGTGAACACCGAGTGGGGAGGCTTCAACAACTCGGTATGCACTTCTAAGGCCTTGAGCATTCGGGACACATACTTACGCGCGTCATCCAGCGCACGACGCTTCCGTCCACGCCCTTCGATAACAAGCTTGACCGAGAATCGATCAACCCTCGTTATCAAGCCTTCGAGAAGTTCATTTCCGGGATGTACCTCGGCGAGATCACGCGGAACATCGTCTTGTCCCTCGTCGATGCTGCCCCCCATCCAATCATCTTCAAAGGCAAAGCAAGTGAATTCTTGAACAAGCACTACGGCCTCGACACCGAATTATTATCGCTGGTGGAGGCCGCATGGGAGAATGAAGAGCCGCCTGCATCGGCAGGACCTCCACTCGCGGCATCCGACGCACATGATGGGAAGGTCGAGATTTTGGACGATGACCTGCTTTTGGACTTCTCGAAGACCCTCACTGCCGCCGCCGTCACTCCAACGACCCTCCATCGCTTGCAAACCATCCGGACTGTTCTGGTTTCCCATCTTGGCTATGCTCCAGAGGATGTGACCCTCCGCGACGCAGCCCTAATTCGTTGGGCAGCATCGCTCGTAGTCAGCCGCGCGGCAAAACTGAGTGGGTGCGCCGTGGCTGCAGTTGCGCTGCAAAGGGGTAGTGTAAAGGAGTCGGGTGGCGGGGCAGCAGCAGCGCAGACGCAGAAAATCGCTGTAGGCGTGGATGGCAGGCATGTCCAACGTTCTTATCTGGCTGACGAGGGGCGACTGACCTTTCTGACAGTTTGATTCAACACTACCCGCGGTTTGAAGCGCGCCTGAGAGAATCGTTGCGTGTGCTTGTTGGCGCAGACGTTGAGAAACGGGTCGAGATTGGTCTTGCGAAGGATGGTAGCGGTGTTGGAGGTCGGTGTCCTACTACTGGCCCACTGTCTCCATTCGCTGACCAGCGCGCGTGCCTTCACAGCGGCCCTTTGTGCACTTATCGCCACCAAGCAATCTCCCCTCTAGACTTTGTGGGCTGGGTGTCAAAGATGAAACAAAGCAAGTGTTTGTACGAGGTATTTTAAGCAGTAATATGCGGCCGTGACATTCTAGATGCAATGTATCGTACAGAAAATTTGGAAGGAAGGGCTGGTTGCACATAGAAAGACAGGATGCCTCGTTGAGGTGTCAAGTACGTCGCGTCACGGTGTTGTTCGGTGTTGGTTGTGGTCGTGGCCGCCAGGCCAGACCTGTATCTCATCTGAAATCATGGCCTCCAACGTCTCTCCTCTCCTTGCCTGGAGCCTTCCTACATCCTTCCGACCCTTGCAATTCACAGTCCACGACTTCGCGCTACAACGACGCCAAACATGCACGCCATGACGCCTCCCCCAGGATTGCCCTTCGCCAATCCGAGAAAGCCTAAAGCACAGCCCATGGTACGGTCGTCGTCGGGGATCGTATCAGGGAACCAACGCGCAGTACTTCGAGCTCTCCGTCAGCGCGAGAACGAGGAGCTGGAACGCAAGGAAGAGGAGGCCGCGCTAGTCATGACCGAGGCAAGCCATGGAGGATCCTGTCATCATGCCGTCGAATTAACCCTCGGACGTACAGGCTCAGCGCATGATCCTTGACGAAACATTTGAGGATGTCAAAACCGAGTTTTTCGAACTAGACGGCCTCCAGTGGCCTGCGAGGCCTTGGGCTCTTGCGCGCGAGCCGACTGCCCGGCCTCTTCCCCAGGTGCGGAGGACTCCCTTACCGTTCGCCTCGCCACGCAGACGCTGACTTGTGCATCAGAGACCTGGCCCGCTCGAGTCTTGCCTTTCTGATACCCCGACCATCCGCCCCGGAAGCGAGAACACTCCCGCGATTTGTTCTCCTGTCATCCCGTCGACGCCTCCTTGCTCTCCTCGATCCGCGCTGTTCGTCCAGCTGTCCGCAGTGGAGGATACGATCCGAGTGTCTCGTCTCGCGCGCCGCCCCTCTCTGCCACCCACGTTCGCGTCTGAGGCGCACAGGCGCAGGCGCGACAGCTACAGCAAGCGCAAGGCAAACCGGCGTGCGTCTGCGGACCAGAAGTGGTCGAGCGAGGCGGCCAGCCCTACCCTGCCGTTGTCAGTCGTATCTCTTGCTGGATGAGACCACCGTCAAGTTGTCGTCGTCGCTGTGCCCCTTTGTCTAGCGTACGAGTGGCTGGTCCATGTGCGCGCATAAATCTACTGTACGACTCGCACAAACGATACCCGTCTCTACAATTTGTTACAGTACGTACTGCCAGTGAACGTTGCCGGAACCGCCCCCGAGCCAACAGTTTTTCTGCAGGCTTGGATGGGCGCCCGATGTCGCGGGAGAGACTGGATTAAATATGTGGCGCTGTCATTGAAAAATGACAACGAGGCCTAGAAGAACACGAGCCGCTGTCGGATCCATGTCAGAACGCGTGCAGCTAGATTACATACATACAGGTCTGACGACTTTCCCAGCCTTATCTAAGGCATCCCCTCCTCTCGGCCATCTCTAACGTTACTTTTCTCATCCTCAGCACTACCCATCGCCATGTCCAAAAACATTATCCTCGTCACCGGCGGCCATGGGCTCGTTGGCAAGGCCATCAAACACGTCATTGAGACAGAACCTGTTGGGTCACGGTACGGCCCGAAGGAGGGAGAGACATGGGTCTTTGCCACTTCAAAGGAGGCTGATCTGAGGTACGTTTGGTCAGACCTGGGCGCTTCGTTTCCCCCCAGTGCTTGCTCGTATCTGACTCGGCGTCGTCGATGAAGGGATGAGGCACAAACGAAGAAACTGTTTGAGAAGTACCACCCTACTCATGTCATTCATCTAGCAGCCCTTGGTGCGTGCTGGCGGCTTATGAATCGTCCATGCTGACCGTGTCACAGTCGGTGGTCTCTTCATGAACATGAAGTACAAGGTTGGCTATCTGCTGAGAGACGCCCTGCCCTTTCTTGACCCGTCTTTGAACTGCAGGCATCGTTCCTCCGGGACAACATCTTGATCAACAGCAACGTGCTTCACACCTCGTACGAAACAAGCGTGCAGAAAGTCATCTCGTGTCTGTCGACTTGCGTGTTCCCCGCGGATATCGAGCCCCCGCTTGTTGAGACCAAGATCCACCTCGGTCTGCCTCACGAGAGCAACTTCGGCTATGCTCACGCAAAACGCCTGGTCGACATTGCAAACCAGTGAGTTAGATGCGTCAGCGTCCTTGCTTCTGGGGCACTGCAAAGGCTAATTCGTCGTCAGTGCATACCGGGAGCAATATGGGTGCAACTTTACAGCAGCTATTCCTACGAACATCTTTGGGCCCGATGATAACTTGTGCGTGTCTTCTGACCCGGACATCGCGTATTATTCAAGCGCTTTTCTTTGTACAGTGACCTCGAGGACTCCCACGTTATACCCGGCTTGATCCACAAATGCTACCTGGCAAAGAGTAAGACGCGTTTGGCCCAAGTGTGTTTGCACCTGTCCTGATGTCATGGCAGAAAATGGTACTCCTTTCACGGTTTCCGGCACCGGAAAGCCTCTGCGGCAGTTCGTTTTCTCGTACGATCTTGCCAAGATGTTTATCTGGCAGCTTCGTGAATATGACGATGTTGAACCCATCATCTTCTCAGGTTTGCCCGTCTTTTCCTCGTGTAAGACGCTTCTCATGTTCTCTACAGTGGGCGAGAATGAAGATGTCAGCATCAAACACGTTGCAGAATGCATTGTAAAAGCCGTCGGATTCGAGGGAGAGGTCAAGGTGGGTTCGTATCCTGTGGTCCTTGCTATCTGCGCTTAGGATGATATCGTTCATGGGGTGCAGTTTGACACGTCGAAGTCCGATGGCCAGTTCCGCAAGCCTGCTTCCAACGAGAAGCTGCTTTCCCTCATCCGTGCAAATGGCCCGGAGTTCCAGTTCACTCCATTCGAGGAGGCTTTGAACGGCACTGTTCAGTGGTTTGTTCAGAACTATGACACCGCTCGCACTGGCAAGGCGAAACCGATGGCGGCCCCAGTGCCAGAGCTTGAAATGCACCAGACGACGGACGATGGTATCCAGAATAGATGGACTGTACCTGCTTTAGTGGCCACTAGTGCGCCGTAGAAAATGCTAGATATGAAATACCACGACAGCACCGGGACAGCGTCAAGAGTGTGCTAAGGATCCTGTATCCCACTATCCACTTGCTTCTGGTGGCACTGGTCAAGATAGTCCAGCAAAACCTGTTCATAAGCTTCCTGCCTCTTGCGCCTATCAAAACTATTGTGAACCAACGAACACGAGACTTCAACATAGGATTCCTTACTTTCGCACCTCTCCCTTGACTCCTCGCACTGCGCCTGCCAAACGAGCCGGTATACCTGGCTCCCGGCCAAGCTCCTCGATAGACGTCATGTAAGTCCGTATTGTGAAGACAATTGCACCTGTTTTCGGGAGTCGGCGCAGGGTTTGATGTTCGGTACGAAGTCGGAGGGTCTGATGGGTGACTTTGGGTACCGGAGGGCGAGTGGACGGGGTGGGTTCGCGCAGCAGAGAGCCAAGTGATAGAGCATAGGACGACGGGACATGTGAAAATTTGTCTTCGGAGCCATATGCCGTGCTATTCCACGCGAGCTCCTCTGGATCGTCATTTTCGACGATGTCCCCAGGCCTGGACAAGTTCTTGGGGTCTAGCATTTGGATCAACCAGTTCTCTCGTACGACCGGCGTGCCGGTGGTCAGGCGTCGGAAGAAGCGGTTCAGCGAAGTCTGTAGTTTCTGTGCGTCTGGCGGTTTCACATTCATTCAAGTCAGTGGCAGCCGACGACCCATACAGCTGATTTCTTACAGAATGGCACTTCTCCACTGAAATGTATCTCGTCCAAAGGCATGCCGATCTTGTCTTTCAGACGCCATGATCCTGTCGAGCACCGTTGACAGGGCCACTGAAGGAATGAAGTCCGGCTTACCTGGAACTAATATTGCGCCGGCTTGCAGATAATATTGCCCATCCTCTCCCTCAATCATGATTGCCAAATCATCCTGCACTCTGCATTTGCACAACCCCGAGGGCGCGTACGATCAACCAACTATGGCAGATTGAAGACGAGAATGGACTGACAAGAGCGCCGCTAATGTCATCGGGTCTTCTTGTTCAAGATTATAAGTCACGTTGAGCGGCAAGATTGTGATGTCCTGGATAGCGCCTTCCCCGTACCAGCCTGACTCATGCACGCCTCCGCTGGCGAGTTTAGCAATTGGGTCCCGACGAACGCTGAAGACAGTTGGGAACCTGCGCGACAAGAATTCCGCCAGCTCGTAGACGAGTTCTTTAGCGGCTGCAGCGCCGCCGCGCACCAGTCCGGGGCGGTCGGGCACGACTTGGACAAGTCTCGAGCCTCGCTGTGCGATCCGCTGTGCACGGAGGCGGTAAAATGCGGCAAACTGGTTGTCGAGCTGCAGTCGTCTATTTGAGAAGACGTTTTCGGGGTCTGCGTTAGCGATGCCACGCACCTCTATCCATTCATCCCACTCCATGCTGCGGATACCCATGGTGATGCTTATAGGAACTGAATTCAGCACTTCCGGCGCTATGAGGTGAGGCCTGGCATCGCTGACTGGTAAATTCCAGATTTGAATGGTCGATATGGACGTTGCTGGATATTTTGTAGTTGCTTCTCAAGAGGCGTTATCTTCGGGTAGTCGAACGGCACGGAACGCCATGCTGTGACAGACTCATGGAGTATTTTATTCAAGAAATGCAGAAACTACACACTTCCTGGCTCGCGGTGTCTGTTCTCGTCTTTCTCGTCCTGTTTTGTCTCGGACTTTGGATGCCCGGGTCCAAGGTCGACGGGGACCAGAGTCCTCTGGACTCGAGGAGGCCGGGCAAAAAAGAATAAGAGATACGCCGAGGCCACTGCCAGGACCAGAATGAAGTAGTCTGAGGATTCCACGGGCATCGATAAGTGGGACTCGGGAGATAAAGGAGATTACAGCACTCTTGCTTTAAGAACATCATGCGTTGTGGTCTGTTTGGCTCTTTTCTGTGCGCTTAGGTCCCATTGCCTTTCCCATGCAGACCGGGGGTGCAAGTGTAAGGAGTCTTCTGTGCCAAGGTCAACCACGGAGTACTAGTAGCTGAGAGGGATGCTGTCGGTGTGGCACCGCCGCACCGGTGAGCGGGGCCGGTCGGCAGCGGGTGGCATCCGCCGGAAGAAACCGTCGGCGTGCGGCGACTGTGACGAGCCCTTCATACCGAATCCATACCCCGTCCTCCCCACTGTTGTAGGTCCCCGTCCCATCTACTCACAACCCTCGCTGACGACGCGGCTCAGCTCAATGGCCTCGAAAGCTGCCACCGCGGCGGTCGTACGTAGTTGTGCCCCAGCACTCTGCTCGTTCCTCACGCCGGTTACTGCCAACAGGATTTCACCCGCATCTACTCCTCGCTTGGCCTCGGAAAGGGTGCGTGGCAGCATACAGCACAGTATGGCCGTTTTTGATGCCCGTCATTGCAGAGACCGTTGCTGCCCTCCAAGCATTCCGCAAACGGCACGGGGACGCCCAGCGCATCAGCGGCCAGCTCAACGCGCAACCAACCACCGTCGACATCGAGCACTACCGCTCCGTCCTCAAGAACAAGGCGGTCGTTGACGAGGCGGAGAAAATTCTCAAGGACTTCAAGCCTGTCTCTTACGACGTCAGTGCGCACGTGAAGGCAATCGAGACCTTCGAGGCCAAGGCGGTGCGTCTGCCGCGCTTCATGTCCTGCATCACGTTCAACTAAAGGCCACATACCATAGGTGACCAAGGCCAAGGAGACCGAGGCACAGATTGATGTTGAGCTGAAGGATCTCCAGGCGACCCTTGCCAACATTGAGGAGGCACGTCCCTTTGAGGACCTCACCGTATGCCCACTCTCCACGCTCGTCGTCCGTGATTTACTGAATGCTTGCTAGGTGGAAGAGGTCGGCAAGGCGCACCCACGTATCCTGGAGGCCGTTGAGACCATGGTCAAGAAGGGCAAGTGGACAGTGCCAGGCTACAAGGAGAAGTTCGGCGACCTCTCTCTCATGTAAATGTAGCCCTCCATGTGGGAAATGTTTAGTTTCAGAAACGAGTGCAACGCTCGACGCGTTCACATCCTTTCTTCAAGAAGTAGTAGTCCTCGAGCATGCTATGAGTATGTGCATAGTAATCCGTTAGGTTAGTGCCTTCTGCAGGGCTCAGCGCACACTGCCACAGCGCTTGCCAAGTTGTCCTCCAAATGACACACAGTGCTCAACGTCTTCACCTGCATAACACCGCCTGCTGCACTGCGGACGGTCAATAACAAGGTAGATAAACCTCCAGTGAGAATACACAGCCTTGTCCTCGTCCCACATGTGATTCCCTTCCTCCAACAACACGCTACGAGATTGTAATTGGTACGCACATCGCATCGATGGCCAGCCAAAGTCTGCTTATGACTATGATGACCAGACTACCCGTACAATGCACCACCATCTGGTAAGAAATATCTCGTTCACTACCTTGCAAACTTGTGGGATTCACACACGGGCTTTGGCTGCCAGCGATATCCTCACTCTATCTGTCCGAGGCCCTCAAGCGGGACCAAGCCCTGGTAGACACTTGGACAGTCGACACGAATGGCATCTTGATCATGGTGAGGAGCCTTCGCATCGCCGTCTAGGTATGCTAAATCGGTATTTAGACGGGTCTTTTCTCCGCAACCGTGGCAGCATTCATCGTGGAGAGCTACAAAGACCTGAAGCCGGACTCGGGCGACACTGCTGTCATGCTACTGGCATTGATCTCCCAGCAGCTCGCCAACGGCACGTCGAACCCGGATCCGACGAGCATCGCGGCCTCCGCAAGCTTTCGACCGCCGCCATCCGCCGTGCGGGTCAACAGCCTGTGGTTCCTGAGTCTTGTCCTCAGCATCTCCTGCGCATTATGTGCCACTCTCATCCAGCAGTGGGCGCGCCGATACATGGTCGCCGCGCAACATCGCGCCCCTCCGCAGAAGCAGGCCCGCACGCACATGTACCTATCCATCGGCCTCACGCGCTTTCGGATGATGGGCACCGTGCAGGCATTGCCCGGCCTGCTGCACATCTCCGTGTTCCTGTTCTTCGCGGGGCTCGTCGAGTTTCTGTACCCCATCAACAGGACCGTCGCGCACGCCGTCCTCGCAATCGTCGTCGTCGGCGCGAGCGTGTACCTGGTGCTCACATTCCTCCCGTTGGTATTCCTCAACTCGCCGTACCAAACCCCAATGACCACGCCCCTGCGCCTCGTCATTGGCGGTGTCTGCCCAAGTCAGCGGCCGCGGCTTCATTGGGTCCAGGATCCGCAACCTCGCCAACTTCAGCAGGTTGACAGCGATGAACCTGGACCTTAAAGCGTTCCGCTGGACACTCGCAGCCATAGAGGAGGATCCCACCTTCATGGGGCACTTCTTATATGACTTTGATGCAGGCACATGCAGAGCGGATATCGCTGGTATCCTGGACAGCAGGCCGCTCACCGCCGGCATTCACCGTCTTCTGTATGCATGCACGCCGAAATCAACGTTTCTGCTGCCCCAAGCTCGCCGGAAACGCGTCCTCGCATGTACCGAGCTCATCTCCTTTCTCAGCAGTCTCACCACTCAGTTCGGGGTGCGGCTCAACTGGACCTCAATCGTGCACAGCCTGTGGTCGCTTAACCGACAAGGACCCAGAGATCGCCCTCGCGGCGTCCTGCGCAAGAGCATTGTCGGCCGGCACAGTCATCCACCAGCATAGCACGCACGCGCTTGATACTGTACCGGCGATGAAATCCATTGCCGTGTCCGTTGCTTGTGGACCCGCGGTTCAGCCCAGAAACTGTCCTGAAGGATGGTCCCACGTATGTCTGCGCTGAATACCTCCACACGATCCTGCGGCACCTGCCCTCGTTGAGCGACGAGAACACCTCCGCGTTATGTGGAACCGCGGCGGTAGCGAGAGGCGTCCGCCGCCTCGCGTGCCAAATTGGAGCTGGTCTGCGCGGAGGTGATGGATGCTGGACCCCGTGCGGAGTCTGCACGTATGCCGGAGCTGTGCAGTCAGATCGAGGGACTGCTGTCTTGTCGTACCGTCTTGAGAGGATGCGGCTCGCCTGTCCGTTGCAGGACGTGGAGTTGTGTGGGCGCCGGTGTATGGGGTGACGGCGGACGAACGTTGTGACGTCACGGACCCTTGTTTTCGTCCGGATGTTATCAGACTTCGAGGGGCCCTGTTCACGAGGCGGGTGTCTGGCCACGGCTGTCTGCCTCGCGCGCGTCTCGTGGCTGCCAGCGCGGGCCTTATCGCGCTTCGATCCCGCCCGCTCTGTGCGCGCTGTGCCTGCGATGGTCAGACGCACATCGCCGGACGCACATCGCCGGACGCACATCGCCGGACGCACATCGCCGGACGCACATCGCCGATCCGCCGCTCTCTCGCCCCGCTCCACAACACGCGTCGCCCAAACTATTCCTGCACATGCTCGACCCGCCCCGCCCTCCCGTGTGCTCGGGCGCAGCGTCTACATACAACATCCACTACAACTACACCCCCGCGTATCAAAAAAAAGCAATATAAAAGCAACCGTCGTACTATCGGGCCAACAAGCCGCTGCATGGAAACGTGTGTGTGTGTGTACATGGGTTGTCCGAGCCAAAGAAAAAGAAAATGCGACATGGCATGCACCCGCTAGTAGCCGTAACCTCGTCCGTTGGCCCCGTTCGATGCTTTTGTCCCCGATGTCGTCGACGGCAGGCTCACGTTGACGCTGATCGGCGGCACGTTCGACGTCGCCAGGCCGGGTCCACCAGCCCCCGCGCCCGCGCCCGGCCCCGCCCCCGTCAACCGCGTGATCTCCTCTCGCGAGTTCGCAAGCAGGTCGTTCAGTCGTTGATTCTCCTGCTGCAGGTACTCCACCTTCGCCTGCAGCTGGGCAAGCCATGCCTTTTTCCGCTGCCGACATTTCAGAGCAGCTGCCGCGACCGTCACCGTGAGCCACGCCTGCAGACACAGGCCATCAGCACGTACCCTGTCGATTCCGTCTCAGGAAGTTCTTTCGTTCTTCTCCTCCTCAGTTTCTGGCTTCTTCGGACCACCCTTCTTGCCGTTCGTGGGAGGCGTAGAGTCCATCCCCATCATCATCATATCGTCGTCGTCGTCTTCCTCCTCCTCCTCTTCGTCTTCGTCGGGGATGGACACTTCCCGCTTGCGGGAGGCCGCCGACTGAGCACGCGTGCGCTTGGCCGGGAGAGGCCGAGCAGCGGCGGGCGGGGACACAGACGCATCCACGTCGTAGGACTTGCGCTTGGTGCCCCGCTTCAGAGGGGCGGCGGCGGCGGCGGCGGCGTCAGCTTGACCCGCGCGCTGTGCCTCCTCCCGCTTGGTCAGCTCCTGGTGCGCCTGCGACAGCAGGAAAAGCCCGTTCGCCGCCGACGTCGCGGCACTCGCGGCACTCGCGGCGTAATTCTGATCCGAGCCGTTCGACGGCGGCCGCTGCTCATAGTTGGCGTTGTTCGTCGGCACATGCGAGACGGAGAGTGGATGGGGCTGCGCAGATTGCGCGGATGCCCCCTGCGCAGAGTTTGCCGCGCCGTTGAGCACGCCGGTGATGGCGTTGAGGGTGTTTGGGGTGATCGTCGCGCCGGATGCCGCGGTAGAATTCATCATGCTGAGGAAGGCGGCGGTGTTGGGGGACGCGGGCGGGAAGGACACGGGGCCGCCGATGAGCGGCGTGAGGCCCGTTCCGGGAGTGAGCCCGGTGCGTGGGGTGAGGCCTGTGCGGAAAGTGTTGGGGTCAAAGGCGAGCGGGCCCTGCTCGGCGGCGCCCTGCTGTTGGGGCCCTGCGAGCATGGCCGGGGAGAGGGGACCGGCACGGAGAGAGTTGGCGAGGGACGCCGATGCGAAGCCCCACGGATACTGGTCGGACGGGGATGCGATGGAGGCGAGCGGGGGGAGGACTGGCTTGGGGGTGGCCGCGGTGCGATCGCGGGTGGCCGAGACGGGGGTGCGCGGCGGGGGGTCGTCCTTGGAGGAGGCCGAGTCTGCATCCGAGTTTTTGCGGGACGGGGACTTTGCCTGGGACGAGCGGAGGGAGGAGGTGTGGTTGGGATGGCCGCGGGGGCGAAGGACTGTTCGAAGGGGTTGGGCTCGAGGTCGAGGTTGGTGCGGGACTGGAAGGCGTTGGGGCGGGGGCGGGCGACGTTTGAGCGCGGCGGGCGGCGGGGACGGCGAGCGGGCGAGGGCGACGGCGGCGGCGGCGGCGGTCATGGCGGACGACGGGGACGGGCGATGACGAGGGGAGGGAAATGACGAACTCTGACGTAGCCCCGTATATAACCCCAGCGGACTTCCAATCACAGCGTAAGCGCGTCACATGCGTCCCTGCCGCTCCACCGCCGCCGGCCAGCGCCGGCCGGGCAGGCCCCTCCTTCACAGCAATCTTATCGGCATCGATCCGCCGCCACGGGACCCATACACGCACACGGCCGCGCTGTGACCCAGAAGCCCGCTGGGGCACCCGCCGTCCTCGAGGCTTCGATTCGAACGCTGCGCCCAGCCACGCCCGCCAACAGCCGCCCAGCCGTCGCCAGACTACGCGAGCCTATACCGCCGTAACTGCCTCCGCACCCTCATCCCAGGCGTCATGCACATCTCCAACCCTCGCCCACGGACGGACACGACTCTTGTGCCTCGCATGTCGCGTGTCTCCTCCGCTCGCGAGCAGCGGGACCCACAAACGATACCGGCCTGCCTATCTTCTCTTCGTCTCTTCTCTCATTTGCGAGCCCATTTGGCAGGTCGAGCCCCCAATGGGCCTGTCCAGTGGAAGCATCTGCAACATAGCTCAAGTCATGAATGCGCCCACGGCCATACCTCCCACTCCACCACTGCCTCAGGAAACTCCAGTGGTACCTTGGGACGTACCATTCCAAGCAGGAACGATGTTGCCTCGATGGGGACGGGGCTGGCTCGACGCCCGGCGCAGATCTGACAGCCTCGAGACCTAGATAACCGGTGACTACCCCCATAGGCGCAGCAATGCACCTCCAAGGGCGTCCCGTGGCTACTATCGCCATCGCTTCCACGGGAATTGTGCATGGCCTGCGAGGCCCGTCTGCCACCCTCGAATCTAAAGCTCGTTCCCGTGCACGATGCACGCGTCTGTCAGCCCGTCAGCAGGCGCAGGTGCACCCGACACATCTGCTGACGAAAAGCCCGGTCGGCTGCCATCGGCTGCCATGCTGCGCGCGCGAGTGAGAACGGAAATCGAGGCGGGGTCGGGTGTACGTACACGGCGCCATCCTGTATGGTCACGGGCGTTGTGTGCAGGCGGGAAGCCGAGAGCGCGCAGTTTGAGGGTGAGGGGATTATCGATGAGGGTCGGGAGGTGGCGCTCATTAATTGAAAGGGTGCGGTGACAGAGGAGATAGGCCGGCAGTGATCACCTCATAGACCAAGAACAGGGCAGTCAGTCCGCGGATGCTGGGGAATGGTGCCGTCGGCATCGTCACCCACGAGCTACGGCTTGCTCCCAGGAAGCCGACACAAGGTCCATTTGGTGTAGACAAGCGTAGCCCAGAAGTCCTGCGTAGGTGCGGGTTGTCAGTGCGCCTTCGCGTGCATAGAGTGTAACTCGGCGTGGCGATGGCGGCGTGGCGATGGAGGGCTTGGAGAGGCGAGACATCTGCCTTGCACAATGCGCCCAACGCGACGAACCATGGCACAAGCAGTCGTATGGTTTGGCATACGCGTCCGGTCATCATGGAAAGCATAGATTCAAGGTGAGAGGCGCGGATCGATGGATGTAGCACTTCGGTGGTGAGAAGGAAGTCTCTACGGAAAATACACCGCTACTTGGAAGATCAGAGGGTTAGAAGTCGAGTGGGTAGTGAAGAACCAAAACCCAGACGCACCGACGGCCAATCGTGCTCCACGCAGCAAGCACCGGTCCAATGCTCGCCACAGGTTGTCCCTCCAATGCCCCCGTCGACAGGTAGGCAGTGAGCGGCAAGACAGAGGTGCATTTGCGAGTGTCCTAGTGTGTGGCGAAGAAACGAGGATGAGGCAAGCGCGCCAGGGACCCACGGCGGTGTGGCTCTTGTTGGGCCGATGACGCGCGTGGCGTGGCGGTCGCGGCGGCCCAGCCTGCAGTGACCATTTCCTCCCACAGCTACTTGTCGCCGGGCTCCGATGTACAGCGAAACAGACTTGAAGTTGGCCGCCTCCATCAATCGACTGACACGCTAGTGTCCACGGTATCTGACTACTCTGCCAGCGCTCTGCTGTGCATGTGCTCGAGCTAGCGCTCATCACTAGCGTGGCGCTGAGCTTGCGGCTCCCTGTACTGCCTGTGACCTGTCTGCCGACCGTCGTATCCACCAGCGGTTCCACTGTGCCTCGGGCCTAGTGACGCAACGACCTGCAAAAGGCGTGCAGTTGCTATCCAGCCACGGGAGTGCACCACCACTCCGCCTCTGCACCGCGCTCAATGACGAGGCCAAGCTTACCCAGCGGCTTATAAGACCGTCGCTTGTGTGTCCCTTGCTCTCCATCACCGTTACCTCACCAACTCCCCACATACACCACACAACCAACCCACCACCTTGACAACCTCTCATTCAATCAGCATGTTTGGTACCACCCACCGTCGCACCGCCCCCACGACGACCACTGGTCGCACCCACCGTCGTTTCGGCTTCGGCAAGGATCGCGATCGTGTTGCAGGCGGCTACAGTGCGTATCTCCCACTCCCACCCGCAGGGCCTCGACTGACTCCCTATCTATGCATGCAGAGGCCGCTCTGTCAAACCCCAACACCACCCACGAGGGGCGCCGGCGCGCCAAGTGGGAGCTGCGCAGCATGGTGAGTGCCACTCGCACACGGCGTGTGTGGAGTGCTCATATCGCGTGATGTTCTACAGGGCCGCGGCAACGAGACGCACGTCCCCCTCATGACCAAGATCAAGCGGACGCTCGGCATCCGCAGCACGCCTCGCAGCCAGCGGGCGACCGCTCGCGAGACGCGCCGATACGGCACCACCACCCGCACCACCCGCCGCCACAACCGGGCTTTGTAAATACTTCCCGGATACCCTTGCCAAACGCATACCCCATACCCTACCCGCACCTCTATATCCTACTCCACCCTGCGCCCAGATTCTGCGTCAGCAGTAATATCGTATAGTATGATATGTCTTGCTGTCGCCACCGACGCACTTCTCATGCCTCGCTGTCCATGCTTTATATACGATGAGCGATACTGTGTCAATGATTTCTCATGCATCAGTCTAATGAGCCAAGATTGGCATCCTCCGTGCCAAGCATGCAAATCGTGATATTCATAAAATATGTGTGCTTTGGATACAAGTACAAACACGCCAGACAACGTTGCCCAACCTCCGAGGAACACCTGCGGTAACGTACAGAGCATGAACAACTGAGACGGGTATACTGTGAGATTAAAACTTCGGCGACGAAAGGATGGGGATATTTTAATGAGCAGTGAGGATTGGCATCCAGACACCGAACGACGTTTCCTCGAGTCGGTGAATGATGACGCGATCCCAAGGAATGTTGATAGCATTTGCCTGTGGTCTACGATTAGGTTGCGAAGTAAACAAGGTCGTGGACAACATACCGTGAGGAAATGGACGACGGCTCTGGACACCCGGCGGGCCAGACTCCCAAGGTTGATACTGCGCCCGTCGTCGTACCCGCTGATAGGGATCTCGTAGGTCAGCGAGAGCTGTAGCCGGACCACTGGAAGGAAACATGAGGACGATTCTACACAAAGCCTTGAAAGAACGCACTCGAACGCGAAGCGTGATCCGGCCGGATCTGTCTGCCTTGAGGTCCTGGAACGTGTACGCGCTGCTGTTCGACAGGCGGACATTCGACATGGCCTCCCCGAGGCTGACGCCCCCTTGGTACGACCCTTTGACACGGAACTTGATGTGCATACCGTCGTACCCGCGGAACGAGTCGACCGGCCCGGGGCCAAACGCAGCAGACGTGGACGAACGCCGCGAGCGCCTGTTGTACTGCGAGGGATACTGCGCGAGCGGGGGCGCAGTGATGAGCGCGCCGGGGCCGTACCCGCCCGAGCTGAGCGTGCGGGAGCGCGGCTGGTCCATACCGCCTGGCGGGAAGTAGTTGTCGCTCAACGGGGAGTCGTGGAAAGAGTCGTGTATGGGGTGCGGCCTGCAGGAGGACCGAAGGGGTCCACGTTCGGCATGGATCCAAAGGCATCGGGGGGAGAGGGGCGCTGGTCACGCGAGTAGGCTTGCTGCATAGGGCCCGCGGAGGGGAAGGGTTGAGAGAAGCCTCCGCCGTTCATCGGCGGGAAGTTCTGAGAGTGCGGCAGGTTAGGCCGTGGCGCTGCGGACACGGGGGAGCGACCGCTCACCTCCTGGAAGCCAGCTCCGTTGGAGAACTCGTCGAATTGATTGTTGTCGAATTGGTCGTTGTACTGGGAGTTGTTGCGGAACTGGTCGTTATAGGGCGGGAAGTTGTGGATGGTGGACCGCCGAACGACGAGTGGCGTTTCGAGAGGATCGGCCGGCTGAACTGTGGTTGATCGTAGTATGCCATGTGAATTCGCGCGGGTATGAGGGTGTTGGACGGGAGAACAGGGCACGGTGGGCTACAGGGAGGTGGGGTATGATCGGCGGGAGGGTTTGGAGACAGGCCGCCTATTTTATAGGGAGAGAGCGTGGCACTGGCGACAATGGGAATGAAGGGTATATGTTACCGGGAAGCAGCCTCGAGGACAGGGTGTGAAGGCCACGGTTCCGGGGGCAGCCTCGGGTACGTCAACGCGGAATCAATGAAGCCGCAGTCATCGTGTGAAGCTTCTAATCTTGATGCTGTAGAAGAGGGTTCACGATGCACAGAAGAAGCGGGCGCGCAGGATCGCGCGGCAGCTGAGAGCGTCTGCAGTTGGAGAAGAAGCTACCTTTTCGAGGGCACAAGAGGGCACAAGAGAGGGCAGGTTTTATATTGCTTTAGGGACGTCTGTGTGTGTGGGGAGATAGGAGAGTACGAAGACTGAACGCGTGGGGTCCCGCACTGCAACGGGCAGCGCGCAGCCTGAGTGACGAAGGTTTGTTGGCTGGAGATGTTGCCAGAGCGGGACGCCTCGTGTAAAGCGGACATGATGCCACGAGCTGATGCGGCCAGGGTACGGGGAGGCAGTGGACAAAGCGAGAGGTAGGCAAGTGATGCGCGACGGGCTTGCCGGCCAGATGCGCGCTTGTGGCTGGTGGCAGCGACGCGTGTCGTCACATTGTCACACCCTGTGTCGCGTCCGAGTCGCCTCTCTCCGTCATAGCTATATGTTTCTTCTCTCATTCCGGTGTTACCGGTCCTCGCTCGCTTCTGTCCCTGGCCTGCTGTATTTCGGCGCTGAAGCTCGGAGTATCCTCTACAGCTTTCGACCGTAATTCCTCGGTCATCATTCACGTCCAAGTGGGCCGAGGGAGCTGAGAGCTGTATTCCTGCTTCAATGGTGCTGACTTCTTTCCGACACCTGTGCGGCATGCTGCTGCCGTCGTGCGGTATGTCACACACCACCACCTCTGCTTGCTGCCGGCGGGACTGTCGGCAGTAATTGCGGTGCGGTTGCTCCTTCTCAACGTAACTTACCAGTCATGAGGGCGACTAATTAGTGCTCTCGGACACCCAAGGATCACAAACTACGGCGCCCCCCGGTGGTTTTGCACTACAGACCAGGCATCTACCAGTAGCAGCGACGCGAAGACGCCTTTCAAGCGCTTTGGATTGCAAATTGACGAAGTCGTCCTCAGCGAATGAGACGCATCTGCGGCGTCCGGAGACCTCCCTTCGGTTCGCTCTGTCCAGCTCCGTCTTCATTGTGTACACAGACTGCTCGTCCGCCCCCCTATCGTGTCTTCTGATAACTCTTCTTCGGACTCTGCGTGCGTGGTGTCTGAGGGTCGTCTGTTTCTGGTGCTTCTCAGCCGGTCCGAGCCGTGTCTCTGGAAAGTCACTTTGCTGCCATATCTCATATTAAACCAGCAGGCACACATCTCTATTTCTCTAACAGCCAAGTCAAAATGCTGTTGAGTATAACGGATAGGCACAGCCGCACAAGACTGGCCGAAAATAGCGAAACTTACACTCGACAGTTGTGAGCACACTGTGTATCCCTTTGCATTATTTCTGCTTTCATTTGCTTTACTATCCTCCTTGCTCGCCGCCGAAGATGCAGCCTGACACGCTGTAGCATTCGCAGTGGGGTACGTACAAGCCTCTGATCAAAACCCATCTCTCTCAGCCTCGTGCTGCGAATGGCTGCCAAATCTGGCACTCAGGACGAGTATCGCTGGGGGAAAGGTACGCATGTGTCGACATGTCAACGATGATCTATGACGCCGGAGCCTCAAATCGTTCAACGTGCGTCCTGGCCCTGCGTACGAGAACCGCTGGTTCCCGGAGCTTCTATCGCGCGTCACGGCAACAGAAGCACACTTCAGGTGCGAGTTGCGGACTGTTGACGCGCATGTTGACGTTTCAAGTCTCGCAACGGACCCGTTTTTTCGCAAGAAACGAGAGGGGTCTGGAGGCTGTTGACGCCTGCCGGAGCCTGATGTCGACGGCCTGTCACGCGCGGTTGGTCTGCCAATGCGATACGTCGATAGCTCTCGAAGACCGACAGCTTCCACGGGCCGCCATGAGTCAGTGGCGTCCTTCTCCAGGTATCGTGTTATCACTGTCTGGGAGTCTGTGCTCACTTGCAATTGCTCTCCAGCGACGGCGCTCAGCTGCTTCGACCACAGGCGTCTACTGGTGGGAGCGACTTGTTCCTAGCATGGCATTCTACTGTATATTATAACAGAGGGATCTGTTTGTGGTAGGATCACGCCGCTCAATATACTACAAATGATCTACTAATCTGTAGTTGTCTCATCATCAGCGTGAGGCATATCTCTGGCTCCCAGTGAGCATCATAGGTGCAAAAACACGACGTCGTACAACATCAAGAGTACTTGATGTGAAACTGAACATTTGTTCTCTAATTACTGTAAATATCGAAAATAAATGACATTCCCCGGGATGACTCTACACGTGATACCTACTCTTCAACTCGTTCCCGAATCCCCATCAAGCGCATACATTGCAAAGCCCTCTTCTCCACATACCTCTTGGATTTGAAGGACAGATATTTCGAGCTTGACCCAGCTCTGGTTTCCTTGGTATGTCCACGGGTCTGCACCCTGGGGACGAAATGTCTTGGAACAATGCCCCAAACGAAGAGGAGGACCTGGAGAACGGCGAGGACATAGACGAGGACGAGGACGAGGACGACACGGATGCAGAGGCAGAGGCAGAGGAGATTGCTCGGCGACTGGGTGATCAGCTGTGGGCAGAAATCAGCAGAGCGCAGGCAGAGGCTGCTGCGACGACCAACCCGGCGATTCTGCAGACACGTCTGTTCCACCCCCATCGTTCTCCGCCGCCACTTTCCCTGATCGTCAATCCTCGGTTCAGCCGCCTTCGAAGCGAGTACAGATTGCGCTAGAAACCACGAAGTCCATTCTCGCCCTGGCATCTAAGGATCCTACCGCCGTTTCCGCCCTACGAGGAGCAGTGGTTCCCGAGGCGGGCGGTGCGAACGTGTTCGACCTGTTGACCCGCATGGTGTCCTCTAGCTCCATCTCTAGGTCCCTCGCGAAGGTGCTCAGCCGCCTCCTAGTTTCCTAGCCCGCTCGGACGTCCTCTTTTCTTCCCTTCGACACTCCAGCGCTTCATCTATCCAGTTGGAACAGGGCAAGCGGAAACGAGGCGAATACGAGGATGAGGGAGACCAGAGGCTCCCAAAGCGACCTGCAATCACGGAAAGTCCTTATACTCTCCGGTCGCAGATAGAGGAGGCTTGCCGTGCCATAACCAGCGCGCTGACGTCCCGAGGCTCCCGCGAAGAGGTCCTCGATCCGGCTCTCGTCTCTTCCATTCAACTACCTCTCCACCAAGTCTTCCTTTTTGCGGTGACCTCCTCTACCCAGGTCATGAATGCCAAGGACGCGCTCCAAGAGATAGGCGGCCTCATTCAAGTCCTTGGCGTGCTCAGCGGTATCCAGATTGGTGGACCCCCGTCCGTCCCTCCTCCGCCATTCGGTATGCCTGCGCGTGCTGCGGGTCCTTGGCCCCCACCTCCACCCGAGCTTAGCGATATTGGCACCGCTGTTTACCCATGTCTAGTCCCGTCTTGCAACAAGATGTTCGCGCGCTTATATAGCCTTCGCGGGCACCAACGCATGCACACCACCCACCGTCCATTCCACTGCGATTTCTGCCCAGCATCCTTCGCTCGTAATCACGACCTGAAGCGACACATGAAGTTGCATGATCGGAAGGCATGGAAGTGTGCTGGCTGTGATAAGGTGTTCTCTCGACGCGACGCGATCAAGCGGCACAAGAACAGCATGGGGCGGGGGCCGGACTGCGCCGACGCCGACGTTGTGGAGGTTGAGGTTGAGAAGGGGGAAGGTGAGGATGACTTGCGGCAACCAAAGCTCTGGAGTGGGTTCGCCAACCAGCCTGTGGTCCCGGGACCTTTGCCTACCGATGGAACTATAGAGGAGGGCGAAATTGACCGCGGTGTGATACATGCGGCACAGGCAGTTGTATTGGGTTTACAGCCGTTGCTGCGCGAATATGTTTCGCCTTCCCTCGGACAGCCTGCCGACCCCATCCACCCGCAGCCGCTTACTGTCCCGACAGACGGCCAGGCGACGCTAGCGAGTGTCATCGCACGAGCACAGACGCAGATGGCGTCGGAGAAGGCGTCGAACCCTGCTCGGCCGTCCGAGCAACCCGAATTCCCGCCCCCCGTGATTGCCCAAGCGGAGCCATCAAGCGGACCGTCGACGTTGTCGTTATACGGCCTGTCTACCGAGCAGACGCTCCTGCTTGAACAAGCCATCGCAAATGCCGCCACCGCTGCGTTGCTTCAGGCTGAGGCTGAGGCCGCTTTGGAGGAAGAAGGTCTCGATGAGGAAGAAGAGGAGGAAGCAGAGGGAATCGCCCACGGGGAGTAGACGGATGGCTGCTGTTGCCTTCGAAGCCTGGGACACTTACTTGGAGCAAGAGCCAACTCAGAGGGCCATAATTGTGAGTTATTTGCGATGATCATACTGCACATACGTACTGACGATCGTTAAAGACCATTCCAGTCGCGCAGGACAATAGCTTGTTGGTGCTCAGATGTCTCAGCGGCGTGCTCATAGCAGGACGACTATCTTCTGTGCCCAGGTCAACCACGGAGACTCAGCGGCGTGCTCATGGAGGGGAGCATGTTGGACGTATCAGACGTTGGCGCCGCCGAAGTAGTGCACCCGCGCTCACGGCCTCATGGACCATGGCAATTATTGGGCCGTTACTTTTCAAGCCTCATGGCGGTTGTGACTCGGCGTTTCGATGTGCCATACACTTTACGGTAGCTGCTTTGAGTATTGGCCTTCATACTCAACGTAACTTGATTGTTTTGTGCCGGCGCCAATTCTCCCGTAATTTGATGCGCCAAAATCTGCGGTGCAGTCAGGGCCAGTCTCAGTTGATCAGGGTAGCAACAGCATGAATCGAGTTCCTGACGTACTTGCCACGTCAAATTGCAATTGCCTGCGCGGCTCCTAGTTTAGCATAGCCTCTACCCCTCTACCATCCCGATACCCCTCTCTACCCGGTGTCCCCATGCACAAATTGCTGGAACAGAACCAGCCAGGCGTTGCAGACAGATGCCCTACGTAGACCTACCGCACACCGGCCAGAATGACTACGCCTCGTTCTGGTACATCACGAACTCCCCGACGGGCTTCGTGAGCAGCTTCGACCCGCGAAGCCGACGATCCTTTTCATCCATCCCTCGTTTATGGACACATCGTGGCTGAATCGTCAATTCGAGGATCCACGCTTGGACGGCGACTACAACCTCATCGCGTTCGACTCGCGACATTGCGGCAAGTCGCTTGCCCGCCTTCATTTGAACGAGGATTCGTGGACAAGTGCCGCAGAGTTGGCAATGGCATTTAAGGTGCGCACATTGTATTTCATGCTCTGTGTCTTCTCGCTGAGGGGCATTCCAGGTATTATCTCTCTGCGGCCCACGTTTGGGCCAGCGACGCGCCCGCCACGCACACAGCACTCCGCTTCGCTGCGTTGTATGTCACAGTTGTTCAGGCTGTATCGACATCGCTAATACTCCGTATAGATTCCCAGAAATGTGCCTCAGTGTGACATTGCTCACCGTACCGCCCATGGAACCCAAGTAAGCAGCCAGTTATCTGCTCAGCAGCGCACCAAACCTCACCGCATCTCAGAAATGTCACAACATACCACGTGTTCCAAGAACTTGCTCATATGTGGTGTTACGCTGAGGAAATCCGGATATTAGAACATGTTTTCGTCAACATAGTAAATGCTTGGTGCGGGCCGGTACGTTTGACGTTCTCCTGATGCAGTGATTGAGTTCCCGTTGACGCGTTGACGAGGGTTCAGGATCTTGACGCCGATATGATTGACGAGGTACGTTAGAGGCTGATATCCATCAGAAGCTCGCCCTTCTCAAGCTACGTCACAGTTAATAGCTCATCTGGAAACGCACTATCCTCCGGGGAAACGAGCGCTCGTTACACACCTTATGTCCATCATCACAGGCGTGAGTCTCAGATTTTCAGCAAGACCATCTTGGCTCATCACTATCTCCTCTCGTAGAGCAGCGCTGTGTTAACACCGACCGAACTGGCCGCTGTGACGCAGCCTATGCTGATCGTCCATGTGAGGGACACAGCTCGCCCCTTTTCAACACAGAGAAACTGACTATATTGGCGGACAGGGCGATGCACATGAAGCCTGTTCCATTGACGAGGCGCATCGATTTCAAAAATATTTTGTCAACGCACGGGGTGGTGCTAAGGTGTACTTCATCAAAGGTACGCACATAACTCCGACCTTGTGCTCGCACCACAACTAACCAGACCTCGCAGGAGCCCATGCATGCCTTGGCCTCATACCTAGCACTGCAACCATAGCTAACCGCGTCTTCGCACGATTCCTCTCCAACTTACCTCACGCCCGATCTGATCCCTCCACCCCCACCGATCCTCTTGAGCTGCAGATGTCGCAACCCCTTCTCATTCTGTCAAAAATCACAGATGACAAGTCTGTATTAGGAAAGAATCCTTTGCATGCCATGTCTTTCTCGCGAATACGGCCAGAGGAAGCGAGTCGGAGAGCACGAAAGGTCAAGGAGGCAGCGGTGGGCCAGAGTGAGGCATTCTCGCCACTCGCATCAAATGGTCGACCCGTGCGCAGGTGTGTGCATCTATCGTTCAACACATCTACTGGCTGATACCCCCTTCATCCATCCCCAGATACTCAGAGCGAATGCATGATCATTGGTTCAACGAAGTAGACGCAGAGGGAATGTCTTATGCAGGTGAGGCAGGTTCATCTCAGCCCAAGATTTCATCTCAGCCTATGGTAGACGAATTAGGCGACAGCTTCGAGAAGAAAGCCCGAGAGCAAGACAAGGTGCAACCGGACTCCGAGCGGTCGAGCGATAATACGAACACGTCCGGTCTGCTCGACACCCAGCAGAATACGCTGAAGAAGACGGTGTCCCGACAGTCAGCTATTTCACCGATTGCCAAGTTTTTGCGCGTCTAGAAACCTTTGAACTCCCGGCATCGTCATATTCACAATACCCCAACCGTCCCTTAGTCAGTAGTGTGGAATAAGGATCAGTGTATAAGCAATTTACAAGTTCATACTCATCGTTTTAGATTAACATCCGGGACACATGCCTTGTATACCATGCGTAATACTTGCACATATACCTATTTTGCACATTTTCTACTACAAATAGTCGTACCATTGAGGCCACATACGTGCCTGGCAAATTCTCCAGCTTGACCTGTACTATCGTTGCCCCAGAGTTGAACCGGGCCCCAGAGGTGAACCACTCGAATTGCTCTCGTCCTAGGCCATCACTGCCCTTGAAAATATTTACACGATATTCTGGCTATGTATTCTACACACTGTAATATTTTGAGTGCTGTATGTCACCGAAAATGTGCTGTGTGGAGGATATCACAGTGAAAGCGAGGTCATATGGCCGAGACCTAAAAGTTTGAGATAGTTTATATTTACATAAAATTGGCAAGGAGTCCAAAATGAAGATCTAAGAATGTTGGAAATTTCTCCGGAAGGGAATGGGCAAGGCAATGTAGAGTAATAAGAGTTTGAGCTCACTGACGTGATTCTGCGTGACAGTGGGCAGCGAGATCGTCGTGTGACATCTGTGACTTCAGCGCTCGGAGAATATGGTTCAACTCTGGGGCCCCCCCTCATTTCGAGGTCTCCTCAGCGGCAACGTTCCGACTGTATTCGTAGCACACATTTAAATCTGAAAAAATGCGAAATGTGTAGGCAAGATAGATCCCAATCGAACTGTCGAGTTTTCGTGGGGAAATGTCATGTGCTGAGAGAGCTACGAGGCAATATGTGAAAACTGGTTCAACTCTGGGGCAACGATAGTAAGTGCACGTTGAACTGGTTCCGTTATCTGTCGACTTTGCCGAGTTGCGCGGTGGGTTTGAGACAATTTTCTTTACACGGAACTACGATGTATCATTGCAACCAGGTGCGAACGGCGAGAGACCTTTGTGACATCTATCCAGCGGTAAAAGAGAATGGCAGAATTTAGTCTACAGAGCGATTCCATTAGTCAGTCCGTCGTCTGTAAGTGTTATAAGAAACCAAGTCGAGGCATTCTACAGGCTGCCCTCAGCCATCTTGGCCTTGTAGTAACGAACCATCTCCTCTAGGCCCATACGTACGGTCCAGCGAGGCTGCCAGTCAAGGGTAGCCTTCGCACGCGTCGTGTCGGGGCGGCGCTTCTGCGGGTCATCCTTCGGAAGACCCTCGTGGATGATTTGCACGCGGCGACCGACTGCGACGCCGTCCTCCTGTTGCACCTTCTCCACGATGTCGCGCACGAGCTCCGCGAACTCGAGGATCGTGAACTCATCGCCGTTGCCGATGTTCACAGGGCGGGTCTCACCCGAGTTCATCAGCGCTATGAGGCCGTCGACGAGGTCGTGGATGTACTGGAAAGAGCGCGTCTGCGATCCATCGCCGTATACGGTCAGGTCCTGCCCGCGCAGAGCTTGGACAATGAAGTTGGACACCACGCGGCCGTCGTAAGGGTTCACTGTCAGTCCATGTCAGACTGAAGGGTGCCGTTCCGCTGAACGTGTATACGTACTACGAGGACCTGTTACGGGTCACCAACAGTCAGTTACAAGAATTTCGGGGTGCAAAAGGGATGTTCGCACCGTAAGTGTTGAAGATACGGGCGACGCGGACATCGACATTATCCTGATTGGCAAAGCCATATGTGAGCGTCTCCGCCACACGCTTGCCTTCATCGTAGCAAGCGCGGGGACCGATGGGATTGACGTGTCCCCAGCTAGATGAAAAATGTCAACGTGGGTCGAGCCGTCTGCGATGCATGGAAAACTTACTAGTCCTCAGGCTGCGGGTGGACTTCGGGATCACCGTAGACCTCTGCACAGATAGGACTGGTTAGCTCAATTTACGTAGCAAATGTGAGCGCAGACGTACCCGAGGTGCTAGTCAGCAAAAAGCGTGCCTTGGTACGTTTCGCCAAACCAAGCATGTTGAGGGTGCCCTGGAAGGACGTCTTGATCGTCTTGACAGCGTTAAACTGGTAGTGGACAGGAGACGCGGGGCACGCAAGATGGTAAATCTCTGCTCCTGAATGAGAAAAAAGCGCGTGGCCAGGACACAAAGGATACGTACGATCGCATTCGATCATGAAGGGCTCCACGACATCGTGTCGGACCAGTTCAAAGTTGGGATGGCCGACCCAGTGGCTGACGCTGGTCTTGGAGCCGGTGAAGAAGTTGTCAATGACGGTGACCTCGTGGCCAAGGAGCATGAGACGATCGACGAGATGAGAGCCGACAAAGCCAGCGCCGCCGGTGACGAGAACGCGCTTGCGGCTGGACGGCGGGAGGAGCTTGACCGGGGGGAAGCGCGAGAGGGTGGTATAGGAGATAGAGCCCGTATCTGGGTGGAAGATGGACTTTGACTGGTAGGCAGCATGGCCCTGAGTGAAGCGTGCGTGGGCATCGGCCTCCTTGGTGTCGGCCTGGGCGGCGTCGTCGTCTGACCCCGCGGTCATGACATAGTGGGGACGGAGGTAGAGGGCGCGGACGACGTCGATGGGACCTCGCAGTCGAAGCCAAAACGCTGGAAGCCGACGGAGGTGATCTCCTGGCCGTTCTTGTCGAGGGAGTGTATCTGGGCAGACATGGGTGAGGGGGAAGAGGAAGAGGGGGAGGGGAAAGGGAAAGGAGACTTACGGCCTCTACGCTGGAGGCGGTCATTTTGAAGGGCGTCGGACTGGGCGAGGAAACGGACATGTTGAAAACAGATGAATTATTATTATTCACGCGTGCGTAGGCAGTCCTTGACCCGAAGACCTCAAAACGCATCTTCGATCTCGCCCGCGACCAGCAGGAGGAGCTCGGCGGTCCCGACGAGGAGGACGTTATCGAGGACGAATTCACCCGCCCCAGAACCCGAGATCTCGAGCATCAAGAAGACGACGAGGACGATGATGAGTTTCAGGGCTTTTTAGATGTGGATGAGCAAGAACACGAGTTGGTGCGCATATATGTTGCGCCTTCTTCTCCGCTCCTGCTCACCACCACTTAGCAAATAGACTCGAGCGATATCAAAGCCCTCGACTCCTTACTTCCCCCGAACGCCGGAGAGCGGAAAACCCTCGCAGACATCATCTTCGCAAAATTGGACAATCCACAGAGCCAGACGGCAATTATACGGAGCTCGGGCGAAGGTACATCTGAGTCCGCACTTTACCCCTCATCAATTTTTTTGAATTCATATATCACCCAGAACTCGGAGAAGCTCCCGATCCTGCGGATGGCCTTGATCCCAAGGTGGTCGAAGTCTATACAAAGTGGGTAAATTCCTCTCAGAATCGGATGGTCGTTCATAGGGAGGAACATCGCATCGCAGAGTCGGCCAGCTACTGCACAGCTACCGCTCAGGGCCTCTCCCCAAGCCTTTCAAAATCATTCCCTCACTTCCTGCGTGGGCACGCATACTTGCACTCACCAAGCCAGAAAACTGGTCTCCGCAAGCTTGCCATGCTGCGACTCGCATCTTCATCTCAAATATGAAGCCGCCACAGGCGCGGGTATTCCTAGAGGGCGTCGTCCTCGACCTCGTCCGCGAAGACATTACAAACACATCGACGAAGAAGGACAATCGTAAACTCAACGTGCATTACTATGAGGCGCTGAAACGCTCGCTGTACAAACCCGCTGCGTTCTTTAAGGGGATCATATTCCCACTGCTCGATGTGAGCGCCTTTACTGTACGCTTCTGATCGATACTCAATACGTGCATGAAGAATGGGTGTACACTCAAGGAGGCCGCTATCGTTGCTTCGGTGCTCGTTAAAGTGAAAGTACCCCTGCTGCATTCATCTGCTGCGCTCATTCGGTTAGCAAGCATGGACTATACGGGTAAGCCATCCGATACACTAACAACCCCTCCCGCCGCAACTGACACATCCGTTGACAGGGCCCAACTCTCTGTTCATCCGCGTCCTTCTGGACAAGAAGCACGCGCTCCCATACAAAGTCATTGATGCCATGGTGTTCCACTTCATCAGGCTTTCTAACACCTACAAGAACAAAGAGCGCTCAAAAGACACTTTACCGGTGCTTTGGCATCAATCCCTACTTGTGTTCGTGCAGCGGTGCGTTCTCCATGAGGCTTTGGTGTGCATGCCGCAGCAATTGAAACGTGGATCACTCAGCTATGCGGAGCATTTAACTCCCGACCAAAAAGACGCCCTGCTCGATGTCGTGCGTGTACACCCGCATCCTCAGATCAGCGCGGAGGTGCGACGCGAGATTGTAAACTCCGTCGCACGCGGTGAGCAGGCCGCGCCGGATGCCATGGATCTATCATAGCAGCTATACAATCATGATTGAATGCTTGGTGCCAGCATTTCATTTTGCTCCCATTCGAAATCTCCTAAGTACCTGTCTTTCATTGTGCAAGATAGCGGCTCTACGGCTCTCTAGTTAGTGTGGGCGCTTCTTCCTCGAGAACGCTTCGCTCTTGGGTGCAGATTGAATGGCATCGAGCACGGCATTCAACCCACCATCAGTTCTCCCGCCAGCCGTCTTGTGCGTAGATCCCGGAGGCTGCGAATCCACTTCGGTTAATGCGCCCTTCTTCACCCCCGCTCCCAAAGCTTCGTGGAAGAGCACGTCGATTTCATCTCCACTCTTAGCGGAATCCCGTTTCCGTTTCTTCCGCATGTCCAAAGTAGAGTCAGTGGGAGGTTTTGTGTCACCATTCGTTCGCGCTGCTAGTGCTCTTGAGGCTTGTAAATTGCGCCAGTCTTCTGGACGCCGTTGTAGCAGGTGTAGGTTGAGGTTCCGCGCGAAGAATTCCCATAAAATGAGCCCGCCAAATCTGTCTCATGTGCGATAAGCGAGCGCCCAATTTTCTCCTAAATCATGAATGTTGGTCAGTAGTGTTGACATGACGTGCAGAAGCGTGCGGACGAACCTTGAGATACGGGTCCGCAGACGCCCAACAGCGATCTCCAACACGACTGCCTATGCGATCATCTACCAGGACATGGTAGTGTCCAATCAAGGAGAGTATGAAAGCCCGTTTCGCCTTCGATGGCACAGTAGGTGACTGTAGTAGCTCATCAAGCACGCGTGAACTGGTGGGATTATGTGCCAGGGCAATGATCTCGACCACTGACATGGCTTGAATGCTATGAAAGGCATACGGGTCAGCGGAGCGCAGGGAACGATTAGCCAGTACACATTACCTACTGATCACGGCATCATTATGCGGATGAGACAGATGAAGGAGGGATTGCAGCAGGAGAGCGCCAGAGGTCTTGGATTCCAAAGAGGTGGAATCTGAAGCCTGCCGCCACTGTGAACGCTTCTTGGGCCGCTCATCGGTGGACTCGGCGACGTCCCGCGAGGTTTGCCTTCTCTCAGCCTCAACAAGCGTGTCCTTGTGTTCCTGAAGGGATTCTGCGGGTCAATTGCGGAAAACAATCGGGTTCTAGGTGTACTCACCTGCAGAGAATAAAGCCGCAAGCCACATTGGACGACAAACTTGCGATCTTCGGGCGTATGGAGGTCGAAGGCTGTGAAGACCGCCTGATTGCACACAAGATGTTATTAGTGAGGTATCTTACGGTGAAACCCAAGATGACCTCACCTCGCAAACATCATTCTCTTGTACGCATAAGGCAGCCGACCTATCGGCCACTGCGCGCAAAACGCCGACCCTTGAGTCTGTTCATCTCGGTTCAGCGTCGCTCGCCAAACGAATCATGAGCACCCTTACTTTGTACCAATTTCTTCCAACTCGGCTGCAACTCTTCTAGCACTCCTGATAATTGCTGCTCGTTGACTCGTCCAATGGCCTTTGCGACCACAAAGTTTGCGACAGGGTGCAAAGCCAGCTTCGGGAGCTTTCCCTCGAAGTATGTCGACCACAATAAGACAAATATAGGCTCCGGGGCGCGGACAATCAGTGTTTCGAGAAGGTGGGAAGACGTGGGGTCACGAAACAGGGTTGCCAGGAAGTCAGATGCCTCGGGAACAGCGGAAGGATCGTTGTCTGCATACGGACTTGTCAGCACGCTGGTCAAGCGAGGCTGATAACAGTGTCACGTACGGTGCAGGGTTATCAATCCTACAAGCACACGATCCATAAGTGAGCCAGGCTCGTCCGTCAGCCCTTGGTCTGCTTCTATCTCCAATAGCATCTTCATTTGGTGGTTAGCAATAGCCAGGGTCCATCAATCTCGTGGCGCACCTGGAGAACTGGACTTGCAACCTTGTTGGCTGCCAAGGACCTGACCTCGTTCTCCCCGAGATCTTTTTGCAATACAAGCACGAGCTTTCGTGCCGCGTTGCGGAAAGCGCTTGGCTCCGCTGTTTGCTTTTCGGCCGGCGCCTTGCCCTTGCCTTCTGTATCTTGGAAAATTGATTTCAAGGGCCCTTGTTTCGTCTTCCATGCAGCACTTTTCTTAGAACGGACTGGAGCCGCAGAACTGTGCGTAGTTGTCGGAAAGGCTTGGGGAGCCAAGAGCATGAGTAGGGCTCGGAGGACGTGCGAGGCAAATTGGTCGAGGATTAGAGACGAGAATGAGGGTGTAAGTTCCTAGATGGCTGCAGGTAAGTAGGTGCGATGAGGAACTTGCATGGGAAACGAACTTCCACTAGGTCAAGAACTAGTTGACTGAGGGTAAGGAGTTCACCCTTGTCTGAGTTCCCGTCAAAGGCCGGCATAATACCTCGAGACTACATATATGAGTAAGAACAATACCGGACAGGTCCGTTGAGTGAGGCTCACCTCCCGAGACACTGTGTCGGCTGCGACATTCAAGAGCGTCTGAACGACATGCGAAGCAAAGCGATGTTTCGCCAACTGCTCATAGCTACATGTAGTGTCAGGTATCACCGCAAACGTCGCTGCATGCCGCCATGAGACTCACCTCCCTCTCAAGCTATCCACGAATACACGGCGCACGAAGTCGTCCATTGAGTACACCATGCGCTCCAGGACGCTCGCACATTCCGGATCGGTCGAGAGCTGCCGCTCCTGCCCCACCATTTCTTGTAAAGCAGCCATAAGGAAAATCCGTCGATCTATGAAATCAAATTGAATCAAACTCATATAAAGAGGCATGAGTGGGCGACACACTTTCATTGGGGTCCACGTCCCCGCCATGTTCTCCATCGTCAGCGGCGTTCTCCTGCCAGTCTTTCAGCTGGGTATCGACGTTGCGGAAGTAGGACTTGATATCCGCATCGACATAGCCGAACGGTGCGTCTCTATCGGCTTCGTCTGCGCCTGCCTGTGCGGGGACGATCCAGGAGGGACCGCTTTGCTGGTCCTCGATCTCCTTTGGCCCTTCCTCGAGAGGCAGAGCCTCGGGCTCGTCCGCCCGCTGAGCTTGCGCAGATTTTTTATGTTTCTTGCCTCTTTTCCTGTTTTCTTTGGGCATCGTGGATGGAGTTGGAAGACATCGGAAGGCCTGGCAAGGACTCCGAGTCTGAGCCGGTCCATACGGCCCGGAGGACGATGAAAGCTTCCCTGAGGCTCATCCGGCCTCCATTGCCACGCTCACGTCCTTCATGCCGTCCAAAACATGCGCACTCTGTCACTCAGCGCGACCTATATTGAAACGTCCAAAGACAGGACAGCAGATCTGCAAGGACTGTTTCTTCAAGGTCTTTGAGACCGAGGTGCACAACACGATCACAGAGGCAAACCTCTTCAGAACTGGAGACAGAGTGGCGATAGGAGCATCCGGGGGAAAGGGTCTGTGTCGGTCTCTTTGCAGAGGGTTGGGCGCTGATGTCCTCGCGAATGATTAGACTCAACGGTCTTAGCATATGTCATGAAGACCCTGAACGAGCGCTACGACTATGGTCTCGAGCTCTTCCTCCTCTCGATTGACGAGGGAATAACGGGGTATAGGGATGATTCCCTTGAGGTGCGTTGGTTTTTCCAGCCTCTTCTGTGCACATAACCAACACCTTCCAGACCGTCAAACGGAATCAAGAACAGTATGACATGCCCCTCAAGATACTTTCTTATGACGAACTCTACGGATGGACGATGGACCGCATTGTATCAACTATTGGCAGAAAAAACAATTGCACATTTTGCGGTGTATTCCGAAGGCAAGCATTGGATCGCGGCGCGTCAGCGCTCAATGTAGATCATATCGTAACTGGGCACAATGCGGACGATATTGCAGAGACCGTTCTAATGAACAGTGCGTCCTTCGCCTGAAGAGAATACTTCCGTACTAAGTCTTGTTCTATTCCAGTAATGCGAGGCGATATCGCACGGCTGGGCCGTTGTACTGCGATCTGCACGCAAGGGGAGGACACGATTCGGCGTTCGAAGCCATTCAAATATGCATATGAGAAGGAGATCGTAATGTTAGCCCGTGTGGTCCATCTCTTTTCTGACCTCACCACTGCGTGCTTGCCAGGTACGCGTACTTCAAGAAGCTGGACTACTTCTCGACCGAATGCATCTACTCTCCGGATGCTTACCGCGGACATGCCCGTGCATTTCTCAAAGACCTTGAAGCAGCACGGCCGAGTGCCATAATCGACATCATCCACTCAGGCGAGGCTTTTGAAGTGAAACAGGAAGTCAAGGCCACGCAGAAGTTGCAGCGTAAGTCCCCGACGTGTAAATATGTCCATAGTGCTCATTATCCTATCGAATGGCAGAGACGTGTAAGAGGTGTGGTTACATGTCTAGTAATGAATTGTGTAAAGCGTGCACTCTGCTAGAGGGCTTGGAGAGGGGTTTATCGCACGCTGTTATCGTACGTCCATGTCTCTTGCACTCTAAAGCTCTTGGCATCTAATGTGTACGTAGACTGATCGTGCTCGACAAAAGCTAGACGCAGAAGAGCCACCATCTCAGGCCATGCGGACTATACCCTATTTCAATCTTCCCGGTGCACCAGGGGTTACAAGTTAAAGCTTTGCATTATGTGGATGTGATATAGTATTGTAGGTTATCGAGTCGAGCGCCGTCCTTGCAGGCAATCATGTAGCTGTAGACACTGACTTCCCGTTCGCAGTCAAGAGAGATTGATACAACCTTTCGCATCTGTTCACGAGCTTCTCGCTCTCCTCATCATGCTCTGCCCACCCAGCGACGGGGCCTACACCTACGCGACCATTGCCCCTGCGATCCGTTTCGGAATTAAATCGGACGGGCGTTACCTCCTGGCCAACGGCGGAAGCTTTGCCAATTCGACTGGTGCTTGAGGAGATGAATACAGGAATGAATACAAGCGACACGAGTGCGAGATGGACACCCGCGGCAGCGCCATTCCAGAGAGTGATGTTGTGATGAGGAGAGCCAAGGAACCGCGCCTACATATACGCGACGAAGGAATCAACGGATGCAAGAGACAAAGCAAGCTGCGCATGCACATACCATATAGAAGACAAGCAACTTGACCCTGTGAAGGAACGGTCCAAGAAGCACTTGGTCGATCGAAGTGGACACAACTCCAGGATGGAAGGTGAAGTGTCTAACAGTGGGGGAAGGACTTCGCAAGGCGCGGCGGTCGAGTTCAGCACGGATGATGTCCATTTGATATTTTGACCCTTCATATGGAAAGAGTGTCTTGGCGAGTTGCCAGTCCTCGCTGTCGTACTTGTCTGCCCTTGATTCCAGCGACGATGTCCAAATGACGCGCGCAGGAGCATGCGACGCCTTCTCAAAAGTGCCGAAAAGAGTATCCAGGGCGCGAACCTATCGCGATGATCGTTGATGCTAACTTCGACAGCGGGTGTTGGGGGCAAATCACTCACCAGGATGAAGTGTCCAAACACATTGCATTGCCAGACCCAGCCAAATCCGTCCTCACTCAGAATTCCGGGCTTCTGGAGGTTGAAGCGAGGATTCGTAAGGGCCCCAAGGAGATCAGAGACTATTTGTCGGAAAAGAAGTGGCCAAGAGATGCGGTCAAAATTGGCGACTCCGGCATTGCAGAAGACGTGCGAGACGTATGGGTAACTGAGAGCATAATGAGTTTCGACATCAACTTGACAGGTAAGCAAAGACGTACTTTTGAGAAACGAGGGTGGAGAACTCGAAGACACTGTGCACAGATGCCAGGTCTAAGCTATGGATGGTCACCGTCAAGTTCTTCCGGAACACCTCAACGTGCGCCGCCTCTCCCTGCTGCTTTTCCCTGGTCTTCACATCCTCCTCGAACAACCTGAGAAGCTCCGTGCGCGCAGTTTCAGCACGCTGCCTGTTCCGGCATGCCATGATCAGTGTTAGGCCCTGGCATGGATACTCTGGCCCGCTGGCGGGCACGGAATTCGGGTCAAAGGAGACCAGACCAGTCGAGGATTCGAATAAGGGGTTTGCATCGGATGGCCGAGGTTGGGAGAGCTGGAAGAGCAGACGGCGACAGATCCCGAAGCCAACACCGCTGGAGCCGCGTTCATGAGCACAACGCGACGCGGCGCAGCGAAATTCTTACTTGTTGGCGCCCGTGACTATAACAATCGGCCGGGAGGCTGCAGCCATGGCTCGTACTGAATGAAGGATTTGCAGGGAGGTGACGGAGGAGGACAAGCAAGAGGCCGGCCTGACACTGACAGGTTTACTTAGTCGCTGACTCGAGCCGTGTCGTACGACTCGCACTGTTGAGTTGCTGTCATGGCCGCCTAGCACTACTTGGCTTGATCGCGAGCTACAGCAGAAAACAAAATATGCGAGTATTATACGCCTGACAGATGCGAGTAAATAGATGTATCTAATTTGTGTCCGCCTTCTTTTTCTTCTTCTGGGAGGAGTCGCCTGCTGCTGCTGCTGCTGCTGCCGCCTTCTCCGCCTTCTTCGCCTTTTTGCGCGCCTTGCGCTCTGCATCTGTCTCCTCGACCTCCTGCAGACACACGGGTCCATGTTTGGACAATGTGCGACGGGATATTGACAGACGCACCATGGTGACATCCCCATCCCCATCATCGTTGACGGCGGCGGCGGCGCTCTCTCTCCGCTTCCGCTTCTCATTTGTACTGCCTTTGTGCTCGCTGTCCACCTCCATCGCATCCTCATCCCCTTCAGACGTGTTTACCTTTTCCTTCTCCGCTCGCCTCTTCGCTTTCTTTTCCTCCTTCGCCCGCCGCTTCTCCTCCTTCGTGTCCAGTACGGCCTGCACAGCAAGTTCCATCGGCTCGCGTTGTGTGGAAACGAGGTCGACAGCGTCAGCAGAGGCGTTGTATGTCTGTGCATTGCCCTTCATCTCGAAGCGCTCCTGTTGCTTTCCGTTTTGTGCGAACTTCCGCACGCCGGACGCATCACCCTCGTACTCCAGAGCACGGAGTCGAGACTCGAGTTTCGCCCGGTTCTCGACGCCTATTGATGGAGCCGTAGGCTCTGACTTCCCATCGGCGTCGGTAAGAGCATCAACGCGGACGGAAAGCGCAGTTTTCGTCGCGACCATACGTGCCATCTGGACAAAGCGTCAAGAGCACCTTCAAACGAGGGATGAGTGCTATGCATACCTTCCCTTTCAACTTTGGTGGCGCCTGGCCAACAAGGGAGGCCTGAAGCATTCATGAGTACGTGACGTAGAGAAGAAACGCGTAACGTACATGGTAAATGAGGCCGTATTTCGGTGTGTCGTGTTTTGTCTTCAGGGCCCTAAATAGGGCTTTCTCCGCTCCCAGAATTTGAATGGTACTGGCTGGGTGCTTTGCCAAGCTCAACAAGCTGCCAGCGTGGCTGATCAGCCGAGCGCCGACCAGCTCACCAACCAGAGCCGTCAAGTTTGGAGCAATCGCGACCATGCGATTGCGTAGGTACTCCGCGAGTTGCGTCCGGTAGGCAGCTATAGAAATAACCTGATCACAGAGGGCGTGGATATGCGCGATGTCGGAATCGGAAATCTCAGTTCCCATGGATATCTCAGCGGCAGCTTTGAGGGTTGCCTCGAGGTCTTCTGGAAGGATAGCAGCAAAATCTGTCGAGCTCGCGTTGGTGCGGAAGCCTGAAAGGGTTCGTAGTCGTGAATAAGAAGCAGGTGGGCACATCGACGTGGACAAGGCGTACCCATGAGCTTCACCACCTTCGCATACGCGATATTGTCCGAGAGTATCTTTGCCATCTCGGGGAAGTGCCAGCCGTACCATTCCTGTTCAGTGTCACTAGACTCTCCAATTGTCGGATATCCTTAGCGTGCGTACCTTCACGCGCATGGCATAGATGTTGATTTCCTTGTCCAAGTCGTCGAGGAGGGCGATCGCTTGCACAACCATGGTGTCAACTTTATCCGGCGAGAACTTCAACTTGAACCTGCGGGCATTCGGTGAGCTCTAATTGAGGCACAAGGGACATGGTGACGCACCGAGAGAGTGAATGGCTGAGACCCAAACTCATGGTCGCGAGATCTTTCGGGTCCAGTCCATCCAGAAGCGCTGAGAGTTGACTACGGATCCCGCGGAAGAGGTCGAGCGAATCCGAATCGGAGACAACATTGATCCCGAGTTTTTTGTTGATAGGTCGGACTGAATGTGCAGAAACGAGGCGTAAGTCAAGTAGCGATAAGTGTGTGATGTGCGTATGCACCGAGCTTAGGGTCTACAACAAGAAGTTGCTCCTTGTTCTTCCCCTTCTCGACAATGACCTTGTTCAAGAAGTCTTTGAGGCCTTTCCCGATCTTCCCTTCTTGGATGGCGGTGATCTCCTCGACCGCGGTAGCAGTTGATGCAAACCGATGCAACGATTTCAATTTTAAACTGGATAACACCACAGCACATCAGTGGACATACAGACGTGAAAACAAGAACCTCTTGTTGGCTCACAGTTTGTTGGCTCCTTCTGGCGTCTCAAACTCTTTGTGGAGGTCCGGACTCGTTATTTTTGCGCCATCGGTGAGCTTGAAGAGGGCAAAGCCCATCGCGGTCTCGTAGAGAACGAGCATTTTTGGAGAGCCAGAGACACGAGAAGGGGGTAGAGGAGGTCTTGGGCACGATGAGCCCGTACCAGTGCGAGGCCGACATGCTTTTCACTTTTCCGTCGTGGGAAGGCATCGCGGCCCGGTTTGGCAGGCCAGTCCATGGACCGCGTTCCGCACGTGAGCGTGAGCTCGTCCTTGTCGCCGTCCTTGCCGCCTCTTTCGCTCTCACCCACCACCATGTTCTACTCCGGGGTGATCTTGGCCTTGGGTCTCTCATATCTTGGGGCTGCAAACGCCGGCCAGCATGTTTTCTCTCCTTCCGATGCCTTTTCCTCTCCCGATGGGCCCAGCCTCGCTAACGCGTCCGACTTCTTCCGCCTATCCTCGATCTCCTCTCTGGACCACTTCACAGAACTTGCACACCCTTTAGTCCCCGGACACCGCTTGCGCGTTAAGAAATCTGTTTTCTGTGACCCAACTGTCAAGTACGATCTCGTTGACCGTCGAGACACCACCATCCTGCTGATATCAGAGCAGTGTATACACGGGGTTCTTGGATGTCGACAAGGGCGCCAAGCATCTATTTTTCTACTTTTTTGAGAGCAGGAGAGATCCGGACCAAGGTGGCCACCATTTTCCTTCATTGCCCCGATGATCTGTGCTCAGGCCAGACCGGTTTCGCCGATCATCAGACGACGTGATGATGTGGATCAATGGAGGTGTGCATCGTCAAGCTATGTATGTTGGTTGCCCTAGTAAGGGCGCGATGGAAAACGACAGGTCCGGGCTGCTCGTCCGCTATGGGTCTTCTTATGGAATTAGGTGAGCACACTGAATTTAGAGGCACACGGAATACAGCAGTAACACAGCGGCAAGGCCCATGCAATATCCGTATGCCTGATGGTTCGCCAGTCGGGAACGGCACGCTCTGGAATCCATACTCGTGGAACAACGAAGCAAACATGTTCTTCCTTGATCAACCGTATGTGTCTTTCTTACAGTGTCGTGTTCTGTCTACTCAGTGCGCTGCTTTGTGACAGTGTCGGCGTAGGCTTCTCATATGCTGATCATGGTCTGACCGTCGAAACTACAGAAGACGCCGCCAAAGACATCCACGCATTTCTCACTATCTTCTTCGAGAACTTCAGTCAATTCAAGGGAAGGCCTCTGCATCTCTCGGGCGAATCGTATGGCGTAAGTACTAGTTAAACATGCTGGCATATCGCGGCTCTGACCATGTGGCTACAGGGCCGCTATTTACCTGTTTTCGCGAGCGAGATCTATGACCAAAATCGCAAAGCCCTCGCGGAGGGGCGCCAGACCATTAACTTACAAAGTGTGATCATCGGGAACGGGATCACTGACATCTCAACGTCAGCGCCACTGCTACTGATGAGCTCCTGTGCTGATGTAGCGCTGCAGGCTGTATGAAGGGCGTTATGCTATCGAGTGTGGCACGGCTGCTCTGGATATCCCCTTTCAGACCATTGGTACTTGCGTCAGGATGAAACGAGCGGTACGGAATTCTAGTTGTCTCCTTCGGGCCAAATACTGCACTATTTGTTAGCTCCCTCGTTGCCAAGCAGCCATGCAAAGCAGTTGCATTGATGTATTTGACGAAATGGACTGCCGTGCGGCTGTCGCCTTCTGCGACACAGAACTGAGCGCGCCGATGTTCTCTAGTGGTGAGTGTCAGTTCTAAGGGCGAGACGCGTCACTCAAATCTTTCAGGTCGCAACAACTATGACATCTCCAAGGTCAGTGGACCACCTGCTTCAGCAAACAGATCAAATATCAATCAGACAATGTTTGCTAGAGGTGCGAGGGTGGGAATTTGTGCTATCTCGAAGGCGATGCCATCGCGGAGTACTTGAGCTCGCGGGAGGTCCGCGAAACGCTGGGCGTCCAGTCCGATGAGTACTTCCAGCCCTGCGCGAGGGATGTTGGCCGCGACTTCTGGCGACGATTTGACAAGTTTGCAGTGCCGACACAGTACCATGTAGCGAACCTCCTCGATCGAGGGATCCGGGTTCTGATCTACGCCGGCACGTATGACTGGCAGTGCAACTGGGTGGCGAACAAGCTGTGGGTGGACAAGCTCGAATGGTCCGGGCAGGCAGGATATGCTGCAGCGGCCTGGCGCAACTGGGAGGTTGATGGCCGGACGGCGGGGGAAATCAAGGTGTGGGACCAGCTCACGTTTGCGACCGTGAGAGGAGCGGGACATATGATAAGTGGACCCGCTGTCTCGGGTCGATGGTTGCGAGCTGACGCTGCAGATTTCGCTTACGTCCCGCACGATAAGCCTGCCGAGAGCCTCGCTCTCATTTCGAGATGGCTGGCGAAGAAGGCGATATAGGTGTGGGCGGGCGTTGGGCGGGGTTCGTGGCTGGCCATAGGCTGGCGTGTGGTCATATATTATTGTTGAGCGCTCGGACTGATGCTATCATTGAATGAATGAGGAGCAATGGGGAAGCTGGCATCAAAATCAGCATGGAATGTGATGCAGGGCGGGGTCAGGGCGAGGGCCCTGTGTTGCGCGGGCAGTGGGAGGTGCTGTAGAGGGGCGTGGGGGTGTTGCGGTGGACGGTGGACGGTGCTGGTCTGCCTGCCGACAAGGGGCCGAGGCGAGGACGCAGCGAGCGGGGGCTCTTGGCGATGCCCAATAGTGGCCGGCATCGGCATGGCAACGGCGACCCGGCCCATATCCGGGGAGCCCGAATGGGCCGGGCCAATGAGGACCCCCGTAACTCACGCCAGGGGTATGATTTTCGCACGGTAGCTAGACGGCGCTTTGCGCCGGAAGCTCTGAGGGGTCTGAGGTAGCTGGGGGCTAGAATTTGGGGCAAAAGTATGATCCTGATGGTGGTAGTTAGGGGCGCGGTGAACCGATGTCTGATCACAGAGGTAGTTGGACTAAGTACTGGCGGCAGAAGATTTTGACCCCATAATTACCGGTATAATTCGTACAAGTTGAGACATTAGGTAGAAATTTACGTGGCCTGCTGCGTACGACATTCTACGACAACGCCTCGGACCGAACCTGCTTCTTCTGTGCAGCGCATCACCCTCGCAGCCATCCCGGCATCGTGCCAATGGATGAGTCCATCACAATCTACAACGACGATGAAATACCTATGTTCCGTCCCGAATTATGGATCTCGCAAGGCAAAAGCTATCCCCAGAACCCACCGCCGGAGCTGCTGGCCTACATCGAGCAGCTCCTCAGGATTCCCAACGCTCCCGAGACTTCTTTGCTCCCCAGCGGCACCGAGGATGTTCATTCCTTCGTATCTACACCACTCCCTCGTCGCGATCAGCAGCTCATACACCCCTCAACCAAAGCTGTTTTTAGCCATGACGTGGCAGTCTTCCCCATAACCACACTTACAAAATCACGAAGCCTTCCTACGGATGCCTTCGTGGACAAGCTTGCTGCACTCGCACCGCAGGCCATCCTGGATGGCGCACAATCAATCATGGACCCACGATATGCAAGTGGTGCATCCCCGCTGTGGATGATCACTTACTGGCAACGGATGCGTACGGTCCTCCTGGCACAGGAGACGTGGACGGCGAGCGTGCGGTGGCTGCTACAAGTCGCTGACGGTTCTATGGAAAGCGAACGCACTGTTGCTCTTATCCACTCGCTTCCCTGGCGCCAGCAACTCATGATACCCGGTGCCGCCACATTTACGACAACATCAGCCCTTGCTCCGCTGTTATCAGACGGCCTTCTCACCGACACCATCGTTGACATGATGCTCATGTGGTTGAGAAGCCGCGTTCGGAGCACGCCAGGAATTGCCAACAACTTCGAGATCGCCGGACACGAGTTCTGGAATGCAATTTCAAAGATCACAGTAATAGAAGACCTGTTCCCCGACTCACCTCGTTACCTCAAGAGAATTGAAGACGATCTGCGCACCCATAGGAAGGTACTCCTCTTCCCTGTTTTCCTCGCCAAATACAAGCATTTTGTTGTCGTGAAGATCGACGGTCAAGCGGAAACAATATCCTATGGTGAGTACGTTACTATGTCGCCAATGGGAATGCAATCTTACCATTCCTGTGAAACAAGGCGACGGCCTTTACCATCAGGGACTGCGCCTGCCTAAAGACATCGAGAAGAAATTGCTCTGGTGGACGCGTGTCAAATTCGGCATTGAGTACAAGTGGGAGGGACAGTCGCTTACGACAGCGAGACAGACAGATCACGTATCGTGTGGCGTGATCGCCGTGAATGCGGTCGCACACGAAACACTGGGCTGGCAGCTTTGGGATGATTCAAGGCGCCACGTCGAACGGTTGGCGTGGTTCGAGAGGCTCGCTGCCGACCATATTCAATCGGTACGCTATATTTTGCTCATTAGCGACATGAGGACGACGATACTCAGGTGCTCTGCGCAGGTATCAAGTCATCAGCGACGGTCTGATGCTGTGACAGGCGGCGCCGGACGCGATGAGCCTGTTGCGCATCATATCCCTCGCGGGATGGCCCACCTTCTAAATCCTCAAGCTTCCGAACCCGGCGAGTCGACCAGAGATGCTGAATGTCTACTTGAAGGATTCAGTCCAGAGGTGGAAGAAAAGCAGATGGGGCGACGCGGAGACATGGACGAAGGCAGCAAATACGATCCGTCAATTCCACCTCTGTCAATGCCACCTTCTCCTACATCATCATATTCAGTACTTGCATCTGCTAGTGGCTATGACAGCGACTGCGACGACATACCTATGCCCGATACCACCGATACCAGCTGCGCATACGGCCGGTCGTTGCTCTCTCCATCCACTGTCGACGATGATCTCCCACCAGTTCCGCGTGGTGGAATGCTGGACCAGGATGGGCCTGGCAGTATCACAGAATGGAGAAGCCATTTGGAAAATGGGACTTCTGATGCTGCGTCAATGTCGTCAAGAAGGGTGTCGTCGGTGGGAAGTGAGGCGGAGGATTGCGCATCCGATGGAAGTCGACTGTCAAGGGCATCTAAGAAGATCATCAGTTCCATTGGGACGACACTGAAGGCTGCGCGGGGCTTACTGAAAAGGCGGAGGAAAGGGAGCTCGAGCGCAGACGACAAGACGGCTGCGAGCGCGAGTGAAGCAACAAGCGCTCAATCTGACCACGACTCAGAGGCTCAGGCGCCTATCCATCCTGCAAAACGCACACGCACTGTCCCTGGGCCCATTCATCCGTTCTTCGCGCCCAAGGGAAAGAATAAGGATGTCATTGCTACCGTGTCTGCAAGCACCGCAAGCGCTGATGTTGGGCCATCGTCTGGAGCAATCAGCACGCGCCTGGCCAATTCCTTCGTCAAACGCGGTAGGGACGACAACTCAAAGGCGTATACCAAATTCAAGGAGAAAATCCTTGCGCTTGACGACATGGCCGAGTTCTGTCTAGACGATGTTCGGAAGGTCCGATGCTCTCGATGCAACAAGTACATGCTTATGACTGGGGCGTATCACACCAAGGCATTCAAACAGCACCAGAAAGTTTGCAAGGGCACAATGCGATCACATACACTGGGCCACATCTGGGCATCAACCTCATCGACGCAGGCCCCCGCTCCGAGAATGATAGATCGTCCTTGTTTCGGACTTCGCGCAGCAAAATACGCTCGTGTGCGTCAATATTTGGAGCGCACACCATACGGCGGGGGCGGCGGGCCTTCCCTCGCCGATTTGGCGTTAGAGTTGTATTCGGCACCAGATTATCGTTCGTTGGATAAGGCCAGAAAGCAAGTAGTCGACACGGAGCAAGAGCATCGGTGGCAGTGGAAGAACTATCGGTCGCCTCCCCTTCATGTCCTTGCGACAGATTGTCTTCGCACTGTAAGGGTGCCGGAAGAGTCAACTGAGGATGTTACTTGTGTCAACTGCCTCGCTCTGCTGCATGTCCACGTATTCCAGAATGCGACTCGCAAGCCAGTCCCCGAGCCTAAGAATCGCCGCTTCACCCCCAATCATGCTCAGAAAGACGACATACAGGCCCTCCATCGATATGCTCTTACTCATCCCGACCTTGCACCTCTTCTGGAGGCATACGAAGATGTCAGTAGCTTCAAGTTCATAGTATCCCCACGTTACAGCTTCTGATCATTGTCTGCACAGAACCCTCATAGTGCATGCCTAGTCTTCGCAAGAGGCGTTATCGAGGGCAAGCATGGCAATTCCTTGTTTGTCGCCTTGATGAACGATCTCGTCAAGAAGAAAGATTTAGAAGAACGAGGTGTCCCTTTGAACGGCATGCGATATTCAGCCATGACATTGGAGTGGGCGCAAATTATCCACGTCTTAAGCCCGCGAGCATATGAATCCATGATGAATGTGCTACCCGTACCCGCAGAACGGACACTCCAGTCAGTGTTTACAAGATTGCATTGATACAATTGACTGATAAATGACCCGAAGGAAACGTCGTGCGCACGAAGTGCAGTTTCCCATCGGCATCACAGAGGCAACATTTGAATTTATCTACGAACGGCTGAAATCATTGGACTACCTTGTGGGTCCCGTTGGCCTCGCATGTGATGATACGAAGCTGCTAGAGTCTTTGAGGCCTCACTGGGACCCAATACGAAAGTGCTACGTGCTTCTAGGGAGTCCTGGCGATCCCGTCGTCGTGAGCGACATCAACACACTCGATGCCCTCATCCGCACCAGGAAGATCGAGAAGGCTAAGAAGGTATGAGTTCTACGAATACTTCGGAGGCATGCAGCTCACCGACACATGCCAGATACGCGTATGGACCCTCCAGATCCCTCTTCCCGGCGTTCCGACTATCGTCGTTGCGGCGCTCCCTATCTCAGAGTCAAACTCGGCGGAGCAACTGTTCGTCCACCTGGAATTAATATTGAATGGCCTTCTCTCCCGCAAGATCAACGTTGTATCCTACGCCGCAGACGGCACGGCTGTCGAGCGCTCCCTTCAACGTCTCCTGGTCGCTCACGCCGTTGCGTACATTGACTACACCCTCAGGCACCCTATTCGCTCACATCGTGACATCAACCTCCACATTCCTCTCATCGGCGCAGGGCGACAGCCTGTCGCACTCATTCAAGATTCGAACCATGGGCGCAAGACGTACCGGAACAACGCATTCTCAGGTGCCCGGATACTTACTTTGGGCAGCTATACGACGTCGTACAGCCACTTCCGCCTTGCAGCAATTGAAGCAACAGGGACATTGTTTCGGAGGGATGTCGAGAAACTTGATCGACAAGACGACAATGCTGCGACCCGTCTCTTCTCCGGTCATACGCTAGCATGGTTCACCAACGAGCATCGTGAAATGGTCGGCTCGATTATCTACCTCTTTGTGTTTGGAGAGCTCGTGGATGCATACCAGAATCGATCGATCCCAATTATCGAACGTGTTCGCATGGTGCTGCGTGCGCACTTCTTCATGGAAATGTGGACCGACTTCATGGACATCGCGGGCTACCGAAAAGCTCAACACTTCATATCTCCCGAGGCACGCGACATCACAAACTTCCTAGTCGTTGGTTTCCTTCAGTTGGTGATCATCTATCGGGACCACCTCGACGGCAGATACCCATTGCTGCCCTGGCTTCTATCAACCGAAGTCTGTGAGCATGTCTTCGGCATTTGTCGACAGCTTGTGAAGGACTTCACCTTGCAAGACTTCTATCATATGATTCCGAAGCTCTCAGTCCGCTTGCGCGAGCATCTCTTCCTTGCAAAGACATCTGAGGGCAAGGAAAGAGCGAATGGATACAATCATACCTATACCGACAATCGACATCTCGACCTCCATGCCCTCTCCACATTCCCTTCTGATCACGACATTGAGCAAGCAACACAACAGGCCCATTCGGAGGCAGCGAATCTGTGGGACGCTCTCGTACTAGACCCGGATTTTCTGGACAAATTGCAGAATCAAGCTCACCGTGTTCGCGCATTCCCATCGTTGTCGAGTTGGTATTCGCAGGAGGCTTGGGATGCAATCTATGGCCAGTCCGATTCCGAAGACGAGGGTCCTGAGATGGACGAAGACGAGCCCGAGATGCTCCAGATTGAAAATGGGTTGAAGAAGGCAGAGAATGCAGACGGAGTTGGTGCGGTCTTCGACCAGCAGTTGAACGATTTGACTTGCGCAGCAGCTGCCTTATGCGTCCAGAGCACTGTCGACATGTTCGTGTTTTGTCCTCCTCTCACCGCCGATAGATCTTACAGAGTCTAACCCTCACATTACTAGACTGCAATTGCCTGAAGACACAGCGGATGCAACACGCAAAGACGCTGCACATATAGGGAAGATCCTCGCCCAGTCGCTCCCTGCTGTGTCCGACCCCGACGAGCGCAGGACCTTCCAGGACACAGTGATCTCTGCTGAATTCGATCTCGAACAGCTCGCAGTCATCCGCCGGTCGCATCATACCAGACAGGCTGAGAAAGGTGTCCGAACAAAGGCCTTCAAGTCCTCGGAAGATCTACCACCTTCCTCTGATAACGGTCCACCCGCCCAGTCAACGCTCTCCGAGAAAAAACGCCTTCTGCAGTTGGTCAAGGATGTTCTCAAGCGTCAAGAAGAGCGCGGTGTTACAGAGCGCGGTGTTACCACGGGCGCGGGTCGGTCGATGCGCTGGCGGCAGCCAGCTGCGGGCGGTCGAGACGGAGCAATCAACGGCGAAGAAGCTGTTGCTCCTGCACCAGGGACGGCTGCAAACGCGGCTGAGGTCGCTGCAAATGCATCGTATCAGGTGCGTCTGCTAGTGTTGTATGAGTGCACATACATGGTATTGACGTCCGCCAGGCTGAACGGAGGCGAGCAGCGATCTTCGCAAAGCATCACGTCCCCAAGGTCGCACACTCGGCCAATGTCACGCCGCTCAAACACCTCTACGCTGCTCACACTGGCATGCCGCCTTCTTATGGCTTGGTTCTTGTTGATGAGGCAATCTGCCTTGCAGAAGGTGCGTCGTAATCTTCAACATGACTCGGCATGCGCTGATGGCTGGTTAGTCCTGACCATGTACGAGAAGTCGGCCGGTAAGAACGGCAAACATGGTTGGGCTTCGGACACGTCTCGCATCACCGCTCTTTCTTACATCGCTGTGAGACTGTTCAAGCCGGTCCGACACAACCAATTCTCCCTCGCCGATCCTAGCAAGATCCCTCGGTTCGCCTTCCTGAAACCGTCCTACTTCCTGTATGCCCTCGACCATCCCCTCCAAACCTCGGGCTCAACACTAGCTTTGGTAAAATCTGATGGCGCGTGCTATGTCGCCCTCAAGCAGAACGTCGCGAATATCGCTCGTGCTATCAAGGAGCTTAGTGGGAGGGTCAAGGCGGGTCTTGAACAGGCGGGTGACGATGAACCAGATGAATAGGTCAGTTTGACAGGCCTCTGCGCATCCGTAGTACATCCCCTCCTGCCTGCACGCAAAGCGGAGCTTTTTACAATAAACTACGATTTTTTTGAAGCTATGATCCTATCCGTGGTAGCTACGGACCCCAAACGGAGGTCTGAGGGGCGAATGGTAGCTGGAAGGGGTCGCGAGCCGCAAAAAAAAATGGTAGTTGACCCCGTTTGGCGGATCATACCCCTGGCATGAGTTACGGGGGTCCTGGCCAATGAGGCGTCGCGTCGCGGCTATAAAATATCGGCGTGCACACGGCAGGGCCCATCCCTTCGTTTCCCCTTCTTGTCCTCCTCCTGGTAGCTGTCTCCTCCTCCCCCCCCCTCTGTCCCCGCTGACCTCTCCCGTCTCTAGATTTTTTTGGGCTGCCCGGCTGCGCCCCTGGTTCATTCCTTCATTTCCTTCTTTCATATCCCAGCAGGCTGAAGCTTCCCGGTGCTCCAATCAAAATCTCTTTCACCATGCGTTACTCTACCGCCGCTCTGTCCCTTTTTGCTTTGGCAACCCCCCTCGTCATCGATGCCTTGCCCATGAAGCGCACGACCGACCCCGGTACCCTGCTTGTCCTCAGTGCGTCCTCTCTCCATATCGTCCACCACCATCTCTAACCTCCGCCCCAGAGTTCGCAAACGTCCTCGAGCAGCTCGAGACGGAATTCTACAAGGAAGCGCTTGCCAAGTTCCAGCCTTCCGACTTCACCAACGCCGGCTTCACCTCTGCTCAGATCCCTATTGAGCAGTTCACCGCCATTGCGTCCGATGAAGCGACCCACACGACCATCCTCGAGGTGTGTTGCGCATCCTGTCTTCCTAGAGGGGCACTAAACCACTTTGTGCAGCAAACCATCCAGTCTTTCGGCGAGGAGGCACTCTCGACATGCAAGTTTGACTTCTCCTCGGTCTTGACCGATGTCTCGACAATGGCGCCCGTTGCTCGTCTCGTGGAAAACGTCGGCGTCGGTGCCTACCTTGGCGCCGCACATCTCATCCAGGATCCCGTCATCCTCACGGCCGCAGCGTCGATCGTCACCGTTGAGGCGCGGCATCAGACCATTTTGAACATCCTCAACGGTGGCAATGCCATTCCTCAGGCGTTCGACTTGCCGCTCCTGCCTCAGGAAGTTCTCGCCATCGCCTCGCCCTTCATTTCTGGTTGTGACCTTGGCATTGCTCGTAAGCGCTCTCTACTAATTGCAAGTGCGCTGATGCTCATCATTTGAATAGCCAACCCGTCGTTGACTGTGACCAACTCTGGGACTGTCGCAGCAGGGACTTCGCTCACCTTCTCGTCCACCGCGATCAATGGCACCACTGACGTGAGTCTCCCTAGGATGTTCTCCCTCGGGAATCTCACTAATTTTCTGCTACAGGGCTTTTTCTGCCAAATGCTCGCCGGCGGCCTGCCCTTCTCCATCTCGCTGCCCTTCGACCAGTGCGTTGTCCCTGACGGCATCGTCGGCCCCGTCGCCGTCATGATCACCTCCGACGACCAGCCGCTGAACAACAACGCGCGCGATCAGGCGACAACTTCCGTCATCGCCGGCCCGGCCATGCTCTTCCTCGACACGCCGTCGACCATCAGCAGCCTCATCCACGGTTCCAACAGCGGTAGCAACGATGTCTCGACCACCTCGACGATCAGCCCCGCTGCGGCCAGCTCGATCATCGCGAGCGCGTCATCCGCTACCCCCAGCCCGACTGACGCCAGCAACAACGCGGCGCAGGCTTCGTCCGCCGGCTCTGGCGTGATTATGGGTGGTGTGTCGATGGTCCCGTTGCCGACCTCTACGTAGTAGTCTGGTTGGACTCGGACACTGCGGATTTGCGTGCCACCCTGGGCTAGTTGCCCACTCACTGTAGAAAGCTAATGTCCTTGACGGACGTGGACACTTCAGCAACGCATTTTTGATTGGTTTTGTTATCGCTGGGACGCACTCAGCGTTTGTTTTTCAGGCCGCTTACCTTACATATATCATACCTGCTGGGGATACATACCATTGCGAGAAGCGAAATGCAGAATGGGAGGCATTTTGGGGATGTATACTTGCGAGGAATGGTATAAGTTAGAGAGTATTGTACAAGCAAGACATGCAATGTGATATGTAGGTGACCACTAGTCTTCGTCATCGTCGCTGCTGGAGTAATCGTCGTCGTCGTCGTCTACAACTCCACCAGCGAACGCATTGAGCGAGATGGGCCCGCCTGCTGGGGGCGCCGGGGCGATGGGATAGCTAACTTCCTCTTCGAAAATCCCGTCTCCTTCCTGGTCCGAAAGCTCTTGGTCGAGCGCAAGCTCGAGCGCGTCCTGAAACTCGGACACGTCGATTTCCTCAGCCTCTTCGTCGTCCTCTTCCTCGATGGTCAAAGGGAGAGGGAGCGCGGCAACCTCGTCCCATTCGCCCTCGTCATCCGAGTCAACTGCTTGTGGCGGTGGCGGCGGGGCAGCCGCCTTCGCAGCTGGAGCGTAGGATGCCAACCGTGCGAGGGGGTCGGGACCAGCATCAGAAGTGGGGAGCGCAAGGCTGAAGGACGGGGGCGGCGGCGGCGTAGATGGACGGGCCTTCTTCGCAGGCGGGGCGCGGCTGACCGTGAACTCCTCAACGTCGTTGCCCTCGCGTGGCCGCTTGGCCGTAGCGGCTTTCGCCTTGGCTTTGGGCAGTGCTTTTGCCTTCGGGCCTGGCAACGAGGGCGCGAGCGCTTTCTTCGGGGCTGCCTTTGGTTTTGGCGGTGGAGGCTTCGGCTTCGTAGGCGTCAGATCCACTCTCGCCGCGATCGGCACGTCCTCCTCTTCCTCCTCTTCCTCCTCGCGCGCCACAACCTTGGGCATCGTCTTGGGCATCGTCTTGGGCACCGGCTTCGGTGCCGGTAGCGGGATGTCGGGTTCGCCGTCCGCGTCTGCCAAACCTTCGAGAAGCTCAGCCTCCAGCTCGTCTGCGGCCGTCCGTACTGGCAAACGAGTGTCTGACGTCGTCGCAGATGCGCCGTGCGCTAGAAGGTATTGAGCATCTCGGGGCTTGGCCCTGCAAGAGAGTGAGGGACTTACGCGGTGAGGCGGACACGCGAGTCTTCATCGCCTCGCGACCATCGTAATTGAGATTCGCATACGAATCTAACTTCTCAAGGGTGAACGTCTGGTGGAGCAAAGGATGCTGTCAAAATATGAAAGGGAGAATTGGAAGATATAACGCACGCCTAGATCTTCGTCGTAGATGAGGATACAGTCGAACTCCTTGGTGGGTCTCTGTTCGCCATAGAACACCTGCGCCAGATTGGGCTGCACACAGTTGAGCACTTCGGTGTGGATACACGGCTCTTACAGACCAGACTCACAACTGCTGTGGGGCGCTCAACCCGCACTGTAGTCTTCTCCTGCACCTTCTTCACCTCCACCGTGCCCGGCTTCGTCGGATCTATCGACTCGGGCTTGAAGTTGTCTAGCAACGATACGACGCAAAATGTGAGCCAACATCCCAAACATATATTGTTGGCTCGTACAGCGGAACGAATAAAAGTCTCGCTCTGGGAGATTGGACCGTTTGGGTGCCGCCGGGGCACCCTTGCGCGCCTTGATGGCCTTCCCGAGGGATGAGCCGACCGAGACCTTGTGACGTCCGGAGAGATTCATCCAGGCGTGTGTCGAAGCCATGAGTGGGATGGTGGGGGGAAGAGGAAAGTGAGGAAGGTGGCCGGTCGCAGAGGCTGGTTGAGCGGTTGCACCGGTCAAAGTGTCGTAGCCGGGGTCTGTTATTCTCCATCGGGAAAGTCAGCGGCAACACATTTCATTGTGCTACCCGGCGCTTTTCTTTTCTTTCATCGACCCGTTGCCAACCACTCAGCATACCGATGAGTAGCTGTCGTACTACACACCTACGCAGGGGGCGGGGAGCAGCAGTCCTACATAGACACCAATCAAGACCATCATCAACTCTCCTCCTGTGTTCTCGCCTTCTTCTTTTCCTTCTTGCCCGCCCGGCCCTCGTTCGATGGCTCGTCCGCGTGCTCCAGCTCCCGGCGTTTGCGTTTCCGCTTATCCTCCACTGTGGGCGCCACATCTTCCACCGGAGCCACAAATACTTCCGCTCGTTCCGCCCGGCGCTTGACAGATGTTTCCGTTTGCTACAACTTGGTGTAAGCGATGGCAAACACGCATGAGGAATGGGTGGTGCATACCTTGTGTCTGCGCTCCTGTTCCTCCCGGCGTTTCTTCTCGTGCGGTTTGAGGAAGTACTCGCCCGACTCAAGTTGCAAATCCACCTGGACAACGCCGTCAGTACCTCGAACCCGACATAGACAATGCTTAAGTACCTTGCGCGGTTGCTGGGCGGGCGGAAAGGGCGTGTACACCTTCTTTTGTGGCTTGTCCGACTTGTGCGCCTCCAAACCTGCGGCCTGTCGCACCTCATTCTTGGATTCCAGTCTGTCGTTCTTCTTCGCCGTCTTTTCCGAGGTCGTCAGATGCTTCCGGCGGAATTGTGGCAGAAAACGGTCCCAAGATTGATCCGCAAGCTTTGGATCCTTCGCGAGCTCTCGTTTGATCATCAGCTCCTGTTCGAATGGAATATCAGCATTGTACAACCTCCAGGGCTGCTTTTTCCATACTTTTATTCGATAGATAGGGTGGATGTTCTTCATGCAATCGAGAACTATCCTCCGAACCTCCTTCAGTGACTTGTAGGGGCCCATGACGCTGACGGTGCTTCCTTGCACGAGAACGTAGCACTGAGTGAGCAATTCGATAGCCTGTGCCAGGCTCGAGATCAGTTCCGAAAGTCAAGAAGTAATTGCGCACCTTCAATGTACTCCCGTCTGGCCCGATGATACGCTGTCTCCTTTTCACAAACCGCTCCTTGTTGCGCACAATGTTTCCAATCTTGATGATATCGCATGCAACGCCGTCATCTAGAATCTTGACTGCTTGACCAACGGACACGCCTCGAGCAAGTAATTTTATCATGTCGCGCGCCTTGAGGATGACGTATGGGTCGTAGGTTTTTCGGGTTGTGCGCACGGACATAGACCCGTGTATGAGATCGAGAGTACACGCGACGTGCTAATGCCCGGGTCCAATTCGAGCATGGACGGTACACAGGGGGGACGTACGTGTGATTCCAGCGCCTGAGTGACTGCACTCCATGCCTCGCGCAAGTACCTTTCTCTGTACTTGGGAAAGAGGGTCGCGAACGACGACTCTTCTAGGAATGTGCCGCCTGCGTTGTCAGCGGTCGTGAACGAATCGATTTTCCACTGCAGGGAAGATCAGGGCGTGGCTGTTCTACGCGCCAGGAAAGACGTACACTGTCGCATAATGGATGAGTACGGGGAGAAGACACGCACAGAGGTAGCTCACTGGTCGATGTCGTCCGTGTCCCAAGCTGCTCATCCGCCAGTCAGAGACAAACGTATGCGAAGGAGCAGCAACGCACGTTTCTCCTTCCTAAATCTCTTGTTCTTGTTGACGACGACGTCTTCGCCTTGGGCGGCCATCGGGGGCTGGGTGGAAGTGAAGTGCGGGCTGTGGCTGTGCCGTACTAACCGTGCCAGTCCACTCTCTCAGGCCATCTCGCTCGCAATGCGGCCACGTCGCCGTCCCCGAGGATAGTCCCTGAATGCTGCACGCCCGTCGCCCCAACGGCAGAGCTACGTTACCGTGTCCACTGACAGATCATATGTCCGCGTCCAGCCAACATCGCTGCCAGCTTTGCATGTGGAACACCCGGTCTCACACACTTGAGCCATCTAGCCTCCCATACCCCATCTGGCTTGCAGAACGACTGTCTTCCGCGCAAGCTCCGCAACGGAGACCACAACAACCCGCAGGCAGTCCATCAATCATCCTGACGCCTTCGCGCCACATGAACAGCTGCCTGAAGATTTCGACACGGTCTCTCGCTTCCGTGACCCAAACTTCTTCGATTTCGGGGGTTCGAAATCCATCAACAACCCTGCGTTTTCGAGTCGGGCGAGATATATATCCACAGGGGTCAGGGATGCCCACCTTCCTCGTCCCTTCGTCCTTTGTGCTACCGTCCAGCACCTCTCCTTCGACACTACGCTGCCCCTAGCGATGCTTGTTGTATGGTTGAGTATACTTGCTAGTTGCGTGGCGGCGGTGCCTGTCGCGGACGGGATAGACGGGCTCAGCAGGGCCAGGGTAGCATTGGTGCGGTCCAATGCGCTCAACATCTCTACCCACAGGTAAGTTAGTGTGGCTGTCTTGCCCCGAATAGCTACTCATGAGGGTAGTTGGGAGATTGGTACCGTAGAGGAAGCATTGACAGAGCTCGAGTGGCCATCGCTGTCGGTGTTCAGTCCGCATGCGATCCCACCGCCCGCTCGTCTGAAGCCGTCGGTCGTCGCAGCCGATGTAATCGGGATTGCAAAAGAGTGCGTGTCACCGGGGTTCACACAGGATTCCCCGTGTTTATGCCGGCGTGTAGAGTGGTCGCAAACAAGTCTGCAAATTCACTGCCCCTCATCGACGGCGACGGCGCCGTTGGGGACCCTGCGAGTAAGCACCTCGCATCTCGTTCATGGGGGCTTTGTCTTAAGAGAATGCGCAGGTATCGGCAGCGCAGTTTTACTGACCAACTGGACGCGGACAGATCTTGCCGACCAGAACTACTCCGTCGCCGCGCAGGAGCAGCTAGAATATTTGCTTGAGGTCGTGCCTCGCTCACCGGAGGGTGCCATTTCACACCGTGATGATCAAGTGCAGCTGTGGTACGTCTGACTTGTCTGATCTACTTCTCGGGCTGAGCGGGGTGGTAGGGCGGACTTTGTTTACATGGCACCCCCGTTCATCGCGTACTATGGGGCACTACAGGGCGGATCGAACGGCGAGCAGCTCTTGCAGGCAGCATATGAGCAATGCAGTTTGTATCGCGACGCTCTCTTTGACGCGGACGCCAGTCTGTGGAGGCACATCGTACTCGGTGTCGGAGAGGATGCAACACATTGGGGCACAGGTCAGTCGCAGCCACCTCGGTTTGATGATTTGTTGTAATGTATCCGCAGGCAATGCGTGGGCTGCCGCTGGCATGCTGAGGGTTCTGGCGACGATTCAACAGTCAAGCGCTGCAGCCAAATTGAAGCCTCAACAAGCGAACCTGACGAGCTGGGTCAACGAAATATTGACGGGAGCGTGGGGGCATCAGGTGGGCTTCATGCGATTCGTGAGACTCTTAACACTCGCTGACTTCCACATCTAGCAATTGAACGGCACCTTGTTGAACACGATCGACGTCCCAACATCCTTCGCCGACACGTCGTCCACAGCCCTACTTGCTGCTTCAACTTTCCGCTACGCACGATTGACGAAAGACGTGACGCAAATACCGGCGGCTCTGCGAGCTCGGGAACTCATCCTCCAAAGCATCGACGAGGAGGGTTGGCTGCAGGGCACGGTTGACCCCGAAGTGTTCAGCGCGCCAAGTCTGCCTGGCGAACATAGTCCGGAAGGACAGTCATTTGTAATGCTGCTTGAAGCGGCATATGCTGCGTTCTCCGCGCGATAGACTCTTCGAGACCGACACGTTGTATACCGAGTTATGACTTATATAACCTGTTTCCTCGCAGGCGAATTTGGATAGTGGTGTTGGTTCAGCACAAAGGTACAGAGTCCAGCAAAGCCGTCGTGTAGTTGACGGAAAGACATTGCAATGCAAATGCGTAGATGTATACGAGAGTAAGATAAGCAGCAGTGCACAATTATTCTAAGACGACGACACCGCCGTGGGCTTCGAAGACCTTCTTGATCTTTTCTGCGTCTTCCTTGGGCAAGCTCTCCTTCAGGATTTTTGGCAGCGATTCAACGAACTTCTTTGCCTTATACGAACAATTAAAATATGCTCTAGCGGCAAGGGAATCGGCTTACTTCGATGAGAGTGAGGTTCGGTACCAAGGCCTTGACCTCCTTGATGATCTTAGGCTTCGCAGTGGCGTCGAATGAGTCCAGCCTCACGTTGAAGATTGTCTTCTCCTTTGGCTTCTCCTAGACAAGGAAACAAGGTCAAGAGACACGGTGCGTGGTGCAGGTAATGGCTAGCGCGAACCTCGACGGGGGCCTCGTCAGCAGCGGCAGCAGGTGCAGGCGCAGAGGCTGCGGGAAGAGCAATCTCTTGGATATTCAGACGCGTCTATTCCGTGATACATGAGTCATTAGCTGTGTTCGCATGTGCATGGAGCCATACGCACCTTCAGAAGAGTGACGAGGTCTGCGGCCTGCAGCAGAGTGAGCCCAGAGATGTCATCAACCAGCTTGCCCAGTTTGGGGTCTGACGGCGCGACCAGGGGCGGTGGTGTGCCGGTGGACGATGACGAGGCGTCGGGCGCTGCTGTTGCAAGGTATCGTGAACAGGTGGAAAGTCGCCTGCGCGCGGGGAATGTGAGTATGCCAGCAAACGCGATGCACAGCCAAGACATACTGGGAGACCAGCCGGGACCGGGCGACAGCACGCAGTGACGGTGATAGACGACTCTAGACACGATGTGAGGGAAGAATCGAGGGAAGGGAGGGGGGGATTGCTCACCGCCATATTGCAAGGACTGAGCCGCGTCTCGCGTCTCGCGTCTGCAGTTGGCCAGTCCGTGTTGGCCTTTGTTTGTCTTTTTCAAAAGCATACCCGAGGCATCGTCAAGACACTGCAGCTGTCGGTGCTCCGACAGTCAAGACGAATGGTCAATAGGGCTCGTTTCATTCAGAGTAGATACACGCGGGCATTGCAGGGTGCGAAGAAAATAAGAAAATGTCACGAATGAGGGTGTTAAGCTGGTTGTTACAGTAAGATAAACGAGCGGTGAGCAAGGCCAAGCTTATGCTTCAGTCTTCAGAAAGATATCGATATTCAAATCGGAAGTCACTCTTCTTCCGCTGGCACCATGAGCCCTCCCAGTCGAAGTAGACGTATACACCTTGTTCGTACTCGTCCGTGATCGCCTGCGGCTCTGAATGGCGCTGGAACCAAGTCAGGTACTTCACGTGGAACCGCCAAGATTGACGCTTCAGCTCCTTCGCTGCAAGATATCTGTGGAGAGTCACTTGGCACGTCGGCAGAGAGAAGCGACGCTAGGATGACTGACTGTTGGTATGTCCCGGGAAGGAAGTAGAAGACGTAGAAGAGTGTCTCGACATCGAGCTGCGAGAATAGCCTCGGCGAGCTGAGGATCGCATTCGTCGACTGCGGGTAGTACGATGGTGATTGGTAGGGATTCCGGGGCACATAGTACTTTGGCCTGCCGCGGCGGTCGCATCTTTAGCTTTCATCAATTTGATTGTCAACACTTACTTTTCTGTATCTTGCGGTTGAGGCATATTCGAATACCCACCCTCCAGGAGCTTGTGCACTTGGTCGAGATTGGTCATTCGATGCGCCGCTGACAAGACTCATCAGCATGGAGTCCTAAAAGGAGGTACTCGCACACGTACCTTTCTGTTTCACATTTTCAAATGACACCACGAGATCAGACAGCGATCCAGGGAATGCACTCGACATGCTGCTAGTGCGTTGCTGGGGCAAGAGCTGCTGCGAGGGCGTCGCTGATGGTGGTCTTGGTCCTGATGCTCCTTGCTGTAGTGGTGCGTGTAGCGGTGCAGCCTGCGGGTCCACGTTCGCAACTTTGACGCCTGGAGGAAATTGTGGCTGCTGCAGCGTAGGTAACGGCGACGGACTGGGCGCCGCATGCAGCGGTCCCGATGAGCTAATGGGAGGTTGTTGCACCTGCTGGGGAAGGGGCGAGTGTCCAGACTGTCGCATGGTTTGCGTTGGAATTGTCTGCGATTGCCAAGCTTGCGACTGTGATGGTACAGGAGCTTCCTGTTTGGGCGGGAGCTGTGAGTGCATGTCTAGCGTTTCATAATGTCAACCAACCGAAGCACGAGGCGGAACTTGAGGAGACAACGAGGCTGCAAATGAAGTGAGTTATGAGTTATCCGATATTCAACTATGTCTCTCTACCTAGCCGAGGAGACGATGACGACGCGATGCCGTCCAAACCTGAGGGTGCTTCTGACAAAGACGGCGAGCCGAACGAACCATCTGCCTGTTGGACCGAAGCTGACGTAGACGACAAGAAAGGGCTCGATGTCGATATTTGAGTAAGGCTAGGGGATGATGTCGCGGCATTGATCTGCTCCTGTGTGAGGTTCGTCGACGTTGTTTGTGAAGTAGGGGCATTCGCGGGTGGCGAGAGAGTTGTTGAATTCGAAGACTGTGCACTTTGTGACGCGGACGACACGTTGGCGGCGGATGCGACACTCTGTGCACTGGCTGACGGCGCGACAGCCGCCGCAGCCGCGGCCGCATATTTTATTGGTGGTAATGTCGGGGCCGCTGGGCGTGGTTGCGATGCCGGTAGACCGGCCTTCAGTATGCTTGACATAGGTTGCTGCGCGAAATTGGGATTTGGCGGTGGTTTGGGCGCTGTACGACGTTGGCGCACCATGTTGTCAGAACGGCGAGTTTCAGACAAAGGAAAGAAGAGGGGGCACCTTCGCTGGCTATTGAATGCTCTTATACGGGGCAAGAAATGAGGCAACAGCAGGGCAGGGGCAAGGGCACCACGTACTTCGTAATTGCAATGTCACACCCGCCTTCTTCAGTATTGGACTACTCGTCTCTTCTCGCTTGCTGCTTGCCACGCTTTCTTCGTCATGTTTCTTCGAAGGTGTACGAGGAGGTAAGTCGGCTACGGATGGGTTAAGGGCAGCGCACAGTGATGCATCGCAAGCACGCACATTCACTAGCTTCGTCCGAGTCGTCGCTTTCATGTTCATCCACAGGTTGCAAGCCGAACTTCTCTTCCTCCTCATCCAAGTGAAGATCATCATACATGCCCTCGTCTTCATCGTAGTCGTCATTCTGAGACAGACTGAGCGACCACGCCAAGCTCGGACGGGCAAGGAACCTACCGCGTTGTCTTCGACAAAGTAATTGACGTCGTCTTTGAGGCCTGCGACTTGATCTGTTGACAGGGTGCCATTGTCCAACAGTCGTAGCATGATTTCCAGCCGACTTATATGCCATTTGCGGCGCTCGTTCAACCGCTCGAGCTCCTCCAGCCTCTCCTGCGCGGTGGCACCAACCTTGCCCTTCTTCCGACCTCCGACCTGCAGTGCCTCAATCTCCGCCTCTGCGGTCTCAACCTGCAGTAGCAGCTCCTCCACGCTGCTTTGTAGCCATTGCGTATGCTCGAGCTTCTCCTGCGCCTTGGGGTCGAGCTTGGCTGATTGGATGAGGCCCTCCTTGGAGAAGGCTTTCGTCTTCATCTCCTTCTCGCAGGCTTTGAATTTCTCCATTTGCTGGAAAGGCGGGAGGATAAGTCAAACGTCCTGATAAACCGAGGAACGCCAGAACGGTGCTCGTGCTCCGGAGCGCGCGCGACACGACCGGCGGCGCATATCCACGCGACAAACGGCGAGCCATGGATGTAGGAGGCAGGGCTGAGCAGCCTGGGTCGCGTCAAGACGGAGAGGGCTTACCATTTCAATGAGCCGCCGGTTGTCCAGTAACGCGGTCTTGTCTTTGATATCATTGTTCGCGACCCAGGTCTTGATTTGGTCTCGCAGTCGCTGTAGCTTCTTGATCTGGGTCTTGAGGTCTGTCTCAAGCTTCTCCTTCTGTGTCTGGTTGGTGGAGGCCTGCATCTTGTCGTATATGCTCTCGAAGAGCTCGACGCCTTCGGCGACCTTCTTCAGCGTACGGTCAATTTCCGCTGGGGCAGACGACGTGAGTGAGCAGGGGAGACGAGCCGGGGCTGAGGGGGGTCGCACTCTGTAGCTTTCGTGCCGCCATGGCTGTCGAGGGTAGTGGTGGACGGTGAGGATGGCGGAGGCGCCCATGTGCACTCCTGCCACTGGCCACGATGAGGTAAGCGCATCGCCGCGCCCCTGGTCACTCTGATATCCCAACGGTAACTAGCACCCCGGGAACCTGCCAACGTCGATCCCACAGGCGACAGATATTGTCGGATATGTCGGACAATATGTCGCTCGAGACGCCCGCGTGTGCGAGAAACAAGAGCGAGACGGCAGGTGCGCGCGCGAGACAATAGCTGCGCCAGGCGTGCGAAAGCTGCGCCGAGGCGGAAGAGCGCAGATTCGCGATTGTCGCCGCTCTTGGTGCTCGGTCACAAGGATCGCGGCTGGTCTGCTCTTTGCTTATCGACTTTTTCCATCTCTTTCTTACGACTTTCACGCCTCCCGCACCCATCCGCTCCTTCACACAGCGATGAAGGCCCTTCGGAAGTCCCTCAATGCAAGCAAGGATCCCCATCACCATCAAATATCCACCCCCCTCCCCCCCGTCTCAAGGCCGCCCGCCGCCGTGGTCCCGCCTCAGAAGGTCATCCGCGCCCTCGGTCCCTACCGCTCAAACGCTCCCCAGGAGCTCTCTTTCCAGAAGGGCGATTTCTTCTATGTCATACGCGAGGTCAACGAGCGCGGCTCTTGGTATGAAGCCCACAATCCGATGACAGGGGCGCGAGGCCTCGTCCCCCGAGCCCAGTTTGAAGAGTTCAACAAGGGCGCGGCCCCGTAAGCCCCCTACATCTCTCTTACTTGTTCGCCGACCTCACCCGTTGTTGTCGCCAGTAACGGGCGCATGTCTCAGGCTCTCTCCGCTGCACCAATCAGCTCGCCTTCTCTCCGCTCTCCCGATCCCAGGACTCAGGTCTTCTACGCGGTGGTCATCCATGACTTCGTCGCGGAGCGTACCGACGAGCTTGACGCCAAGGCGGGCGACCCCATCTCCGTCGTCGCCCAGTCCAATCGCGAATGGTTCGTTGCAAAGCCCATCGGCCGGCTTGGTAAACCAGGTCTCATACCTGTGTCCTTCGTCCAAATACGCGATCCTGTCTCCAACCAGCCTATCTCCGACATAGGTCCTCTCATGGACAACGGCAGTTTACCTCGTGTTGAAGACTGGAAGAAGCAGATGCTCAACTACAAGGCGAACAGCATCGCCTTGGGATCCTTGAGGACTCTCCTACGACCGCATCCGTCACAAATAGTCCTTTCATGCCTTCCAGCCTTCCTCCAGCAACCGCTCCCACTCCTCCTACCGCTCCTGCCCCACCCTCGGACGAAACATCCCCACGATCACTCCAAGAACAGCAGCAGGCAGCAGCAGAGAGTTCCCCCGATCACCCCCAGCTGCCGAGTATCCTCCCCGAAGGCCTCCTTCTTTCCGCGGACGTAGTGTCATTCCATTTCGAGATGGACGAATACTGGTTCCGCATCCATGCTCTTTACCAGCCGTACGCACCTCCCGACTCAAGTGACCTCCCTGACGCGCTAGAACTTGTCCTCTTCCGCGCATACAATGACTTCTTCGACTACCAAACGACACTTCTGGACACGTTCCCCCGCGAGGCTGGGCGTGAGGGCGGGCAACAGAGGATACTGCCCTTTATGCCGGGACCAGCAGCCGAGGTGGACGACCAACTTACTGCCACACGACGGGAAGAATTGGGCGAATATCTGCATCAACTCGCCCGCCTCAACCGCACCACTGCACGATTCATCGTGGAGCATGAACTCACCCGCTCTTTCTTGGCTACCAAGCCTGGAGATGTGGAGAGACTGGCAGAGCCGCAGTACGACAAGATGGAGGAAGCTGGATGGTATGAACCGACTGAGGAACCGGCGCCAGTGGGACAGGCGGAGAAAAACGTCGAGCAGCGCATCAACGAAGATGTGCAGTTCGTCAAGATCAATCCGACGGGAGGACCTCTCGATAGCGACGGGTCTGACTACGGCGAAGACGAACCTACCCAAACCCACAAGCAAAGGGCGCCACCAGCTTCTAACGGACATCTGCAACCTACACCCTCCACCCTACGCGGTCCTTCATCTGATTCTCGCGCGCGGGGTCACGCGCCACACCCGTCCTACTCCAAGAATCATGATGCTGAACCGTACCGCGACAGTGCGTACTCGCGGTCATCCACCTCATCGTCGTCCCGCTGGCCGGAGAACTCTCGGTCATCTCATCATACCCAGGCCACGTCGCCTATTTCGCAATCGCGGTCATCTGTCGCGGACTCCTCTCGTTCACGTTCACGTTCCCACTCCCTTGCCTCTCCCAATCAGCCCCCCATCTCCGCTAGTAACCCACAAACTGCCTTCATCAAAATCAAAATCTTTGACCGCGTGCAAGATGACCTGATTGCCATTCGCGTACATCCTCGGGTCACGCATGAGCAACTGATGGATAAGGTCCAGCAGCGGCTTGGAGGCAAGGTTTTGCGGTTGTCATACCGGGAGAGCGTGGGCGGCGGTGATGATTTCGTGCCGCTGGAACGGGATAACGAGGTGCTGTCCTGGTTGGCGAGCACGGACAAGCACGTCTTATATGCGGATTGAACTGTTGTAGGACGTTTTGTTTTCCCGCAACGTTTCTTGGTTGCGTTGGTCAGCGGCCTGTTCTCCCTTTTTCCCTTCGATCTTCGCACCCGGCCTCCTTTTTCTTAACGTCTCGATGCCGATCGTCGTTCGCTCATTCTCACTCGTCCTCTTCATATCCAATCTTACTCTCTCCATTCATAACTATTATATCTGTAGCTTTCTCGGAATGGGACTGCGCTGTGGCCATGTAGTACTTTCCCTCGGTATTAATGCAGTTGTCCGGTAATATGAGTGCACCAGTTGTATGACTAGTTGCGCTCCCCAGAGCCAGGACAGTCGTTGGAACGTCGATGCAGCTTCCCACGGTTTATAACTCCACCTAGTCTCCGTCAGTCTCCGTAGCTTAACATCATACTCTCAACCCGCTCAGTTTTCTCTTCACCCCACCCCCGCGATGGTCTCTCTGGCTCGGTTGTTCCGCGGGATACGTCAGGTCGGCGTCAAGGAATGGTGGCATCAAATGCAGTATATAGGCGACGTGAAGGCGGGTACTCTGGTTGGGAAGGACCAGTGCGTGCATACCCGTCTCAACATCAGTATTTGGCTCACGGCGGATGAAGGTTTGGAAACCGCTACTTTGAGAACCTCAATGCAGAACAAGAGGTCCCAGGTCTGTCGGGTATCAGTGGATTCCAAGTTGCGTAGCTGACAGCTCCCAGGTCGGCATCGCTGGATCGACTTCGCTCAGGTGCATCCCTCAGTGGATGCTGCTTTACTTGACGAGAGCTAACATCGTTTGTCTTTTAAGCATGATCTGAACGCAACGCAGGTGCCGGCTGAATGGCACTCGTGGCTCTCTCACATCCGCAAAGACCCTCCAACAGAGGACAAGCTCATGCAGAACCTCTCGCCACCCTGGAAAGCAGTACGATCCTCACTCCTTCCATTTCCATCTCGTTCACTGATCACTGGATGAAGCCCTGGGTAGAGAACTTGACGGGAACACGTGGCGCGTACCGCTCTTATAACACAGTCAAGCCGAAGATTGAGGCTTGGGAGCCTAAAGTCTCTGCTCGTGGACAATCGTCGTGATACTTGTGTACCGTACTACACATGTATGTGAGTGTGTTTATTGCGAACCGAGACCGTCCCCAAGCACCATCTCGTCCACCACCATCTCCGCTATCGCCAAACTCGCCGTCAGTCCTGGACTCTCTATACCCAACAAGCTGACCATCTGGCCGCCTCTGCTGCGCTTCGTCGTGACGAAGTCCCCGCTGTAGTCCGATCTAAACAGAAAGTCCTTGAAGCCGCCTCCGGGTCCAACGAGTTTCGGCCTAATCCCCACGTAGTCCGGCTGCAGGCCGTCGAGCTGGACGCTGGGCAGATACTTCGTCACAGCTTTATGCATCTCTTCCAAACGCGACTCATCGGGTACGAGATACTTCGTCAGAAATCTCGATTCGGTTCGTCGTTCGTCGGAGGTGATATCCAGTCCAGGTCGGGTCCGAACCGCACTTTCCCCTGGAGGTCCAGTGTAAGGTGCGTGCCCAGCGACTGGAACGAGTGGTTATCGTTGCCCTTGGTACTGTCAGGGCACGGATACAGGAGATGTGACACTCCCGAGCTCCCAGGCCCTCTGTATGACGCGTACGAGCCTCGTGCGAAGTACATGGGGAACCTCTTTGACTCGGGCCGCAGTGAGTTGAGGATGAGAGGAGCGGCGAGGCCCGATGCGTTAATGAGGACACGAGCAAGCACCGCATCGCCCTCGTCAGCGTCGCCGGTGACACTCTGCACCACCCATCCGTCCTCGTCGAGGTCTGGCTGTTGCGACGGCGTATATGGGTCCACACGCACCACTCGCGTGGAGTAGGCAAGCTCCGCGCCATCGGACTCTATGATGTCCTTCTCAAGGCTCTCGATGAAAGAATGAGAGTCTACGACTCCCGTCGTCGGACTCCACAGTGCACCTTCGATGTCTTGCGACAGGCTAGGCTCGAGTGCGCGGGCCTGGTCACCCGTGATGAGCTCGGTGGGAAGGACGGGCTCCTCCGCAGGCCAGCGAGGGGGAGGCTCGAGGAGCTGCGCCTTCCTATGAAGCGATTCGATGTACGGGTGTTGATCGACGGTCGCGACCACGAGCTTGCCAGCTCGGCGGAAGGGCACGCCGTTCGCCTCGCAATGGGCGTACATGAGCTGCCGGCCCCGCAGACATAGACGCGTCTTGTACGACGATGTCGGGTAGTACAAGCCTGGAGCCTCCTCAGCATTGCGGAACGCGTGTCTTGTGCGGGAAACAAGTACTTACCAGCGTGTATGACCTCAGAGTTGCGAGAGCTACATGATAAATGTATCTGTGTAACGTTGTACGTGCAGACACATTGAGGCACTTACCTGGTCTCCTCGCCACCACGTGGATGACGTTCCACTAGAAATGTTGTCTTGTTCGCACAGCGCTGGGCTAGACGTCTAGCGACGGCCAAACCCACCACACCTACGAATATATTTGGCTGCGACTAGGTTGGCAAGAGTATCCGGACGTACCTCCGCCTACGACAAGGTAGTCCACGACAGATTCTGGAGGCTACATGATTGTGAAATCGGTCTCAGATGGCACCTACAGTCGCAGGAAAGAGTGCACCTTGTACGGGTATTTTCCTGCGCTGTTCAAAGCTGCCGTGAAACCCCTGACTGACATTATTTCACGATGTCAGCTAGCAAAACGCAGGTCAGACCTGGGTCAGACTCCGAGTCCACACTGCTAGCAAGCTGAGTCACAGTGGCCCGTGGCACTACTGTAGCGGGCCGGGCTGTGCCTTCAAGTTGTCGCATTTCCCTCAGGCCTTCGAACTTCAAAAATACTTCAACTGGTCCACCGTCGAGCATCATGGTGACGTCGAACGTTCTGCCGCAGCCTGTCCCGGCGGAAGATCGCCTCGCAGATCTCGACTCGGTCCCCCTCTTCATGCAATCTCTCCCAGAAGATGAAGGAGACAACGTCGCCCTCAGTGCATTGCAGAGTCTGGCTCATGACGGAACTCCGGATGGTAGGTCGCAGCCTGTAATCTGGTGCACGGACGCTGCTGACGCGTTTCCCGGCACAGAAATCGCGCAAAACTTCAAGGAACAGGGCAACGACTACTTCAAGGGAAGGCGACATCGAGAGGCACTTGGCTTCTACACTCAGGGTGTGGATGCAAAGCCGACAGATCCCACTTTACTGGAAGCCCTTCTGTGCAATCGTGCTGCTTGTAATTTAGAGCTCAGTACGAATGCAGTGTTATCACACCGCGGGCGAAGATGGCTAAGCATCCGTGTATTGCAGAAAACTATGGATCGGTCCTCCGCGATTGCTCCAAAGCCATCACCATCAACGATAAGTCATCGAAAGCATACTATCGCTCGGGGTTGGCCCTAATGGCCCTGGAGAGAGTCGACGAAGCAATAGACTGTTGTGAGAGATGTCTGCAGTTTGACGCACAGAATGCAGGTGTCAAATCCCTTCGAGAAAAGGCTGTGACAAGAAAGGAAGAGAAGGAGAAGAAAGAGAGGGAGAGACAGGCCCGCATGCGAGCGGAGGAAGAACGTATGCGGAGATTGACAAAGGCTTTCACGGTGCGTCCTTCAAACCTGGGCATGGGCATCTGCATCGACTCACCGTGCGTAGGAACGGAACCTGATCGCGGTGCAGAAACCAGATGGCTCCTCCAATCCATACGAGCCGCACTTCGATCCCGAAGATCCGACAGAACAAACCCTCATCTTCCCGGTGTTCTTCCTCTACCCGCAGTATGCAACGTCGGACGTGATCGCGGAGTTTGTAGAAACGACGCCCTTCTCAGCCCACATCGCGGCAATGTTCCCCCCGGAAGTGACGCCGCCAGAGTGGGATGCCAAACGGGAGTATGAGGCAGGGAAGGTTGTGGTATACGCGATGACCAGGAGGAAGCGGCTGTTGAAGGTCGGAAAGAAGATGACCCTCCGTGACGTTTGCACTGCGGCGAAGGCGAACGATGGCGGGCCTCGGGATGGAATGGAGCTGAAGGATGGATGTCTGACCTTCGTGGTGGTGCCCAAGGGAGAAGTCGAGCAGAAGTGGGTGGAAGAGTACAAGCAGAGTAGACTCGCGTACTAGGAGCTACGGCCACCGGCCCGGACTCGGAGCCGCCACCGTTCGCATTGTCCTTGTTTGGCTGCCCACTCCCTTCTGCACCGCTGCAAGGCATCGACAAAAACAGTGACGACGGCGACAACCTCGGTGAGTACACCCTTCCCTTCATCATGTTCGTATGGAGTCGTGGGTGCTGTGGAAAGGCATCGGGGGGATTGGGGACGGAAAGACTGGGCAGATATGGGTGGATGCATCGACACTAGACTGGATGACTGACTGCCCACCCAGCGCCCTCCATACCGCCAACATGTCCGTCCAGCACAAGATTCTCCGCACGGCCAACGCGCCCAGCACCGCCCCAGATGAGACAGAGATTAATGTCGCGCAGGCCCTCATCGACCTCGAGAATGGCGTGCCGGAGTTGAAGGCCGAGCTGCGGCCGCTCCAGATTTCCGCTGCGCGCGAAGTCGACGTTCGCGGCGGCAAGAAGGCCATCGTGGTCTTTGTTCCCGTGCCGCAACTGAAGGCTTTCCACAAAGTGCAGGCGAGGTGCGTCGACTTTTGGTCGGGATTGTCGCGCATGTCGCGAAGACTGACGATGTGTACAGGCTCACCCGTGAGCTAGAGAAGAAGTTCTCTGACCGCCATGTCGTGTTTGTCGCTCAGCGCCGGATGCTGCGCAAGCCCACCCGCACGTCGCGCGTGAAGCAAAAGCGGCCGCGCAGCCGCACGTTGACGAACGTCCACGAAAAGGTCCTGGAGGACCTGGTCTTCCCCACTGAGATTGTCGGGAAGCGGACGCGCGTCAACACGGACGGATCAAAACTCTTAAAAGTGTACGTTGGGGCATCCGGTCGATTGTGCGCGGTACTGACGGGCGCGGGACACAGCTTCCTGGACTCGAAGGACTCCACGTCGCTGGAGTACAAGCTGGATTCGTTCTCGTCTGTGTACCGCCGCCTGACAGGGAAGGATGTTGTGTTTGAGTTCCCTGTGCAGGCTGCGCAGGAGTAGGCGCTGTGTAGTAGTCACCATTGCAATGAGACTGGAGTGTGGCTGAGACTTGAGTGTGGCTGGTTGAGGCACGTGAACAGAAACGGGTCGTTGGCCGTCCAAGCGGCCGATTGAAATTCAGGCTCGGGCTCTGGTCCGGTGCTACACCTTCTCCTCCTCCCTCCCCGCCGTTCCTTTTCTCCCTGTCCCCTGCGCGTCCCCAGCGCGTCCTCTCCTTTGGACGAGACGACTGCGATGGCCGCCTACCCGCGCATGGACCCGTACCAGCGGTCCAGATACGACCAGGGAATCGATGCCAAAATCGTGGTCATGGGCAATACAGGCACGCCGCCTCTCTCTCTCGCGTGCGCGCGCAACAGTGGCTCACCCACCCGTCGCCTTCTCCACAGGCGTCGGCAAGACCAGTCTGTTGCAGCGTTATACCCAAAACAAGTTCGATCCCAAGAATACGACCTCGACGACCGGGGCGTTCTTCGTTACGAAGAAGGTGGTGGTTAATGGCATGAAGGTTCGCCTACAGCTCTGGGACACGGCGGGCCAGGAGAGGTTCCGGAGCATGGTGAGTCTCCTGCCCGCTGCCGGCGAGTTCACTCATGCTCACGTTCCTCGCACTCCCAGGCACCTATGTATTATCGCGGCGCGAATGCTGCATTACTCCTGTACGATATCACGAGTCAGGCTTCCTTTGAAGATGTTCGCGGATGGCTAGAGGGTGTGTCCGCCGTTGCTGCCTGTCCGATGCGATCTGACCTGTCGATCGCCGTCTGTGGCTACAGAGCTGAAGAGGAACTGCCCGACCGATCTAATCATCTACATCGTGGGCTCAAAAGCCGACCTTGCATATTCTCGTCAGGTCTCCCAAGACCTCGCACGTCTCTCACTACACCAGTGGTTTCCCCCACCGCGGCCACCGACACCACCCCCGCCTCCTCAGCCATCCACATTCTCGTACATCCGCCCCCGCTTCACTTCCTTCACGTCAATACGTTCCGCACCCCTCATGAGCCCCTCGAAACCCTCCCCACCTGACTCTCACTCCTCTTTCGAAGCGCCCATGAGCCGCGCGACCGCGCTGAAGCGGTCGCAGACCGGCGCCGGCTTTCCTGCCGCAAAGTCAACGGGGGCGCTCGGGCTCAATAGGGCCAAATCCACCAACGGCGCGCTAACGTCGCGATTCGGCTCGAATGCTGTTGGTCGCCCATGGAATGACGTCGTCGACGACAGCCATAGTGCGATCGATGATTATGAAGAAGATGGCGACGACGATCGAGAATGGGGTCTAGAGAAGGGTATGGAGCTATTTGAAGTATCCGCGAAGGATGATCTCGGTACGTGGGGTTCTAATACTACCGCGCAAACCTTGCTCATCGCCGCACAACCTCCAGGAATCCACGATCTATTCGACACATTGATATCTGCTATCATCCAGAAGAAGGACAGCATCGAGCAAGAGAATGACATGAAGCGTCGAGACAGCGTCTTTCTGACGCCGGTCTCTCCTCCTACGTGGGCAGCCCAGGCAGAAGAAGAGGAGGCGCGAGAGAAGGCTGCCGCACGGTCAGGAGCCTGGAGCTGTTGCCAGACATAAGGTCGCCGGAACCTGGATTTCCTCTGCCGTATCATTCACTATCTTGCGCTGCTGTTCGACTTCCCGCCCCTCTTTCCCTCCGACCGATGCTTCCCCAGCTGTCGGTGATCTCCTTCCTCTCGCATGTCCCCCTGCCGTCATACAACCCCCATCCGCTGTGTCGTATCTGCGGTCCTGCTGTCCGACCTGTCCATGCACATATTTCTGTCCGCTTCCATATACCTCACGCCATCCAGTGCTTTGATCATAGTCTATCCCTCATAGCGACCCCGTGTCTGCCGTAATATAACTCCCCTGTCCATGTTCCTATCTGCCATCTACTTCGAGCTCTTGACTTATCTCCTCCGTATACCATATGTGGCCTAACGTACGTGATACATTCTTATGCCTACGCGGCACAGCCGGGACGCTTTGCTCTCCGACTGGTGCTCATGTCCAACAATACATTTTCCCCCATCCCATCCCGGTCTGCAGGGCGCTGCGGCGGCTCGACAGCCCAGCTGTCTGCTTTGGCGTAGCACTGGCTGTATTTTCGCCGGGCCCGATGGGTTTCCGATCGATGAAAGCTCAGTAAGCTGCCGTAGCGCTGCCACAATTCTTGATATGGCAATGTCCGTGGAACACAGCCGGAGCGCGAATTCGCCTGTTTCCTCTGTCCTCGTTCCCTGCTCGTCGATGGCTCTCGTTCCGCCAGATCCAGCAGCTGGCCCGCTTGCGCAGAGCGAGCAGCCTCTCTGCAAGCCAGAACACTGCTTTCATGCCTTTGACGCGCTATACTGCGCACTCACAGGAGCCGATCCCATACCCCCCAGTTTCCGGATGACAAGTTGTACGCATGCCCACTCGCACCGTGTTGTTCGCGTGATCCACGATGCTCTCTCTACCAGCCCGCTGTTCGTAACGTGGAACACGCGCTCGTCGCGTCCCGGCCGCGCACCCAGGCTGCGGGGCTGTATCGGCAACTTTGAAGCGCAGCCGCTGCGCTCGGGGCTCGCAGAGTACGCGCTCATCAGCGCATTTCGCGACCATCGCTTCCGGAAGATCGAGGAGCGCGAGCTAAGCAGCCTCGAATGCATGTATGTGGCACTTTCCTCCTATTGGAAAGCTCACGCCGAATGGCGCGCGACCACTCACACAGCGTCTCGCTGCTCACGGACTTCGAGGACGCCAGCTCGTATCTGGACTGGACGATCGGGGTGCACGGGATTTCCATCACGTTCCCGCACCCGTCGACGCTGCTGTCCGCGCCGTCGTCGGATGCGCCGTCGCCGCTGTCGTCGGCGGCGTCTCTGCTGACGTCCAAGTTCAGCTCGAAGAGCACGTTCTCTGCGACATATCTCCCGCAGGTTGCGCCGGAGCAGGGGTGGGACAAGGTCGAGACGATAGACAGCGCGATCGAGAAGGCTGGATGGGGCGGGCGGGTGTCGGAGGACCTGCGCAGGAGCGTGAAGGTGCGGCGATACCAGAGCCAGACGAGCTTGGTGGGCTGGGACGAGTACGTAGAATGGCGGCGAGGCCGGGGCGGGGGCCGTGTAGTGGTACTACTACTGTAGTACCAAGTAGAGTCTTGTAGTAGCGGGTCTAGTACTAGCGGCCTGTAGCGGCCAGTATTACATAATCAAGCGTGTGTGTTCCCCGCGGGCGTTGTTGTTCACAGCCGTCGACGACCATCACCGCCTCCCGGTCGTCCCCCGCATCGCCCACCACGCTGCCCGTCCCGTAGCCATCGGACAGTCCCCGCACACGAGTGCCGACGTCGAGCAGCGCAGCGCCCAGTGCCAGCACCCGCTCCCGTCCCCCACACGTCGACACCAGCCATGCTCGTCATGCTCCTTGCCACCCTCGTCGCGGCCTTCGTCGTTCTCTGCCTCCGCATCCCGTCCGTGTGGCTCGCGTTCATGGCCATCGACGAGCCCGCGGACGCGCATGAGCTCGGGATGGCCCTCGTTGCTACCCGTATGTCCTGCCTTCCTCGCCCCCGTGCCTTCCCGCGCTCACCTTTTCCCTCCCCGAACGCCCAGGGAATCCCTTCCGCGAGAGCGGGCCTCCTGCGTGCATGGCAAAGCTCATCATGATGCGGCACAAGGTGCGCTCCCTCGCGTTGTGCGGAACCCCAGTCACTCACGCTTCGCTATCAGCTCCACCAAACAAATTCTCGAAAACGGAGGGCAAGTCCCTCTGTGCGCCAGGCACCCCGCGTATACGCCCTGCCATCCTCGCGGCAGCGCCCAGCACCGTGGATACGCCTGCCCAAGACCTTTGGCAAGCAGTTCCATTGATGCATGCCATCACGCCCGCGCCACGACGTCCCGCCTTCCGTTCACGACACCCGTCCATCACCTTCAACTGTGTTTATTTTGTTGTAACATGCGCCACATCCGCTACCCGCCGCGTCCTTCCCCGCCTGCTCTTGCGTCTTCTCACCACGTCGCTTCCCGGACCAGCCCGCTCGTGCTCCCGTATTTATATCCGATACCCAAGCTTATCTTCACGTCTCATTAGTGTACACGTATCCCGTGTTCTTGTCTCGTGTCCTTCACCTGCGCTGGGCTGCTTAGGCGTGGTTCGATTACTCTTTTGGCATACAGAAAGGCGATTTGAGGATTTATTGGTTAGAGACAGTCTTACGTCGTTCTTGCTTTTCCTTGCCACCTCGACTTTCAAAGTTTCGTAGGCGTTCACTGTTCTGGCGCTTGTTTTTAGACCGGAGGGGTCAATACCCAGAAGTACATTGCGAGGAGTTTACATGAAGAAAATACTAGACGAATTAGGTGCTAACAACAACGTCCACGGCGAGAGTTCATAGTGAGCATAGTATGTGCGACAGCATGAAAATAAAACCAATACTACAACTGCGATAGATGAGCGAACGTGCACGCAGTGTACAATCCCCAGCTAATTGTGGCCTTCGAACCGCGCACGACGATCCGACACCGCAGAAAGCACGCTTGCCGTCTTCCGCACAGGCTTCCGCGTGTCTTGCCTCTGGCCTCCAGACCCTGCGCGAGAAGGCTGCGCCCTTCCATCTTTGACCGCGCCGACGGGCTTCGCCTTGCCAAGCCCCGTCACAGATGCGCCGGCCCCGCCACGGCCAGTACCGCCTGTATGCCGCAAAGACCCTTCTTCTTTGGCCCAATGTTCCATGCGCTCCTTCAACTGTTTGTCGATGCCGCCCTTGCGTATCCGCGGCTGCACCAGAGAATCATCCATCAACAGGCCCGCCTGTTAAGGATAGTGCAACGTACCATCACAACATCGAGTGCCTCTTGCTGCGGCATGCGGCCTTTGCCCGGCCCTGAATCGACTTCCCGAATTCGCAGAGGCCCCTCGTCGCCCGAGTCCGGCGCATCCAGCCAGGTCACGTCGTCTAGATCCAGGCGCTGATATTCCTACAGATAAAAGACGGTTACAGACCATGATGAGTGGAAAGAGCTTTACACCGCTTACTTGCTTGCCTTGAGCGACGTCAAGTAGCTGTCTGCGGATTTCAGTGTTGGAGACGACTTCCTGCGGGTCTGCATCATTATCGTCGTCCCCGCCGTCGCTCGCGACACTCATGGCCTCATCCTGCTGGAGATGAGCGAAATCCCGCCCGTCGTCTTCGAGTTCCTGTCGATATGTCTCGTAGAAGGCAAGCGTTGCAGGGTTCTTGGCTGCAGGGACCAGTCAGTGGGGCAACTGAAAATGATAGTTGCTGCATACCGAGGTCCTCGAGGTTATCGTCGACAATCTTTCTCCGCTTAGCCATACGTTGGCGTTTCCTCTTGGCAGCGTCGTCGTCATCATCGTCTTCGGACTCGCTGTCCCCTAGGCCGACACCACGATCACGACGCTTCGAGCGAAGTTTCCCCTCTACAGCGTCTCTTGCGATCTTCTCCGCTTCCGCATCATCCTCTTCCTGATGCTCCCTGAAGAACAACGACAGTCAACCAGGCGTTTGTAGCTCAAAGAGAAAGCTGCGCACTTATGCTTCTCTAGCACTGCTGCCCTGGCCACCGCCTCTTCACTCATTTCCTCATCGTCCATCAATCCCTCAAGATCCTTGGCATCCTCTTCATTCTCTTCCTCGTCGTCTTCGCCCTTTCGTCCTCGTGCTGCGCCAAATCCGAACGAGTCTTCTTCATCGGATTCTACTGCTTGATCCTCGACGAACTTCAAGCCGATGTCGTTGCGCTCCTTCCTTTTCTTTGTTCCCTCGTTAAGAACGTCAAAGGCATTGACCTTTTTTGGTGACGGCGATGGCGAGGGGAGGAATTGTAACCTGTGAGCCGCCCGGTGGTGATACTTGGCGACTTATGCATAATGCGGCGATGGGTCCGAACGGATGGCGTTCTCTCTGCTTCCGAACTCGCCAGCGTCCTAAATGGCTCGCGCAACGAAGGTGAGAACGGCGAGTCCCCTACGGCTCGCGTCTTCAAGAAGCTGGCAAAGTTGATGGGCTGTGAAGGAGAGGGCTTGTAAATCTCTGGGCTTTGTACATCTGGACGCGTTTGCGTGAGGAACCTGCAAACGCAAGTCAGCCATCATTTCCATCAACGACCCGAAGAAACTACCCGTTGTCATTGATGTAAACTTGGGCCTTGTGCTGCTTTTCTGCCGTAGGCCGCGCAGCTTCTAGCACATACTCCTGCTCCTTCTCGAATATCTGGTCTGCTTTTTCGAGCAGGTGGTTGTCGACTTCGATTGCAGGTTGCAGAGCATTTGCATCAAACGTCAGAGACAACTCTGAGGCGTTTGCCTGCCTGAGCTCGCGAAAGCCCATATCATTCTACGGTGGGCGTGGTGGATCATGAGAATTCATGCGAACCACAGTACCAATGTCAAAACGCACCGGCGTCTGCTCGAATGCTTGTGATAGACCTTTGCCAACTTTTCCCCCGCCAGCGAAAGGTGCGGGCATAAGGCCCAAGCTATCGGATTGGGTGAAGGTTGTCCCAACGTCGTCATCTGAAAACTGAGAGAACCCTCCTTTCCGGTCTTTCTCCGGCAATGCAAGAGCTAACGGCATGGAAGGCAGCGGTGACTGCAGGTGCGCCAACGCGTCCTGTTTCTCTCGTGGTGGAGAACGCATGAGCGCAAACGGATCGTCCGCTCTGGGGATCAGTGGGGATTTGAGCGAACTTAGCGGCTGACTGTCCGCTGGCTCTTCACCGCTGTCGGGAGTAAACGCGAGATCACGACCTAGGGGACCATGCCGCGCGACAGCCTTGTTTTCCTTGTCTTCGCCCATGTCGAACTTGCGGCCAGTCGCGTTTTCCTTATCCGTCTCGTTGCCAAACTCGAAGTCTGGCTCGGCATCCTTGAACAGAGGTGAAGGGGACAATTCGAACGAGGGCGATACACACGACGGCGGCGGGGGATGCGATGAGGGTCCTGGAACGGGCGCATCGGATTCTGCGTCAGAATCGACGACTCCCGTGCGGAAGAGAGGGCGATGGCGAGCGCGTCGAATAAGATTCTCGTTCTCGGCATCTTCATCATCGTCCATCGAAGCATCCTCGGAACGGGACACCTCGTCCTCCTCCTCGCGCTGTTGAACTGCATTGCCATCGTGCGGCTCTGCTTCGGGACTTGCACTCCCCCTTTCTGGCTGCCAGTCCTCGTCTTCGTCGTCTTCGCCTTCAAATGCACCTTCTTCAGCAGCTTCAGCCCGCCGCTTCAAAGCCTGCTCGAGCAAGTCCTTCCCCCCGCCTTCCACAATATCCATATAGCCGCTAACCTGTCCGCCGCCCTTCAACCACTCATCTTCCTTCTCCCTCCGCAGGTGTTCGTCAACGCTCTCCTTCGACTGCCACAGCATCTGGTTTACCTCCTTCTTGGACATCGCCATGCCCAAGCCCTCTCGTGCAAAGGTTGGGCGCCCTGCCACCTCCATAAGCTTCTTGGGAGACTTTGAAAGAGTACCCCTCTTTGCCGGAGAAGCAATGGCAGTGATAGCCTTGCTGTGGCCCAAAGCGTACTCCAGCTGACGCCGCTTGCCCTCTGTGGGGGCAGTCCTCCGCGTGCGCTCAGCAGCTTCCTCTCTTGCGACGACTTGCATGTTGTCTTGGACAACCAGCAGACCGTCATCGTCGTCAGAGTCAGAGTCAACACCTCCCTTGTCACCTCCCTTGTATATTCTAGTCTCAGCCTCTCGCTTTCGCTGTTCGACAACCGCCCTCTTCTTCTCGGCAAGCTCCGCCTTCCTGCGCGCCGCGTCTCGTACCGCATCACCCTGTTTCAGTATAACAGCCATACTTGGCATGGCTTCCGAGTCAGAGTCAGAGTCCGCGGCAGGTGGGAACAGTGGAGGACTGCTGGGTGGTGGGTGGAAGGGATCAGCGCGTTCGTATTCGTGACCTTTGTTGCGGAGAAGCGATGTCTCTCTCAACGGAGATGCACTACGTGAGGGCTGTGGAATGCGTTCGAATGACGGAGACGATGAAAACGCCTGAATGGAGTCGTGGTCTGACGACAGTAAAGCGCTATCTGTTCGCCGCTCGGTCGCATTTACCGAGGCACTGGAGATTGAGTCAGACGCAGAACACGCAGAAAGCACTACACTGCTGACTTCAATTTCGAGAAAAAGCTCAGGGGCTCAATTATCTTGGACTCTCTTGGGATGGTGGCGGGAGCGTCAGATAACATGCGGGCAGACTCCAGACGCGATTTGTCGCGTTCATTCTTGGTGGGAGCCTGTGGTTGACGCGTGAGTGCGATTCCGCCAGTAGCAGGAGAGATTGCGGGACACTGGAATAAAGACTGACCTTCGGTTTCCTTTGCTTATCTGTCTTCTTGTCCTTGCGACGACTTGATTCACGAGGCGCGCCTCTCATCTCCAGCGGCGCGGGGGCATGACCTTGCCCTTTGGGCTTGTTTTTGCCGTTGCCCTTCAGCAAGGGCTTGGTTGGCATGTCGTCATCGGAGGTGGGAGGAGTGGGCGAAGAGCGGCCGTTTGGTGTGGTGATCGGCGGCACAGGAGGTGAAGTTACCGGCGATGTCTCTCTAGAAGCAGCTACGCCACGTCGATGAGGAGTGCTGGGCTGTCGTGACAAGTTTGACGGAGGCGGTGAAGGATGGGAGAGATTAGAAAGTTGAGACGATGAGGCCGTGAGAGCAGGCAGGGAGCCACTGAAGCTGCTATCATAGTCGGGTACAATGCAAGCAGCTCCAGCCTCTACCTGTTCTTCAGGTCGTGAGCAGTGCGACTGCTCATCACGCTGTTCGCTCAGCGTTCTTGGGAGTTTGTTGACTGAGCGAGGGGATTCGTCATCAGACGTGTTGTCGATCGCCTCTAGCTGCCTCTTCCAAGAATATGCCGACGACCCGATGCCATCACCGGCAGACGCGTCATCCTGTCCATCCACCGATTGCTGAAGCGACGATGTACGTGGCGGATGCGAGTGTGCCTCAGCGCGCGCGTCGTTATCTGGGGTTGGGGCCGAATCAACCTTGCGGCGACCATAGGTGACCCTGGGACGCGTCGGAGGGTGGGACTGGGGAGGAGAGGACATGGCGGCAGAAGGAGAGGAACGAATGCGCCAGGGCGAACGACGGCGAGAGGGGGCTGGGGTCGTGTCCAACTGTGCCGGTGAACCTGATTGTTGTCACTGGACTGGCCGTGATGGCGCCTAAGTGCCACAATGTGACAGACGCGTTTGTTGTGTGACGGCACGCGTATACGGTGGTCACGCCCGCATCGTGGGAGCCTGACGTGATCTACTGTACAGTTCCAAGCCACCTGCTTCAACTGCCCAACGCCGACGACCGACATTCAAGTATTCGCCCGCAAGCTTCCCCCAAAATGAGGTGAGTATTCTTGATGTTCATACAGCTTTGTGTTGCTCATTGTGTTTCCTAGTCATCGTAAGGTCTGTCTTGGTTGCATTCTCTTCGCCAGAGGAATCCACTGAAGAGGCGTCGATCGTCTAGTACGAAGCGCCCCGTCATGGTTCCCTTGGCTTCCTCCCCCGGAAACGTGCCGCCCGCCATCGCGGCAAGGTCAAGTCCTTCCCCAAGGCAAGTCCGTTGCAGAGACTCAAAGTTCGCATCTTGACCTTTTCGGCCAGGATGACCCCAAAAAGCCGGTGCATTTGACTGCTTTCCTTGGCTACAAGGCAGGTATGACCCACGTCGTCCGGGATTTGGACCGCCCAGGCTCTAGTGCGTGTACACATGCTTATCGGCCTGCCTTCGTACTCACCATCCTGGCTCAGAAATGCACAAACGTGAGGTGGTGGAGGCGGTTTCGATCGTCGAGACTCCCGCTCTTATCGTGGTCGGAGTGGTCGGTTATGTTGAGACCCCCCGTGGTCTACGTTCCCTCACCACCGTCTGGGCATCGCATCTTTCCGACGAGCTGAAGCGCCGGTTCTACAAGAACTGGTATCGCTCAAAGAAGAAGGCATTCACCCGGTACGCCAAGAAGCACGCGGAGGACGGCGGCAAATCGACTGCTCGCGAGCTCGAGCGCATCAGGAAGTACTGCACCGTTGTCCGCGCCCTTGCGCACACCCAGATTCGCAAGACCGGCCTCAGTCAAAAGAAGGCTCATCTCATGGAGATCCAGGTGAACGGCGGCTCCGTTGCGGACAAAGTCGAGTTCGCGCAGGGCTTGTTCGAGAAGCCGGTGGAGGTGGGGACTGTGTTTGAGCAGGATGAGGTGGTGGATGTGATTGCGGTCACGAAGGGACACGGCTTTGAGGGCGTTACCCACCGGTGGGGCACCAAGAAACTTCCCCGGAAGACGCACAAGGGTCTGCGCAAGGTTGCCTGCATTGGTGCATGGCATCCTTCGAAGGTCATGTTCTCCGTTGCTCGCGCGGGTCAAAGTACGTCGCCAAGCCTTTTTCTCGCTGTGACCTAGCCCGCTGACGGCCTCCTAGACGGCTACCATCATCGCACGGAGCTGAACAAGAAGATCTACCGCATCGGTCTTGGCTCAGACGAAGGCAACGCTTCGACGGAGGCGGATGTGACGAAGAAGCCCATTACACCCATGGGAGGCTTCCCCCACTACGGTATCGTCAAGAATGATTACCTGCTCCTCAAGGGCTCGATCCCTGGTACCAAGAAGCGTGTGATCACGATCCGCAAGTCGCTAATGGTGCACACATCTCGTCGGGACCTGGAGAAGGTCCAACTCAAGTTCATCGACACGTCCTCGAAGTTCGGCGTAAGTGATTGCGCTGCAAATGCGCGGACGTTGTACTGACTCGATCCGGTCTCTACAGCATGGCGCCTTCCAGACATTCGAAGAAAAGGCTGCGTTCTTGGGGACGCTCAAGGCGCGGGACTGATGTACTTTACGCGTTGGCCGTGTCAGTTGGTGTACCTAGGCTACCATGCTATATACATTTATGCGTATGCTGAGCGAGCGCCCAAGTGGCAGCCAATGGGAGGGAGCGCAGGCCAAACTGTGCCAAACAAGCGTTCGGCTAGGAAGCGCGTCGGTCTCAACTGGACAGCGCAACGGCCTGCGTCCGTCTCGCCGTCCCCGACAGCTCCCTCGCTGCTTGTCACGGTCAGTACGTTCCCACTGGACCCCGGCGAGCTCTCGTGTCTGACCCTCCACAAGACAGTGAATGTCCGCCTGTTCTATTGATGCTGAGCGCGTCCTCTCTGGACCTCAGTCATCTCCTGCGCTGCAAACCACCATGCCCGATCCGAGTAGCTCGTCTTCACACCAACAACATCCCCTCCTTTGCTGTCGTCCTTCGACAAAAGCACGCGTCTCCACATCAGCAGAAACCCGACGCGACTGCACCCGCCTCAACCGCGAGCGACCCCCATCCAAGCGGCACCACCGAAAACGGCGTGTCGAGCATTCTTCGTCGTCGTCCCATGGATCAACCCCCCGTTTTGTCTTACAATCGTCCGGGCTACGAGTCCCATACCAAACCTCCTCAGAGCACATCCGCGGAGGCGCGCCGGCCACTGCAATACCCCCAACTCACTCCTGCTGCCAGCGGTCGCGCTTCGGCCAGCACCCAGCCTGTGGCACCGCCTGCGAGCGGTCTTCTTACCTTTCCTGGTCAGAGTATGGACCCCGTCAGTCTCGACGGCGAGCAAAATGTCGAGAAAATGGCAGACGAACTTCACCCCGACCCCGACCCCGACCACTCCCTGCGCGATCTTCCACACCAATACAGCGACCCCGAAATGAAGTCGCATCTACTGGATGTTGTTGCAACGACGGATTCCGTCGAAGACGCGTGGGCTGCGTATCGTATGTTAACGCTACTTCCACCGGATACTTCCCTGCCCACCGCCAATCCCAAAATCCCCTACCAGCATCTGCACCGACTCGTCCGTCTTTTCGCCACCGCCATGCGCACACGTACAATCTTCCTACGCCTCTTGTCTGTTCTTTCGCATCTTCGGCAGAGCGGTGGCCGCGTCAAAGTTTGGGAGTGGAATTTCCTCATCGACTGCGCCGGCAAGGGCTGGCGTCGCACGCATCAGAAAGACTTCCGGCTCGCACTTGACGTGTACGCCGATATGCTCTCCGGACGCGTGCCAGGCGCGTCGTTCTCCCATAGTTCCACCGACGCTGGGCCAGTAGAGGACGACAACATGGCGGATCGCAAGCCAGATATCGTGACCTTCACTACGCTCCTCGCGATCGCCGTGCGCACGCGAGAGCCCTCCTCAATTCGCCATGCATCTCTACTGCTCTCACAGTCTGGAATATCGGCCAACGTTACATCCTACACCGCCCTGCTCGGTTACTATGCGCGGCGCAACGAGCTATTCGGTGTGCGAGACACTCTGAACAAGATGCACAGACACGATATACCCCTCAACCAAGTTGCCTTCAATGCGGTGGTGTGGGCCTTCGTTTACAACAACCGCATGGACGTCGCCGGGGCTATGTATCGCATCGTCAGGCATTCTGTTGTTCCCGAAGCAGACGGCGAAGCGGTCAAGGCGGCGGCGCATTGGTTGTACGAGAAAGAAACCCTCGCCATACCTGAAGAACTGGCCGCCAACAAAATCACGTATCACATGCTCATCCAAGGCTACGCATACTACGGCGATTTCAAGCGCTGCCTCCAAGTGTTTCAGGACATGCTTTCCTCGCCAGTGGCGTACGTCGACAATGTGGAAGCCTATCCACCGACAATGACCGCGTTTCGGGCAATATTCCTCGGCTTCTTTCGCCACGGCACGTCCGCCTCGCAGGCTCCACTGACTACACGTCTTAGCTTGCTGGATGACACACCGAACGTTCACGCATGGTCCCTCGCGAACCTGGAGCTGCTGTTTGAGCAGTTTCTGAGTCTTCCCCTCGATATGCGCCCACGGCCAGGATTGGTATATTGGATATTGGTCGCGTTTGAGAGGACCAGCGGCAATGACACAGAAATGCTTCGTGTGGTGTATCAGAGGCTCGAGGACAGGTTCGGGGGTCGGTGGGATGGAAGGGTGGAACGAATGCGGCAGAAGATATTCGGAGCAGACGCTAGTGTACCTAGAGTTTATACCAAGCGTTAGAGGATCGGCGACAGTGCCTAGTATAACTTCATGGCTACCCTGCGCCAGTGACGGGATCACCCGGCTTATGACGTTCTCCGAAAAAGAGTGATGGGGGTGCATGATAATGTACAAGTAGTCAGACTGGAGGTCTAAAGCCTAGCGTCACGAGGCATTTTCTTAATGGCTTGCCGCACGCCGAGATCGTTCAACACGTCCTCTGAGCCCCCCAGAATGGAGTCGTATGGCGATGTCCGATGGTACTGAAAATGCGGAGGCGTCATTGAGCCAGATTGGATGATAAGGGGACAGGCACGCACGTTTTCGATGAGCCTGCCCATGCCAGTCTTCGTGATGGCACGTCCACCAAAGATCTGCGTGGACTCTTCCGCAGTGGCACGTCCCGTTCTTGTGACATAGGCCTTCAGCAACGCGATAGAGCCTGCAATTTTTTCTGACTGCTCCGCGTAGCTCATCTGCGATATCGTCAGTACCATGATGTGTATATTCCGAGCAGCTCACATTATTCATCTGGTGAGTGATGTTCTCGAGCCAACCTTGGCAAGCCTCTACCCTGGCGATCATGGAAGCTAGTTTGGCACGCACAACAGGCTGACTGCTCAGAGGTTTCCCGAATGCCTTCCGTTGTTGTACCCAGCTGAGAAAATTCTCAGCAACGTTTGAGGATATCGAGTTGAATGGGCATACAGAAGAGACTCCTCGACGACTAGCCGCTGCGCTGTCAGGCCCATTGCAAGGATGAACCATCGCTCGTGGTTGAAGTTACTGAGGATGACGCCCATTCCTTTGCCCTCTTTTCCAAGCGTGTACGCGACAGGCACACGGACGTTGTCGAACGTGACGTAGGCCGTTCCAGCGGTGGGCGAGTAGGCAGTCTTGATCGGCTTCGTGGATACCCCGTCCTGCCGCGGGACCAGTATCACAGTATAACCGGACTCGCTTCGGCAGCCCACGGTGAAGTAGTCTGAGAAGTGGCCATTTGTGATCCACCTAAGTACCAGCCCATCAGCTTCGAAACTATAGATGGCAAGCTTGGACATACTTCTTGGTCCCCGAGATTACCCACTCGTCTCCGTCTTTGTAGGCCTCGGTCTGCATCCCGCTGACGTCGCTGCCAGCAAAGGCTTCGCTGATTGCCAAGGAAATGAATTTCTTCCCGGCAAGAACGTCTGGCACAATCTTGGCTTGGATCTCAGGCGACCCGAAATTGAGCACTGGCGGGAGGCCAATAACACCGCCAGCCAGGAGGCCGTCGACGTAGCCGCGTGTCCCACAACGTGCAAGCTCGCTGTGCACGATGAGCTGCGCGGTAAGTGTAAGATACTGTCCAATGGAGAGATAGGCGTCCAACCTCATGGAAATGGTCGAATTCCTCCGTCTTGATGACGCCTCCTAGAAGGGTACGACCTTTGAGATGCGGTCCAGGGCCAAGCCGCATAGCAATAATGTTCATCTCCCTGCCACCTTCAAGTAAGCGTGAGATATTTTGGAGCGACACAAGATCTTACCCAAGTTTCTCTACGACCTCTTGTGAGATGCGCTTTCCAGTCTCTTCGCACTCAATGGCGTCGGGATACACCACTTCCACGACAAACTTGCGCATGGCCTTTTGAAATCGTTTGTGGCTGTCGTTGTAGAACGGGCTGGAGAAACCTGGGGAGAGCCATGTCGGTTCAGCGTAAGGTACCTGCGAATTGTCGTGACCAAGAGGCCTGATGATGGACTCTTCTCCTGCAATCACGCCAATCTGCAGCTTCGCATACTGAGGCCTATAAAGCACTTCCTGGCGATGCAGACCGTAGAATGCTTGCGTCGCATCCTTGCCGGCTTGCCATCATGTCAGTACGCAGAGCAGGCGAAGTCCAGAGGTGTGCGCACCTATGGATTTAACGTGAAGAACGCTGGCCCCGCCTGGGTGCATCTTTGCGAACCTCGAAAGGTCGTAGACCTTAGCGTCAACGATCACCCACTGCGAACCATTGAGCACCACGGAGCCCCGGTAACAAACATCTTGAAACACACCAGATCACCCTCTTTGTTGTGCTATAGGGTAGTAAGCTTCCGTTTGGACTGCGGCGACTGGACGTACCTGCTCGACATCCTCCCTAGTGAGCTTCTTGAGCAGCGTGGATGACATAGATTGGACGATGGGTTGGGGGCTAGTGTAGGGTCGGTCGCAGCGCATGGATGTGGGTGTAACTTATATGTAAAGCCCGTCGGCCAGCAGCGGCCAGCGGAGGACAGTCCGGTTGATGCCACCCCGCAACTGAATCACATGTAAGGATGCGACCGCGACAACTTTAAAGCCTTCGATGCTTATAGTCCGCTACACGCGCATGTAATACGTGGTATGAGAGCTCAACTGCAAGGTGCTCGAGCTGTTGTATGTATCACTCATGCGATATTATCTTCGGGGTCGACAGCTAGTATGTACTTTTTGGTAACATCCTCCCCCGCCAAGCCATCATGCACGAGGAAACGCGTCCAGTGAATGAGGCTGTCGAACGCTCTGGTGGTGCGCAGGGCCTCTTGTGGCCGGCAGCTCCAGTTGGCGAGACACGCTTACAAGGCGCTCAGAGTGAAGAGGTCTGTGCACAATCAATCTAGAGGAGATCAAAGTCGTCGAGCTAGATAATGGGCGATTAGGACACTATACGGCATCAATTCGATAGACACGCACCTCGTCATTGTATTTCATGACCGTTCGCTTCAATTTAGACGTGTCCACCCATGTGACAAAGTCTTCCATATGCCTGTCAGGCAGGCGTGAGTTTCCCCACTTGGCGAGGGGAATAACCATCGCACCGTGTAACGAGGTAGGCAGGGTCGGTGATAGTGTCCGGACCTACTCGGACATGTCCTTGCTCTATGAACTTGACCGCCTGGAAGAGGGTGTCAGCGTAGGTCAGGTTATCAACACTGCAGAAACGCACGGCGCTGACAGTCTCGGACATCTTCAACGAGACTAAGATTACGGCGAGGCGACGACGGCAGAATGCAGCAACAGTCAGCTTGTTGTCTACGTCGCTGAGTTTTGCCTGGGAGTTCAGAACGCCTATGTCGTATAGTTTAGAGAGGATCTGGCCCTCTGTTCGTGTGCGGAAGGGGTCCTGGGCCGGCAGCAGGGCTACGCGGTGGGCGAGGGAGCGCAGGGAGCCACAAAGCTTGTTGTATCTTGGACGATCTGTGAGTGCGAGACGAGAACCGAGAAACGGCGACTTACTTGTGGTAGTCTTCACGGTCCTGTATGTGGTAGCGGCGCATGACCTTGATCTCGCGAAGAGACGCATCTTGCTTCCACTGGGGGATATGAGCGGCATGGAGATACGGCGTAGAGACATGCGCACGTTGAGAAAGTCGACTTTCTTGAGGAGTTTCTGCTCGTGGTGCTTGAACTGGCGGACCATGGCGGGCAGCGGCAAGGCGCGGGCGTGCGAGTTTACTTTGTGGCAAGTCGCCCGCCGCCAACCCGAATCCGCCTCGTTCTCGACGCCAACACCGTCGACCACGCCTCTTCCTTCTCACCGCAGACACCGACAACTCCCTCCTCCAGCGCACTTGCCCTTCGCGCCGCCCCCCTGCTATCATACCGCTAGCCGGGAGCCGCTGTTCCTCCGTTTCGCAGGCGTGGTGTACTAGGCTCCGGCGCATGCTCGAAACTCTATCATCTCTACATCCTGGCGGACCATTTTTCTTTCCCTTTCGACCAGTCGACTGCGCATCCTCAGATGAGTGGTCGTGACATGTTACGATCACAGGCCCTGCCGCATATCACCCAGCAAAACATGCTCAACATGAATCAACAGTTCCTCCCCCCACAGCAACAATCTCCACCTCAGCCCCAGTCGTCAGCGATGGGCATGCTTCCCAACGCCAATTCGAACATGGCCTTCCTCCATCCAAGCACACATTCTCCCAATAACGGGGCGCAGTACCAGATGATGGCGCAACAAGAGCAGCGTCGACAGCAGATAATGGCGCAGGCTCAAAATGCTCAGGTCGCCAGGCCTCAGACTGGAGGCCCTCCTGCTCTGAATGGATTGACTTCGGGACAGATGCAAGGCGTAGGCTATCCAAACATTCCCCAGCAGGGTGGGCTGAGACGCGTCGCGTCGCATCCTGGACCTCCCGCCCACGGCAGCCCCATGGGCGTTCTTCAGCCAGGCCCTCCGGGTATGCCAGGAGGGGTAGGAGCTCCTGGACTAGGCATAACAGTGCCGGGTTCTATGCCTGGTCAGATGCGACCGAACCCACAGCAGCAGATGACCATGCGTCAGGGGCAACAGCCCCAACAACAGAACATGGGTGGACAAGGGTCACCTCCTCTAGCGCTTACACGTTCCGGACAATTGCAGGGGATGCCGGGTATGCAGCCAGGGATGGCGAGGAGCGCGGTTTCGGCTGGGATGATGGGGGGAATGCCCCAGCAACTACCTGGCATGGCGCATACAGCAGGCATGCCCCCGAGTCATTCACAAAATCCCTTTCCGCCCTCGATGTCGCAGCAATCCATGGGGTCGTCACCCAGCCAGCCGTCCATGTCCCAAAACCAGTTTTCTTCCGCCACCTCCATTGGTCATATGCAGAACGCTGTCGACCGTGCTCGCAGTGCCAACATGAGTGCAGATTTCATGGCGTTCAATGGTCAATTTCCTCCTCAAGGCCCTCCTCACCCCGCCAGCCGGACTCCCTCCAACAATCCGACCCAGTATGGCTTCGCCCCGTCTTCTACGCCGCCCAACCAGCATGTCGATATGTCACAGGCTCTTAGCGCTGGTGGCCCATCTAACGGACCACCCGGGCCCTCCAATCTCACTGGCTTCACAATGACGCCTGCGCAGCAATTTGAGCAGATGCAACCTGGAGGCGGCAACTCGGCTGGTAGCCGCCCGGAAGGATTTGCCCCTCAGTTCGCGATGCCTCCTCGACCACCTTCATCCCAGCATTCATCGCTTGGCCATCCCTCGCAACAGCAGCACCAACCGCCGCATCCTCAGCCCTCACATCCCCAACCTCCTCCACATTCTCAGCCGCATCAGCCGCATCATATGTCTCCCCAACATCAACATAACCAGGCGAATGGCCAGGTTGTGCACCCTGCCAGACCGCAGTCACAGCCTCAGCCTCCTGGTCGTCCACCATCTCAGCAAGCGGCACCATCTCGTACGCCTCTTCCTCCGAATGCAACATTACCGGCGAACGCCACGCTTCTACGGGCAACGTCCATTTCCATGCCGCCACAACCCCAGCCACTCCTTCCCCACCCAGGTCCATCCACACCTCTCAGTGCGCCTGCCGGCGGCCAACCATCATCGGGCCCACCAGGCATGGCGCAAGTGAACGGCGGACGTGCGCCCGGCCCACAGCCGGCCGCAAATGCGCCCTCGGATAGCATGATTTCTCGCATACCGCCTGCACCGCCCACAAATGGGCGTCCTAACACGTCGGTCGTTTATGTCTTAAGACAGAGATCCAGCGCTGATAAAACATTGGCAGCGCGCCAGTGGTTGGTACCGGCCAGGCTCTAGGTCGCCTGTTACAACTGAGTGGGGTTTTAGCCAGCGAGCATGCAAAGGTGAGGATGCATTTTCTTTACATCTGATTGGCTCACCTGGACACTGCTCTGCTAGAAATTACAATTGAGTCACTGGGAAGAATTAGTGAACGATTACTTCCTGTCGACGTCGACACTCAAGCTTACGCTTTGGAAAGACAATCAAAAAAACGAGGCCAAAGTGTTTGGTGCGTTGATCAGTGGGTTTTCCTCTATTATTCTAACCTAACCCGACGCCCCCGACAGAGGTCGGCACACCCATACTACCGCGGTTCTTCTTGGTTACCAGTCAATCCGGCGTCAAATCCATGACGTTGTCTATGGATGGCGCTCGAGAACGGCTGTTCAGTCATAACCATGCTGTGGTCGAGTGCGTCGCCGCAGTGTGGACATACCGTTACAGCAACGGGTACACTGTCACTCTCCGAGGTCCTCTAACCGCTCATGTCGTTGCGATCAATACACCACCTGCCAATGGTGCTCCAGCCCAGTCCGCATCCCTTCCGGGATTCGCTCTCAAAATCAGCAATCTTCAATTCGATTCAAACGTGTATGAGAAGCATATCTCCCTCGATGCGATACTAGGCCAACGCGTTGACTCCCCAAAAACGCCGCGGCAAAGAAATGCCCAGACGCCGACGTTAAACGGCGTCTCGGCAACTCAGCAAAAGGCCGAAGAGGAGAGATGGGAGGAACCTCGGATCGTCTATGAACGGGCGACTATACCTTCGGAACCTGTCAATGCGTTTGGTATCCCGCAGGCGACGATGCGATGTCTCGAGGTCTGCGCTTTATTATAATCTGTCGGTCACAAAGCTCAAAAATATCCCAGCTGGCTGAAAGTGTAGCCCAAATGTCGGACCTGATTCAGTTCTCAGCGCGAACAGACTGCGGGCCTTTAGGTGCGAGATCTGCCATACATCTCCTATCGCCTTCATCTCACAGCACCTTACACGTATCAGATTCGTTAAAGCAGTTTGCGCAACAACTGAGGGAGAATCCTCTGCCCGGCATGACCGTTCCGGGCCCCATTCCTAACGGCGGCTCGTATCATCCTGATGGCATGAGCAGTTTGGCACCGAACTCGTCTTCTCACTCATTGTATCCCTCCACTCCCATAACATCGTCAGCTTCTGTGCCATCAGGAGGGCAATCCTCCCTCTCCCAACAAGGTGGTCCGCCGTCAGCGACCGGATCTCCTGGCAAAATGAAAGGCACGCCGCAACAGTCCCACGCGCCGAACCCTTCATCGACCGGCAACACCCCATCGCAACCGTCGAATCCTTCGTCTACCCCTTCTCTGGCCAATGCTACCCTGAAGCGGAAGGCAGCGTCCTCAGAAACAGCCTCGCCGACCACGTCCGTCGATCAGTCGCAACCCGGCAAGCGCAATCCCCGCAAACGTGGACGGACTACCGGAGCTGGATGATCGGACCCTGCCCCTCTCGTATGTTTATCGCTGTCCCCTGTCTGGCTCTGCATAGATAGATACTGTATCCTACCTAACTCGCGCCTTTCTTGCTGCATCGAGGCTGTTATATGTTCATTGTTTTATCAGCGTAGTATTTATCCCCATTTGTACTGTACACCATGAACACTACCGGCTTGACTCCAGCGCAACAAGTATCACTTATGTGCTCTTGTTCTCGAGCTCGTATACAAGCTGTATAATGTCTGCGCCTGGTCATTTGCAAGCCTACATCTGGTACACCTTCGCGTGCGAGCTCAGTATTCTTTGACTGCGAAGCGTCGAAGGACCCCACGAGGCACAGCAAGCGGAACTGCCAGGATGATAATGCTATGTTATAATGCAGAGGCCGAAAGCCATGATAAGTATACATGCGTGGATATTAGATACGCCAAGCGTATGTGTCTAGTAAACGAACAACAGCTTCAGAGCTTCAGCTGTAGTTCGGCTCGTGGCTGAAATCACATTGATCTCCATAACGGCATCTGTGATTACGGGCAACATATCAGCTTCCATGCATCGTCGCAGACGGGGAATGTGCAGCTCGCCTTCCTTGTGCAAAAAACGAGCATGGTATCCGCGATCTATTCTGTCTAAACCCAGCTTCGCCGACCCCGGGCCGCCCGCGCCCGCGCCCACGTCCTCGTGCCCCTCCTCGCCACTCGCCCTCCTCGTCTGGCCAGCGATCGCGCCCCGCACCGCCATCCGCAAAATAGGCCGAGAAGCTAGCTGCGTCCCAGTTCTGCTCTGTGCCGAACGCCCCGGCCCCTGCGCCCGACTGCGCAAACAGCGCAGCAATCTGCTGGAGCTGCTCCGGCGGGAGATTGCCTGTCATCTGCGCGATCGCGTTTGGGTCGAACGCGAGGTTTTTGTCGTCGCCCAGTGGGCCCGCTTCTGCCATCGACGCGTCCATCATCGGGTCGTCGAGGGGCACTGCCGGCCAAAAGACTAAATCTGCTTCGACGCTAGTGAGCATCGTGACGAGGTTGGCGTCCACTTGGTCCAATGAGATTTGTGTCGTGGGCTCAGCCGGAGATTCGGGGATGTGCTGCGACAGGTACATAGCTCCCAGCGCGGTCTGCTCGCGCTCTTCCTGCGTGATCTTTTCTCGACTCTGTTCTCCCCGTTGCGGGCTACCTGCCATTTCCGGCGGTACTTCCAGCGCTGCGGATTTATCGTTCAGTTCGGCAATCTCGGCGATACGGCAATTGAGTTGGCTTACACGACGGCTCAATCCAATCAATCAACTCTTCGAACAGGTGGGCGTGCAGCGCGGCACCCTCGTCTCGGTCCAAGTCCCGTAAATTGTGCTGCGCACCCGTACCCTGAAATCAGCGTAAAACACGCAGTAATTAATGTACAGTAGCGATAACAATGCAGATGGAACGCTGACATCTACTGGGTCGTCGTCATATATCGCCTTGTCGATGAGCTTCACCTGCTCAAGGTGGCTGTCGGCTGGCCAAGTAACTGATTTCTTCTTTTTGCCAAGCTTTGTCAGACCTGTTACCGCAGGAGCGCTACCTGCGGCTGCTGGCGGAGTGTGGGCAGCCGCCGGAGATGGCTTCCTCGCCTTTGCCATGTCCTTAAGGGCCTCCTGGAAGGGATCGACGGCGGACGGCTGGGCGATGGCGGCCTCGGGCTCCTTCTTTGCGGGCGGGGCGGGGGCCTTCTTGAAGCTGGGGAGCTTGGCCTTGGGCTTCGGTGCAGAGAAGAAGGACGAGTCGGACTTGGAGTCCTTGAGCGGGAGGGACGAGCGGACATCCTTCCTGGCGGCGGACGACTTTGCGGACGAGGAGGAGGAGGCTGCTGCTGCGACGGCGAGCTTCTTCGCCGGCGGGGCAGATTTGGACGGAGGGTCTGCGGGTTTGCGCTTCTTGGACTTTGGATCTGGGAGGGGAAATGTGAGATCAAAACACAGGCACGGGGCCAGGAGAAGGACGGACCCTGGGTGTCTTCGTCTGGCTGCTGGGAGAGATACTTGTCGCGCCACTTGCGCTCGAGGTTGGAGGCCATGTCCTTGACGGCGGGGAGGGGGGCATCCTTTGCGAGCTTGCGGACGATCTTGCCGAGCTTGGATGCGACGAGGATGGCCGGCGTGAACGGGAGGCGGTCGGTGATCTGGGAGCCGGGGGCCGGGGGCGTGAGAAGAGGCGGGGGAGGCGGACGGTGCGTGGGAAACTTACGTGGAGCAGGGGCATGATGGTCTCCTGGACCTGGCTGTCTGCGCTGCCGGTCGCACCCGCCTTGAGCCATTCACGCGTGATGTCCATCGCGGTTGTGTTCTCTACCCACGCACGGAAGTAGTGGTTTCCCGCATTATCTCTGATCTTCGTCACCACTTCTAATCGCGTCGCCCCGTCCACATCCGCAATCCCGTAGTCTGCGATCTGCGACACAAGCTGCTGCACTCCGCGAGCCCCGCTGAAGCCCTTGGCCTGCAGCGACGTTTTGAGCGCAGAAAGAAACGCCTCTCGCCGTCCCTGCGAGCGGTTTGTCACCGCCGACCCCACCGACGTCGACGCCGACGTTGCAGGCGATGCCGCCGCCGGGGGACTGGCCGCCGTCGCTGCCGGGCCAGGTGCCGAGTGATAGAACGATGCCGGTGGTATGCTCGAAAGCGGCTGCGGCGTGTGAAGGGATGGGGTGGCCGATGCGCTCTGGTATTGAAACTGCAGCGTCGGAGACAGAGAGGAAGGCATAGGTAGATGCGAGTACGAATATTGTGATGCGTTCCGTGGCATAGACTGTGGCTGGGGCTGAGATTGAGTGGGCGCAGGGTGGGAGTAATTGAGCGACGCAGACGGCGTGCTCAGGGTGGTTAACGCCGGGCTGTGGCGTGTTAATGAGTAAAAATTGTCGCATAGAGCTCGCATCACGCACTCGATGATGGCTTGAGCAGACTGGTGCGAGGACGAGCTCACACCATGCGATGTCGCGCCGTTGAGGGTGGAGTAGTTGGATAAAGGCACTTGACCAGGCTGATTTGCCCAAGAGGGTGCGCCGTAGGTCATAGCATTGTAGGCTGATGGGCCGGGCGGGAACAGGAAGTTGTTTTGAACGCCAAAGAAAGCGGAAGGGGATGAAAGCGGTGATGCGGAAGACGGTGGCGCTGGGAAGCAAGGATTAATCTTCACAAGCGTTGCAAAGAGCAGCATGAAAGGGCGTACTGGACAGATCTCCCAACACAAACTCGCTCAGATCGAAGGGAGCCTGCGGGTTGCTTGTCGACGCGCCCGAACCGTTGGGCGTTACGGCGTCTTTCCAATCGGATGGGTGTCGCTGGGACGCCTGTGCGTCGGACTGCAGCGCTGCCTGCTGTGACGAGGTTTGTTGCAACCAGGAGGTCGCATTGGGGTAAACGTCCATCGGTTGTTTGGTCTTTTCAAGCCGCAACGCGCTCTTAGCCGACGACTGGCAACAAACTACGGAGGCTTATTTGTTCTGTGCAGGAACGGAGGCGCGTAAAAGGGAGAGAAGAACGGGCGCAGCAGGACAGGCCTTTCGACGCCCGGACTGCTACAGTATCACCTTGAGCGAGCGATTCAGTTTCTACGCCAGGTGCGTTGGGGGTGAGCCAGCAACGCCCACCGCCGCCCCCTTATGAGGTTCGCCTCCGCTTCGAGCTCCGACCCACTCCGCCCTCACGCTGCCGTCACACACAGCCCACCGCCCGCGCAGCACACATGTCCCCGTCACAGCCGCGCACGGCCCTGCCACGTCCCAGGCGACCGTGCGCTCTGTGCATGTCGCGGACGGACGGCTGTCGTTCGCCCGCGCAGGGCAACACAACGAGCGCCGAGTCACACCGTCACAACCGCGTCACAGGCGGGTCACAATGGGGTCTAGTGGCTGAACGTAAGACCCCTTTAAAGACTGTATCCCCTCGTCTTGACCCCCTTCACTCGCTTGTTGACCAGCGTGACTCTTCTTCAACCTTCCCTTTGCTGATCCGCTATACTCTTCGCGTAAAACATGTCCGCTCAATTCGAGGCCACCAAGGCCAAGGTGGGTCGCCGTGCTCTCCGACGACGCGTCTTTTCACTCCCCTCCAGTACAGGGAGGGCCTCAAAGAAATGGCACAGATCATGCTCTACAACAGTCAATTGGCAGAACAATTATCTCGGGACCTCGGGCTCGTCTCCTTCGGTGCCGTCGCCGGTGCAAACGGCAACGTCGCGACCCCAGCACCGTCCCGGAAGCGCAAGGCACAGGCAGAGGACGACGTCGACGACGGCGGGAAGAAAAAGAGGTCTGCGCGCAAGCTCAAGGACCCGAACGCTCCGAAGCGACCTGCGTCGTCGTACATCTTCTTCCAAAACGAACAGCGCTCGATTATCAAAAAGGAGAATCCGCAAATGTCGAACCAAGAAGTTGTCGCGGAGATATCGAGGCGCTGGGGCGTGATGACGATGGACGACAAGGAGGTACGTGTGCGACGTTCTCGCGTGGAGGCCGAGTTGCGACGGGGCGTTGTCCAGGTGTACACGAAAAAGTCTGCTGCTGCGAAGCGGCGATATGAGGAGGAGAAGAAGGTCTACGAAGGGCGCAACACGGTCGCGCCGGAGAGCCCGACGATCGCAATGCATGTGGATGTTGCGGAGACGCCCGCGGACGCGACGACGTCGTCGCCATCGCCGCCGGTACGTGAGCGAGTGCTGCGGGATGTGACGGGGAGACTGAGCTGGTTGCAGAGCAAGGCGGTCGAGAGCGGGGAGTCGTCGTCGTCGGAGAGCTCGGAGGAGGAGGCGGCGGGGGCGGGGGCGGGGGCGGGGGCGTCGGACGAGGAGTCGGACGGGGAGGAGTCGGAGGACGCGCCTGCGCCTGCGCCTGCGCCTGCGGTGGTGAAGAAGAGCAAGACGAAGGGGGGCGAGGCTGTGCGGAGCAAGGGGACGAAGGCGCGTGGCGAGTAGGGCCCGGGGCGCTGTAGCGTTGTGTAGCCGCGCCTGTGTGGACGCCGGCCGGCAGCCCGGGGCGGTGCGCGTGAGGCCGTGCGGCGTATATAAGTCATGGGCCGTGCGGCGTATATAAGTCCTGAGCCTGCGCCTGCGTTTGCTGCACTCCATCGATCGCAACATGTCCGGCCCACCGTCCTACGCCGGCGCCAGCTCCCCGCCCACCAACCCAGACCGCCGCGACCTCCCCGCAGGCTGGATAGCCCGCTATGACGAACGGTGCGCACCCGCTCTCCCCCCCGTCCCCGTCCCCGTCCCCGTCCCCCGCACGCTCACCGTCCGACGCCCAGATACACCCAGTGGTCAGTCCCGTCCACACGCCCCCGCCGCACGCTCACTCTCCCCCAGGTACTACGTCGACACCCGCCAGTCGCCCCCCCGCTCGTCGTGGGAGCATCCCCTCGGGCCCCCGCCCCCCACATCTCCTCCCCGCGGCCAGTACGTGCCCCCGCCCGGCACGCCCCCCACCCGCAACGCGTACGGCGCGCCACAGCCGCCCTACCCCTCGGGCGGCGGCCCCGCCTTTTCCGGCCAGCCGCCCTACCAACAGAATCAGGGATATGGCCAGGGCGGCCAGGGCGGCCAGGGCTACTATCCCGGTGGCCCGCAGTCGTACGGCGGTGGCCCCCAGGCCGGCTACAGCGGCCCCCCGCAGGGCTACGGTGGCCCCCCGCCGCAGGGCGGATGGGGCGGCCCTCAGGGCGGATGGCAGCAGGGTCCGCCACAACAAGGTGCGTCCACCCGGTCCCCACCGCTGTCTGGACTCAGAACCTCGTCCTCGCTGCTCTAGGCTATGGACAGCCTCAGTACGTCCCCCAGCAGACCCGAGGATCAGGGGGCGGAGGTGGAGGCATCGGATTGGGCACGGCAGCGCTTATCGGTGCGTCTACACGCCCAGCGGTCAGCTGCTGCTCCGTGTCGTGAGGCTGAGCTATCTGCGCGTTTTAGGTGGTGGTGGCCTGCTTGCGGGCGGCTTGATTGGAGAGGCGTTCGAGCACCACGAAGACAACGAGCGGCAAGAGGCATACCAGGATGGTCCGTCCGCAGCTGTGACTCGTGCGCCATCGCGTGCGCTGACTGACGCCCTCTCTGTCAGGCTACCAAAACGGCCAGCAGGACGACTACGGCGGAGGCGATTACGGCGGCGACGGTGGCGACGGCGGCGACTGGTAAATGAGATCTGTGTGCAAAGTCTTGTGCCTTTCTTCCTCTTCCGTTCCATGTGTCAGGTCCCCCTTGTTGTACATGTCCCCGTCACGATCTGTTGTACACCGCTTGTTTACCATTTCTGCCGGTCAATGCCAATCTACTACACGATTGTACAGTTAAGGCATATCGTGGGCGTCCGGAGGGCGGTGCATCTCGCCCGGAACAGCGGGAGAATCTCCCGTCTCCGGAGATGGGTGAAGACTGGAGATATCCGCCGCACCGACGTTGGGTCACAAGGTCGCAGCAGCTCTCAAATTCCCCGTATGCGATGCCATCGTGAGATGAGGCGGCTTCACCGTGGGTCTCAATTGCGAGACACGGTCGCGACGTGGCTGGACTAGATGGAGTTGTGCTGGTGATCAGATGGCCGCCACGTGGCCCGACAAAAGACCAGAGACCGACGGCGTTGGCAGAAATGCTAAGTTCAGCAATATGATATACCCTCGTCTTCCGGGGCACGAGGTCTTCTCGAGGCAAATCGCATCTTCGCCTTCTGGAAGCCGGCCGACAGCGGTAACCCATCGGCAGAGCCAATTCTGGAGGCACAAGACGCTCGGTGATATTTACATGTGGCAAACGCCAGAAGTTATGATAGACAAGTCGAAAATCAGCTGATAAGAAGAGATGGTGGTGAACGCTAGCGCTATGAGATCTGTGCCGTAGTCCACACTCCGTCCTTACAGCTGATGAAAGAGCGTCAGTTGATCGGATCGGGTGGTGACGTGTCAAACCCACCCTGAACAAGAACGACAGCTGTGGCATCGTTCGTCACTACAGTGTCGAAAATTCAAGGCAAGCACTTACATCCTCCGGAGTCAGTCTTCCCATTGCCTTGAACACCGAAAGTCCATCAGACATTCATCGCATGTCGAAGGCACCAGTCTCACTCACCGAGTCGTCTGCGGAGAGTGTAGCATCGACCATGGCAGACTTCTTCTCCTGCAACTGCGAAAGACTCGCACTTCAACGATACTCAAGCATTATGTGCGAAACCGCCTACCTGGACAATGCGACTCTCTATGCTATCCTCGATGACGATTTTGATCGCTTGCACCGGCCGCCGCTGACCAAGCCGGTGAATGCGATCCATGGCCTCTGTTGTGGCGTCAGCATGTAGGTGCGCTTCATCGAGCGATATAACATACGATATTCGACCTGTTGGGCAATACCCGTTCAGCTAGCCGCACGGGCAGAGCAAGTGCTAGTCTAGACAAACGTACCGCCGGGTTCCACCAGCTGTCCATGAGGTATACTCGAGACGCCTCTGTCAGGTTAAGAGCCACACCACCCGCCTTCAAGCTGACCAGGAAGACTGTAACATGTACGTTGTTCACTGGAAAGACGATTAGTAGCTGTACGGATGAGAGCGAGTCCAAGCGTACTGAAGTGCTGGATTGTCGCATCTCTGGCCTGCGGACTCATCGTGCCCTCAAGGCGACACACCTGCCGATCCGATTAGCAGGGCTAACTCAAACGTAGCCCATACGCACCACGAAGCCGGCCTTCTGCAGCCGAAAGGCAATCAAGTCTAAGAAATTGACAAACTGGCTGAAGACGAGACTCTTCGTCGTCGAATCCTGCCGGCGCAGATTACTCAACTCCTCCACGAGGGCCTCAATCTTTGAGCTTGAACGCCACGACTCGATGTCGAGTCTGCCAAGGATGCCTTGCCTCGCTGCAGCAGGTTGCTCGAGCTCCAGGGCCGGCGCTTCGAGATCGATCGTGAGCGCAAGATGGCAGACAGGGCACGCGGGCTATGTAGACGTCAGGAACGCAATTCGTAGCGCAGTAGGCAAGAGGACCACGGACCGTAGCTTCGATGGATGTCGTCAGATACTGTTTGATACACTCGCGATCAAAGATGTGTCGACATTTAGCTTGGATCGCATCCTCTGCGATGTCATTGCAAAGACGGCACACCGTAGCTTCGCTGTCCTCCGGAATGAATGTGCCTGCGTTGTTCTTGCTCCTGATGACGAGATCAGGATGGCAAGCCATTTGTCGCATACGCGTCAATAGACTGAAGACATTGGAGTAATCTGAGGATACGGCGCATGAGACATATAACGTATCGATTGTATGAAGCTACTCACTGTTGAGCAGCGTTCCAGCATCCACATACGTGCTGAATTGGCGCTTCGCATCTGAGAATAAGCTGAGGTATAACTCCTTTTCCTCTGGACTAAAGTAGTCGCGGCGGACGACGACAGTGCGCGGCGGCAAACCCAGGTCATCGGCACACTGCAGCTTTGTCCGACGAAGCATGATGCGGTCAAGGAGGATGCGCAATTTCTTAAACGCAATTTTGCCAGGTCCTTGCATTGCATGCTTCTGGATTGGCGTCAGAATCTCGTTATTCCAAAAGCAGGCATGGAGCATTGGGCTATGCCCGCAGTCTACGCCACAGAGGTCAGCTGAAGCGCTGCTGGGTGCAGGGACCTGCCTACCGTCGCAAGTACGCTTGTCGCTAAATTTCCAGTGCAAGGACTTGCAGTCACACTTCTTGCCTGTGATGCGGGTAGCGGTCAAGGGGTTATGGAAGCCGGTTATGGTAGGATGACTTACAGAAGTAATGCGAAAAAGGGTCACAGCCAAGGAACCTAACCAAGCTGTACAGCTCTCCTACGCGGTTCTGCAGCGGTGTCCCTGACAGGCACCACCTATACTTTGCATGCAGTTCGAAGGTGGCTTTTGCAGTATTGGTAGAGCGCTCTTTGATATTATGCGCTTCATCCAACTACCAGAAGCGATGGTGAGGTTTAGCCGGCAACAGTGCAAAAAGGGTTGGTACGTGCCACAATCCGATTCCATTCCACGGCGTGCAATGGGGACTTCTCTTTGACCATGACGTCTTTCCTCTTGAATCCCGAGTGCTGTTTGCGGAAGCAGCTCTCTAGTACGGCGTACGTTGTGAGCACGACGTCGTACTTCTGTAGCTCCTTTGGATCCGACATCCTTGAAGCACCATGCCAGACAAGCACTTGCATGTTGTCTGTATGAGTCGCGATCTCGTTTCTCCACTGCATGATCGCCACGGTTGGCCTTCGCGGACGTAAATGCTCAGCACCCTCAACAGCAAAGAAACGGCACTCACGCGACGACAAGATTCGGTTTCACGGAGCCCGATACCATGAGTGCGATCATCTGGATGGTTTTGCCCATGCTGTAACCTCATCAGCTCGTCATTGGAGCACAGAAGAAGGCGAAGCAGCCTACCCCATTTCATCCTTGAAGTAAATAGGATAAGTTCAATCTCTTACGCGAAGTTGGGCGAATACTGACTGCCAATAAGCCACCAGCGTAAGGCCCGAATTCTTGCGTCCGCATCCAATAAAGGGACTCCTGCTGGAACGGGAGCAATTTCGCTTTCATACCCGAGGGTTGTTCCGCCTTCTGAGGTTCCACGATCTCTACCGCAGCCTCCAAGTCACCCCATGCGTCGCGCAACTCAGGGTGATGCCGGTGTAGTTGAATTGTCGATCTTTCCGCCTAGTTGGATGTTCGTGAGCAGCGGGCCCAGCGTGTCAGAGACAAGCTCTTACATAGGTCAGCTTTCTGCCTAGCTTCTTCATCAGCGCATTTTCTTCTGCGCGAGTCTCCTTCTTGCTGAGGCGAGCTTCCTGTCTCGCCTCTCGCCTCTCGGCAAGCAACTGTCTATACGTGCGGACCTTGGCCCCATCGGCCGTCTGCTTTGTACCCTTGGCCTTACCCTTGGCCTTTCCTTTGCCTTTGCCAGACAGTGGCTTCTCCTCAAAATCAGAGCGATCGTCGTCCACGTCGGCAATGCGTCCTTGCGCAAGACGTCGTTTGGCTGCTGCTGCTGCTTTTTCAGCGAGGCTATTCCCCTTTGAACCCGATGCAGCCCCAAGTAGCTGCAAAGACTCCTGGATGGCAGCCTTTACCATGATGGCCTCGTCCTCGGAGTCGTCGTCGTCGCTAGCCCCGGGAGCCGGAACCTTCTTCCGCGCAGTGATATGCTCGCCATCGTCTTCGTACGCGTCAGAACCGCTGCTCTGGTCCTCAAAATTTGAACCACTGTCATCGTCGTCTTCGGATGCATTCTCGTCGTATTCGAGGACGTCTTCGACAATCTCGTCCTCTGACAGGTTGGGGCCTGACTCGACTACGGCCTTTCCTTTTCCCTTATCCTTTTGAGCGGGCTCGATTAGATCCTCGGAGTATGGTGCCAAACCTTACTTTTGCCTTGACAGCAATCTCGACGTAGGCCGTCTTGGTGACGACGCGCCTTTTGGCAGGCGGCCTGGCATCGTCTTCGCCACTCTCAGCAGCCCTTTTGATGCCAACAAACGAGACACCACGAGCGCTCTTGCGCCTGGTGGGTGTTGGGGAGACTTCGTCTTCGACGTCGGTCGTCGCTGGAGTACTGACTGACGCGGCGTTGCTGAAGAGGGTGGAGACGACTGTGGCCGGGGTTGCTGTGGCGGACGACGTAGACGACGCGGCTTGACGTCTTGTTCTGGGAGGCATGGATGGAGGGGAGACAAAGAGATCTATTCGGGACTTGAGAGTGGATGGTGGTCAAAGCAAACAACGACGCGACTCAGACGCGGGTCCGCTAATTTGCGGCCGGCCGATGCCCGTGCGCGCCACAACCGCGGACGCAGGACCTCGGATACCGCTAGCCCCGCCCTCCACAGTTGTCTCTAGGCAAGTACTACAACCCTGCTCACGTCGCCCATCCTCTCTCTCTCAACCCTCACTCCTTGCTCTCTCGAGAGCGGTGGACTCCGCGATATAATGGCCGAAGCCGGCGACGGAAACATCAAGGTCGTCGTCCGATGTCGGCCTCTCAACTCGCGCGGTTCGTCTCTTCACGCTGCTCGTCCATTTTAGATTCATGCTCGCTCAATACATCTGCCGTTTCCCTTCATTGCTGCCCTGATCAGAACTCGCGCGCGGCGCGAAGCCTCTCATTCGCATGTCGGGCAATCAAACGTTCCTTGACCCGCCAGAAGCCGGCTCGCAGCAAGAGAAGCAACGTGCAACCGAGCGCAAGACCATGCCTTTCAGCTTTGACAAGAGCTACTGGTCTGCGGGCCCGCGGGATGAGATAGGATACTGCTCCCAGCAAACGCTGTTCGATGACTTGGGGAAGGAGCTACTAGATCACGGGTTTAACGGGTTCAACGCGTGCATCCTAGCCTGTGAGTCCTTCAATGCTTCTGTGTAGCCCTTGCGTAGTCTCACAATGTGACTCAGATGGGCAGACAGGTATGTTAGGTCTTGCGTTGCGCCTGCGAGCTGACTGACTGACTGAAGTGCGCGTCAGGATCGGGGAAGTCGTACAGGTGCGTGGCCCGGGTATGACGCGGAATTACTGATTGTCTTAACTTCTGTTTCCAGCATGATGGGATGTGAGTAAATGCGAGACGTGTCTTCAGAGTTTAGCTGACGTCCCGGGCAACGACAGACGGTCCTGACAAAGGTATAATCCCATTGACCTGCTCCGAGCTCTTTGTCCGAGTGGAAAATAAGAAAGCTATGGATACCAACCTGAGCTTTACGGTGGAGGTATCATATATCGAGGTGCGTTACACCCTCACAACTAATTGGCTCTCACCGATGTTTGCGCGCCGCAGATCTATAATGAGAAAGTGCGCGATCTTCTCAACCCAAAGAATACCGGTAATCTACGCGTTCGCGAGCACCCAAGCCTGGGCCCTTACGTCGAGGACCTGTCAAAGCTGGCTGTGAATAACTACGACGAGATGATGACCCTCATGGACGAAGGAAACAAGGCGCGCACAGTCGCTGCAACCAACATGAACGAAACGTAGGATTGCGCCCAAACATGCAGATACGACCGTTAAACTTTCACAGGTCATCGCGCTCGCATGCCGTGTTCACGCTCATACTCACTATGAAGCGACATGACCCCGACACAAATTTAGACACTGAGAAAGTCTCGCGCATAAGGTGCGCATTAGTTTATGTGCAACTCCACTTGTCAAGCACCGATTTGCAATTAGCTTGGTCGATCTGGCTGGCTCTGAGCGCGCGAACTCGACTGGTGCCACGGGACAGCGACTGAAGGAAGGTGCCAATATCAATAAGTCGCTCACCACTTTGGGGAAGGTCATATCCGCCCTCGCGGTAGCATCTAGCAATGAAGGCAAGAAGGGCAAGAAGAAGGGAGACGACTTTGTGCCGTACCGTGACTCTGTTTGTTGACATCCCCTCTGTCTATCGTCACATGTTCACTCATACGCCTGCTTTCTGAAGGTCTTGACGTGGCTTCTCAAAGACTCGCTTGGTGGCAATTCAAAGACAGCGATGATTGCAGCCATCTCGCCGGCTGACTACGAGGAGACCCTCAGTACGCTGCGTTACGCAGATCAGGCCAAGAAGATCAAGAACAAGGCTGTTGTCAATGAAGACCCCAATGCCAAGCTTGTGCGTGAGCTGAAGGAGGAGCTCGAGATGCTCAGAGGTTTGTCTTTTCTGTAACTTGGCTGTCACCGATCAGTCTGCTCAATGCCTGCGATATCACTTAGCCCGTGTCTCTGGATCAGCTTCGGAGGAGGTCTATGACCCAAAGATCCCTCCTGAGAAGCAGATCGTCACCTACCAGACTAAAGATGGGACGATCAAAAAGGTCTCGAAAGCCGAGTTACAAGAACAGCTCGACACGAGTGAGAAGTTGATGCAGAGCTTGAACGAGACCTGGGAGGAGAAGTTAGAGCGTACCCAGGAAGTGCAGAAGGAGCGTGAGAAGGCATTGGAGGAGCTTGGGATCACGGTCGAGAAGAACAACGTCGGAGTGCATACCCCGAAAAAGGTGAGTTCGCGAGTCCTTGTGGTCGACGCCGTGCTCACGGCCATGGACAGATGCCTCATCTGGTGAATCTGGTAAGTGCCAATATGATCGGTTCTGATTATGGTCGTGAGATTCCTCTCGTCTTCTTAGAATGAAGGTCAGTTAGTTGGCTAGGAAACTTGCCATCACATGTCTCACTGATTCCTTTGTGCTACATAGATCCTCTGATGAGTGAATGTCTCATCTATCAACTGAAGCCTGCTCGTACGACGGTAAGTCTCCACGAGGTTTTGTGGCTCGAAACATCTGACATGTGGTGAGTAGGTTGGACGACTTGACAGCGAGAAGTCTGCAGAAATTCGATTAAGCGGGGACAGCATCTTGGAGGAACACTGCTACTTCGAGAACACTGACGGCAAAGTCACCCTCCATGTCATTTCGGATGGCGTTACTGTGAGTGCAACATGGCGCTGCTAATTACTAGGACTGACTATGGCTATAGTTCTTAAACGGGAAGCAAATATCTGCAGGCCAAGTGAGCAAAAGGCTCTCCTTCAACACTGTTTCCTAACACTTTGGCAGGCTCACAAACTTCGTTCCGGATATCGTATCATCCTTGGTAGGCGCCAGGAGGACTCCATCACAACCGAATTGACCATCTTGCAGGGGACCATCATGTGTTTCGATTCAACAACCCCGAAGAGGTTCGAAAACAACGCGATCGTGCAACGATGCGGTCCAACATGGCGCTGAGCATCACGGCAGCAGACCTCGAAGCTTTGAAGGAGAGCGGCACGCGCCCGCAATCTCCGACGTCGGAGTCATCTGGAGATCTCGGCGACGTCGATTGGACTTATGCGAAGCGGGAGGCAGCTCTTACTCGCCTGGGTTTAGACCCGTCGCTCAACAGTCTGCCCGATGAAGATTTGAACAAGCTTTACGAGCGCATCACTATGGTCAAGAACATCCGCGACCACAATTCGAAGCCACGACCAGAGAGCAGCCTGAGCCAGGCTGATGACGTCTGGAGCGAATCTGGGCGCCCATTCTCCAGCGACGCGCTGACGGATGACACCAGTGTGGATGCAGTGCCCAGCCATGGCAGCCCCGATGCTGAAGGCATGAAGGATGCCCAGCATCAGCTCGAAAATCAGCGAGTGGAATTCGAGTCGCGCTTACAGGCGATCTCCGAGTCGACCGAGGCGGAGGATTTGAAGGAGGAGAAGGATCACATGCAGCATCAACTGAAGCTCATCCAATTGCAGATGAAACGCCTGCTGAACGCTCGAGCGCGAGGGGATACTGAAGCGGAGCTCGAACCTTTTGAGCCTGTCATCTACTCTGCAAAGCAACTCCGGCTCATTCGTAAGGTCTTGGATACATGGAGGGCCCATCGCTCATTCTCGATGGCCGAGACGGTGCTGTCCAACGCCGTGCTGATGAAGGAGGCCAATGTCATTAGGTGCGTCCGAAGTTGTCATCATGTTCGTCTCTAACGTCGTGATCAGCAAAGAACTTGGGAAGGATGTGTCGTATAATTTCCTCGTCGCCTCTGGTGGTTCATTGGCTGCCCCTTCCTCCTCTATCAACACGATCGCTGGGCTCGATGAATTTGGCGACGTAGCTGACCCAGTGTTAGCCTCCGCTACCCAACCTTCGGTTGCGGTCAAGGTCTTGGACAAGCGTCACAACGCAATATACGTCTGGTCTCTGGATCGCCTGCATCAGCAAATTCAACGCATGCGCAATCTCACTTCTTTCATTGATCGACCTTCGTACTCCCAACACTTCTCATCGGAGGAGCCCTTCTATAATTCACCACCCCCCGAATATTCCTTCGTAGGCAACGCTCTTATATCTCTCGCTCCTCTCTCCCGTCGACTTTCCTCGACATCTACTATCCCCATCTTTTGTCGTTATACCGCGGAGGCAATCGGATCTTGCCGAGTGGACATCAAGATTGTCAGTGTCTCAATGCCATCCAAACACAATGCTAGCTCGGTTGCATCTACGCGCTCGTCATCGCCTGTCCCAAACCAGATACCTCAAGGAAGCAAACTGAACTTCTTCTTGACCGTAGACTCTGTCAAGGGTCTGTCACCCCACGACTTCTCATCTGCCCACCTTCAAGTCCGGCTCTCTTCCTTTGTCGGGCCTGGTCTCAAGTCCGAAGAGTTCTTCCATTCCAACTCCATCGACCTGGATACGACGCCTCCTTCCAGTCTCAAGTTCAGGCGCAGTTTCTCAATCGTGGTCTCCTCCAAAGTGCTTTCCCACATGCGAGAAGGCTATGCCCCGGTGGAGCTATTCGCTTCTTTGCGGCCGCAGTACCTGGAACGGGTGGAGCGCTGGGACGAGATGCGCGAACAGAAGGCATACCCGCCCCCTCGATCAGTAACACCGGACGCCAAGTCAGGCAGCCCACAACCCATGCGGCGTTCTGAGACCGACTTCGTCATGGAACAGACTCACGACGTTGTGACATGGCTGCAGGTCCTTGAGCTGGGTCCTGACGGATCCTATGTGCCTGTGCCAGTCGTGTCGCAGGGCAGTCTTGATCCTGGTGCCTTCAATTTACACCAGGGGCTTCAACGTCGACTCGTCTTGACTATGACGTCGAATTCAGGACGCCAGCTGCCGTGGACCGAGATGATTCGCGTCCGTGTCGGAAATGTCCGACTAATGGACGCGAAAGGTCGAGTACACAAATCGTCCTCGAGCGCCCTCGTCACACTCCCACTACAACAGGATCAGAACGTCGAATTCAAACCTGACGGTTCCGGTCTCTTATCATCGGAGAGCCTGTGGGATTCCAGCGTGCACGACACCCAGTTGCTCAATCGTGTGACCCCATCAAATCAGCGGGTGCTCCTGCAGGTGTCATGGTTTGTGGCTGTGGAAAGCTGCGCCGATCCTGTACAGTTCTCTATGGATATGGCGGTGACCATGCAAACCCGGGATGCTCGACCTCCGTCCAAGCTGATCTCCATATTGAGCTCCACTAGATTGCTTTCAAAGACGAGCAATGTGTTCCACGTTCGCCTATCGCCGCCTCTGACGCGATCACCCCAGGACCTGTGGCGTTTGGACACATCGGAGAAATATGTTCGCGGCGAAGAGGCCCTGGGAACCTGGAAACCGCGAGGAATCGCAATCGTGGAGGACCACACCAAGCTCGTGAACATGGAGCGGCGAGCGGCGGACGTTCAGGCTATCCGTGTGATTTTGGCGTCGTCGCCGATAGGCTCTCAAGCCCCACAACAAGACGCAGCCATATGGGGCTCAGAGGAGCGACTCAGGAAGGCGCTGGAACTCTGGCAGAAGCAGTTCGGTCATCCGGGAGAGGTGCGGATTCTCATTATTATCGGTCGCAGTTAAGGTGACATGTTCACAGATCATCTTGTCACAAGAGCCGAACATAGCTGAAGAACCCGGCAAGTCACCTTTGAGAAGGGAGGACCCTCAAGCTTCCGTCGACGGGCAGCTTGTTTCGAGCACGAAACTCGTGCCGCGAAGGTGCCTAGTCCTATTGATGTTTGCTTCTGACTTCTCACGTTATCGCAATACAGCGACATCCCTACCAGGAAGGGACACCTCATGATACTCATAGATGCTAATAACGACATCTGGGAAAGGCGATTCTTTGTCCTGAGGAGGTTCGTCATTTCGTCAGCCTGTTTAAACTTTCCTAAATGTCGTCGCTTGCACAGGCCCTATCTCCATGTCTACAAGCACTCCAATGAGCTCGAAGAGATTGGGATCATCAGCTTAGATGGTGTGAATATAGAGAGCAATCCGGAAATGGAGGGTCTCCTCGGGGTGAGCAGGAAACACATCTTCAGCTCCCCGCATTCTTGACATTTTGTTATGCAGAAACGGTTCACATTCACTCTGTTCACGTCGTCCAACTCACACGCCTTCGCGGCGCCCAACATCAAGGACCTGCAGTTATGGATATCTAAATTGGATCCTACACGACCTTCATGATCGTCTCGTCATTCCATTTTGCTCTATCGTTCCGTTTGTCATCGCAATCTATCATACTGCCCGAAGGTAATTATTACTGTGATACCCATATCCGCTCATTTATATCGACTAGATCTCGTCGCATGTATGCTCACTCGCGCTCACTTTCCGTACATCTCTTTACATGACATTACGACCGCAATCTTTATGTTTCACAATCAATAGCACAAACGTTCCGAAGGCAAACAGCTAAGTGGCAGTGCACAATCATCATCATATGAGGCGCGAGAGGAATTTCCATCAGACAAGGCTTTGGCTGCCACGCCAGATGGGTGCAAAGCGATGATAGACTGCAATGAGAGCTCCGTTGGAGCGAGCATAGACACCTGACGATTCGGATAGAGTAGATCAAGAAACCTGATAGCTCAAATAATGGCTCGTTCTCCATGGTCGATGATTTCCCATCGCCTCCAGGGAGGACGCTCGGACATGTGCTGGAGGCCGCCATGAAGAACGCCGACTCGCATGACAGCGAGCAGCTAGGTGAAAGCACATTAGTCAGACAAACAAGCACTCAATGCAATTCATCACGCCTACGTTGTGCGCTGCGTTGGAGTGATCGTAAACCCCGCCAGCGAACTCTGTGGTGGCATCCTGCCCAGATTTGGCTTCCAAAAGCTCCCGCCCGCCCGGATGGGCCCCCAAAAAATCCGTGACATCATGTATGAATCCTGACACAAGAAGGAGTGGGGTTTTGGCCGATTGTTCCTGGACTGGACGATGATGTCGATGTCAAGATGTGGGTGATGCTGGCAGAGAGACCCCCACTCACAAGTTTCCCAGTCTACTACCGGTAATGCAGTGGAGTCCACCGGCTTTACAAGTCCGTCCTGTTCCCGTTTGAGCTGCTTCAACTGCATCGTTAGCTCGCCCTTCTTGATCTCACCGTCGGGAAACTTCTTGAGATGAGAGGCAAGCCCGCAAAGGGAGCACAGCGCGATGAACCATTTGGTCGGGTCGTACTGGTACCATCGTACCGCATTGCGGTAGTCCATCGGAAACTGATGGTGGAAGTTGTGATAACCCTCTCCAAGAGTCAGGAGCGCGGTTAGGAGATGATCCCGGGGTGAGAGCTTATCATCGAAGGTAGTCTCTCCGAGCCAGTGGGCCACCGAATTGACGCAGAACGTGGACTGGAAAGGACACGGAACAACGACGTCAAAATCATATGGCAGGGTGACATAAGGGCAAGAATAGAAGCGTACGTGGTGCACGAAGAAAAGGCGCGCGAAGCCGGCGTAGAAGAAGCCGCCACGCCAATCGCCCCAGAAGTAGCCCGGGAGACAGGTGGGAACGATCACGCCGAACACAGCGGCCACAACGAAATACCAGCGGTGCTGCCACATGACGACGGCGTTCCGTTTCAAGTCGCGTATGTCCGCTGGACCGGGCTGAACCATGGGTTCTACCAGCATCCAACCGATGTGGGTATGCCACAGGCCGTGATGTGCGCCGTACGGATCCAGATCCGTATCAGTATATCTAGGATGGAGAGTTCCTCGCGATGCTGCTATGAGAGCAAAAAAGACACACCGATGATGAGACCGATGTCCGCGCGCCCACCACCTAATGGAACCTTGGACTGCGGCACCGCCGGCGACGGCCAGAAAGTATTGCAGAATTTTGGACGCGTTGTAGGAGCGGTGAGACCAGAGTCGATGGTAACCTATTGCAATTTCGATAGGTAAGTCGGTCGTGTACGTGAAGAGGCGGGTCCGCACCAGCGGTTATACCTGTTCTCAGCGTCAAAGGGGCTGATACATCACCGGCGTTCAGGCGTACCAAGCATATTGACAACATAGAATGTCAGGCAAAATACCACGGTGGGCATCCGCAGCGACGTGGTTTGTGCCCCATAGCCAGCAAAGAGCGGTAGTGCCACCTCCACCGACAAATTGAACCATCGGACGCGGCGCAGCAGAGAGTATAACTACGTACGGAGGACGTGAGTGCCTGATCGTCGACAAAGGCAGTGAGTAACTCACCGAGTGATCAGACTTGCGACTAGACTGCCCAGACATGCCTGACTGACTGCACAGGAAGAGGTAAGACGTCAAGAGGGTCCGTACGGGAGAAATACTGCGCGGAGCGAGTCGAGATAAATACGCAGACATGGCACTTCCGTCTCGGCAACTGGAAACCGCTCCGAGCACATACACTGGAAGTATAGTTTCCAAATCCAGCACGCGCTACATGCTTCCCATGTAGCGAGGTTGCCATCGCCCTGGATAACCAGCGAAAATGGCCCTGCGGCGTCTAGGCTGCGGTCTGGGCAGGGGCCGGGTGCTTCATGCTCAAGATTGGGGGCCTTCGCACGTCAGCATCGCTCGCTAGATTCCGATGCTGGTAAGCGCATCTTGAGGGCAGGAGGGAAAAACACGAAGCCGGGATCAAAAGCACAATTAATTATTGACGTTGAGAAGTCGCCGAACGTCGCACGACGCAAAGGTGTAACTGGCGCATGAGATACACGTAGTAATGAGTTGCCTTCCAATGGAAAAGCAAGCCGACGCCCATGTACCGGCACGGCGTGGGGTGGTAGGCAAATTACCCACCTGACAAGCTGTATGCAGCTATCAAAAACACATCTCTGAAGAAGACATGAGTCACGACGCCTCCAAGGCGAAGCACACTTGGAGGAGATTCGCGATAGAAGGTAGACGACCCGCGGCGGGAGCCAATATTCTATTCGGGCTGCAGGGAAAGCTGGCATTTGATGCGGCCTGGGATTGTTTACTTGATGGCGGCCTGCGAGTCGCAGATCGGACGGGGATTCGATAAGGGTTGCCGTCGGAAATATGGGGGACGTCCGTAAATCTGCACGTAGTTGTTTGACGTCTTCGAGGAGTGTGTATTTTCCGATAGGCATTGCTGGATGTGGGGGAGGAGAGAAGGTCGGCGATATTGGCTACGTAAATTCGTGCCGCGCCGGTGGCGAAGGCGCGGCGCTGGGGGTCCCGACCGCGCACGATGGAGTCGACGCTCGACACGATGCTCGACGCCTCGACACGATGCTCGACGCCGACACGATGCGTGCGCTGTCGCCTCGCTGGCTGTAGGGCGCCGTTCGTTCCTCCGGGTTCTTGCCGCGCGACGTCAACGCAAGGTTCGCAGAGCATCTGCATCGTGTGAGTGCACGAGTGTGCTGCACCCGCACCGGACTCTGAGTCTCTGCCGTCTTCTCTTCGCTGCCCCACCCGGATGCCCGCGTCAGACTCTGTACGCCCACCAGTCCCCGTGGACCGCCTTGTGCCGCACGCACAAGCACGTATCACCATCAGGCCCCGCCCTGTGCTTGCGCCCGCTGCCACGCTTCCCTCCTCCCCCGATGCGGCCCTCCCACTCCCAGACCCGGGCTCTGATGTCCTCCACCACGACCTGCTCCTTTGCCCAGATGCATCGGGTCAATGTATGGGAAATTGCTGTCCGTCCCTCCGCATCTTCTCACTCCTCGCGTCCAGCCGTTTTCCAGATCCAAGTCCCAGTTCTCTGCGACTCTGCCTCACCTCGAAAACTTTTGGGATTTCCACCACGATCGGTCGTCGTCCCAATGTGATTGGGTAATACCGGTTCGTCGACTTGGATAAATAGATGCACTCCTTCCCGTGCCATCTTCAGCTCGTCGACTTCAGCATTTCGCAACCCACCTCCTCGACTACTTACACTAGTCTCACTGCTCTTGTTCTCCCATGGCCTCTCTCAGCGGACGATATCCCTTGCCGTCCTTCTCCCTCAGGCGACTTGCGCTCACCGTCCACGACCTTCTGCCCAGCCCAGCGTCGTTGCTCACCGCCTTCGGTGCGTTCGTGCTACGCCGTTGACGGTGGCCATGTCTGACTTTCTGTCTGTAGCGCGTACATCTATTGTGACCGCCCTAGAGACTGCCATCGCTGTCGGCCGCCTCGAGATTGAGGAGAATGGCACCGTGTACCACTTCGGACAAGCCGACGGAGAAGGAGAAACCGTTCATATCGACGTTGTCGACTCTAACTTCTGGTCCCAGGTGTTACTGTTCGTATTCTTCTCGTTATTTTACCCGGGCTACATGCTGACAGCATTTCAGACACGGTGACCTTGGTTGTAAGATCGCTGGTTAATCTTGTGCTTCTCGGACTCTAAATGTTGTTCTTCTGCAGTCAGCGAAGCATACATGATCGGCGATATCCGTGTCAACAATCTCGATTCTGTCATGAACGTAAGTCGTCTTAGAACCCCGAGTCACAACGTGCGGCTGATCTGATGCATCTTCAGCTGTGGCTAAACAACGAAGAGGGGATGACCACCTCGACGTCCGTATTTGCACGTATTACGTCGGCCGTTACCAGCGTGTCCAATGCGTTGCTGGGGCAGACACGTGCAAACGCGCGCCTCAACGCAATCGCCAGCTATGATCAATCTAACGAGCTATTCAAGGTAATCGTTGACCCCCTTGGCAGCGAGGGCAGCGCTGATCAGGCGCGACCGTCAGGCGTTTTTGAGCAAAGAGATGATGTACTCGTGCGCACTGTGGGGCGACGAAGAAGGAGGACCTTCTGGAGATCTGCAAGCAACTCGTGGCCAAAACGCGAATGAACTGGAAGCCGCGCAGCTTAGGAAGATCCGCCATGTACTTCAGAAGGCGAATCTTAAGCCTGGGGACCGCCTACTCGAGTTCGGATCTGGCTGGGGTGGCCTCGCGATTGAGGTGCGTACATCTTCACTCTTGGCAGATTAGAGCACATGTCGCTCATCTTTGGTATCTCCTCTTCTCAATCAGGCCGTCCGTTCGTGTGACTGCGAGGTCGACACGCTGACTCTCTCCATCGAGCAGAAGAAGCTAGCTGAAGAACGCATCCGCGAGGCCGGCCTAGAAGGGCGCATTCGCGTCCATCTCCTCGACTATCGGGAATTGCCTCCACAATTTGAAAAGGCCTTCGATGCCTTCATCAGCATCGAAATGCTTGAGGTGTGTCTCATGTAATTTTACATTTCATGGCATTGACATGCGTTCTCAGCATGTGGGAACAAAGGTAAAAAGCCTGTTTAGCTTCCCCAGTGGAGGCTTGGCTCACGAGATCGGAACTTCTATCAGTACTATCATACCTATTTCAAGATCGTCGACTGGGCTCTGAAGCCCGGAAGCGCCAGGGCTGTCGTCAGCTCGTCGACGTTCCCAGACTCGCGCTACACCTGTTATCAGTTAGTAAATCTCGACTTTATCATCATCCTTCTGACAATACATATCACAGAGCGGAAGACTTCATGCGAAAGTACATGTGGCCGAACTCGTGCCTCCCATCTCCCTCCGTGTTAATCACCGCTGCGCATGAGGCATCGCAGGGGCGATTCAAGGTCGACACTGTGGAGAATCACGCTGCCCGTAAGTATTATACGCGGCCTCGTTCACCGCTCTATCTGACGTCCCTCGGAAGATTACCCACGCACCCTCCGCGAGTGGGATAGACGCTTGGACGCCACTCTGACACAGAAGCTCGTCGCTGCTGACATCCCTGCTTTGAGAGACGACCCTGCTGCTTTCAAAGTCTTCAAGCGGAAATGGCGTTATCTCTTCGCGTATGCGGCCGCAGGTCTCGAGAGAGGCTACATTGGCTGTCACATGTTGAGCTTCAGCCGTGAGGTGAGAGCCATCTTCCAACAATGCGTCATTATTGTTCGCAAGCTGATTTGTGCATGTCCTTCCTTCTAGGTGGGTGCATCGAGTGTCGCACGAATCTGAGAGACCTCGCCTCCTCGTAATAGTTCCAATAATATACTTTATTATAACTTCGGTTACTGATTACAAGTATGTGCCGCTGGATGTTTATGGCACCTATATTTTATGTGTAATCGTAATTCCAGCCTGAGTTGCACATCTTAGATTTAGTTCGCAGCTAGACCAACACCCGGTGAAGCCGACACCTGCCTGATGTTCGCATGCATATTAGAGATGCAGATGCAAGTACGGTGACTATGCCACATTTTCCATGTGCGCAGCTTCTCGCTCACGTGAAGTCCACGCATCGACGCCTCGAAGCCGCCGTGGCACGCCGCTGCCGGGAAGCGGTCCTACCGGTACCAAACTTCTCACCATCGGATATCTTATGCTCGGGTGTGAGAAAGCTGCAGGGAGGACAGCTTCACTCTACCCGTGATAGGTGTCAAGTACGATAACAAGCCGGATTGTGCGTATCACACGCACCTGGCCATCACGCAACATGTGCTTGCGACAGAGGAACAGAAAGCTCGACAGAAGTGCATGGGGAGGTCGGAGCGATGCTATCTATAGCGACGCTTGCTGATTCAGAGGTCGCCGTGATCTGAATACAGTCTTTCACCACCGTCAGGGACTCCATGCCTGGCCTGGAACGCAGCCCTTGGAGCCGCATCCCACAAACGGGGCCGGTACCATTGAAGATGCAAGATCTAGGGTAAGATAACTGAGGGTCACGCAACTTTCCGGGGCCGTATGCTTTAGACAGGAAGCACATCAGTGAGAAAGTCGTTTCGTAGACAGTGAGAAACTCACGTCAGCATAAGGACGCAAGAATTCTCGACCCGGGTGTCGTAAAGTATGGTTTAGTTAGCGAAGCACATCTGCAGCATTCTAATCCAAGTCCGAACACTCCTACTCTGGCTTCAAATCACTCACCAGGACCCACCATTTCTGCGGCGTGGAGGTTGCCGAGGATCCGTATGGCTCAGCCCATCGTGACGTTGGCCGATGACTTGAATTCCTGCACTACTAACCCTGTCACGAGCACAAATTGAAGGCGAAAAAAAAACGTCGGCAATATAGTTACACAGCTTTCTGATGTGTCTTGTGGTCCTGGAGCCTCATCTGCGCTCAACCCAGGGTACATTAGAGAAAGGCGGATTGGGAAGACAAGAAGATGTGCGGGCATAGTGGGTTTCGAAGCCTCGGCAACTCGCGTTACGAAGTTGACGTTTCCTAGATTTAGCGTTCACGCTTTAAGGCGAAGAAGTATCAACTGGGCGGAAGGACAGTCGAGGCTGGGCGACCATTGTATCGCCGCACGCTCCCCAGCCTTCCCCAGCGCGACAAAACGGCAGATGTTCTGGAGTTCTCAGAAGCTCTCTCGACTGACGCATGATCCAAAAAGGACTTACAGCGTGGAATAACCTTTATTCGGACTTCCTCCGGTCGGCGAATACTTGGAGGAAAGCAAAGGCATCATAGACTTTGACAACAGTCATACGGAGGATCCCGTCCGGTTGGATGCGTCAAGAATGGACCCGTAATACAACCGACTCGCAATATTCGCGACCACCCAGTCAAGACCTTGCAGTAGGTTCTTTCCTGTGACCGCACTGCATGAAACGACACTCCACTCGTGAGACTTGATGCCGGGAAGATCCAATGCCTGGCAAAGTGAGTCAGACGCGCATCATCCCTCCCAAAGTAACCCACCTGCTCAATCTCGGTGTCTGTCATCGATCCCTGTATATCCTGCTTGTTAGCAAATACGAGAAGAGATGCACCCGCAAGCCTCTGAGAAAGCGTCAGCTAGTGAACATATGTGCACGCCAGTGGACTTACGTCCTCCTGCAGGAGATTATGCAGCTCTTCTTTGCAGTCCTGGATTCGTAGGCGGTCGCCTGAATCTACGACCCAGACAAGAGCATCGGTCTGTTCAAAGTAGTTCCGCCAATACGGTCGAAGTGTTCTCTGGCCTCCTACATCCCCTTGAGACTTCGCTGAGACGGGAAACGCGGGACAAGGATGTGATGTTCGACTAACAGATATTGAGGGTGTATCTATGAGGGTCGGACATTATTAGCTCTGAGACCCTGCTCATGCAGACCCACCTACCGGCCGTGAACGAAGGTTTTAATATTGAAGCCTAAGGTTGGGCTGATGCTAGTGATATCTTCGTTGTTCAATTTCTTTAGAATGGTGGTCTTTCCTGCGTTATCGAGGCCGCTGAGGAGACGATGACTAGCCGTTCATCAGGTGAAGGGTAGATGTAAGCGCACAGGAAAAGCATTCGCATTTCCTTCTCCTTCAACCGGTTCTTTCGGATGATGGTGAGCAAGCCCATGTTGCGTTCGACAGCAAGAGGAGGAGAACGTCCTTCAAGCTATAGCCAACGCGACTAACCGACTTATTTATGTAAGCTCAGAGGCTCCGGCGGCTGCGGCAAGCTTCAATTGAGCTTCAAGCATCATGCACTGTCATGGCTATCATCTCTGACGCTGACGACGAGTTCTCCATAAAACGCATCGTCGACATTCTGAAGATTCCTCCAGATTACGCGCGGTACGACGCCATTGAAGATCCCAAAATATTACAACGGTTAGAGGAATGGAAGTCAAACGCGCTTGCTGCTCTCCAGGAGCTCCGGAAGCGCGCCAGGGAAAAGGACTCACGTACACACTACGAGGAAGACTGTGACATAGTCTCTGCCGTCGCCGCGTTTCAAGGACGAGGCGAATGGCTCTCAGGACCAATCATAGAAGTATCCGCAGGTGCGGATTTCACTTGCCGGTACGCGTGGTCTACGCCAACTGAATTGAAGATAGACATTCTAAGGCTTGCCGGGGACCCTAATGAATCCTTGGTCGAGGGGATTCTCAATCGCAACATAAAAGGCGTATTCAGCCATTCTCCTCATCCCTCGTTAAATGTGCACACAGGGCGTAAGCTGCCCCGAGCGTCTGGTGGTCCGATGGCTAGTCAAGATGCCTATGAAGGCCAGACCTGGAAAGATCAACCGGGCGTGGGTAACGTTCTCTTATGGTGTGTGCAACATATCGATGTACGGTCAAATCTTTAGATATCAGTATGCAATTTATGAGCTGACTTGCCTCTCAGAGGGACCAGTATGAACGTGTCTGGTATCTCGTTATTCCTCCAACTATGGCATTACTGGACGATTTCGAGATACGGTATAAGCTCGAAGGCATCAATGTTGTTGCTGCAATACTAGCCACGGCGCCGCCGGACCTTCTGCGGCGTACAGGGGTGGTTGAATTGCTCTTTGCGGTACGTCTTCACACTAACCAAGTCAACCAACGCTTTGAAACTTGCCTGTTTACAGTCCTTACAACGTGCTCTCGCCTTCCTTCATTCGCCCCTTACGCCTGAGCTCTTGAGAGCGGCTCTGACAGTTGCCGTGGCCCTTGTGGTCTGCACCAGCAGACAAGGGACCGAGCTACGTTTCGATCAACTTTGTGCCCTGTTGGGCGACGGGATAATTGGCAACGTCTGGTTATATGCATACCAAGACCCGGAGACTATCCAGGCAAGCGTCGACGTCCTGCCTTTGCTGGTCGAGGCATTAGGCATCGGCACAGCACGATACTTGAAGGTCAATGGGCCCGTACGTGGCGACATGACATGCTGACTCAAGACCCCACAGGCTCTCATTCACCAATTGACATATCCTCTCCGCAAGACCGCTTTCGAACCTGATCGACTTTCACTTCAGCTGGCATCATTGAAGGCCTTGCAAGTGGTGATTTCCGCCTGCTCTCTGCGTATGGAAAAATGGAAAGGAACAGTTGTCGCGGCGGTGGCCGAATGCTGGTCCACATTGATCGACGCAGGCTATACGGGAACTGGTATGCACGTCCCTCTGCGCGGCATCGATCATTGCCAATCTTCATGCAGAGTTGAAGAAAGAGCTAAGAGCGGTTTGTGAGGAAATGGGCCGCGCAGTCCCTTCCGTGGGTGAAGTGAGTCCTCAAGTTTGTAGCGACGGCGCGAGCTGAGCAGGCTTTGACAGGATTTCGAGCGACTGATTGCGTTGGACCGAGGACTGTTTGGGGATCTCTGCGGCGGAGTAGTGACTTAGTGTGTAATAGATCATTCGGGCGCGTTGTTTGTCTCTGTTGTTGAACGCGCCCCGACAACGTGTTCTGGGACTGTTGCGCCTCGCTCCTCCTGCCTCTCCCTCCTTCCCAGCCATCTCGCCGGCCGTTGTCTTGCCCTTGGACGGCGACAATGCCTTCCATGCTTCCTCAGTGCGACCCCCTGTGCTGTTTCGGCGATAGGTATGGCCCTCAGTGGCATTGGATCTCTTCGGTTCCTCACCCACCGCCAGGCTATTCTTCACCACCTTTCCACACCCGGCACCCAAGCAAGATTCTCTCAACTCGTCAGAATCGTTCCCAGAACCTCCCCGCATTCGTGGTAATCCGCGTGATGTATCCTCCGACACCGCCGCCAAGTACTACTACTTCACCATCGACGACCAGCTCGTGTACATGTCCTTCTTTCAGGACTGGGGTCCGCTCAACATCGCCATGGTCTACAAGGCCTGCATATACATTCATTCGCTTCTGAATGTGCGTTCTTTGTTCTAGACACTTTACTTCGCTTACTCGACCCCGTGTAGGATGCGGAGCTTGCTCCATTTCGCCTCGTCTTGTATACATCCGATATGCCCCAACGCAAGGCTAATGCGGCACTGCTCATGGCCCTGTTTTCCTTGATTGTTCAACAGCGCGCTCCGTGGGACGCGTTCCAGCCAATAGCAGAACTCGAATTCATGCCCTTTCGCGATGCAGGGCGTGGGCGAGCCGACTTCTCCCTCACAATCCAGGATTGCCTGTGGGGCATGTTCAAGGCGATGCAGAATGGACTATGCGATCTCAATGCGTTCGATGTCAACGAGTACGAGCATTATGAGAAGGTGGAGAACGGTGACTGGAACTGGATAACACCGCACTTCATCGCTTTCGCGTCACCTATGGACCCGGCGTACGTCAAGGCCCAGAAGGATGGACCCGGATCGCCAACCAAGGCCAGCCCAGCGAAGCTGGCACTGCAGCGCAAGCTGCCCATGCCTTTCCAGAACTGCCTGGAGTACTTCGAACAAGCCAACATCAAACTCGTTGTGCGCCTCAACAACGAGCTGTACGATCGAGACACCTTTCTGGAGCGTGGTATTGATCACATGGAGCTCTACTTCGACGATGGAACCAACCCCACCGACGATATCATCCGACGTTTTATCGACGTGTCAGACGAAATTATCAGTGCGGGAGGTTCTGTCGCAGTCCATGTATGTCATTCTATTCACCCTCCTCAGACTGACAGGCTGACGCAATTCCTTCAGTGCAAGGCCGGCCTTGGCCGCACAGGTACTCTAATTGGTGCTTATTTGGTTTGGAAGTACGGCTTCACGGCGAGCGAGGCAATCGCATTCATGCGTATCCTTCGGCCGGGATGTGTCGTCGGGCCGCAACAGCAATTTATGTACTCGAAACAGTTGGAATGGGCCAAGTGGGCAGCTGTAGACGAAATTCGTCGCACGCAGGCCGCCGCTGCCCCACCACAAGCGCAAGCCCTTGCAGAGTCAGATGCCGAGAACCTACCCATGGACTCGAAGACGCCTCCCAGTGGGATCGCCGTCGCATCCATCCCCTTACCCCCCGTCACGCCGAGCAAGCATGTCGCCGTCGCCTCTGCCAAAGCCAAGTCCATCGTGCCTCCCGGCCAGCCGCGCAAGACGCCCAATGCTAAGCGCCTGGCGGCCGAGTCGTCTGACGAAGAAGACGAGGATGACACGCTCCCCCAACTTGGTCTGGCACCACCTGCGCGGGCGTCGCGGTCACCCGCCAAGACCACGGTTGCGAAGGTAACAGCGTCGGAACAGCGTCCGACGCGTGTCACTCGTTCCACAGCAGCTGCGACCAGGAAGCCCGGCACAGCGTTGAGCTCCGTGTCCAGCAAGGCCAACGGGCAGGCCCCAAATAAGATCCCCCGACTTGCACGAGCTGTCGCTGGCGCGTCGAAGCCAACAGAACCCAGTGGCCTCGTGGCGCCCCGAAGAACACGACGCGCACCCTCTCCTACATCACGATTACCTACGCTTGTCCCCTCCAAACGCCCCCACCATGCTTCAGTAAGCTCTCTCGGCGAGATCATAGTCAAAGCCGTACCCCGAGGCGTCACGACGGAATGGATGAAGAATGGTGCAGACGCGGTCGTCAAGCCAGGCAGCAAGAGCGAGCGACCTGGTTTGCGCAGCGTGCGGAGGAGACGGAGCAGTTTCAGCGCAGCAGACGTCATTGCCTGAGCATCCGTTTACCATCATTAAGCTTTTGTGCTGCTCTCTTCGTTCCATTGTTTACCCTGTGCCATCTGCAGCATTGACCCAATCTTTCCCTGTCGTCTTTCATCCATGTCTGGATTCTTGCATACCCTGCATAACCCCTCACCCATGGTCCTCACGTCCCCTGCATAGTCCCTCATCCTGCCATCCGTCATGCTGATGGCATTCGTCGTGCTGATGGTTCATTCACCTTGTCTTTTGTGGATGATCTAAATCCTCCCATACTCTCCCACCAACCTCCTCAGCTTTGGCCTGAATGCGCTTGTATCAGCGATACTTATACCGGCTCAGTTATTTACCCGATATCTTGTACAACACACACACACACACACTCAGTATAACTACAATATCACGTATTGCCCTCCCTGACTTTGTGCGTACGGGTATGCTAATCAATATAGAGGCCTACAAGGCGTGTGTCGAAGACGAATATTTGTGCACGCACTGGAAGAACCATTTTAAATCATCTGGGTCCACACCCGGAGTGATGCCGTGCCCCAGGTTTGCAATCCATCCCTTCGGCGCCGCCTGCGCGCGGAATGCCCGGCACATGCGCTGCACTTCTCGCTCGATGGCGTCTCTGCCACCGTACAACACGTTTGGGTCAAGGTTCCCTTGGAGCGCGACGGAGTCACCAACGACTTCCCGGACTTCCTCAGGCGAGATGCACCAGTCGAGACCAAGGACGTTATAGCCCAGGCCGGCGGCGGCGGCAATGGAACTGCGGGCATTTGCTCCTTTGGCGAAGAGCGTCAAGGGGACGTCGGGTAGGTGTTCGGCCGCAATGCGAGCGCGAACATTTGTTGCAATGAGCTTCAGGGAGGGCAAGGAGAACGTCGCAAAGTCATGAGGAGAAAGCTCGTTGGCCCAAGAATCGAATACTTGCAGAAGCTAATGTAGTGTACAATCAAACTCCGTGCTCCATTGGATGTGAGGCAACGCACCTGCGCACCGGCCTTCACTTGCCCGACGAGGTAGTCAACACAGACATCCGCGATGCGCAAGATGAGCGATTTGGATTCCTCGGGGTACTTGAAGAGCCAGCTCTTCGCCTTTTGCAGTGTTTTGCTTCCGCCTCCTTCAATCATGTACGCGAAAAGCGTCCACGGCGCTCCGCTGAACCCAATCAGCGGCACCTCCCCCGCTAGCTCATGCCGCGTCCGCGTGAGTGCCGCGAATACGTAGCCCAGCTCCTTATTGACGTCTACCGTTGTGCGCAACTTCGCGATGTCGGCGGGCGTATTAAGCGGATCGGGGAAGGATGGGCCGGGGTTCATAAGAACCTCCATGCCCATGGCCTGCGGGATCACGAGGATGTCGCTAAAGATGATGGCAGCGTCGATGAGACCGGAGTACCGTCGAATGGGCTGCACCGTGATCTCGGTCGCGAGCTCGGGGGTGCGGCAGATCTCAAAGAATTCGTGGTGAGCGCGGATAGCGCGGAATTCTGGAGGTTATGGTCAACATCCGTGCTCAGAGAGTATATTGAATACAAACCTGGGAGATAGCGGCCGGCTTGCCTCATCACCCATACCGGGGCGCGCTCAGTCTGTTCGCCTGGGACACATATGGCTTCAATAGCAGCCCTCAACGATGATAGCAAGAACACACCTCTGGCAGCTCTGAGCAACAAGTCATTCCTCAACGGCGGAAACTCGTCAGGCATGGCTCTTGCTTGTCGTCGGGGAAGAGTCGATGGATGGGTGTAGGAAAGCAGGGTCCAGAGAGCAAGATCAGCGGGCGGGGACCGAAGTATTTGAGGGCGCCTGTGTATTCGCGAGGAATCTAATCTGATGGCCCGTACACCAATCTCAGCCGACGTAATGCATCCTCGCATACACGCTCGGTGTCCTCTTCACATGCAACGTGGACGTCTACCGCCAAAGGGGTTACATCGTGACATTATACGGATGCGATAAATCTATGCGCTATACGAGAGGCGGCCAGCATTAATCATGGCGCTTTCTTTGCTTCTCTGCGCGCTGCAGTGCGCTTCAGAAGCCAGGCCAGATTCTCGTACACTACAAAGGTGACACAAGTGCCGGGGAGAACCCTTACGAGATTCGTACCAAGTCCGCGGTAGAAGCCTGACATTCCTTCGTGTGCCCATGTATGTCGCATAGTAGAAGGTATCGTCCGATAGTGTGTCTGTGAGAGCACCGAGTTGTTCTGCGAGGTTCGGGCATCAGGGATGTTTGAAAATCAGGGAACGAAGACGCATACCTGCATACGCGATCGTACGACTTGGTAAGGATAAGTGACGCACAACGCGAGCAGCTTGGAGCTGCCTGACATGATGGTATACGAGGTATTTGACTGCAGCATGCCGTGAGCGAGACGGGATGAGGGGCGGGCACGTAACTCACCAACTTGTCATCGTCGGGAGTCCAGATCCTACCAAGCTTTTGGAAGCGCTTCTGTTTTTGCTCAAATCCCCATCGTTTCATCTCTTCATAAGCCATGAACTGGAGGGCACCGTTGCTGACCCCAAAAAGCGCAAGGGTGGTCCCTTTATACAAGCCGCGAATCCCTTCGGTCCTGTATATTGTCCTAAAACCATCTAGAGATTATGCATGAGTGTAAGTCAACATTGTGAGGCGGCAAGATGGAATACCCCACAGGCCGCGATAGGCTGTTGGTGAATCTGTCGGTGAAGCGAACATCCGGACTCTCACAACCCAGATCGGATTCGTCATGACTGCGGTCACGGCACCTTAGAGAGAGAATTAGGCCTGGCGGTGGAAGAGCTGGAGGGAGAATGCGAACTTGCTTCCGCTGAGTATAGCAGATACTGCCCTGGAGTCAATGGCATTTCTGGAGAGTTTGTCAAAGCTCGCCGCTTCAATTGGTTGTAGCTAGCCAGAGAAATCGGAGGCTAAATCGACGCGTGCCCAAGCCCTCGATGACGCAAGACTCACAAGAGGAAGTACAAGCCCCAGCTGCTAGCGTTCCCTGCGATGTTCGGGCCAAGACCTCTGTACAAGCCGCGCCAGCCATCACGGGCCTGTATGTCCTTGAAGGCCACCCATATGGCCTTTCCGATGCCACCCTTGGGTGCTTCTGTAGCGACCTGGAATTTGACCTTGAGGAGGTCGAGAGGATTCATGCAAAGCACGGCCACGACGCCTGCTCCGAGACCCGCGAAAGCATGATCCTACAGAAAAATGAGAAGGGGTGAATGGGCGCATGGATGGAGACATACGATTGCATTTGAAGGAAAGAAACTGGGCTGGGTTTGCGACTGGGACATCCAAGTCGACCGAGAGCAAGAGACATGGACGCAGTGCAGTCGCCGGACATGACGCACGCTGGCCACGGAGACCCCGATCACTTCGCGTCTGCGTGACACTCACGCGACCTCACGCGACTACACAGCGACAACGGTTGCACGTTCCATTCGCTGTCAACCGAGTCTCGAGTCGCCGTGCGTCCTGCCATATTCCGAGTGCTACGGCGGCAACGTGGGCACGACACCTGGGCATCTGGTGAGTGCGCGAGTACTACTACCAGGGCTGCGATGACAGGATTGACGCTGTGATAACTAGGCTAGGAACCAGTCGCATCGGTTCATGATCTTCTTACGACGCTCCCTCGTGCATATAAAGCCCGCGATTCACCCCAATACACCGCGTGTCCTCACTTTCCCCCGTTCTTTATCGATGAGCGCGATGACAGCGGCCACCACTTCCTGGAAGCCAAACCAGTACCCTCCCGCCCGCCGCTCTGACCACGTCGATGTGTACGAGAGTGAGACCAAGGGCAAGGTTCAGGTGCACGACCCATACCAGTGGTTGGAGCACAACACAGCAGAGACAGAGGGCTGGGTCTCTGCTCAGGAGGCCTACACCCGGCAGTTTCTGGACGCAAATCCTGAGCGCCTCAAGCTGGAGAACGAGATCCGGAAGAGTACAGACTACGAGCGCGTGAGTCTCATCCCCGATCCTTCCATTAGCAACTAGACCAAGCCATCCCCATCCATCAGTTCAGTGCTCCGACACTGCGCAAGGATGGCAGGTGGTATTGGTCTTACAACAGCGGGCTCCAAGCCCAGTCCGGTACCGTCTTTTTCCCACCTGTGTCGATGGAGCTCGTAATGACTTTCGCTCAGTGATGTATCGTTCGGTAGACTCAGAACTTCCCACCTTTTCAACGAGCGACCAGAGCCCGAATCCGGGCGGCGAGGTTTTTTTTGACGTGCGCCATACTAATACTTAGTCCCCGCCAGCGCTCTTCTGATCGAATATCCAGCCAAATGTACTTTCGGAAGATGGCACAGTGTCCCTCGGTGCGGCGGCATTCTCTCGCGATACGAAGTGGTTCGCATATGCGATCTCCCGTTCGGTAAGACACCGCAGCCTTCCGCAAGTGTTTTCCATCATTGAGCTGACTGATAACCTCCATTGTAGGGCAGCGACTTCACCACTATTTACATTAGGTCTACCGAACACCCTTTGGTGGACGCAGAAAATGATCAGAAACTGTCCGACGAAATACGTTTTGTCAAGTTTTCGTCGATCGCCTGGACTTCAGACAACAAGGGATTTTTCTATCAGGTGCGCTTAATGCTAGTGACGCGTCTCGCAATTTGGGTCAGTGGGATGCAGACCATCCCTCTAGCGTTTTCCGGATCGTGAATCGCATGGCGATGCATCTGAAGATAACGCCGGCACGGAGACAGAGGGTGACAAAAACGCAGAGCTGTATTACCACAGAATTGGAACCAACCAATGTAAGATCGTTCGTTTGCATGTCTGACTCTCCGTGGCTTCATCTTCCTTCCAGCCGAAGACACCTTGATCATGAAGAACCCCGACGAACCGGAATGGATGTGGGGAGTAAGCTTGCCCGAGTTGGATGGACAGTGGTTAACATTGAGCATTAGTCGTGATACTGCACGCGTGCGTGTGGGTTTCAGCTCCCCTGCGATGAACGCTGAATCTCTTCTAGAAAAATCTGCTATGGGTTGCTGATCTCAGTCAAGAAACGATAGGGCCAAACATCAACTGGATCAAGCTTGTGACCGACTTCACGGCTGAATATTATGTGTACGTATCATGCACATGCAAATTGTAGGTGCCATCTGACGGGCCTGTGTGGCTAGCATTGGATATGACGCTTCCAAGTTCTACATATTCACGAACGAAGATGCTCCAAACAATAAGCTTGTCACTGTCGACATCGCCGAGTATGTCAAAGCGGCCAAGGTTGGGCCTGTTGAGTTCAAGAATGTTGCGAAGGAGCTCATTTCCGAAGACACGGGCGCTCTCTTGGAGGACGCGAGCATTCATGGCCAAGATCGGCTTGTTCTGTCCTACCAACGCAACGTATGTGCACTACTGACCAGACCACACCGTGCGTAGTGATGGGAATTGACTGTCCCGTGCAGGTCAAGGACGAAATATATATCCACGATCTCAGCACCGGCGAACGCCTCCAACGCATTTCGGCCGACCACGTCGGATCCATCGGCACTTACGGACGGCGCGATCAAAACTGGTTCTTCCTCACCCTCACCGGCTTCACGACGCCAGGCGTTGTGATCAAATATGAATTCAAGGATGAGACGAAGACTGCAGACGGGTCGTATGAAGTCTGGCGCGATACCTACGTCCGCGGTTTGGCAGGTGCCGGAGGCATAGTCGCGGAACAGGTTCGTGTTGCTGCATCTGAAGGCTCGCCGCTGCACTGATGCCGGACTGGTGTGTGAGCCAGATCTGGTATGAGAGCAAAGATGGGACCAAAGTACCCATGTTTGTGGTTCGTCACAAGGACACGAAGCTGGATGGGACAGCCCCTGTCATACAGTACGGTACGTTGATTTCTGGGTGGAGCTTGAGAGAATGTTTTCCTCATGGTTGAATCTGGATATCAGGCTACGGAGGCTTCTCGATCGCTATCAGTCCCTTTTTCAGTGCTTCGATACTCACGTTTTTGCACGCCTACAAGGCCATTCTGGCCGTCCCGAACATCAGAGGAGGTAGCGAGTTTGGAGAGGAGTGGCATTTGGCCGGCACGAGGGAATGCAAGGTACCTGTTCTCCTCGGTTATATCATGACACTGTTTTCAAGGCCGCGTGCAGGTTAACTGCTTCGACGATTTCATCGCTGCCAGGTACATAAGTGCATACTGCGTACAGTCTTGACCTAACCGTGGATGCAGGAATTGGTTAGTGGACAACAAGTACGCCGGAAAAGATAAAGTCGCCATCAACGGGGGATCCAATGGCGGTACGAGCAAGGTTCACACATGCCAGAAACCCTTATAACGGATCTTCACATGCGAAGCACAGGCCTACTAGTGTCAGCATCTGTGGAGCGCGCCCCGGAGGGTACATTTGGGGCCGCTGTGGCAGAAGTCGGGGTTCACGATCTGCTCAAGGTCCGCCTTCCAACCGCTTGGCTGTCATCTCTTCTATTACTAAAGACAATCTCGGTCTGAAGTTCGCTGATTTTACGATCGGGCGAGCGTGGACGTCAGATTACGGTGACCCGCACAACCCGCACGACTTCGATTTTATACACCCAATATCACCGCTGCACAATGTGCCGGATGACAAGGTGCTTCCACCTACGATTCTTCTCACCGCCGACCGTGAGTCTTCCCACTGTACAGGTCGCTCTCCGTGACTCGCCTAAACCATGCGTGCCCAGACGACGATCGTGTAGTGCCGTTACACTCGTTCAAGCTGGCGGCGACGCTGCAGTACAAGAAAGCCAACAACCAATACCCTCAGCTTATTCGCATAGAAAAGAAGGCGGGTCATGGGGCCGGAAAAGCCACCGAACAAAAGTGAGCTTTCGCCACCAATATATTTGACAGTATGGACTTAGATCTTGCTGTCACAGAATCAAGGAAGCGGCGGACAAGTATGGATTTATCGCTCAGTCTTTAGGGTTGACGTGGCAAACATGAGTAAACGGCCCTGAACAGGCAGTATCTTTGGCTAAATATCTGGTTAATCAAGTCAGTCTGTAGAATGGGAACGCTGTGTCACAAGGATTGATAGCGAGCAAGTGCTCCCGAGTACCGTGAGCTGCTAACTGCTCGACTAGGGTATTTCGGTCTTCAGAACTCGATTGGCTTTGGATCTTGGGGTTGGGGCTGAAACACGACGTGAGCTTTAGAGACAGGAGATGCGAAGGACGAACCGTTCGTGTTCTCTGTGACGTAGAACCTTCGAAGTGCCATGATGGCTTCTTCTCGGCAATAACCCGCAGATGCTTTGTATAGAGGGTGCTTCGGATGCTCAAGTCTACGCTCAAAAATGAGAAAATCCAACAGTTTGCGGTGGGCGGTTGCTTACCCTCCGTTTGCGCCGAGGACGCTCCCACATCCTCCAAAACGCTCATTCCCACAGCCGTAGAACACCTCTTTTATTCCCACTTGCCGGAGCGCGGACGCGCACATGATGCATGGCTCTACAGTCACGTAGAGGGTCGTATCGGCGAGCGGATACGGTACGGGTTTGGGTGTTAGTGACGGGTCTGCAAGGATCGCATCGATCGCCTCGAGCTCCGCGTGCCGGGTAGCCTGAGATGTCGTTAGCGGACGCACTGAGAGAAACAAGGCTGAGTAGACTCGGGATACATTTCGGAGCTCGTTGGTCCGATTGCGAGCCTTGCCAATGGCCTGTCCGTTTCTGACGAAGACACATCCGACAGGCACCTCGCTGGCTGCAAGGGCCTCCTGCGCCTGACCAGAGGTCCTCAGAGGATGTACAAACGGTGCAGGACCATGGACGTACCATTGCCATTGCCTGGTGCATCCAAGCGAGATGCTCATCGGGTGCATCGCAGACAGAGTCGATGGTGACCATGTTTGTCTGCATGGTCGTAAGTAGTAGAGTTACGAGTACTTACAGTCTGAGTGTAAGTACACAAGTAGGTGGCACGTGCCGCGTGCAGTATCTCGCCAGCGGCCCGAGGACACGAGTAGTACTAGTCGTTCCAAACCGTCGCGCTCACCGGCAAGTCTTTCAACGTCGACTCTCCACATGTTTTCTGTCTGAACGTCTTTCCTGCTGCAGACCGTCCTTGGCTATCGCAATGCTATGCGCCCGCGGTCTTCTGCGTGCAAGACCTCCATTAGCAAACACCCTACCCCGCCACTACACAGCTGCCCCGAATTCCACACCTCTGCGGAACGACAACATACCATACAAGGTCGTCCGAGTCGTCGATAATGAGACGAAAAAGCCCGGCCCCCCCATCCCCCTCAAAGATGTCCTGGCCTTGCTCAGGCATCCCTCAGACATAAAGCCCAAGAAGACGGTGACCACACATTACGTCGAGGTTGTTCGACAGCCGTCCGAGGACATGGATGGGTTCGCACTTGTGAAGCTTTTCGACATCAAGGCTCAAACGGCGCGACAACGCCAGCAGCGCGAGCACCGGCGCGCGACGCGAAAGCTCACCGAGCAAAAGGAGGTGCAGCTCACTTGGCACATCGCAGGAGGCGACCTCGAACACAAGCTACGAAAAGTGCGCGAAGAGATCGCCAGCGGGTATCGCGTTGACCTTGTATTCGCTCCGAAGTCCGGTCAGCAGCCGTTAACACCTCAGAAGATGGACGCAAAGGCCACAGAGGCTGTCCAAGCCCTTCAGGACGTGGCCAGGGAATGGCGAGAGCGGGACAAGAGGAGAAAAAATATTTGTGTGGTGTACCTACAAGATCTCCATCGCCCTCTTCCTGCCAGCTCGGCGAAGGCGATGAAACAAGCGGCCTCCGTAACTATACCCGACGCATAGCACCTCTTATGTCGCTCAGATAAAATGATGACTCCTACAATACGCTCGTCACATTACTATTCACCGTGACCGCGATAATGGCAGACCCTTGGTCTTTGCCAGGGGTACAGCATAGGGCCGGAACGTAGGCCGCTTCACCCGTCCGAATGAAACTGGCCGCCTCCGTACACGCTCGTCCTCAGGCCACACTGCCTCACTGTCTGACGTTGACATGACCCCCCATCTGCCCAGCAGCATCTCCCTGACACCGATGGGCAGCGCAAACCCTGCTGCTTGCATGTCGAGCGCGATCTCTTCAAGGGCTGGCGACCAATGGGGAGACGTGAAGCCTTCGCGAAGGTACCGCTTGTGCGCGCGTCGCAAGCGCGCCCGCCAACGGCTTCTCACAGCCAATGGACGCGGAGCCCATATGCCTGTCCGTCGAGTGAAGAGACTGAGTGCGGCATTGAAGAAACGTGCATCAGGGATGGGCGGGTGCACAGACTTCGGCAAAGCGTCCCCTTGCTTCAACAGCAAAGAGTTATACACCGCACGCCCTCCCAGACGCATAGATCGGTAAAGTCGAGCTCCAAGTGTCGCCCCAAGGACATTGCGTCGACGATCCGGTGTTCTGCTTCTCTCATGTTTGGATAAGACGTAGAGAGCCCAGCCGACAGCATTGACTTTCTTCTCCCGATCGATTTGATCCGAAGTCGCTTCTGGTTGGCGATATTTGGGATATCGATAACGCAGACCCTTCCGCGCCTCCCTTGCATAGATCTGGAGCATCGTTGTATACGCGTGGATGGACAGAGACCAAGGTGACGATGTCTTCCAAGACTCGGCTTCCGCTGACTGCGCGAGGTACCACACACGCTCCGCAAGCCCAGTTTTGCCCACTTTCCCGAGCGCATTGATGACTGCAGCGAAGAAATGCGGTCCTAGCCGCGCCGCCCGAGCAATGGAGTGCGACTGGGCAATGCGCTTGTAATGGGCGCGATGTTTGGGAAGAACGTTGTCCCATTCGGGATGATCCACCAGCGATAGCTCTGGGATGATTTTGAAAAGAACGTCTGCGACAGCGCCGCCGCGACCAGTGGAGGTCAGGTGCGCTATATACGCGACGAGGAGAGTGCTATCGCCAGTCATGATCTCCGCAGCGTCCGGAATGGAGAGCCGTTCCTTGACGACGCGGCGAACCAGGCGATGGATGAAGCCTGTGTTGTTGATCATAAGATGAGGCGAGTTACGGGAGGGATCCCGGGGTAAGGGGGAGTCTGGGTGTTCGACCCTAGGGATGGAAGCGCCGACGCTGGTGACGGGCATATTTTGGCGCAACGTCTGCAAAATCTGTTCGCTCATGTCGTTCCGGCGAAGCAGTCTACTCGCCCTGAGAAGAATATTGTATGTTACCACATCCGGCTGGAGCGGCGGATTGCGCACGCTTGTCATGTGCGTAAGGATACTTTGAGCCAGGTCTGGGGCGTGTTTTTGAGTCAAAGAGTAATGTAGAAGAGAATGGTAGGCTTCGATATCCAGCGGGCCTTGCACTATTTCAGTGCGCGTATTGGGATAGGTAGACGGCAAGTTCGACGTGAGCCGATGGAGCACCGCGTGGAAGTAGCCGTACGCGTGCAAGAATCGTTTATCGTCGCCTTGCACGACGAGGACTCTGGTGCAACTCCGTGGGTAACTATAAAGAACCTTGATCAACAGTCCCAGTGACTGAAAGGGCAACTGTCCCGAATCCAGAGAAGACGCGATGTTGGCGAGGCCTTGAGACGAGCTCACAAATAGAGGGTCGTTGACATCATCTGTGTGTTTTCCTATGAATTTTATGATTTCGGAGAAAACAGCAAATGGAAGTCGCCGGGGAAGAAGGTAGTAGCCACGATTCGGCGCATGGAGGTCCACGTCCTGGTTCCTCTGAGAAATTTCTTCGGCGTCCGTCCGGCTCGACAGATGCGCACAGGTACGACGTAATTGATAATCCTTGATGAGAATGAAGAGCAGCAGTGATGCGACGAGGATTTCTCCCTGGACGAGGCATGCTTGAATGACAGTGTCGTACATCCCACGGGTCCGCTGCCAGCGGTGGTCCCGTGCCGAAAGTAAGAGCCGCACCGCAAGGCGTGTCAGCGGATCTTCGGGCATGACGTGGTGGATAGAGAGGACGTTGTAATACTGGGGCAGTTCAGGGGATATTGGGTATTTCGCGCGGACAAAGATGCCTCGTCCCGCGTCAGAGGCAGTGTTGTGAGGGTGCAGCGCACGAAGAAACGCTTCGAAAGATTTTGGTCGCAACTCGTGGCCGTCCTCCATCATCTGCTGCGCAACCTTCGCTGCCCACTTGAGCTCCCCCATGCGGAGATAGCCATGGAATAGTGCATGTGAGGGTAGCACCAGAGGCACAGCCCGACCGAAATCCACAGGAACGAATGATTTCGATGGATTTTGAAAACTACGCCCTGTTTGGGAGGCTGGGGCATAGTGGGAGTGCGACCACCGAAGTGAATGCCATAGGTGGCTAGCATCCCATGGGTTGCCTCGGGCTATGGATACACGGATGGCTGTCGCGCTGGAACGAGACACCTGTGCAGCGGTAAGATGGTCTGAGGAGATAACAGATGATTTGGAGTCGGGCGTAGTGGGTGGAGGGGTGTTGATGGACAAGGTCGACGCAGGGAGTGCCAGCTGGGGCGCGTGGACGCGCGAGAGTGAGTGAAGCGCAGCGGGCAGCGTAATACAATTCGTGGGGCCTATCGATGGTCTTGATGGCTTCCAAGAAACCCGCGTCGCTCCATTCCTGACAAGGGTATGCTGGCGGAGAAAATTGGTCGTCGTTGACCAATGGCATAGCATGTGTCTCGCATCCCTGGCCAACTGGTCAGTGTGCAGGTGGATATTGAAACATACAGTGCGTACCAGACGAGACCGCGAAGAAACTAGCCGCTGTCTTGAGCACAGTTAAGGACAGACGTCGTCGTTCAACAGCGTTGTGGCAAGGCGGACTTGGTCACGTGGACACGAACTTGGCGCGCGGAGCCGGGAGGGAAGTTCGCGCAAGCTTCAGCTCTGACCACCATCCACTTGCTCACTCTTGACCTTGCCACATCGATCATGAGCTACGAGCGACCATATGGCGGGCGGCGTCGGCGTCGGGGTGCGTCCAGTCTTGTGTCACATGGCAGCACCACACTCAAGTGTTGTAGACGACTACGACCAGGACCGCAGACGCGACTTGCAGGAATCTCCCGAGCAGAGGCTTCAGGCGACCATTATACGGCTGGGAGACGTTGTGAGTCACTCTGTGCTCCGTTTCCCTCGCCTGTTTGACAGAGACCTTCAGGACGTGGAGCAGGAGATCCCACAGCTAGCAACAGACCCACGTTTTCACGATGCAGCAAATGTCCCAATTATCTCCGAAGGCCTGCGTCTCGGGTGAGCAACCCTCGGAATCAGTCATCCTCATTGTCGCTTCTGACCTTCGTTCCAGTATCACGGAGCAGCCATACAAGATTCCGCACTATGCTGCTCTTCTCCGTGTCCTCTCTGTGCCACATCCAGAGCCCAGCCCTCCCGAAGGAGAATCTGCCCAGGGAAGTAGTAGTTCTCCGTCGGTTGGTAGGCAAATTTTGGATGATTTCTGGAGGGGCTTCCAGGCCTACCTCGATCAACTGGCGTGGCGGCAGGCGCGGTTATGTGTATGTGAGTTCCAGTCGACTTTTAACCGCCTTATTAACGGCTAGTTAGATACATTTCTTTGCCCATCTCACCGAGGCGGGTCTCGTCACTCCACAGTCCATGCTTGGTCTCCTCCAGTCCTTCACTGCAGTCCTAGATGAGTTTGGCGTTTCGACGGGGCGCGGCAAGCGGGCGGCGCGGTGTGCAGCTGAGGGTTTGATGAGAGTACGTCGTCGCTCGTCGCCTAGTCCGCAGGGAGTAATCTGTTCTACTCCACCAGGCCGGTCGCTCTCTCAAGGACTACTCGCCTGCTTCCGTCATTGAACTGATATCCACATTACAAGCGTACAATGAAACTATCGCGGGCGCAAAGTGGCTGGTACAACCTGTCACCAAGCTCTATAATCAGGACGCATCACCAGTTAATGCAGCCGAAGTAAGTCATGACACTCATCGGTATGTGCAACATATTAACCATACGGGAGATTCTGGACTGCGCTGTGACGGCTCTCAAATTACTCGAAGCTTCTGACTTCTCGGACACAGCGACGATCTATCCGCAACCTTACGCCGATTTGCCTTCGCTTAGCGAAGCACCATTTGACCTGCCCTCTGTCTTGGTCCCCCCAGAGGTCATCGAGCTCGACGGCCTCTCAACGGACTCCGGGGAGGATGCGCTAGTGAAGAAGGAGGAATGGCCCGAGCACCTCTTGCGCCTGTTTGACAATGATGTCAGAGATCAGTCCATATGTATAGGTCACCGCTCTGACCTGTTTTGTAGGTGACACCAGATCCTGCAACGCCTGCTGGATATGCCGTTCGTGCGGACTTGCTCGACATTATCGACATATTCGAAGTAAACAGAAAAGAATGCGCCAGGATCCTAGCCGAATACCCTCGATGGACCGTACCGGGGACATTCAAGCCCAAACCTGGTACTCCTGCTGACGTCCCCGATCGAGAACCTGTTCCAGGAAGGGACTGGCAGCTGGAAAGTTCCATCATCGAGGTTAGTTCCTGCTGTCGACTCAAACACTCAACGGGCACTAAGGGGCATGCAGACCATTTTGGGCGCGCAGTTCATCCTGCCGGAAAGTCCTGAGAAGCCCATATATTACATCACCCTCATCACCGAATTGTGCAAACTTTCACCGCAAACGGTTGGCCCTGCAGTTGGCAAGTCGATACGAAAAATCTACTCCTACCTCGCCGATGGGTTGGACGTTGAAGTTGGTCGCCGCTTCGCGGAATGGTTCGCAGTGCACATGAGCAACTTTGGTTTCCAGTGGGTTTGGAAGGAATGGTATGCCCTTTCTCACTGCTACATATCTTTGGCCTGACTTTGTGCTGCAGGGTGCCCGATCTTTCGCTGCCTGTGCTGCACCCGAAACGTGTCTTCATGCACAGAGCATTGGAGATTGAGATTCGGCTTTCATACCTCGATCGAATTCTGAAAACGCTGCCTGAGGCATTCCATGACCCTGCACAAGGGGCTTTGCCAGAACAGGCCCCTGGGCCAGAGTACGACTATGATGATCCATGTATGTTGAGTAATTTTTGGCGCCCATACCATACATGTAAATTGATGTCATTTGTAGCTGCCCCTCACCATGATTCCGCTCAGAGCGTCCTCAACCAGCTGCGTGGGCGCGCAAAGCCCGAAGACGTGATGTCTCTTCTGGAGTCCCTCAAGATCACACTCGTCGAAACAGCAGACGGGGATATCAACGTGGACAGCGTCATCCGTTCTATCGCAGTTCAATCGCTGCTGCACATTGGCTCTCGCTCGTTTTCTCATTTCCTCAACGCTATCGAACGGTATCTATTGGTCCTTCGCAACCTTGCATCCGGCGGCGCAGATGCGAAAGCCGATCTCCTCAGTGTTGTGTCAACATTCTGGCGCCGCAACCGCCAGATGATCAGCATCGTATTTGACAAGCTCATGCAATATCAAATCGTCGACCCTACAGACGTGGTAGGTTGGGTGTTCACGCACATGACTGAGGGCTTGGACTGGGATGTTTTGAAGGGCGCGGTTGACAAGGCCAACGGCCGGGTGGTCATAGCGAGGAAAAGAGTGGCGACTTTGCGGAAGGAGCAGGACGACACCAGAGCGCGGGCGAAGGCCAGCGGGGGAGCCGATGATGGGGCCATGGAAGTAGATGGAGAAATAAAACAAGGTGCGTCCTGAAAGTCTGCCTAGCATCCTTTGAGCACTCAGCATCGCGATCCTAGAGGACACACCGGCGGACTCGCCAGCGTTGGTGAATGCCCTAAACGCATTCACGTCCCTGACAAGAGAGCAAAAGTCCACACTCGCACGCGTCCTGGAAGGCTTTGTACACGCCGTGCATTCGACCTCGACGGATTCTAGTCTCATCCCAGACCAGACGTCACTGAGAGTTATTTCTCCGAGCGCATGGGAAGACCGCGGAAGCTGGGGTAACGAAGAGTGGAAGGCTTGGCAAACATGGGTTTGGTATAAGCACTTTTGTCGGACGGTAAGCTCAAGTTGTGTCCTTATGTTGGTCATCTGCTGACGCACTCGTTCGAGCAGTATTCGCCGTATCTCAGGAGCTATGCCACGACCCTTAGTATCGTCTCGTTTGCTGCGGTGGATGGTGCAGACAACGCCGCGGCAGTCTTGATGAAAAAAATCTGGGCTCTTGCTATTGGGCAAGATTGAAGCAAAAAGCCTGTATTCTTGTGGCATATGTCGCGTGCACAGGCCGCATGCGAGATTTTTATATATAATATCCCCCCCGTTCAAGCGGATGGCATGTCCTCCCATTTGTAATATATGCGATAACATGACTCTGTTTCGACGTCTTATAAGGGCTTGTGCAGATCCCCATCATCAGCATCCACTGCGCCTGCGTCTCCAGCGGGCCTCCAGACATCTTTAGTAGCGTGCATAAGCTCGTAGAGTTGACCAAGTTGCTCAGACGACAACTACGATGAGAGATATCATTATCAATGTATGCAATGCGAGGTTGGCAAATAGCACACCTTCTCGAACACGGTGGGGTCGAGTTTTCTTCCTCTAAACTGTGTTCCCCCGGTGCTTGAGGGTAACTCCTCAAGATACTGCTTCCACTGAGACAAAAACCCGATGATGAAAGCCGGATTGTCGACTTGACGATGTCGACGGAACTCTGCTTGCCTGTGAGGCGAGACGTTGCACGTTGAAAGGCGACTCGTACCTGCTTTGACGTAGTCATCACCCAGTGATCTCATCTCGACGGGAAGATGGCGATGCGCTCGCAGGAGATGGCGGTATAGACTGCGGAAGGTCTGGTGGTCACTGCAAGTGGCACTAAGGAAGTTGACTTGGCGTACGGTATCGGTGGGAGCAAGGTTGCGCTGGCTTCCCGGAGGTTCAGCGGTCTTGTTGTCACGGATTCTGCCAAGCGGGCAATCGTGCGGAGCATGGTAAGTACTGTCAAGAGTGAGCCTCGCTCTGCCAGAGATATGTAGTCGCGGACAAGCCTTGAAGCTTGAAGCTTGAAGCTTGGCGCGCAAGCTGGCTTGAAGTGGCCCACTTCAAGTACCACCACAACCCTATGGCGTTCTCCAACTTGTCAGAGACGGACAAGTCTGCGTTCTTCTCTCTTCTAGACGAGTGGGCAATTCTCTTGCGCCCTCTTGTTGAATGCATACATAGCAGCATGCAGGTACTTCGCATCGCGTCCCGACATCGTCGCCCGTGCACCCTCTGGAAACACCAACGACCTTAACAAGACTGCCGCATCTGCTGTGCAGCGTGCCCTTGTGGAGAATCCTGAAGCCACTGCTCGCATTGTGTCCTCGGGACTCAAGCATGCAGTCCCAAAATCTAGCCCTTACGCGGCGGCTGTGAGTACTTGTTCTCTGCGCTTCTCTGAACCACGAACACCCTTTCTTTGGCATGTCACGTTTCAGGCCTCCAATCCTGCTACCGGCAATGCTATCGGCCGTGTTGCTGCTGCTGCACGCAACTTTGGCTCGGACCCCACCTCGCCAGAACCCTTGACGCGCAGCTCGGCGGCCAGCCCCCCAAAGCACGCTCTTCCTGAGCATCGCAGTCCAGCCGATGCTGCCTCTCGTGGACTAGTATCTCAGAAGGTATGTTTCTGCCATAGTATCGATGACCACAGACAGCCTCAGTCTCACCCAATCATCCTCCCAATCCAATCCCCTGTTCTCAACCCCTCAAGAAATTTGCCGACGTTGATACCTCCTCGGCGACGGGAATGTTCTCTTCCTTGCGCCATTCTACAGCGAACAAAACAGCCATTCCACCCTCCATCACGCCTCGTGTTCCTACTGCGTTCGGTGCGAAGAAGAGCACTTTCGCGCCGCCGCCCGTACGTCGCATCGTGAGCGCGGAGCCAGAACCCGAACCCGAGCCAGAGCCAGAGCCAGAGGTGCAGGGCGAATGGGCAGAAGTGTTGTACGACTATTCCAGCGCGGTACGGTCCTCCGGAGATATCTATATTCATTTTGCTCATCACCCTGCAGGAGGCAGGCGATCTGGAGCTTCAGGCCGAGCAGCGCTTGCTGGTCACGGACAAGACGTCGCCAGACTGGTCAGTTCACAAACCATACACTTACTCATGCTGCTGATCTGCCATCTCATAGGTGGACAGGCGAAGTCGACGGTCGTAGTGGCTTATTCCCAGCTTCATACGTAAAGCTCTTATGATGCAGCCTGTTTTTTTGGACGGGCGTATCATAAGACGGTACGCCAGAGCGGCGTGCCCAGGTGGGTATGCCGGTCCGCTCTCCAAAGCTTCGCTCTCTGTACCATTCGCTCTCTGTACCAAACAGTTGTACCAGCGGATCACACGTCGCAGTGGTCGTCAGTATACCTTCGAGTTGTCATCTGTGGCGCAAAGAGCACAGCAAATACAGTCCAGAAAGCAGCAATGGTTTCATTGGGTAAAATACAATTGAGATGGGTATCCGAGATAGTTGTTCTAGCAGATGTGGGCATTGAAAGACGACAGTCTGAGGACAGTAGTGGTGTGGGAACAAAACGAGTAGATGTTACGAGACGCGAAAGGCAGCAACAAGACGCCTGTCCAATCAAAGGAGCGAAGGATAGCAAATGTACGCGGGACATGTCCGCTCAGGAGTCAAAAGAAAGGGAAAGAAAGGAAGTGGTAGGTTCAGCTGCAATTCACCAAATTATGCATCCACGTCTACTGCCGAGCCCCGGAACATCGCCGACCGCGAATGCGCCAACCGGCGCAGATGAAATGCACCCGTAGCATGCGCTTGGCCAGCGAGCAGTGCCTCCTGGGGCTCTGTGATCTCCGGGGCAAAGTTAGCCACCACAGGCGTCTTGCTGTGCCCGCCGTGTCCAGGGGTACCCTTCGTTGCTGCTCCCCACATCCGGCTGAGGAACCCACTGGCACCCACAGGGAGCGCCGGCATCGTGCGGCTGGGGGTGACCTTGGATCTCTCTGCGACAGGAGACGCAGCAAGAGAGTTCCGGCTAGGTTGTGCGTGCACTGCGCAGATCTGATCGGACCCGACAGTGTTGAGCGATGTGGAAGAACCGCGGGCGGCGCTCATCGTCAGCGTGGCGTCGGACCCCTTGCGCCGACGGTGGGCAGATACGGGCACCGGTCGCAGAACAGATTTTGCCTCCGAAAGCAGGCTGATCGCCTCGCCTTCAAGATTCGCGCCTTCCCCGACCTTGCCATGAGGTGACGAAGCCGTCGAGCCCATGCTAGATCCCGCTTCAGAGGCACCCTCTGACTCCGTCCCACTCGAGCTAGCACTGCTGCCCGTATCCGAGCTCTCTGTGCTGTCCGTGCGCAGGGGTACATAGAGCGGCGACCTGGGATACGCTTGATGCTCCTCGCACGCCGCACTCGCGAGCACGACTGACGAAAAGCGTTTGGCAATGCTATGGACGGCTCCTGTGATGACTTGTGCAGGGGCATGGGCATGGGGAGTGGGCTCCGTCGGCGGTGTGGGCGGGAGGCTGGCCTGAGCGGCACGAGCCTTACCTGCCTGAGCGACGCGGCTGACTGCCTTCTGCCGAGTGACACTGGAGCGAGGGGCGAGCGGGCGCAGGAAGTAGGCGACATTCGCACATGCTTCGGCCTCGTCGAACCGCAGGTCGTAGTCGAGTAAGAACAGAAGCTGGCTCTCCATGAGGTTGATCTCGGCGATCTGGAACATCGGCGCGTGCTCCGCCCAGAACTTGTTCTTGGGGCACGCGTCGTTCAAGTACTTGGCCGCGACGATCAATGTTGCGAGGAAGACCCGGTGACGTGTGCACGGAATGCCTGGGGTCGGGTCAATACGGCTTGCCCAGCATATGTGACTGGTGGACTAACCTTTGGCCATCCTGGGAAGCTTGTTGTGGAGACGGCGCAGGTATACAATCGTCGCAAGCAAGATAGGCACGGGCACGTTTGCCGAACGGATGACATGCCAGATGAACTGCTCCAGGGGCAAGAGCGGCGGCGGGTCCTGGCTTTCCTCGTCAAACGCGGTCTTGTGAGGGGTGTGCGGCGGGGTGGGCAGCGAGCTCGTCACAGGTTGACCAACGTCGTCATCAACGGGAATGGCGCGGAACAGCTGTTGAGCGACATAGATGATCATCTCGTTCGGCACAGAGTGGCGGAACAGTCTGAGCAGCGCCGGGTTGTGGTGGGAGTCTGGCAGGAGGGATGCGCGGTTGCACCATGCGGGACGATGAGAGACGGAGACACGCGGGCGTTCGGCTGCAGATGACATGGAGAAGAGAGCGTGGGGGTTATGTTGGTGTTGTAGATGTGCTGCCCGTCTAGGTGCAGCGGGAGATGAAGGGGGGAAGAAAGGGTGTTGGGAAGCTGTAGCGGGTGTTGGCACTTGTTACGCAAACAACAAACAGCACGCCGCACGCCAAGCTTGGATTACGATCGAATCGAGCACGGAATGCTAGCAGAGGATGTGAGAAGAAGGGAAAGTGATAGTCAAGGTGATAGAAGGGAGGAGAACGCGGGAGGTAAGGAAATCGGGGCGAGCGGGGTATAAAAGGGGGCAAGGGAGGCTGGCGGACAGAAACCATACGCCAACCAAACTGGGCGACCGCGACCGGTCACGTGTTGTCTACTCGGTCTTCGCCTTGGGCTTGATCCTCCCGCTCAGCGTATAGCCCACGGTGCCCGCAAAGACCAGCGCGGCACCACTCCAGAGCAGCAGACTCGCCCGTGTATCCAGCGGCGCACCGTCAAAGAGAAGCACACTCAGGATCAGCGAGGCAGCCTTGCGCACAACGAGCACAAGCGTCACTGTCAGTGCTGCGACACGCGTCGTAAGTCGATTGACACCCGCGACGCAAATCAGCTGGGTCGATGTATTGAGCAATAGCGCAGGGAGCGCCGATGGCATCGCGAATTTGAAAGGAGTGGCCTTTGGCAGTACATTGAGCACGGCTGCGGGAAGAGAATATGACAGCGATCGGTCTGACAAAACGTGGCGGGTCTGAGCAACAAGGTCATGGCGGACAAAGACAAACATAGGGAGCGACAAAAAATGCAGATAGAACATTGACTCTTCCCAAACGTCCGGGAGCGCTTCGTCGGGATCAGAGTGTTCAGGTGTCTTGGCGGTTTTGATCGCAGCCTGCTTCTTGCCATACGCAGTGTACGTCCTGTCCTGTACTATGCCGAGGAGTCCAGACATGAGAAGGGCGACAGTCAGGACCGCGATGCCGGTGAGATACGTGAACAGCGGAGGCGCCTGCGAAATTTGAGATGCGGAGGCTTTCCCCTGGGTGGCTGAGAGTGTAGTGAACAACACCCCAAGAGTCACCACCACCACAGAAAGCACTTGAGAGGGCAAGTATCTATGAAGAGCATATCAGCAACCAACTTTTGAAGCAGATGTATCATGTAAACAGACCTTTTACCCAAAATCAACCAACCCATCGCCATACTGATGACGAGGCCACCACTGCGAAAGATGATGTGGACCGGCATGGGGATGCGATAGGCGAATGCCGCATTATTGAGAAGAGAGATCAAGTAAAAGAGTCCAACTTGGAGTAAGTATGGAGTGATGGGTATCCTGCGAGGTTTTAGATGCGGTATTCCATGCGTGAACGTCACGAATTTGGGCAGGCCATGCAAAGAGATTACAAGGAACTGAGCGAAAGTGATGAGTGTTCCTGATCTTGGGTATTGAGACGTGAGACGTTCTAGAGTAATTGCGTTGCTGTAAATACGTGAGCGGAGAAGCCAGTTGCGCATCCAAGGGTTGTTACCTGCAGCATCCACCAAAGACCAAGCCAAGAGTCATGAACCAGTCGGTCAGTAGGGAGAGCGAAAGGCCGAAGAGCAAGATATTCTGCTGTGCAACCATATCGGGTCTGTCTGTCATGAGTTAGCGGAAATCATCAAGAGGTATGAGTCAGTACCTTCCCAAGGATAGTCAGGACGGTTGAACGTCTGAGGAGGAAAGCGTCGTGGCTTACGTCAACCTCGGAAGAACCGTGACTGTACTAGTCCACTGTAGACTCTACTGCTCGCACTCTCAGCCACCATGGCATCCTCAACAACAGCCTCGCAAGAAGAGCTCAAAGCGAACAAAGTTCCTCTAGCATGGAGGGACCAATGTTCTGCGTGCGTAGTCACCATATTCTCTCTGGTCATGAGGCTCACTTCCTCCTTGCAGCTTGCTCTTACCACTCAACGTGTGCCGAAAGGACAAATACTACCTCCCATGGGAGTGCGAGAATGAGCGTCATGCGTATGAAAAGTGCGTCTCGAGTTGCTTTGCGTGGGCTTGACACTCACACGTGTCGCCTCTGCGCAGGTGCCAGTACGAGGAGTGAGTCGCGAATTAGTGTGTCGCGTCAGACTTGGGCTCATGCTGTTCTCCGAACAGTTACCTTCGGCGTATGAAGGTTCTCTCCAAACAGAAACTTCGGGAAGCGCAAGCCGCGCAGGAATAGTCAGGTCATGTTATCACCATCACATTGGTCAACGGGCCACCGCGCTCCCGTTCAGCAGCTACTTGAGCACCAAGCAATAGCATTGGCTTTGTCGCAAGTCTCGTGGCTGCAAAGCTTGTACAACATCATGTGTCCGCACAGTATCGTCGACATTTCCATTTCTACTGGGCCGCCACCTCGATCTCTGCCCTCCAGCGCTGTTGAATCTGAATCGACTCCAAGAAAATCTTGTACTTCGCCTTCAATATCTTCTGTTCCTTTCCAACTGCGGCCGGCTTGACGATCGTCGCGTGCGGTGTCATCTCCTCCATGATTCTCCACAGTCGTTCGGAGCGCTCGTTGATTGCGATTGTGTTGTACTCAGCTGCAAAGCGACCGAGTATGGCGGCGCCCAGTACGACAGCGGCGGACGACATGCGAGGAAGCACGATGGGCACCTCGCATGCGTCTGCGAAGAGCTGCGTAAGAGCTGCGTTCTGCGCCTGAGAGCCTGACATGTAAATGGAGGTGATAGAGTGCCCAGCGCCATTGAGAGCGTCGAGGATGTGTCGCGTCTGAAGAGAGACTGCCTCAAGCGTAAGGGCATATTTTCGGGCGAGATCTTGGAGCGAGTCATTCTATGCAGGCGTTTGAGCCAGAAGCTCCAAAGCTGCGGGTAACTCTTACAAGTGTGAGACCCATGATTGAACCGCGCATGCGTGGGTCTGCGATTGGCGACCTGTTGCCTGAGTCCAATATCGTCAACGGTAGCTCGAGAGGGAACGTGGGCAGCCTCACCGTGTAGATCTGGATAGAGGTGCATATCCTTGATAGTTTCGGTCCATGACCCTGCCCCTTCCGCCTGCTTAACCTCGTCCATGATTTGTCGAAGCACTAAATGAGTGAGTAATATAAAATCGGACAGGTAACCTCGGTGAGCATACCTTCATGGATATTTGCCTGCTGTTTCGCTGCGCGCTCCTTCAACTCGGCGTACGCGGGATGCGTTGTGATGATGAAGTCAATCAACTGGCAAAAGATGAGTGTTCATGCTCGCATATAACTGGAGCAATCGACATTACTTGTCCAGTCGATGACTGTCCGCCCTCGTTCATCCACCAGCCCGGAAAAATGGGATCCTATGCCTCATTGAGTTCAAAGTAGTATCCGACCTCGAAGTTGTATACCTTGTACGGTCCCCAAACGCCCTTCACGAACACACCTTTGCGGCTCTGCAGTCCATTCAGTTGGGAAAAATCAAAGTCATGAATTCATACATACCTGAACAATATGACAGGTGCTCGTGCCAGCACAAGCTGCCAGGCGATGGCCCGACTCCTCGAAGGCGACTGGAGCCGAGAGCCCACCGTTCCCCTCATCATGCCTAGCGGCGATCGTCCCCACCCATCCGGCGTAGCTACAAAACCGAGTAAGCTCCGCGGTCAGATGAAGGTAAGAGGGGCGTACGCGTCGATCACCGCACTCCCAACCGGCGTCCCTTCCAGCAGACCGAGTTCTTTCGCTGCTTGAACGGACAAGCCTTTTCCGACAGGTACTCCGGCCGTTGCGACGCCGCCCGCAGCTTCCACTGCACCAAGCTGTGCATAATCATTCTCGGCCAGCGTAGCAAGTCCGATCTGTGAAAAGAACTCCGCGTTCCAGCCTTGCGTGGGTACATACGCAGTCTTGCAGGTGATGGAGCAGATGGAACGTGTGCGTGCACCCGTTGCGCGATATGTCAAATAGTCAGGCAGATCGTAGAACTGGGCCCGGGAGAAGTCAGACGCGGGCATATTGTTCTTCAGCCAAAGGATTTTGGGTACTTCCATCTCGAGCTGGAAGCCATGTTGCGTTAGGTAGGTTCGCGCATGTTGAAGAGCAGAGACGCACGCTCATCGTACCGCCAACATAGTCAAGCACGACCGACGGCTCGCTATTGATGAAATCCGCTTCTTTCTCTGCGCGATGGTCCGCCCAAAGCACAATGTTGCGCTCCCCACCTTTGCCCAGGTCGCTCCCTCGCGTCACCGTCACTGGATTGCCATTGAAGTCGGTGACCGCGAGCGAGCAAGTCGCGTCGAACCCGATGCCCTTCACATCTACGGCCGCGACGCCGGACTCCTTTAAGACGATGCGAACGGCATCGGTGATCCGAGCCCATATATCTGTAGTGGACTGTTCAAAGATGTGGTGGTCACTAGGATCACGCCAGGTCTGGGTTTCTTGAGTGGAGGAGGCGACAAGGATGCCGTCGTGCTTGACAAGCGCCGCGCGTGCCGACCCTGTCCCTACGTCGATGCCGATGTAATAACGCTCTGGGGCCATGTTCAGGAGGTTGCGAATGGCGGCGAGATTGAGACTTTCTCATCATACTAGGCTTGTGAATGGTCTTAGGTCATGGGACTCAGACACCTGCCGCCAGGGGTTACAGGGCATATGTCTATTCCACTTTCCGCACTCGTCGAACAATGCAAAGAGCATGGGCTGCATGGAAAGTGACATGTACGATGCATAACGAGCCAAGCATACAGCGATTTTTGTAGGGAAAGTGTAACGGTGGGAGGGACGTGTATGATAGACTCGACACCTCTCACGCATCCTTGACCTTGACTGAACCACGCAGCAGACCGGTCTGCAGATGAATGATATAAGCTGATGCGGCACACTTTCGCCATAAAAAGACGTACACGGCGAGCGGCGATGAGGCCGACTTTCTGGCCCGGCACGGCAGAGCGGGCGATTGTGGACGCCTTGCCGATATGCTGGTGGTTACCACCTCCATGGGGATGGTCCACGGGATTCATGGCGACACCACGAGTACGAGGCCAGCTAGGAAAAATTCAGCACGGTGGGTTTTACAGCGGAACTGACAGAGGGCGCACTTGTAACGCTTTGCCTTGTATTTGTGGAATGCCCGGCCAGCCTTGAGCAGAGGCTTGTCGATTCGTCCACCACCAGCGACAATGCCAATCGTCGCGCGTGCGCCCCCGCTCACAGTCTTCTTCGCCCCGCTCGGTAGACGAATGCGCGTCTTGTTCTCCTCGGGAGAGTGTCCAATGACTGTCGCGTAGGCACCCGAGACACGCGCGAGTGAGCCGCGATCGCCGACTTTGCTCTCCACGTTGCATATGATCGTTCCCTCGGGGCACTGACCCACCGGGATGACATTGCCGACCGCGAGGTTGGCCTTCTTGCCCGCGTAGACAAAGGCACCGGTGTGGAGGCCTTCAGTCGCAATGAAGGTCTCCTTGCGAAGTTTGTATCGGTATGGGTCCCGGAAGACTACACGGGCGAGAGGAGCACCACTGAAAATAGGTTGAGACAATGGTTCGAAGCAAAAGAACTGGACACACACCGGCCAGCGTCGTGAATGATCTCCTTCACGATCCCACGGACGTAGCCATTGCGCTCCGCAAAATCAAGAGCACGCAGCTGGGCCGGCTGCTTGTTGTGGTGAGTGTGAGCCTTGAACTGATCACAAACAACGCGTCAGTCAATGCTCATGCAATCATCAAGGCAAGACTCACGATAGCGTGTGACCGCCTTTGTGCGCGAATGACCCGACCCATTGTGTGCTGCAGGATGTGGTGATCAGGATTGTATCCAGAGATCGCGCGGGTATGAAGAGCGGGAGGAAGTCGATAAACTGGCACTGCACCCAAAGTCGCCCATAGCCATCCACCCCCAGATCAAGCACTGTTCGTCCACATTCCCCACAAACGACAGAGAGATACTCTGCAGAGACACAGACAGAAGTTGGGGAGACACACTCACATCGTCGTGTCTTGACTGGAAATCGTCGTCGTTTGGATGGCTTCAGTCACCGTCGGCAAGTCCTACGGCCGCCACACTGTACGGCAGTTCCCGGCGGAACGGCATCCGACAGAATGGTGTGCCACTGCTGACATACAAATCTTTACAACTCCGCTTTCGACTTGAAGGTCTGCGAAGTGTCCACCTGCCCGACATCGACGACTAGGCCGCGCAACGATGGTGAGTCTCAGAAATTATGGTGTACAACTGCGCGGGAGGGCCTGTGGCATACATCTGGAAGTCGGTGTTGCGTTAGCTTCGCGACGGAGAGGTGGATGCTCATCCGCTCGCGCGGATACGCCTACCGGCATCCCCGACGGCTAACGCGACCTGATAGGCCAAAGCCAAGGCAGCAGCACCCACGTCCTCCAGTGGCGGCAAGGCCGCTAAGAAGAAGAAATGGTCCAAGGGAAAGGTCAAGGACAAGGCGCAGCACGCTGTGGTCCTTGACAAGCCGACGTACGACCGCATACTGAAGGAGGTGCCGACGTTCCGGTTCATCAGCCAGAGCATCCTCATCGAGCGGCTGAAGGTGAATGGGAGTCTTGCACGGGTTGCAATCCGGCATCTGGAGAAGGAGGGTGCGATCAAGCGGATCGTGCACCACCACGGGCAGCTCATTTACAGTGAGTAATGCGTTCAAGCACTTGCGGGCGATATTGAATGACTTTGACAGCGCGCTCAACGACGAGCTCTGAGTAGAGCATCCTTGGCACGACGATCTCCCTTTGTTGACTACCCATGTATGCCCAAAATATGCCATGAAAGCATCCGAGTAATCTCTTGCGACGTGTGATGTGAGGTCGGCCTGACCGGCTGCCTGTTGTGTGATGTGGAAGTGTCGGGTAGGCGGCAGCGGCTTCAGCTCTGGTTTGCACTGGATAGAATTAGCAGTCTACGCGTCTACGCGCCTTGTTGAGCGCGGCGGTATTTGCACTCCGCGTTGGGGACAAAGTCCCACGGTCCCTTGGCTTTTCCCCTGCGACTCGCTCCGTCCAGGTAAACCCGTCCTCCTCGTCCGTCCGTCCAGCGCCCCCTCCCCCTCCCCTCCCCCTCCCCCTCGCACCGCCACTCTCGCGACCCTCGCCCCCGCGACTCCCTGCTCGCCCCGTGCTGCCCGCCGAGCAAAGTCCACCCCGCACAGCAACCGCACATCCCGACACCCGTGCCTTCTCTCCAGGGCGCTGTCCCTCTCCAGCGCGCCATGATTCATCTCGATCGCAATACACCGGCGTCGCAGCCGGGCATCTCGCCCGCACAGACCAGTTTGCCAGACTCGGACCAGTTCTGGCATGTACCCCGCGATGCCCTTCCCGTTCAACCACAATCCCAGCTTCAATCCCAGTCCCCCAGCCTCCCCCCGCAGTCCGTTGTGTCACACACTTCTCCAAAGATACCCCCTGCTCCCGAGCCTGCAAAGGACGCGTCGCCAGCGAGGCATTCGTCCCTGACGCCCGCACCCGACAGCTCTCCTCGTCGCGACCTGGATCCCGAGCCGCCAGCAGAGGCTGTGTCACGGCCGCTTACTCCTCTGAGCGAGCTTTCCCCCGCACCTGACGATGAGGAGCCGGATGAGCCGCCTTCTGCACCTGCAGCGCCCACCGCCAGCGAAAAGAACGCCGAGAATGACAGGGGTGAAGGCTCTTCTAAGCAACACCTCAAATCTCCCTTCGCGAACGGCGTTCAAAGTCACTCAGAGCTTGCCCTGAACGCGGAGGCGTCGGGTTCTCGCAGCACTCCCGCTCTGAACGCAGGCGCCAACAATCGCAAGTCCACCCCGTTGGAAGACCTCCGCGCGTCGCAGCCGCCCCGAGGACAGGCATCACATCCACCTAGTGCGAAGGTCGTGTCAATACTGGAGCTCAATGCAGAGCTACTCAAGTGCGGCATGCTATCACCTCGTTGACACCCGACAGTCCTGACCATTACACTAGGGTGTGCATGGAATTCCAAGCACGCTCGATACCCCCAGACGATTCAAGATACCACGAGTGAGTCGCCTCCGTGACTTGGAAGGTTGCAGCTCTGTTGACATACGACCCGAAGATATTCAATGCGTTTACAGTCGAATTTGACGTGGATGGCTGCTGCCGCGGATCGACAAACAGTGAGTTCTTTTTTCCGAACACAGAATACTTAATCATCCAACGTCTGTGCAGAATCATAACCGAATGACTCTACCTATCTTTCGACCACCACCTATCATCGAGTTCATCGCAACATCTGAGCGGTTGCAGCAACTCTACTCAGACCTCCCTACCCTCTTCGCAAAAGATATTGCGCGCGCTCAAGCACAACATCACCAAATGCAAGCGCAGCAGCAGCAGCTTCAGCAGGCGCAGCAGCAACAACAAGCCCTTCAGCAGCAGCAGGCACAGCAGCAGCAGCAGCAGCAGCAGCAGCAGCAGCAGCAGCAGCAGCAGCAGCAACAACAGCAACAGCAACAACAACAACAGCAGCAGCAGCAGCAGCTTGCTCAGCAACAGCAAAATCTGCTGCAGCAACAACAGTTAGCGCAGCAGCAGCAACAGCAGCAACAGCAGCAACAGCAACAACAACAGCAACAGTTGCAGCTTCAGCAAGCGAGGCAACAGCTCCAGCAGCAGCAGGCGGCCGCCCAGCATATGCCCTCGCCGCCGCCTGTGCCTTCACTGAAGCGTGATCGCGAGGAGGATGTCCTCGGCGGAGGCGGCAAGCGCCGTGACACGGGCGAGCATAAGCCTAATACTATGCTGCCTCCGGCTTCTCGCCCCATGCAAATGCGCCAGGGTAGCATGGGCAACATGGGCATGCCCGGCGGGAATGGGTCGGCAGGTATGGGCGGCGGGTTGTCCGGTGCGATGGGCGGCTCAACTGGCATGAACCCCATCAATCTAGGCGGCGTTGGCGGTTTGAGCGGCTCGGGAGGGATGGGTGGTTCTGTGGGGCAATCACAGACTGCATATAATCAGGTGCTCGCGGCATTCGGACCCGCAGGCGTGCAGTACGTGCAGATGCTGCAGGATCCGAACAACACCTTCGTCAAGTACATGTCTGACACCGTCCCCGGATTCATCCAGTTGCCGCTATCGCAACAGCTGCAAAAGATGCAGAGCATGCAGGTGCGTCTTTATCATCCATTTTGAATGTTAACACTGACCGTCTTGGCAGAATATGCTGCAGGCTCGAAATCAGCAGCGGGCATTACAACAGCAGACCCTGGCAGCCAATGCGGGCGGAGGACAGCCGTTTGTGGGCACAGGGGGAGGCCCGTCAGGTTCTTCGCCAATGCCCCAGCAGTCACCACAACCCCAATCCATGCCGATGCCTCCATCCCATTCGCCTCCGTCTGCGAATTTTCCCTTCAATTCTGCCGCCGCAGGGATGGCAGGCCGGATAGAAGGCGTCGATCCACGAACAGGTGGACCCGTCATGACACCGCAGCAACAGGCGCAGTTCAACTCGCTCCCTCATCCTCAGCGTCAGATGTTGCTGATGCAACAACAGCAACAACTCCAGCACCAGCTCATCCGTGCAGGCGTGGCGACCAACACTGGCGGTGGTCCGCTCATAAACGGGAGTGGTCAAGCCATGAACCCTCAGTCGTTCAACGCGAACATGAACAACCTGACACTCGCCCAGCAGCAGCAACGGCTTGCTCAGCAGCAACAAGCCCAGCAGCAGCAGCAGCAGCAGCAGCAATTGGACGGCGCCGGCGGGTTCTCCGGTATCCAAATGCCTGGCATCGCGCGAAGCACACGCTCACCATCGGACCCCCAGTCTGTGCGTTCGCCGATGACTCCCCGTGGACAAGAAGCGCAATATCAGCGCGCCCTGGCACTGCAGCAATCCCAGCAGGTAGGAGGGATGAACGGCGCCGGTTTCGTCAATCCGGCACAGATGTCGAGCGGTGGAAACGTTGGAGTTCCTCAATGGCCACAGGGCATGGTCGGGTCTGGGAGCGGCGGGAACGGCAATGGGAATTCGTACGGCGTATCTCCGCCCGGCAGCGCACACAGTCGCACTTCCTTTGCCACACCGGGGCAGGGTGCGGGATCGGCGCCCTCGCCGGTGGCAGGCGGGTCAGTCAATGGGAGCGGGGGCGGTGGCTGGTCGGGCGGCGCGAGCGCGAGCGCGGGGTATCCATACGCCGGTAGTCCCGCACAGTTTGGCGGGGTCGACAGCACGGGCACGCCAGGCCCAGGCTTGTCGGGCTCCCCGATGGAGGCCCCACTAGAGTTCAACGACATCTTCAACTGGTCGTAACATTAGTGGATAGGATTCTTGTCGACATCTCTTGCTTATATGTTTTGTCTGCGGTAGCCGGTGCATTTATCGCTTCTTGTTTTCTTACGCTGCGCTATATCTGTGTATTTGGCTTTTTTGTGTGCATGTTGTGTGTACTTATGTCTACGATACTCATGAACTATCCGTTCCAGCTCTTTGATTGTTGTACTTGGCTCGTCGCCTCAACCGCTGGTTGACCAAGTCGCATGAAATACTTGTGCTCTAGGAGTTCGTAAGTGCATTTGAGATCGCCAGGCAGGATAATATATATACAGCGGTCACAGTCACTTCGTAACTCATAGCTCATCCCTGGGCTTACTCTCTGCATCGTCCAGGGGCAGACACAATGCCGGTGTCGTTCCAATGAATTGATATTCACACTTCTCCAGCTCCACGATCGTGTTGAGCGTGTTTTCGGTACCGCACGACAAATACACCTGATTGGCCAAAAATTAGACGTGGTCGAGATGCGTGGAAAAAAAACTGGTTACGGTGACGCTGCGATGTGGTCCGTTCCAGCACTTCGTGCCTTGTGTATAGACTTGGCGGCTGTAGTACTCGGGCGAGCCAGGGGTCGCGTCTGGTGACGTGTTCCACGATGAGAATTTACTAACCGAATGCATCAGCAGACTCATTCAAGAAGACGAAATAATTTGATACTTGCCCAAGGCTAAATGTACTGCCGCCGTGATTCGCCTTCTGCCGTGCTTCATCGAAAAGGCAGACTTCGTAGGTGTACCTGTCAAACAGTCGGGTCGGACCTTGATAGCAGTTGAACTGAGAAGGATACTCACTCTCCAGTGTCTTTACTCAAACATGTCCCTTCCAGTTTCTTCCATTCACCCTGTGGGCCGAAGCCCTTGACATCAAAGAGATCACTCAGATCTTCCTTCGCTGTGTCAAGATCCTTCTTCGTCTGGTCCAGATTGCGCTCAGCGGCGTTGTACGCCTCACGGGCCTTGTTCGCGTCTGCGTAGAGCGTAAGTTGCATCCAGGATAAAAGGCGAGTAAGAAGCGCACCCGCAGCACCGCCACCAGGTACAACAGCTTTGATGATCCCAAGCTTCGGGAGCCAAGTGGAGAGGAACGTGCGGAGGACTTCAAATTGGGGAATGAGAGAGTCTGGGAGGTAAGCGGTTATGTCGTATACTGGATCATCAGTATCAGCCTGTACATAATATATTTGGCAAGGACACAAACGTACAAGTGGAGTCCGCGTCATTGCCGTCGACCCCGATGTGCTTTTCGTGCTCGACAAGCAGCGAGACATAGTCCGTGTGCAACAGCGTATCCAACTGATGTTCAAGCTCCTCCGCGCTCCATTCACCTTCCGGGATCTCGGACGATTTCGTGTCCTCCTTGGCCTCTTCGTCTTCTTCGTCGCTACCCTCCTCATTTGCTTCTGCTTCTGCTGATCCGATGTGAGGAAGGTTTGCCTGGTACTCATAAGACCGGACAGCTTCTAAGACGGCCATATCTTGATAGTTAGGGTTGTAGTTCGAGCGCAGGGAATCCAGAATGTCTTCGAGAGCTTTCGAGCGCGCAACTGCGGCCTCCTGCTCGCGCCGAAGGGATTTGAGCGCGGTAGACTGGGAAAGAAGTGTGATATACAGAGCTGTGAGGCATCTATGAGTGGATCAATGCGTTGAGTACGGGGCTGCGTACGAGACGACTTCTTGCGCTCAAGCTCTTCCGCGGAAATGGCCTCTGTGCGATCCGCGATATCTAAGTGATGTCAGGTTGTATTTCAAACGCAGTCCAAAAAGCACAAACCTTTCAGACGGGCGACCTCCTTCTCCTTCTCCGCAATGTCCTTCTCCGCAGCCGAGATGACGCCCTCGAGTCGCTTCTTCTCCTTTTGTGCGTAGGCAACGTACGTCGAGCGGATCTTTGAGCCCTGCAGAGGGAGGTAGTACCATGCCCGCCAACAAGAACGGAAAGATTTACGCACAGTCTTGCGTAGTTTCCGTTCTGCCTCGACCTTATTGCGATAAGCCTCGCCGACCTCCTTGCAAATGTTCGGGCACGCGCCAGATGCCTCATCGGAACCGTCGCAGCACTCGTATTCTGCGACAGATGGGATGAGTGTGACGCGCATCGGATACTTGTACAACACGCACCACATAGCCCGTCGTTCACACGAGAGCTGTGTATACTCGCGCCAATGTGGCCGTCATTCGCACACCAGAACACGCCAGTCGAGCACGCAGATGAGCCTGCAGCGAAGGTTGCTCAAGTCGCGGCACCCTTTGTAGGAAGGTGCATAGCACGCACCAGGCTCGTCGCTTCCGTCTGGACAGTCGCAGTAGTCATCGTTGACGGCAGTCCATGGGATTTGCTTTGAGCGATCGAGACACGTCCACTTCTGGGCAGCGTCCGGGGCGTAACGAGCGAGGAGCTTCGGGTTGACGCCTAGTAATGTAAACGCTGTGTTGGCGGGGACTGCAAGGGAGAGCGAGAGCGAGAGCACAGCTAGCCAAGGGAGCATGGGCGCGGGAGGAGACTCAGACAGTGTGCGGACTCGGACACGTCGACAGAACAGTCAAGCGCTCGCACGTGCTAGTCTACGCCAACTAGCTAGTATACAGTGGCAACACATTCAGTCGCTGTCGCTGCTACTGTCGTTCGCAGCCTCGCTCTCCTCCTCGGACGAGCTCTCATCGTCACTCTCGTCGCGCCGCTTCTTCACGGGCCGCCCCTGCATCGCCGCCATCTGTCCAGCCAGCGAATCCTCCTCCGGATCAGAGATCTCGTCCTCCGCACCTTGCTCCTCCACGCTCAACTTCGATACATCCTCATTGTGAAGCTGCCATGTCGCCAAGGGTTAGTCCAAAAGTGGCACAAGAGGTGAAACAACAGATGCGCACCGCGATGTCCTGCACCACATCCTCCCCGACGTATGTGTCGCTGACAAGGAACAGACGCCATGTAAACAAGCCTACATTGGGGGGCGACTGGAACTTCAGCTTGTATGACCGGTAATTGCGCGAACGCTCGGCGTGCGAGAATGGAACATCTGTGATTTTTACTGGCGGTACGACGATGCGGTTAGACTTTACGTCTGCGAGCACAATCCACCAGCCAGCTTTCCTGTTCTGTTCAGACACATCAGTTTGCAGAAGCAACGTTCAGTGATTGTGCGCTTACGACAGGCCAGTGTGGAGCATGTCCAACGCCAAGGCTGCTGCCAGGCGACTGCAGGTCTTCAGCGTCGTTGCCACTATTGAGGAATTCCTCGTCCTTCTTCGCGTCTGCTATCGCATCGCCGACAGTAACCTCGCTTTCGAGAGCTTTACCGTTCATTTGGGGTTCAAGGCTAGGTGGCGACAATCTCAATTTGACAACGAGGAAGACAATAGCAGAAGGAGTGATAATTCGTTCGCCAATGACTGTCAGCAGATGCACGTAAGCACTCAAGTGAGATTATCACAAACCACAGAGGACACACCTTTGAATCCCACGTCGACCAGCTCCAGCCGGCCCCACCGGTCAGCCGCCTTTTTGATGTCAGCAACTCGGCCGTCTCCTTTCTTCTCCAGATGATGAACGAAGTCCTCGATGTCGGTCACATCTTCTGGCAAGGCCTTGACGTCGGCTTCCTCAATCCCAGGCAACTGTCGGAATTTTGACACAGCATCGCCGGGCACGATCGCCTGGAACAAATATGCGTGCAAGCGCATGACCGCCACAGTAGGGTGATACCAGTTCCGTGCCATGCTGATCGTCAAAAGAGCATTTAGAAGATGAGGTGTTTGCAGAAGAACGTTCGATTGTGCTGTGTGCAGAGTGAGTCGCATTCCTACGTGAAGACGAAGGGCAACCTACCCTTCTTCAGAGAAGCATCGGTGAGAGGCAGTCTGAGCAGGTGGGCATACAGCAGGACCAGAGCATTCCATTTGCTGTCGCGAGCACCTGTAGCACCCTTGACCAGCACACGAAGATGCCGCCACTGCTCGCCCAACTTGACCTCGATCGACTCTTCCAAGCGTTCCAATTCTTTCTCCGTGACTTTGTGGGCGACCTGCTCCCATTCGGTCGCCTTGCCGAGAGCCCCAACCACCTCTTCAAGATCAGAGTTCTCCGTGATCGATTTGAAGAAACTGGCCGCGGTTTGCGCGAAGACGCCGTCTTTTGTTTTGCGCATGTTGCCAAACCACCAGTTGCCCTGCATAACAGTGAGACCACGATTGCGAAGGCAGCAGGATGCAACATACGACAAGGGCGGGCAATGATACGCCAAATATCAGGGCGTAGATTCCGAGTACCCAGATGTTATTTTGCGCCTCTACAATCCATCGGGGAAGGGCGATACCCATGCTGATTTCCTGCCTTCCGTCCGGGTGTCCATAGTCTTCAAAGTTCTTGCGGATAGTTTCATCCGTGAGCCTATGACGCGCACGTTTGAGCAAATGATCATCGAACGAGGAAAGAAGAAACCAACGATTTGTATGCTTTGGTGATGTCGACGAATTTAGCTGCGACGGACTCCGCCGTGTCGTTTGCCGTGAGCTTCACCTTGTCGGGATGGCTAGAGGTCGACTTTGGTCACTTTCACGCAACATGCAGTGAAAGCACCACATACTATATCTTGGACAGCTTCTTAAAATGAGACTTGATCTCCTTCTCTGTCACACCCTGTCAAGCAGCTTGTCATTGAAGAGGACCTGGTGGTATGACGGCCGTACGCACAGATTTCAAGCCTAGAATCTCAAAAGGATCGTAGATTTGGGTCTCCACAACGACACCAGAGACCTTGTACGCAATAATTCCGACTAGGGCCCAGCCCGCGGCAAGGAGGAGCCCTCTAGAGTTCGCAAAGCGTTGATCAGAGCAGTACGTGTCAAGAGTGGCCGGCTGCGCACTTTCTGGAGATGCTGACTGCGCCTCTTGCCTTGCGAAGCCGTGTGCGTTTCTCTGCGCACTCCCCGCATTGACAAAAAGCTGTCCGGGACTCCTCTACACGTGGTAGCCACGTCAGTAGATCATTGGTGATGCGCGATGTGCATGAAAGGAGAACGCACTGGACGACGAGGAGAAGATGAAGGATAGAGTTACTGGGACGAGGACAATGACAAGGACTGTGAGCACGAAGAAGAGTGCCATGCTCCCCGACTCGTCATACTTGTAGCCGGCCATGTCGGATGGAGGCTAGTATGCAAGGTATGGTACAGATGTTGGTCGCCGCGGGCGAAGGCCGGGGTTGCGTCTGGGCGGATGTGGGGAAGAGTGCACACCTAGCTGCGAAGAAAAGGAGCGGGAGGAAAGGGAAGGACGTGAGGGAGAGACGGGACAGTGGAAGGCAGCGGGACGGAGAGCTGAGCGTGCGCTGGCATAGAGCGGCCGATTATGTCATCCCGTGATAGCATCCTCTGTTCCTCCTCCATGCACAGAGTGCGCATCGTCGCGGCCCAACCGCTCCCAGACATCAAGGCCTGGTTCCCTCTTCGCCGCGACGGCCTCGACTCGGTCTCCCAGCTCAAGGACAGTCTCTGCGACTCCCTCAAGGCTCTGCGTGACGTCGATGTCCGTCCACGCGACATCGTCCTGCTCCTCGACGACTTCGAGCTGCTCGACGAGACGTCTGCAGATGTACTTCGGGACGGTGATCTTCTCACGTGCGTGCTCCTCTGTCTTTGCCCAAGGACTGCGACGTTCATACGCTGCAGCATCCAGCGGAGGCCAACCTCGTCAAAACGGAAGGCTGATCTCACCGACGTGACCCCCTCATGCAAGAAGATCAAGCTTTCTCCTCTTCACGCAACCGTGCCGGGGAATACCCTGGGACACATCTCGAGCAAAATACCCCCAGTGGGAGCTTCATCCTCCTCTAGCGGTTCTTCTGAGGATACATCGAGCTCAGAGTCTGAATCAGACTCTTCCTCAGATTCAGATTCTTCTTCAGACTCGGACTCGGACTCTTCTTCGCCATCGTCATCCAATTTGGCGCCACGTGTACAATCCTCGAAGCAACCTCGTAGCGCCTTGAATGCAGCCTCTATCGTCGTGGCGAAATCCCACCAGTACGTCGTCTATCTGCCCTACTATCATGCGGAAGCCATGTCAATGCTTCCTACTCCTCAGCCTCCTACCCGTTCCACCAGGCCAGGGCAAGATTTCGACACAGTCTCGAAACCTCAGACGGCGGAAGAAGCGACTCTTCGAACGCGGAGCCGTGCCCACCGCACCGACTCCGCCCTTGATATCGTCATCCGCCAATGCCCTTCCGCTCGGCGTGCCTGAAGCCAATCGCGATGTTCATGCCGAGCCAACCATCGCGATGATGTCCTTGTCGAACAAGAACAAGCGGAAGGGCTTCAAGCGAGCCATGACCGGACAGCTACCGACGCGCATCACGTTCGAATTGCCCGACACTTCTCCAGCTCCTGCGTCTGTCTCGCATCCATCGTCTCCCAAGAAACGTCCCTATCTGGTGCCTCCATCACAAAAGCAAGAACTTGGCCTGCTTCCGGCAAATCTCTTCGTCACGAGCGTCGATGTTGAAGCAGAGCTGTGGCCTTCTCAAAAACGCAAGGGCAAAGGGCCCCGTGCGGAGCCTCATTCGATGTTGCAGGATTCGCACGCGAAAGCCACGCAGAAAGCAAATGCTGCAGACATAGTCCTGCCATATGATGACGAAACTGCCGTAGCTCCGACGGGCTCTGGCTTGTCGATTGTGCCGCCACTAGACTGGAACGTAGTGGAAGCACACTGGAGTTCATCCCCGGTGGTCGCTCAGTTCACGATGTTGAAGATCGGCAATGTTGTTGGGTGGAAGGTACTCTCAGACTCGAGTTTGCTTACTTCGTGTGTTGATATACTCTTCAGGAATTAGGCATCCATCCTACGACATTAACACCAGAGACACTCCTCCATCTGGCGCATGTCGTCGCTATCGGCGATCAGGTCACTGTGAGAAGCATCGCCCGGCCGGGGGCAGGGGCCGTGTCATTCTCTGTCGACTTCGACGTGGAAATGGAGGAAGAGGAGGTCGCATATAGTGCGGCAGACGTGCTGAGTCTGGGTTGGAGGCTGGTCCAGCCTCACGACTAAAATTTATGTTCGAAATATGATGGAAGCGAATGCAGCGATCAAGAGCCGAGTGTGAACTTCTTGCACACTCCGGGACCCTTATGGACCTACTTGCATGTGGCTGCGCACGCGGATGTCGCGAGCACAACTCGTTCCCCTGCGCCCACTTCAAAAGCTTCCAGAATCCACACAGACTGCGACTTGCTCCCTCGCTTTGACCCTCTGACCTGCCGACCAGTCACACGACGTGCTAGGATCGTCAATAGACCTGAGAATGTCTGTCCACCGAACCTCTCCACTTTTGTTGAGAACATTCACCGGCGTTCCTCGGACACGCCTCCTCGGGCTTTCGCGTCTGACGACCAGGTGCGTGCGCTTCTGCATTCAAAGGCGTTAATCCTCGCCTCGATCGCAAAGATAGCGTGAGCAGGACGCGCCTCTAAGGCGTGGCCTGCCAGCCATTCAAAAGGCCGCGTTTGTTCCACCCTTCATGTGCCCTTGTCTACCGCAATGTCCACACGATCCCACGCAGCACAGGCGCAGGCTTGTCAACCTGTGCGCGATGCCGGCGCTCCCTTCAACGACGTCGACCCCATCCACGCAGTCATCCTCCGCTCCTCCGACAACGTCGACTTCTTTGTTCTCAAGCTCTTCCTTGCGCGAGCATCCTCCTTCTTCAGTGGCATGTTCGAGCTTCCCGACCCACACACGGTAGCTTCCATAGACGATGAAGATCACCGGCAGGGCGTTGCCATTGTGCGCATGCAGGAGAGCTCGCACGCCCTCGACGTCCTCCTCCGCATGTGCTACCCGGTGGACAACCCTGACCTGTCCGACCTGCAGGACGTGCGCCTGGCCCTGGAGTGCTGCCACAAATACGTCATCGAGTGCTTCGAGGGAACCCTCAAAGCAGCCCTGCTGCGCGCTGCCGATGCACGTCCCCTCGCGGTGTACGCGCTCGCGTGCCGCTACCGCTTCGAGGACGTCGCAAACGACGCTGCGAAGCGTTTGTTATTCAAGCCCTTTCGTTCTCACTCCGAGGCGGATTTGTCTGACCTGACAGGGGTGCAATATCAACGCATCCTGCAGTACCATCGCAACTGCAGCCTCAAGGCAACGACCGAACCACCGGTGACCTGGTTCAATGCTCTCGTCGCCGGGTCCACTACATCATCATCATCCCCTACGACTTCGCAATCCTGCCGCACACAATTTCACTTCTTTTATGCCGCGACGCAGCCGTCGAAGAGCTTTTGGGTGCCTCATTGGTGGACCGCTTACCTGCACAAGGCTCTAGAGGCTGTGAAAGACAGACCTCGAGGTAGCACCGCCACTGCCCCAGAGCTGCTGGAACCGTTTAACAAGTTGGCGCTGCAATGTGCCGAATGTATGGAAGAGTCAGTGATTGCTCTGCACAAATTGAGCACTGCACTCGCGCTGGAGATCGAGAAGGCGGTTAATCAGGTCAGTTGATACTTTCTTTATCCACCCCATTTGCTGACGCCGACATAATCAGGTTCCCAAGCCTTACTGCCCTCCCTAGTAACACTAGTTGCGCACTTTCACCACGGTTCCCCAGTGTGCTGGCGAAATCATATGTATATCCTTCCTTCTCTTCTATGTCGGTAGGGTATGATTGGTATGAACTGTTATTCTATACAATGTGTGTGCAAGATCTACTGATGATACATTTTGATTGCGCCTGATGATGGAGCAAAGAAATATGAGCGACTATAATGTAGTTGAGTTTGAAATATCGGAAGCGTGACGGCGGGGTAGCCCATGGACAGGTGAGTCAGTACATAGTCAGTGCGTGTGGCTGGCATGAAAATCATGGGCTGTGACTGGCGGTAGATGCGGTCACCGACGCAGACGGCTCGGAAGGCCACGGCGAGACCGAGTCATCCAGCATAATGCCACTGATTCGATTGTAAATCGATTCTGGGTATTGCCTACAAAACCCACATGAGCAGAAGGATCACAGGTTTTGAAGGCAGGTATTTACCTGGACCGCACGCGCTCCAGAAGAGCAATGGCATGGTCTCTATTTCCGCTGCCGAGTTCAGCACGAACCATAGCTTCCCACGTCGATGGCTAGCGTAAGATCAAAAGTCAGTAGCGATTCCTCGGGCGATGGTCGAACAATCCTTACTTCACGATAGACGGGATCATCAGCGCCAGCAAAATGTGTAGCGCGGGTGTCGTGTGGGGTGTGATTGTTGGGAGCGGCGACACCGACAGGTGGATCGACCAGGCTCTCAAAAATAAGGCGCGCCTGCTCGACGTCGCCCACGGCAGCGTAACCACGGATGAGGATATTCGCGATGTAAGCCGTCATGTGGATACCCGAGTCGCGTAGACGAGCGATGTATGCGGGCATGAGGTCCGCCCGTCGCAACGTGACGAAGACGTTGATCAGGGATTCGTAAGTCACAGCATCGGGCAACTGTAAGCCGGAAGATAAGGTGCTGGGATGCGTTGCGATAGAATCGAAGACTGTGATAGCCTTATCAAGATCCTTCTTGACGCAACCATAAGCGTTGACGAGAGCAGCCCAATGCGAGCCCTGGACCTGGACCGACCGATCACGCTGCAGCTGAGCAAATGTCTTTTCCATCGACTTGAAGTCGACGGGCTCGATACTTCCATGGGCGTCAAGGAGCAACTGCACGAAACATGAAGAACTGCGGAAACAGAAAGACGATACAGTAAGCGTACCTTGTAAGTGTGAGCAGTTGGCTTGATGCAAGCAGACACCATCCGACTGTAGAAGTACAGGAAGCGGGCACGATTCGGCTTCGTCTGCACGTAGAACTGCATCATTGTATTGAAGGGAGGAACCCGAGGTTTGAAGTTGGGCTGTTGAGTCATCTCCTCGAACAAGGTCTCCGCCGAAGCGCTGTCGCCGACGCGACAGCAAGCCGCAATGAGGGCGCCGTACGTGATGGAAGTTGGCTGCAGCCCCGAGGACTTCATCGAATGGAAAAGCTCGATGGCATAGTCAGCTTTGCGTGCCTTGGCCAATTTCGAGATGGTTGTGTTGTATAGAAACGTGTTCGGCCGTATTCCGCGCATCTGGGACTCGTCAAAGTACGCCATCGCCCGTGCTGTGTCGTCCGTTGTATCCTTGATGCACTGGATCAGAGCACCGTACGCGTCGGCCGTCGGCGACATGCCCTGTTCGAGGAGTCGGCTGCGGTGTAGATCGGCTGTCAATCCATCACCGGCGTGACCGCGGGCGATGATCATGGAGTTTTCCAGCGCTGCCCAGGCCTGCATTTGGACCTGCTGGTCATAATCCAGGAGCGAAAGCATCTTGTTGCCCTCCTCGTAAAGGAATTCCACCTTCTTCATATCCTTGAGGCGGCCGAGGCTCTCTATCAATCGCCCGATAACATCCGAAGACGGATATAAACCCATGCGTATCCCGGATTCGAAGCGTTCGAAGGCAGCGAGTGGTTTACTGTTCGAGCCACGGATAAATTCGTCCACGAAGCGGGTGTGATAGTCGTCGATACGGGCCCCCGGGGGTAGCAGTGAAGGTGTGGAAGAGACGGGCTCAGGCTGGGCGGTGGTGATCTTATTCCGGCGTTCGAGAAGAGCTACGAAAGACGGTCCAAGGTTCACCATGATGTTGAAGAGCTCCTGCGACGCCTTGCTCGCTGATATAGCAGCGACGAGGCGGTCCTGAACGGGGCTAGAAAGCAGATTCGGGTCCAGTCCAGCCCGAGCCATGTCCGTGAACAAGCCTAAGCCAAGCTCTGCGCGTTGCTCCAGGGGCTCGGCCCGTTCCTCGACCCGGACCAGTTCTTCACTAGTCTGGGCATCCGTTTCTACCATTGCTTGCGCAATGACATCCCAATCCGAGGGGGACAGATCATCCAAAGCTGCAGTATCCTTGGCGGCCACGTAAGCACGTGATACTGCACTTGCCAAGGTCTGTTCCAGATGCAGGCCATGGCGAGACCACGTCTCGACAAGACCTAGCACGAGGGAAAGTGGTAGGTCGCGAGCAACTCCGTTGTCATACAGTATGAGCATTGACCAGTCCTTGACGGTGTCCGTTCGTCCTGCTGCGCTTGGTAGAGCCATCTTGGAGAGCTTGACAACGTCAAGCTTGTCAACAAACGCAAGCGCTTTATCCAGGCGACCGTGCGCGGTAAAAAGTTCGACGACACTTCGGAGGACGTCCAAACCAGGAATCTCGCGAAATCCACTCCCCCAATACAAACGGTGGCCAATCACAGATGACTCGAGGAAGTCCAATATTTCCACCGCACGAGCATCGTCAATGTCATGAGTCCGGAGGTATCCGATGTTCGCCGCGTAAACGACCGGCTTCAATCGATTCTCCAGCTGTTTTGTGAAACTCATGCAATGAGAAGGAATGCTTTTGTATAGATCATTGAGCTCGTCAATGCGACCGGTTTCGGCAAGCGCAGTCAGCATCTCGTCCCACATGTCGAGGTCCGGACGAGGCGGGGAAACCGTAGGCTGGAAATCGTCCTTTATCACGGCCCCTTGCTCCAGCAAGCGACGGAACCAGGCGAGGGCAGTGGCCACATCCCCAGATTCCCAGAAACCGCGTAAGAGGTGCCTGTACGTGGAAAAAGCAGGGAGTGGGACATCCGCGGACCCGAACTGAGCACCAGCTTTGGAGTCCAACATCTGTTCGAGGAGACCGAGGGCGGCGGTGGCATCCCCACTGCGAAGGTGGGATTCGATGGCCCGATTCCAAACGGTGATATGGCCGGCACGAGCTTCCCTGGTGGCCACGAATCGTATCAGTCCTGCTTCGCACACCCTCCTAAACTCCTCGAAAACGACTTGTGCGCCAGCATTGTCACCACGAGCCATATACACGGACACCAGCTGGCCGTAGATCGTGGCCGAAGGAGGAACAGAGTTCCTCCGCTCGATGTGAGCAAAGATAAAAATGGCGGAATCCACGTCTCGATGGTAGGAGCAGCATCGAAGAAGGCCGGTGTAGATGTATGAGTTGAATAACCAGTTCGGAACCGCGTTTGCTGCCCTGAAGAGAGATATGGCCGACGCGAAATTGTTTTCAGCAGCGAGCGACTGTATGCGCTGCTCGTCAACGAAGTCTTCCGCGTCGTCGAGGACACCAATCTGTTTTCGCCATGATATGCGAGTCCGGATAGACTTGGTTTGAAAGTGGACCTCCTGGTCTCGCTTCGTCAACACCTCCAGAAGGGTGTGGTAAGTCGTAAGATTAGGCTTCAATGACCGAGCCACCATGTCGTTATAAGCCTCAAGAACAACAGACGCAGACTCGCCACCAGCCCGCGAGGCTACGAGATTTTGCAGGACCTCGTTCCACTCCCGAAGAGTTGACTTTGTGTCTGGATCACGAAGCCTTTCCAATTCAGCCCGCACGGCGTAACCGTCCAGGGCGTGACCTGGGGAAGACCGAGATTCGGAAGTCTCGGCTGCCGGTGGTGTATGAGGAGGTAGGACTGTCTGTGGCTGAGCTAGGTCTGACGGATCCTGCGCAGTGGTAGGGCGAGGCGGTGGTGGGGGCTCGTGAATATCCTTGGCGCTAGAGAGGGAGACCGTGGATGCCGTGGAATTGCGGCGGGAAAGGCGAGGTGCACCTTCGTCAACTTCTGGCTTCGCGACGTTCTCCGGGACATTATGAGGACGAGGAGGCTCGGCAAAGGCGTGACGAGAACGACTATGCATTTGAACGGCCTGGAGAACGCCAATGCTTTCAGCGCGTTCGGACTGTGCATGAGCATCGGATCCAAGAGAAAAGCTATGGCGGCGGCTGCGGGGCTTCCGTGACGAACGGGCAATCGGAGGCTGAGCGCGAACATCATCGCTGTCGTCGGGTTGTGTCGCGCCTGGATCATTGACGGAAGCTGCATTTGCCTGAGTTATTGCGCGTCCTGGTCCCTGAGAGACAAAGAGATGGTTGGATACACTGCGAGAAGAGAGAGTGGACGGCAACTTACGGTGTAACCGGCGTAAAACCTGCCACCGGTATGGTATTTGGCCCCGCCACCTGCGCCGTTAGGGCCATTCCCCCAATTCGAAGACCCCGCTCCATTCCAAGGACCTAAGCTCGTGGATGTTGAGGGAGCCCCTGTTGACTGGAGACCGAGAACATTTCGAAGAGTATGACCGGCCTGGTTTTGCGCTGCTGCGACGGCACGGGTGGTGTGGTGGAATATGTGGTTAGCTACCTGGGGTAGCATACTCGACGGGGGGTGTCAGGCGTGCAGGACGGCGGGGAGCGTCGATGAAAGTCCGTGTCGTGCGGTGAGTAAGTACCGTATACGTGTGTGGGCGAGTCAATCGCGGCAGTCAAGCCGCAGTCGACGCGTCGCGCGTCTGAAAAGTTCGCTTCATCGGCCCTTCCCGCCCCGGCTTGCTCCGATACATTCCTATACTCAGGCTGGTGCACGATACCATATCATAGCTGACCGCTGTCGTGCCACTGCAAGATAATTATCCGCACAAATCTACACGATACCATATCACCCTATGCAAATATACGCACAAGTCTATAAGTTATGTGTACACAACATATGATGTATCCTCAATCCAAACGTCCCTCCTTCCGATGTGCCTGGTATGCATAGTCATCTGTGTCCACGACCGCTTTCTTAATCGCATAGAACACCCCCACGAGGGCCGTAACAAATATGAACACCGTATACCAAACATGATTCGAGACAAATCCTTCTAGCGCAATCATCTTGTCATTGAGATACTGTGCTGTGCTGTGAGTACATCGACCAGAGGCATCTGTCAGAGACTTACTCGGGCTAGTCGCTCGATTCTGTTCTCAGAGTGCTTGGCTCGTGTGTTATGCAGGAGAGCACCGTCAAGGGCGGCGAACAGACTTTCGGCTGTGAGCTGTATCTTTTGTCCGTTTGGTTCGGTGTCATAGTATTGCAGTTTCTGGGGCAGCTTCGAAGTAAGGGCTGGATAATTGGAGCAAAACTAGGGCGCTTACCCCATGATCCGTGATCACGACTTGTCCTGTGCTCCGCATCCCGTACATGCTCTGCAACCAAGAAGCCCATCTCTCATGGTCCATCCACGTGAAAACAATCTTGCGTTCTGCGTCTTGGCTGGCATGACGCTGGCGCCACTGCAGTCCGATGTTGGTAACCTGCTCGATGATCTGGTCCCGAACTTTATTTCCATCACTGGGTACCGAAACAAGCACCACAAGTGGCTTGCCGGGGGCATTCATGACCTCCTGAAACGAACCATCGCTGAGTTCCATCGCGGTGGGCAGCCGATTGTCCAACAACCAGGCATCCAGGTCAGCCTGGACGGTCAAGGCCGTAAGATGGAACGTGGCCGCCGGCTTGCTGAAGTCGTGATCCTTGAACGCTAGGATCACAGGCGTGAACGATGGCGTCAGTGAAAAACGGTTGAGGAAGGCCGGCTCAGAAGACGTATAAACCAGCGGGGACCCGAGGAGAGGAGCAGCTGCAGTGTTGAGCGCGCTCTGCAATTCTATCATGACGCGCACCTACATATTGCATAAGCAGAGGGACGTACGATGAGGTGCGAGTCGCCGGCATGGTGCAAGAACAAGTACATGACCGAGTTTTCCTTCACCGTCGGCTCGAAGTCGTCATGGCTGAGTATCTTTACGCTGCTGAGAGAATCATGAGCCTAGCAAACAACATGATTGGCAAACAACATACGGCTGCGTCGCCTTCGCTAGGAATGTCGTCATCAAATCCAGTTTCCGCCTCCCAGTGTATTCTGCCTTCTTCCCTGACGGTGGATAGAAGAAGAGCATGGGGAACCCAGTCACACCTTGAGCGGTGCAAAGAGACTTGTAGTCATCGCAATTCACCTCCGCTATGGTGAGGTTATGTTGCATGTCCTTCGCAAGCGTTACCCAGATAGGCGCTAGCTTTTTGCAGTGTCCACACCTACACACAACAAGCTTTGATCACCATGGGTAGTTCGAATGACAAGAAAGCTACCAACCAAGGGGCGAAGAATTTGACAAATATATTTCCTTGCGCGACAGCACCGGAGAATGTCTCCTGGGTCAATACCAGCACCTCTCCATTTGGATTGTCGCCCACGACGGGAACGTCAGAGTGCGGTGACTTCAGATCATGTGAATTCGTCTCGTCGCTCGACGAAGAAACGCGAGACTGGGGCGTGACAGTTGTGTGCTCTGAGATGAAGGCAGTGATGCGTTCGCGACTCCGTGACCCATGGAATACCTGCAAAAGTGTTCCATCTTGATATAAGTTCATTTGAGGGTATCCATTCACGCCGTTCTCCGTGCAAAGGTCTAGAGAGCCAATACACGGGCATGAGTAATATGCAGGCCGGTGCATTACTGACATACGACGTACCTCCGTCCGAGGCACAGTTCACCTGCGCAAGATGCACAGCCGAGCCATAGTAATCATCGACAAGCTCTTCCCACACGGGCTTGAAATCGCGGCAGTGATGGCACCATGGCGAGAAGTGTTCAACGAACCTGGCTCGGCATGTGTCAAAGACGCGGTCCAGGCGGCGGTGGTATCCACTCACCAATACCCCTCGGAAATTGTAGTTTTGAAGTCTTGGGGTGTCAAGACTGGTGCTTCGGCAGAGTGCACGGGAAGCGCAAGCCCAGCAAGAGCCAACGACGCGATGAGTAATGGGGAAGGCATACGCGCGAGTCGACGTGCCAGCAGCGACCACATTGTGTGCTGTGAAGGTATGTCAACTTCACCAAGGAAGAAGTAGGAGTGTATGTTGCCGTGTGCTGGCAAAGCCAGAAAGCGCGGTCGCTCAGCCCAGGCTCAGCCTCAAGGAGTCACGACGGTCCAGGCGTGTGAACCAGGCGATGATGGAGACGTTCACCTATCCTCATTTCCCTCCAGAGTTTTCCGTTGTACACGTCGCCCTTTTCACGGATGTGAAAAATGCTCAGTCGATAAGGACGCGGATTGTCAAGGCTAGCACTCTTCAAGGTCGCGATGGTGATTCCGAGCGAGAGGCGGTCAACTTTGCTTTCGTCAATGCCAGGCTGGTGAGTCGCTAGGTCAGACGATGTAGACCACATTATCTGACTGCGCTAGGGCTCTGGACATAGGTTACGAGCCGCCTGCATCTTCAGACGGCCATCTACCAGGCCATCTTAACTGAGACACAAGCCTCACTGCGCACGAAGACTGTCCATTCTGAGATTTTATGGGCATTGAACCCTAGCAATAATGTGCGTCCTGCTAGTCCTTGATATCCTTTTAGTGCCTTCAAATGCTATACAGATCACGGAAGCGATACGGCGATATGGCGTCTCAGATGCTATTACAGCTCTGCTGGTCGTCAGAATAGGCCCAGCCGACCTGACGGACGTAGAGGCCCTCATGCAGGTCGTCGTGGATGGCATTGCCACTCCTCTGGAGGATCTCTCCAGATACACAGATTGGACAGCCATCAAGAAGGTCCGCTTGTACTTCCTCCCGGTTTTCTCTTTTCTCACAGAGTCACCAGTACCATAAACTCAAAGGCGATCCAGCCATCATAGAGGCGGCCCAAGATGTTGTACGCGAGAAGGAGGTCATTGATAACATTGTTGTGAGTTCTGTAGCAATAAAATCTGTAACAATATGACAGCTTGCGATTGCATGCGCAACCTCTGAGATTTGCCTCACCAACAAGCATTCTTGCCCTCGTCAATCTGATATGGTGGGGTGGACACGAGCGTCTCTTTCGAAGCGTCGGATTATCAGGTTGGCATCCGCAAACCATTGCCGATCTCTAATCTACACAATTGTGCTACTGTAGAACATGTACTACACGCTTCTTCAAATATTTCTTTTCCCTGCCGGGTTATACATACAGAATCCCTCTGCGTCAAGCTTCCACGAATGCTCTGTACACGACAAGGCCTTCCCCAACAGCAGTGAAGGTTGCTGCTAGATCTGCAGATACGAAGAAAACCTCCCCTTTCGACAGCTCCAAATTGTCACTCTTACCTCCCCAACTCACGGATCCATTCCCTTCTGTCACTATCGCAATACTAGGTCCTTCGAGCGCGGGGTGGCTTTCATGGTGCTCAGCTGGGACGACGACTTGGACGACGGAGAACTCTGGGATTGGTGGGTCGTATAGGGTGGAATAGGTCGATGCGCCAGGGAAGGGTGAAGGCTGCACGCGATGCTTGGTAGCGGGAGCAGCAGTGTAAGTGAGCGTGGAGACGAGATTCGGGATATCTCGCAGCTTCGGCGTCAATCCTGCGCGTATAACATTGTCCGAGTTTGCCATGCATTCCATGATATCTGTAGCCGTCGGTTGAATAACGACGATCGTGGGCGGAAGACAAAAACGGCACCTCCAGATACGTATGCGTGGGGCTCCCCGGCTCCCAAAAATATTGCTTCTCCAGGTTGTAGCTTCACGTAGTTCAGCAGGTAGACGCAGAAGATGCCGATGTCGCCGGGGAACTGCTCGTCCAACTTGAGCACAAGGTCCTTGACATCGCGTTCCTCATCCCGCTCGTTGCCCGCTTGATAGCGGGCAACAAGCGTCTTGAGCTGAGCCTTGAACTCGGTTTCCTCTGCGGTCATGACGGCGGAGAAAACGTCCTTGAGCGCCTGCTTGGCTTCGGCGTCCAAGTCTGCCGAGGCTGCGGCAAGGTTGAAGCGCTTTGCAATGGAGGGGGTGACGAGGGCAGCGAATTCAGGAGTCACGCTGAGGTAGGCGGCAATCTGAGGGAGGGGGAGAAAGCCGCAGAGTGCAGTGAAGGGCGTGAGGGCCAAAGCCATCTCCGGTTTGTGATTGGGATCTGCGGCAGATATCTACGATTGAACTAACAAACTAATTAAAACATTCAACGTACCTTTGTATATATCGGGCTGCCGCTTATGGAGGACCTTTGCGGTTTCCAGGTCCGGATGGCTCTGGATGCTGAGTGCCTTTTCTATGGCGAGGACTTTGAACAAGAACGGCAGATTTCCGTCCTCAGAGCTGAACTTTTTGGTGACTGCTTCGCCGATAAGTGCTGGGTTCTTGTTCAGGCATTGACTGAGCGGTTTGCCGATAGACGGTACGACAGATGGTGATTTGGGATGGGTGCCCATCCAAAGCTAGGCAGCCGGCGCATATAGCAGGGCGTAAGCAAAGGTATGGGCAGACATACCTCGGCGTAGGGTGAAGAATCATCTACGACAAAGTCCGCAAGGCCGGCAGCCGTTGCAAACTGGGCTACCTTGGATGACAAGCCCAGTTTCCCCCAGTCATACTGTTGTACGGTCGGTGTGATTTTGAAGATCGGGGTCGCCATGGCTAGAAAGCTGTGCGATGCAGTGGGGGTTGGGGGGATTTGATTCCAAAGTGTGCGGTGCTCCAGTGGGGGGCTTAAGTATACTGTCGCACACGGCGGTGGAAAGGCAAGGGGAAAGTGCAGGGGGACGGCGCCACATCGGGTAGATCATGGATATACTTACCTCCGGCCCGCGCGTCCAGCCCGGACTCGGAGCAACACTTGCTGGCTTGCTGCCTTGTACACGCACAGACAATATCAATAGCATGAATCGGTGAGCGCACAAACATATCATACAAACTGCTGTACACTGACGTGCAAATATGCGACAGTGGGCCGATCATCCTGGTGCGGCGCTCGCGGGTCGTCTTTACAGTGTAATCTCACCTGCCTTGTAGACTATAGATGAGGCAGAGGTCTGCTAGTCAACTCTCGGTGTCTCATGGGGCTATGTGCTGACATGTTGCGCTATAGTACCTTCTGGACCAGCTGGTGAGTAGCATACAAAAGCGACCAGATATCTCGCACCGCTCACCTGCCAAGGCCTATAGCCAGCCCCATCACCCGATGACGATGCACTGTTGATCCAGTTGCGTCGCAGATTGCGAGACCTTCTGACCTCCCTGCGCGCCGGGGCGGAAGGCTCTGCATGACCTGGGGGAACGCTTCACTTACTCAGTCTTACTGCATACTTACGGAAATACTTATGGCTTACCAAGTACTTATCACGGCATGTGCCGGAGTATTGCAGTACTCTGTAAGCTGCAGCTGAGCCTGTAGCAAGCCTCAGAGCGAGCGTCCTTCCTGGGTGGGATTCCCTTGCATCATGCCGCCCCGTGTCACCGTCCCACCTCCCGCTCCTGACTCTCCACGCTCGTCACAGTCTCCGCCTCCAGTCGGCCTCCAAGGTGACCTCGAGCTGGAGCTGATGGGCCTTGCAAACGCACTCTACAACTTAGGAACCACTGTCGTCAACGACTCAACGAAAGAGAAAGATAAGCCGGGAGGTGGGAAGCAGGTTGGACTGCGCGTGTGAGTTGCAACTGGACTGGGTGCTAAGCTTGACTGAGTGTTGCACAGCAATGAGATTATCGGACATTTGTCCACAATCGACGGCATGTCACAACATGTCCAGACCAAGATACCCATGCAGATTCTTGTTGACATCGACAATGGTCGCAATCCTATGCATCTGACGAAGGATCGCCTGGAGCGTGCGGCGACAGAGAACCAGTTCATGAACGGCAAGATTACAGCCCTCGAGGTATGCGCTGGTCCCTGGCAAGAGAAGGCTCGTTCTGACCTGCGCTCTCGGTAGTCGTACCGCTCCATGCTCGACGAAGCATTGGCGCAGACCTTCCCCGAGCTGGCTTCGCAACTGTCCACGCATTCATCTCAAGCTGGCCTGCCCGAGTCGCAGAGCGCTGGGCCGTATATGAATGGAGAGCGCATCGGCAGTACATGAACCGCTACTTTCCCTAACCTTGGCCCGCGGAACCCTAGCACCATGTGTACCACACCGCTGTATGCCAGATTCGGTAGTCATGAGCTGCATGGCAACGAACACGATTTAAATTCCGTCTGCGTCGCCAGAGTACCGAGTACATGTTCAACGAGCTCGCTGTCGAGGTCGTCGTAGGCAGACACGGAGAAGCCATTCATTCATTATGGACAAGACATCGCCATGGCGACTCATCGAGGGGAACGACCGGAGCGATTGCCGAGCAGCGGGTGCCTTGGATCCGTCTCAGAGATGATCTTGCGCAGTCTCTCCCTTGTCTCTTTCCCCTTCGTCACGTCCCCGCGCTCGCGCTCTTCTGTAGCTGCCTCGTTCTGCTCACGCCGCTCCGCAGGACGCACGCGCGGTGCTTGCGAGCTATCAACATGTCTGGGATTTACGACTCTTATGCCTCCTTGAACTCCAAATCCTCAAGAACAGACGTCTCTGACGCTTTGCAAAGCATTGTCAATGGTGGGGTTCAACGCGTCTCCATCAACTCAGTTATGCACATGCCAATCTGTTTCACAGCGCCCTTGTCCTCGGTGGACGAGAGCACCCGCCGGAAGCTGGTCGATCTGCTTCTGCACGACCTGAACGCATGCAAGGCAGACGATGCTCAAGCGAGATTGACGACCTACGGTGCGTCGCGTCATCAGCTCGTCTGTTACGCAGCTCATCTCTTCGCCGTTCCTGCTTCCTTTACAGATCTTGCTCAAGGTCTTCTGGCGCTCAAGTCTCTCGCTAAACACCCATCAGGAGCGCGCATTCTCGCTTCCGCGCAGAACCTGTCGGATCTGCTTGCGCTGTTCAAGACGTACAAGGATAATCACGAAGCAGGCTGTGAAGCACTGCGCTGCGTAGCCAACACACTCCTTCTCGTCGAGACTTCTCGTCAGACGCTGTTGGAGAAGGATGTCAATGGCGGAGAAGTCGCAATGCAACTCCTGGAGGTACGCGGGCACTTCCCCTCTCAAGCTTCCTTGACTAAACGACATACTCACTCTAATCATAGAAATCCACTTTGCCGGATCATGTATTCCTCGCGTCACGTATACTGTTCCTGTGCACCGCGTCGTCTTTTTCGGCCAGTGCGTTTATAATATCGCTGGTTGAAAACAAACCTCCTGGACGACACTTGAATGCGATCGAAATAATCGGTTCGCGGCTGGACTCGTTGACAGGCAGTATCCTCGGTGGTATGAAAATGGCGCGGGAAGCTATGACGGACCTCCTCAAATTTACGTTCAACATTTTGGCTCACTACCCGAAGGTGTGTCAATGGCGCACTTTCCGGTGCAGGTCAGGGACTCACCCTCTGGCCTTCGTAGCTTATCGACTGTGAACGCGTCACGGACCTAGGAGCAGGCGACGGCAAGGTCATGGGCGAGTACTGGAGTGAGCGGCTGGACGGGTGCGTTTGCTTTATCAACCTTTTGGATCGTCATCTCACCCCCAGATAAAATAGCATTCTTCCCCCCCTGCTCCGAGCATTCAACACCCTACCCCCGTCGTTTCCATCCCCCCTTGCCCCACCTCTTAGTCACATCATCCACGCCCTCATTGCCACGCCTATCACCACTACTCTACAACCGCAGTGGTTCACCTCCCACTCCCCGGCAAATTCGGGTCGCCTGAGCTCGTCTACTTCAAGTCCCGCTTCACCTGTTCTCTCGCCGTCGTCGAGCGACTCCAAAGACGCAAAACATGGGGCTTTTGACCGCGCCTTCTCGAGGTTGACTGTAGGCCGTCGATCCCAGTCTCGCGCGTCTTCTCCCTCCCCGCCGGCTCGTTCCGACAATGTACAGCGCGCCTTCGACCTGCTTGAGGTGTCGCTCAGCCACTATCTACCAGGGGCGAGCGAACCCGACGACCCATCAGTTCGCAAATTGGCGAAGGATGAAGCGGATAGCACACTGGACGAACTGCTTTGCCCCCTTGTCATGCTCGTGACGAAACTCGTCACAGCCGACACCGCCACTCGGGATCGAGTACGGGAATGGATCCTTCCTACGAACCTGGACAGAACAAGTCCGCTTGAAGGACGACCCGATCTTCTGGGCCGGATGTTACGCTTGTTGACGAGTGTGTACCACCCAAGACTGAAGGACGTTTCTGGGGAAATGCTGTTCGTTCTGTGTAATTCTGATGGTCAGTATCACAGTTCCAAGGGACGTTTCTCCATGCTAATAAGACCCCAGCCACGATACTTATGGCGCAAGTCGGGTACGGAAACGTTGCGGGATACTTATTTAACAAAGGAATTGTTACTGCGCCGCCAGGCGACGCTGGTGGTGCTCCGATATCCGCGGATGGAGCGCAAATCAATCCCATTACCGGTGCTGTTCAGGAACCGCGAGAAGAGGTTGAGATGACAGAGGAAGAGCGCGAGGCCGAGGCAGAGAGGTTGTTCGTGCTCTTCGACAGACTGGAGAGGTCGGGAGCGATTCCTCCGAGTTCCAATCCAATCCGGAGGGCCGTTGAGGAGGGTCGTTTTGGTTGATGTGCGTACAGCCTGCGGGTGTATTGATACTAAATTATGGGAGGCCGATGTCTTCGTCCATTTGCGCGAAGCCATCCATCGAATTCGTTATTTATCTTTCTGCGTATTACATTGGTTCAGTGTCCGCTCGTACCTCTACTGTACTCACCTCGGCATCTCGCACAGAATGGCGACTTGCCTATTTCCAGAATGAAATGGTTGCACTTGTCAAGTAGAGATGCATAATGAAATTCAATGGTCTCGCGAGCAGAAACATGATGAAGCATGCGACAAGAACGTACACAGCAGCGACGCCTCAAGGAACGGGTATCTGGGAAGCATAACTAATCAAACGTTACTCTCTTGCCCTCAAACTGTGTGATCCCGCCAGTCCGTGCGCCGCCACGGCCGCCACGGCCACCACGGTCCCCTCCTCTACCACGACCACCGCCGCGACCACGACCGCCACCCTAATTGACAAGCCAGTCAGTATTGGCAAGTTATACGACAGTCCCACTTACCCGTCCGCCGTCGAATCCTCCAAAGCCTCCCCGTCCACCGCCGCGACCGCCGCTGAACCCGCGACCGCCTCCTCCACGGCCCCCTCCTCCACGACCTCCACCGCTGTCATCTCTCGGCTGCGAGAAATCCAGTCGGACATTGCGTCCGGCAATTTCTTGGCCGTTGACAGACTCGTACGCCTTCTTCGCTGAGTCCATGTCCGAGAACTCCACGTAAGCGAAGCCCTTAGGCTTTTGGGTTTCCCGGTCTGTCGGGACACGGACACTCTTCACATCGCCATACTCCGCAAATACCTCCCACAGTGCATCTTCGGTGGCGTTCCAGCTCAAGTTGCCGACGAAGAGTGTGCTGGAAGGGGCGCTCGGAGTATCACCGAATGCCTTCGCGCGCTTGTCCGTAGAGGCAGCCTTGTTGTTCGGAATGCTCTTGTCGATGTTGACCGGGCGACCGTCAATCTCCTTACCATTGAGCAAGAGCGCAGCCTCAACAGCCTCGGGCGTGGTGAACTCGACGTAGCCGAATCCTCTCGACTTGCCGGTGTTGCGGTCCATCTGGACCCGCGCGCTGACTACCTCGCCGCACTCCGCGAACTCGGTTGCGAGCCAGTCGTTGTCGACGTTCCATGATAGTCTGCCAACGAAGATGGACGTTACAGGGGCCTCGCCGTCTTCTGCGGGAACCGCGGCTGCGGAACCGTTGGCGAGCTTCACTTTCTTGGGAGGGGCAGATTCATCCTCGTCGGCTTTACGCTTACCTGGAATTGAAGAGGATTATTAAGGCGGTTGATGGAGGACAGGTAGATATAGATACCGTTCGCCGCCGGCTTAGCGTCGGCCATTTTGACATCGCCATCATCGTCCTCTGACGAGCTTTCCTCGCTCGATGAGCTCCCGTCCTCCTCGTCATCTTCAGCAACGACGGGCTTGGGGAGAGCAGCCTCCTCAGCATCGGATTCGTCATCATCACTGGACTCATCGGCCTTTGCAGCGACCGACTTCGGCGCAAGCTTTGCCTCAGCCTCATCGTCCGACGAGGAATCTCCTGAATCCTCGTTGGAAGAATCGCTGTCCGATGACTCCGCCTTCGCGGCAGGTTTGGCTGGCTTCACGGCCTTCGTAGGAGTAGGCTTCGCCTTCGGTGCTGCTTTCGCAGGAGCCGCTTTGGCGGCCGTAGTCTTGACTGGTGCTGCTTTCGCTGCTTTTTGCTTTTGCGGGGGTTCCTCCTCGGAATCGGAGTCAGAGCTGCTGTCGTCTGATGACGGAGGGGCGGCCTTCGCGGGTGACGCTTTTACTTGAGCAGCCTTGGGCTTCTCGTCCTCAGAGTCAGACTCTGAGGATTCCTCACTTGAGGAATCAGCGGCTGCAGCTGCTTTGGCCTGATATGGAGTGTTGAGGTTTGCAAGGAAAGACAGAAAAAACAGGCTCACCTTGCCGTTAGACGCAGCAGCCTTGGTGGCGGGTTTGTCTTCTTCATCTGAAGACTCGCTCGACGAGGGATCTGCAGTTTTCTTTTTGCCCTACAGACACGAAGTTAGGAAGGAAGAGGATACTCCGGATAATACACACCTTCGCTAGGATGTCCTTCGAGGACACCGGGACAGCCTGCTTGGCGGGTTTCTTTTTGTCGGCGATGCCCTTGGACTTTTTGTCGGCCTTGGGAGCGGGCGGGGCGGGCTTAGCAAGCTTTGCCTTTTTGTCGGCCGTCGCAGGTGCCGACGCCTTTTTGACAGCCTTCTCCTTCTTGTCGACTTTGGCCATTGTGGTAGGGAGATGCGAAGGGGATGGGAAGAGCAGCGAGCACCGGGAAACGAATCCGAAATTTTGACGGTCCCTGTTCGGCAACGGTTATGTCAGCATTTCCGTTATATCCGTCCACCGTCCTCGTCTCCTACTTACTTACTACAACCACATTATAATGGACGCAGATGGAAACTTTGACGTACTCGTCCTCGGCACAGGACTGACGGAATCTATAACTGCTGCGTGAGCCTTGCCACAAACGCATCTCATCTGGCACTCAAGTATTCCAGGGCGCTTTCTAAGGCAGGCTTCAAGGTCGTCCACCTCGACGTCAACCCTTACTATGGCGCCGACGAAGCCTCTCTTACCCTCGACGAGCTCGCCAGATGGGCTGACTCTCGCGCGCATCCAGATCCCGCAGATCCGAACCCCTCTCCGTACCTGTTGTCGCAACGGGAGACATTCAAGGCCATACATCGATCGCTGGTCATCCCCGAGCACGCGCGCCATTATTCAGTCTCGCTCTCACCAAGCCTCTTAACCTCTGTCGGCCCGCTCATTACCTCCTTGGTCTCATCGGGCGTCTCGCGTTACGGTGGTTACAGACTGTTAGAGAGAGTCGGGATATATGACCGCGAAGTCGGAATCAGAAGTGTTCCGGCCAGCAAGGAAGATATCTTCAAGTCTCAGGAAATGACTCTACTGGAGAAGAGGCGGCTTATGCGCTTCTTCATGTTTGCTTCCAGCGACTTCGAAGGAGTGAAGGAACTTGAGGGCCACGAGGAAACGGGTTTTGTTGAATATCTGCAGTCTGTGTTCTCGCTCCGGGCTCAGGTATCAGACGCTATTGCGTACGCGTTGGCATTCTGCTCAACTGCCGCAGGTACTGTCCTTCCCCGTTTGCATGGTTGCAACCTGCTGAAACTTCAACACAGAACCTACTCTTCCCGTTCTCCAGCGTTTGCGCCGGTACCTCCGGTCATCTGGGAGGTACGGTGCTTCACCGTTTCTTGTGGGTCACTATGGTGGATCCGGTGAGATCGCACAAGGGTTCTGTCGCGTTTCTGCGGTGAATGGAGGAGTCTACATTTTGGACCGGCCGATCCAATCTATCACACCCCCGCATACCCAACCTATCGCATCTTCACCCGTATCAGAGAAGAGTCTCTCAGGAACTGCCCCTATCTTGGAGAGGAAGTACACAATTATGCTCAAGGATGTCCCGGAACCTCTCACCGCAAACATCATCATATCGTCCCCTTCTCAATTGCCACCAGGCCTGCGAGACGCAGCACATCTGGTGTCTAGCACAAGCGACTCCCCTGGCGAATCTTTCGCGAGGTGCATCGCCATTCTTGATCGCCCCATCCCATTTCCACCACCTCCTGCGACGCCCGACGTCTCTTCATCGGGAGATCCTGCCAAGCCTGAAGGCCCATCGGACAGGGCCGCCTCGGAGGGTGAAGAAGCTGCTAAGCCGGTGGACACGGCTGTGCTGGTGTTTCCACCTTCGTCTCTGGACGGAGGGTCATCCACAGCGGCAGTTCATGCTTTTATAACTGGGCAAGGGACTATGTCAGCGCCGCAAGGGAAATGTGAGTAAAAAATATTTGCAAGACTTCGTTTGTTTACGTACTCAATCTGCCGATAGACATCCTGTATCTCTCTATCGCATTCTCAGACTCGGAGAAATCCCCAGAATCGCAGCTCAAGCCGTACCTTGATGCCATTCTTTCCCTCATCTCTTCCAGCGACGACGGCGCAAGTACGGCGGAAGCGTTGTTCAAAGTATTCTACATACAGCATCCCCATCAGACGCCGACTTTGGCGACAACAGGAGCAGAACCTGCGACTGCCCTTCTCATACCCTCTGTCTCTACTGCTTTGACCGAAACAGCGGACGCCGCCAGCGTCGCCGCTGAGGCCGTTTTCTTCAAGGCGGTCGAGATATTGAAGGCGAAGCACCCGGAGGCTTGGAGTGCACGCGATACTAGCGAGACCAAATCTAGAAGCGGAGGGGATGTCTTTGAGGAGATCGCATTCTTCCCACCGACAGAATTTGATGACGCGGAGGACGCTGGAGAAGAGTGGTAGTCCCAGTTCGCTCCGGTGCTGCCCGTATTCATTGGATTGCTTATGTTCTATTTCACGATGACATGACCTGAGTAGGACAATACATGATATTCGAGAAAGCGAAGCTGGTGTGTAAGTGTGCTACAAGAGCTCTGCACTTTAGTATACGTTGTGCTTCGGGCCTTCGCTAGCCCTGGCTATACGCCGAACCCATTGCTTGATTTTCTTCACCACCCCTGGCGTTGACTGTTCCTGCAAGTGATGCATCTGGCGACAAAAGCGACGGCGACAGTGATCGCCTGTCTGTTAGGTGGGAGGGCTTCAACTCCTTGTGGCCAGGCTGGGGATAGTCATCGGCGTAGTCCGAGGCCTTGAACATGGTATGAAGAGGAGGGTCACGGCGCAAGGAGTGCAGATGGTCTTCACAGGATGGCGACTTGGTGGAGACAGAAGACGACCAGAACCCAGGTGGCTCTGAGGAGCTCGGCGACCCGTGGATGACATGAAGAGGAGGATCACGACGCAAAGAGTCCAGGGGTTTGCGGGAGATATCATCTTTAGGGGCTATGGCGCATGGAAGGCCTTAAGCGAGAAGATCGAGGGGGTCGAGCCGGGGGACGAAACCGCTTCTGTCACCGTCAGGGAAACAGTCGCAGTGGCCACGATGCAGCTGGGATTGTTTGGAGCCTGACGCTTCTTGCGGCGCTCGAGGTGACGCTTGAACAAGCTGCGAATGCCTGTGAATGCATGCGATGTGTTCGTAGTCTCTTTGGTTGATGACACATCAAGGCAGACCGCAGAGAGGTGACCAACATGATTGGGTGCGCGACGTGCCTCGGACAACAGAGGTGACGTGTACGTGAAATCGGGATAAAGATCTTCGCGAGGCGCAAGTGCATCCCCAGATGGAATGTCCAAACCGTCGCCGTCCGAACGCAGCTTGTAAGGCACTGGCACAATCAAAGGCATATTCGTCCGCGCCGCTATGGCAATCCAGTCGCTGCTCAAATATAGCGTCAGCCTTTACGAAAGGTCACAAAAACACTGCGAAAGCTTACACGTCCTCGAAGAACGCGTGAGCCTTCATTTCATCCACGGACAGACGCGAAGAACAATCTTTCTGAAGTACCTGTAGACAAGGAATTTCAAGATTACGACGAGAAGGGACGTAAACTACTGCTTACAGATTGGATACAGTCTCGAGCCTCTGGTGACACGAGGTCCGAGTCCTCGAATGTGGGGTCCTTGACAAGGATCATGGCAGCCATGACAATCGGAGGGTAATCACTGAACCCATTGCCGAAGGGCAGCTAGCGGCGGCGTGGGTTGACGGACTTCAGAAAGATGAGGTGATTGGAGGACTTACCCGGCCCGTCAGAAGGAAGTAAAGCAGGACGCCCATCGCCCAGAAATCGACGCCGTAAGAATACGGCTCCTTATTGATCATTTCAGGCGCCATGTAGTCAAGCGTCCCACAGTCGCTTCTTGTGCATCCTGCAGGGATGTCGTTGTTAGGGTCAGGGGGCGAAGCAACCTCCGAGTCCTTGAGGTCGCGCACGAGGCCGAAATCGGCCAAGACGATGTGGCCTTCTGAGTCAAAGAGTATGTTTTCGGGCTTCACGTCTCTATGCACCATTCCCAGGCCATGAAGCTCGTCGAGAGCCAAAAGCTGCGTGAAGGATTGAGGGATTGGTCGAGACGTTGCAGACGATAGTACACACCAGCTCTGCGATGAAGACCTTTGCGTATGCTTCTGATAGCTTGCCCTGCCTGTCGACCTCGGATCTCAGGTCACCATTTGCGCAATAGTCCTGGAGCGAACGGCGGGTAAAACTCAGCTATAATCATGAGGAAGGTAAGGCGAACCGTTGCGAGGAAACAGTGACTCTCATCCCGCCAACTTGCATGTAGCTGAAGGAAGGCTTTGCGCCCCTCCACTCTGCGCAACGCCCGCTGCTCGTCGAGGCAGAGCTCCTCTGTGACCTTGACTGCGAGGTCCTTCCCAGTAAGGCGATCCTTAGCCATATAAACAGCACCGAAGCAGCCGGCGCCGAGAACCTTCAGAGGCTGGAGATCAGCCACGCCGTACGTAGCCTTTTCGGGAAAATAACGACGATCATCGCTTGCAAAGGTGCGCTCGGTCGTCGATGTTGAAGTCACGGATCCCAAAGGCGGGACTATGGTGAACGACGATGACGCGGATGCGAAGGAGGCTGGCGACGAAGTGTGCTCCGCCTTCATGACTGTCAATTGCGACCCACTCCTGATCCCACAGTCCGCCTTTCCAGTGAGATACTGAAACGATACAGGTAAGTGCACGCGCAGGGCTCAAGCCTCATAGCGGTACCGACATTAAGGCCGAGTCCAAGTCGATAGGCGAAGTGAGACCCTCGGCGATCTTCACTGACTTTAGAAACAGGCGTGGCCTAGGATGTTCGCACTATTAGCGGAGCGCGTCAAAACTCCGAGCAAGAACGTACTGGGACTACGCCGACGAGCTCTGGGGCGTTGATTGTATCTTCAAAAGCGCCCTTTGGCTGACCGTCGTGTAATAAGAATCAGCCAGCCCGTCTACAGACAAGATCTTACGAGCTCCTGGACTTGAGCGGGGGTGATCTTGATCTTGACCATGGTCGAACGATATTCTTGATGGATGAATATGGGGGGAAGAAAGCACTACAGGACCGGCGAAGGGTGGCAGGCTCCTTGAGAATTCACCAGCGTTTGGTTCAGGACCGCCAGTCAGAAACGGGCGCGGCGGAGCATGTTTCTTGTGAAGACACTCTTTGATATCGCTGGGAGAGCTAGCAATCCACACAAAGCACTGGCGAGATCGAAGGGGGTATGAGGCGGGCTGTGATGCAACGAAAGCCTAAGGGTCGACGAATATGAGATAGTCAGTCCGAGCGCGACGCGCAAAGAATGCGCAGGAATCGAGACAGAAAACTCGCGGACTACATGGTCGGAGAATCCGTGAGAGGTGCGCAGTGCATTGATGGCGGATAAGTCGAAGTAACTCATCTGCCGGAAAGAAAGTCAGCGTTGACGTTGACGATGAAATGCAACCCTTGATCCATATATTTCCCTGTCATCGTCGGACGACGAGAAATGTGACCGAACTGTGTCGTCACAGAGACGCTCACAGGGTGTTGAAGCTGTGCACTCTGGGGCATGGCGCTGAATGAGATGAGACACGGGGCTGGATAGTCATAAGGTACAAGGCTGGGGGGAGGCAGGGGAGGCAGAACAATCACTCGATCACTCTAGCTTCTCGAGGGCCTCCAACCGTGACAAGACAACATCTTTACTCGTTTCTTCCACTTCCCCTGCAAGGAATATCTCGTCGAGGATGGCGTAGACCTGCCAAGCCTGTCAATATCGATGAAGACTGACATGCAATGCCACGAGCCTTGTAGAAATTGAACACGAGATCGAGCTCGCAGACATTGTCGAAGAAAGAGTCCAAGATTTCGACGAAGAGGTGGATGGCTTCAAGGTATGCGAGCTCGTTGTCGTTGGCGTCCACGCACACGCAGAAGAAGAGTCCAGCATAGCGCCGATAGACGACTTTGTAGTTCCGGAACTGGAGAAAGTCAAGCAATGTGCGATACGAAGATGCAAGAAGTGCGCACCTCGACAAAATTGGACTGGTATTTCTGATCCCGAGGGGCGACTAGGCGGTGGACGTCGCCCCGAAGCCGAACCTTCTCCTCGTCGTCATATGGGACATACCATTTGGAAAGGCGAGTTTTGCCTTGGCGATTCTGAAGTTTGCATCAGACTCTGTGCACGCTGGAAGGACAGAGTATATAGGCTTGCCTGGACGAGGATGAAACGGATCATGATGGCTGGTGCAAAGGCGGTGACTACCGGTCATCTCACGCTTCGGGCCTTGGAGAGAGATGGCTCATTAGTTCTTAAATGTGGGACTCCAACGCTTCATGGGCCGCCGACACATATGAGTATGTACGCAGAGCTCATCGACTCTGCCGCTGAAATATCAAGTGAAGCCAAGCTTCCAAGTGCCAGTGCCAGGAAAACTACATAAGGTTAGGGCCATGACGTCGTGGCTATATATGTAGCCTGCAGTCACGGTGCCAGTCCTCCGCCAGAGGATTCAATCTCTTATCCCAACCACGATGTCGCCTGCACCGTTCGCCCTTCGAATTCAACACGGTACGCTCTCACTGTGCCCTCTTTTGTCCATGTTCTTAAGACCCTCGACTTCTCTTCAGGTATCACCGGTGGCTTCGCACCTCCGCGCCCGTCCGCAGTCCACGAGTTCTCCCTCGAGCCTTCCTCGCAGTTCATCGCCCTTACCTCCCAAATCCGTGACCATGGCACACCCACTTTGCTTGCGCACCCATCCAAATCAGTCCACGTCTCTGACGAAACCACCGCTCTTGTAGACGAACTCCAGACAATTCTGAAGCGCCTTCCCACCGAAAACCCACCGTCCACCGATATATACCAGCGAGACATTGGTATCTTCTGGCAAGGATCGGATGGCTTCAGCTGGTTCAATGCCGCCCCCAGTGGATGTGGTGGTTTTGAAAGCGACGTGAAGGTCACGGATGACGATAAGAAGGCGTTCGGCAGGGCTATCGAGATAACAGAGGACCTGGTGAGCAAAGGTGTGGCGAAGGAGATTGCATAGGAGCCTTTAGCTGGACCCAGGTGCTTACAGTATGGTTACGGTACGCTACCAGCGGATTGATTAAATCGTGTATCGCTTTTATGAGGACCTGATACAGTACTTACTAGTTTGTATACGTATCGCACACTGTTGTACGATTTTAACCCCCCTCTGGCCTGCCCCGATTCGTCCTGCATACATCGCGGTCGTATATATATATATGACAGGCTTTGTATCCCAGCAGAAACACTGCCTCTGCGCAATGTATTGCGGTCGGTGAACGTTCGGATGCCAGAAGTAGCATGCGGTTGTTGACGCTTGTTGTGCAAGAGCCTCCGATTCTAACAAGGACAAATACCGCGGGGCTACGCCGGGCGCGCGGCGACACCGAAGGACCACCAGTAGAATGCATCCGTCACTCCGCGTAGCCCACAAGCCTCTCATCTCCTTCATCGGCAAGCGTCAATGGGGTTCGTCTTGTGCTCTGATATGCTTCTGTGATGACACTTACTCCTTGCACAGCGTCGGAGCCACAGCATGCCCATCCCGCTGCACCAGCTCAGCTGAAGGAGACATTCTCTGACTTCTTGAAGAAGTTCGAGGGCTCTGCGAAGACAACTGCGAGTGCATCTGGAGGCTCAAGCAGCAAGAGTCGCTCTGGGAAGAAGGTTTTTGGGGAATTCTGGGAGGCCCCCGAGCGATTGTGGAACTCCAAGTCCAGCTACGTGGAAAACGCTGAGATCGAGGCAGTCATCGTAAGTTCATCTCCTGCCCGTGTGCAGCCTTCGCTAACCGCTCTTCTCAACCAAGTCTGGAGGCGCGTCGCTGCGGTAGACACATCCCTCCACACACTTCATAGAACCGAGATTGGGATCCGGCTGTAACAGCGCTATCGTAGAGGACACTCACCAAACGGCGTTCAGATTGGCTCATTCATTCACCCAACCCCAGGGCATCTCCCCAGCCTGCACCCAGCGGGCTCAAGTGCGACAGAACCGAAGATTGTACAACTACCCATGGAATGCTGCCAATATTGTACATTTAATCTTTCTCTGCATACGCCGAGAGGTGCTGCTCCAGTTCAGAGAGGCTCAGAGTACGCCATTGGCCCCGCGTCTTGACATTCTCCTCGTCTGCCGTCGAAATGATCCCAATCTCTACCTCACCCGCCTTGAAGTCTGTCGCATGCACAGTTGACAGTGCCTCGATTGCGAGCTATACGAGCCGGAGGCCGTCAATACTACCGCGGATAGCGAGAATAGACAAGGTCACACCTCGATGACTTGGGCGCGGCCGAGAGTCTTGCCCGCTGCAGGGGCATCATCTGCGCCCTTGCCGTTGTCCAACTTCTTCCACTTCTTCTCCAGATGGTTCATAGCCTCCTGTTGCTTCTGCCCTGCCGCTGTCGCGTGGAAGCCGACAAAGTACCCAGCAGGATCGAGTTTGAAGACTTGTGGCCCAAACTCAGGGTCCAAACCGATGAGAATCATCGCTGGGGTGTGCCTCAGTCACGTCTTCGAGGCATGCCGAGGGACCACGTACCGATGCCAAGCGGTCGCATGGCCGCTCGCTGTGTGTACACCTGATTGATGTTCGCCAGCCTGCGTGCCAGTGCATCCGGCGTAATTTCATAACCATATTTGTATCTGAAGTCGGTCGCCTCTTTACGTGCACGCTGTACTTGATACCGCGCGTCGGCTGCTCCGCACATGTCGCTAAGTTTTCCGGGCGCAGAGATATCGAGATCACGCACCGATGAGACCGGTCATGACACAGCCAATCGTCGGTGTGATGCTGAAGAGATGAGTGATGGTGGAAGCGTCAAGGAGCTTGTCCTTAGTGGGATGAGGTGAGCACAACAGTGTGCACAAGAGACACCACGTACTGGGACTTTCTTCTGTATGATGACGACTGCAGTGTCCTTCCCTCGCACAGAGATAGCCGTGTGGCCCGATCCTGAGATGGCCTTGAAGGCATACTCTGGCACGGCAGTCAGCACCCGGGACAGTTGCGACGAGACGAAGAGGCAGCTCACCGACTTGATACAACCGGCCCTCGGGCGAGAAGACGGTGAGGTATCTAAGTTGACATCAGTAGACTGAGCGTGTGAGAGCAGCGTATGCACACTACCGATCGTAGGATGTCCTGGACATTGTGGGGGAATGCAGAGGACTGGACGGCGACGCGCAAGCGGGCGAGACGCGCTCTAAACGTGGGAAAGCCGAAGGAACGTGACTGCCATCGACTCGGGAGTCTCGAGTCGCGATCTGGCAACTGGTCGCTCAACGTCTTCAACTCCGTTGTCGCGCTCGACGGTAATGAAGGACATTGTCTCGCACAATGCGCCCAAAGTCATGTACGTTTTACCCATATTGCGCGTCCACGGAGACTAACATCGCGCCCAGAAAACGGCTGCAGTTCAGCACGCTCAGCCCTCAGGATGTCGTTAAGATCTCCGAGTTTCAAGTTACCCACCGCGATCTCTACACATCTACTGACCGCGCCCCGGTGAAGGATGGGGTGCTGGATCGTCGCCTGGTGAGTTTGAGTCTTCGTTGGCTACGTCGGTTCTGATCTTGCCGCCGACCGCGCACAGGGAACGTCGGAAAAAGGCGCGTTTTGCGAGACTTGCGGACTCAGCGCGGTGGACTGCGTCGGCCACTATGCCTACATCAAGCTCGTGGTACCTGTCTTTCACATAGGATATTTCAAACATACCATCGGAATTCTTCAGTGTATATGCAAGGTATGCGCGTTTCCTATGTCCATGTGTCAATGCCCTCACGTCGTGGAGACATGCGCCCGCGTCCTTCTTGAAGAACCCGACCGGCGAACCTACGTCAAGCGCTTTCGCCGACCAAATCTTGAGAACATCCAGCGCCAGATTCTTGTCAAGGCCGTGAATGTACTTGCGCGCAAGACCGTGTACTGTCCTTATTGTACCGCGACCAACGGCGCCGTCAAGAAGGCCGGTGCGCTCAAGATCACGCATGACAAGTTCCGTGCAAAAAAGACCGCGGATGAGATGGAGCGATGGAAAAAAACGTTCGCCCCTGCTGTGGAAGCGCAGAAGGAACTGGGCATGTACATAAACAAGGCGATTCACGAGGACCTGAATCCCCTGAAAGTGTTGGATCTATTCAAAAGAATCTCTGACGAGGTGAGGTATATGACCAAGGTTCGGAGCAACAATACTCATACTTGGATCAGGATTGCGAGCTGCTGGGACTGCGTCCTGAATTCAATCGCCCTGAGGAATTCATCTGGCAATATATATCGGTGCCTCCCGTCTGCATTCGCCCATCCGTAGCCCAGGACGGCGCTTCTAATGAAGACGATCTCACTGTCAAACTGACCGAAATTGTTTTCACCAATGCCCTTATTAAGCAAGGCATCGTGAAAGGTGCTCCCACAGCTCAGTTCATGGTGATGTTGTTGCGCTCTTGGCCGCCTGCTTATAACTGAATCAAGGAATGTAGGAACAATGGGATTTTCTTCAATTGTCCGTAGCAATGTACATCAACTCCGAATTGCCAGGCGTGCCTTCACAGATGGGCCAGAAGCCAATCCGCGGGTTTTGTCAGCGATTAAAGGGCAAGCAAGGTCGCTTTCGCGGCAATCTCTCGGGCAAACGTGTCGACTTCTCCGGACGCACCGTTATCTCGCCGGATCCTAACCTCAGGATTGACGAGGTCGCAGTGCCCGAGCGTGTCGCTAAGATACTCACGTACCCTGAGCGAGTAACAAGTTACAACATCGAGAGGCTCAAAGAAGCTGTGCGGAATGGATGTGACAAGCATCCGGGGGCCAACTATGTCACAGCAGGCGCCACTGGGTACAAGAAGTATTTGAAGTTTGGAAACCGGAACAACATAGCAGACGGGCTGAGGTACGGCGACACTGTAGAGAGGCATATCATCGATGGCGATGTGGCGCTATTTAATAGGCAGCCCAGCCTGCATAAGGTTTGCTCCTGAAATCTTCTGCGTGGCCTTCGCTGACGGACATGCCTTGCAGTTGTCCATCATGTGTCATCAGGTATATGTTGGCGAACTCGTGCATGAATCACTACTCAACCACATGTCAGGTTAAGGTTCGTCCGTGGCGATCATTCCGCCTCAACGAGTGTGTCTGCGGGCCCTACAACGCCGACTTCGATGGCGACGAAATGAATCTCCGTACGTCGCCGGGGTCGTATCCATCATGTGATTCCTGAAGTGCGTGATTAGACATACCTCAGACCGAAGAGGCGCGGACCGAGGCATTCCAGCTGATGAGCGTCAAGCACAATCTGATCACTCCTCGTAATGGCGAACCCGTTATTGCCGCCATTCAAGACTTCATCACGGCGTCCTGGCTTCTTTCGCGGCGTGACCAATTCTTTGATCGTCGTCAATTCACCCAAATCTGCAGTTACTTCGCCGACGCAAATTTGCAAATCGACATCCCTCCTCCTACAATCTGGAAGCCCGTGCGATTATGGACGGGCAAGCAGATCTTCAATGTCCTGATGCGCCCGAATAAACAGTCCAAGGTGTTTGTCAACGTCGAATCCAAGTGCAACAAAGAGGAGAAGCCGAACAGAGCCTGCTATTCAAAGCGAATGACGCCCGTCCCGGACTTGTCCCCGAACGACGGTTGGTTGGTCATCGTGAACAGTGAAATCATGTGTGGGGTCATGGACAAAGCCACAGTTGGTGGCGGGAAGAAGAAATCGGTGTTCGGTGTCATTATGAGGGACTACGGACCCCACGAGGCTGCCGCGGCGATGAACCGCACGGCGAAGCTGTGTGCTCGATGGCTAGGTAAGCATTTCCTCACATCCGTCTCTACATTTCCTGATTGATTTTACAGCGAACTTTGGCTTCTCTTTGGGCATCAACGATGTCATTCCAGGGCCAATTTTGTCGGGCAAGAAGGACATCTTAGTCGAGGCGGCGTACGCCAAGTGCCAAGATTTTATTACTCTTGCGAAGAAAGGGAAACTCGAGAATAAACCCGGTTGCGATCAAGAGCAAACTCTAGAGGCAATGATTTCATCCGTGCTTTCAAAAGTGCGAGAGGAAGTCGGAGAAATTTGCATGAAGGAGTTGAGTCGTCACAACGCCCCTCTGATCATGGCTACGTGCGGATCGAAAGGCTAGTCTCTTTCTCTGAGTGGCTCAGCTTCCTGACCTGCGATCCCTAGGCTCCGTTATCAATGTCTCGCAGATGGTCGCCTGTGTAGGACAACAAATTATAGCTGGCCATCGCGTGCCAGATGGATTCCAAGATCGTTCCTTGCCCCATTTTCCAAAAAAATCCAGGGAGCCGCCATCGAAGGGGTTCGTTCGCAACAGCTTCTATACAGGCTTGTCGCCTACCGAGTTTCTTTTCCACGCTATCTCCGGGCGTGAAGGATTGGTCGATACCGCGGTCAAAACTGCAGAAACAGGTTACATGCAACGTCGTCTTATGAAGGCCCTGGAAGACCTCACTACACAATATGATTTGTCTGTCCGTAATGCTGCTGGTGGGGTCGTCCAATTCAAATACGGAGACGATGGACTCGACCCTGCATGCCTCGAAGGAGACGCTCAGCCCATCGAGTTCGTACGCGCTTGGAGCCATGCTAGTGTATGCTCAAATATTCCTCCATCGCCTGGCATGTCAACTAACTTGCTTGCAGTCTATCGCTTCCCGAAGTGCACGGGGTCTTCTTCCATACGAAATCTTGGAGAATGCTGATCGCGAATTGTCTGCGCCGAAATTCTTGCTAGAGTGCACTGCTGCGTACATCGAGACTGTACGCGGTTTCATTAGGGAGCATGTTGCTGATCGTTTGGCTCTGGCCCGCAAAAGCCGCAACATGTTTGAAGCTCTTGAACGGGACGAAGAATGGGATGCACACACAGATCTCTCCATGGGTGCCTCTGGTAAGTACGTGAGTTGCATCGCTCCTAGATCTCATTGGTCACACCTGTCGTCTTAGACGCAGAGAAAGCCATTGTGGATAACAAGGCGAAAGTGACTGAAGAACAACTGTTGGTGTTCCTAAACATCTGCTGGACCAAATACGTGAAGGCGAAAATCGAACCAGGTAAGATGATCCCTCAGTCATCACAAAAGTCGCTTGCGTATGCTTGCTTCACAGGATCAACTGTCGGCGCCGTCGGAGCTCAGTCTATTGGCGAACCTGGAACGCAAATGACTTTGAAGACTTTTCATTTCGCCGGCGTTGCTTCTATGAACGTGACGTTGGGTGTACCACGCATCAAGGAGATTATCAATGCAGCGAAGCTTATCAGCACACCTATCATCAGCTGTAAGCTGGTTACAAGTGACTCGGAAGCGTCAGCTCGGATCGTCAAAGGTCGTCTGGAGAAAACTCATCTTGGCGACGTGCGTGTACGGGTTCGTAGATGTGCTGATTGTAAGCCTGATCTTTGGCTGCAGATTGCCAGTGTTCTTGAAGAAGCCTGGGCGCCAGAGTACACATACATCGGAGTGATCGTTGATGTCGACAGCATACAGAAACTTCAGGTATCAAATACTTCCAAGGAAGGCAGGCAGTTTCTCACAAAACATTTCAGCTCGAAATGAACCTGGACGACATCAAATGGGCCATCGTCAATGCGAGACGACTAAAGATTAAACCAGACGTAGGTGCATATACGAAGACATGTCCATCGGTGCTGATGACCTCGCAGTCTATCACAATCATCCCTCGCAAGAATCGTCTTCGCATATATGTCGATGGCTTGGACAAATACTATCGACTGAGGGATCTGAAGAGGGCACTGCCAGATGTTGTTGTCAAAGTGCGCTCGCGAAAATACCTTCCGTGCGTCTCACTCAAAAACGACAGGGTGTTCCAACCATCTCTCGCGCCATCATCAACGTCAAAGAGAAGGATGACGGCCGAGGCAGAAAGGGCGACAAGGAGCTCTTGGTTGAGGGTTACGGCCTGCAAAAGGTGATGACGACAGAAGGTTTGTCTTCACATGCCAGTCGCGCGTCTTGATCTACAGCTCTCCTCACAGGCATAATCGGCGAACAAACATCATCGAATCACGTCATTGAGGTTTCTCAGGTCCTCGGGATCGAAGCTGCACGGGCCACCATCATCAACGAGATTCAGTTCATCATGGCGGAGCATGGTATGAGTATCGATCCCCGGCACGTAATGCTGCTCGGGGACGTCATGTCGTACAAGGTATGTACCTGTCTCTGGCGCGCGTACAGCATGACGCTGCAGCTTCTCAGGGCGAGGTCTTGGGAATCACTCGCTTCGGCGTTGCAAAGATGAAGGACAGCGTTCTCATGCTGGCTTCATTCGAGAAGACAACAGACCATTTGTTCGATGCTTCGGCGTACGGGAAGACGGACAGCATTGCAGGCGTCTCAGAGAGCATCATCATGGGCAACGCTGCGGCGCGATGTGGAACATCAATGTCAGCTTTCTTCTTTCTTAAGTCGCGACCGCTTTCTCACTTGACCATCCACCAGGCCCGCTCTCTACTCGCCTGCGCCTCATATCAGCAAACCCCGGAAGCTTCTATTTGAAGGTGCTTTGTGATATCTATTATCTACAGGGCTGTATCACGTATAGACTTTCCACTGTATAACCTCGCATTCATTATAACTCTGGTATATGTGCTTGAGATATGTAGGCTAAATGAATAACTACCGTACGCGTCTTTGGGCGGTTTGTCAGACGCTATCATGTCTGGATATGTTTGTCTCTGCTGACTGACGAGGATACTGGCCATTGTCCTCCAGGATGATGGACTGCATGAATTGCTCCGCGATGATTCTCTGCGCTGCGTACGCTCGCTCTGGCGTCGACAACCCTTCCGGAGGCTGCGGGAGAGTATCCGCACCGATGGTTGACGCTGTATCGCTGAACCCCTCGCTGAGCGTGTCCAAGTTCATGGGAATGTACTCCGGCGCGACAGAATGCGAATTTCGAAGGACAGGGAGGGGGGAATCAAGGGTGGGCTGCTGCCAGTATGTCGCCTGCGCTGGCTCTACACTTCCCCTGCTACCCACGGCCGGCAAAGTGGTTGGTTGACTAGGTCGTCCTCGGACCGTGGAAATGCGGGCACCCGAACCGAGAAGTAAGATGCCTTCAGGCGCTCCACGGAGTGTGATGCGGGATGTGTACTCGGCCATCCCGTCCCACGGCACTACTGCCTGCTCCCGCCTTTCCCTCCGTTTCACAATTTCGTTGCGGCGATCCACGGCAAAACCATCCCCAAAGTTCGCCAACGTCTTGCTGACCTGACCGCGATCGCTCGTCTTGCCGAAGGCATTGCTTAGCGCGTGGCGCCACGCCATCTTGGGAGAAGACCGCGGGTCACCCTGACACAGGAAATCCATGGACGCGTGCAGTGTGTGCACGCGAGTGTTGATCATCCGAGAAGAGATGTCGGCCCGCGGATCAGAGTGAGACGGGCGCATGAACACCTGCCGAGGGTCGGAATGAAGATGTTTGTGCTCGAGGACGAAGTAAGATGCATATACGAGGACGAGGACAAGGAGTATGACGACGCCGATAAGCAGAAAAGGCAAGGCAGCTCGCAGCTCGTGCAAAGCAGAGGCGCTGTCTTCATTGACTGGTGGAGAGGGCGAGGCGGGTGCCATTGGAAGACGTGAGTAAGGGGGCGGTGGCTGTAGAGAGGCATGCGCTTATGTATCCGTATAGTAGTCCGGAAGGCCTGTGGATAAGCTTCCAGTACCCGCCGAGTATGTTATGTCTCCAAAACCTGTTACCTTATCAGCATAATTCGCCACGACAGAAGGCGTGGAAGAGTACCTCTTCGAAACGATACTTCCCCCATTGCTTGTCGACATAATCAATATCCTCTCGAGGATACCAATATTCAAGACACATGAAAAACAGACAGTCAACGGCCAAGATGATCGTGAAAATCGGGCCAACGAAAGGACCAAGGCCCATGGTGCTGTTCGTAAAGGTGAGATGACCGGCCGTCGCGATAAATCTCTCCACGCACCGTTCAATCCTCGTCCAGAGATTCTGTGGCGGCGAATCCATGACAGCCCTGTACACCTTCTCCGTGCGCACAGCGACTTGCTTCCAATCATAGAAACCCCGAATGCGCTCGTGTGCTCTGTGTGGATCGTGCTTCCCGTGTTGTACAATATCGATGGCCTCGACGATTGCTCGGAAGATGTCATCCTCTGTTGGCAGCGCGAATGAAATCATGTCCTCCGGTAGAATCTCGGGTACGCCGCCCACGCGCGTGGACACTATGTACAAGCCCGCGCACGCTGCCTCGAGGATGGCAGTACCAAAGGCTTCGGTCAGCGATGTATTCAGAAAAATGGCTCCTCGGGTTAGGACTTTGGGAACATCGCGATGGGGCACTGGTCCGAGGAGCTCGATGCGGTCTTGTAGGAAGTACTTCTCCCGCATTTGGAGGAGGTCAATGAGTTTGGGACCATCTCCGCCTGGCCATGTGTCAGCAGTTGGAGGTAAGGTCTTAATGAAGCACCCATGCATGCATACCTACGACGAAGCGAACATTCGGGCATGCTGCACAGATACGAGGAGCAGCGGCCACAAGGAGATCAACTCCCTTGCGATATGCGAGACGCGAGACAACGACGATAGTGACTGTATCGCTACATGACAATGTGTATGCTGTGCGATATTGACTGTGCTCACCAGTGTCTGAGATCAAGGGGGTAGCAGCGGGCAAAAATTGGTCTGCGATGAGGGAGTTAGGAATGACATAAACATCCTCAGGAGCCAAGTTGGCGCGAAGGACGGTATTCTCCCGCCTGAGGAGACATCGATCAGCTGGGAGTAACGGCATAGTGCATTGATAATACCCTGTATGTGAAACACATATAGTTGCATCAACGGTGCGCATCGTGGCTTCCAGAAGCTTATTCGTCAAGATGCTGGCTGCATCTGCAAACCCGAACAGGCTGTGGTCCGTAAAGACCGTGCGCACGCCTAGAAGATGTGCATGTAAGATGCCTTCATGCCCAAGCGCCGACAAGCTTGCATGGGCGTGAATTAGAGTGATCCGCTCGCGAAGGATGATGTTGCGGAAGTAGGGCAGGAAGGTTAGAAAGTCGGGCAGTGTGGCGGAGGATACAAGGGTCGTGAAGGGGATGTAGTATACTTTCAGGCCGGGAAGTAACCACCGGACACCGACACGGTCAGGTGGATAAGAATGAGTTATCACTATGACCTGGAGGAGGATTAATCACAGAAAAAACGAACGGGGAGTAAACAAACCTTATGGCCTCTACGAAGGAGGTTGACGGACAGCATGTAGATGTGGTTCTCAACACCGCCGACGTTTGGATGGAAAAAATCAGATATCATGCTGCGGTCACTTGAGCACTCGGGTCCTTGAGGAACATATGTACGCACGCAATTGACAAGGGGCTGTTCGCCATGGCGAGCGCTGAATGAATGTTGGACGTTCAACCAGCAGTACTGCCAGCGGCGTCAGATGCCGGCCGGGCGCGGCGGCGGCCGCACCGACAGTGCCAGCACCAACCTGAGCCTCACACTGACTCCTGACTCGCATGGTCTCTGCCAGACAATCGAACATGGCCAGTGCTGGTGAGTAGTTCTCTGCCTGCCCGCCTCATGCAGTCCTAGGTGTCTGACGCCCGGCACCTGTAGAATTGCGCGACCTCAGAAGGATGCGTACCTCCCTGAAGACCACTGGACATCATACCTGGAGGTCGCCCCTAGTCTGCCAGAATTCCAAGTATATCTTCATAGTCTTTGCTCCCGGTTGATGCCTTACTTTCTGTTAGGCAATTGTGATCGCCTTATGCAAACGTCACTTCGACACGACGAAGCCTTTGTCGCAGCAAAGCAAAGAAAGCATCGCTATCGTTGAGGCGAAGGTGACCAACACTACACTCACGACTGAACATCGTGCTGATAGCACTATATCGACAGTTTCTCAAGGTTCAGCCTTATATCTCCAAGTTTGCCGGAATGTGGCCTCTTCACGACTCCCTGACCCGCTGGCTCAACGCCATGAGTGCAGTTGAGAGCGGGAGGCTAGCAAGGGATCGTGCTGAACGTACTCTCATGGACTTGGACAAAGATGATGCACGTTTGTCCGAATACCGCCAAGAGCACCACGGTCCAGAAGTACGCGCAGCTGCCACTGGCCCGGAGACAGATGTACCTCATGCAGAGGACAAACCCGCCACTAGTGAAGCCAGCCTTGTCTCCGACTCATACACTGTGACAAACATCAGGTCCGACGATGATACTATGGAGTCGGACGACAAATTTATCATTGTAGAGAAGCCCCTCATCGGAAGTGCAGACATGCCCCTTGATGATCCAGGCGTCTCGTCCTTGCGCACTGGATCTGCGGTCACAGTGCGTGTCCCCCGGGGGGCGTCGACACGGCTTCGCATTGAGGATGCGGTATGCATCGCCGTGCACATGGCCTATTTTTGCTCATATTTTCCCCGTAGACGGGCAATACTCTCCTGAACGTTATTGTCGAAGCAGATTGACCCGTCATGAGAGCCACGGTCAAGTCCAATAACCGGGAGCACGGTATTCTACACTTAAGTACAAAACGACTGCTGCGAGCAAAGTATGACTTGTGGATAATACAGATAATTTTGAGGAAAGATACAATCCATGATTAAGGCGAATCCAAGGCGTCCAACCGCACCTCCTCTGTAAACTCAGCCACCAACTGCTCCAGCTCGGTAATGAGCACATTCCGGTCCCATTCTGTTCTATGTTGCCAGATACGACCCAGGCATGACGCACGAAGCTGCTCTAGCTGCTCCACGCTCAGTCCGCTTGTGGAGTCACGGATACTGGAATGTAGGTGCGATAGGGCACCGTCGTCAACGTGAAAATCGGGCAGAGGAGTCGGATCCCTTTCGACCCCCATCGGCTCTAGCGCTAGCGCTTCGATAGTTTCAACTCCATAACCATTCGGCAACTCTGAAGGTCCCGGAGAATTTGACTGCGGAGGAGTGGCGGTCGGTTCGTGCTGGTGACCAAGAGAATCCCCTGCCGCATTGGTGACTGAAGTTGGGACCGGAGTAGTCGACGGAGAGAGTGTACTGGAGAATACGCCAGAGTGCCCATTTAAGATTGGCAATAAGGGCTGATGCTCCTCGACCGGGGCTGAAGAATGGGAGGTATCGATTGCGACGCTGTTCGCAAGCGGAGTTGAGGTGAGGTGTGGGGCTTCATGTTCATTGAGAGGCGGGGCAACATGGTGCAACGCTTCGAGAGGGCTAGGAGCAGGGTGATGCGCGTTGACCCGTGCATCTTCCACAACAGGAGGTGCGGGAGACTCTTCTTCGTGGCTCGCGACGCGTGAGCGTTTGGAACCACGAGCCTCGCCTTCCTCTTCCGCTGGCGACTCGTTGCTAGCTTCATTGGAGCGCTGCCGCTTCAGTCGGGCAGCGCGCTCCAATTTCAGGGGATCCGTGATAGCAATCTCGGGCTCGCGACCGTTGGTTCGTGCACTTCGTCGTGTGCCTGGGGCATAACCTTCACCGTTCGTCTCGGTCTCCGCCGGGCTTTTTTCTTTTTGCCTTAGCTTCTTCCGCTCTTGCCGCCGGACCAGCTCGCGGGCAGCCATGCGTTCGCATTCGAGACGAAAGTGGGGATCGAAGTCCTGTATGCTGACTTCTGTGGCAGTGTACATCGCCTGAGCACGGTGCAACCTTTCAGCATCTTCCAGCCTGCACACTTCGGCGTTGTGCACTATCTTGCCCACGTCATCGAGGAAATGCTGTGGCGTAAGGTATCGGTTCTTGTAGAGTTCTGCATGCATTCTTTCCAGGTCCATATTATAAAGTTGCGGGCTCGGTATCGCTTGTGGTGGCGGAGGAGGTGGTGGCGGAGGTGAAGGGGGAGGGAGAGGGAGAGGTAGAGGAGGCGCGTCGTGAGCCTGATCAGCCGGGATCATGGGAGTCGGGTCAACAACCTCTGTTCGTTCTTCGCTGACCACGAGGCCACTGGGAACTGACTGCAAGTCAATGGCGGTCATTGTGGCAGCCATTTCAACAATCTCGTTGACGACAGGAACAACCTCCAAGACCTCGGGTGCAGGGAGATGGTATTCCTCCTACAGCGGGTCCAAAAGTCAATACTTCGCAAACATAGGAATCAGTTAGGGAGCGACATACGATCGCTGACTTCGTGAAGCGCTTGAATTTCCGCTTCAACTCGGTCAATATTGGACCAAGCCGGTACCTGAGAAGTGTGACGAGGCGCATGTCATTCTCATCCTGCAAAGCTAATTCAGCTGCAGATGGGGCCCGAGGTTCGAGGGGTGGTGCGATGGGAAGTTCCTCCAAGACGCGTTTCTTGCGTTTCACGCCATCAGGAAATTGATTGGGCGGTCGCCTGATGTCTTGTAGAACGGACTCGAAGAATTGTTCTCGTTGCATGGCGTTTGACGGTCTAAATTCCACGCGACTTTCTCTTGCAGGACCAAACCAGGCTCGCACATCCCTAGGAAGAGAAAGGTACGGGGCATCCACGACGGCGAGGAGAAGGATGGGGTCCGTGGGTGCGAGCGAGTCAAGCATGGCACGAACAGTGCCTCTCGAGGTTTCTGAGACAGCTGCACACCAACTAAAGAGGGAAGGAATATAGATAACAGACGGCTGGTGTCGCTTGGCTTCCACGAATAGCTGTACGATGGCCGCTTCAGTGGTCTGCAAACGAGTAAGTCATATTATACACTGAGGAGGTGATATAAACATACCCTTGTCGCATCCGAGTGCAGTGTACCAAGGTCAAGGTTCTGGACATGATAGCCTTCTAGTAGATGCAACGCCGCAGCGCCAACATAATTCTGGCCCATTCCAACCAGTCCGTGGAGTAAGATGCGTGGCCGGTAAAGTCGCAGTGTCTCCATAGCTGTAGCGCAGGCTTAGCCGGCAGCGACGGGTGCGTCAAGGAAGCACTTACATTGCAGCATCATTTCTCGCTCCAACGCTCCATCTTCACCCTCATCTTCCCATTCCGCTTCCTCCAGTGCTGTGCGCTTCTTACCGATAGGCATAACTCTACCAAGAACGTCCTTGACTTGGCTGAGGTAATCGGACAGGAGCGGGACGAGCTGGGATGGTAGCGGAGAAGCAACAGATGACGACGAGCGAGCGGACGACGGGACCAATTCTGAGTAACCCATCAGCACTCTCATTCCTCAAACAGAAAGGAGGAGTACTCTTCACGGAGATCATAAAGTCGCGCAATTCCACATTGATTGTGTCTGGTTGTAGTAGAAGTCGGTCACTGGACTTGTAAATTTGAGGATAACGTCGTTGAACGGCGTTTAACGCCGCTTCTGTGCACAAAGCCTGCGAAAGATGTCAAATGAGTGGCTGGGTTTCCTATGGGCCTGACACACTGACCCTAAGATCCGCCCCGCCGTAACCCTTTGTTAACTTCGCAAGACCCTTGACGTGCTCCTCACCCCGGTCACCGTCCCATCCCGCCCACTTCTTTGTCATGATTCGCAAAATCTTTTCTCGCGCCTCGAGCACAGGTAAGGGAAAGTAGAATTCACGATCGAAACGTCCAGGGCGGCGCAGTGCCGGGTCGACGGCGTCCGGCCGATTCGTTGCGCCTATCACAACGACTTGTCCACGGCCGTCCATACCATCCATAAGTGCCAGCAACGTTGAAACTATGGACGCATGGATCTGATCTTGCTTTGAAGAGCGCACCGGAGCGAGACCGTCAATTTCGTCGAAGAAGATGATGCTGGGCTGGCAATTCCGGGCCTCTTCAAAGAGAAGCCGGAGCTGTCGTTCTGCCTCACCAACCCATTTGCTAAGAACATCTGCACCCTTGCGCATGAAAAACGCTGTTGGCAGTTAACATCTTTTTGAAGAAGTATTGAATGTAAGCTCACATATGCCCTTGCCGTTTGAGCGACTACTCGCGGCCAATGCACGAGCCAACAGAGTCTTGCCCGTCCCTGGTGGCCCATGGAACAGGACCCCGCGGGGTGGCGTGACATTGAACCTTTGGAAGACTTCAGGGTACAGAAGCGGAAGTAGGGTCATTTCCTTCAGCGAATTGATGTCTGCCCATATTTCATTAGGTAATCTCGCTGCGTCGGCGGATAGAACGTACGATCGTCTAAGCCACCAACTTCATCAAAAGTAACATTTTGGTTGACACCTAAGGGGTCGGCATCCGCAAGAGCTTTAACAGAATCGGTGTCAAGCTACAGGCGATATACAGACGATAAGTTGCGCACATACCAGCATCTCCAACCTTGCCAAAATTCGCGGGAGTGCCAGCTGCGGCAGCGAGATCGCTGGGCACAATGCCACCCACACCTCCTGTTAAGGCGGGACCACCTAGCCCTCTGTGCGGAGCACGAGGCGCGTCAGAGTCCTGAGTAGAGGTATATGGTGGGTTGAAGCATCACAGATCTAGACGCGGCATACGTACCGAGTCTTCTCCGGCGATACCCAAGAAATGACCAAGTTCAGCACCTGTAGCGCTCCAACCGGGACCCTTCTTCCGATTCCAATCGCTGCGGCCCCCGCCAGCGCGCCCCCGACCAGGCGGCTTCGGCGGAGCGGAAGGTATCTCTTCAAGCGGAGGAGGGATTGCGTAGTTGACCTTTGCTCTCTGCCGTAGAGAGTACGGTCGCCCGTCGACCGGAACCTCAACCTCAACTTCCACCTCGCCATCATCTCCATCTACCTCGATATCGGACGACGCCTCTGGAAAAGCTTCCATAGATTCCTCTGCGGAGTTCGCAGACGCCTCCGGCTCATCAATGTACCCGTCGGCATCCTCTTCTTCCTGGGCACTCTTCCGCGTGCGCATGCCTGGGCGACCGCGCATCAGTCGGCGCGAGCGGGATGGGAAGGGTTGCTCCTGCCCAAGCGCAGCAGAACGGCGCGTCCGACGCGACCCGTTACTGGTTGAAGGCTCTGGCTTCTTGCTCTGGCTGCGAGTGGCATACCGCCGCCCGCCCGCGGATTCGCCGTCGTCACTGCTTAGCACCATAGAAGGATTTGCCCGCGTTCGACGCCCTGAGCGACGGGGTGCTTCTTCCTCTCCGTCTTCGTCGTCCGCGGCGTGCTTGACTGGGTCGGAGGCAAGGTCAGCGACTGCAAGAGGATCCGGCTCGCTGTCCGATTCTTTGTAGGACGCGACCGCAATCCGGCGCCCCCTGGATGATTTGGAATACACCTTCGTGGGAGACGGGTTCTCTTCGCCTTCCGCGTCTTCGTCCCCCGCTGCGTCCATGTCAATGTCCACGGAGTTGTTACTCTCGTGGTACATGGAGCCAGAAGCTTGGCTGTGCGCAGAACCGATGCTAGCACGGTTACGCAGCTGCATTGGGATCCTGATGGTGAAAGGGGTGGATGAGGAAGGCCCGACGATGTGTGTGAGGGGACTCTGAGGGTTGAGTATGTCTTCGAATCCTCTGGGTTGATGCGGCAGGTCTTCGGGATATTGCATGGAATAGACGACGCAAAGAAGAGGCGTGCGCGACTTCAATGCTGGAGACCTGCCAAGAGCAAACCGGTGTGGGGTGGGGGTGGGGGGATAAGGGAGTGAGGGTACGAAGTCGACGCGAAGTGACAAGGAGCGTTTGACAATGCAGGATGCGTGACGCGTGACTCTCTGCTCGCGGGTCCACGGCACTGTCACATCTCGTCACAGCGCCACAATTGTGACGCGGGTCCTCCCCCGTCCTCCTGCCTGCAACGACGTCTCCCTCCATTTTGCAAACTTGCCCAAGCGACTATGGCGAGACGGGTGTTTTCGGTCGTGGACGAAGAGAGCTGCTTCCTTCCGCGTGAGAAGATGAAGTAAACCTCGTTCTGGCGAGGCGCGATCGATGCCGACCGACGGTGATTGTGAGGGCGTCTTGAGGAGGACAGAGGTGGTGGAAGTTCCGGGGCAAGCAGCACTTTTTGCGCACTTTTCGTCGTCGTATCCGTGCCCGGCACAGGCGTGACCGCGTGACCCAGTCACGGTCACACCGCGTTGCGTGTGTGACATGGCGCGTCGCGGCCGAGTCCGCCGCCGCCGCTCCTCTTCGCCGACAACGATGGCCACCGACAGCAGCAAGCTGAAAGGCAAAAGGTCTCTTTCCTTCCCTTCCGGCAGCTGCGCGCTATCCTCTCAACCTGATGTCCAGTTTCACCCAGATATACGACTCGTTGCCCCCCGATGCTCAACGCGATCTCCTGGAGAGGTACCTCGCACCCGTTCTCGATGATCTACCCGAAGGGACCACCAACAAGGTCTTTACTGCGGCAAGAAATATGCAAAAGCGCTACGCAGGCATGCCCGGGCTTGATCTCCAAGCAAAGCAGGCCGAACTCCATGGCCTCCTGCTGGAGCTCGACCGTGACGCGAAGCGCTACCTCGTGAAGGAGCGCTCTATTCGCGAGGACTTGCTTGACGAGCTCATCGACTCGCTCTCTGGATGGATGAGTGATATCTGGTCCGTTGTCTACGAATATCAAACCAACTTCAAGCTCGCGCACCAATGCCTACTGTTGGCAGCGGATACTATAGCCAAGGTCGCGCTGCCTGCCGGCGGGTCAGAACTTTTTCTGTGATTACAAGGGTGCCAGCACTCAATCTTCATTTCATAGATGCAAGTGTGCAACAATGAATCTGTACATATCCACCGTCATACGACGGCGGAAGACACGGAAGGTCGTCAAGTCGTTCCAACTCACTGGCGTTCTCTCGTTCGAGAAGGTCCTGCTTTGGATTTGGCGAGACCTCTTTGTGTCTTTGCTTGCAAACGCTCCCGAACAAAAGGAGCTTGTTCACAATATGCTGCAAACGATTCAGGAGACCATGGGCTGGCCAGCGCTTGAGCGAATGTTGTTCGGCGGCAAGATGGGTGAGTACAGTCCAACGTCATCAGTATCTGGTTTGATGGAAAGGTCCAGGCCATCGCCTGGACGGTGCCGAGTCTGGCCACGATGACGAGGACGACTTCGGCGACGAAACGGACGACGAAGATGATGCGCACGACGAAGATGATGACAGAGATGACGAAGATGACGACGTCTGGTCTGATGAAGACGAAGCTGGCGATACATGGCGAGAGCATTTGCTCGCCTGCCCTTTCCATTCCGATCATTGGACTCGCTCTGTGGATGCCAAGAGCATCATCCTCCGTGGGCTAGTCCACGAACATCTTGTCAGTCACTTCTCTGTCGCACCGTCACTCGAACTCTACAGCGCGATCCAAGCAATATCCACGGTCCCAGCAAGTTCCCATGCTACACTCTTACGCCTAGTGCAAGAAAATGCGCTCTGCACCGCCGACTCTTTCGTAGCCGCACTGGACATATACGCGCATGAAAACCAATCTAATCCCATCCGAGCACTCTTGGAGCGTGGATCTCACCTTCTTCGTCCACGGGATGCTGTGATTTACCAGAATGCCACCATGGTCATGTCACACAACCGTCTGTTCAAACAACCAGCTCTTGCCATTGTCGAAAAGGAGTTGGTAGACACGGCGAGATCCATTGGTGCTGCGCTTCGCTCCTCTTTCTCCAGAATCTATGATCCGGGGCCGTCAACCGAACTGGAGAAGATCCTCAAACTCAGCCAGAACAGTCTCAGTCGACAGAACCGCATAGAGGCATGGGTCAATTCCATCACCACACCCGGCTCACATCCTGCGAATCCCATGGCTCTCGCGGCGATGATGATGGGCCTCCCGATACCAGGCATGACCGAAGACATCAACGAACCTGATCCTGTCGGTTTCCTCGAGCTGGACAAGAAGGACCCTGATCTAGACGATCTACGTGATGAGATGAAGCCAAAATTGAAGGATCGCTTCGATGGATGGGTGGAGATGGCGGTTGCGATCAATGCAACGGGGACCTTGATCAAGGTGTTCAAGGATGTCGTGACAATGATGCCCTTCTTGAAGGCTAGTGACGTCGTTGAAGAGATGCTCAACCGGTGAGTGCTTCGTGCACGATTTATGGCGCAACTGACTCCGCGTGTAGACTATCCGACAAGCCCACAAATCATCACGTATGTGATGCACTCGAGACGTTGCACTCGTTCAGTAAGGTTCAAAAAAAGAAAGCCCTGGCTCTCGTAGAGAAACAGAAACGCCGAGAAGCAGCCAAAGTAGCGGGTAACAGCGGAACTTCATCCATTGCGGGGCCGACGTCGTCGTCTTCAACTTCCACCTCGGCCTCGGCCTCTTTCAGCAGTGCAATGCCTCCTACCTTTGGAGGCATCGAGGACGTTGACTAAATTGTGTACTGTACTTCACCTAAGCTCACCGTCGTCACCGTCGTCATTAGTCGCAAGAATTCATTCATCCAATAATATGTATAATGTCACGATTCTTGTCACTTCGACGCGTAATCAGACGAGTCGCCAACACACTGAGATACCGGCGGCTGACTCTGCTCCCCATGCACACCGGTAAGGAGATCAACGTCAACAGCAGACAACACCCAGTCATACATCCACGAATACACATCGGTCCCAACTCAGAACCTCGCCTCGATTCGTCACACCTTGTATATAGAACCTCACCAGTGCCGCTGAATGGACGTTGTGAGGTAACGCCTGCGCATCTACGTCAAAGCAAAATCCTCGCCCTGCCAGCCCCGTGGTACCAAGGAAAGTCGCATCTTCGGGGCCAGTCACTTGGCCATTGGGTGAATGGGCTTCTGCGTATACGTTGAAATACAGAAATCGTGGGAACCAGTGGTCTGAGGTGTCGAGGCGCCAGACTGGGTTTGGATCATCATGAGCGGGTATGGTGGAGATCGGCGCGACGGGAGGGAAGGAAGCCGCGACTTCCCATGTCAGCAGGCCAGTGAGACGGTGACTATCGTTGGCAGCACTGCGCTGAAAGTCCGCCCACAGTATGCGGGCATAGACCGGTAACAGTCCTGGAGACGGAGAAGGGCGAGCCGATGCCACGCTGATCTGACCGACGAGGACAGAAAACTTGACGTCGAGAGATGGGTCTTCCGTAGCAAAGCCCACGACGAGTCCGATGACAGTGGTCGTAAAACCAGCATCAGAGATGACTTTGATTTGCAGTGATTGTCGTGTCCATTCGCCACTCAAATCCTCTGAGGACGAGATGGATGATATTTCAAGAACTGCTTCGGAGTCGTCCTCCACTTTGAAAGAAAGACCGATGTCGATGTCAACGTCTGGTCCTAGTCCTGAAGCGGTCTTGAAAACGATTTCGGCATCATACGATATGTTAGGCGTGAGGCCGAGTGTTTGGATCGGTAACCAGATGCAGCGAAAGAACGCGTCCTCGGCATCCGAACCGCAGGCGGAGAAAGCAACCCGGACAGAGTTTCCCCCCATCCAAGCGTCGTCAAAGTACAATTCAGAGGATGCTGAAGGCAGGTGCTCCACGCTGTCTGCATCCTCCCACAGCAACCGAGGACGGGGCCACAATTGATCCCCGATAGATCCCTGCTTGTCGATATCCGTCCATCCTTCTTTCCTCGGCTGTAGCACTGCTTTGCCGCTGACGAACCATGCAAATCCGACCCCCGGAGAAAATGCCGTGTAGAAAGGAAGGAGGACAGGATCTGGTGGTGGCTTGGGGCTGAAGAATGATGTGATGGGGCGGAAGGGTCCATGAGGACACTCGGGGTCTCCTTCGCGGCGGGGCATGGGGGGCACCACGATTTCGTCCGTTGGCAATGCTGGACCCAACCATAGATTGCGTTCGAACCTCCACCAAGCCTCCCAATTCCAGCCTGGCTTATCCTGCTCGCTCTCCCACGTCCAACCCTGTCCGAACAGCGCGACACTCAGGGTTAGGGAACCAGGATCTATGTGTTCGAGAGCCTTATAGCTACCGAAGCCCCCGCCGCCGTGTGAGCCTCGCCCCCACATATCGACGCCTGTATAGATATCCTGGAGCGTCTTCTGAGTCGCAAAGCTGGAGCCTGGCGCAACTAATTCGGAGTCGAGACTCGAGAAGAATTGTGCGCTTAGCATGGGATATGTTGCCGGCCACTGGATGCAGAAGGAGAATGAGTACAACCGTCGATGTGTACCTATGCTCATTCATACCGTGTAATTTGTGAAAAATCCCGTAGACGGGACAAAGAATGGGAGATTGTAGTTGTTGAGCCGATCCTGCCATCGCACTTGGCCCGTGATGACGACACTGTCGTACCAAATTACTTCAGCGTGTGGGCCCACGGTTTCCTTCAGCGCAGCCTGGAGCAAGGCAATCCACGCAGCCAGAGCTCGGGAGTGACCAACACCACCGTCGGCCCGCAGAGGGAACTCGAAGTTCAAGAGATAGCCATCAAAACCTCGTTCGTAGGCAAGTTCGGCAAGCAGACGGGCATAGTGAGGAGACACTGGTACGGGTGAGGTGTCCGTCTTGGCAATTGCAGCGGGCCCCGTCTTCGAGCGAGGAAGCCTCCCAAACAATAACCGCAGACAGTCAGGCTCGCTTTCAGGGTGTTCAAAAATCCTGAAACAGGGTGAGATGGGAAACACACAATACGAATTGACCTACAAAGTGCCCAACATCTTTACGCCCTGTCGATGGGCTGACGATGTCCATCCGGGAGGAGGGACGGTGACCCTATGATGTGAAAAACTAGTGATATGTAAGGAGCGGTTCAACTTGCACAGCGTCTGAAAATACACACTACACGAAGGTATCGATGAGAGGCCAAAAATTGAAGGTGTACGACAATGTGGACGCGTCCTCTGAATATCCACCCTGTGAGGTGCAACGCATGCGCTCAGTTTGACATTGAACGGTCATCCCATCAAACGACGCGAATCACTTTGAAATCATGGCACAACTGCCGCTCGTTGTGAGAAGGAGGGTGAGCATCGATGTGGAGGCGGCCTTACTAGGAGCCTTCCCTTCCGCTCGGCAGTTGTGCTTTCTGGTCTCTTGCATAGCTTGGCAACAGCGGTCCAGGGAGTATGATTATTTGCCCAAGCATCGAGGTCCTCCAAGCAGGAGAAGAAGAACTTATCGCCTGATGGCGACGCCGGCGCACTGAGAGGCATTCTTGTGAGCGATGCAGTGGCCGCGTCCGACTTGAGGGCAGGGTTGCGTGGGAACAGGGACTTGGAACAACCTGTCCAGTATCCACCAAGCGTCCACTTTGTTCATATCACCGGTCACCCCTCGCGCTGGTCCACCTGCCATTTCCTGTTTGACAAGTGTGGACAGTGCAGAGAAAGCCACTCGACTATCGCCGTCAACGATGGACAGCGCTTCCGCCATTGCGACGCTCGACCAAGTTCAAAACGTGTCCGAGTCCCCGGCCGACAACGCGCAGAACCTCGCAGATGCTCCCACAGACACCCCGTCACGCGAAAGCCATGAACTGCCTCAAGAAAATATCGCCTTACTGCACCGAGAGGACCCTCCGAGACCGGCAACTCCGCCAATTGACACGAATGGAGCTGTGGTGAAGCCTGAGCAGCGCAGCGTTGAGCTACCTACATCTGAATGGGACCAGCAGCTCAAAAGCTTGCAAATGCAACCGCATGATCCAGATGGGTGGAACAAGTATGTCAGACTGGCCGAAGAATCAGACGACCTTGAGAAGATCAAAGAGACCTACGAAGCTCTCTTGCGTATGTATCCCAACTCGGTGCGTGATGTTGCGTTTTGCCACGTTTCGTGGTCTCATTTCTCCTAGGCGGCCGCTCAAATTGCCTACCTGAATCACTTCCTCATTCCTGGTTACTTCACATTTGCGGAGGATTTGTTTAAGAGGTTTCTGCGCACATCACCGGCCGTAGAGCTATGGCGGTTCTACCTCACGTATGTTAGGTATGTGTCTTTCTTATTCCGAGACATACCTTTTCATCGATTGCCTACCAGGCGCATCAACCTGGACCCATCGACACGCGACATTGTTCGCAAGGCATATGAGTACGCATTGAATCACGTCGGACAAGACAAGGATAGCAGCGACATCTGGATTGACTACATCCAGTTTTTGCGCTCGGGCGAGGTGTGTGCCTTCTATTCACTGCATTCACGATGCAGAACTGGTGTCTATTTTATACTCCGTTCAATTCATGGCATTGTTGCGCGGAGGGCCTGCCGGATCCTCGTGTGATTCTTGTGCGTGTGACCGACGAGCAAGCAATACCGTCATGGTGTGATCGGTCCAGTTTGCTACGGCGTGTGCACACTTCTCCGACAGCAGTCCGATTTCTAGTTTCCCGTCCTGAACTAATCACGATCATTAGACCGGGTCGACCTGGGAGGAGCAGCAAAAGATGGACGCTTTGCGCAAAGTGTACCACCGTGCCGTGCAAATTCCACTCGAGAATGTCGAGACGCTTTGGCAGGAGCTGGAGGCTTTTGAAAATGGACTGAACAGGATTACGGTGAGGACGGCCGACAGCAAACGTCCCTGGTATAGCATGGCCCACTAACTGTCAACTCTATAGGCCAAGAAGTTCATGAACGATCTGTCGCCATCGTATATGCAAGCTCGAACTGTTCTTCGTCAATTGCAACGACATCTGGGCCCCCTCTTCCCGCCTGCGTCGCCCTCGAATGCGACTCGCCCGAGTTTCCATTTTCCACCTCTGCCCACATTCAACTCCGCGGAGCGTACACTAGTGGGTGCCTGGAAGAACTACTTGCGCTGGGAAGAAAGTAATCCCCTTGAGATCGAAGACAAGGACAAGGCTACCTTCATTAGCAGGGTACAGGGTGTCTATCGGAAGGCAGTCATTCGTATGCGTTTCTTCGGCGAAATATGGTGGGCATCTACGTAGCGAGATCTATATGCTACTAATCTTTGCTGGTCTTTCTAGGTACATGGCATATGTATGGACCAACAGCATAGGTAAGAGTGAGGAAGCGATCAACATTCTGAAAGCGGGCATCGAGGCTAATCCTACAAGGTAACTGCTCCCGTTGTTGTGTTGATGCGTCGCTCACACTTCAGTTAGCTTCCTCCTCAATTTCGCATATGCCGAAGTCCTCGAAGTAGCCCAGAAGCACGAGGAAGCACACGCAGTGTTCGAAAAGTTCCTTGACGCCCTGCGAATTGACCTTGAGAAGATCGAAAACACCATCTCCCCTACGAGTGGACAGGATTCGTCGGATGCAGCGCCCGAAATCCCGAACAATTCGTCTTTTGCCACACAACCGGACGACACAAAACCACCAAGGACGAAGGAGCTCGCTGATAAACGGCGAGAGTATGGGCTTGCATGGACGATGTATATGCGGTTCGCAAGGCGTGCTGAGGGACTCAAGGCCTCTAGGGCACTCTTCGCGCGAGCGAGGAGAGATAGGTGGAATCCTTGGGAAGTGTATGAATCGGCGGGTATGTGACTGATTACTCACCATTGGGCGTTAATATTCATCTCTTCCTCAGCTATCGCAGAGTATCATTTGACCAAAAATGCCGATATCGCGACTCGCATCTTTGAGAAGGGCCTTGAAGTCCATGGGGATGAGGTAGAATTCGTGTCTCATTACCTCGGGTTCTTGTTGTCGGTGAACGACGAGAATAGTATGTCTTACCACCTAGGCCCAAGAGTTACTAACCCATTTTGTGACAGATGCCCGAGCCCTGTTCGAACGCATGATCTCGAGCTTCTCCCCTGAGCGTGCTCGACCCTTGTGGGAGCGATGGGCCCGTCACGAATATCAGTATGGCGATCTGGCTGCCGCTCAGAAGCTTGAGAAACGGATGGCGGAAGCGTACCCTGGTGGTAAGGGCAAGACATCATTTCTTACACCTGACCTCGCTGACTTTGCTGCAGATCCTCCCATCAAGCGCTTCGCACAGCGGCACACGTACCATTCAATCGATGCTATTGCATCGCGCGACCTCGGTGTGGCAATGGCCCGCCAGTCAAGCGGGAGTGGCAGCTCGCATGGATCGAGCAGTTCATTGGGGCGGACTGATACTCAGCAATCTTTCGGCTCGACAATAATTACTCCAACTGGTAGCCAACAACTCCCGGTATCATCCCAAAAGCGCGCCTCTTCCCCTGATCACAAGCGAAGGGATGATTCGTACGGGCCTGCATCGTACAAGCGCGCTCGGCCCTCGACGCCTCCCCCCCGCGACCGTTGGGAAGGCGCAAACCATGGTAGACGGCGATATGGAAGCCCTTCGTGGGAGAAGGACAAAGAGAAGGATTCTCCTGTCGGCATCAGGAGAGTAAAGGATGTCGAAGACGAAAAGCCGGTATCATTACCTTCCGTGATATCTTGGTTTGTTGGCCAGCTGCCAACGCCAGGGTCTTTTGACGGTAAGCCAATGCCTTCCACAAACGATACAAGATCCTAACTGGCTCATGTGTAGGGCCTGTTTTTCGTACGGACGATCTGATGCAGGTGTTCCGGAATGCTGTGATACCCAGCGTCACTGGGCGAGCCCGCAGCCCTCCGCCGCCACCTCCCCGAGCAGGTAAGACGGCCGGCTGCTTTGTGGATTCGCTTAGCCTCATCTGTTCTTAGGCGGACGACCACCTCCGGATTATGGCCCGTACCAAGGTCCAGGCAGCGGACGGCGTAGGTACTGAAACACCATGCTCCCACCCCGGTAATTGCTCGGCATCTTATCCGCCTTTGATTTGTAGATAAACACTTTCGCCAACTCTCACTCACACTGTTCGGAGACTCGGAGAGTAAGGGATCATCTGCAACAAAAATAAGATACCACGCATTGCCATGCAACTTTTCTATGTACACACATAACAATTATATAGGAAATTGGACGACTGAACTGCTACAACATGAACGAAAGAGCGACCTCCTTTGTCCGTAGAGTGGGGAATGTTTTTTATGAGTGAAATGTTGGTGGATGAAGGCGCACTCGCCCGTCAAATAATGGAAATTGTAAGCGCGCGGTCAGCGGGCGTATGGGTGGTAGCCATGCTGCCCTCTCGGTCCAGCACGCTGGGGGCCCAAACCACCCTGAGGGCCGCCTGGGCCGCCGCCCGCCGCTCGCGGACCCCTCGGGACGTTGGGACCTACACCCCCGCCCATCATTCCAGGCCCACCGCCTGCACCCCTGCCCATGCCAACTCGAGGATCAGAGCTCATGCCCATCCCTCGCCCCATCTGCGGGTTCATACCCATCCCAGCCGGCATTCCTGACATGTTGCCCATCATCGGGTTCATGCCGCCGGCCATCATCGGGTTCATGCCGCCCATTTGAGAGAGCATGCGGGTGTATAGCGCGGCGAGAGCTTGAGGGTCGAATGGTGTATTTCCTCCCATGGCGTTCGGTTGTCCTTGAACAGCAGCGCCTCCTTGCTGGACAAAACCGCCAGACGACCCGCCTGTGCCCATATTGTTCGCCCCACCTGCAAATCCACCGCCACGGCCCATACCGCCGCCACCGCTGCCACCACCAACACCTTCAAATTGATCGCGTTGAGACCGCGGCTGGGCCAATTTTACGTCGATCTGCCGAGCCACTTGATAAATACATGCGCACGAAGCAAGTAGCGAGACTCACCAGTTTGCCGTCGATCTCCAAATTACCAAAACCGAGGAAGGGAGTGACATCCGTGTCTTCGAACGACACGAAACCGAAGCCCTTGCTCCTGCCCGTCTCTCGGTCTAGCATGACAGTCGAGTCGACAACTCTGCCGAATTGCGAGAAGAATTCGCGCATCGACTCGGACGTGACGCTGCCTGCCAATCCCCCGATGAAAAGCTTAGTTGCGCGCTGGTGCTCTTGACGCGGAATTGCTCGCTTAGGGTCAATCTAGCGTCCTGTCAGTACTCCGACGACGTGGTCGTGCCAAGAAAAAACTTACGATTTTGCCGTCAAGGAAATGCTCTCGCACCATGACCGCATTGACGGAGGCCGGGTCTTCGAAGGTAAGGAAGGCAAAACATCGGGATCGCCCCGCTGAATCGCGCATGATGGTGCAAGCATCGACCTTGCCGAATTGAGTGAAGTACTTTCGGAGATTCTCTGAGAACGGCAATTCAGCTACATTGCGGGTGCGTACAGTAGTCAATGTCATATACCATCCGTAGTGTCCCAATTGAGCCCGCCGATGAACATTTTCCTGAACGTTGAGAGTTGCGTTTCGAAATATTGCGACGAGCGACCGGCGATTCGGATGACGTTGACGTTCAAATGGTGAGAATCGGCGACATATGGGAAAAGCAGAGATGGCTATTAGTACCGGTAACCTATAACATGAAGGGTCACAACAAGGGAAGAGATATAAAGCGACTATACTGGGGCTTTGTGTACTTTGTGCTAGCCTAGGTTACACCCCGAACGCATACGCTAGATCGACAGTAGAGCGGTGCATGACTAGGCGACGACTACAGCAGAGCCAGGCAACATGCCACCACCAGCTCCCACTGAGATGCAGGGACTCCTGCCTAGGAGTCAGCAAGGCAAAGAATGTTGTACGCACCCTTCGTCTTTCATTTCCGACGGCCTGACAGAGCGCTCTTGCACCGAGAGACCTTGGTAATCATGGGGAGCCTCTCGTGCGTCGGTCTCCGCAGTGTCTTGGTATGTCGGGATTTGTTGAGTTTGAGGGGCCGGGGAAGGCTGCACGTGTGGAGGTACAGGAGCAGACGAGGACGGCTCGTCCCAAGAGGATATCGGAGTAAGGGCAGGGGCAGTAGCCGGCACAGGTGCCAGCTGTGGAGAAAGAGACTCGGGCTTGACAGCAGTATCGGATACAGCGGATGGGGACTGCGGTTGTTGTGGCTCGCGTTCTGCCTCTCCCTTGACCTCAGCAATGCCAAACTCGTCGGCGGCGTACAGGTCTGTAAAGGCTAGTTAGTTCGTGCGTGAGCAATGACATAGATAGACACACCGCCGTAAAGGTCAGAATCGAGCTCAGAGTGGGACATGGTGGTGGTTGGAGGACAAGAGAGAATTGCGGTATCGCGGTGCAACTTGTAACGAATTATGGTCACGCATATTCCCACGCCAACGACTGACTCTATTGCTTACCAATGCATCCCAGGGCTAAGCGCCGGGCAGCCAACGCACTGCGAGTCGGGCCGGGCACGACCTGTTTGCCTCGAGCGCGATCATGCCACTGTAGACCACGACACTATGATCCTTACACGTGTGTCGGACAGGTCCAGCCAGAGACAGCGTATATTTGCCTGCAGTGGTTGCAACAGAGAATGCAGTTACTGTACAGCTTTGGCGCTCGCATCATCCTATAATTCATTCGTCTAGTCCCGTCTAGACTTTCTCAAGCGCCAACGCCCCTTTGTCCGAGTCCTTCGGGCGGCTCAAGGACTGTCTCGGAAACCCATTAGGTACGACATGATTTGGAAAGCCGCCTGTGTAAGGAGAAATCAGCCTCCTTGGCGCTAGAGCAGGGACACAGAATACTTGCCACTGGTGAGAATTGCGGAACCCTACCCAAGTCCAGGTAAGCTTAGATGCATTGCCACGAACCGAAGAGCTCACATGTGGCCACTGAGGGCAACCTCAACGTACGCTAGCCCGCGTTCAAGATGCATGTTACCGAGCGCCCCAACGCCGTCAACGATGAAGGAATCGTTGGCGATGGGCGTCTGGAAACCTTGCTGTCCATTCCCTGTCAATCAGAGTGAGATCCGTCGCTCACAGATGACCCATTGGATCTTCTCACAAGTCATGCTGTGACGGGTTGCGCGCTTCAGAAGACGAATACGGGGAAAAAATAGCACAAGGCGCTCACTTTTGAAGAACGATGCGTGCCCTGAAACGTGAACGTTATCTCAGGAAAATGGAGTGGGAGCGCCCGAATAAACCCACCCTTCAGCGATCAATATAAAGTCGCCCAAGCCGTGCACCACCACGCTGCGGTTGCTCTTCTCGATGACATTGGGGAGCACTGTGAAAGCCGGTGGAAGGCTGGCGTCTCCGCGGGGGAATACGTCTATATCGGAGCATTCCTCCCAGGTGACGTTGACCGGGGCATGGATAGCCGCCTTCACGTCAGCTCGATCGAAGTACAATGGCGTCGTTTGTTCCTGCATGAAAGAACCTCTACAAGTCGTCGTGGTGAGTGCTGAGAGCGTCAAAAATCAAACGGAATGCGCACGGGAATCCTAGTACATCCCACAATATTGGCCACTGCGAAAATCAAAATCAATCTTGGACAACTCATCTGCATGTAAGGACATACCGTGTCAAAGATCCTGTAGATATTGAATGCAGGGTTGATATTGACGGCCTCGTCGAATATGAGATCCCAAACGTCGCATCCTCGATCATTCTCGACGGACTTCCCCGGTAGAGGGAGCAGGCCTGTGGGAGGGTATGTGACGAATTTCTCCATGTAGTTGGCGTAGTTGCACTTTGCTGCTACCGCGTCTAATTGCGCCATGAACGTTTGACTGTGCAAAAAGTGTCTCGACCTGTGTTAATGGACCAAGACGCATGAATGTACTGACTTAAAGGAGAATACGTGCTCGTATTTGTGCACGAAAGCAACAGCGGGAATTTGGCTTTGAACGACATCCCAACCGAGAACGGCTGTGTGAACATATCTTGAGTCCTTTTATTTCTCCAAAGAGGGATGAAGACATGTACTCACGGTCGCTCACCCATATACCCTGCAAATTCCAGTCCAAGTCGGTCGCGTTTTCATAAATATAATTGGCGATGTCTTGGCACCGATCCGAGAGTTGAGGGTCAATAGCGACTGCAATTCAATGCAGCACTCACAAGGCACATACATGCCAGCATACTGACCAAAGATCGCCAGTCAGCTCATCAAAGTACAGACGAGGATGTTGGTAAGGACTTACACTCTCCCCCGTCAGATAGAGTTTTGTCCCCTTCAGCTCCGAAAATATTTCCAGGAATTGTTCAAAGAAGCCCACTAGCTGTGCGGCGACATCATTTTCGTTCTGAGTAAAGTCGTTCAGGTACTGCTTGCTTATATGACGATATGTCTATACTTACGCGGGCCGTAGGCGTTCCTTGAGAGTAGCCTGTGCCTACGGGCTGCTCGACAAACAAAACGCTCGAGAGATTCGTCCAGCTGAACTCATTTTGCGTCGGCTTAGCTGTGCCCGTGGCCCAAGTGAAAGGCTGCAAAGATTGTGTCTTAGTCGATGCTGCTGACGTCCAGGCAAGGAGCTTACACCATTTTCCTGGAATGAGCCCTCGAGAGAAGAGCATCCGGGGCCCCCGTTCGTCCTTCGAGAGCGGCACTTGAGAAATTGATGTCGCAAAGCCATAGCAAGACAAACATACCAAAAAATGACGTCGTCTAGGCTTCCCTCCGGTCCTGGGGGGAAAAACCAGAAGAAAAGCTAACAGTCTGATATTCAGATATAAGTCTGCGATACAAGTTCATTGTTTGCTCACCTTTCGCGTCTCGTTCGCTGCGCCGCTAATCGGGATAAGCCCCGACCAAGATGGTCCGACGTCGAAGTCGACGAGCGGTATGGTCGTACCATCAACATAGAATTCTGGGCAGTAGGGTTGGGTGCGGTTGCGGCCATGATGAAGATGAAGACACGCACGCGACGCTTTCGGGTTGGTGAAGGTGATATTCTTCACGCCGGTCCCTGAAGCCCGTCGGTCCAGCTGGCGTTCTCTCAGGTCGGTGTCGGGTCCGCGCCTAGCCTGCTTGAAACGCTCAACAGCTGCGTTACGCTTCGCGTTGATTTCCTGTGGGGAGGTCTGTCTGGCGGTCGCCACCTCGGGTACGAGGGCAGCGCAAACGGCCACGGCGAGCGCCAGAGTCTTGAGGAGCGCAGGCATCGACGAAAGACGGACACGGGGGACAGCCAGCAGGCGGTCGTCATCCCCGTCCTATATAGAGCAGCCCGGACCCAGGGAGAACCATCACAATATCCTCGGAACGCCTGATGCGTGCGAGGAGGCCATTGGCTAACGGCGGCTAGCTGAGCGAGTGGCCATGTGCTTCGCACTTACGATCTGGAAGTCCGTGTACGGAGGCGGAGCGAAGGCGGTGCGGCACGGCCGGCGAGCTGCTGATGGGAAACACCGCCCTCAACAGGGTCTCGAGGCTATCGTAACGGCTTCGTTATCGGCTGCCGACGTCGTCAAGACATGCGCCTGCATGCGCCTGCATGCGCCTGCAAGGGCCTGCGTATCAGCCGACCAGTTCCAAGAATAGTAGTACAATACAGCGTACCCATGTCACCCAGCAGGAGAGGGGGACGGAGGATTCATGTGCTGATGGCGTGCGCATCTCAGTACTGCACGCGTGCCGATCACAGGTACACATGCATTGTGTGATACTATTCTACTAGCCAGCACACAACCCGAGTGCTACGAGCTGATCGAAGGCACAACGCATTCCCTGACAAAATATTCGTGGAAGCGATTGTCGTCCGTAAGCTCAGGATGGAAGGTGGTCAAAAGGTGGCGCCCTTGTCGAAGGGCTACGACCGCCTGGTCGGGGCCGTCCTCCAAGATGCACTGAGGGACCAAATTGGCAGGAACACGCGAGATGACTTGTATCGCAGGTTCACTGGGCGTGGCCTGAAGTGACAGTATTACCTGCATGGAAAGGCAATAAATTCAAAACTCCTCACGCAGATTCAGGAACACTCGTACAGGAGCTCGGATGAAGACCCCTGTGAAGGGCACGTTGGAGTCGCGCAGCCCGTGCACTTGAAGAGGTGCTTCAAAGGATTCCACCTGCGGTCTACGTGAGGCGGGCGGTCTGAGCGCCGAAGCGACGACTCACCTGTGAGCCCCATCCGTTTCTTGCGATGCGGACGGAGACGCCGCCTAGCAGCTCCTGACCCCCCTTCTTCGCGTTGGTAACGGACTGGGACAACAGAATGGCGCCGGCACATGTTCCCCATATAACTTTGGTTCTGACGAATTCTTTGAGAGGCTCTGTAAGTCCAGATAACCGCGCCAACAGCGCGATGGTCGTCGATTCTGGGCAAGATGCGTCCTCAGTCGGCCATGTATGGGTAAACTAAGAGCACCGTCGTACCTCCCCCGGGGATGATGAGGGCATCACAGCGGGCAAGGTCTTCTGGCGTTCGGACCTGTACGACGTCGATCTTCTCGCGTCCTGACACTTTCTGAAGCATGTCCTGATGCTCGGCGAAGGCGCCTTGCAGAGCTGAACAAGGCGCGTGTCGGTTATGCTGCGGCCATCGTCAGACCGACGAGTGCTCACCAAGGATCCCGATGACCACGCGGGTGACTGCCCGGTCCTGCATCACCAGCGAGAAGGACAAAGGGCGTGGCCTGGCGCGGCAGGCGAGTCAGACTGACGCGCGCGCACTGCCGGACCCGCGAGTCTGCCGCGCCAGTATATGTATCCTGGCAGTCACCGTCGGAGGCCCTACCCTCCTAGCTGGTAACCCAATGTCGTCGATGACCCTCGACCTGTCCTCCTTCCGCCATCGTCCCAATCGCCCGACCCGACGCGCTCCTCTGGACATGGCTGTGCGAGTTGCGCACCCCAAGAAGGATCTTGCCCAGTGTGAGTGTCAGCTCATTGGGTCTCAATCCTCCGTCTTCTTTATCTTGCCTAGGCAACATCTACTATCCCCTCACCGCCCCCGAGCGTGCCGCCTTCCGTACGAAAGCAGGAAAGCGCGTCACCGAGCACCAGTGGGCAGTCTACGACCTCGTTCGCAACATCCCCGCTGGTCAGGTCTCGACATACAAAGACATCTGCGTCGCCCTCGGCTCGGGCTCCCCCCGCTCCGTCGGAGGCGCACTGCGAAACAATCCATTTGCGCCCTACGTCCCATGCCACCGCATCGTCGCGTCCAACCTATTCATCGGCGGCTTCTTCGGTGAATGGACAGATCTGAAACAATCCTCATCCAAAGATGTACAGGTTCCCGAAAATTGGCACGAGGAATATAAGGGCAAAGGCACCGGTGCGGTGCAGCGAGAGAAGATTCGTATGTTGGCGATGGAAGGCGTCTTGTTCGACAAGAGCGGGAAGCTGATTGGCAGTGAGGAGTTTACATGGAAAGGCTGATGCGGGCGGTAGCTTGAAGCTCACCGTATTCAAAACCCCAAGTTGTCGGCGAGCATTCCGTGTACTTCCCAATGTCACTTACTAGACAGTGACTGAAATTCCCTTCTAAGCCTGTGGGCGACTACTGTACAGTATGTTTATTTAAGGGTATAGTACAGACAAGTATCGTCGCGAAGCGTCCTAAGCTACCAGTACATCGTAAAAGTGCCACAATAGTCTGTCCGTGCAGAGTCTTCAAGTCCACGCATCAAGCTCTATGGAGGCCAAATTCCACCGATCATAACAGCGAGTGATCGACGAAAAACGCCCGCACACTCTCCAGCAGCTCCCGCTCATGAACCACCCAGTTTTCCCTCACCTGCGCTCGCACTTCAGCTCGTGCGTCGTGCCGGATAGATTTGACGGTCAACCGGAAACCGGCGGAGATGGGGCGGTGGTCTGAGACGTCGGCTTCGTATCGCTTGTAGTGCAACTGCTTCACGCGTTGCGGATCCTGCGATCGCCACAGCACGCGGTCGCACCATGCGGGTATGCGACGCTTTTCGGACGAGTCGTACTCGGTTGAGCGGCGGTCGTATTTGTAGGTGGGAGGGAATGAAAGAGGGCCTTCCAAGAAGGAACGGAGACGGAACCCAGCGTTATGCTTCATTTCTTTCATGAGTTGGTCGTGAACAACGAGCGTGTGATACTCGTTGTTCTTGACGCAGGACACAGCTGCGTCACGGCGTTGGTCGATGCGATAGTTCATGTCTCCGTTTATCTGACAGGACGACTCGTCGAAGAGATGAGAAGCGTGGAAGAAGACTACTCACAAAAACGATTTCGTGGTCAAGAACCATCGAGCCATCGCCACCACCGACAAATCCGACCGACTCCTCCACAGCCTCGGACTCGGGAAAGACAGCCTTTGCTTCGAGTATGGCCGCAATATCCGCATTCCTCTGCCTGACGTGACGTTGTCCTGCAGCGAGATGGCAATTAATGAAGCACACAGACGAATCGTCGACGACCATGCGAGCCACAATGCCGCCCTAATGAACGCATATGCCGTCAGATGCTGCTGATACAAGGACCAAATGGTGTGCATGCCTTGTTGCCATATCGCCCACCCATTCCTCGTTTGACAGTTGCAATGGCAACCTCGCGGAGGGACACCTTTTCCGCGTTTTTGACAAAAATGCAAGTGAAGAGTCCGACCAGGTTCTCCGTGTGGATAACCGTATAAGGCGTATCTGGAGGCATGGCCAGTCGAACGGCATAGACAAGCCTATCGTACCACCTCTTGTAAGAGCTGGACACCTTCTCTGAGATAGCACCTTCGTGGTGTCCTTTCTTCTTCCCGCCAAGAAGGACGGTCTTGGCGGCCATTTTCCGGCTCTCTAGATCAATGAGCTCCTGGAAGCCGAAGACGATGATGTCGGGCGAATCGACACTACGTAACACGTCGTTGAGAAAGCTGATGTTGTCAGGCGAGCCGGTCAACGCGTCGGGCTTCGCAGCGTCCACATTCCAGGAGGCGATGAGAATGTTCATGTCGCGGAAAGTGCTGAAGCTCTGCTCTTGACGCAGCAGCTCAGAATCTGGCAAGGACACGTGAGTCGAGTACAGAGCCAGATACGACAAAGAGCTCACCGATCCAGTCGACGCCAAGCAATCCGTCCCAAAGTTTGATCCGCTCATCTCTCCCCACGCTAAAGACGCAAAGCTTTCCTAGTTTGTCGATGCTGAGCGGATCGACGACGATCTTCTGCAAAGGAAGTCCCGCATGCGCGTTCCACTGATTCGTTACGACCCAGGGTCGGGGCGCAACATCAAACGCCACGATCATGCCCTTCCTTCCTCCAGCCCAGAGACGCTCATTTACCCCCTCCAGAGAAAGCACATCCGAGTTCGATACCTTGATGACTTCAAGGCACTCTGGAATCCGGTCTCTTGTGTTATGGTTCCAGATACTGACGAACCCGCCTTCGTGGCCGAGGTATACGTGCTGCGGATGTGTACGGAGAATGGCGCCTGAAGTCACTGTACCAACATGCTCAGTTGGCAAGACAGAGCGACCCACGCCTCCAGGGGTAAATATGTCATAGATGCGGATCATGGGACCGCGCGATCCACTGCCAGCAGGTACTGGAGGTTCCCGTGACGATGTCCACAGCATCCCTCCAAAGATCTGGGCAAACTCTTGCTTGTCTGAGATCCTGAGGACGCGCGGTTGATGGTGTGACAGATACATGTCGTCTTGATCCGGATCCCATAAAAAGATCAGCGCCTTGCCGACGTCGTCCACAGTCACCATGGCGGTGCCATGGCGCAGGACATGGGTGACGGTCGAAGCATGTACTGAAGTTTTGGTGCCGACGACAACGCCGCTGGTCACATCGAGCTCGAGAAGGTGTCCTTCTTTCGTACCCAACCAGAGATATCTGCCCTTGTCCCTCTCGGCCGACGCGCAGCGGAACTCCATGCTAGTCACCTTGACCTCTTTCGAGAATCCAAGGGCTTTTGCATCGAGATCAAAGAGCGGAGCCTCAGAAATGGATAGGTCATAGATTCTGACGTGGTGGTGGGAGGCAACGACGAATATATGTCCAGCCACGGCAACAATGCCCACATGAGCTGGGACGTGAATGTTTGCCTCGCTGTATTCGTGACAGGCCAGCCTCGGCGGCCGTCGCGACGCTCGACTTGAATCAGGCATGGATTCTGCTGCTCTGCTTTTTGGATCCTCCTCTTCTCCTGCGGATTCATCGGACTCGTCGGAAGGAACCCGTCGGGCAGGCGGTAACTTGTCACCTAAGGCAATCGTACGTGTTGGCGGGGGAGGTAGTCTTTGTGATGGAGGAGGTTTTCGATCGACATCCGGCGGAGCACTAGACGAGCCCATGTGCGTATCCTCCATCATAGAGAAATGCCGAACTGAAGTCTTTGATGTCTCCTCCAGTGTCCCGGTCCCTCTCCGCGGCGGAGGTGGTGGAGGTAGGTACGCCATATGGCCAACTGTTGATAACGGAGATGCGACCGGCGAATGAGAAGAGTCGAATGATGAGCCAGCGATAGTCTTATGATGCCGTGGGGGTGGCCGGGGATGATATGGTCGGGGTACTGGTGGGTGGTGCGGTGGCTGAGGGTGTGAATGTGAATTGGTGCTACTCAGATCGCTACCACTCGACATCATGCTGGGACTACTCGATGTCGGGCCCTCAAAGCTATCGATAGAAGACACAGAGTCATGATGAGCGGGGCCGTTGCGAGGAGCGACAGTTTCGGCTTCGGACTCGTCGTCGAACGGACTGTGCACTTTGCCCCGCACTACAGTCTCGGGGAGAATTGGAGGGGAGACCTCGTTCGGTGTAGGAGGAAATGAGCGTCGATATGATCGCGGCGGTGGAGCCGGTTTTAATGATGGACGGGGAGGAACAACTGGGGGAGATGGACTTGTGGTAAGAATAGGCTGCGAAGTGATCCGGTTCGTGGCGGGGACAGGTGGTCGGCGTGGCGCGATTGGGGGCGGTGGGGCAGTGCTAGGGACCTATAAGGCGGGGTGTAACATGAAGACAACGATGTACTAACGCAAACTTGTTGACCAAGGAAGAGACCCCAACACTGTTGCCGCTCTCTTCATCGGCGGCCCCGTCCAAGAACGACTGACTGTTCGGACGAGCAGGTATTGGTCTGTAGAAGCGCGGGTTGTCAGAACAAGGCATACAGAGGCGAGATATATGGACTACGCACGCCGCCCTGCGTATCACGTCGTCATTTGTGTGAGCCACTTCCACATCTTGGTCTATGGGCAGCTCACGGCCGGTACTAAGCAGGGGTGAGGACCAAAGAGGCAAAACGTTCTTTTAGAGACTCACTTGGAAACATCATTGCCGTCGACAGGATGAATCTTTATTTGAGTTTGGTCGTCGAGAAAGAGACTAGGTATCGGTGGCGGCGGTCGCGCTGTTAATTCCTTGATCGACGACCGCCCGGACGTGAGGATTTCCGAGGATCCAGAAGGGCTGGCAGGATGCACAGGGCGCAGTAGCGGAGAAGAGAATGGAGATGCAACATATGGTTTCTTGGATCGCGGCGGCGGCGGCGGCGGCGGTTTCTTTCCTCTGAGATCGGACGACGACGACGAGTTGCGGATGTGCTGGCTCGGCGGAGTCTGTTGCTCATCTGGATCTGAGAGTGCGCGAGGGCGAGGACTGGTCTGCTGGGGGAGGAGGAAGTCATGGGTATGCGAGGGCTTGGGCGACGTCTCGAGGAGGGCTAGCTGCTCGAACTTGGACCGGAGGCTTTTGACCGCCGGCGGCGGAACCGAGTCCACATCGGACAAAGACATAGAGAGAGAAGAAGAAATAGACTGGAGAAAGGTCTTTGAGATGGCGAAGCTGGGTGAAAGAGACTCGCGAGAGACTCCCAACGTCCAGCGGCGGGCGATGGCGGCGTGAGTGGCCAGTTTCGGAAGTTCCAAATCTGGTCTTTGTTAGGATCGCAGGCTGTTGGACAACAGACGTCAACTGCACCATACAACAGGCATACTATACATACACTGACAGTGACAGTCTGTAACTTAAGTATACTGTGTATACAATATTCACCACTCGGCGAATCCGCACAATCGTCCGTTCCAGCCCCACCAGATCATTTCGTCAGCCTCGTCTCCGACACCAGTGGGCGCTGTTGCCTTTTCAGACGAGCGACTCCGGCAACCGACCAGCATCCCCTCCGTCCGCACACCCCGAGACCGCTGTCGCGAGCCCTGTGCGTTTTCCTGTAGTCCCGATTCGTGCAAAAAACTCTCAAGTATGCTCTCGAGAGAAGATGTCGCGCTCTGTCGCGGTAGCCATGCGGGATGCGAGAACCGTCGAGGTGCCCGCAAGAGGACGTGCATCTGTGTTGGCGCTGTTTCCCACCAATTCAGTCAATGGCAAACCCGACACAGGCAGGGAGTCAGACGAACCAAGCTCGCACGCCATGCCTCCGCCCTCAGAGTGCGCGTTTGCTAGGGTTCGCGATAGCAAGCGTTCCGCGGCGCGAAGGGCTTGTTGTTCCTCAGCATGCGTCTGAGATCGGGGAGGAGCCAGTCGCGGCTGAGAGAGGCCGTGAGCGTGCGACGCTTTGCGAGAGAGCCGTCGGCTCCCCGACGAGCTTGAAGCAGAGCTACCACTGTGAGGAGTTGGTGGGCGAGATGTTGCGGGCTCTGATGGGAGTGGGGACGACGGAGGAAAGCTTGCACCATCCTCTTCGGTACCGCCTTCGGAGATGTTGTCCTCTTCCTCGCTGTCCTCGTCGTCGACTTCTTCGTCACTTTCTTCTTCCTCACTGTCGTCCAGTCCGTCAGCTGTTCGCTCCACCTCGTGCTCTCCCGCGCCCCAAATCTTCACCTCCAAGCCCTCGACCGCCATGATGACCCTGGCCTTCGGAGCACCCACGGTTGGGCCGAGAATAAAAAGTAGATAGGCTGTCGCCACGGGGACTTCATAAGTCGTGCCTTCGAGCAGCCCTTCGGCATTAAGTTCAGGGAAACGGTCCTTGTTTCGTGCAAGGGCAGTAGCGAGGGAAGAAAACGTGGTGTGCAGATGTGACGTGAGCTCGTCAAATGCGTTGATTAAGTCTGTGCGCTTCTTCGCGGCACGCGACTTCGAACTCCCTCCTGGTAGTCGAGCAAGTTGACCTACAGGACTGGGAGAACGCGCACGTTAAAACACAATCAGGTTTTCGATTAGATACTCACAAAGGTACTTGGCTTTTCAGAAATAGCACATGTCCGAGCAGAGAGATGGCCAAACTGGCAGCCATCTCTTCCGAGATGGTGGGCGTGTCCAGGATCACAGACGGCACCGTGAGGTTTCTCTGCTGACCCACGGCTGCTCGCGAAGGAGATGGCGGCCGAGATCCGATATCCTCCGTTCTTGACTGTCTTGACTGATTGCGCTCGCCCTGTTCTGGAGAAGTGGGTGCTGTGGAAAGTTCGCTCATAGTGCTCCGACTTCGACTGCTGGTGACCGAAGACATGACTGAAGGCGAAGTGCTAATAAGCGAGTCTGAGGGCAACGGCGGCAGAAATGAAGGGGTAATAATGGGCATGGAAGCTGGAATGTCTGCGAGGGGCGGTGAGTCTCATATACGGAAAAGCTGGACAATAGTGCTGAAGCCAAGCCGAGTCGAGAGTCGAGAGTCGAGACGCGTGTGGCAGAACTCGAAACCCTAACCTGGGCACGTGGGCGCGTCGACGTCTACATCATAATGCTGTGATGCACACCAGAGTCCACAGTGGCACATTAATTCGCGCGATATCATTAGTGTGGTACAGCGGACATAACTCTCTAGTATCGCAGCAACCATTACCTATTCTGCGCCTGCAAGCTCACCAGCTCCATCCCATAAGACCTCGTGCGTCTCCTCTCCCCTTGTCAAGCGTTCTTGCCGATCTTTCCAATCCCTCCATCCTGCCCAGACAGCCAGCCCAAGCGCCAGAATGCAGGCACTGATCGAAAGATTCATTGACGCGATGTAACACTCCCTCCCCTCTATGCATTCATGCGCAGATCTCGACCCTAGGGGAGGCGTCACGGTGATATTCATCGCAACATCCGATGAGTCAACTGGGTTGTGTGCGTCCAGATTGCGTCCAAATGCAAGGGAAAAAAGATTGCCCCCAATGACAGGCGCTAGAGAAATATAGCCCCAGTTCTCTGAAAAATGCGCTTCGAAACGAACAACAGCGTCAGTTGACACATAGCAACTCTCAAGAGTAAGGCCACCTACCGAGACCAAACCACTCAATGCAAATTGTGGGTAACAGTCCAAAGAGGCTGCCGTACGCCAATCCCAATAACGCACTTGCTAACCAGAGGTTGTGGACATCGTCCACGGTATAGAGAAAGACCTGGGAAAGAATGAAGAGGCTCGCGACGAGCGATATGCAGAATGACCGGGGATAATGGAACCGGGACTTGACTATGTCGGCGATGATGCCGATGACAACCCGCCCAGTAAAGTTCATCAAGCTGACAGTGGAGACTTGAGCTGCCTGCCACACAGATGCTTCAACTTCGTCATATGCAGGGTTGCCCTTCGAGAACAGAGCTTGCGCGATCGCGCCAGCATTATTGATATCTGAAATACTGTCAGAGAGTAGCCAATGGCATCCCTGAGGACGTACACATTAGACCTGTCCCACTCACTGTGAAAGCTCGTATCAGTGTGCTGGACAGCTTATCTATCGGGTAAAAGCTCACATAAGATATTAATGCATACTACCAACCAGAAGTCTGAGGACTTCAGGAGGCTCAACGCGTGAAGATCGACGCCTCGCCCTTCTACTATCTTCTTGATGGGTGGCTTGTCAGCCTCAACCAAAGCACCTATGCTTCTGGAACGGCTACGTTGCTGGAAGCCCTCTAGACTTCCGGAAGGTGATAACTCTACAGAATCATTGAGAGTGGTGCGCAGATGATCGCCTGGTCGGCGCGGGGTATTGTCTTCGTTATCATCATCGCTTTCGGTGTCGGTGAGTAGAAGATGAATTTGGCTTGAACTCGGCTGGTCAAGTACACGGTCGGGATCCGACGCAGATAGCGGCGCGTAGTGCTCTCCTGTGCCATGCTCCAGGGTGTGCATTACTTCGTTTGGGGGCAGGGCGACGGGACGGAGGAAGAAAAATCCCCATATCATAGGTAATGAGGTGCCCAAGGCAAGAACGAGGAGGAAGTCTGATGTGTTGCCTGGGAAGAGCATATGGGAGATGGCGGAGAAGAAGAACGCCGACAGTCCGAAGCCAGACATGACGATGCCGACCACCACAGCACGCTAAATATAGGAGATCAGTCGCGAGCAATCTGATATTGATCGATGGACTTGCGTAACGGTCGGGAAAGCTTTTCGCTGTCGAATTGATGGCGCTCGCCATTCCTGCGCAACCACCCAGGCCAGTGGAGAATCCGCAAACTATGAGCAGTCCGAAGTGAAGATGGCTCAGGTTTTCGCCCTCGTCCAGACCCGAGTCGTAGAGAATACGCATCCCTGAGTAGCCCGATAGGAGGAGGATGAAGGCCCCTGCAAGCAGCGGCCGAGGGCCCTTTCCATCCACAAGCTTCCCCCAAGCCGGGCCGCTTGTGTACACGCCAACTAGACAGCGAGACATGTCAATTCGTGCCCGTGTACACAAGATGGGACGCCCACCATTGCCAGCAAGAGCGACCAGGTTCAACTGAGTGTGCGTGAGGTGGAGGCGAGAACCCAGTTGCGGCGCATAAGCTGCTTCGAGATGAGTGGGAATTGCAGTTTCGTTTCGCAATGATAAACGCACCAGAGACGACCTGGTTGTCCAACAGGGTCAACTGGGAAACAATCAAGAGAGCCACCACGTACGTAGTTCGTTCCCGAGCCTATGCTCGCCAAAAGCGACGAGAAGAGCGTCAATAACCGGGTGAAACCCAGGATGGGTACCGGATCGGTCATGGCGGGCGGCGTGATTATCCGGTTTTGCTTGTACGGGTATCAACACAAGCTCATGAGCAATTTGACGGGCTGTAGGATTGCGGGCAGTATGGAGAGCGGGATGAGGAAGGTGAGACAAAGGGGCCGGCAGGCAATCCGTTACCGTCTGACAGCGACACACAGCGGCGCGATATGATGATGTCGCGCTTTACATAACAAGCGCGCGGTTCACGGGGACTTGTCCACAACGCGTCTCGCGTGCACCGACCGCTTCAAGTTCGTCGCCGTCGCCCACTCTCCTCGACGTTCACACCCCCAGCGACTGCGCAGTACTCACAAGTCACCACGCACCTCCACGCACGCGTCTCTCGTTGTCCGGTCACACACGCGGGTTCCTGCAGGCTTCCAACCATAGGATCCCCCGTAGGCCCTCGTCGATGTCTCAACCCGCCTTTCTCAACCATCCTTCCCGTAGCCACGACGGTATGCGCTGGATCAGGGACCCCGTTCATGACTATGGTAAGGATGCCCAGGCTTGCGTCGCCGTCGCCTTCTCATCTACGCTCTTCGCCTAGTCCCGTTCGGCGACCATGTCTGGGGTGTGGTTGATACGTGCGTGCTCTCTCCGGGACTACTGCATGTATTCATAGCGTGCTCTTCCAGGAAACATTTCCAGCGCCTGCGCAGCATCAAACAGCTGGGCACATCGTATTATGTATGGTCCGGGGCGTCACATAATAGATTCGAGCATAGCTTGGGTAATTTCCCTCATTCATGCCAACGTCGTGATGTTGATAGGTGCTCATAGGTGTTGCCCATCTGGCGCGCCAGATGGCTCTGCATCTTCAGCAGGCCCAGCCTGAGCTCGGGATCACCGACAGGGATGTTCGTTGCGTTGAGCTTGCGGGACTGTGTCACGACCTTGGACATGGCCCATGGAGCCATGTTTGGGACAGTATGTTTATTCCGCGCGCTTTGTAAGTGTCAGATTCTTTTATAAAGCTGACTGACCGTGATGTATGCTCATGTGCAGGAAAGGCAAGGGATGGCAGCATGAGCATGCGTCCGAGATGATGTTTGATGATATGATAAGGGAGTACAAGTTGGATTTCCCTGCTGCCGATGTCCTCTTCATCAAGGCCCTCATCGCTGGTGATGAGACCCGTTGCCGGTACGTCAGAATTGTGCAGCACAGTAAGTTCACGACTGGACATATACGTCCACAGCACCCCCGCCGAGAAGCCATTCTTGTTCGAGATTGTCGCCAACAAGCGCAATGGCATCGACGTCGACAAGTAAAAACTGCTTATTTTGTGCCGTCATCTCAACAACTGACGTTTTCTCAGATTCGATTACATTGCGCGTGACGGACGTGCCATAGGCGAGCAGCAGAATCTGTCTCTCACTCGGTACTACAGCTTTGCTCTGCCAAAGCGCATGGTGTTGACCCTGCTCCAGTCTCATCAGCTCGGCGAGAGTAATTGAAAACCAGATATGCTATGACATCAAGGATGCGAACCAGATATACGAGGTCTGTTACCAACGCTTCAGCTTGCACAAGCGCATATACAATCACAAGACTGGTCTGTCGTCAATTCCATGCTTTTTGGCAAGTCTGACACAATGCTATCAGCAAAAGCAATCGAGCACATGCTCGTCGACGCCATCATGGCAGCAGAACCGTACATGAAGATTGCCGAGCAGATTGAGGACCCCAAGATGTACCTTCGCCTCACAGACGATATCATGCCTTTCATTGAGCGTACTGAAAATCCGGTAGGCATTCATTTTCCTGTTTTTCAGTTTGCTGACAGTCACCTGTCAGGAGCTCGAGGAGGCTCGCAGAATATTCGAAAGGGTTCGAAACCGCGACCTCTACCGATGCGTCGACTACAAAGTGTTTGACTGGGATGACGAACCATCGCTGAACTCGGTCATCACGGCGGAGGCGATAGTCGCAGAGGCGAAGCGCTTGTTCCCCGACGTCCCGCCGTCTCCCCGCATGATCGAGGCACCCCACGACGATAAACTATATCCCGAAGACGTCGCAGAACTCACCGCGGACCATGTCATCGTCACTTTGTCAAAAATGCATTACGGGATGAAGGCACAAAACCCGCTGGACTCCATTAAGTTCTACTCAAAGACCCACCCGAACGGTTCGTCTGTATCACTTGAATCTGTTCTGTTTTCCGATCTCGCATGCAGAGTGCGCCAACGCGCAAAAGGGAGACTTGTCGACGCTGATGCCAAAAATCTTTGGAGAAGTCATGCTCAGAGTTTACACGAAGGAGATGCGGTGAGCGTCTCTGCAGCTGCCCTGTTTGCTCTCTAAAAATCTGTCGGTATAGCTTCTTCGGACTAGTGCAAGCTGGGTATCGATCTATCTATGAACGTTGGTTCGAAGAGAACAAGAAGGCCGAGTCTGAGGGTCCCGGCACCGAGCAAAATTCGCCCGCTGCGACGGAAGAGCCCATCGAACGACCCCGCACACCGGTCAAACGCCAGCTGAGCAAGGTGTCCAGCTTCAAAAGCATGGTCAGCGACAGTGGCGGCGCAGTTCTTGAACACAATAGCTTCACTCGCGTCCCTGTGCACTTTGGTCGCCACATGTCGCCCACCCGCCTCGGCAAGTCCCCGGATGCTACCTTCGCTCTGCCGGCGGCGGCGGCGGCGGAAGCCTCCGATCCTCCGCTGTTGTTCTCGCCGTCGCGGACGGCCGTGCCGTCGTCCCCAGCGGATGCCTCAGATCTCCAACGACTATTCCAGGCCCCGACTCCTCCATCCACGCGGGCTGGACCGTCTAATGTCGAGGGTGGTAGTGGTAAGAAAAGAGGACGAGAAAATTCCAAAGGAAAGGAAACTGGGAAGAGAGGCGGATCGAAGAGCCCTCCCAAAAAGCAGAGGAATGTATAAGCTGTTCTGCTGTTGAAAAGTACACATATAAGCGCCTGTCCTATTGCACCATGCACCTAATAGCTATATGTCCCATGATTATTATATGGCACTAAATACATTGTTTCTCCGGTAATTCCTTGTGGGTTTGTAAACATAGCTTGACATTCGGCTAGGAGTGCTCCGGCAAGGTCATGCTCCGTGGATATATGTATGGGCGGTGTGGAATATATAAAGTACAGTATGCAGACACCCAAAGGTGTTCGTACATCAACTTTGATCACTACCCACAAGACTACCCGACAATGAAGAATCATAGAGAGCTTGCCAAAGACCATCAACACAGTGGCAGGCGTATGATCTGCTGATACTCACCTGTTTGTTGCTGCATGCCATTGTGCGGCCCCCCACCCTCACCCTGACCGGACGTGGCCATGTTCCTACCATTGGCGGGCGAGCGGTCATGCTGATCATCTGGGGGAGGTCCCAACGATCCCATGACCGCTTCTTCTGCACTCTCTTCCTCCTCTCTGCGCATTTGCATGTGGGGCACCATGCCACCCGATACATGGACCTGCATGACGCTCTGCATGTGCCCCATGTCTGGCGGGCCGACGTTGCCCATCACGCCATCGAGAACGCCTTGCGGCGTGACACCCTGCAAGCCCGAGGCACGTCCCTCCACCCGCCGAACGAACTCGCCCCACACTGCACGCTCATCACGTCCCATGGCCTCAAAAATTGACCGTACATCCTCCTCTGCCTTCCTCCAAACGCCACGATGTCGGCAAACTGTGCTCTTCACGTAGCGACACCCAAACACACGCTCGAAGGCCGCGCGCTGCGTCAGTGTAGGCATTGCAGTGATCAGGCCATCCATCTGCCGAAAGCCGGCGGCAACCTCGGAGACGGTGTAGTCATTTGGCCAACGCTTCAATGGAGGATGCGGGTGGTAAGGAATCGGCGCCGGAGAAGATTGTGGCGAGCGCAAGTGCGGAGGCAGAGCCTCGGGTGATTGTGCGTTATGGATCGTTGGGGCAGGTGTGGGGGTTGGCGAATTATGCACCGATGCGTAGAGAGAGCCTTGCTGAAAGCTGTACGGTTGCGGTTTCGGCGTGCTGCCATTGCGACTTGCGGGACTCGGTGCCGAGCCTTGTATGGATTGTGCACCGTTCCCATTTGCAACTTGTATGGGTATTTGATTTTGCCCATGGTGCTTGGGGGTGGACAGATTCTGTGGATAGCTCTGAGGCTGGCTGACAGGAATCGCGTACTGGTGCGGCTGGGGTTGAGAGGGACTGCCATGGTATATGCCCTCCGCCGCGTAGAATTTGGCCGGCGGTGACGCGTCCACCGGAGGCTCTGGAGCAGGACGCTTGAGAGAGGTTTGGGGAGCAGACGAAACAGGGAAGTGTCGCTGCTCCGAGCGTGGCTGAGACGCGATCTCCTCCTGAATCCCGGGACACTCTTCCTCGGATAGGCCATCCAAGAGGCTCTTGCGCAGGCGGTAGAGGACACGCTGTTCAGTCTCCACCAGACGGACGGTGTCGACCATATGTTGCTCCCAGTGCCCGGATGCAGGGTTGTAAGCATCGAGAAAGGATGTTTGATTGAGAGAGAGGGAGGTGAGCAGGGAAGGGAATTGAGTCAACTGCAGAAAGGGGAACGTCGGAAGAGGGTGAAGGAATCGCAGGGGCATTGTGTGTGCCTAGCAATAATAACGGATCAGTCAAGCAGAACGGATCAGTCAAGCAGTCGTCCATGGCCCGCGAACAGGACGAGGGGAGATCACACTTACTTTGTACCATATGACAAGCATGACGGATCGCTTGTAGAGCTCTTCACTCTGATGGGCAGCCTGGGCGTGGTGGGCATGAGCAGATGTGTCATTGGGGATGTCAGCGCTGGTATAAAGCAGAGGCTGGTTCTGCTGGTGGCACGGAGATGTCAGTCGGGGTGCGCACGAGATGTGCGCTGCACGTACGGATGAGTTGGGCGGCCGGGCACGGATGTCCATGGTGGCAAGATGGAGTTGTGGGTGTGCTATGCGGGGTGCATGCGGGTGCGGGCTGGGTTGCTGGCGACATGAAGGGAACGGAGTGAGGAGATGAGCGCGCGATGAGCGACGGGCTGAGAGACTGGTGAGCGGACGACGTACCGGTGGACGAACGAGAGGCGTGGTGGCTGTGCACACCCGTGGACCCCTAAGGGTCCGCGCTCTCCGGCCCGCCACCCGCCCAGTCCACTTGCCCTCCACCGCGACCGCGACCGCGACCGCGACCATGCCCGCCCGTCTCAGCAAGCGCCAACAGCGCCAGCTACAAGACCTCTCGCCGCCCGACGCCGTCACAGACGAGTCCGATCAAGACCGCCTCCCAGCCAAGACCGCATTTGCAGCCGTGCGTTCGCCTCTCGCGTCCTTCATCCGGCCCTGACCAGATCTCCGCATTAGCTTGTCAATGACCTTGAGCCTGACGACGATGAGAGCGCGTCGGAGAGCGCACACAAGTCAAAAAAGGTGCGGTAGCGGTTATGTCTTTACCATCCTTCTCTCCCTGACTTTCTTGCGGAAGGCTAAGAAGAAGAAGAAGAAGAAGGACTCTGCGGCCACCCCCGCTGTGGCAACACCCGCACCGGATACCCCTGTAGGGACACGAGCACCGGCGGATGTTAGCCCGCCTGTGCCTGCTTCACCGTCGGGCCCGTCCAAGAAGGAGTGGAAGGCTCTCAAGAAGGCCAAAGCGAAGGAGAAAAGGTCAGAAAAGGATGATATTGACAAGGCTCTCGAAGAGCTTGCAATCAAGTATACAGCCCTCCTGTATCATAATCCATCAGAGTTGATTCGATCAAGCACAGGTATCCAGACCTCAGCGAGGCTTCGACCTCGTCCGCAGGGAAGCAGCCTATCAGGCGGTCGCTCGCTAATGACCTCCACACCCTCCTTGCTGTCTCTATCAATCATTTAGATACCGAAGCCGAAATGCGCAAATTCTTCGGCGCGAAGGTCGTCTCTGGTAGCAACAGAGCTGCCGCTGGGTCCGCAACTGCTCGGCGGCAGCCTACTACTCAACGCTCGAATTTGACCAAGCCAAAGCCAAATTGGTGGCCAGCGAAGCTGCGCGAAGGCCTTACGCTGCGTGCCCTCACAGACGAAGAGTTGCAAAGTAAAGTCACGCGCAGCCTGTGGACCGATGATAACGAGCGATGGTGGACTATGGAGTACAGCAAGCGTTACAAAGGCGTAACGCGGATGTTCCTACAAGTCGTGCTTTCAGGCGGTAAGGTGTCGACTAGCTGTATGAGCTGGCTTCTGAGACAAGCCACAGATCCCGAGGGATTGTACGCGATCATCAGGCAAGTACCATGGCACGCCGACGCGTTACTGCAGCTTGCCGAACTATACAGTCATCGGGAAGGTCAGCGAGTTCAATACGCTTTTGGAATTAACGTATCTCACAGATATTTAGAGCACAGCCAAGCCGCCGATTTCATTGAGCGAGCGATGTTTACATACGAACGCGCTTTTGTCGGCGCATTTACTTTCACTAGCGGCACGAACAGGCTCGACTTCGACCATGTTGAGAATCGGCCTTTCTTCCTATCGCTCCATCGACAGGTCATGTACGTTCTCCTTTGTATTTTCTGTTCGAAACAGAGTTCAAACATAGGGATTTCAGTGATCTGCAGCGTCGTGGAGTTGTTCGCACGGCGTTCGAATTTGCACGGCTTCTATATAGTCTGGATCCCTGGTCAGACCCACATGGGGCTCTTTTGCACTTGGATTTCCTTGCTATCAAGGCTGGGATGTATCAGTGGCTCTTGGATCTCGTCGACGTCTTTGAATGCTCTACAAGAATCGAGGACAAGGACCAGCCCCAAGCACCCGCCTTAGCACTTCCTGGTGTGGCGTACGCTGTGGCACTGGCATGGAGAGCAAAGAACGCAGAGGCAGAGGTGAGTTATCGATTGTTTCTCGTCGAATTCTTTCATTGAGAGTGTCGCGACAGGCCACGGCAGCGTTGAAGCGCGCAGTCATCGAATTTCCATCAATTGTCACTCTTCTCGCGGATAAGGCCGACATTTCTCTACCGGCAGAAGTGAGAAGCCACCCAGCTTTCAGGGTCTACACAAGAGACAGGTATGTGTGCAAGCAACTTACCTGTATACTCGTCCTCAGGCCCAAGCGCCATAGCTCTGCTGCTACAGAGGAATCCCTGCTCCATCTGCTGTCTCATCTATACGTCCAAAGATCACATGGCCTCTGGAAGGATCCAAAGCAGTCTTCGTGGTTTGTGGAGACCGTCGGGCAGGTTGTTCGAGCCGGTGAACTGCCGTCTACTGCCCTCGGCAGCAAGGGTCATCAGTACATGCGCAACCTCGCGCGTACGCCTGCATTTCCAGTCTCCATCTACCGTCATGTCATGGTCCTTGGCTCCTCTGCACAAAGGCTCCTTGCCTATATACCGGCCCAAGTTGCAAGTCTCAACAGCCTGGCCTGCGACCCACTGCCACCGCCTACCCGAGTCAGCATGTACGACGACGAATTCTTCCGAGGGTCCGAGGACGCATTCACCGGCGCAGCAGGAGGTCAAAGAGGCCAGGCCGCAAACGCACGCATGTTAGAACGACTGGTTCCTGATCCCTTGATGCGACGGCAGCTCCAGGTCCGCGCAGACTTCGTTTCTCTGTCGCTGTCTAGACCTTCACCGAAGCTGATCTTTTGCGTCTGCAAGGAATTTTTCGACGGCCACCCGCGATTACTGCAGCTCTTTCCTGGAGGCGTCGTACAGTTTGCCCAGGTGGCGGGTAATCTGCCGGAAGATGTCCTGCAAGAGCTCATGCTAGCACAAGTGATGCAAGAAGAGGGCGGCGCCGCGCACGGCGGGATGCCGGGTGGCATGCCTGGCGAGGACATGGTAGCGTTGGAGTTTCTTGAAGAATTCGATAATGGTCAAACGGATGGTGATGATAACGAAGTTGAAAGAGATCATGAACACAGGGGCTTGGACCCGGACGCAGAAGCTGGAACGGAGGATGAAGATGAGGATGAGGAGGATGAGGATGAGGATGAGGCGAGTCTTCCTAGTGGAAGCTCAGACATCCACCTAGCTAACTGTTCGTCTCAGGAAGTCGCACCGATGCCTGTTCGAGTCCTCAGGAATATCTTCAATCGCTTCTGGGGTGGAGGTGCAGCGCAGGATGCGGACTCGGAGGAGTCGGAGGAAGATGGAGAAATCGCGTTGGACGACGTAGACTAAAGGACGTAGATACAAATGATGTTGTAGGATCAGTTGCACATGTTGCACATGTTCGAGTGTCTGCATTCGCAGCATACAGAATGTAGTGTATACTGAGAGGAACTGAGTACTCTCGATGTCGGATGGACTCTATCGAGACCCTAACCTGAGGTGCTGACCACCGGTCCGTCCACTGCGGCCCGCGCGGCGCGCACCCGCCGCCGCTCACCGAAAATCCGTAGTGAACTTGCGCCTCGTCAACCAACTCTAGCCAGTGGTAAGCGGTCCGTCTATTTGCACTGAACGTCATTGAAAGATCAGCTTTACTTGGTGCAGCGCGTCCATAGGTCTTCGGGCGTCACCAAGTATGCGAGGAAAAGTCACTGGCGAGGAAGAGCCGCCGCGGAAACGGGTTAAGCTTCAGCAAGCCTCAAAAACCGAGGGAACCTACCGCTTCTCCAGCGCTCAGGACATATCACGTAGTCTTCAAGCGGGCAATGAGGACGGCGTCATCGCAGGCGTGTACCGAGTAGATCGCCCTTCTCAGTGTCCGTGAGCTGACTTGTTGACCCCGCAGCCCTCTTAGCATTGCGCAACCAGTTCAACCTCAAACCAGGCGAAACAGTCACCCCCCAAGATGAAAGGCTCCTTCTTGCACGAAGTTGGCTGCGTTTTTCGCCTGGAGCACGTGAAATTTTCGGTATATGGGGAGGTGTTAACCAGGTGCGCTGCGTTTTAACCGTCAAGTCCCTTAACTGAAACGTTTCAGCGACAAGCACATACCCTTGCACTCATCACATCGCTCTTGGCGGCCCTCTTAAACTTGTTGTCCTCCCATCATCCTGACCACTCTCTCGGGATGCCCGTCCACAGGACGCTATTGACAGCGCAATGGATGCAACATCTGAACACCTACATCGCAGGTTCCCATAATGATCTCCTTATCTCAACCCTAAAGCTACTCAATGCAATGTCCAACTTTGCGGGCGGGAGCGAGCGAAGGTTTGTTCTGGACAGCTTCGCATGGGAAACGAAGGTCCGTCTAACTAATTGTCCTTCGAAGCTTCGACGCTAAGTGATACGTAGTCTCTTCCAAAGCTACTCTACATGCGGAGGAAGGCAAAGACAGGCATACATCAAGACGGCCTTCTAGTTCCAGGTTTGTAGCTGCTGTTGGGTGCCAACATCATTTTGACGGTTCCTAGACATTCGGACGCTTTACGTTCTGTTCATGCTGTCCTTCGTGGACAGCTCGACGTCGACTAGCGTGAAAGCAGCTTTTCTGGAGCAGCGGCGCGATGTCTTTGGCGGTATATGGAAGGGTCTTCTCCAAGATTCGTATCTTGTAGTGCGAAGAGTCCTGGAAGTTTGCTGGACAGGGATATGGTCCGATCAGAAGCTCAAGAGGTCGATCAAAGTTGGCATCTTTCAAGAGGCAACCCTCACCCAAGTATGTACAAATTGCATGAAGCATAGATGTACTGGCTCACCGACAGTCAGATCGTAAAACTCTACGAGCGGTCCGCTCCAGAAGGCAGTGATGATGAACAGATCCCTGCCGATGTTGTGCATCACTTTCTTCTTGCAATATGCACTCGTCCGGGAGTAGGAGTTTGTTTCCGTGATCGCGGATGGTATCCAAGAGAGTCAGAAGACGACCTCCGGTTCGCCGGCGGCGGCGAGGAAGATGCCCCCAGGTCTGGTCGTGTCTTCAATAAGATCCTGGCCAACCTCATGAAAGGCTTTAAAGTCAATGAAGACCCTCGGCAGCAGGAGCTGGCTTTGAAAGTCTTGTCCGCTTGCCCCGAACTGGTCACTAGGTGCGCATCGATTGCATACTCCTCTTTTGACAGTCCTGATGGGCTCATCAGCTATTGGTCTGCCATTGCACTTACCTTGGAGCCCCGGCTGTCTTCCAAGTGGATCACAAACGTCTCATTTTTGGGATCAGTCATCTCGCTCCCGATCCCAGAACAGTCCTTCATCATGCCGAACAGCAATCTGTACCTCCCAGCACCCCCACCACTCGCGCCATTCCTCGAGAATACTTTCCCTAGTACCTATGCCAAAGTGCATATCTCACGTGGACTGCAGTCGTCCTCCCCTCTCGTCCAACATTGCACATCACAGGCCCTTGCCAAATGCCTCACCAAGTACGCAACGGTCCTCGAGCTGCTAGAGAAAGTGGAGCACGGGCTCGAGGAGGATGAGCAGAGTGGTCAGTGGCGAAATCGAAGGCGGGAACTAGAAAGAGAGGTACGAAAGCGGGTACCCGAATTTGCGGTTGTCGTTGCTTTGTCGCAGCAGCATCAAAAACAAGAAGGCAGCTCAGGAGGACCAATCATGCCCGAATCTAATCGAGCGATCGCTGCTATGCTGGCAGAAAGCTCTACCCGGTTGCTGTGGCTTTACCATCGATGTCTTCCTTCACTTGTCGCAGAGGCTCGATTTGACGTTGGAAAGCTACTTCACAGTTTTTCAGTTCCTAGCGTTGTAGGGGAAGCCGGCTCACTTCTTGGTTTGCGCACTCTCCGACAACTGCATGTTTTACGCTTGCTCAAAGAGAGCGATCAATTTGCATGGTCGACTAAGACAGGTACTCAACTTCTGTAGCTGTAACTTTGGCCGGCTCACTAATGAATTACAGGCTCTCTCTCGCCTGTTCATGTCCTTCTCCAACTTTATACCATGACACAAGCTGTGGCTGTCCGGGACGCGGTTGAAGCACTTCTGCAATCTGTCTTCTCGCGGAGTATTATTTTCCAGCACGATCCCGACGAAGTCCAGTTATGGCTTGTGGCTTTGCCTGTCGGTATCCGTGCCTCTGGCGTTGCAGCCCCGGACGGCACTCCTCTACTGGATGAACGGGCCGCGGTCACGATCTTCTTGGACGACTGTATACAGCGGTTCCTGAAGACGCCCCATCGATACATCGAAGACTTGCAACGCGCCTTTCCTCCGATGGCAGATCATGCCGCCTCTACCGATCAGGATAGTCATCCAAGCGCACTTGTTATGACTGTCCTGGAGCAGATGTCTGCAAAGATCTCGGCCTCACTTCTGTCCGAGTCGGACATCCTGGCCCTGGTGACGTACACCCGCAAGCTCATCACCAGTTTCTCCTCTAAGATACAGATGTTGCACCCGTTGGAGGAACTCGCAGCCAAACTCTTGTCGGCGGTGCATGTTGCGGGAGACGTTGCTGAACATAAGGTAGTCCGCCAGGCCATTGTTCGAGAAGTCGGAATGGTGGTCGCGTATTTCGACTGTCTGCGGGGCGCTCCCTCGACTGCACGAAGCAGCCCAGCCGCAGTTTCCTTGTTCTTGAACCAAATTGAACTCCTCGAGCGCCGTATGTTGCCTCCCAAGTCGAGCGTTGGCCGCTGCTAATGCCAAGCAACACAGCTGCTACTCCACTGCTTCGTCAGTCATCGGCATACGAACTTGTGGATTGGTTGCGCCTCTTAGACTCTGACATAAGCAATGGAGCTGTAGCACAGCTCGTGAAGGTGGTCGGCCGGTTACATCCACCAGCTCTTCGGCAACTGCTGGAATATCTGCACCCTGCTCAACAATTCCTATCAAAGGCCGAAGACTTCCTGATCACGCACAGCGAGTAGGTCCACTCATTCCGCAAATCGTCTGTATCTAACGACATTTCAAGACATCCATTTAGCTTTCTTTATCTGCAGAGCTCTCCGGATCAGCTCGCGAACTCTGAGTATATAGACATCCTCTGCAAATCGGTAGTGTCCGGCAACCACGTTTTCCAGAAAGCCAAACAAGCGTTGATCCTGGTTCACCATCGATTATGTTCTGCATCAGTGGCCTCCTCGGGGAAAAAAAGCTGCCTGGAGCTTATGGCGTCGATAGTCCGCCGCTTTGGAGACGGTCGAGCAGAAGACGCCGTCAAGATCAAGGAGGTACTATTTGGTCTGTCAGCGATAAAGGAACTCTGCACTTTAGATGCGAAGTCGAGAAACACGGATCTCACTGAAGGTATGCCGCCTGTTTGTTCGAGATGCCACGGACTTATATTTCGTCAGGTTTGCGGAGCTTGTTACTGGCCGCAGTCGACCCGCTATCACCAGACGACAAGCGTCTGCTTGCTGACTTCACCTCTCACTGGGCTAACCTCGTCCGAACGCCTTTCGACATTGAAGCTGCTGATGACGTAAGAGTGCAATTATTGTGAGACGAGTTGAGCTAACGAAGTGCCAGATTTATCTATGGATTGCATATCTGAGGGCGGAAGACGTCCTCGCTTTGCTCGACCGCGTTCTGAACCACGTCACAGCCACCCGGGACGATTGGAACGTAAAGCTCCTTCCTGCTGTACTCGCAGCTCTTGAGCAAGGCACTGTTCTGTGCAGTGTAGCAGATGACCTCCTCGACCGCCTTCCCCGCCTGGTATCTTTGATACCTCTGACATCGCACAAACAGACCTTGATCGGTATTATCGCTCAAATCGTCGGATTTGGCCTGCCTATCGGGCTCAATGGTATTCTACCTTCCTCGAAGTGGACGGATCTGCCATCTTTGGTGTCGGCAGCCGATTTTCGTTGGGGTCACAGATCCAAAGAGGTGATAGACACGATCGACGTGTCTTTTCTCCTGGGGCAAGACAGATGGACGAAACCAGTGGTCTCGATCTTGTCAGGACTTGCATATCTGAGCTCGTCGGTCAGAAGCGCCTGCTGGACTTACCTCCGGACCGAAGCCGCTGTCCAGCACCCGATGACAGAGCTTGCGCCTGTCATGTGGGCATCACTCGATATGAACGCTGCCCATGAATCTGTCGTCAACGAGGTCTGGCAGCAGCATTTCGTAAACTTGCTCCTGGGAACCACGGACAATAACAGAATTCCAATGCACCGACAAACCTGCCTGCTGTCGGTTTCAGCCATGCTTGGACATTTTCCGGCTTCGCGCCCCACTCTCCTTGCTCTTGCGACAACAACCGTGCTGCAGGCACCGAGCGACATCCCCATTGCCGATCTCTTTCACCTTGCAGGGTCTTTGGCCATTGAAATGCCAATAGAAGCACAGGAGTTCGTCTCTGCGATCTTGGACAGAGGGCTCCAGTGGGCTGTTCGCAAGCTCGCCCACACGAATAAGGATCAAGAAGACCTCGAGGCTTTCGTTGCGGTTGTCGCGGCCTCCGACAACGTCAAGGCTCACTTGGCTGATCCCATTCTGGCCGCGGTGACACAAGGTCGGCTTTCGAATACTGTTTTCCTCAAGCTGGCGGTTGCGGTCGTCCCGCGGGCTCGTATGAAGGCAAGCTAGCATCACTTATAATACGGCATGCGTTTTGATCTCTTCCCATATAGCCACTGATAATCAACCGCCATCTACAAAGCATTGTTCAACATCCCTCTTTTCACAAGCAAACGGCCCCGTCAGCGCCGACCAAAGACGATTTGATCGAGCTCGTATCCTTGCTTTTCCACCAACACCCCGTCAATACTTGCCAACCAACTCACATCCAGCCGCTAGCCCAGATTTATTGCGGGAGTCTTTCGCGTTCTGATCGGACGCTTCTACGACTCTTCAGGCTTTACGAGGAGACCAAGAAGGTGTCTATCGCATCTTTGCTCACGAAGAATTCGTCCGACGCCGCTGTCGATGCCCGGCAGTCGATTGGGAATCTGGATTCCAACCGTGTATTCCGGACTTGTCTAGCATTCCCGACCCGGAGGAGTCTCGATCCTGACAAGGACCTGGACACTGGTGATCAACATGTGTACGATCCCGTCTTCGTCGTCTTGCTGTCAGCCCAGATGTTGGCAATTTGTCGACCTTCCTCGGCCCTGGAATGGGTGCAGTTCTTTCGATCCAACACAGTCAGCCTGCTGATTCGATGTCTCTCGTCGGCGGACAATATTCTTCGAGACTTATCTCTTGCCCAACTCGCTACTGTTGCATCTGCCTTGCAGGTGAGCTTGCCGGGTCTCCTCTACAGTTCTCTGTGTCTAACCATCTATCGCAGGCAGCGGATATGCATGAGAAGCTGCACGTAATCCACATCCTCGATCTTCTCCGAGATGCAGTCAGCAAACCAGCAAGTGAAAATCCTCCTCGCTTGCCAACCTTCACAACACTGCTACTGGCACACGCATTGCGGGGTGTTTTCTATCCCGCTAACTCCATCTACCCTCTTACAGCTCGCTTTCTTCTTCAACGACCTGAGCTAGACACCACCGACATCCCTATGCTCTACAATATGTTGTATAGCGATTCCGAAGATTGGAGGAAAGAGCGCACTTGGCAATTAAAATTCTTGGCGGATGCTATGCTTGATGCTGGCGAGGACGAATGGCGGATATTCAAGCGAAGACACACTTGGGACTTGTTGGCGAGTATCTGGCAAAGCGGAGACTACGATCGCTCACTCCGTGTGGGAGTACTCGACGTGCGTGGAGGTTCGTTGCTTCGTGACGGGTTGAACTAAGGTCCCAGTAGATCCTCCAAAACCTGACCGCCCATCGGCGAATTGCCACTTCGCTGGTATTAAAGTCTGGTTTATTGGCTTGGATTGAGATGGCCCTTGTTCCCCGAGAAGACGAAATGGTTCGATGGCTCACCATTTTGGACAATATCGTCACAGTCGTGGACGCCCCAAAGTTGGAAAGTGCCACCAGCGGGGAATGGCGGGCTTCCATTGGCAGGGCCGTGAGTTTGTTAGCTAGCGGCTCAGGTAAATGTCTTAGTTTTATGGTCCTCTTCGTTCTGTTATTTACATCCCTTCCAGCGGATGTGGTTAGACTTGGCAGTCAACTCATCATCAAATTGGGGCTTCTCCCAGGCCCAGCTGTGCCCAACCTTGAAACATTGGTCGCCAAATTTTACAACGATCTAATCCGACTGGAAGGCACATTGGACAATCCCCAGATGCGTTCACCTGACTCAAAAGTCCCGTTCCCGTTGAACACCGGCTGGGATGGGAATGAGATCGAAGTGTGGGGTTTGGCAGTTGAAGGACTTTGGCGGTCGGTGATGTTGCTCGAGGCCAAGAGTGCACTGTGGGATGGTCTGACCTACCGATTGCTGATTCGGCATGCGATAGGCCATGGTGATCGGTCAGGTATTGGGCATTGGGTCAGGAAGGAGATTGTAGCTTGCAAAACGGCGTCTTAGTACTAACGCCAGCACGTTTGCTGGCACGGTGCCGGGTTTCACCGAGAGTTGATTGCAGGTATATAACGACGACACGGTTACAAATGTAGTCAGATGGCGATGTGAAGAGGGGGGTCGATGCACAAAACGCGCAGCACCTGCGGAGTCGTGGCCGAAAAATAACACGGCAGCGGCGGGGAAAAACTAAGAAGCTGGGGGACATGAGTGGCGGCTGCGGCGGTGGGCACACCAACGTACCTGCACTTGTTACATTTCCGGTGGGTGGTCAGTCGTCCTCGTGGATGACAATCTTAGAGCCGTCAACGACAGGCAGTGCTTGCACCAAGTCTTGAGCCGGAGGATCCTCTACGGGGGCTTGGGGCCCAACAGTGTCCTGCTCGTCCTCATCCTCGTCGCTGTCTTCCCCAGGCCGTTTGAATACCAGCTCTTTTCCGCTAACTAACCGCTTCTTCTTCAGAATGGCCTCTGGCCTGGCGGACGAGCCCTCGCCAGCGGCCGCAGAGGTATTTGCGTCTGCAGAAGTGTTTCCCGCCTTCGCGCGCCCCTTCTTTTTCTGCCGTTTCGCGCGGTTCTTGGCAGTCCTTGCCTCTGCCTCCTCCTCTCTCTGCCGTTTACGAGTCTCAAAATCGAGCTCTTCTTGCTCCTGTTCGTTGTGTGAGCTCGAGTAGCACGGACGAGACACGAAAGTGACTACCTTCTGCGATGTGTCGCTGAGAAGCTTGAGCCGCTCGTACTCTCTCCGTCTACTGGCCTTGTAGACGTGAAACTCGCCACTGCCGGCACCCGCACTGGAGCCCTGCACGTTCTTCATCATCTCGCGCGCTGCGCGAATGGTCTTTTCCTTTGCTGGTGCGGGGACGAAGGCGGGCTTCGCGGGGTCTTTGAGGAGACGTTCGAGCTGCATGCGCTGACGGTCGACGGCGGTAATGGCATGGCGGGCGGTCGTCGGGGCCTCTGTCGACGTGGGATGCGGTGACGGTGAATGGGACATGGTGGCGGGTTGTAGCCGATAAGATAAGATTGCTTAGTGGTTTTTCTTCGCTTTTGCCATCGACCATCTCATCCCTCGCATCGCATCGCACACACCATGCACTCGAGGACTGTGGGCATCCTAGGTGCGGTACGTCTCCGGTCTCTACACGCTTCATGTTTTCGGTCCTAACGTTCGTGTATCAAGAGCACGTCGACTCAATACCCTCCACATGAGATAACCTTTCGCAGGTGGTGGCCAGCTTGGGCGGATGCTAGCCGCATCTGCATCTCTCCTCAACATCCCAGTCTCCATTCTGGATGTGGGCCCGAATGCACCAGCAAAGCAAGTGGCTGCACACGGTGTTCATATCGATGGCTCCTTTTCCGACCCGGACAAAGTTCGCGAGCTGGCAGCCAAAGTGGATGTCCTTACGGTGGAGATAGAGCACGTCAACGTCGACGTACTGGAGCAATTGCAGCAGGCGGGCACAGTCGACATCCATCCCAGCCCAACCACCATTCGCATCATCCAGGACAAATATTGCCAGAAGGAGCACCTCTTGGCCCATGGCCTACCGGTCTCACCATCTATTCCTATCGAACCTTCCGTTCTAGCGATCCAAGAGGCGGCCGATCGCCTCGGGCTACCGCTCATGCTCAAAAGCAAGACTCTCGCGTACGACGGCCGCGGAAATTTCGTTTTGCGGGAGCTTTCGCAAGCCGAAGAGGCCCTTCGTGCCCTCAGCAATCGGCCGTTGTACGCGGAAAAGTGGGTGACGTTCATCAAGGAGATCGCTGTGATGGTCGTGCGAACGGTGGAAGGAGAGGTGACTTCGTATCCTGTCGTTGAGACAGTGCACAAGGAGAACGTATGCCATCTGGTGTTTGCTCCTCTGCGTTCGGCAGATCTCGGGCTGTCTTCTAGGGCTCGCGCCGTGGCAGAGAGGGCCGTCCAGTCCCTGAACGGAGCTGGAATTTTTGGCGTGGAGATGTTTCTGCTGGACGATGGTGAGCTTGGCTGTTTTCTCACTGCGCCAATCGTTCCTTCATCTTCTCAACAGGAGAGATATTGGTCAACGAAATCGCCCCACGACCGCACAATTCCGGTCACTACACCATCGAAGCATGCGAGACATCGCAATACGAAAATCACCTCCGTGCCATTCTAGCTCTGCCCATAGGTCGTACTGGTCTCAAAGTTCCCTCCGCCGCTATGCTCAACATCCTGGGTGCCTCCAGTGACATGGCCGAAGTGAGCAACTTTGCCAAGTTCGCTCTGAGTGTCCCTGGCGCCAGCGTGCACCTTTACGGAAAAGCCGAGTGCCGCAAGGGGCGAAAAATGGGCCATATTACGCTGGTTGCGAACTCGGACTCTGAGCTCCGTATCGCTCTCCGTCCATTGTTAGAGAAGCTGCCTGGTGGGAGTTCTGAAGAGGAGATTCAGCGCTACGCACCTTCCCCTCCTTCTACCGGTTTCTCTCACAAACATCCTATGGTCGGCGTGATCATGGGTTCAGATTCGGACCTGCCGGTGATGCTGCCCGCTGCGCGCATTCTGGACCGCTTCGGAATCCCTTTCGAGTTGACAATTGTATCCGCTCACCGAACGCCGGATCGTCTCGCCGAGTACTCGCGCTCGGCAGCATCGCGTGGGCTCAGAACGATCATTGCCGGTGCCGGAGGCGCTGCCCATCTGCCAGGAATGGTGGCTGCTATGACCGCACTTCCTGTCATTGGCGTTCCCGTCAAGGGCAGTTCCCTCGACGGGGTTGACTCGCTGCACAGTATTGTTCAGATGCCGGTTTGTTCATTGCCTTCTTCTTCGCTCATGTGGCCATGATTTGACTCTCCCGTCTCACAGAGAGGGATACCTGTGGCGACTGTAGCAATCAACAACGGCACGAATGCTGGTCTATTGGCCATTCGCATACTGTCAGCGGGCATACCGGCGCTTATCATCGACATGGAAAACTATCTGAAGTCGCTGGAGGCCGATGTTTTAACGAAGGTGGACACTCTGGAAGAAGTTGGATGGGAAAAATATGAAGTGATAAGAAGTTGATGTGGATGGGATGCGCAACAAGATGCGGCCTTATCAAATTATTGTACGATAATAACCAGTCCGGACTCTTACCATTGAGGAAGTTTATTGAACACTGCGACTCAGGATTAGTGGTCGTTCCGCCAGTATGAAAATCGCATGTCTCTCTCATGATTCCAGTCTCCACTTAAATGAAAGCTGAATAATACGATAAATTCTGAATAGATAAGTTACAGAGCAATTAAAATTCCGTGGTAGCTAAGCCCGAATGGCGTCTTGCAAGAGATCTTCGAGGATCTATAAGAGTAATGGTGAGTACGCTGCTCCCGCATCGAGAGGCTACGATGAAAGTACCTTATCCATGTCGTCTAACTGCTGGAATGCGGGGCCGTATATGTCCCTTATTTGAGGGTGCAGGGTGTTTACGTCGAACGGCCGTCCGAACAACAACTCGTCCACAGGATCCATCGGCGAAAGCGGTGGAGCTCGATCTCGCATCCCGGCCAGTTCGATAATGGCCATCATGTTTGATACGCCGAAATCGTCCTTGGGTATCACAGGCCTTGACCGAGGCGGCTTAGGTGTCGACGCACTGCGCGTCGGCAGGGATGGCGAGGAATTGATCGGCGAGCCAACAGCAGTACGATAACCGGATGTGTCTGACATGACAGAGGCGATGGAAGGTTGGCGTAAATGTGGGTCTGGACTGCCCTTTGATGAATTTGTGGGAGTGACTGAGCGCGCCTTCTTGGAATCCCAACCAACAGGCGTACCATTCCCGCTGCCAGGGAACCCAGCAACAGGAGAAGCGACCCTTGGCACGATACCAGCATCCACAGCACTCGGAGGCTGTGACCTGGCGTTGAGTTGGGCTGCCGATGGTGTCGTCGACCGCGATGTCGACTGCTCGGCGTCAGCGCTCGTCGGAGCGTCAGCATCGGAGTAGGCCGATGAAACGCTGTCAGAGGATGCAGACGGAGGAGGCGACGGTTGTTTGCGCGCAGCACGACCATCCTTGATCTTGCTGAGCACGCGATCAAGCTTTTCACTCACCCCAGCTTTGTTCGGTGACAGAACGCCTTCCAGAAGGTCTCCCTTGATGCCCGAGGAAGGTGTACGACGTGGTTCTGCATCCCCTTGCCATACCTCCTCCATGATGTCGCTGATGTCGTAAGCCTCTCCGTCTGGTTGGATGTAAGAATAGCGCGTCTTGTCGTCCAGATTATAACGCGAGCTACGGAGCATGGCGTTGCCAGGAAGCATGACGTCGACGCCACGCACAGAGTTGGTCTGTGCGGACAATATAGCACGCTGGTTGGCACGAGACGCTGCACGCTGCGCCGTGATGAGCTCCTGTTTGGACATATGCCGCTGCCTCGTCTCGTCGCCTCCTGCGGCATCGGTTGTGCTAGAGCTGGATATAGATTCGCGGTGCATTTGTTGAAGCGCGATCTCGTCGAGGGCAGCCGACAGTCGATGGCGGGTCGAGGAAGCACGATATGTGACAGCGCGGCGTAATACGAAGACGGGGTCGTCGGGATGAACATCGTCAGCGTTGCCCAGTAGTTGCATGGAGTCAATAGAGCGACGCTTGGTGTCGCTGAAACGGCGATCCACGGCTCGGTATGTGGGCGGGCGTGAGTAGGCGTCTATCACCTTGGTAGCTGGCCCAAGCTCTCGCTCTGACATGCAATGAATAATGATGGCCAAAAAATTGCAGAACGCACGCTTACCTTTACCCTCAATGGCTACGTGCAGCGCGTAGCGCACCCGAGTGGAACTCCGTCTCTTCGTCATCTTGTCTTCGATTTCATCCCCGCCGTCCACAACGCCTTCCGAGATGCCGAACCTTTCTAAGCCCATCTCGATCACCTCCGCCACTGTGATGTTCTTGGGGAACACAAAAATCTTGCGGCGATGGGCTTGCGATATACCGGGCGAAGCGCCAGTGCCTGCTTGCGGTCTATCGCGAAGGGTATTCTTGAATACAATGGCCTCCGTAAGTGGATCGAAAACCATGTCGTCCGGAAGGTCATCAGGGTATATTACTAGTTTGAGAGCGAAACGGAATGAAGGAGAACTGAAGCGCTCTGATGCGACACTTGCAGCGTTGCCAGTGTTGACGCTGAGGTATCGAGCCGTCGGCGACAGACTATCCTCGGCGGCAGACTCCGCTGTTATCGTCGTGTCTCCTTCATCCGTGGTAAAGGTATCGTCAGCGCCACTTTCACTTCTGCGGTTGAGATAGAATTTGACAGCGGAATCGTCGGTAAAGTCATTCATGGGGAGTTTCTTGATGGCGGGATGCATGGACAGATTGCTCGCAATGGAGCTTATACTGCCGACGCTGCTGCGCTTGACCTTGGGAAGTTCCAGCGCTGCCTCTACAAGCGTTTCGAAGACAACGAGCGGCCTCTCATCGCCCCGGAGCACGGCTGATGATCCTTCAAGCTGCTTAACGGTGAGGTAGTAGTCGCTTGCATCCTCGCCTGCAGGAAGACGAAAGCGCTGGATAGCCTGCTTTACTAGGTCCGAGGAGGTGGTCGAAGAGTTGAGCAGCACTGTCTTGAACGTTGCCTCTGTTTGTAGTTTCTTACCGGCGAACACGCGGATGACGCTAAGTTCCGGCACGCCAACACCCTGGCCATCCAGAGAGTTCGGTCCAATGAGAAGAGAGCCGGGTCGTGGGCGGCGACCTTCGGAAGGAGGACTCAGAGAGTTAGAGCCCGGGCTACCGAAAGCCGTAGACCCAGGCTGTAACGCCGATTGCAGTCCGAACGATGGCTGGACTTCTGGTGGAGACGAAGGAGAGCGATTGAGATACTGCTGGTACAACGCTTGCTGCTCTTTGTCCCGTTGGCGCAGCTGGATGGCCTGAACAGAGACAGGCGACGCGTCCTGGCTCGGAGCCGAATGAGGAGGTGTCTGCGGCGCAGGGCCGCGCTGAGGGGGAAGCTGCTGCTGTCTCTGGGCAACTGCTGCAACAACAACGTTGGGATCGGCATGAGGATTGCTTGATCTTCCGGATTCTTCTGAACTACGAGCTGTGCCCTCATGGCCGTTGTCAGAGATAGAACCAGTCTGCCCTTTGTCCTTGTGCTTGTCCTTGCGCCTCCCGAACAGACTAAAGATACCCGACTTGCCCTTCGACTTCTCCTTTCCGCCATCTTCGTCTCCTGATTCTGCCCGATCCTTTCGAAGCTTGGTAGGCCCTCCAGCTGCAGGCCTCCCAGGCGCCGGGGAGCCTGCCTTGGCCTTCTTGCGCGCCGCGTCCTCTAGGGCTTCGATTTCTTCGCGAGTGCGCTTGCGGTCCTCCTCTTGTCTTTGCATAACGGCACTCGGAAGCAGAGGTCCGGTGCCTTGAGCTTGCACCGGCCGCTGTGCTTGAGGCTCCGTTCGCGCGACCGACGGCGTGACACTAATCTTCTTCGTCTCTGACGCCGTTGCTGGATCCAGGACCTTCGGACCAGCAGGAGAAGTAGGCGAAATGGACGACGGACTGTCTTGTGAGACACCCAAGCGCTCGCGAGAGTCCGGCTGGCGGATGGATAGCGTGGGTTGCGTAGCTGCCTGCGGTTGAGGGTCTTGTTGGGTGACGGCTTGCTGCTGTCGGCGCTGCTCCTCGATCTCCTGGCGCTGTCTCAGCTGTCGCTCGGCTTCTTGCTGCTGCTGCATTTGCAACTGTTGTTGAGCCTGCAACTCTTGTTGACGCTGGTCTACAGGGCTAGGCTGGGCAGGAGCAGCTATTTGACGTGCACGCGCGTCCGGAACAGGGTCCTCCCAACTCATCCCATCATCAGACTCTTGTCCGCCGTTTGCCAATGCCGCATCCTCCGCCAACGAGGGGTCCTCGTCCTCGTAACCTCCTACATCCCATTCAGTGTCGTCGTCGTCTTCATCTTCATCGCCCCACACTGCAGGCGGGTAACGGTGAACTTGGAGCGCGGGCGTAAACACAACTGAGCGACGTGCATGCTGGCGTGATTGCACAATAATGCGCAAGTCATTAGGACCGCCACCTGGCGTAGGAGACGGGGTCTGCTGGTTGGAGCCAGTACGGGAGGACATGTTGTTGCGGAAATGATCGCGGGACTCTTGCAGTCCATTTTGCATCTCGGCCTGAGTTGCGGAAGCGAGCTAGAGACACACATAGGTCGGTGAATGGATATGATGGAAAGCACACGAAACTCACGTCGACATTGCGGTGTTTGTTCAATCGCGCGAGCCGCTCAAAGGGCGTCTCAATATTCTCCGCGGGTATATAACCGATCTCCTGGGTCTTCAATACGCGTACCAGCCACCAGTAACTGTTGGAGTCGTCCATAAGGACGAGACTATCTCCTTTGACCACGCTGGCCTGGCCTTCCACGGTGGCAGCGAAGCTGTGCAGCGAGTAGACGAGGTCGAAATCGATGGATTCATTAGGGATGGATAAAGAAGAAGAGCGGTCATCCTCGTCGGCATAGTCGCCATCCCTGTCGTCGGTATCAGAGTCATCCTCGAGAACGGAATGCTCTTCGTCGGAAGGGTAGGCATCGCCATGTGCCTGCACAAGATGAGAATTGTCGTCGGTAACCATTTGGTCGCGCAAGTCGAAGGTGTCCTGTCGTTGTGTCCTGCGCAAAGAGGCCGGGTCCATCGACGATATGGGGGATCAGGGATGGTGATTTGGAAAGTAGAAAAGGCTGTGGCGGAATGAAGGAGCGGTGTAGGATTGCGGCTGTTCAGGCCTGCATTTGAACGTCGGAGGGGAAGAGAGGGTAGGAGGCCCAAGGGGAGTGCGGGCAGTACTGAATATACAAAGCTTGCAGGCTGAAGAACGTAGCAACGGCGCTTAGTTATGTGCGTCTGTTTGCCCCCGAGGTTCGCGTCCAGTGCACTCCACTAGTGCTTTCTACCATCAGCTCGCTACAACGTATGCCTCACCGTCAGGGCACAGTGCCCTAGCGTAGATGTCGTATCTGCTTCAAGGCGATTTAGGGCGTCTGGTACGTGCCGCCTTGCCATCATCATGCTGGTACAAGCACGCTGCTACGCCCTTGCTCTATTGTGGACGCAGGCCCTAGCGCTCGTGAGTGTTATACTAAAGTATAACAAGCCGTCGCGGCCCCCACGCCTGCCTTCCTCTCTCTCCTTCCACCATGCAAGCCAGCTTCGACATGGGACTGATACTCACAGTGCGTTCCGTGACATTGCGCCTAACCACCAGAAGCATTGACACTGCATCTATCTAGCACCTCGAATTCTGGGTCTCCAACGCGAAGGGGCTCCCTGTCCGATCTCTCGCCACAATATCGCATGGCTTCACTTCCGTCGCCACCATCCCGCGTCTCTACCTACTGAAGCCCATCGAGGACAGTGCTCGGCACGCCCTGTCTTGGCTCATCGCACTAAGAAACCAGCGCTGGACGCAAGTGCTGTGGCGTCTCCTTCCTTCGGGGCGCTTGTATCAGCACTACAAGTCCACTGCTGAAGAGCAGCGCTACTGGGACGTTGCCGCACGCTGGCGACACCGACTGGCAGCGTCCGACGCGCGTTTCGGCGGGCTGAATCCGTCCTTTAGTCGATATATGACCCGCATACCTCTGCTGTTCTCATACGTCCCGAGCCTGCTCCCGGACTATAGAGACCAGGTCATCATGGACGAAGAAGGGCATGAATACTACCTCTCCCCGATGGCATATCGCAAGTGGCACATTATGGTGTACCCTGGAGAGGTACGGCACCCCCCATTTTCTTCTGGATGTTCAATAACTGACAATCTAACCTCAGGCACATCCGGATATGCGAGACGCTGCCAAGGCAGTGAAATATCTCAGCATGCGAGACCGGAGAGAAATTCACCGCATCTCGCGCCTGCTTCGAGACGAGGATGTCTCTCGAACCTCATTTGAACAATTGCGAATATCAACGTATTGCACTATGTGGACCCGATACCTGGATTGTAAAGGCCCTGACCTAGCGATCGTTTTCGAGTAGCTAGTACCGCTCTGTGTAATTTTACCTACGTCCCTGTACTTTTACCATCTAAGACAGACCGCTACATTTGACCCTTGCGCATCAGATTTCGCCGGGCTCGCCTGCGTTCTCCGCCCACACCACTTCCTTTACCCCACCTCAAGTACGGTACCCGTGCTGCGTCCACGCCAGTAACATCCCCATTATCGCTCCGGTGATCTAGCAAGCCCCAAACGGGCAGCTCCAGGTCGCCTTTGATCAAAACGCGACTTGTTGCCAGTAGGTGTGCCGGGAGAGGGGTGACCATGTGAAGAAGGGTAGGGGGCCCGAATGATACACCACGCACAAGCGCAAGGCCAGAGCATGTCGAATTCGCAGGGTCTGGGAGCCCAGCTCCTTGTGTGTATGCGACACCAGTAGATGAAGATGCATCGGTGCATGCAAGTCTATCTGCTGGGGCGTCTACATGGACCAGTCCGACGATGGCGGTGTTAAGGACACGAAGTAGCTCGGCGGGCACGACGTCCTCGCTGCCACCGCCAGTAAGGATCACCTCATCCAGGGCCAAGACCGCGTTAACTTCATATGGAGCCTGGGCGCATAGTGGCAGACGCGTGTCCCAAGCTTCTGCGGACACCATTTGAAGCGGTGTAGTAGGCGCAGCAGGGAACAGGGCATGGAAGTAGGACATGAGGGCGATTGTGCGGTGATCTGCTGCAGTAAAGCGCACTGCGCTGGTGCGCGAGACCACAGCGTCCAGGCTGTGATACACGGTGTGTGCAGAGAGCAGCTCAGACGTAGGGGGCGATAACGACCACGGTCCATCCCTCCGGTCTTCAAAATCAAACACGTGCGAGGGTTCAACAATTTCCTTGATCTGAAGAGAAAGATCTGCGCCTAAACCCTTCGTCCAGCCCATGGTGTTCACGACCAGAGGAATGGTGTCCTTGATGCGTCTATCCATGGAGTCGGCGTCATCGTTCACGTCCACCAACGATGTTGCAAACTGAAGATCCAGTCGATAGTTTTGCATGATGGCTTGAATTGCGCTGAGGTAATGGGATGGTGATGAACGGGGCGAAGTTGAGCCGATGTAATGAGCTTGATGAGAAAGAGTCGGATGCGTGAAAGGCGGACCTGGCAAACTGTAAGATGAAGCTCTATCTATCTGAAGTGTATGGACGGCGCATACCGAACAAAGGACGGTCGCATATAGTTAAAGCCACGATACCACCAGGTGTAAACTCAGACTGGCCGATATCACACTCCAGAAACGCAACTCGACGGAACCTGTATGAAACATTTGAGTCAAGAAAACAAATCATGTAGGTTGACATGCCTACCGAAGGGTCAGACGATTAAGCAATGTTCGCGCAAAAGTGCTCTTGCCCGAGTTTTTGGAGCCCTGTACGAAACTGACCATGGGCTCAGGTGTGCCCATCTCCGAATCGAGCTGACGAAGGCATGAATTGAGTGCACTTTCCCAAGAGCGCGGAAGCCGAAAAAATGGCGTGTCCGGTGATGCAGACTTCAGCTGCAGGGAAGATCAGCCTTGAACAACCAGAATATTTGAGCTGCGTACAAGATATGTGGAGGTCAGCGGAAACTCTTCAAACTCACCGTCCACGCGCACAGGAGTGAAGAGATTATCGAATGTGCGGACAACACGACCCAGGTCCTCCACGCCCGTATGCAGGTCCTGCACCACAATCAAAGAGTACAACTCGCCGAGTTGTGACGCGATTCTATCTGGGATTTCGACCACAAATGACTTGTTCGATTCGCCACGTTGGGAAGATGCCTGGATGATTGGTATCGGAGATGACCTCGGGGCAAATACAGGGTACGAAGTTCGGGTCGGGCGCAAGGTCACACCGAGAAGCGAGACGGAGCCGCGGAGGATACGCAGTCGGTATACACCCACAAAAGAGACAGTTGCAGATGGGGGCAGGATAACCGCGACTGACGGCTTGTCCGGCAGCCCAAGGGACAACGTATCCTCCGAAGTCAACAGGAACATGTTTCGATCTTCCGCTGGACGAAAAGACAAAGCGATCTCCGGCCCATGGGGGAGGTGTGTTTTCGTTGGAACAGCATTGTCACCTCCATCGTCTGACTCCTCGTCGGAAGAATCTGAGAGAGGTCTGCTCGGAGACCACGCCCGCTTGCTCTTCTGCAGTCCGATGGCCGACGCATCCACTAGTGGTTCGCCTTGGTGTTCTGTTTCTGAGCTAGAGGACGCGGCCAAGACAGCGTCGTCCAGTAGCATGAAGTCTGCCTGCGCGTCGAAGGTACTGCCCGCGACTTGCCGCGGTTGCGAGGGAGTCGGCGGTCCATGAGGGAGAGGTGCGGACGAAGTCTTTGCCTTCTTCGAAGAGGGTGTAGTGGAGTGGCCAGCTCGACGTTTTGGAGGTTTCACCGCCTTTGTCTGCGCTGGAAGGACATCCGACGGGCTTGGAGTCGGGTCTTCGGTAGTCCTGCGGTCTTGTAGACGGGCTTTGCGGGCTGCGACTGCACTCAACATGGGCGGAGGCGAGCAAGTTGTGCGATAAGATAAGATGCGGAAGTTTGCGGTCGGCCTTCCGCAATTTCAGACGATTATTCTGTCGGGTTTCGTCAACGCGAACTTGACTCACGACCACCACTTTCCCCCTAACCTCACCTAACATGCTCAGCCGCACCGCTTTCCGCGCAGTTCAGTCCCGTTCCTTCTCCTCGTCTGCGGCTCGCCAGACCAAGGTTGCTGTCCTCGGCGCTGGCGGAGGAATTGGTCAACCGCTCTCCCTCCTTCTCAAGCTCGACCCCCATGTCACCGCTTTAAGCCTCTATGATATCCGTGGCGCGCCTGGCGTGGCTGCGGACGTCAGCCATATTGATTCCGACAGTCATGTATGTTCACTGGCTCTAACGCGCCTATAGTGAGCTGATGTGCTGGCACAGGTTACCGGATATCCTGCCGACAAGCTCGATGAAGCCCTCAAAGACGTCAAGGTCGTCGTCATTCCCGCTGGCGTTCCACGCAAGGTACGAGCTTGTAACCATCATATATTGCGTTCCGCGCTCATTTCATACGAACTTTAGCCCGGTGTAAGTCCCTCCTTGCTCATTTATTGCCCCCACACTCAACCCGCACAAAGATGACCCGTGATGACCTGTTCAACGTGAGTGCCCTATCCTGACAAACGAAGACGGTCAATTTAAATCGTTTTAGACCAATGCTTCGATCGTCCGCGACCTCGCTGGTGCCATTGCTCGCGTCTCCCCCGAAGCGCACATCCTTGTCATTTCCAACCCGGTCAACTCGACAGTACCCATTGTCGCAGAGACGCTCAAGAAGGCTGGCGTGTTTGACCCTCGCCGCCTCTTCGGTGTTACCACGCTCGACGTCGTGCGCGCGGCCCGCTTCCTTGGCGAGATCACCAACGCAGACCCGAAGGAGACCGCAGTCACGGTCGTAGGTGGCCACTCCGGCGCCACCATCGTGCCTTTGTTGTCCCAGACTCCCTTTGGCAAAGCCATCAAGGGTGAGGCATATGAGAAGATCGTGCACCGCATACAGTACGGCGGTGACGAGGTCGTGAAGGCGAAGGACGGCGCCGGCAGTGCTACGCTTTCGATGGCGTATGCCGGTGCCAAGTTCGCCAATGCCCTCCTGCGTGGTCTGAGCGGTGAGAAGGGTGTTGTCACACCGACCTTCGTCAAGAGCCCGCTCTTCGAGGACCAGGGTGTCGAGTTCTTCTCCTCAGATGTCGAGCTTGGCGTAAGCAACTCTGACTGCAATTGTCCTGCGTACTCCTGACATTGATCTCTTACAGGTTAATGGCGTGGAGAATATCCTGCCACTTGGAAATCTGACGCCGGAGGAGCAGGCGCTGCTCGACGCGTGCATTCCCGATCTGAAGAAGAACATCGAGAAGGGCAAGGCGTTTGTTGCTTGAACCAAAAAGATTACGTCGTAATAGAGCGTTTTTTTTTGCCTTCCGCGACTCGTATTGGACGCGAAAGCAGTGTGTAGGAAAACACTTGAGCAGAAAGTGCGGTCAAGATATCGCGCTCACCGCACCGAGCTGTTGGATGCGTACAAAATATATATGAGAGGTCACTTCCGACCCTTCCCTTTTGTCTGCACCAGTGTGAAACCGTCTTCATCTACGACGGGTGCCGGCTTTGCTAAACCTCCAGCGTTCAGCAATGGCGGAGCGTCCTCGCCGTCGCTCTCTTCGCTCTCACCCTCTTCATCCTCCCACTCCCCTTCACCATCCTCAACGACCTCCACTTCGACCTTTTTCCCTCGCAATCCCTCGGCACGGGCCTCCCACGCAAGCACATCACTCGGTGGGGCGTCCCAGAGAGCCACGATGTCCCTTGCAACCGTCTCTGCACTGCCGTCTTCCAAGACCGTGTCATACTCGTCCTCCATCACCTGGAGCAGCATCGTCGCGATGTATTCGGCGTCTGGTAGCGTGGTTTCCTCCTCGAAGGCGTCGACGAGTTGGGATGCTAGCCACGTTCGCTTTGCGGCCGACTCGGGTCCTCCCCAGCCGTTGTCAACGGCTACGCGGAGGGCGGGCCACAGTGCGAGGCGTGCGATAACGCCACGAGCAAAGAGGACAGATGTGGATGAAGGCGCGGACAGCGTCGCGTCGAGCACTGTTGAGCTTGACATCGTGAGGATCGAATAGTTTTTTGGCCGCGAGACGTATTACCTTGCCCTGGCAGTAATATTTCGAGTCACGCCTCCTCTGGCTCTCGGCTTCTTCCGCGCTGTCTTGCGACATCTGCCACTGGGATCTGACGCAGGGGTCCGAATTCTCGAGTTTTTGTACACCGGCATCCGTTCTTATTGACCAGTCTCAGTTTGGACTTGTGTAAACCTTCCGTTGTGCGTAGTCATTGTGAAATATGTCCCATTACTGTACGCCTCGTTCCCTGCCATCGCGTGTGCAGCCCCGAATAACCTGGCACGAGAAGGCGGGCAGACTCAAGGCCAGCTGTTGTGATGTTAGTCTCATAGGTTCGAATATGAGCATACACATGCTGGGTCCATGAACGCTCAGTGCACAGGTGGCTCGTCGAATACGTGGCTCTCGAGCTGTGTGGCTGGTCCAGGACAGACTACGGCACCCCGAATACTCAGCGTCCTGCAGATGTTCTGGTGCTGTCTCGAGCTCGCACTCCGTAGACTCTGCAAAATATCTGGCTCGAAACATGGTCTTAGGCTGCCCCCGCATTCTCCCCCGCCTCTGTGTGCGCAGCGGCGCTTTTGGAAGAGCTCCGGCAAAGACCGCGTATGGCATACGTGCGCACTAGTACTACTAGTTGGTAATCTCAATCATTGATAATTTACGTTCGGTATATAGTAAGGGCAAACCTAGTACAGAGTTCGAGGACTGATCTCATAACAGTAAGACCTGCGACGCGGCCTTCATATGGCATCTACGCAGCGGCATCAGGGAACAGCTCGTGTCGAACCTCGTCAGCATGGCTCTGCTCCTCGTCCAAAGGCCCCTGCGCCTTCTGCTTCTGTGCCTCCAAATCCGCACTGGACGCTGGGGACGCCGCGCTTGCTGCTGTCGCTCCAGAAGCCGACTCCTCTTGCGCAGCGCTGCTTGCGTCTTCATGTGCTGCTGCTGGCGAGGTCGTTGACTCGCCGCCCACGGAGCTCACAGCCTTCTTCTCCGCAGGCTCATCCTGTGGTGGCGGTAGAATGTGCTCCTCGCTTTTGAATTTCGGCTGCTCTGCCTGCGCAAAGACGTCGTGACCAGGCTCGGCCTTGGCCGCGTCAAACACCGTTTCCTCCGCTTTTTGTCCGTCTGGTCCCGGGGCATCCTTGACTACCATGGCGCCACGCCCATCTGGTTCGCCACCAATAGTTGCTACTGGTGCAGAGGTCTGTTTTGGAGTCGCAAGGATGGCGCCGTCGTATTGCGAATACTGGTCAGAGTGGTCAGTATTCTTTCTTTATCACGTCGGTGGATGCACTCACATCGTCCAGGAAATCATTGCTGTAGAGTGATCATCAGCGAAGCCGAATGCATGCGACTATTTGTGTGCTTACCAGCTGAAGTCCCATGTCTTCAGCCATTGCGAGTCAGTGCACTTTGACTTGGTCCACGGACTTCCGTACGCGAGGGGACTGAAAATGGAGAAATTCCAGATTGCGAGAAGGATGATGATGCCCGCGATCTGCAGGCGAACGCGAGGGCGTAGGGTTGAAGTCAGGAAGTCGAAGACCCCGCATAACATCAGGATCGCGAAGTAAAGAGCGGGTAGGTAATGGTGCAGGAAAAGTTGGCGGCCCATCAAGAAGAAGGGGAAGTAGTGCAGGCCCCAGCCGATGAACAGGAAGCCGCATAGAGCATCGTACTTCACGACTTTCGCTGGAATGGAGTAAGTAAAGTAACGTAAATGTCAGAGAAATAGAGTACTTACTGTTCTCAAAATCGCGATATCCTCGCTGAGACCGCAGTACCAGAAGACCTCTAATCGCACTGTATGCCAACACCGCCGCTGTGCTGAGCCACCATACAAGTGGATTGCCAGTCAAATATATTTGGCGATGGTCTTTGACCCAGAAGTTCTAGACCGATATTAGCACAGGCACAGAGAGACAATGCGAGCACTGACAATGCCTCGACGTAGCATAGGCCAGGAAGATGGTCGAGAGTCGAACGTATGGCGGTCAGTCAGTCCAGCGTTCGTCGTCCACATTACTTGCTGTAGTTCCCAGAACTTGGCGAGGAAACCGGGATTGCGGTAGTTGACCTTGGGCGCATTGGCAGGCACTGATGAGCTCATAGCAGATGAGCGATGGGAGTGAACAAATACAAGGTAACTCACATTTTGTGTGGTCGTTCTTCTCTATCATCCATAAAGAATTTGGTCTCACAGCATTCTTGTTGCACGTCACCTCTTGCTGTTCGAAGCCCCATGACGGCAACTTCACTTTATGCGAGAAGAGATAGCAACCGGTGAGGGCGTGACGAAGTCGGAACTGAGAGCCCAACGTCCTCACGCGACGGCTTGACTCCGGGTCGCGTCGGTCGCCGTGGTCGATCTCCACGAACCAGTCATCATTCATATCGCCAATGAAACCAGGCATCCCGTAACCAGAAACTTCGTTCTGGAAATCCACTTCGGAAACCGGGGGGCGGAAATCGTGCGAGTGCAGATTCTTTTCGGTGGCAAGGTGGCGTAACTTGATGCGAGTGCCGGTGGTAATGTAGTGCAGCCCCTCGAGTTGATCCCAATCGGCAGACGGGTCCCCCGTTTGCGTGGCATTGATGATGCGCCATTCGTTGTTCGTGTCCTGATGAGGGTAAAGGGTGACTTGTTGTTCTGCGGCGAGCGCCGTCAACACTAATAGAGTGACGAGGAAAATACATCGTACGTTGGCTACCACCGGGATAATTATGCCCATGAGAGTGCAAATAGCCGCCTTGCGTATTGACGTGGCGTATGGTGACTTTGGAACCCATGGCCACGTCTGGGAGTGATAAGTATACCAGACGTTGAAGGCATAAGGGCGTCTTACCAGCGTATGTGTCAGCCATACTGTGTCCCCCTAACGTGTGCTGGAATTCGGCACTCATGAAGCCATCGCCCTCCCCCGAGTTCTCCAAGATCAGGAAGTGAATTTGGAACATAGCCATGTAAAATAAGATCGGTACGACGATGAGACACAGCGCACGCGCCCAGAAGTGCTTGAGCCATATCCTGGGTGGTACACGCAGGTCACCTAGAAGCACCCAGAGTTGCTTGATTGTTCCGAGACCGATTGTTGCGATGGTGAAGAGTCCGACCCATTTGCTGCTCACTACAGCACCGAGTCCAAGTCCAGTGAGAGTAAGCCAAGACCACCAGCGCGTCGTGAATGGCTCGTGCTTGTCTTCGTTGCAAAAGCCAACCCATAGGAAGGTAGCTAGCGCGGTGAAGAAAATGAGAGGAGAGTCGAGAAGGATGTGTCGTGACTGTGTAATGAGGCCGTTTTCGAAGGTGATAAGGAGGGAGGCGAGGAGCGCAGTGGTTGCACGGCAATCCAGGCCGCGAAGGGTCAAGTAGGAGAGTGGAACTGTTGCAATGCCCAAAGTGGCGGGCAGCATACGCATGGAGACATATGGGACGTTCTCATAGGCCCTTGAAAAGTACCAGTCAACGATGCGGTCACAAGGATACATAAGATGGGGAATGGACAGAAGGGCGAACGGGGGCGCTGGCATGCGGAAATGGTGCTTCATTTGGCGAGCCCGTCCTGCGTCACCGACGAATGAATGCGAAGGACTTACTTTCCAATGTCTTTGAAATCAAAGTTGCCATCATAACCAGAGAGGAATGCGGCGAGTGTGATGAGGAGTTTTGCCAACGGCGGGTGCACGTCGACAAAGTAGCGAGTCTTGATGTATCTCGACGCGAACTTGCCAAAATGCACCTCGTCAAACCTAGACCACGGTCAGTTCCACAGCACCTATCAATGCGACTGGACTCACACGACGCTGTTTGGCTTGGACAGACGGAACAGACGCACGGCCGAGGCAATGATGACTACAGCCACAAGCAGCTTCCACTCGCCGGGGGTGATGCTGAACCCTCCGAGCGCGTACGCCGACTTGCGAGAGGGGCCAAAGCCCAACGACGCCGCAGCACGTCGCTCGTCTGCATCGAGGTGTCCTTGCCGGGGAGGAAATCGGGGTGCGGCGTGGGGTAGACCGGGGGGTGGTGAAGCTGGACGCCTGGCGCGAACGCTGGGTGCCATAGGCAAATGAGCGACGAGACAATGCACAAAGTAATGAGCAGGACAAGCGAGATTGAAAGGGGACGTGTCAAAGGAGAGGGAGACCAAACAGTGATGCCAGCGCGGCGGGCAAGTGATTTGAAGTCACAGTGGAGGCAACTGCTACAGGCTACGTGTTGCGCGTCTAACGTCACGAGGTCCCAAATCCAGGTCTGCAATACTCGTCTCTTTGCACATCTACTAATACATTACAATGCTGGCTTATACTGCCTCTCGTTTCCGTGGCGCAGCGCGCAGGATATCGTCCACCCTCGAAGCCAGTCAGCATCCGAAGTGCCACACCGAACTCTGGATAGCTCACCTGATGATCATCTCTGCTGCCTCACTCGCGCTGAGAACCACCTGTCGCTTCAGTTTGTAGCTCTCTGTGATGCCTAATGCTCTCATCGACCCGATTGAGCCCTGTTCCATGTCTACAGCAAGTTAATTTCGTTCGTATGACATAGATCTATGCTCACCTAGGCCAGAATCCGATCGACCTTCGTAGTGCGCCGCCCGGAGTTGTGCAACGAGATCGGACGAATCATACCCGGCATTGTCGGCCAAGATGATGGGGATTTGTCGCAGCGCTCGTGCAAAAGCCTCAGCCGCGATAGCCTTCTTGCCGCTGACAAGCTTCGCGCCTTCCTCGACCGCCACACTCATCAGCATCTCGGAGCACCCTCCTCCGAGCACAATGCGGGTCTCCTTGACCGTTTGCGAAAGCACCGATAGCGCATCATGAAGTGACCGCTCCGCTTCGTCCACCATCTGATTTGTCGAGCCACGGAGCACAACGGTACAAGCCTCTCCGGCAGCAACGCCAGAGAACTTGATGAGCTGCAATACAGTCAGTGTTAACATGAGTGGGTTTGTTTCCAAGCAGTAGACTGGACGGACCTTGTCCTCGCCGATCATGATCTCCTCAATCAAGTCACATCGCCCGAGTTTCACCAGATCCGGACGGTCGAACGTGCTGGCGATCTCGCCGCCGGTCACCAAGGACAAACGCTCGACGCCTTCGAAGTCAGCATGCTCAATCGTCATGACGCCCTTCTCGGCCAGTATTGACTCCGGGTAGTTGTAGATCAGTTGTCGGTTCACGAAGACGTTGATGCCGTGGCTCGCTATTGACTCGACTTTGGCCTTCATTTTCTCCTGGATACCACGATCAGTTCCAAACCGCTACTGACAAAATAAGCCAATACGACTGACGCGTTCCGCCCGCTCCAGCTCGGCAAGCTTGCCAGTGCCATCAACCTTGACACGAGCACCGAAAATCTTGATTTTATCTGTGTCCATCGCTGTGACGCTGCGGTTCAGTGTCAAGACATCAACGTGGTCTGATATCACTCACAAGTGTTCGCTATGAGGATCTTTGCATTCTCTATGCGCTTGGGGCAATTATTGCCGATCGACTTGTCGAGGATGAAGCCTCCCAACAAGCGTAAGCGCCGGAAACGAGACTATGAGCAATCCATAATACCTTCATCCAGGTAAGAGTCTGTCAGCTTGCCGCCGACCTTTTTAATGATTTGGATATGTTCCAGATCAGTGGATCCCTGAAATAACGCGGTGAGGGGAGTCAGGCTCGGACGCAGAGCGAGGCGCACCTTCAGTCGAAGAACAGCGTCGACGGCAAGGTTGGCGAAGTAGTCCTTGTCTTGCGAAAGGACTTTCGACGACAAAGTCGTCCGTGCAATGTTCATTAAATCTTGTCGGAATGTCGACGCATCGGATCTGGAAATCGAATTGGACCTGGAGGGCACGAAAGAAAGCCGGCTGCATACCCGTGGTCCACAGCAGCACCTTCCAGCGCCTTGAGTGCGGCTGCGCTCGCTATGCGGTATCCATGCACAATCGTCTGGGGGTGGATTTTCATCGCGATGAGCTTTTCGGCTTCGCGTAGCAGCTCAGCTGCGAGCACAGTGACGCTCGTGGTGCCATCGCCGACTTCATCGTCTTGGACCTTGGAGATGTTGACGAGTATCTTGGCTGCTGCATTGTCGAGCTGAATTGCCTTCAAGATGGTCGCGCCGTCGTTTGTGACATTGATGTCGCCCGAGGACATGGACTGGAGGATCTTATTCATGCCTTTTGGGCCGAGGGTGGACTTGACGAGATCGCCAAGGGCGAGGGCGCCGACGAAGGAGGAAAGCCTGGCATTCTCTGCCTTTTCTTCGGTCGCCTCGTCGCTGAAGATGTTGATAGACATGCTGGTGAGACTCGCGACGCGTCCTGGCAAATATTGGGTGTAAGCGGAGGTAGGGGCGTGGGAAAAGTTGCTATCGGCAACGTGCGGAGTAAGCGACAGAAAGTCGACGCTTGCGATTTCCTCTTGCCCACAACCCCCATCATCCTCCTCCGACGGTGAGTGTGCTCTGCTGCTCCTCGCTCCCTACGTATGCCGCCGCTGACTGTCCTATCCCATCTCCTATTGGTCCCTATCTGACCATCGCGCATCGCCTTGCTGCGCACTGATGTCAATAAAAACCCTTGCCCACTCCTTTAGCCCCATCACCCTACTCTTTACTCCTCTCTTCTAACGAACTAACCTGCCAAAATGGAGGATGAAGTTGCTGCTCTCGTATGTTTCTCTGTAGATTGTACGTTTGTTGTCCGTTCTCATGTTATCGCCCCATCTGCTCTAGGTCATCGACAATGGCTCTGGCATGTGCAAAGCCGGCTGTAAGTGAGCATACCCTCTCTTTCCGATATCGTGTTGACCACGATTCTTTCAGTTGCTGGTAAGTTGCGAGGCTTGCTTGGTGCAGCATGAGCTGACCATTTCCAAGGCGATGACGCACCTCGCGCCGTCTTCCCGTATGTGCCCGCTCTGTCGTCTCCAGGAAGCAGCTGACCGGCTCTCAGCTCTATTGTCGGACGCCCCCGTCACCAGGGTGTGATGGTCGGCATGGGTCAGAAGGACTCTTACGTCGGTGATGAGGCGCAGTCCAAGCGTGGTATCTTGACCCTCAAGTACCCCATCGAGCACGGTATCGTCACGAACTGGGACGACATGGAGAAAATCTGGCATCACACGTTCTACAATGAGCTGCGTGTCGCCCCCGAGGAGCACCCCGTCCTTCTCACCGAGGCTCCGCTCAACCCCAAGGCCAATCGCGAGAAGATGACCCAGATTATGTTCGAGACGTTCAACGCTCCGGCCTTCTATGTCGCCATCCAGGCTGTCCTCTCGCTTTACGCCTCTGGTCGCACCACCGGTATCGTGCTGGACTCTGGTGACGGTGTGTCCCACACGGTCCCCATCTACGAAGGTTTCGCTCTTCCCCACGCCATCCTCCGCCTCGATCTCGCCGGTCGCGATATCACCGATCTGCTGATCAAGAATCTCACGGAGCGCGGCTACCCGTTCACCACCACTGCTGAGCGTGAAATCGTCCGCGACATCAAGGAGAAGCTGTGCTATGTTGCCCTGGACTTCGAGCAGGAGTTGCAGACGGCCGCCCAGTCGTCTGCTCTGGAGAAGAGCTACGAGTTGCCCGATGGTCAGGTCATCACCATTGGCAACGAACGGTAATTAAATCCTGCCTCCATTGTTCATGAATAAGCTTCACATCTTACTCAGGTTCCGTGCGCCGGAGGCGCTCTTCCAGCCTTCCTTCCTTGGTCTTGAGGCTGCCGGTATCCATGAGACGACGTAAGAGTTTACACACTATGCGACCGCAGTTGATTCTTACAGGCGCTGTCCGCAGGTACAACTCCATCTTCAAGTGCGATCTTGATATCCGTCGTGATCTTTACGGCAATGTCGTTCTTTCTGGCGGAACGACCATGTTCCCCGGTATCGCAGACCGCATGCAGAAGGAGCTCACCTCCCTGTCGCCGTCAAGCATGAAGGTCAAGATTGTCGCGCCGCCTGAGCGCAAGTACTCCGTGTGGATCGGTGGATCCATTCTGGCGTCCCTTAGCACCTTCCAGAACCTCTGGTGCTCGAAGCAGGAGTACGACGAGTCCGGCCCTGGCATTGTTCACCGCAGTAAGTTGCCTTGTTGGCAGCTGTACAGCGCGTATGCTGACAATGATTGCAGAGTGCTTCTAAACACGCGTTGACGAGGTGGAGAAGGAAATACAAGAAGTGTAGAGCATATTATCAAAAGTTTGGTGCTGTCGTATGTCAGGTTTCTGCGTAGCTCCGTTTTTGTGCGGAGATATGTGAGAGAATCCTTTAGTTTACCTACTTTCCCCCTGTCGCGTCGGCGTCGGACTTGACGTTCTGCTATCTTGTTTGCGTTCTCTACATACGATATTGAAGACCTGTCACGACCGTAATGATTTGGAGGGCACGCGAAGGTAGTTGCGTGAGGCTCTAGCGGAGAGGCTGCAGGACCATGTGCACATCATCGACGTGCTGTGGTTGCGGACTGACTGTATAGAGACGGCGGACGTGTGAGTTGGCCTGGGATGTTGGAGACGACGTTGGCGGACGTGTGGCGGCAACGTCGGGCGCGGGCGCGGCGACATCGCGCCACTATCAGAGCAGGGGCATCTATAGCAGGGGCATCTATAGCAAATTGACTCAGAGTCTGGGCGGCGCACAAAAGCAGACGCACTGGCGGCCACGCAGGACAACCGCCCCGCCCGCCCTCGTCTGCCCGCCATGCTGTCCCGCCCCGACACGTCCCAGTCGCCGCAGCCCGCCCCGTCCTCCTCCTCCTCCCTCGCCCTCACACACACCGACGACGACTCGCCCAGCTCCGCCTCCTCGCGCCCCGCCAGCAGGTCCGTCTCCTCCTTCCTCTACGGCACCCCCGCCACCAGAAGGCCCTCCCGCAAGTTCGCGTTGCCCCGGAAACGCACAAACTCGCTCTCGTCGCCGCGCCCAGACGATGGCCCCGGCCCTGCGACCGCGTCCCAGCCCGCACGCACGCACGCCCATCGCGCGCAGGCCGCCCTGCCCACGCGGCCCTCCAGCTCTTCGGGCACGTCCGAACGCGCGCGCGTGCCCATCGTCGTCACCTCGCCGTTCGCCGCCGCGTCTCCGCATCCCGTGAGTCCCGCTCGTTCCCGCGCTACCTTTGTGCAACCCCTCACTTTCTCCTCTTGTATATCTACCCCCACGGCCCCCTTTCCCCATGCTCTCCCCACTCCTGACCACACAGCCCTTTGCGGACCTCATGCCCATCCGCCGCAAGAGCTCCAAAAAATTGGCCCGCAAGGAGTCCCTCCCCGTCACCAGCAGCCCGCTCCGCGCGACGTCCAGTCATGACTCTGCATCTGCCTCTGCTTCTGCCTCTACCTCCTCCACCTCCTCGGCCACCGCCGCCACAACGCCGCCGCCTGACACGCAATTCTCTACCACGGATCGCGCTATTCTCGCCGAGCTCAAGCGCAATGTCGCCGCACGCGAGTCGCAGTTCAAGATGAAGAGCGGTCGCAAGCACCACCCGTACCCCTTGAAGGAGGCGCCGTACCCGCGCAACTACGAGCGCGTAGTGATCGACCAGTGAGCCGTTGCCCTTCTCCCATTTCCCGTTGACTGAGCACGCGCAGCGATGTGTGGGAGACGACGTTCTGCATGCAGCTCTCCGGCAGCCTCACGTTCCATGTGTTCCCGACGCCCCCGACGAAAGTGTGCGTGTGCGTGCAGTCTTGGGATGACCCTGACTGACCTTTGTTGCAGGCTGGACCTTGGCTGCGGTGAGAACAGACTTGCCGCGCTTGTTCCGCGGCGCGCCGGTGCTCATGTAGTCGCGTTGGTACAGGATCTGGGAGTTGGATTTTGGAGGGTGCACGGCAGTGGCGGGTACGTCCCCGGTCTCTGCGACACGTCTCTCATTCGCTGACCTGCCTTCTCATTGACCGCAGAATTGCGAATTCGTCGGTGCGTCCGCGATCTATCCAAGCGGCATCCAGGCTCATCTACGTCTACAGGACTGGACCTTGTACCCCTGCACCCAGATCTCTCTCACCTGCGCTCCACCGACCTATCCGCTCGCATAACATGGGTCCAAGCAAACTGGTACGTCCCGCTCTAGCCACTCTGCCCATTCCTCACTCCGCTCTCAGTCTCGAAGGCCTCCCGTTCCCAAACGACGAGTTTGACTTTGTGTGAGCCCCACCCCTTCGACCATCTCTCTGCTGCATGGCCGGAGGCTGACGCGGTCGCGTCACAGGCACGTTAAGCGCATTGCGCATGGCATTCCGGAAGATAAGGTGGGCTCTCGTTTCCCAGCCCCTCGGCGTCTGTCTCACCTGCATGGATTCACCGCAGTGGGATGGCCTGCTCGAGGAGATCGTGCGCGTGATGAAGCCCGGCGCCGCGTTTGAGGTGCGTGCACTGCCGTTCATCTCTGTGTATCTTCTCGCCGTCTTCTGGAGCGTTTCCTGGCCACTGCTATTGAACCCGTGTCCATTGAGATGCCAACGGGACCGAATTGGCTGCCTTCTCGTTCTCGTTCACGCTGAATGCAAATATATGCGGTGCTCACCGCAATTGTTCGTGCAGATGCTTGAAGAAGAGCTGTCGTTTCCTGGGAAGCCGCCGGCCGCGCCCCTCTCGCGTCCGAGCACGCCGACGCCCATCCCGTACCTCCCAACGCCCCCGCAGTCCAACGACGATCTCACGGGCCGCTCCCCTCCCCGTCCGCCGGCTTCCGTTGCTCCTCCCGCACGCTCACATCATCGCATGCTCTCGCACTCGCAAGGGGCTCCGCATGTGCACCACCCGCCGCCCCCTGCGCCCCTGCGCCCGTCGCTTAGCGCAGAGTCCGTCAGCGCGCCGAACGCCGCACCTCTCAACCCACGCGATCATATGCTGCTTGAGTACATCTACACCGAGACGCACGCTGCACGCTTCATCAATCTATCGCCCATCTCGCTGCTTGCGAACTCCCTGCCGCTGTATTTTCGCGGTGCGTGCCTTCTCCCACCCTTGCCCCCCGCTGAATTCTGACAGAGTGAGGGGCAGATGTTCGCACACACGCGCCTATCATTCTCATGTTCCCTCCTGTATCCGTATCGGCCTCGAAGCGCGCGCCGCAGAAGGGCCATGGGGCATCGACGGACGGGGAGAGCGAGAGCGAGAGCGAATTGTTGGAGTGCGAGAAGGCAAGGAGCTTCCGTGCGCAGACCTCGCGGGACACGCTGCGGCCCAAGCAGCCTCCCAAGCAGCCTCCCAAGCAGCCTCCGGACGAGCCACTGAAAGTTTTGCACGGGCGCGAGCTCATGGAGCACGTGTCACAATACGTCGTGCTCGACTCGTCGTTGCAGTCTGCATTCCCGCCGGGCCCTGCGCGACAGCGCTCTGCGGCGGCGGCGGCGGCGGCGGTAGGCAGTGTCGCCCTGCACGCCAACGCAAGCAAGAGCACGACGTCGCTGCACGGGCGCGCGCGCAGTACATTTGCGTCCCCGTCGACGCTCACACTCTCCTCGACCGCGTCGCCGGCGTGGTCTGATCAATCCTCGGACGCGCAGACGAGCCCGAGCACGACCGCCCTGGACCCGGATGGATACAAGTTTGTTTCGCGCCTGATGAACCGCTTGCCGAACCGGCAGCTCGAGTTCGATGTGCGCTCGTTGAATCTACACCTGTCGCTGCGCACGTGCGAGGTGCTCGCGTGCGCGGAGGCGATGTGGGAGTGGGTTGCGCGGTGGCAAGAGCAGATGCGATGGCGCATGGTCGAGTGGGAGGCGGGTCGCGCGCGGGACGACGGCACGGAAGCGCACGCACGCGAGCTATTGGGCATGTCGCGCGCGGAATTCGACATCCTGCTGAACCGGTTTGAGATGTGCGTTTATTTTATATTCGACGGCGATATGAGAAGCTAACGGTTGCCTGCGTGCACAGAGACATGCACGACTGCGTTGGCTTCGACGGACGTCTTGCGGACGCGTTCCACTGGCCGTCCCCCCTGCTCTCGCGCACGTCCGAGCGTCGCGCGTTCGATACGGCCTGCGCCAAATGGGACGAATACCGCGCGCGTCAAGCCACGCATGCGCCGACATACACGCACGCCCGGACGCGCTCGCGCGCGCGGACGGATCCGACGCCGCGCACGGAACCGCCGCCTGCTGTGGACAGCGACGCGCCGCCTGCGCAGCGCGTGAGCCGGACGATCCGCGTGTTCTGCGCGTGGAAGTGACGCCACGGGCGGGGGAGAGGCGGGTGCGCCACGGCGGGCTTGGGGCGGCGGGTTGCCAGGGCGGCCGGCGCTAGACCGCGGTGGGATGATGTGGAATTCAGGGCAGGGCTGTGGGTGGAAAATTGCGCGAACGCGCTCGGAAGGGCACCGGGGAAGGATCGGCTGGTGCTGCTCGCGATGCACATGGCCCGGATCCTTGGAACGATCGGAGGGGAGCGAGCGCGCGTACGTATGCGTCCGCATGCGGCGCACAATGGTCTGCGTCCCCGCACTCCGCGACACGCCCACGCTAGTCACAGCGCCCTTCTCCCCACCTCCCCTGCAATATATCGCGCCGCAGCACTACGCGCACGCGATCCCCTACTAGTGGCAGACGCAGCTTCTATCCCGCAAGGCGCCCACCGGCCAGGAGGGCAGCTTGGGGGTTCGGTTGGCAGGCGCCTTGGGTGCACTGAGCGACGTGGCTGGTGCTGAATCTGCTTCCGCGCGCTGCGGTGGCCTGGTCCCAGGAGCACGCGGTGACCCCGTATCAAACAGGCGCGAGATGGAAATGCACTCAGGGGCGGGGTGCAGGCCTGGCGGTGCCACCGGGGCGCCCCTGTTGGCGTGGCTTCGCGAAAGATAGGCTTGCCGTGATCTGCCGCGTCCCAGTCCCAGCCCCCGAGCCACTTGGGATTAGAGTTGGTCGCCCGCGCTGCGTCAACGAATCGCCGCGCGCCGTCCACGCACACCCCCACGCCCCGCCCTCCCCTGGCTCCGCACGAATATTTCCGTCTCCGCGAGCATCTGTCCCAGACGCACGATTTGGGGTGTGCCCAGCGTGTGCCCTGCGCGGGCTTCTGTGCGCGAGTGGCGGCACCCTCAGAGTTTAAACTTGCGAGCTATGGGAGCCTCGGTGGACGCTTCGCGTCTGGGCTGCTCTGCCCGCGTGTACGTACCCTTTGCTATCAACGCCCTGCCCAACGCGCATCCAGCCCTCGCCGCCCCGAATACGGGCGCCGTCGCCGCATCATATGACATGCGTCTTGTTGCCATCTGAGTCGCGGATCGCGCCCTGTCGCAGGGCGGCGGCCGGAAGAGGCGGACAAGGGCGGACACGGGCAAATGGGGCAGTGGGCGGGTACGGGGTCGCGTAAAAGGTAGCAATCCAGGTACACCCTGCCTGCGCCCGCGAATGGAAAGCGTCCGCGTTTGCTGCCGGCGTTCATTATTCGATCCCGCGTACTGCCGCCGGCGAACGAGTATATACAGCGAAGCAAGGGCCGGGTTGTGCAGAGGCTGGCAAGTGCAAGTAATACAACGGGGCAAGAAACTGGCAAGAAGCGGTGAATGGAGCAGACGCTATGTTTCGTGACAAGTCATCAGGAGCCCAGGGGATAGAAAAGTAAGAAAGAGCGCATAAAGGCAGGGAGGCAGTAGTAGTAGCACGCGGCGGACACATAATAACTAAAGACCCAACAACTGCCGGACAAGAAAACGATCGCGTATGATTACAGCGGGAACAAAACTGCCGTGTATGACTGCGCAAAGTCCATCATCACACCCTTCCCCTTCCCTGCTCATGGCCTGTACCCGCCCTGCCAGTGCTGCGGCTGGGCCTGCTGCGGCTGCCCAAAGCCGTACGTGCCCGGGGGGCCCGGCGGCGCCATCAGGCCCTGCTGCTGTGCGGCATACATGTCGCGCGCGCCGTGCCCGCCAGGGTGGTACTGGCCCGTCGGGCTCGCGTGCGTGTAGTGCGGCGACGTCGGCTGCTGCACGGGCGACGCGGTCGTCGGCGACGGCCCGAGCGCGATCTGCGGCGCGTGCGCGCTCTGTGCGTGCGTCGGGATCGCGAGCGCGGACGGCAGCGCGCTCGCGGGCGAGTGCGGGGACGCGGGCGGGTTCGCGCCTGCGCTCGAGTTGGAGCGCGCCGCGCGGCTCGTGGTCGACTCGCGGCGGCGGCGCTTCGTGCCGCGCTGCTCGCCGCCGTCGTCGTCACCGTCGGGCGCGTCGTCGGGCTTGTCGCCGCCGATGGCGAGCCCGCCGGGAACGTTGGAGTGGTGCGCGGGGACACCCATGGGCGCGTTGCCGGGGCGGCCGCCGATGGGGGTGCCGACAGGCATGGTGGAGGGGAGGGTGCCGTGGGGGGCGTTGAGACACGCCTGGATGAGGTTCTTGCCCTCGGGCTGGGTGACGAGGGGCTGGAGTTTGGCGGTGGTGAAGGTGTAGACGAGGCCGGTCTCGGAGACGACAAGGAGGAGGACCTGGGTGCCGGTGAGGGTGGAGAGTTCGTATGCCTAGCGGGGGTGTGTAAGCGCGACGTGGACAGGCGGGGCAGCACAGTCAACGAACCTTTTTCATGATGCCTGATGGCGGGCAATGAGCGTATGTTTTTTGGGACGCAGAGAGCGGGGCGGGACGTACCAGCCTTCCTTTTCGAGAAGGTAATGTGTCGCCTGGATTTGTCCTGGATAAATTCAATCTTGATCTTGCGACGGCCGGCCTTCTTGTCCTTGGGCTTGTCGTCGTCGTCGTCGTCCTCGACGGGGCTCTCGTTCGCGTCCTGGTCGTTGATGAACTGGTCTGCGGCGGCGGCGGCGGGGTCTGCGGGATGGCGCTTGGAGGGGTCGTCCTGCTGCATGGCTTGTGGTGGGTAGGGCTGCTGTGCGTAGGGGACGGGAGGGACGGCTGGCTGTGACTGGCGACGGTAGCTGGCCATGCAGGGGCGGGGGCGACGGCGGGGACGAGGACGAGGACGAGGACGGGGACGGGGACGAGGACGGGGAGCGTTGGATGAGGACGACCGGAATAGGCAGGGGGTCGAAAGAGGAAGGCAGAGAAGGGGGTTGCGAGCCCTCCCTTTTCCAGCAACCACCGCTTATCTATATCCAGAACTTTCCCAGGCACCCGCCCAGCCCCAACACGACCACACATCGGCCCCAGCCCCTGCGCCCCAGCTTCCCTTTTCCGGCTGTCGGACGTCTCCGTTTCGCAAACACATCCATTGCTGCTATTGCCCTACGACACACACCGCTCATCATCGCCCGCGTCGGCCCACCGCCCGCAACGCCTCCGCAACTCGCTCTTCCAGGACCGCCCCCGGCCGGCGCGCCCGCACTTCCTGCAGCGCGCTCACCAGGCGCCCGTCGGTCCCGCCGCCCACGTACGCAGCCGTCTCCTCGTCTGCCGCACACATAGTCAGCGCGCATGAGACCCAGCGCCCGCACCGTCCAGCCAGCGACCGCACGCACCGCTCGGCTCCACCCCCAGGCGGCTCAGGTGGATGTTGCTGCAGTCCGCGTCGCGGCACTCTCCGCCCCCGGGCACCTCGTACTGGCAAATCGCGCCCTCGAGCACCTGCATGTTATTCAAATGCCTCAGCGCCGCGCGCAGCTTCAGGAGCCTCAGGTCCGGCACTCTGTCGTCGCCCTGTCCTGCGCCTTGCCACGTTGACGCCGGCTCCTGCGAGACAAGTGAGCGCCCGCTGAGAAAAGGGTAATGGGATAGCACAGAATCGTAGGTCCTGAATCGCGCTTCGTCTTCGTGCGCCGTCCCCGCGGGTGCTTCCTGTAATCAAAAAATAGAAGCCCCCCGCTGTCATCAGCCCACGCAACGCATATCATCTCTCACGGCGGATGCCTCCGGGGCGCAGAGAGAGCGAGCACGCACCTGGGCCGACGCCGCGACGTCGACGCCTCTCGACCCGTCTTGGCCCGACGGGCCAGGAACCTGTGCGGTCAGAAGGGGCCCATGCGGTACCTGGATGTGCACCGACGACACAGCCGACAGCGAGCAGCGACGACGGAAAAAAAAGCAGAAAACGTGGATCAGAACAGACTGGCGGAGAGCGTCCCAGAGGGGAGAAAGAGATCCTTGCCACTTGTTCTTGCCGAGCCTCGGCCGTAAGGACTGCAGGCGCCAGGGACCGATGGAGGCGCATAATTGACATTTGCGGGACGTCACGCGGCGCCAGCGGAGCAGGTTGCGAAGGGGGGCGGTGCGCGGCGCAGCGTGTGGACCAGCGGGGCGGGGAGGGAAAGGAAGGCAGGGGGATGGTAAGGAGGCTCGGCGGAGGGCAAGAGATGGGGAACGACTCGCCTTGTTCTCCGGTCGTGGCGTGCGGGACGCCGCTGGGCGCAGCAGGCGCGAGAGGCTCAGCGAGCGAGTCATCTGCGGGTGGGAAAAGAGCCGCCGAAAACGGAAGTGCCCCGGAATGGAAAGGAAGCGGTGCAAAATGAAGGGGCGGAAAAAGAAAGAGCGGACACGCTAGTCAGCAGAGCGTCCGTATGTCGAAATGGCGGGAAGAGCAGGACCGATGGGGGTGGACGTTACTGCTTCCTGGCCACCGTGCACGGTCGATAGGGGAGCAGGCCCTGCAGCACAGTCAGCCAGCATGCACGCAGCAGACCAGAAGAGGCGGAAGCAAAGGGGCGCTCGCGGGTCAGGCGATTGCCCCCGCTCAGACTATCACAGGGCAAGGCATGCGACGCACCTTGCAGGCTCTGCGTCGCTGTCTCTTGGCCAGCCGGGCCCTCCCTGGACTGCGGCGTCGCTCGCCCCGACATCTGCAGCACAGACGTTATAAGACTTTCACAGGCCCGCCCGCAGGACGCACCGCCAGCTTCCGCAGCTTCTGCTCCTCTCGCAGCTTGATCAGCGCCCGCATGCGCTGGATCTCCACCTCGAGGTCATCGGCGGACGTCGTCGGCGTGCCCGACGCCGGCACCTCCTCCTCGTCGCCGTCTTCGCTGTCGCTGATGTCGATGACGCAGCGCCGTGTTCCACTGACGCTCGCGAAGCCCCCCGCCGCCGCAGCGTGCATTCGGCGCCGCACGTGTGGGTTGGGGTGGTGCGCGCCCCCGTACGTGTGTGCTTGCCCATTGCCGTTCCCGATGGAGCCTGTGCGGGAGGGCGGCGCGAGCGCGTACGGGTTCGACGCGCCAGAATCGACGTCGACAAAGTCGGCGGCGACAGGGCGCTTCAGGCCCCGTCGCGGGACAGGTGCGGCCGGCTGCGGCGTGCTTGACGACCGCGAGCTGTTGTCGTGTGATAAGGGCGGGGTGGGCCCGCTGTCCATCTCTGAATCCTCCGGCAACCCCAGACCAAGGCTTAACTCCACCGCCATCTCTTCTGGTGAGTCGTCGGTGCTGGAGGAGTCCATTGCAGTGCTGGGTGGCGGCGTCGCTTCCCGATCTTCATATGGAGAATTATTCGAAACAAAAGACGCTTGACCACCAAGGCCAGGGATGTCGTCGTCCACATCCATGGCGTCCGGGCTAGCAGCACGACGGCCATCGAGGAATGAATTGTCTCGCGATGGGCCTGCACTACTGGTCGCCGACCCCGTAGAGCTCGCGTCGATGGTTTTCAGGAAATCGTCCACGCTCGCCTGTGGAACCACAGGCCGCATGTCGACTGTAGTGGCAGACGGCTGTCCTGACGAGGCTCCGTCAGCACTCGTGAAAGAAGATGTCTCATGGCGCCTCCGTGATGCCTGCACGGCTTTGCGCGCCAGCAGTTCTTGACGCTTCAGTTGTTCCATTGCAGCGAGGTTGTCGGACCCTTCGGGGACGGCAACTGCCATCCCACGTGGAACGAAAGGCGGAGCGTCCACTGAAAGGCTGTTCAGTGCGGCGTGAGGTGTGGATGACCGGGCAGTCAGACCTTGAGGTACACTGGGCTTCGACGGGAGGCTTGGGTGCGAAGACGATGCAAATGGATCATCGCCGTTGAAATCTTGTGGAGGGGGTTCGGAAGCGATGGGAACATATGTGACGGCCTCAGGAGGTGGCGGAAAAGGAGGTATCCCAGTAGGGTCGAAGTTGGCCGGGAGGCGCAGGTTGAGCTCGGTGAAAACATAGAAAATAATTTCCCGCGACAAGCCACAATCTACAAGGTATTCCGGAGGAACGCCCCATCCAAGAAGGTCAAGGACAATGTCCTTGGTGGTGTTGTACTGTTCTTGAGTGACTGACGGAAAAGTAGGTAAGAGTGCATCATAGCGTTGGAGGGAAGGACGACGGACGGCTCAATCCCGGCCGGACGTGCGCGGCGTCGATTACATAGCCGTAAGCTTCGATCCTAAACAACCCGCCGTTTAATGTCGTCGGTGTCAAGGCAAATTCCCTGTGGCCTTGTTTGAATGAACCGGGGACGGAGGTCGAGCGGGGCGGACTCAGAGAAGGCACGGCCGGTTCAATCTTGACGGGCGGGAGGGGCGCCCTGCTTGCTAACGGCGGTGTCGTCCTCTTGGGCGGCGAGCGGCGCACAGGGGTCGAGATGTCGACAGAGGTATTTGAGCGTGCTGGCGGGAGCCTTGATGGCAGCGGAGGAGGCGGCGGGTCCTCATTCTCGCTGATCTCGCCTTCTTCCCGCATCGTAACATCCTCTTCTGGAATAATTTCGCCTGCGCTTGCTCCACCGAAACTGTTGGCAGCGGCGAGTGGTGTCGGGGCATTTGTTGTCGTCGAGGTCGAGGGTGCCGGGGGTCCAGCATACGTCGAGTCCTCCGTACCGTAGTCAAGCAGCGTAGGCGGACTGGGCGGGATCGGCCGAGCAGAGAGCGCAAGAGCATCAGGTTCAGCGACAGGCTTACGACGCTTGCTTCTGATAGATTTGAGGGCGGCCTGGCGGAGGGCGGAAGCGTCTGGAGGATCCAAAGCAGTACTGGGTTGTGGATCCGATGTCTGCAGGCGGTGCATGTCTACGTCGGACGGCATAGTTGCGGATAATGCATACGCGGCGCTCATCGTCAATAAGCAAGAGAGACGGCGGCGGCGGAGGCAAGAAAGGCGGCGGCAGAAGGATGTGGGACAAGGGTAGGTGACGAGGGCGCGTTGAGCACGTCGTCGTAAATAAACCCAGGACGACCCCTCGGCACTTGCCGACGCCGTGTGCACATTCCTCTCGTCCTTGTTTCCTGGCATCAGCACACATCGCGGTGCTTGTTCGCGCATTTTACATGCGATAGCACGCCCAAGCCCCGTGCGTAGTTGGCAGAACTTCCCTGTATACCAGTCGGTTTCTGCCTTTCTTCCGCACGAACTCCTTTCCTGACCTTTAGTTCCAGGTCTGCACCCAATGCCTCTCAACGGGCACACTCACTTGGTTAAACAGGGATGGGCCGGGACCGGGACCGGGTTGCGCCCAGGAGCCATGTCGCGGCCTCTCACCATCCCTCAGAAACGCACCTTGGCGGGGGTGGGGAAGGACAGAGACGAAGCCTTCCCCTTCTGGGACCAGTTCCGTCTACCTCGTTCTTCTTTGCCATGATGGTGTATTGACGGGCACCGCCTAGCTTGTATTCGGCCGCGGCGAATGCTATACGAATAATCGTATCGAGTGATGAAGAGGACTCGGACGAAGACGTAAGCCCCGTAATCGTTCACACTTTCCTATCCTCATGGAGTGTACTATCAGGACTCCGTCACGCCTGCGATTGAGCTCAGGCGTACGTCCACGGGCATCCTATCGACACGGAGGCCTGTTGCAGGCACGCCCGCGACCTCGGGGACATCTACTCCGGCCTCATCTGGCTCCGACGCCTCCTCGTCCCGCCTCAGCCTCATGTCCATCGCCAAACGCGAAGCAGCAAAACGCGGTCTCTACTCGCGCTTTTTTAGAGGCCCGATAATTGGACCCGATGACGTGGAGATCGAGATGGTCATGTCAGAGATCGTTGCGACTGCCGTGCAGCCGCACGATGCAGTGCCGAAGAAGACGGCAAAGAGCAAAGGGAAGGAGCGGGAGACGGACGTGTCGGTGGCTGGGGCGGATGATTTGGCGAAGGCTGAACGAAAGCGGCAGAGGAAAGAGGCGAAGGAGGCAGAGAAGCGCGAGCGGAAGGAGAGGAAGAAGGAAAGGCGCAAATCTGTCCAGGACGATGGAGATGAGGATGCGGCAGACACAGGTATGCCTATGGCGGTGAAGAAGACAAAGACGATGGAAGAAAAGGAGGAACGCAGGAAGAAGCGGAAGGTGGATGCAATTGCAGAGGTATCCGGAGCTCCTCCAGTCAAGAAGAAGAAAAAGCGCAAGCAGGAAACCCTTCCCGAAGCCATCCTGTAAATGGCGCGCAAACGAGACGATGCAAAGAAGTAATCTTAATTAGATCCTTACACGACCTCCTACCCTGGTCACTCTCTAATTGCACGCAGCTTTGATGCATGGATCTAACATTCCAACTGATACAAGCTGGGATATAACCATTAACATACATTTTGAGCTTCTCAGTCATTTGAATGTGATACAATCCAATCGTAACAAATTTGCGCATGCTCATGAGAAAGGGGATGCAGGAAGGAAAAGTGGTGAAATGAAGGAGGCCAGTGGCCAAACACAGTCGCAATGTGCGAGCGCGCTACACAACGAGGGCTTACGCCCTCGTTCCTCTCCAAGCACTCTGCATAGCAATGCGGCGAGCCTGATGCATGAAAAGACGGTCAGCGAAAAGAAAGCCACTGAGTGAACACAACGAACCTGGTCTAGAGATATCGAGTCCTCCTTCAACATCACCTTCTGCGTGCCATCGTCGTCGTCATCGTCGTCGTCGTCGACCGGTCCCTTTCCTGCCGGCGACGGCCGCATTGCGCCAAAGGCGGCCTTGTTGCCCGCGAGCGAGAACGGAGTCGACGCCACTGCCGTCCCGAAGACACTCGACTTCGTCGACGCGCCGAACGCAGCAAAGTCTGTGACGACCTTGCGCGGGGGAGAGGAAGGCGAGCCCGCGAATGTGGTCTTCTTCGGGCTCTTCGGTTCGTAATGGGGCGACATGCCGGGCGAATGAGAGTAGCTTGAACGGCTGTGCATGCGCACTTGCAGGTACTTGTCCGTAAAGCGAGTGCCGCTGACCTGAGGTTCGTGGACGACCAGTAAGACGAGGATATCAAAAGAAACGCGTTGTAACTCACCTTTCGTAGATGGGGCCTAGCCTCCGAGAGAGAGGGAGATTCCTGGAAAACCCGCACATTGTGGACGGACTCGGGTAGTTCCTTGTATATACTCTCAATGACGACCTTCTTCGTGCTCTCATTCCGCAAGAGGAGCTTCTCGTGCAGCTCCCTTGCAACATCGTCGACGCTCTCGTTGTTGCCCAATATCCGCGCCGCGACGGCCTGGCCGACCTCCCGAACGAGGCGCTCCATGTCCAGATTCTCCAGGACGAGACCGACGATCGCGTGTGCAAGCAGGTCCGCGGTGGTCAAGGGCAGCATGATGCCGGAGGTAATGTTCACCAAAGCCTGGAAGAAGTCTGTCGCATACTGTGGATATGTCAGAATCGGACGGCGTGTTAAGAGTCACCCCTGCTCACAGAATAGCTGCTTAGCGCTGGCTCGCATGCAACGAAGAACTACAGGTCTAATTAGGCCTTCCATGCAAGGGTACGTGGCAAGGGGCTCACAAGGGTTATCCCATGGGTTGCCATTTGCCGGGCAAGTTGCAAAGGGTCATTGCCATCCGGAGATCCATCGTCAAACCCTGGGGGAAGTGAGCATCGCACTCGCGAACCGTACGTAGGAGTGCGCACCGTCACCGTACTCCCCAATGCCATGGGGCGGCGCATCCGCAATGAGTACGATCATCTTACTGGCGTGCTCCCGCCAGTCCATCTTCAGTGCCTCTGCGAGGCCCGCCGTGACGGCCTCTGGACCATCGCCCCCTCCCGACGCATACAGGCCCGACAAGTCTCTATGCACCTTGCTGATATCGGACGAGAAGCCGAAGTTCTTGGTAACATAGGTATGGTCCTGCGGCGGGTGATCTCGATATGCGACGAGGCCGACGCGCAGATCCTCCGGGGCCTGCAGCTTGCCCGACTCGAAAATGTTCTCGCATATGAGCTCGATGTTTTTCGTAGCGGACGAGATGTAGCTGCCTTGACTGCCGGTGCAGTCCTGCACGAAGACAAGATCCCTGGAAAACGGGTTCAGCGAGGAGAGCTCACCCCTGACCTAGGACAGGACAGAAGGGCGGCACTCACAGCATCTTCCTGTTCGGATCGACGGTGCTGGCGACCTGTGCATTGTACTCCTCCTGGAAGACGGCCAGTGCGCTGGAGGAGGGCGGGGCCGACTCGAAATCCATGTCTTGATCCATGGTGGTGGTCGAAGGTGATCTCAGCGAGTACAGGGGAACAGAGAACGTGCGGCAATCCTGTGTGCTCAGCGTGGGTGCTTGTGCTGGATGGAGTTGATGACTGAGGGCTCAAATAGAACGAACGCCAGGATGGATCAGGGCACTGGTAATGGAACGAGGTATATAGAATCTGCGTGCACTCGACCTCGTTGCTTGCCATTGTCCGCCACGCGCGCCATGCCTCACCCTACGCGCGTAATCGGATCTACACGCCTCGCGCACGAGAAAGTCCCTTTAGCGGCCGTTTCAATCTACTATCAAACACTGCTCTGATGCGCGCAAATCACAGGTCCCTACGACCTCCGAGAAGCCATGTAACCCATTGCCCTCCGAACCCGCCCAGCCCACCTGGCCTCAAAAATGTCCGGTAACCCATCAGCAGCCCAGCAGACACCCCTCCAGCAAGCGCTGAGAACAAGAAATAGTTCCGCAGCCGCGCCGAGGGAGACAGTTCGCCGGCACCACCTGGTATGGAGGAGTTTCTGGGCGTCCCCAGTATTAGCGTCACATGACAGCTCATTGCAGATGGCGACTTACGGACGCAAGGCAATGCTGCAGATGGCGTGGAACACATCGGCGATCTGTCCGCTCTTTACACTCACCGCGACGGGGACCTGCAGGCTCAGTCGTCGACAATAGACATCAGGCTGGACTTCGTGTCTCTGTTTTGACGTCAGCAGCATGTCCGTCTGATGTGTCATGGGAAACGCACCTGTTGTGCAAGGTCAAGATCCGACTTTGTTGCTACGAACAACGTGGGTATATGATCTAGGTTGTATTGTTGCTGGAGCACAAGGGTGAGCACATACACGGCACAAAAGCAGGCACCACCTACCCGAAGGTTACTAATGTACGAAAAAGAGTTTGTATCACTCGAGTCATGCACATAGACTATGACATCAGCGAGGTCCGTCTTCTTCGAGTTTTTCAGCGTCTCAGCTTCGTACTTTGAGCCGAATTCCTGAAGCTAAGGAAGCGAGTAAGAAGTCGCTCGAATGTGCCAAAGACAGATCGAAGCACGTACCACCAGGTACTTTTCTGAGCCGTCAATATCAACAGAGTTCACCACGCTCAGGACCTTATTTGTCGGCTCGTAAAGGGGCATAAAAGGCTTGCCAGCAAATGCTCTCAACAGAGAAGTCTTGCCGGACCCAGCAGCACCACAGACGTAGCAAAGGAATACGTTCCGCGTGGATTTGCCTTTCCGGCGGTCCTGTTTTCGGCCCCTCGTAACGTGAAGGGCATTTGTACGGGGTTCTCCAGGGTATCCTAGGTAGGCGAGGTAGGCAACTGTTGTTTTGTGATCAAGCAGTGTTGTCATACTAGACCACACGTCGTCAGGAACGCTCAGGAGAATGGGAGGACACATACCTCCATTGTGCGAGCCATCCTTGGAGGGTGACAGCACCGGAATCGTCGGCGGTTGTGGTCTCAGGGAACTTTTGATTAGCCCAAGGGTTGCCAGGCGCTGTGCTGAACAAGTCGTCGAGCTCCGCAGTTTTCAAAGCGCCATCCTGGTCCTGGACGACAATCAGCGTGGATCAGTCGATGATGTATGCAGCCGACCTTGTCGAACGTTTCGAAGATGTCCGTGAAAAATTGATACCCTAGTGGAGACAGCTCGACAGAGCAGTCCGCGGGGACGTCGAACCTGCGACAGTTGCAACAGGATCAGTTCTATGCCGGTCGATTTTTTTTGGCGGCGCTTACTTGGGCAACAGAAAACTCTCCGTTAGCCGCAGGTCCTCGCCATAACCAAATTTCCGCAAAACAGTCCAAGTCGTTTCGAGACGCCCTCTTTGGATAAAGATGGTGTGCAATGACAGGAAGCCGGCTTCTGTCAGGCCGTCGTCGCGCACTCCGTTGGCAGCAAACTCGCGGACCATGTCCTTGATGCCCTCCAGCTCCTGCAGTTGCAAAGGCGCATCAAAACATTTTCGCTGAATGCTCAAGTGAGTAAGTGGCGCCTCCATGATCTGGGAGAGATAAAAGTACCTGGAATTCATTCAGCTCTGCCCCATCCAAAAGCCCATCTTTGTTGGTGTCACAAAGCTTAAATATTCGCCTGAGAGCGTCTACACAGGCAGGTTTCAAGACCTGACAGCGATGAGTCCGTGATTTGACCGGACGTCAAGGTCAAGCGTACCTGCTCTCTGGAATCATAGAGAGGAGCCGTTGGGTGCAGAACCGCTTTCTGCGCGAAGTAGAAAACCTCTGAGACATTCAGAGGAAGCTTGGCGGAGCATTCCACGCACGTCTCTACTTCCTAGGGCAACAGTAGGTCAGGGCGCACACGAGCATAGCTTGACAAGAGCGACCTTGAATTCGTCCATGATGGGTATAATTTCGGCCTCCAGCGCCTCATTGGTGACCTCCCCACCCCGCATATCAATCTTGTTTCCTACAAGAATGACAGGAACCTGCGGAGGATCTCAGCACGCGCTCTACATATGAAGGGTAGACCGAGGACGCACATTGACACCGAGCTGGCGGAAGTAGGGGAGCCAGTACGTCGGTATGCGGTCGAACGAATTCGGGTTGTCGATGGCATACACGACACAGATGACATGAGCTTTCCGGATCTCGAGCTCCAGATGCTGCTTGTCTTGAGGGCCAGCTGTGTGCGGGCCAGTGTTACGGGGGTCCGCGGTGAAGGGGAGCCTGAGCGCACCTCCGGAGTCCACGATATATGTTGTTACATTCTCCGGGGTGACTTCCGGTGGTATGGTGACCTCGGGTACGACGTGCTGGACCTGTTGGAAGTGAGCCTGCAAAGCAGAGGGGCGCAAGTGGGGGCTGCTCGCCTGCGCGACGAAGGACTCCTTGATGAGCGAGGTGACGATGGTGCTCTTGCCGACGCCCTCTGGATTCGCGTCCGGTTAGCGGACGTGGCCGCGGGCAAGGTAGGCAGTGAACGCACCGTCGCCGACTAGCAGTATGCGCACATCCCTCCGCATGTCCTGTGGTACGGCTGGCTGGACGCGATGGTAGCAGCTTGGGGAGAGGAGACGAGGCCGGCACGCGCGGCTGGCTGGCGGCTACGCGTGTGCGGCTCCTGCCATGGACGCGGTGCGCGCCAGAATCACCGCATCTCGACCCCCAACAGCCTTTTTCTCGTGTTTTACGATCTCGCGCTCCGACGGCTACATACCTAAGGCCCGCGGTTGCTGGGTCTATATAAGCACGCACCGACCTTGCATCCGGAACGTGGACTCCCCCGCCTCTGTCCGCCATGGTCCTCCAGGCGCTTCCCTCCGACATCTTGATCCTCATAGTTCACGACTTGGACGTCAAGGACCTCATCTCCCTCTCCGAAACCTGTAGGATCTTGCATACCCTGGTGCGCCCGCCGCGCAACTCGTCTGCTGCTTCAAACCCTCACCCATACCCCCCTTCTCGCAGGTGCAGGACTTTGGCTGGCCAAACAATCTCCGCCGGAATCCCAGGCTCAGTCACAGCACCCACCACGTCCTGTCGTCCTGGAGCCCACTTGCCCAGACCAAATACCACATGCAAGCCGACCGCGCATGGGCACAGAACAAATTCGCAGCCCGTCCCCTCTCCCGGCCATGGCACGGAAGGCTGCAGCCCTTGCTCGCGATAAACGCGTCCCGGCTGGTTGTGGCCGCTGGCCATATTATCTTCTCCTATGTCTTTGCGACCTCCGGAAGCGAAGGCTACGCTCCGGCCATGCGTTTCGAGTGCTCGTACGACCTCAATGGTGGGGTAGCGACCCGGCGCGATGTGACCAGTCTTTCCTTTGCTCCAGATCGGGGCTCGGACCGCACGTTGTATGTGGGGTTTGAGCACGGCGCCTTAGAGCGCATCGTCCTGCCGCCACCGGCTCGATTTGGCCAGACGGACATTCATATCGCGCACTCGCTTCGGACACCCCACTACTACCACGACGGGGAGCTGATCGAGGCAACCGCAATCGTTGGCGACCTGCTGCTTTCGTTGTCGTCCGGGGGAACCGCCGGCGTGCTCAACATCCACTCCTCCACCCCCACGCCCCACATGATCGAGCTCGAGAACCGCGGCTGGTCAGCGTTTCTCTCCCCGAACCCATCGAATCCGTACGCCGCGCTCGGCACATCCTCCGACACTCCGCTAGCCATCTACCCTATCACGCACGCCCATTTCTCGCCGATACCCTCCGCCGTGCTTACCTCCTCGCGCCTGGACGCGGACGACGCCGCGCAGGCGGCCTCCGCCGTGTATGGCATCTCAGGCGTCCCGCCAGCCTTCCCCTTGGGCGCGTCCGACCAGATCCTCGTATCGGGCTGGTACGACGGCTTCGTGCACGTCCACGATCTGCGCTCGTCCGCCAGATGGGGACGCGCAGGCGCCCCTGCACCGCGGCTGCGCCCAGTACTCTCGCTCGCGGACCCGTGGTCCTTTGAACCCATCTACACCGTCTCGTGCGGCGGCGGGACTGCGAGCCACATCGCCGCGGGCTCCGCGCGCCACAGCGTCGTCGCGTTCTGGGACGTGCGCTCATCGAACGGCTGGAGTGTGCATGCACCTGGCAACGACTCGTCGCCCGTGTATTCGGTCATTTTGGAGGGCTCGCGCCTTTTCGGTGCGACGCAGAGCCGCCCGTTCGTGTACGACTTCGGCCCCGGCGTCACGCCAGATACGTACCCACCGCTCCCGCGGTCGCACGGAGACGACGGACTGCCTTACAAGAAGGGATACGACAATATCGGGTTCTACGTGACCAAGTACAGCCACCCAACCGCTAGTGTTTATTAGGCACGGCGCAATGGTACAGAGGTATGATCAGTCGGATTATCGTGCAGGATTGTGGCCATCTGACCCATGCCTCATTGCTCTACAAAGGAACCCAGGCGTCGAGGCAAGCGCGAGAGTGTTCTGTGTATTTCCATTGCTCCGCTGGATAACACTGCTCTGCATATCTATTGATATATCCCCGTTCGTAGACTTTCCTCGAGGAGGGTTAAGCGAACACCGCGTTGCGCTGCTTTTCGGGCATTTGCTATTCGCCGTTATGCCCTTGGTGGCAGGAGGTAGTCTGGTAGGACTCGGAGTGGCGTGCTTTCGGAATTAGATTGGTGATCTCACGAAGTGAGATACCTTACTGTGTAATTTGCATCGTTGTAGAGTTTCTTCGTCTGCTCCATCTCGGCGGGACACAAAGCGACGCACGCACGGGACAGGATTGACGTGTATATGCCCCAGGCTTTCTGCAGTGGAGGTATATGATGTCATGCTTATCGTGCCAGTAGTTTAGGAATGGTAAGGAGTGTATGTACTATGAACGTCTTGAACGTGGCAGGGATATGTGGCGGGCGAAAAGAACACGAAAGCAAACGATACAGCCGGACAAAACGATAAGGCAGGGGTAAGCAAGATAGAATATTTGACCGCATGTACAAAAACGCACGTTAGGAGACCAGCCAGCGAATATTAATAGTCCTGCTTATCGCTCAAAAGACAAAGACGAAACCCACCGCGCGCACTTGCTTGCAGATATGTGATGACATGCACGAGCCGATGGACGCAGGAACGCAGGTACCTAGAAGAATAGATAGGTTGTAATGAAGACGAGCAGCGCGATGATCACGACGACCTGCAGCGGCACGCCCTCCGGCTGCAGGATATCATCGGCGTACGTGGACACCTCCGAGTCAACGACCGTCGCGTCGTCGTCGCGCGGGCGGTAACGCCGGCGGATTTCCGTCGGGCTCGTGCCACTCGACGCGACCGAGCTCGGGTCCGGCACGGCCGCGAGCAGCGAACGTAGGCGTTGAATCTCCGCCTGCGATTCCTTGTACTTCGACACAAGCTCCACATTGGGGTCCGCAGGGGCAACGAGCGCTGCAGTCGACACGGTGGGCGGCGTGGGCGGCGAGTGTACATTGACGTTGATGACGCCGACACCGCCGGAGGACTTGTCCGCTGCGGGAACGTCCGGCTGCTCTTCAGGCGCGGCAGCATACTCAAGTGGCGGTGAGGCGGGGCGCTCCACGTGGGCGGATGTGGAAGGGTCGAGGATGGAGGTGTGCTCCCCAGCAGTCCCGCTGGGTGCCTGCTTCACGGTGCCGTACCGAAGGTTCTACGCGGGTGTTAGATCCGTCGCGCGAGCTGATACATCAAGATTGCGCACTGATTCGTCCCCGCTCATTATGGAAGACTGATTTGGCAGCTCATCTTCCTCCTCGACAGCCTGGCCCTCGGGCGGCAGGTAGCTGACCTTGATCTTTTGCGAGTGGACTTTCGTAAGGTCGTCTGTTTCGGGTACGCTCCACTGTGAGGAATCGATGAGGCGATGAGGCTCGCGAGAAACACGAGATAGGGCGCACGATGTCATGGAGTGGCAACGCGGCGCGGTCGCCTGCGATGAGGGTGCTTTGGATCAAGAACTTGTCCTTGCACTTGATGTTCAGCGGGGGTTCTTCCTTCATTGCCTGCAACATGACTGGAGCGCCGGCGTTGAGATACGCCCACACGCGTGTGAGCGAGCCACGCACCCGAGACCTCCACCGTTTCGCCCGGTTCGACCCTCCCAGAATTCGGCCGCACGCAGTACAGCTAGAGCAGACTCTGTCACGCAGAGACATTGGACGCCCGACGCGCAGCATACCTTTGGGGCGGTGGTCTTGACCTTGAAGGCGATGGGCTGCGCATTGGGATTGGTGATGGAGAGTGAGCGTTTGATGTTCTGGGTCAGGGGGCCTACGTAGCACAGTCCCTGCGCTGTCAAGACGAGTTGAAGGAGAGCTGAGGTGAGTATACGCACGGTTGAAGCCCAGGGCGCTGCTGGGAGTCAATGAAGCGGACATTTCGAGGGGGCAGAGGGAGAGGGAGGTTGGCACTGGCACTGACGCGGGCTGCCTGCGGTGAAGAACACCCCGCTGACAAAGCATCAGCGTGGCGGTTCAGTCTAGTACTACACGCTGCTGCGTGGCCCGTCTCGTGGCTGCTTGCAGCCAGACTGCGCTCGTTGACGTCGGCAATCCTCGCGACATTGCGTCCGGCACACGCGCAAAGGGCGACGACGACGCGGATGCCCGGCCAGACGTTGAGTGCGCAGCCGGCACGCCCCATGCAACCCCCATGTGTGCCCACTGCCATGGGCACGATGTGGGCACATCGATCTCATCGTTGGGGGCATCTACAGGAAGGAGCCTCTGGAGTCTGCAATCCCTCTCCCTCTCCCGAGTGGCACTCGGAGACATCCATAATGAAATGCACGAGGCCGCCGATGAGTGCCTCGATCGCGATCAGGACTGCCAGTGCGCGGCCGGTCGGCGTGAGGGTCGCGAGGGCAGTGGAGATGTCGCAGTACCTGTTGTCTGTTCGTTGGCCGAGCCACTGCGACGACCCTTGCGATGGTTGCTGCAAGGACCGGATAGGGCCGATGTCAGTTACATACAAATAATACAATGTCCACTGCCGACGCTTTTACTCTCAACTCCTTCCCAGAACGAGCTGGTCTACGTTCCCTCACTCTCCTTCTCCCCGCACATCATGTCTTGGAAACTCGGAAAGAGCAAGAGGGCCAACCTCGCCGCAGACTCAGACGCAGCGTCCACCCGCTCCATCACCCCAACCCCCGGCGACGAGAAGCCCTCCTCGCGCACCGGCATCCTCACCATCCGTGTCCTATGGGCAGAGGGGCTCGCCGTCCCCGATGGCACTGCAGTGCCCGCAGTAGTGCAGGCCGCCCTCTCTTCCCAGCAGGCCAAGGTCGCCGCGTCCATGTCCCCGTCCAGCGTGACGCAGACCCGCCTGGTCACCGCGGGCAGGACGAAGCGGGACAGCGTGCAGCGGACCCAGTGCTGGTGGCTCCCATACCTTGTCATGGAGTTCGAGGTCAATCAGATCCTCATCACACCGCTCGGCGGCGAGCTCGACAAGCCGCTGTACATGTACCAGGCGCACTTGTACGTACGCTCGGCACCCTGTCGTCTCCGCCCTCTGACACGTTGCATAGCGACGTCTCCCGCAACTCAGAAATATCAGTCCAGTCCTACCTGCGCAAGGAAGAGCCCAAGCGCGGGTCGGATGGCGCAGATGACATGGGCAACGATATCTTCCTGGGCGGCATCAAGTTCACACCCAACTTTGATAACATCGCCACACAGGATCAGTGGTATGAAGTTAATGGAGGTAGTGGGAAGATCCTTGTCGGCGTTGCCTTCCAACCCAGCAGCGTACGTTGCATCTGCGATCGAATCAAGCATCTCCATACTGACGTGGTTTCAGGGCCACCCTCTCACCATCGACGACTTCGAGCTCATCACCGTCATTGGTAAGGGTAGCTTCGGAAAGGTCATGCAGGTCCGCAAGCGTGACACGCAGCGTATCTACGCTTTGAAGACTATTCGCAAGGCGCATATTGTGAACCGGAATGAGATCACGCATACATTGGCGGAACGTCTGGTTTTGGCGAGGGTGACCAACCCCTTCATCGTCCCACTCAAGTTCAGCTTCCAATCGGAACAGAAGCTCTACCTTGTTCTTGCGTACGTGCGCCCATGTCGTTGATATGTCCACTGATTGAACGAATCTGCAGTTTCGTGAATGGTGGCGAGCTCTTCCACCACCTTCAGCGCGAGCACAGGTTCAACGAAGAGCGGAGCCGCTTCTACAGCGCCGAGCTCCTGCTGGCTCTGGAACATCTCCACGAACTAAATGTCGTGTACCGGTACGTTCCGTGCTTTGTAGACAGACAAAGTCCTCACACTACGTAGTGATCTTAAACCCGAGAATATCCTCCTCGACTACACTGGTCATATTGCGTTATGCGATTTTGGCCTGTGTAAGCTGGGCATGAAGGACAATGATGTGACCAACACGTTCTGCGGGACGCCGGAGTACCTGGCGCCCGAGATCCTCACCGGCTCTGGCTACAGTACGTACCGACCCTGTTGATGCTCGTATCTTCTGATATTCATTCGTCTGACGACAGATCGCACCATTGACTGGTGGACGCTCGGCGTGCTGCTGTATGAGATGCTGTCAGGCTTGCCACCTTTCTACGACGGTCAGCTCTGTGTCTCCATCTCCAAATGAAAAGTAAATCTGACAATGTACTCGTCCAGAATCGACTGACAAGATGTACGAGAAGATCCTGCAAAACCCCCTCGTCTTCGGCGACGAGATCGGCACCAAGGCACGCTCCATCTTAACCGGTCTGCTCACGCGCGACCCCACCGCGCGCCTCGGCGTCGCCGGCGCAGAGGACATCAAACGCCACCCGTTCTTCGAGAAGATTGACTGGCGTCGACTCATGCAGAAGAAGATCCAGCCGCCGTTCAAACCGAGCGTGTCAAGCCCCGTCGACGTGAGCAACTTCGACACGGTCTTCACGGCCGAGGCGCCACTCGACTCGGTTGTGGAGGGCTCGCAGCTCTCGCAGACCGTACAGGCGCAGTTCGCCGGTTTCTCGTACAATGCGAGCGGCATGCCGGCGAGCTTGCATTGATCTCACCGTCAACTCTCCCTACTTGCACACGGATTCGAATTCTCGTCTCGATCTAAATTCTTACATACGCATCTTGTCTGTTCTACATAGCTCGCTCTAGCTCCGCTCTGACATCTCATCTCATCCTATCCAGTTGATACCATAATTGTTTAATATCCGTGTCTATACGGCGTACTAACCACCGACTGACTGGCTGTCCCCGTTCATTTGATGCATCCTATATGATGACTACGGTCGCACATTCATTTACATATACATATTTACATTTGTACACTCGCTAAACTGTCATATTGCATTACCGTCAACGTCCTTCGCCGCCTCGCTCATCTCGTTACCGTAGCAAGGTGAAGGAGTGATGCAAGACAGGATGATATATGTGGGGCATTACAGCGAGGTATACTTAATGCGGCAGAGTCTATGCTATAACGTAGTAGACTTTCCACCCCCATCTCATCTTCCCGCCTAGCCTCTTCGCCCTCTCCTCATCCTCATGTCGATCGTCCTCATCTTCATCATACTCGTCCCTCTTCAAATCCACCGTATTTATATCCACTACGTCGTGCAGCCGCCACCCGCGCCGCTTTGGCGGTGTCAGGTCGTCTTTGTGCTCTCTAGCGGCGAGCTGGCGCACGACGAGCCACACGACGTACATGACGAGCATGACGGGGAGCTCGATGTAGAACGAGAAAAAGTCGACGGCAGAGAAGCGCGGGATGACGGACGACCAGCCTTGAACTGCGGAGTTACGAACACAATGTCAGCGATCGCCTCAAGATCGACGGGGAGCGGAGAACACGCACTTATAATGATGGCTGTGACGGTGATAATCTGTTCGCAAGCGCGCCCGTGAGTGCCGACATGCGAGCAAGAAGAGGCGATGAACTCTCAGCGTACCACGAAGTAGGGGCCCCACGGCCATGTCCAGCCCGCTCGGAACTTCATCTCTTCAAGCGGACGTCCTTGCCTAACCCACGCGCGGCGGAAGCGCCACGACGCAAGCCCGATGCTCAACCATGCAATCTGCGACACGTACACGTCAGCCTCGTACCCCACGCAGCCAAGCCAAGCGCACGCACCTGGTTAGACACGCCGACGAGGTTCTGCAACCAACCCCACAGCGTACCGCTGCCGATGAACGAGCTTCCGAAGCACAGCGCGCTGATGCTACTCGTCGCGAGCAGCGCGGGCAGCGGCACGCCGCGGCGCGTCGTCCACGCGAAGAGCGGGGGCGCCTGCGCCGTCGCCGCGAGGCCGTACAGCACGCGCGTGCCCGCGAAGAGCGCATGATTACCCGCAGAGACAACGGATGTCATGATCACCGCGTTCATGACGGACGCGGCGCCATCTGTGGTCTGGGTTATTAAGCGGAGGGAGGGGATGGAAGGGGGAGAGACGCACTGGAACCCAGCTGTTTGAAGACAATGGTGAAGGGGGAAGTCGTTGTACTTTTGTTAGAGAGGTTGGGGTAGTCCCACGGCACTGGGAGGATATTGTTATTTAACGAAATCCTGCTGACGGCTCTCACTCACCATTGAGACCGATGAGTAAGATGCTCAGGATGTAGAACAGCAGGATGCTGGGCTATGCTGTGAGTAGTATTGCCTAGGAGTTGTGATTTAGTGACATACCGCCAGAAAACGAACTTCACGACCCTCGGCATATTTTTGCTTGGATTTTTAGTCTCGCCCGCTGTGATACCCAGACTCTCTGTGCCGCCATCTAATGAGAATAGGTCAATGTGATGGGCGCCCGCGAGGCTGTCTTTGCTCACACGCAAAGCTGGCTGTGACGAAGACGCGAGCGAATCCGCCGAATCCGCCATGGAAGGGGGCACCGGGTATATGCCAATTATGGCCCCCAATGTAATGGTGCTCGCGATTGACACCGACATTGACGAGTATACCGAGAAATATAAAGATAACTATGGTCACAACTTTGAGTGATGCGAGCCAATATTCTGTGCAGGGCTGTCAGCGTCCGAAGCCGTATTACCAGTGACGAACAAACCAAGTTCGCCGTAGGCGCGCACGTGAATCGAGTTGATGGCCACGAGGAAGACCCACAGTGCCAAACTGACCGCCCACGGATGAGGAACGTCCCAGAAGCCAAGCACTAGCTGGGCGGCGGTGAGGTCCGACGCAACGGATATGGCATCATTGAACCAGTAATTCCATGAGAGTGCGAACCCGTACGCCGGGGAGAAGAAACGGACGGCGTATGCGTTGAATGATCCTACACAGAGAAAAGAAATCTGTAAGTATAGCTCGGGGTGTGAGTTAGCGGTGGGCAAACGGAGAGGGAAAGACAGTGTATGCGCGTCAAAGGCAACGTGCATGGAAGCGGGTGAGATCCGCTGGGTCGCATGGGCGTGCGGCGATAGAGACGGAGGAGCAGCGCGCGTCCAGCGATATCAAAGAGAGTTGGCACAGAGGCACAGAACGTGTCTCCTCTGAATAGGCTTCGAGGGAGCTTCTCCAGGACGTGTGGAAGGAGAAGAACAGGGAAGGCAGTCACTTGGACGGCCCCCACAAATAAACATCCCGGTGTGGGACAGAAAGCAAGTTCCCCGGACTGCATAGAGTTTAATGAAGATCATGAATGGGGCTCACCGGCAACAGGATACTGTGTGGCCATTTCGCCGAGCAGCAGCAGGGTGACATATACGATGAAGCCAACAATCGCATAGCCTATGAGCATGCTCGCAGGGCCGCCTTGTGCGAGCGACCTTCCGGTGCCCAAGAAGAGACCGGTACCGATGGTACCGGCAATGGCGATCATCTGCACCTGGCGCGAAGACAGTCCGCGATGTAGTGCGCCGGCCATGTCGTCAAGTGGGGGCACAGGGAGCGCACCAGCAGGCTGCACATCCGGGGCGGCATTCTTTGTGGGATTTTGTACTGGGATTGTGCCATAGCTAGCTCCAGTGTCGTGCTCGGCAGGGAGAAGCGCCGTGTACTCTGTAGACGGAGGGCGCGATGACGGTCGGGGCATTGGGAGGACCGTCGAGGGTCACTGTCGACTGGCCCATGGGCGGCTGATGGGCGAGTCGCCATGCACATGATGCAGCTCCGAGTCGCAAGTCTGACCGTGCATTGCGCAATCGTACGGAGCGCCTTCCCACGCATCTCCGCGTCGACGTCGACGTCGGCGACGTCGGCGGCCACAGGTGTCTGCTCGCCATGGCCACAGTCGCCCACTACATCCGCTCCGACTACGACCCACAGCGCGACGAGCAGAGGCTCCGCCGCGAGACAGGCCAGCCAGACGAGCAGTCCGAAGAGGACGCCTGGCAGGACGCCTGGCACACGCAGCAGCCCTTTGGCACTCGAGCGTATGCTCCTCGTTTTGTCCCTGCCACTCTGTCTTACGATGAATGGGGAAACGTGCTCACCGCGCCCACCAACGCAGACTCGCCCGACCGGCAGGACGAGAAAGCTGTTGCAGGATGGTACAGGTCGCTCACCTCCCAGGCGTCTTCCCCGTCCCATTCCTCGCCATCTGCCTCATCACCTGCTCGCCATGCCTCGTCCAGTCTTCCTCCTTCGGAACCCCCCGCTTCCCGATACCCTAGCATCCGAAGAGAGCGCGATTGGTTCATCACCCGCGCACTCGCCCACCCGCTATCTGCGCCTCCCACCCCTGCACCGCCCACGACCCTTGCCGGCATACTGTCTCGCGACCCCCCGTCCGCCCAGCCGCATCAGCCACCGGTCTTCCTGCACCTTGGCCCCTCTAACAAGGGATGGGCCATGCTGCAGAGCAAGGGGTGGAGCGAGGGCGAAGGCCTGGGCAGCACCGTGCACAGGAGCGCGGACGTAGAGAGGCGCGTGCGCGATGACGCAGCCAACAGCGCGCGCCGGCCACGCAGGACGGTCAAGAACGAGGACGCAATCGAGACGAGTCCATCGGTATTAGTGCAGCACGAGCGCGTCGAGGTGCAATTGGACGATGATATCGTGGAGGTGAAGCTGACGCCGGTCATCGACCTGACGCTATCAGACACCGCGTCCGAGCCTGAAAGCGAGCAAGACGATGACGAAAATGCCGTATCTTTTACTGCCTTCGAATTCCCCGCACGTTCCCCGGACCAGAAGCCTGCAGACCCCCGCACACGTCATGCAGGCCAGACCGCCCTCCTCACGCCGATATCGACCGTCCTCAAATCCGATCGCTTGGGCATCGGGCTCAAGGCGAAGACAGAAGGACCATACAAGTCTTCTGTCAAGCGCGTCACGCACAACGCTGCAGCGCTCGCGGCCCATCTCAAAGCCGCTGAGGACGCTCGGCGCGCGAAGCAGCTTGTGGGAAGGGGAAAACGGGCGTTTGAGAAGGAAGCCAGGAAGGAGAGGCAAGAGCGGAAGGACCTGCTCGCCTATCTCAACACATGAGGTGCCTCGGCCCTCTTGTGCTGGGACGCGACATGCTCTGCCATCAGAACGTGTTGGACAGTCTTACGCGTGGCGGAACTGCATAAGTACAGACGTTTGTTACGTTTCGGGGACCTCGCATTGTACACATCACCCCTGCCTGTGTATCAGTGTATGTATATCAGATTGAGCAAGCTCGCGAATCAATGGAGTATCCGTTGCGCACTATAGCGACGAATATATATGAGTAAACGATTACCAAAGGACGAGACGGTCAATCAAACTCCAGACGGCCTCCGGATAAACGCGTAGACAAGAGGGTCGTCCGATCGACCGAGCTCCGTGAAGCCACGTTTGCGGTAGAAAGGAACCTGAAGGGCGGTTAAAATCAGCTTATGATGGCTCAGCGGAATACGTACGTTCACCGTGTTCTGGGTGCACAAGGCCACCGCTTTATTCTCGTCAGCGGCCTAGTATGAAGTATCCTTCATACAAGCCTGCCGAATCATCAAGGGATGTACGCACAACTTTCGCCACCTCCTCCAGGATAGCTGAAGCAAGTCCATGGCCCTGATACTCAGGATGCGTCGCTATGAGGTTGCAGTACCATGCATCGCGCTCCGTCTGGCGGGTAAACCGCATCACTACAGTGACTTTGAGCATTTTTGCAATCCTCACGTTTTCACCGAAGCTCCGCAGCCTAAATTCCCCGTATTTACGTGCGTACTTCGCCATTTGTTCAGCGCAAGCGCTAAGAGGATCATATTGAACTCACATCGTTCAAAAACCACTCCCGGTGCTCAGTCGACATGGCAGCTATGAACTCTGTAAACCCGAGCGCGAGTTGGTCCGGACTGCCGTCCCACGTTGAGAACGAATCACGCCTGATTTGACAAGGCTCAACGTACGTGCCGAGCAGAGACGTCCCGGGAGGGAACCACACCGCGACTGCCTGGATCGCGTCCGAGCCATCGCTGGAGGCGACGTAGAGGGCGCCACTGTGCGCGCCGGCACGTATGACCGTGCGCCACGCAGGGTCGGAGAGTTTAGGTTTGCCTCGGGTCAGAATCTCGTTAGTCGGGTCTATGGAGGGCATCGGCCTTCAGCTCGCGTATACATAATTGCGAAGGGAATGTCGGGCGAACCATTTGCATACGCCTGCTTGCAGAGCTCGACGGCTTCGTCGATCTGAGTGTCTGCGAATTGAATTGATAAGCGCCTCACGGTGGCGCTTGAAGGAAGAGGGCTTGCCTGTGGGATGCTCGAGCTTGCGCACAGATATGCTGGACATCCTGCAGTCGAGGAGATGATCGCAACCTATGACTCGGTATTACTACCATCATCTTTGACGCCGAGTTCTCCGGCCCCGCGTCAGTACTATAGCGCGCCCAGGAAGACTGCTGAGAAATCGACGGTGCTGACAAGGACAAGTTGGTAGCACTGGGCGCATGGAACGAGATTTCTGTGGGAATTTGGTCAGAGTTCTGAATTCATTCAACCTCTATCAGGTAGAAATGGCATTTGTTTAACCTCTATCAGCTAGAAATCCAACATTTGGTTGCGAGAAATATTAATGGGTTGGAGAAATTTAATACCCCGACAACCCAGATATCAACCAATTTCCTGCAGAGATATATTGTTATGTGCACTCAGTGTAGAATAACCCAAATACATAACACTCTAAGCTTTTTTCATTCAACGACAACCTCCTGCTTACAAGGTGACATGTACATGAAGGGTAACCGTAATATCTATATCATCGTACATAGAAAAATACTTAAATTTGCGGTGAGAAACGTAAATGCAAAGTGGCAGTGTGAAAGCACCCAGGGTATACTAAATTACAACAGACCGGTTTCCTTCCCTCCGCACGAGACAAAGGCCGTAAAGTACTTGCATGATTGATCGTGAGGTGTAAGATATTTTCAAGAAAACGAGGACTCGCGCCAGGGCCCGCGCACGGCGTCGCACTTGACTTCCGCGACATACAGCCGCAGCCATTGGATGGCCTCCTTGCTGATCTGGTGACATCGGGTGAGATCGATAGCCTTGAGGCGCTGGGGCCATGCGAAGGGCACGGACGTGTTGGGCGGCGCGGAGTGCGAGCGGCCGTGCGAGGGGTGATGCGCGATCGCGGCGATCGACGACGGGTGGGGTTGGCGCAGAGAGAGGGAGGAGTAGGACGCGGGCGCGGGGAGGGAGATCATGGGCGGTACCGCCTGGCGCGGGTACGCGCGCGCGTGCGCAGGGAGACGCGACTCGACGAAGGAGCGCAGCGCGTCCCAGTCGAGCGTTGTGCACCCGTCGAGACTCAATGTCTCAAGCTTCGGACAAATCCAGGATTGCGTCACCGAAGGCGCAGAGAGGCCCTAGACGCACGACAAGGTTAGAGTTGGCCCGGCTCAAAAGTGGGTTTGACCCGCGTACCTTTAGAAGATTCGATGATGCATCCTCTACATCAACGAGTTCCAGCGTGGTGAGCGACGATACGCGGCCCAGGAACTTCACGAGTTCAAGCTCGTTGAAGAAGGATGCCTCCACACGCAGATGCCGCAGCGGCAGGGACGTCAGCGACTGGCGCTTCAGATGGTGCAGCACGGGCGTGACATTGTCCATGTAGCATAACTCGATCTTCTCCAGTGCGGGGAACGTCAGTTGGCTGAGGATCGTGCGCGTGCGCTGGATCCCGGCGTAGTAGAACGACGCCTTCACGAGCCGTGGAAGGTGGATGATGTGGGTGGGGTATCGCTTGTCGTGATGTGGCTCGTGATCATACATGAGGCACGTCTCCGGATCGACGTCCGACATGTTGCGGAGGGACAGCTCCTCTAGCGTCGGGCACGCGCGTAGAATGTCGAGGATCACTGTGACGGACGGGGCAAATGAGTTCCAGTATCCACCCAGCTCCAGCACGCGCAGCCCGCGGATCGTGCTAACGTCCCACCCGAAGTTGAAGGAATTGAATGAGCAAACGGTGAGACGCGGTGTGTGCGCGTCGAACAGTGGGAGGGGCGGCTTCGTGTGGTACTGGTCGTCCTGCATCGAGTGAAACACGCGGACCTGGAGGACCTCGAGCAGTGGCGCCTTCTCGCGGCACCGCGAGAGCGCGGCGTGGGCCTGGGGGCGATTGGGGACCGAAAGCCGGAAGGAGCGCCATCGCCAGATGGATGGCCACAGGATGTCCATCGCGTGCACAATCGTCTCGGTGGTACTCCCGCCTTGCTCCATCTGCGGACTGAAGCTGATGCATACATCCAGGGGCACCGACTTGGAGCGCGAGAGCCGGCGCTTTGCCTTGTCGAGAGAATCGTGATTGCTCACCACGACCCGCGACCAGAGCACGGGGGTGCTCGCCGCGACGTCCGCCCAGTAGCGGCACACAAGCATCATGCTGGAGAGCATGAGCGGATCCTCCTCGTCCATGTCCAGCACGCCGATGGTGAATATCGACGCGAGCAGCTCGCTGGGAAGCCGTTGGATGGGGGCCTGTAAACGCACAGCCTGGGCAAGGCGGGACTCGATGCGCTCGCGCTCGCTCATGAGGTTGGCCATCTTCGAGTCGAGGCTGGAGAGGGCCTCGCGTAGGTTGGGAATGGAAGCATCTGCGGCGGCACGGCCACGAATGTCGATGGGCTCGGGAGGCGGACATAGGCTGCGCGCGACCTTGGAGCCGGACCCTCTGCCCAGGGAGACGCTGCTCGCCGTCTGGGGGCGGGCAAAGGCGGCGGCGGGGATCCTGCGACGGGTTGGAGGGTGGGGGGAGGGCAGCGGGTCTGCTGGGGCGTGCGCATGGGGGACTGAAGACTTGGTGCGGACGGGCGCCTCGGCACTGGCGGGTGTGGCGTATGAGGCGTCCGTGCGCGGCGCGGCGGGCATTGGGGGCGAGCGAAGCATGGCGGGGACTGGGACGGCGGGGGGCGGCGACGTCTCGAGAACAAAGGCTGGGTACTGGACGGCTTGAGTTGTTGGGGGTGAAACGGGAGCTACGCGGGCACGAGCAGGACGGGCGGTCAGTGACTCCGACGCTATCGATGGGCAATGAACGAGGCGCACCTCTGGCTCCGACACGCTACTGCATCGCGGGCGACAGCGCTGGGGGCAGGGGCTTTGTCGGGGGCGGCGGGTTTTAAGGCCTCTGGCAAATCTCACGATGATAAAGGCGAGCGGGGGCTGGCAGCCTCCCGTGTTTACGGCGTGCACGAGGCGGACAGCATGGCCATCTTCGTCTTCGAGCGGGGCAGACCGCACGGAAGCGCTAGAGGCTGACCTGCAACGTGGGCCGTCGCAATGGGACGGATGGCCACGAGGAGGGCAACGAGGCAGATGAGAGCAAAGTTTGTGATTATTCCCTGCCGCTCCCCCGGGCCCGCCGTACACGCAGCCTGCACCTTATCTTTCCCCAATTTGTCCCCCGCTAACCTTCGCCGTCAGCGGACCTCCCGGCGCTCGACCTCTCCTACTGTGCTACCGGCCTGCGCTCGTCGGTAGTACACAAACTGCCCGAGCACCTGTCCGCACCGTCAGTCAGCACCCGCCAGACCCCGCTCGCCACTCACAAGCACGTCCAAGAACACCGTCAGCAGGCTCCCTGTGCGTCTGTCAGCCCCCATCGCATGCACCACGGCGAGGTGAGCGCACCCGCAAGCCAGCTGGCATTCACCACAAGGTGCTCCCACTCCATCGATGAGACGCAGATAGACAGCCCGTATGTCACATTACCCATGATACTAAACACGAACATCGCCGGAGACAGCCCCTCGCACTTGGTATCGAGATTCTTGACTGCAAGGACATCAGCTCTGCGTATCGGGGGCGTCGCAGCCACTCACGTATCTGTGGAACTCGCGAGCCCACTACGGACATCAGTCGGGAACGTGAATCTCGCGCACGTCGAGCATGAACGTGGATGTCGCTCACGGTACAGCACGGCGCTGATATAGCCCATGAGCTGACTCCTCCACTCCACCACCTCGCCCTCCTTGGGCTGTTCCTCAACGTGCCCGACCTTCTCGCTTATCGCCCAAGCCGCGACTCCGGCGGCGACCACGCAAACGACCATCGCGCTGTATTCCAGGCACTGGCGTTTCATTGAACTGTGCTTCTCATCACCGGGGTGCCGAGCATCGCTTGAAGCCAGCAGCGGCGCTTCTTCGTCGGCGTCTTGGTGGAACGTAGCATTAGGGACGTCTGCGTCTGTCCGACTGGCCCATCGGTAGTAGTATATTTGCACGAGGAGGATCGTGTCGCAGAGCGTGTACTGGAAACACCCGTGAGCATGCGTGCGTCAGACGACGTAGCCGGCGACTCACGTATAACGCCAGTATGATTACAGTGGGCAGGAGTCCCGCCATACTGGCACCCACAAGATTACAGAGGTCCCCGAGAAGCCATATGACCACGAATGGGACGCTAAGTCCCTCCCCTGACTTGAGACGCCAGTTTTCGTAAATCTGCGGAGAGTAAACCACAACCCTGGGAAGAGAGATGACATTGAGCTTCTGAATCTTCCGGTACGGAGAGAAGGAGGACGCACCATGTCGCAATAGATATCCAACCCAACTTGCCGAGGCCTCAGCCTGCGTTCACACACGGCACGAATTGATAGGGGACTTACGATACCGCTCAGCGCATCACTGGTGGACATGTTGACAGACAAGGCGCTCGAGGGCACCGTGGACAGGAGTAAGATGTCAAGCACATTTTTCTGGAGCTGGAGCCCGAGGCGGAGGGGATGGGCGGCCCGGCAAATGCCGACGTGACCCCGCCTTGCCGAACGCGACGCGGCGAGTCCGACGCCGTTCGTCACCTTCCCCTGCACACCCATGAGCAACCAAGAAGCGTTCCGAAGGCTCGCTCAGCAGCTCCAGCGCGCCAGCCAAGGCGGCGGCGGCTTCCCTGGAGGCACTCCCAAGGGTGTCTTCGCGGGCGGCGGTTTGGTCGTCGCCCTCATCGCCGGCGGCATTGCTCTCAATGCCAGCCTCTTCAACGGTGCGTAGACGCGTCGCTGCGGAGGAGCTAGAGTCGTCCTCATGCCACATTGTCACAGTTGATGGTGGTCACCGGGCAATCAAGTACACCAGGTGCGATGCTTGGTCACTTCATGGAACTCCCTGTTTACCCACGTTCGCGGCTCAGGTTACACGGCGTGACGGAAGATGTGTATACAGAGGGGACCCACTTCATGGTATGTGCGCCCCTACAATCTCGGGAGCAATGTCCTGACGCCGCTTAGATCCCCTGGTTGGAAACCCCCATTGTGTTCGACATTCGCGCGAAGCCTCGGAGCATAGCGAGTCTGACTGGGACCAAGGGTGAGTTCCTATGCGCCTCGTGCCGACTATTTCCAATTGACCGGCATATTAGACCTGCAAATGGTCAACATCACTTGCCGTGTGCTGTCGCGCCCGTCGATTCAGTCCCTGCCCACGATCTACCGTGAGCTTGGCCAGGACTTCGACGAGCGGGTTTTGCCGTCGATAGTCAACGAGGTCCTGAAGAGTGTTGTCGCCCAGTTTAACGCGAGTCAGCTGATCACGCAGCGCGAGATGGTCAGTCAATTTCGGCCCAGCCCTACCCTACTCGTCGCACTGACGTGTGTGTTAGGTCTCGCGACTGGTCAGGGAGAATTTGACCGCCCGAGCTTTCCGGTTCAACCTTGTGCTTGACGATGTCTCAATCACGCACGTCGCGTTCTCGCCTGAGTTTACGCACGCAGTGGAGGCTAAGCAGGTATGTAGTCGGTTTATGCACGGGAGAATGCATGAGGCTGATCGTGATTCCAGATTGCACAACAAACCGCACTCCGCGCGGCCTTCCTTGTGGACCAAGCCATTCAAGAGAAACAGGCAAGCCGGCTTATCTTCTGTGTACACGCTGTCATAATGAGTGTTTCGTTTACAGTCTATAATCGTGCGGGCGCAGGGCGAGGCCCGTAGCGCTGAGCTGATTGGAGACGCGATGCGAAATAACAAGGGCTTCCTGCAATTACGCAGACTGGAGGCAGCACGCGACATCGCCAGTCTGCTGGCAGCTTCTGGGAACAAGGTTATGCTGGATTCGCAGTCGCTTCTTCTGAACGGTGAGAGTCGCAACCCGCCTTGTGGCAGAAGCTGGAGCGCGGCGTGCTGATGCTTCTGTTCCGTGGACAGTGACTGGGGATGACGTGAAAGAACTACTGAACACCAAAAAGTAACGAGCAGCAGCGGGGCTCTGTCATGCTGTATCGCTTTCGTAGGGATTGAATGCATCTTCTGCAGGGTGGTGATGGGAGAGTTATCAGTTTCTCATCCCGGTCGTGTGGACGTGTTTCTGCGGGTGATGTACAAATCAGCAGCGCAGACGCGCGAAAAGGGGCCGGAGAGCCCTGGGAGGCAGCTGGTTGTCAGCGCGAGTTACGCAGCGCACGGCACAGAGACGCGGCCACGCGCACGTGGCTTCCGTGCTTCGCGTCCAGCGTGCCCTTCGCGGCGCCCTGAACCAGAGCCTTCCAACACGCGCCGTCATCGTCCCGAGGACTTTGCACACCATGCCGCCCCGTCGCCGTGCCCCGCCCCCATCGCCGAGCGCCAGTCCATCCCGCAAGCGCAGGCAGCACACAGGGTCGCCCGACGACGACAGCAGCGATCACAAGAGAGTGCGCTGGGACGAGCATCTCCCGAGCGCCCTTGACGAGACGTCAGAGGAAGGCGTCCACACAGAGAAAGTCTGTCAGCTATCTATGACGCCCCCACCCCCCCGGTCGCTGATGTCCATCTAGATATGCCTGGCCGCCTCGTGCGCCAGGTGCGCTCGTCACGCATATATGCGCCCGCAGCCTGCTGATATGCCTCGCACCCAGCGGGATGATTGGATGCTCTTATTACGACCCTCTCAAGTGCCTGATTTACGTCCTCGAGGACACGCAAGAGGGTTCTCATTTTGATCTGACCAGAATGCGTTGAGTGTTCCATGCGGTCTAGACGTCATCCGGCTTCTGAGCGGTCTGCAGTGCTCGAGCAGGCTTCTCCTGACGCTGTTCTCGTCAGCTCTAAGGCCGATGATAGATTCATCGACGCCTGCAGCGAATTCAGTGCGTGCCTCATATACTTTCCAACCTCCGCACGCATATATGCACCGGTTTGGCAGTGGATTCGTCCGGCGGGTTTTTCCAGATTCGGCCGCACAAAGATTTTGCTCCGAACAAAGGACGGAACTGCATGTTGTCTCTTGGTTTGTTGTCCCAACTGCCCGTGGATGAACCAGGGCTGGCTACGGGGAGCGACACGATGTCAGAGCCGAGAAACGCATACGAGTTCATGCAAAGACGGCGAGATACGGAAGGCGATCCGACAATGAAGCGGTGGAATGCCTCCGTCCGCATGTCTAATTTTGCTCACCTGGACGCAGCCCCCCTTTGCGTAGGTCCCTCAAGCTGCGCTGCGGCGAGGGATGCATCTGACTTCGGCCGCGCACCGGCCATAACAGCTAGGCTCCATAGGGGCGCTACTCGACCATCTCGCTCGACAGCGCGCCATTGGCGACCTCGAGGACGAGGGCGTGGGTGGATTAGAGGTCCGCGGCATCGCAGCCTTCTCCTTGTGGGTCCTTTGTGTCGTTTTTTTACGTCTGAAGGTGATTTGGAGGATGCTCTTTCAGGGACCAGGTCATGCAGATAAACGCCGATGCGCTCTTGTAAGTGCACGGATCACATTAATAAAGCATCGGGACTCATCTTGCATATCCTCGCACCATCCAGCTCACTCCAGGTTTTCGATAATGAAAGCCACGCGTCCATCCATTCGGACAAAACTAAGGAAGGGCTGTCTCTTTACGGTCAGGGGCCCCTCATCTCCGGCGCAGCCGACGCGAAACTGACGCTGAAGGAACGGCAGGAATCCTCAACAACACCAGTACCACTTTGGGCCGGTCACTCATGCGGACATGGCTCTTGCGGCCCTCGCTTTCCATCCCTGTTATTGCCGCTCGGCACGACGCTGTGGCGTGTTTTACACGCACAGAAAATGCTGACGCCGCAAACGTAATGCACAACCTCCTCAAAGGCATCAAAAACGTTCCCAAAATTCTCAGTGCGATGCGCTCCGGGAAGGCCAAGCTAGCCGACTGGCAGGGTCTCGTGAAGGTTTGCCACGTTTTGCATTCTAGAAAACCCGCCGGCGGGCCCTGACAATGCAAAACGGCAGTTCACCTTCTCATCGGCTATGCTACGCGATAGGCTGACCGAGCTCAGTATGGGGAACGAGGTCGAAATCGTGCGCAAGGTGAGCATCTTGATCCGTACACCGCGGGGGAGTTGGCATACCGGATGCGCAGCTGTCCGCCGCGCTCGATATTGCAAGCTTCAAGGACGTTGGCGCCCTTGTAAATGAAACCGTAAGGCTGCGCACTTGTCTCCTTTTCATGTGACGAACCGCTCGGGCTAGATCGACTGGGAAGAATCGTCGATTGCGGGGCGGATTTCCGTACGACCCCATATCGACGAGGAACTGGACAACCGGAAGCACGTCTATAACGGCATCGACGCCGTACTTGTACGTGGACAACGCGACAAACACTGTTGCATGCTGCTGACCGGCCTGCCAGTCTAAAGTCGCAGAAGAAATAAGCGCGACGATTTCGCCTGATTATGCTACGTCCCTGAACGTGGTGTACTTCCCCCAACTTGGTGCGCCTGTCCTTGCCGGTGACAATTGATGAGAACTGAAATCGAGGATAGGCTTCCTAGTCTGCGTTCCGATGCTTGAGGAATGGAAAAGCGGTGACGGCATACAGGTCCTAGACGGGTGGACATTCCAGGCGAGTGCTCGATGCCTCTCGTACCTGTAGCTTCTCTCAGGGCCTTCCCAGTTCTCATCCGAGTAAGCTTCCTGCAGTTCGTCGTCATCTTTCCCCCTCATGGCGCCTTTTCAGATCGCACGTATATCTCAAAAACGACAAGATGCACGGTTGGTCGTCAGCTTTCCTCATTCAAACGGCGGAAATGAGTGCACCCCCTCTTTGCTAGACCTGGACAAACACCTTGGTGATCTGTATCCATCTATCGTCGGTGCGCGACCTACACCAAACCGCAAGGAACGTTGCTTACAACCCAGATGGCTCTAGATCGGGAGATTGAAATCATCCAGGACCTGTTAGAGAAGATCATCATTTACGACGAGCCCATGAGCGAAGCGTGCACAATCTGCGCGGAGCTAGACTGCCTGCTATGCTTTGCAATGGCCGCTGAGGCTTTCGACTATCGCCGGCCGCAGATGACCGAGGAGAATGTGATCATTGTCAAGCAAGGCCGGTGCGCAAAGTCCTGACGGGCATATTGACTATTCGTGCATTGACTCCCATCTTTCTTATACAGACATCCGCTGCAGGAGCAAGTGATCGACACGTTTGTGCCAAATGACATCTTCCTTGTCGGAGGTGCCGGGAACGGGTCGTACCCTGTCGTTCACGGGGACGACGACGACTCGTCGGAAGAGGGGACACTGCTTGGGAACAGCGTGATGATCTGTACCGGGGCGAATGCATGCGGCAAGGTGGGCATCAAGCTCTCAATTCGGTGTATCTTGACTGATGATCCTGCTCTTCACGCAGAGCGTATATCTCAAACAGGTGTGTTCGTTTGTCAAGTTTCCCAGCTCCTGCCAGTCATACCGGGCACGCATCAGACCGCCTTGATACAGTTGATGGCACAGGTAGGTTGTGTCTTGAGGGCGTCGACTCGCTAATGCGCTCTTGTCTTTCTCAGATCGGATGGTAAGCTCCCAGGAGTATGATTTTGACAACATCCCCAATGTGCGAGTAGTTTTGTTCCCGCGGAATCCGCCACTCTCGGCATCGTGGACAAAAGTAAAATCCCCGCCGGTGTGTTTCCTGTTACTAACGGATATCCCCAGTCTTCACCCGTGTGCAAACGCGCGAGTCAATCTCAAAAGTATTTCATTTCTTCGTATTTTTTTGCGCTGCGCCCATACTTTGACTCATCACTATGATTGGTGTCTGGTCTTGTTCTGCTTAGGTCCAGTCTGCGTTCATGATCGACTTGAACCAGGTATCTCTTGCGCTCCGTAACTCGACGGCGCGCTCCTTGATCTTGCTCGACGAGTTTGGCAAAGGGACACAATCTGCAGGCTCGTATTTCTAGCCTCGCTCTCGTTTTTGCTCTGAAAGCCTCTGCTGAACTGCTTGTTATACTTCGCCTAATCCTTGCCACTGTGCACGCTCTCTGCCCGACTCCAGACGGCGCCGGCCTCTTCTCCGCCGTCATCCAGCATATCCTCGCGCGCGGCGCCGAGTGCCCGAAGGTCCTCGCGACGACGCACTTCCACGAGGTCTTCCGCGCCGGCATGCTCGAAGCACACACGCTGCCCGTCTCGTTCGTGCACATGGAGGTGCTCTTCTCCACCTCTGCGGGCGAGGTTGTCGACGCCGGCGAGAGCGGGACCGAGGGGGTTGTGACGAAGGGCCAGCAGATCACGTATCTATATAGGTGAGTGCGCGCGGGCGGCAGACGGGGCTGCGCGGGCTTGATGTGCGATTGTCTTTGTCGCGGACAGGGTGGCGAACGGGCTCGCGCTTGACTCGCACGCCGCGCGCTGCGCTGCGCTTTTCGGTGTGCCCGCGCACATCGTGCAGCGCGCGCAGTACGTCCAGTGCGTATCCCTGCTCTGTTCGTCCGCTGCCGTCGCCCTGACAGCTATCACCAACCAGCCGCCTGCTCGCGAACCACGAGATAGCGCAGCTTCTTGACGAAGGAATGATGGACACGGAGGTGCAGGATCTGGAGGACGCAGAGGAGGTGTGTCGGCGCTTTCTCAAATGGGACTTGGAGGACGCGACGCAGGGCGATGATGTTCACGAGAGGTTGGCGGAAGTGCTGGGGGCGCGAGACGCAGAGAACGAGGGGTCCAGTATGACAGACTGAGGGATGCCGCGAGCATATACGAGATGAAGGAAGTCTAATAAGCGTTGTAGTGTAGTAACACATCCTCATTGTCCAATTACAAACAAGAGAGACTCTATAAAGCACAATATTCTCTAACCTTCTCTAATCATGACTGGTGGATCTCGAGGCCTGGCGGCGCGCCCAACGCTGCAGACATGTCCTTGAGCCCACGCTCACTAGCTCAAAAGCGACAACGACGTACCATGCTTCACCGCATCGTAGATCAAGAACTGGCCTGAAACGAGGCCAGCTGTCATGACCATCCTGGGACCAAGGCCTGCAAAGAGGCCGCGCACGCCAGCCTGCTTTGCGAGCACGCCGAGGCGGTACATCATCGTACCCTCCGGCCCGTGCCCCTTATTGATCTGCGAGAGCAGGGTATCCGCAGGCTGCCCCACCACACACGCTCATCAGCCTCTGCCATAGGTACGGGGGGAATGGGGTCAGCGCACCTGGGAGAGGATGGCCGCGGCAAAGCCGGCAGTGATGCCGCTGCCGAGCTGGATCGTGAGCTTAGAGGTCGCGGAGAGGTTCTTGCGCGTCTCCTCGGACATGTTGCGGAACGCGAGCTCGTGGCACAGCTCGTTCACGGTGAACTGCCCGATCGCGTAGGGTATCTGCCTGCGCGCGACGTGAGCGGGTGATTTCGGACATGTGCACGCGACGCGCTTACTTGAAGAGAATGGGTATAAAGCCGGCGTAGAGCCCGCGCGCACCCTCTTCGCGCGCGATGCGGGTGAAGCCCGAGACGAGCCCGTCTGCGAAGCCTTTCTGGGAGACGAGGCGGATACGGGTCGCCTCGAGCGGGGTGAGGAGAATATCCGCGAAGAATCTGTTGTCCGCGGAACGGCGCGATCAGCCGACCCGCACCGAGGTGCCTTAGGAATGCACGTACTCGCCGACGCTCGCCGCGCCCAGGTAAATCGCGGTGCGGTACTTGACGGCGGTGTCCTGGTCGCCCGCGATCTGGACGAACTGCTTTTTCCAGAACTCATATCCTGCGAACTTGGCGCCGCCCTGGGCGAGGTATCCGACGGCGGTGGGTCCGAAGCCGGTGAGCAGGGCGGACGCGCCCTCCTTGGCGACAATGACGCGGCCGCCTGAGAGCAGACCGAGGCCCTTCATTGCGGGGTCGACTTGGATGCGGGTCTTGACGACGTCAATCGCTGGAGGGGGGATCAGTGGACATGGCAGATTGGGTGGAGGAGAGAGACTGACGGGTCATGCCGGCGTGTGTTAGTCTGGCGGGGGGGACGATAAGTAAGGTCAGAGGACGCTGTGTGAGGAAGAGAGGACATACGTCGCGCATAGTGCTCCTGCAGGGGGCTGTGAGCGCACACGATGCGGGGGGAGGAGGCGGGGGACGCACCTGCTGCGAAGAAGCTTGTGTAGTTTGCAGGCGTGAACTGGGGAACCTGGAAGTCTCTCTGTGTCGGTGCGGACATGGCTCTGGGCGGTGGCTGGACGGTGGCTGGGCTGCGGCCGACACTGGCCTGCTTTTATCGCGCGAGTCCGAGTCGGCCCTCGGCATCTGACGTCACTCCGGAGGTTCCGACGTCCGCCGAGCCGGCAGTTCCCTTCTCGCACGTCGCGGTCACGTGCATTGCGTGCTCCTCCTCAGCAGCAATCATGCACGCCAGAACATCCGTCAAGGTACGTCTGCTCCCCGCCCCACTGCCCCCGCGTCGTCGACGGTCCGCAGAAACAAGAGGAGCGCATCGCCGCCCTCCAAGCACAGATCGATCAGCTCGAGAAGACGTTTGGGTATCTCACCGCCGACTTATTCCCTCGAAACACTCTCTGAACGGCGACACAGGCCCGGAGAAGATCCCAACAAACTCGTCAACGACCACATCAAGCTGCTCCACCGATACAACGAAGCAAAGGACGCGACGCAGGTACGTCCTCCTCGCTCGGCCCACGCTATGCGATCGCTGACAGTACGTGACAGATCATCATCGGCAAGGTGAGCGACACATCTGCGCCCCTGCGACAGCGCACCCGACAAACCATGCGCATATACCCAGCTCGCCTCCTACAAGCAGACCACCATCCGCCAGATCCACGAGGATTACGATCTTCGTGGTGACGATTAGACACTGGTTTTGACGTCCGGGTTGTGCATCAGGTGTCCATGGGCGGGGGCGGTCTGGTCAATGTCGCGTATAGCCGCACAAAATGATGCATATATGCACCCTGTACAAAAGATTCAGTTAGCATGCTCGCCGCTGACAAACGATGTAAGCACTTACTGAGTGCTAGTGGGCCACTAGGTCTCCAAAGAGCGTTGTTAGCTATCCTCTCCAGGCCTGTCCTGACATCGCTGCACCGCGATCCAACTTGTGCCGCAGCCAGCCCATATGCCGATCACCTCTCCAACCGCCACAGGAAATTCCAAGGGCCAGATCTGCACAGGGACGTGGACGTCTTCGAGGCTCCCAACACCCAGGTTCCCATGCTCGTTCCACCCCCATCCCCACACCTCCCCCTGCTCAGTGCCCGCCCGATCGCGTCTTGCAATAAGAGACAGGACGTGCTCGCTGCCGCAGGCCAAGCGACGCAGTGCTCCGCTGGCCGGGGGGAATGGGAACTCGACTGGGGAAGGAGTGCCTTCCACCGTCTGCCGACGCCCGAGCTGGCCCCTGGCATGGCTGCCCACAGAGTAAATGGCCACTTGACTGTCTTCGACTGCGAGGGCATAGGTACCATTCCATGTACACCCAATGGACGCGACATTCGTAACTCCAGAGAGGCCGTGCGTTTGGCCCTTCCTGTCCGATCCCAGGGCGGACAAGCGACCTGACGCGTGCAGAAAGACAGAGTGTTGGTTGCCAAGCCGCATGGTACGGATCGGATCGGAGGAGCTGCCGGGGACGACGACTGCGGCGGGAGAGGATACGAAAGGCGGCAGACGACCCATCGTTGCAGAAACGAGTGGACCAAGTTGGCCGTGGCGAGAGCTGCCCCAACCAGCGACGTGCTCGGCGGTGGAACCGTCGGTTTTCTCGGTCTGCAGATGCACGACGACGTGGTGGGGACCGGCCGCTATGTCCTTCACCGTCAAATGGACCGAGGATGTACCCACGACGCCGGAGAGGTCCACGATGTGAAACGGAGGGGACTTGTCCTTCTTGTCCATTCCGCCGACCCCAAGGTCCCCATAGTCGTCCCCGCCCATGGAGACAACCACATCGTTGGAACTTTCCTTTGACAGGACGAGATAGCTGGTCTCCCAGCACGCCGCAACCATCTCGACGACATATCCCGCAAGCTTCAAAGGTAAACGCACCGGTCGGAAGATTGCAGTCCCATCGCCTGCCTCAGCAGCGTACTCTGGGCCAAGCTGCCCTCTTGCCCCATCCCCACAGCCCCAGAGTTCGGTTTCGGTGCCTTCCGATGCATTGCTGCGTCGTGAGAGTAAGACAAGGGTGTGGTTGCCCCCACCTACGACGGTAAGGATGGAGGTGGTTCGAGGCGGTAGCACACCGGCTGGACATCCTGAGAACGAGCAGGGTTGGAAGGTGTGGACATCGTCTAGGTGCCCAGTTGCGAGTTGTCCCCTGCCGTTGGACCCGGCCGCGAAGAGACAAAGATCAGCCGCGCTGGACATGGGCGTCGACTCGAGGCGCGCTCATCTTACCTTGCTCCGCGTCCGCCATGACCAATTCGCCGAGCGATCGCATCCTCGTCGTTGCATCCAGCCTCGAGTGCGCTAGAGACACTGTGAAACGTATGTCTCTTGCGTCTGCACTCTACGGGGCGCGCACCTGAACTGTCCCGGAGGCATCAGAGCTATCGTCCATGACACGGACGAGCTCTCATCTGATTCCTCCGTCCCATGGACGATCAAAAATCGATATTACACCGCAGACGTGCACTTCCGCTTGGTTCCCTTTGCACAGTGGGTGCCACAGCTAGCGCAAGATGTACCTGCTGTCATCTATGCGTGGAAGCGGGGCGAAGTGCGCGCCTTGTCCTGTCCTATTTGCTTCCAATCACTGACTTGACTGATTTGACAGCCGTATGCGGCGCACATCCTAATGCTCTCAGGATATCTGTCCAGGTTCGAGCCCGAGGTTTCGCTCGCAATCGCTCTGGGCTCACAGCCTGCGCACGAATCTGACCCGCCCGAAGGAGCCGATGGCTTCCTTGCGGACCACGGCTTTGAGTACATCGATGCGGAGCGCGCCCCGAGATCCCCCACCTCCGCCCCCCTCCGCGACTCTCAATCGCCCGCCTCCGATGCAGAGTACGACGACGACGACGACGATGCCGGCGTCCAGGGCCTTCCGCGCGTGCTCGACGCGCTCAGCACCATCATGTGGCCGACAATGGAGCGCACCGCCGACTCCAGCAAGCGCAAATCGCACATGCCCATGCTCTTCGACGTGCTCCCCGGCGAGTCTGCCGGCACGGCGCCCGACGAGGCCGACGCGGTCGCCGCGCTGCTCGCTGCGGACGCTGCGGACCACGGGGTCCCGCAGACGCGCGCCCGGCGCATGCAGTCCGAGATGGCCGCGCTCGAGCGCTGGCTCATCGAGAACGAGGACCTGCACGAGACCGAGCTGCACGGAGACGAGGCAGAGGAGGCGGGACTCACGCTCGCGCTGCCGTCGCCCATAGCCGTGGGGCTGGATCCGTGGGCGGTGGAGGACCCGACACCGCCGGCGCAGGGCCCGGCGCACGGATTCGAAGACGACTTTGCGGCGTTTGTTTCCGCGCCGTCGCTGTCGATAACGCCTGTGCAGGCGCTGTCCACCGAGCCGTCTGCGTCTATGCATGTTACGGATGGGTTGCAGGTCGAGAGCCCCCAGTTCTTGGTCCCCTCGCATACAGGTGGATCCGTCCGTTCCTTGCACTCTACAGTGTCGTCTTTGATGCGCGACGTGGATCCCAACGCGGGGTACGAGGCGCTCGATGACCACGGCACGTTTTCGGATGACGACGAAGAGTTGCTCGCCACCGCCGTTCCCCGGAGCTTGGACCTCGGCTTGGGCGGGGGACACAACACGCCGTTCGACCTCACCGATATGTTGGGCACGCTACAGGCATTGAAAGATGACATCGCAGGCATCGAAGACGAAGAGCGGAGGCGCGCGATGTCGGCACGCTTTGCGTCGGATTTTGTGTTTCACAGGATGGATGGAGTGGAGTGAAGACTGAACATTAAGCGGTTGAAGAGGTTGTTGTTGTACCTAGATGTATATTTACTGACGTGACTACACAATGAACGGGAGGGATTTGATTGGCATCCGAGAGTTATTTGGTCGTGAAGGCGTTGAGGGCTGGGCGATGGCGTTTCGGGCCTTGCTACGTATGCAACCAAGGAGTCAGAGAAAAAAAAGGGATTTTGACCTCGGTATATACAAATGACAAGTGGATAAAGATATGGTAAACGAAGATGATGGGTCAAAAAAAAGAGTGCACAGCGATATCGTACTCGGTGTGAAGAACTCCTAGTGAGGAGCGCACTTCTTCTGGTGCCGCCCTTTCCCCCTATGGCCGTGAAGCCAATTCTGCACCTTGTCCGAGAGCTTGGGCTTCGGCGGGTGTGCCATGAGCCACTCCTGCTCCTCGTCGTACGCCTTCACTTGATAGTACAGCGGCGAGAAGCGCGGGAGCATCGAGTCGCGGATGGTCGGAAGCGGGAAAGAAACATCTGACGGGAGCGAAGGAATCGGCGTGCGATTTTCCTCGGGCTCGAGGATGTTGTAGATAGTGAGCAGGGGAAACCCCGGCCGATGAGGGTCCATCTCGATGAAAGGCGCCTTGCTGTCCTTTGGCTCGCCAGACGAGGTGGCGTTGGCAGACTTGGCATTGGCGTTCGACTCGACAGCCACAGTGACTGTGACTGTCTTCGTGATGACGCCGAGGGCAGGATCGTCGAGCGGCTTGGGCTTCTCGCCGCCACAGTGGCGCCGGAAGAAACGGCCGGCATTCGCCAAGAGGGGAGCCTTCACAGGCTTTGCAGGGGTTTCCGTAGCCTGGACTTCCTCTGGTCTTGGGGCAGGCAAAGAAGAACCTTGGACAGTAGAGTTTGAGATAGGAAGGAACTTCATTCCTTCCTGAGGATCATAGAGGATGGGAGAAGTAAAAGTGAACTCTGGAAGGGGGTCTTCGCCTGCGTAATAGGGCGTGCCATGCGGGATGACAAGACCCTCGCCATCAGACCGGATCTTGTGAGGAACGGGGACACTAGGTGGCTTTGCAGTACGCTCGGCCATCGCAACCCAGTCGCTATCCCTTTATGTCAGGATACTTGGACGACAATCGAGCTGCAGCTACTTACACATCTGCGAAGAACGGGTGGGCTTTCATGGCGCTGAGAGTCGGACGCTGCGCAGGGTCCTTGTGCAACAGCTAGTAGTCTCAGGTAAGAATCGCAGGGCGAGTGATTGAAGAACAACATCCACTCACGGAGCGCACAAAGTCTTTAGCAGCAGTGGAGACGTCGGACTCCTCAAAACTGAAGTCCTCGCCGAGGATCGCGGCCACCAGCAGGTCTTGGTCGAGGCGGCCGTGGGCGAATGGTGTCTGCATGAGCCGTCAGCAAAGAGATCCACTCGAATCGTCATATAAACGCACTCGTCCAGTGAGTAACAGATAGATGAGAACGCCAAGAGACCAGTAGTCCACGCCATACGAGTACGCCTGTGACTGTAGGACTTCCGGTGCCATGAAATCCAAGGACCCGCAAGCCCTTTTCGTCGAACCGCGAGGGCATTTCTTCTCCTCAACGTCGTAAGCGGGGGACTCGGTGGTCTGGTTGTCGCCAAACATCCTGGCGAGACCGAAGTCTGCTACGAGCAGGTGTCCGGCATCGTCAAATAGAACGTTCTCGGGCTTGATGTCTCGGTGGACAATACCCAAGCTATGAAGCCGTTCGAGCGAGACGAGCTGGCAAAGATATCGTCAAGGACAAACGTAGGCTGTCTGAAAGACTGTGGCGTACCAACTCTCCGGCCAGGAATCTGACGTAGAGCTCAGGCATCTTACCCCATCGTTCTAACTCTGTTGCAAGATCGCCGTTTTTGCAGTATTCCTGAAGTAGCCATATTAGTGTGTGGAATCACAGAGGGCGAGAAAGAACACGCACCGTTGCAATGAAGAAATTCGCGCTGTCATGCCAGCTTGCGCGCATTTGTAAGAAGCCCTTCTCGGTCTCTAGGGCTCTCAGCACTCGGTGTTCCTCCAGAAGCACCTCGTCCATGACTTTGACAGCAAGGTCTATCCCCGTCCTGCGATCCTTGGCGAGATACACGGTGCCAAATGAGCCGGCTCCCAGGACCTTGATTGGCTTTAGGTCCTTGACGGTCAGCGGGCGAGGACAGGGTGACCAATTATTAGGCGTAGGGGCAAAATCGAAGGGCTCGGGCGTGTAGTGCGCATGGCCATCATTGAAACTGACGGCGCACATGACGGGACCCAGAGGGAAGCCTGGCGCGCCTGGCGCTTCGGTAGGGTCTCCGGAGACGCATGATTGAACAGAGATTGAAGTCGCCGAAGAGACTGACGACTTATTACGGCTAGCGAAGACCGATGTGGGGGACGCGGTGCTGGTAGGAGAGACCACCTCGACGTGCTTATCGGGAGTTTCCAGTTTGTTGAGGGGTTTGGGAGCGGCTTCGATAAAGAAGCGGGCCTTCTCTGCATCGCGTTCGGCCTTGCGTCCGATGTACTGCAACCAAGGTAAGTCATTCTATGCGATACCAAAGAGCAGGGAAAGAGCAGGGGACTCACATGGAAACGAAGATCTATCTGGTAAATGAAGTGGGCTCCGCGCCAGACATCAAGAAGCTTGGGGTAATGCATGAGGTAGCCGAGGAACTTCAGCACCCGCTTATCGGTTTCGCGCGCACGAGCCGGGGCAGCCTGCGGGCAGTGGCGTGTTATGTTGTGCGCGAAGCCAAGCAGAGTCATGACGTACTGGGAACAGGCATGCAAGCATGCTCGGCAGCCCAACGTGAGCGGGGTCCAGAGCCTAAACGCGGGTGAGAATGCGTAGAGCACCACAGGTAGGGACTCACGATGGAGGAAGTGCACTGAAACGATCGTTGGTTGACTTGCGACATGGTCCAGCTTGAGGCTTGGATGTGGACTTGAGGATGTCGGTGTGGTGTTGTGGGAGACGGGTAAGATCCAGTGGAGCGATTTGAACGCCCCATGGACGATTATAAGACAGAGCAGTTTGGATTGAGACTGGCGGTGTATGACCAGGCTGTTCTCGCCATAGGCTGGCAGGCGAACTGCGGATAGCGAGGACATGGCAGATAGTATGTCACAGCGTAGGGAGATAGATATATCATTCAAGAGATGCATAGGATAACCTCGCAGGGATGCAGGACTTCCAAGCTACGAGTTCGACGGGGAAGTCAGCTGCGTGCGTAACGAGCACTCTGAAAAATTGTAAATCCACGTAGAGCACCATCTATTGCATCCGGCAAGGACCAGGACACAGCGGCCCCGTCATGAGCCAGGGTTTACTTGACAGTGCTTGACACCGATTCCACAGTTAGCGGTGATAGACAGTGATAGACCTCTCGTTGTCGTCCTGTTCATGTCCGAAAGGCAGGTACCTTTGTCCTTTTGATATAAAAACGCCGAGCTTGAAGCACTTCGATGGCGAGACGCACTTGGCAGGAGAGTCACGGTCGAGTTGGGCCCTCGCGGGGAAGACTCGGAGCGCAATGTTTGCGGTTGTTGGGCAAGAGCTTTCGATCCTAACATGACCAAACATCTCTTGCCATGCACTGGCAAGACCGTGGTTGACCTGTGCGTGTGGTATTCCTCTGGGACACAAACTAGTACTAGTTCTCGGTTATGTCCACATCAATGCGCTCAATAACTCTATTCTCAAACTTTGGGATCAGTTTGTCATCATATACTAACTTTCATGAGGGGAGTCTCGGATAAGTCCGCCTGAGGTGCGTTTCGACATATTGATGACAATTGATATACAACACAAGCAACACGATACATAGGTGACAAATAGTATATTTGCAGTGGACGCGGGCCGCGCTTGAGCTTGCTTAGTCCCCGAACCCTACAACCATGCTTTGCGGCCGCAAACTCATCACCGGCGGCGCATTCTGCAGCGCCTTCGGTGGCGGCCCGTCCTCCTCCTCGTCGCTCTCCGATGCGTGCCAGCGCGGCCGGGCAGCAAATAGCACGCTCTTTGCACGACTCCTCCCTGGAGCAGGCTCAGACTTAACTTCTGCTGGCTCCTCGGGCTCCACAGCCGCCGGTGGCAAAGCGAGCTCTTTAGCACATTCGGCCAGCTGTTTGACGATGTCGAGGTCGAGGTCAATGTCGAAGAGGTCGAGGATAAAGCGCCGCACGGGGAGCCGGTAGCGAGAGGTCGAGATGGTATGGAGGGCGCGGTAGAACATGGGTACTGATGAGAAGACCGCTTGGTATTCGGGTCGCGTTTTCAATCTGCGAGTCGGATGAGTAGAGAGCCACGGTGCAAGCTGCCTGGACTTACTTCGCCAGTGATCTCGAGGCAGTGTTCGCTATGACGGAGTTAGATAAATTCGATATAGCGGTGTGAACCTCGATCTCTTCAGGCGATGATAGAGGGATCAAGCGGAGATCACCGTCCCCTCTCAGTTGTATTGGTTCCCATGGCGGTATCTGTCGCAAACATAAAGATGGGTGAATGAGCCAGCCGATAATCATTCTCACGACTCACAGATATGAATTTTTCAATGTCTTGTGGTACGCAAAGACCTGTGGGCAGGCCAAGGGGCGACACCGTAGCCTCCCAGTCATAGTCATCCAAGACCTCGGCACCTTGTGGCGTCGAAGATATTAAACCGAGGACAAAGAAACACGTTCTGCAGGCGTTCTCAGAAGACTGCCCCCGCTGTGGAAGTGCGACATGGCTTACCCTCGGACTGATAGCATTAATGACTGCTCAGCGATCTCAAGGATGACGGGGATGATCTCGTCTTCTTCGAGAAAGAGCAGTCCCCCGGCCGACGACCCAATGCTGCCCTGCCGAGAATGTAAATAATATCGGCGATTGCGAAGCGATATCAACGTACGACCGCCCAGAGGATGCTTTTCAGCTTGAGAATGACCTCCGGATCTTCACTCTCGAGCCCATGCTGCCGGATGAACAAAGCGAATTCTGAGAAGTGACCTTTCTCGTGTAAGATTTGGCACCCGAGATCGGTTTTGGCTACTTCGCCATAGAAGTGTGGAGGGACGACGCCATCGAAAGTCCTGAGGATTATGAAGCTCAGCATCGGGAAGTTAAGGCTACGACGAGTTTGAACGCACTTCGTTTCGTAGTCGTCCGACGGAAGAAAATCCAGAGCCTTGGCCAGAAATATTTCGATCTGTATTACGTACGATATATTTCGGTCCTGTGAAGCCAAAGCGTGAGGCGCCACCTGGACTCATAACAGAATCACACCCTACGTGGAACCATATGTCCATTTCACGGTCAATATATCCGGTGTCGAATAGATACCTGAAGCCCATTGGCGTGGACATGAATCTATCTGCCGCTTCAGTCTGAAACATATATGTATATACATAGACTGCACTGACTTGAGTAGGAGTGTCTGGCCAACGTCGCCGAGGTGTTCGAGAGTCGGCTGCATCGCAACAACGAGTTGGAGGATGTCCATGGACTCGCAAGCCTCTTCGAGGAAGTGCGTCGCCATCTCGCAGACCTCCATGGCGGGGTCATAGAGCTGTGTGAGGAGCAGCCGCAATGTCCATGTATTCGCAGTAGGGCTATGGAGAATCATGCTGCCCAAATGGTTGGTTGCGTACAGGCGGATGTGCTGCAAAGAAATCGGAAGTTCAGGCCTTGAATGGAGGGAGGTAACATCAGCTGACTTTGTAACTGGACGTGAGGGCTTTCGACAGGACGATGCGTGGGTGGCCGTCGCTAAATAGAGCTTTAGCTCTAGGTCAACGGCCAAAGACGGCCGAACACACGACGCTCACATGCTGTAGTCAATATTTTCAATGATACCCTTGATTAGGTCCTCGCGACTACGCAGCTCGCTCAAGTGGTAAAACGCAGTGAACACCTTGAACTTCTCCATCAGCCTAGGTATGACTTGTCAGCCGCGCACACGCAGTCCAGCAAGACAGGCCACTCACTCGATGCCTTCTTTGTGCTTGCTGAGTGTCCCCAGCATCTCAAGGTACCCATATGTCAATGTATCTGACACCCTCTTTTTCGAGAAAATAGGGTCAGACTCGGGGGTGCCATTGAACTTAGCATGTCTGTGAGCAGCAAATCGCAGCACTGGTACGAACAACGCGCACCGGGTCAAGCTGAGCAAAGCTCCGCGTGATTTGTTTGAGAAGGTCATCCTCTGAAGACAGGAAACGCTGACCATCCGGGCTCGCCATTAGTGTTGTTAGGAGCGTGCACCCCAAGCGAACCCATCGCATGTTAATCTCCAGCATCGTCAGCCTGATCACTGAACAAAATATGTATACGTATATTTACCTTTACCCGCTCCATATCTGAGAAGCGATGGCTAAAGGGATGGAAGAACGACATCAGGCGGCGGATGAACCGTGACACCTTGATCGCCTCCTCCATGCGCTTTGGATTGAGTAGCGGGCCTTCGATTAGGTCCTGCAGGGTCTCGAAATTCCACTTGTTATGATCCTTTGTAAGCATCACCTGCACGGACATGAACACGCTTCGCGCAAGAAGAATCAACATCGCGCGCTCACCTGCGTCTCAAGCAGAGCGGCCTGGAATGTCTTATCGTCCATTTGCAGCCCCATCTTGATCTTCACCTGCTCAACCTGTCGCTGTCCTCGGCGGATAGCATCTTCCACAGAGTTCGCTCTGAGACTACGATCAACGCATGATACTCGCAAGCACCAGACTCAAGCTCACCTCGGCCGATTGCTCGTGACGGGTGTGGTGTGCAGCCTCGCGCGATTGCGATTGAAGCTGTCAATCGACGATAGTGTGGATGTCCCGATAATCCGGTGTTCACCGTCTTTGTAGTCCGACGCGAGGCTAAATACGTCGGGGATTTGCTGTGGAGGTACGTGTCACGAACTGTTGATGCGCTCGGAGACGTGAAGGCATACCTGCAGCTGGGCCGCCATAGAAAGAGGCAGAACCTTGTTTGCAAGCTGGAGTAATTCTGCCATAAGCAGGGTTCCCTTCCTCGACAGATTATTCCCCGTCGTTGCCTCTGCGAACATGTCTGTCAAGGCCTGAGATACAACTGTCAGTCTGACCTCCAAACAGTGACACAGATGGGACCCACGTCTAATAAGCCCGCCTTCGTGAAGACTAAGATTAGCAGAGCGATGTATTGGTCAGTCAGCTTCAGTGGTTCAGACTGCCGTTGCTGGATGTCTGCATCCAGTCCGCTGTCGTGTTCTTTCGCTTGTCTCGAGTGATGGTACACTATATTATATGGAGCATTCATTTGAGCGTACGCGGAATTGGTACGGTTTCACTTACTGGTGAGACGACGGCCATTGATGAACGTTTGATACCAATCCGACGTTTTGATGTTGAGGAGGTCGAAAAACATGTCTAGCACAGTTTCCTGGACCGCTGTCAGTAGTCATATGGTCATGAAAGATGAAAGGACGTACCCTATGTTCCAGAGATGGTATTCGGAGTGTATCAATAATCGCTCGAATGGCGCGGAAGTCAGCCATGCAGAGATATATGAGCCCTGCTCAGCGATCAGCTCGAAGGCAAAAATTGCTGACTCCGGAGGACGAACCGCTCCACGACCGCAACATGCACGCAATGTTTTTGCACACGCTTTTCACCCGGTCCGAATGCTCGGCGGCATCCTTTCCGTAAGCGTCGGTGACGCCTGACAGACCCATCTTCCTTGCAGATCAGTACTGGACTACAGAAGTGAAGGAAGTGAATGGACCCACCTCCAGGTCCATCCCGGGAGCCAGAAACGCGCGTGTCCGAGGTGAGTCGACGATACACAGAAAGACAGCATTTAGCATGGACGAGAGCTCCATGGGTCCCTCGGCAAGCGTGTGCAAAAGAACGCGAATTCCACCCGCCTTCGCCACGAGCTCGATGTCAATGAGTACTATCCACAAGTCTTTGATAAACAAGACATATAAGTATGAAGGCGATGACTCACGGATTTCTGCCAGCGTCTGGATACACATAGAACGGAAGGGATCGTCTGGTTGCTCCGCCACGGCCACAAACGCACGCATGACTGGCTCTGATAAAGGTACGGTCCCAGAGCAAGCGGTATTATGAGGATCTCGTCGCTGCGAGCCAATTTCGACGATGGCACGGATGAGCTTGATGACCTGCTCTTTTTCAACAGTGTGTTTGTTGTCAAGTGTTAAAGATCTTTCGGTCAATCATAAGTAAGCATAGATAGTCAGAGGCTAGATGAACGCACTTCACAATGTACCAGTCAAGCGGCTGCTCCCCCAGGCGCTTCACAGAGTCAACGTCAACGATAATGTGCCGTATCAGACGATAGGCAGTTGCACGGCAGAATTGGGATGACCGATCCGACAGCGCGGGGATAGCCCTGTAGCAGCATCGGGGAGGTTGTTCACAACATGTTATGAAGACTCACGCTTGCACGACCTGCGCGACGTCCAGCTCGTAACGGACGCGTAGATTCCGCTGCAGGATAGCGATAAGCTTGGTCATGGCTTCGACACGGGCGCGGGTGGTTTCGACGTCCTTGTAGATCGAGCCGGAGGGCATAGAGGACGAGCTCGGGGAGGTCGAGGGCGAGGCGTAAGAGCGTCCGAGAGACGCCAGCGTCTTAATGTAGCCCGAGGCTTGCTGCAGAACAGTGCGGAAATCATCTGCGGGAAATTGAGCTAGGTCGCGGTCGATGGCGCGGTGGACATATATATCTGACCTCGGTCGTCGTTTATTCTGCGATCTGAAGAGAGATTGGTCGGAGTGTGAGACGAAACGCAAAAAAGACTCACGGGAATCCAGCCGTCGAGACACCTGTTCTATGCGACTTCTAGCCATCTGCAGTTCAGATTCGACCTGTTGACGGAGTGTTTCCTGACACACCAATTACCCGTCAGATGCTGCGTTGAGGCAAATCGTTGTGACTCACTGTCAGCTGCGAATTATGCATACCCAACATCGTCTCAGCGCCCTCTTTTATCCGCACGGCAACCGACATCATGGTGTTGAGTATGACAAGCTGTGACGGTAAGACAACGATTAGCGAGGGCCGTGTAAGCCGAGATGCAGAGATCGCGTTGCGACAGCGCAAGCTCACCTGCTCGCCGACATCCTTGCCGTCTAGCTTAGAGAAGTCAAACACGTCGGAATGATCCGTGGATGTCCGTCCGTTGGACATCGAGGGCGACGAGCCCGCGCGCTCGCGTGCGCCGTCATGGGAGCGGTCCACAGTGTGTCCGGACATTCGTAGCGGCTGCGCGTGCGCCCTCAGCGCGGGGCGACGTCGGAGGGGGCGACGTCGTTGGTGCCGTGTCGTCGACGATGGTAAAAGACGGTCCTATGCGCAGTGGGGATAGTTGTGGCCCTTGTGGGTGTGCTGCGCCGACTCGGACGCTGTGCCGACGGCATTTGGCATCCGAGAATGTCCGTGGGAAACAAGGACAAGTCGCCGCCGCGCTTCAAGTTGTCCGCCGTCCCAGCCGGCAGCATCACCATGTCTCTCATCAGAGCCTCGACGCAGGCGTTCAGACAAACAATCCACTTGCGCACGGCGGTGCGTGCTCTCTCCAGCGAGGTCAAGGCGCCAGTAGAATCCAGGACGGAGACCGCAGAGGTCGCCATCCCGACGAAGGATGTCCTGACGGCGGAGGTCCTCAGCGGGGCTCCCAGTGCGTGCATATCCTTGTATACTTAGTCGCCACTGACTCTCATTGTGCTTGTTAGCGGAGCTTCGTCATCGCCCGGTGCGGATTTACCAGCCAGCGCGCAACACTATGCAGAGCGGCGGTGCGAAGATGGAGCGTTGGCGTATAGACTTCGACATCCTCCAGGGAGGTGGGCGATGGGAGAACCCTCTCATGGGCTGGGCAAGCTCGTGCGCAACGTGGCGTTTCTTCTATCTGCATGCGTCTGACTGTGGATGAAGGGCCGACTACATGCAGGGAACCCGGGTATCGTTCAAATCCAAGGAGGATGCCATCCACTTCGCTGAAAAGCAGGGTGAGTCCCCATCGGTCTCTCGATATGAATTTGGCATTGACGCTCAGGATGGCGGCCAGGCTGGGATTACTACGTGTGAGTTTGCTGCTCGTGCCCCCTACTGGACTGACCTTGCATGCAGTCAACCGCCGCCAACGAAGAAGATTCCTCCAAAGAATTACGCGGAGAACTATGTTTACAAACCCAATAAACTTCGCATCGCTCGTACCAAGTAGATTACGCTTCTCATATACCGGCTGCACACCTGCAATTTGTTGGAAATGTCAATCTGTTGGGACGCATTGGTGTGCTGCCGGTGACAACCGAGTGGAGATATTCAGACGCCCATTAAATAAGGTCTTGAGCGCCAGCATCAAGACCATCTGGTAAGGTGAACGTTCCAGCAACGCCAGCGTCCAGCGTGCGCGTGAGGCCTAGGGAGCGTGGAGCGGGACGGCCTCGGTAAAGACCGAGCTGGCGGAGGCTGGCGGTGATGTTGGAGTTCCACCCATGATGCCCCTCCTCGCTCTTTCTCTCCTACCTCCTCTCTATACCCCTTCCCAGAGGACATTGGTCAGTGAGGAGGTCGCATTCAACGATGGCAACGCTTCAGGACAGACCCTTCTCCAAGGACTACAGGTACGCCGCCCTGAGCTGTCTGGGTCTCGCCCTGCTTCTCTGACGCGAAGCTCCCCACAGTGGCCTCATCAACCAGTCTGTCATCGCTGGGTCTCTCATGCTATTGTTGTTCACCGCTCATGAAGTCATGAAACGCAAGCGGCGTGGCAAGGCAAAGCCGGGCCCGGGCTTGGGTACCGTGGAGACATGGGAATTCGGATAGTGAGCCTGGCGGGCTCTGCGGCGATGTCAGTGAACTAACTGCTCGTGCGTGGTACAGCCTATACCAAGGCCGATCCTGGGCGAAGTGAGCCTTTTTGTGCGAGTTGCAGTCAGCCACTGACTGACCCTCGATAGGAACCCGTCACCGCCATCGCCTAACACGTACCCTCTAGCCTGGGTCCAACAAGTTCTGAAGTTTTCAGACGACGACATCAACGAATTGCGCGGCGTCGATGCTGCGCTTTACATACGATTCCTGCGAGGTTGCAGTGAGTGGCTTCCTCATTTCCATCTGCGTCATCCTACAACACAACACAGCATGGTTCGCGTTCCTGCACACATGCACGACCATGCCGATCCTCCTGCCCATTCACTTGCACTTCTCCGATGATTCCTTCTCCCCCCCGCGCTCTATGACCCGCGCCTCGATCTCCGCGCTCGTCACGACCGGCAAGGGCAAGAGTCTGCTCTGGATCCACCTCATCCTCCTCTTCTGGGTTACCTTTACATGGATCTTCACCCTCCTCTGGATTTGCCGTGGCGCGTTCCTCTACAGGCGCGCCCACATCCTCGCTGCCGCGGAACGTGCGGCGAGCGCCAACGAAGCGGAGCGTCAGTCACAGTACCATCCGCATCCTCACCCGCAGTTTCCGTTCCAAGCGGTACCGACGCTCGACGACGACAAGTCAAACCGTGGTCTACGTCTGCGCACCGTAATGGTAACAAACCTACCTCTTACCCTGCGCTCAGAGAAGGAGCTCGCTGAGTACTTCCAATACTACCTCTCGCGGCCGATCGAGAAGCCCGCCGTCGCAATCACGTCATCCGTGCAGCCAGGATTCATCAACAAGTCTGCCGGGTTCCTCTTCAACCGCGCGAGGCATATCCCCGAGCACCTGCCGCACCTGCACCGTCCCGGTGCGGAATCAAGCGATCTCGCGCCCAGCGCCGTGTCAGCGCAGCCGGAACCGCAAGACGTGCCAGTCATATCGCGGGTAGTCATCGCACGCAAGCTCACTGAGCTCGCTGCGCGCCTGGAGAAGCGGGAGGAGATACTTAGGCGTCTCGAGACAGCGCACATCGGCCTCGCACGAAGAGTGCTTCTTGCGGTCAAGCGCGCTTTAGATGAACGAGAGGGTGTTAAGCATTTATCGAAGAGGGTGGCAGACTATCTGAAACCGTCATTCCGGAGGCTTAGCCAAGAGTCGCCAACTTCTAAGGAGGGTCAAGCACATGCCGATATGGACCTCCTCATATCAGCAATGCAACCCTTCATCGAAGAGTTTGGGCTCCGTGGCCATCCTCCACAGACCTCGTACACTGCTGGTGAGCATATGTTTCCAAGGTGTCTGACTGAGTCGCTAACAGATACATGCTGCAGATCCCAACCGCCGGACAATATGGGAAGCGCTCAACGCGCTTCCGCGGCGCATCCTTGAGCCGTATCAGCCCCTCTTCCACCTCTCCACGCTCTTTCGCGGAAAGACTGTGCCTGCCATTGACTACTACACGACAAAACTTACGCTCCTCTCCACGTTAATTACGGAGAATCGCTCGCACCCGCCAGCAGAATACGCGCCCGTGTCCACGGCGTTCGTGACGTTCGCGACGCCGAAGGACGCGCGGAGAGCGTGCAAGTACCTCGCGGTGCACCCGAACAATCCGTTGACGTGCGTGGTCTCGATGGCACCGAGCTATGAGGATCTGGATTGGACGAGGATCATGAAGTCGACGTATAAAGCCGAGGTAGGCACTCCGCTTCCGCATATACTCGACTGCTGAGCTTGCTCCTGTAGTTCATCAAGGACTGGGTCGTGAATGTCGGGGTGTGGTGAGTTGATAAAGCGTCTATCTATGCATGTGTGCTGCTCATCACTGGCCAGGGTCTTCACGTTGGCATGGCTCTTCCCTGTGTCGCTGTTCGTTACGCTGGTGTCGATCCAGAATATCTCCGCATTTTGGCCGGGTCTTGTGCGTGCAGCCATGATTGTATCTCGCTCAGTCATTCATTGTGTTTCTTGTTCAGTACCACTACCTGCAACACCATCCATGGGAGGAAGAGCTCATCCAGTCTTTCCTACCCACGCTGTTGGTTTCCTTACTCACACTCCTCATTCCCGTTCTCCTCCTGCTCATTGCCAAGAAAGCACACACAATTGTCACGCTCTCCGAGCTGCACGACCGCATCATGACGCGCTACTACAAATTCCTCATCGTCAACGTCTTAGTATTCTTCTGTGTCGGTACGGCGACGCTACAGTCGTTTTTGGTATCGTTCGCGTCTAAAGGTGGCAAGAACATACTGAACATAGTGGCGAGCAGTTTCCCGTCTGCTGGCCCGTTCTATGTCGGTTGGTGTGAGTTGCATGCTTTTCATGAAAATCGGAAAGAATTGATGAGTTCACAGTGATTTTCACGACCGGGATACACGCATCGCTGGAGATCGCACTATGTACGTGACTTGTATAGTCATGCTTACGCTTGCGCTCATTCGTTCTGACTTTGCAGTTGGCGTGAGTGTCTTGCAAGGTTCTGGTGAAAGTCCCTAACCGACCATATTGCGATAGCTCCCCCTGTTCATGTACCCTTCGACGATGCGGCAGGTCACCCCTCGGAAGAGAAATGTTCGAATCCGGCCCAGAACGTTCAATTACTACTGTACGTGCCATTTCCTTGCATTGACCGCAGATGACCGCAGACGTATTTAATGTGTTCTGTTAGATTGGCTCCCAAATCATCTACTCATCATCCACGTACTCCTGCTGTTCTCGGTGCTCAACCCGCTTGTCATACCCTTCGCGTGGATATACTTCATCGTCGATAAGAGTACGCATCCGTTGAAGCTACTCGATTGTTGCTAAAGGTCGCCTGTGCTTCGATCCAGCTGTGATCAAGAACCAACTTATTCACGTCTACGCCAAGAACTATGAGGGCAATGGACGTACAATCCTCATTCGTCTTATCCGATATTCCTTGGACGGTCTTGTTCTTGCCCAAGTACGTGCACCGATTTTGGAGCCGATCCCCGATCTTACATTGCACAGGCTGTGTTCCTCGCATACATGGCGGTCTTGCGCAAGGAAGTCAATGTGGCCTTATCAGGGGTGCTCATCGTTTTCACTGTGGTGGTGAAGGTCGTGTGAGTCATGGTCGATGGATCTTTGTGAAGACCTCCACGCTGACAAGCAACCCAGCATGACCCGTCTCTGCCGCGCCAAACTTGAACGCGATGATCTCTTGGAGGCCAACATCATCTGCGGCCACCAGGATGATGGCGACACCGAGCCAGATGATCCCAACGACATCGACAATCCCAGAAGGGATGAGGCCGATCTCGAGCGCGCGCTGCCAGGCTCCTCCCGATTATGGAAGACGTGGCGGTTATCAACAAGGTTCCCTTTCTCGTACGCCACGTTTCCAAGACCGCACCGTGCACTTCGGCGGCCAGAAAACCCCTTTCCTCTCACCAACGACAAAGGTGTCTTGAAGGACGCTGCGGAGACTCGAACAGCCGAATTCTCTCCATCCGGGCGAAAGACGAGCAAAGCTGCCCTCAATGGAAGCGTTCTCAATGGGAATGCTACCAATGGAGACAAGCTTCCGCTCACTGCGATAAAAATCCGAACCACGAATGTTACCTTGCCTCCGCTGGTTTCTCCACACGCCCTGCACCCAACCTGGGATGACGAATCTGACGTGGGCCATCCTTACGACAATCCGTACTATTCGCAACCGATATCCAGCACTCTTTGGCTACCTCGCGATCCGTGCGGTGTCCTGAATCTTGATGATACGGTGGATGTGCGCACATCCTTGACCACCACCGTGTCTGTGGATGCGTTATTAGAGGCGTGGGCCGCGGCCGCGTCTCCAATCGTCGAAACTCCCCTCCAGTCAGTTACTCCGGATGACCCCACAAGAGAAAACTTACTCCCCTTGCCGCGCCGGCTCAGTGGAAATGAAGACATACAAGTACCATCGCAGATCGCTTCGCGCATCAATGCCTTACCTGAGATCGACATTGCCCTCGAGCCTCGGGCTTCAATCTTCGGTCAGGCGAGGAGGGCCAGCCGGAGTTCTTTCGGAACGAATTTGACCGGCTCCAGCTGGCGTCGACGTATGCTCGACATCAACTCATCGACGGACGGCACGTCACGCATTTACTCAGAGCGGCATTTCCGCGGATCGCAGACCTCCGTTGGCTTCGGCCAGCCAATAGGCAGGGCACTCACGTACGACCCTGGAGTCGGTCTACGCACAGAAGGACGCGCCCGCATTGCGTTTGCCAGCACGTCAGCTCTACCGCTTGGCTATGCGACCCAAAACGTCGAGCTCGGGCTTGTCACATCACAAGAGGCAGTTGTGGAAGAGGCCATCGTGGAAGAGCGACAGGATGTGGAGGATCGTAGGCGGGAGGAGCATGCAGAAGCGCAGCAGCAAATGAAAGAACATCCGTGGTGGAGCCGATGGTTCTTTGCAAAGGCGTCATGACACATCTATACACCCACATATTGCTGTATACCCATCATCTGATCTGATACCCCGGATTTTATCAGAAATATATGCTCCCTCCCTGGGGCGGCCGCTAGGGTGGCGAGCAAGAAATACGTTTCCGAGGTGAGTGCCTTGTCGAATCTCCGCCTTCCCCTTTGTGCTCGAAGACGACAAGAGGTTATTGATCCGAAAGGAGACCCCGTGAGCGTCAAGCGTGCTCAGTCGGTGCTGGGTATTGCTCGCAATTACATCGCATCCGATGATTACCCCGGAGTTGCCGTCAGTCAATACCATGCTTTCAGTGCCGCCAACGATGAAGGCCTTCCTCAAACTCTTAAATGTGCTGGCAGCCTCTCAGTTGCAACCAGCCCTCTTTTGACACTTCTGATTACCGGCCATGCTTTCTTTCGGCGCACTCACCTTGTTGTCGCTCTTAGTCAAGAACGCTAGAGCCGGAACGACCATCTGGTCCGGCTCTTTCAACACCTATCCGACCGTTGCGACATTCGACAATTGTGTGTCCCACAGCTAGCTCTCTCGCAACTATTGATGAGGCTTCACAGGGTCGTGGTCGAACGAGGTCGGAGAGTACCAGTGGGTGAGTCAATAATGCGTTCTTACGGTTTGTCGGAAATTTACAATGCGACAATGCCTACATAGTACATTCACGGAAGCCAGCCCACGTCGCACTACCTCGCCCTCGACCCGTCTTACAAGAATCCTGCCGACACGTCTGAGACCAATGGTCTGAAAATCACGATAGACCAAACATCGAACTGGAATGGGCAAACTATGGAGCGCACTGAGCTCATTCCGCAGACCACAGCCAACCTCGGCACAGGCAATTTGTTCTACCATTTCTCGATTATGAGAGATAGCACCAATCCTCCAGAGGTACAGTCAAATGAGCGCTCCTGCTCTATGACTATCTGAACTTACGCCCCAATCAGTCATCGCTGGAGCACCAGATCTTCTTCTTCGAGTCGCATTTCACCGAGGTTGGCCTCTTGTTCTCTCAGAATTTAGCTCGCACTGAGATAGTTACGCGACCGGTAGCTCAAGTACGGTGTCAGCCCGAACAGCACATACCTTGAGTGGCATGTCAGTAGCTCACCGCAGTGGGGCGTTTCATGGGACGCTGGCACGTGGTTGAATTTCGCATACGATATTGACGTGAGTTATCGCAGCTTCCCGTCGAATTAACTGACTTTGTGTTAGTTCTCCGGTGGATCAGTAGGACTGTGGTTCTCGACAGGTAGCAACGCGCTCACAAAAGTGCACGCCAACATCGCAGCGTCGGCGTCGACCAACTCGGAGGACTTCCACGTCGGCGTACTCCGCATCGTACCCGACTCTGTTGTCGAGAACTACTATGTATCCGGCGTGTACATAGAGAGCGGATCTATCACTACCAGTGTTGGCAGCGGTGGCGGCTCCTCTTCCTCTTCCTCTTCCTCTTCGACGTCGTCGACACCCACTTCCTCGTCTTCCTCATCCGTGTCTTCCACTAGCACCACGAGCGCAGCTGGTGCCACTCAGACCAAATATGGACAGTGCGGTGGTCAGTACTTGATTTCATGCATAGTGTGTCTGCTTACCTGCATTGCAGGAACCTCCTACTCGGGACCGACCACCTGCGGGACTGGTACCACCTGCGTGGCAGTATCCCCCCCTTATTACTACCAAGTACGCATCTCGCTTTTAGAGGCATTCGCGGCAGACTGACTGACTTGGTTTAAAAGTGCCAGTAATGTGTCGCGGTGTACTGATGTAGCGATGTGCGAAGTGCCATTATGCTCAGCTGTGTAAAGATGATTGTTGGCGAGATTCACAGAACGTATGGTCGTCGGGTGTCATTCACCTCAATATTTCATGATGATTATATCACCGCTGAACGAAAATTGATGATAATATTGATATGCACCGATACGTGCAGATAACTGGGGTACTGACGTACATGCCAATTTATGACAACAAAGGGGGCAGTAGCAAAAGGTAAAGCAGAGAGAAAGATGCGTCAGTGGTTGGAGGGGAGCACAGTGGTAACGAATGTGGGTTGGGAAGGCGTCCTGCCTAAGATACAAAGAAAACGAGCATTGATAATGCAGATGTCAAAAATGCGGAGATAACCAAGGAGAGTCATCGGAAAAAAGAGCGTGTCACAGATGTGGAAATAACCAAGGAGGATGGAGAGGAGCGCTGCTGTGTCAACAGCGAGTTGATAACGATGGTGTGGTGTCGCAGCGAGCGCGTAGCCGCGGAAGTGACAGGCTACTCCGGTAGGTGGCTTCAGATGGCCTCTTTATAACCGGGAAGACTTCGAATGGACGGAAGGGACGGAAGAATGGGTAGCTTCGGCGCGCTGCTGCCAGGCACCTTCTTCGATGCTATGGGGAGAGATGACAGCAATGAGGGCTTGACAGGCTTTGAAGCCTTAGGAGACGGCTGCAGCTGTACACTTTATCGACAGTATGAGCATTGAAAACGAAACGACCGAAGATGCCATGCGTACCTCAGAGCAAGGAGATCCTCACTTTCCTCATCATGCCCGCGCCGCATCGAATTGCTGATAGAGTCCTTCAAAAACTTCTGTATGTGTGCGGCAGGGGTGTACGGGTAGGGAACATGACACGCTTCCAACTCTGTGACGGACGTCAGCGATGAGAATTGACTTGCGCGCCGAGAGAACAGACCGAGGATGATGTCCGCGGCCATTTTCCAAAGGCCGAAGTTCGGAAGCATGTTGTTGGGGCTTAGCTTAGAGGGTGTTTCGAGCCCATACGACAGTCTAAATATTGCGGGTAAGGCATGCAAAGGAACGGCTGCGGGAGCTATTCAGTCCAAATCACACTGCGATTAAACGACAAAAACGAACCCATTAGAGGAACAGTGGGTGCATTGACAATGGGTGCATTGTCAGCATGCATTTTCTTTCGATCGGAAAAGTGGCGACGAATTTTGCGATAAGGGCCGGACGGCGCGCAAATGTGTTCAAGATAAGAAAGAGCCTCATGCCACGCGCTCTTCTTCAGCGGCTAGCGAGAAGTTTGAGCGGTGGTGAACTCGCATCAGAGGACACGAACGTACCAGGTTGCTGTCGTCGAGACGGGTGATTGCTGGATGGAAAAGCCCGTTTGAGATAGCGACCAAGCCATCGTAATTGCCGACAGAGAGGCAAAACTAGTATGGGATCCGCGTGAGATAGTATGCAACGGCAGCGAATAGCAAGGAGACTCACGCAAGCCATCGTCAAAAACAGCTTCATGACTTCACCGCGAGCGTCGGCAATGGGTTGCTCCAAAATCGACCGTGTGACCCACATCGAGATTCCGTTGTGAAACTTGGCGTGTGTGTCGAGTTGTTTTTGGATGGCGCAGTCTGTGGGGCGACAAGTCTTGTGGGTGAAGTGCTGCATCAGTTGTTCCGGTATTATGCTTGCAAACTTGTCCCAGGTGATCAAGGTGAGCTGCATCGACAGCTCGAGGCACGATCTGTCGTAAGTGAACATCATGATGTCCGCCCGATATCTGAAGAAGGAATCCAATTTCAAGAGATCTGCCGTTGGGGGAGCGCATGGGGTCGTATCCTTCCCAGTGAAGACCCGACGGGGCCCGGTCGGCAGCTTCAGTGCCTTTTGAAGGGCACACGCGAGGCCCTTCGCAGACCTCGGGTGGCTCGCATTGATCGTGGTAGTGATGAAGGTCCAAAGGAGCTGGAGTGCGGGATGGTCCCCTGGGTACCAGTAATCGGTGAACCATGTCTGGAGGATGTGCACGATATGCATTTTCACTGCGGTGGCCCGGAACCGCCACGCGTCGAGCTGCCGCGGAGTGAGAGTGGTGGGGGCGACCTGGGCGTAGCGAGCAACCAAAGCCTGGACCACTTCCAGGGGCGAGAAACTGAACCGGAAGGTCAGAAGAAACGCGGCCTTCCGTTCGAGCGTGAAGGATCTCGATGACGTCATACTGTGGACGAGAGCGGGTAGACTGGCCCCCTTCATCGGCGCCTCAGTGTCGTCCTTCTTCACCTCCGCTTTCTCTGCCTCCTGCTGGGCAACGTCTTTCGGCTTCTTGAGTTTCTTGCCCTTGGAATCCTGCGACAGAACAACCTCAGGGTCCACGGAGCGGCCAAGGCGTGTGGTGAAGTCGCTTTCTTGCTCGCAGAAGAATGGCAGGTCGACGTCCCAACGAGGGTCGTGGGCCGGCGCTGCCTTGGCCGCCTCAGCTATCGATGTGCGTAAATTCACGGACGCTAGGGAGAGGGAGGGGTCTTCAGCGTCGTCATCGACCGTCTTGTCATGTCGGCGCACGGCTTCACCGTCGTCGTCTAGCCATGAGCTGAACTCTGCTGGGCTGTGAGCCTTCGACGGCAGCGTACATAAAAACCAAGGTGTACCTGGATCCCATATATCACAGCGAGCCTTGTGCCGCCTTTCCACGGGGTCGCCATGCAGGTCAAGCAAGAAATCCCACAAGGTTGTGGTCATCATGCTCTGAAGAAGCATGCAATCCATGACATGGCTGTCTTGTAAATCGGTCGGGAGGTTGGTGATGTGGTCCTGCAGCGCGTTGCGGGTGTACTCGACGCCTGAAAGGCCAGCCTTGAACAACGGGTTTGCCCGCACATTTGGCGGCAGCGAGTGCACCGTGGTAATAATATCCTTGACAGCGCTGCCATACATGCCCCAGCAGGCCGCAATTTTCTCGGCCATGCGATCTTCGATAGCGTGCGCCAAATATGAGTGGAAAACGGGCACGTTATAGACAATACGAGTAAGCCTTGCGGCGATTTCGGCAGTCGATGCGGGGGCGGGGATGGAGGAGGGTTGAGTTTCAACTGTTGCCTTCGCGGAGGCACTGCGCGTGGCCGCCTTTGAATTGTCACAGGGAGCACGGTGAGATGCCCCAGGCATAAGATTCTGTGACGAAGTCTTAGGCTTGAGGCGCCTGCCCAGCATGGGATACTGGGGTTGCTCTTGAGAAGAGGCGGCATGGGATTTTGAGTGATCGGGAGCAGCAGGTTGAGTGCGAGAGGACGGGCCGGAAATGGGGGCGAGGGTGCGAGCAGGGGTGGGGGTACGCGCAGAGGCGGGGGCGGGGGTACGCGCAGAGGCGGGGGCAGAAGGACGCGTGGGGGCGGGGGCAGAAGGACGCGTGGGGGCGGGGGCAGAAGGACGCGTGGGGGCGGGGGCAGAAGGACGCGTGGGGGCGGGGGCAGAAGGACGCGTGGGGGCGGGGTGCGCGGGAGATGCGGGGGCGGAATGAACTGGGTTGTGGTCTGGGGGCTTGTGCCCTAATGGCATGGGGCGACTGATGGCAAGATTGCGTTGCATGGTTGGACAAGAAGGAAGAGAGGCAGAGTGTTTCTCGAGAGGTGAACGTGAGGTGAACGTGAGGAGTCTTTTCTGAGAGCAGGATGGAAGTGCACAATGGCATTTATAGCCAGGCAGGCGCAGGATCGTGCGAAAGTGGCATCGGGGACGGCATGGTTGCGACCACACAGTCTACGGCCACACTCCTTTGATGGCTGGGTGGCGGAGCGGACGGCTGGTCGGAAAAGGGCCGAAGCGGACCCACAAACGGGCTGGATTCGCATGAGGGCGTCGACGGTCTCGTTCCATGGCACCATAGCAGCGCAAACTCCTGGCGAAAGCGCGGACGTGTGGCGAGGGCGAGGGCGACATCGAGGAGCGCGGACTCGTAGCCTTCTCCCCCCTGTGAGCGTTGGGTCCACGGCAACTGGACTAACCCGGTGATACGATCTTGATATCGGGGGGAATGCACAGGGTGATTAGCGGGAATATTTTGGAGGCGTACATCGTTCGCCTCAGCGCAACATGCAAAGCGGGATAGCTATTGTCCGAGGACCCATGCGGCATCAAGCAGCCTGATTGTGTCTCTCCTATTATGCCACTGGTCCCCTCAGTAAGACGAGCTTTGACCGGACTGCATACGTGTGACACCATAGAAGGTTCAGGTGGTTCAAAAAGACTGGGCGGAGGAATTGTGGCTTGTCATCACTTGTAGAAAAGTGATTGAGGCAGCGAGGGAGAAATACCAGAGCATTTCAGCAGCCGTAGGATGTGATTTTACCATACCGAGGAGTGCATGATTGTCAAGTCATCATCTGAGTAGCGAAGTCCAGCCTAGAGCGCTTTACAAGAAATGTCCGGGGCCGACTTGTCTGCAGGGCATGGTCAGATCAAGTTCTAGAGTTCATTGGTCAGGCGCAAGTCAGATGCAAAGATGCTGCAGTTGGTGTGCCAGTGTGTAGTCAGACTCAGCCTATGCGTTGGTGACGGTGCGAGGACTCACTGGCAGTGGAGGCTGGTGGACTAGCGTCACTGGCATGGACCCCGAGTATCTAGCCAACACGTGGACTGCACGACATTGCGGCAGCCCGTCCGGCGATTTTTGACCGTTCATCGCATTGCAGAGAGCAGTGAATTCCAGCGTCTGAACGACTTGGATCGCTGAGCCGAAAGCTCCAACAAGCTTCAAGCCCAGTGGGCCTGAGGCTGCCTGTTTATTATTGACGGGACCCCGTCCACCAGTCGTGGAGGACACATACGCTCGTCCCCCACTGACTACGCGCCTCTTTCGACGGGCCATTTTCCATGGATACACACAGGGATGACTCGCCAGTCTCCTACCTTGACACCGTAGAAGGCGAGATCTCATTCTTCCGCTCGCTCATGCGCTCGCGACCGGTGGGCCTCCACCGCCACTTCCATGCCCTCTCCATGCGCACCGCGATATACCACGACACCGGCCACTACGTATCTGTGGATGACATATGGGAGAAGCTACGCGGCTGCTACGACCTCGAAGCGATCGAGACTCTCGTGCGTGCTCTGCCGTCGCACACACGCTGGACCTGACCCATTGTTCACAGGAAGCAGAAGACTACGAGTCGCCGAGCTCGGGCTCCTCGACGCCACGTGTTGTCGCGTCGCCCTCGCCGTCCCAAAATCTCGCCGCACATCCGCACTTTCGCAAGGAGTTCGCGCTGCCGTGGGACGAGACCGTCGACGCCATCATGCAGACCCGGCGCGCACGCGGGTCCGCTTCGCCCCCTGCTCCGACCAGCCCCTCCGCTCCGCAACCTAGAGCCACCAAAGGCGGTGGCACGCGCGGGCGAAAGCGCGGCCGCAGCAAAGCGAAGCGCAACGCCGGACTGGTCGGTGGCGACAGCGACAGCAGCGCTTTGACGCAGGAAAGCGGGGACGAGGCCGTGCCGACGCCCCGGGAAAGCGTCGTGACGATGACGGACGGTGAATATGGCGAGGATGAAGATGTGGAGATGGGTGAGTCGCCGGCGCCGTCAGCGTCTGCGCGGCCGACGCGCGGACGAGGGAGCAGGGGCAAGCGTGGCGGACGTGGACGAGCGGCGGCAGTTGCATCTACGCGTGGCGTTAAGAGGCGAAAGCGATGATACCGTGATATCTGCGTTGCATGGGGCAGGCTTTCGTCTTGCTTGTATATTACTTACACCTGGCTCAGCTGATTCCGAAACGTCCAGCATTGTATCTGAACGCTCTCGTGCGCACTTCTCCCGAAGGTAAGTTCATGTGTGTTGGCTGTGGGTACAAGCTTGTACACTACGGTATCAGAGACGGTTCAGATTGGTGCACCCCCGCTATACTCCAACTGTCAGGTCAGAACTCGCGTGCAATCCAACCCCACAGCTCCAGCCGGAGTTCCTACAACGGGGTCTGAATGAGCCAGAGCGATCAAATTTCGTCGAAGACGAACCCGTAAAGATCACAGTCTGACAGCAGACGCAGAAGTCTGCCTCGCTATCCGACGCTCATGAGGTTTCGAGACCGGAAATAACGATTTGTACGCTTACCACCTATGATGAGCGAGCCAAATCACGTCAGTAAAGGGGGAACAATGCCCGATATCGCCGTACGTACTGCGCGGTCGGAGGGATATCATCGCACGCAATACTCGTCTGCGTACAACGCGTCCCAACGAGCTCATTGGGGTCTGACGGCTGCGGGATGCCCAGAATCGACAGGACCTGCGCCGCCTGAGACGCGGTAGTCAGGCTGTCGCACTCCTGCATATCGCCCGCATTGGCCTGAGCATGTGCAGATGTGAGAGAGGCTACGAGAATGAAGAAGAGGTGAAAACGCGCCATGAGGACGCAGTTGCTACAAGCTGATAGAGGTGCCCTTTTATGCGGGGGACCTATGCGGGTGCCTCATCGGTATTAGAATCTAGTGCGATCAACGTGGGCTAGTGAAGCACCGACGACACCGGGAGGTGGCAAGAGCGAGGTCAGCTATGGGCGATAAGGAGGATTCGAAGAGTGTTCAAACAAGGAGAAGCAGAACAACTGTCAGAATAGAAAGGCACCAACTTGTGAAACGGTGACAGGTCAGAATCAGAATCTGATCCGACAAAAGCTTGCCATGAGTGCTTGAGTATATATAATTATGAGGCTATACCAACAAATCCGTACACACATGAATCCCCACGCGCCCTGGCGATGACATTCTAATCCACTTTACGGGCCCACTTCCTCCCATATGATGCTGGCTGGGCCTGGTGCGCGGGTTGCGAGCCTGGAGCAGGCGACTGCGGCGGAACGACAATGTCGAACTTCTCCTGGAACTTCTCGACGGACACGGGCTGATGCGCCGGGGACGCGCGCGTATCCGCGACCCAGTACGTCCACATCTGCACGCCGAGCACGATGTTCAGGAATAGCGCGACGGCGAAGCCTGCTGAGACGACGACATCGCCGACCTCCTGTGCGGTGGTGAACAGGCGCGCGGCGCACCCGCCGATCTGCGCGAGCACGGCCACGGCAGATAGTTGCCCGGTCGAGCGTGCGCGAGCGTTCTGCATTATCTGTGGGATCTTGGAGAAAAGCGAGATGGGCACAGTCGAAAGCTGCAGGAGCGCGAGCACGTTGTGTGGCACGGTGGCGAGGGCGACCGCGTTGATGAGCGTGAAGAACACAAGGCCTGCGAGGAGGCCGTTAGGGTTTGGGGCAGGCCCTGTAAGTGCACGGTGCTGCGCGGGCTGGGAAGAGTAGAGGGCGATAAGGAGGGTGATGACGATGTTTTGCGCCGTCAGGAAGAGGTTCTCGCCGTATGTCGAAAACGGGAAGTGATTACGCGCGGAGTAGGCAAGGGTGATGGCATATGCGAGCGTCTCCAGGATGTAGGACGGTAGTGAGACACCACGCGCGGACTTTGCATTCAGGACTGCCGTTGCGTTCGGTGGTGAGCGCTTTGGTTCGGAAGGAGAGGCACGTACTGAGGAGCAGCTGGGGCACCTTCATGACGGAGCCTCCTACAACGATGCCGAGGCCCAGTCCCTTGGACAGCGAGTACTTCAAGCACTCGACATCCTCGAGGTTCAGGTTCTCTACTAGGGACACGTAGCATTTCTGAGACGCGCGTTAGGGCGGGCGAATGCGCGCAACTGTGCACCCGCACCTGTCCTACGACGGATACTCCGAGGTCCTTGATGAACCAAGGGAGGTTGCGAGTGAATGCGGTCATGGCGGTTGCTGCTGAAGGAGTGTGGGGTCTGGGGGACGGACCACGGCGCCTTGTCGCAGCGCCAGGCGTTGTATGAGCAGAGCACGTGGCACGAAATTTATGGCCTCAGAGCTGCCTCAGAGTCACCGTCTCCTCCTTAACCGTCCCCTCTGCTCATCGAGCCCTCAAAAATGGCCGAATACGACCTCACAAAGACGATCATCCCCTACCTGGACCGCCATTTTGCTTTTCCTCTGCTTGCACATGTTGTGGACCTCAGCATCTTCCCTGCCGAGGATGTCGCCGCAGCCCAGTATGAGCTTGCGAAGGGCACAAACATGGTGGACTATGCTGTGAATCTCTACGAGCAACTGAACCCAGATACTGAGATCCCTGAGGGTGCGTCCTGCTTTGGCGATGCGATCCATGTGCTTCTCTGAGACTATCGATAGAATTTGCGGACAAGAGGGAAAAGGCCGTCTCGACAAACGAGCGGCTGCAACAAGAGGCTCAGGCCGTCTTGGACGTGATCGAGAATCCCGATGTCGTGCAAGCATTGCGACAGGACAAGAATCAGAATTTGACCTATCTCAAGGATAACTACGGTGTGAGTGCCTCACGTCCTTGCTCGGCCTGTGCACAGTACGACTTTTTTGCAGCTCACCCTCGAGCAAATCACCGCGCTTTACAACTTCGGCCAATTCCAATATACATACGGGAACTACTCAGGCGCCGCGGACTACCTGTATCATTTCCGTGTCCTGTCGACGGACACCGACCTGAACACCTCCGCACACTGGGGCAAACTCGCGTCGGACATCCTCACCGGCAAATGGGATGTCGCACTGGAGGAGCTCAATACGCTTCGCGAGTCCATCGACGCTCGTGCCGCCTCAGCGCCGCTCCTCCCCACATCTTCGCACATCGAGTCCCTCAGCTCGCTGCACTCGCGGACCTGGCTCATCCACTGGTCGCTCTTTGTATACTTCAACCACCCCTCGGGGCGCACGCTGCTCCTTGAGACGTTCCTCGCGCCCGCATATCTCAACACCATCCAGTCCGCATCGCCGTGGATCCTGCGCTACCTCGCCGTCGCGGCGATCCTCTCGCGCAAGGCACAGCAAGCCACCCCGGGCGGTGCACCGACGAGCTCGCGCGTGCGCCACGCGATCCGCGAGATCGTCAAGATCGTGCAGCTAGAGGAGTATCAGTACTCGGACCCCGTCACGCGCTTCCTCAAAGAGCTCTACGTTGAGTTCGATTTCGAAGCCGCGCAGCGCGAGTTGCAGATCGCCGAGCGGGTGGTCGCGGATGACTTCTTCCTGGGCGAGTTCAGGGAAGAGTTCCTGGACAACGCGCGATACCTCATCAGCGAGGCTTACTGCCGGATACACCAGCGCATTGACATTGCGTAAGTTCTTTCCTGATTTCCCAGTTGCTGCAGCTCATCCCGAAATCTCTAGCGACCTATCGGACCGTCTCAACCTTTCACGCGACGAGGGCGAGAAATGGATTGTCAACCTTATCCGAGACACCCGCATGGGTGCGGATGCTAAAATTGATCTCGAGAAGGTGCGGCTGCTCTCCCGTCTGCCATTGTTCTCCGATCCTGACCCGAACGCACCAACCAACAGAATGTCATCGAGATCAACCGGCCAGCGCTGCCCGTATACCAATCCGTCATTGAAAAGACGCGTGGCTTGTCCATCCGCACACAAGCGCTCGGCGCCGCGATGGTTCGCGCCGGCACGCAACAGCCCGCGACGGTCGAGGGTGCTCGGTAGTCTTTTGTCCTGCAGATTGCGGTGTTGGCATCCATTTCGCACGTATCTTGCTATCTTATGTTGTAGTGTACTCGAAATGTGCTGTATTCTTGGAAGATAGACCGGTGATGATCACCCTGATTACCGGTTACGAGTCTACTTGAAAGAGGCGAGTGAAGGACAGCATAGCTATCAGCTCAATGTGAGGAATTCTCATCATCCTCGTCGGGGTATAGCTACACATTGCAACGTTATGGTGAGGAGAACTTTCAAGTCATTGAAGCACACACCTTGCCAGGGTTGAACAAGCCGAGTGGGTCGATTGCCTGTTTGATTGTTTTCATGAGGCGGACTGTTCCTTCGCCGAGCTCATTTCTATTTCGTGGTCGAGCGATCAGGGTTCGCTTGGTTTCAAAAGTAGGGAATCACTTACTTCAAGAACTCCTTCTTCCCGACCCCCACTCCGTGCTCGCCCGTGCCTACAAAATGTCATCAAAACCTTTGCCGTTGGAAGGGAAGACGAGCAGCTCACAGGTTCCGTCCAGTGCTATTGCGCGCTCGACCATCCTGTGGACGAGATGGCGCACGGTGTTCAGCTCCTCATCCGTCTTGAAGAGCAACAAGGCGTGGAAGTTACCTGTGTACAACTGTCAATTTCTGAACGAAAAGGATAGTTGAAGTTCCTACCATCCCCGACGTGCCCCACTATAGTGTACTTGATGCCCGACTGCTCGATGTCCTTCTGAGTCGCGTAGACAAGTTCCGGCAACTGCGATATAGGCACGCTGATTCCCACGAGAGTCAACTTTGGTTCGCCGTTCCAAGCACACCTCAGCATACCAAACATCCGTCGACCACGCCTTAGCGCCTTCGCCTCCGTACGCCAAGCCTGAGTAGAGGGCATTCTTGCGGTCCGTCCACATGGTGTTGGCCTCGTCAGCGTCTTTCGCGAGAGTCCAGCGAGTGCCGCCGTGTTTCGCCGCGACCTCCTTTACGATGCGTGCGCTTTCTTTGAGCGATATCTCCGAAGGGCCCTGCAGCTTGAAGAACAAGTGGTCCGCGACCTCATATTGCCGGTTCAACGACCCATAAAGATTGGTCGCGTGCATGAATTTTGCGTCAGTCAGCTCGACGCATTCTATTGGAGGTCAGGGGTGAAGTCCGGGGCAAGCAGGTTGCGCTTACGGATGCCGACACCGGTGGTGAGGATGTCGATGACGGCTTCCGTAGCCTTTCGGACGTTAGGGAACTGGACAGTTGCGACAGTTGTCGGCAGGAGAGGCGCGAGCCGAATGGTCACTGAGGGACAGGTCAAATATGGAGCGCAACAGAGAAGCGTTAACTCTCACCTTCAGTGACGATCCCAAGCGTGCCTTCGGCGCCAATAAATAACTTGGTGACGTCGAAGCCGGCAGAGGATTTTCGTGAGCGCTTCCGGGTCTTGATGACCTCGCCGGAGGGTAGAACGATGGTCTACTGGGCTTGAAGTGAAGAACATTGCGAGATGCCGACCATAAAACTTACTGCATTCAAGAACCATTCGCCCTTGGCCGTACCGTAACGAACGGCGTTGGCTGAACAAACGTGGTTTAGTCCCTCCATGACCTGGGGATAGCGGTGACTTACTTCCGGAGCAGCCTGTGCTCAACATTCCGCCTATGGTTGCTGTTGGGCCGGGGTCAATCTTGGGAATGAATAAGAATCTCAAAAACAGTTATTTTTGGGGAGTTACTTACTGGAAAGAACAGTGGGATGCCCTTATCCTTCAGAGTTTCGTTGACTTCCATCCAGCCGACACCGGGTTGACAAACCAAGTCGGAGTCCGCCTCTGGACAAGCTCGTTGCGTCAAATTTTACAGCGCAAGTTCGGGGGAAACATACCGTGTATCTGGATAATCTTGTCCATCCTCGAAACGTCCACGCATATGCCGCCGTCTTCTCTCTGCATCGCATGTCGTTGTCAAATCGACGCATAACTTCGTAGTTGGCTGACCCACACCAAGGAAGTGACCTTCGAGTGCTGTACCGCCAGAGTACGGGATGACAGGCATCCGATACTTATTCGCTATCTTGACCACTTTGACGACCTCTTCTGTGGACGTGGGGTATACGACGACGGTATGGGGGTTACCTGTTCGGATGCAACGTGGGTTTTCACGCGTCTCAGGAGAACTTAGAAGCAAGCAAACGCACCAGGATGCCATGTATTAGGAGATATACCATGGGCAGACAGGTTGTCATGATCGGTGGTCACAACGTCGTCCAGGGGGAAGGCCGCCTTGAGCTCCTTGATCGCGCGAGCAAAGTCGTCCGGCGTGCCATACACGGGCTTCTTGCCGGCTGTCGCGTCTGCATGGTGTCCTGTGGAGATCGTGCCAATATAGTATCCTGCGGCACCTAACAAAGAACCTCCTAGAGCGAGAACGAGGCGACTTGGGAGGCTCGTCGCAGATGTGGTCCGAGTTGACGTGCTGGTGAAGGCGACATGCGCGTTGGTCACAGAGGCGTGACGTCGACAGACTGCGACGAATCTGCCGCTCTGCTTCGCCCACTGTCTAAGGAGCATGTCGCGGCGCGGACAAAGGTGTGATGATGCAGAGCAAACTCGGACTCGTTGTGCCCACGACAATATTTGGAAGCTTCGCGCAGCAATTGCGCAATATGTATGTATGCGTCCCGCGGCCGCCCCGCGTCTTCAACTTGACTTGCATGCTGCGCTGCAGACGCTTCCGTTCTTTGCGACATGCCAAGACTACATATCACTCCGGTCCAAGGAACGACGGCCCACGCACAAGGCCGGTGACAGTAGCCGCCTTGCAGCCTGAGCCACACAGGGTTACACCGACCCGACGCACTTCCAATTTGTCTGCAGAGCGAAGCCTTCAAGCTTGGCTCCATTGGACGCGACGAGGGGCCGCTGGCTCTCTGGCGGTCGGGGGGCTCTCTGGCGGCGTTGGTCTCCCACCGAGTGGGGACCCGCCTTCTGTCGCGTTAGTTCTCTCTGTCATTTTAGGCCTGCCAGCTGCTCTGTGGGTATACAAAGTGCGCCCCGCCCATTTCTCCCACTATGCCAACTGAACGATTGCCGTACTAGTGTCTGGTCATGTACGTCTTTCAGCGGAAGATAATCTACATGGGTATCTATTTAGTCTCTCTGCTCCTACTTGGTATTCCTCACCACTTCTCAGGTTATGCCCCGCTGGGATCGAGGGAGGAAACCCTGGCCGATGTGCGCTCGTCAATACCCACAGCCGTCAGTTGTGACGAAGTCGCACTTCGATCCCCAACCGGCGACGTCCTGTCAGGCCTCCACCTGCGCACGGACTCACTAGGCAAGCCGCGCAACGTCATAGTCTATCTTCAAGGTGAGCGCGAATTTTCCCCCGCTATGTGTTGCGGCTGATCATGCCTCTCAGGCAACGCGGGCAGCCCCCTTCACCGCATCCCGGTCTTCACAACTCTGCTCAGTGCTATTCCATCTCTCGCTATCATCGCCATCGCTCCTCGTTCCTATTGGACGTCCACCCCAACCCGCCCTACACAAGACGGTATCATCGCCGACTATACTTGCATTCTCAAACACGCGGCCTTCCTATACCCTGACGCGACATTGACTGTCTATGGACACTCGCTAGGTGGGGCTGCGGCTGCGTGTGTGCTTGCACAGCTTCCCGCGGCCGATTTGCCATCCCTGCGTGGCCTGATCCTGGAAAATCCCTTTGCCTCGATCCCAGGCATGGTGCGCGCCCTCTATCCCCAGCGTTGGCTTCCGTACCACTACATGGGCCCACTCGTCTGGGATAAATGGGACGCATGCCTAGCTGTTGAAACGGCGGAAGAAGGTTCGGCGCTGCGCGCCCTGATCTCTGACATGCTTGTGTTGGTGAGCGAAAAGGACGAAGTCGTGCCGACGGTCATGGGCAAGGAGCTATTCGCGAGAAGTCAGGGTATCGGGCGCGCAGTTGGCTCCAGGAGGTTAGTAGTGGTGCGCAGTGCACTGCACGAAGATGCGTGGAGACAGCGGGAGTGGCGTCAAGAGATGAAGTCGTATTTTGTGAAGCTCGGCTCTTGACAATAGCCTACATCACAATTGGATGTACTCTGAAATGCTGACATCCGGGCCATGCCGTGCGTCTCCGATTCCTTGATTGCTGTGTATATGCTGATTTGAAATCCCTCAGCAAACGCACTACTACTACTAGTGGTGACCCACGAACTATCTGTCTCCCGAATAGCCGGACGTGATGATGCTCCTGGTTCGATCATGATCATTCCTGCAAGAATCGGCGAAGAGCATTTGGTGTTCTTCACACAGGCACAATATCTTCATCAGTACCAGGTTTTTTTATTGCACTGCAAAGCACGGTAAACGGCCTCGACCGGGTGCGGGCGCAAACGAATATGAAGGGTATATTGTATCTTGGGCTACTCACGCAGCGTAGCCAAGTAGTATCATATCAGCACACTTCTCGGCGATAGCATAGACTAAAGCCTGTGGGTGCGTCGCAGGGACATCGGGAAATATGCTGGCATCCGCGATGCGCAGGTTATGGATCCCATACACCCGCAGCTCGTCGTCGACCACTCCTGGTCGTGCATCGTCCGCAGGAGCCATGCGACACGAGCTTGAGTAGTGGTACATCGTGTCCATGTTAGCCTTGATATACGCGTCCAGCGACGCGTCGTCGGCCGCCGTCGGCACGTTGAGGTCTTCCAGCGGAAATTCGCCTTCCCGCATCTCACGCGCAATACAGAGCACAACGCGCAGCGCCGCACGAAGCGCGCCGCCGTCCTAGTGAGGTATCGCATGTCGCAGATGGGGTCCGCGTTCGGGTCCGTGGAGCGCAAGCGCACCGTGCCGTGCGACTGGGACTTGAGCAGGCCTGCGTTGAGGCCGAAAAATCCCCTCGACTTGTCGGCGTTTGAGACACGAACGTCGGCGATGGGGCACTGGAGTTGTGCTGACTGAGTTGCGAACATGAGAGTCGTGGAATATTAGGACGTACTGCTATCACACAGAAGTCCGGCAGGTTTTTCGGGTCCTGGCTGTCCGCCGTGTGCTCCTCCAGGAGCGCGTCGGGAGTTCCCTCATCAGATACGAGAGATGACAGTCCAAAAACCTCCACCTCAACCATGGTTCCCAAGAGCCAGCCAGTGCCGAACCGGAAGTAACTATAGATCTCCCTGAAGAGCACCATGGGGCGTCTGATCATTGCCCACAAGGAATCAGAGAGTGGAGAGTTGTAGGACGTTGGAACGAGTATATGGTCTTGCTGCGGGCCAATTTCATCATTACGCGACGGACGAAAGTCGGGAAGATCGATGTGCGTACGAGGCTGTTCCCTACACCGGGGGCGTCGAGCACCACGTCGAGTCCCACTTCTCGGAGGTGGTCATTCGGACCCACTCCACTGCATGGCTTTAGTTTTCATACTGCTCGAATAAAGCGCGATTCACCTCAGCATAAGTAATTGAGGAGTGCGCAGAGCGCCACATGACATAACTACTTCCTTGCGAGCGGAAACAGTCCGCACACGAGCTCCATCATCTCTCAACTCGACGCCGGGGCCCGGTGGCACGCAGACAGCCATCCGCTCCGCGTGACATCACAATCTTGGAAGATGGGCACAGACGTGCAGGTGGACACCAGCGGCATGAAGAAATGACTGCGGGAGATACTGGCGCGGAACGCAGATGAGCGCGTGCCATTAGCTTCGATAGTGAACTGCATCTTGTTGCATCCCACGCTGGGCTCGAAGGGAGAGCGCATGTCACCAATCCCCGGAAAGCCCATTCTCTCAATCGCTTCTGCGGCCCTGGAGTCGGAACTGAGTGGAGCCAAGAAACACAGTGAGTCCACTGAGCTCTGAAACACACCTGGTGGATGATTTGAAGTGATAGCTATCGAACGAGCGCACTTGCACTAGTGCTGCCACGGTTCGGTTCGGTCCGGTTCAGGCCAAAATTTTTGGAACCCCGAACCGGACCGTTGGTTCAGTTCACAGAATTTCTGAACCCCGAACTGGACCACATCGAACCGGTTCAGCTGGTTCGGTTCTGGTTCAAACTTGGTTCGAACCAAGAACCAATTCAAATTTGCTTATTTTTCAGTCAGAAACATAAGAAGGCTATATGTCATTGCCAAGTGTAGCTAAGAACCACACAGGTGCCTGCCTCCTCAGGAATCAGGATATTGAGCAAGTCAGGCAACTCAGGTGGACTGGCCATGGGATTACTTCAGCAAGCGCACATACAACAAGTGTACATGCGCACTCACAACACTTTACGAAGGCACAAGCAACTTAGCACATTCTCTCTTCACTCTAGCTCAATGCTCAAGGATTTCTCAAGCTCAATGGGAGTCGCTCTTTTTTTTGAGACCTCTACAGCCTCGTGACTGGTCCTTTTGGTTAGCTTCAGGGACATGCACCTTGTGGATTCCGCAAGGCACTGTTCCCTACACAATTGTTACCCAATCAACCATTTCCCTATTTGTTATCCTTCAAGCGTGTCGCACCCTCTCGTCATAGGTCATGCGGACCTGATTTTCCCAAAAAGGTGGAGAGAGAGACAGAGGATGAACGAAGAGCTGTTCCCTCAAGCAGGCGACTGGAATACCTCAATGGAGCATGCAAGGTGAGGGAAGGAAAGCAAGATTGCTTGTATTCCATAATAAGATTTCCGTCTCGTCAATCGATATTACGCTCCCATGCCATATTTCGCCCACCGTGTTTGCCTAAGCCTGTTTGACTTGGCGACTCTTCGCTAGGTCTTTTCTTGGTCTCGGAAAGTTCGTTCGCGTGTTCAAGCCATGGCGTCCCATTATGGTGATTCACTATGGTGCCCGAGGAGCGCTACTTGTGGATTCTTGAGCTGTGAAGTCTCGGGTGTCGACTCCCAAGGGTAGATTGCTTAGTCATCACTTGTACCAGTACACTCTATGTGTGCGCACATAGGCTACTTCTCACGGTTCACCAGTACCGCGCCCCTCCCTGCCACCTACCCGACACTTCCCACCGTGTCACCTCCCTCCGCTGGCTCTCTCTCTCGCCTTGGTTCGCCGAACCTTCGCCGCCCAGCTCCGCCCTCATCAGATTTCCATCAGAACGCACAGCCCACGCCCTCCCAACTTATTGCTGACGTTGTGACTCGCAACATTCCCATGCAACTCGGGTACCGCCCCAGTTGGCCATTGTCCCTGCAACCATTTTTCTCCTCATTGTTCCGGCTGTTCCCGCCTCCCGCGACCCGGCACCCTCCAGCGCTCTAGGATTATGGTTATAGACAGCTTACCACCCTACTACCTGTGGGTGCCCATCACCGCCACCCATAGTAATTTCTTCTGCTAGTGCTACATGTAGAATGCAGCACATCACATGTTTAACCTTCCTCAATACGCAACCAGCAGGTGCCGTGCAGCTGACATCAACGGGGACTCGGAGCCTCCGACTGCGCACGATTGTAAGGGCAGATGATCCATTTGATTGAGATTCTTGTTTGGATTTGTCCCCTCATAGCAATTCATGTACTCATTCACCATTTATTCTAGTAAGCACATTGTATTTCCTATTAATTTTGCCAACACAGAGGTTGGGAAAAACTTCATGGTTCGGTTGGTTCGGACCAGGTTCGAACCATACCCTTTGGTTCACCACCCGCTGAACCGTGAACCGGACCGCTGGTTCAGGTTCAGCTCAACCTTGAACCTGAACCGGACCAAGCCCCGAACCGAACCTGGTTCAGGTTCGAACCATGGTTCAGAACCGAACCGCGGCAGCACTAACTTGCACAGGTCCTGTTCAAATGACATCAAGTCGAGGAGAAAGTACGGCACACATAGAACTCAATTACCATTTGAGCCATGATACTCTCGAGGAGAGGGACCTATCCAACGCTCCGACTTGTCAAAGTAGGGCTTCAGCTCCTTGTACGACCATCCTGCTCTGCCGTCCTGGCTCCAGGCATTGTACTCGGCTGGGACACCACACGTATACTGCGAGCCATTGCTGCGCGTAGTTCCGGCCAAGCCGCGTCCGGAGATGAGCGTGAAGGCGCGTTCAAGCTGATCATCACGGGCACTTTGTATCACAGTGCTGTGCCGGCCGTCTGACCAGTGATGGAAGGATAGAAGGGGCGTCTTGTGGAGCCACCTACGGCACAGCGTAAGTGTTCGGTGGCGAGCAAAGATATGCACAGCTACTGACGAATCACCAGCATCACCTTTCTCGAGTCTCGACAAGAAGGACAGTGAACCTCCACGCATCCAGCATTTCCACCTGTGCCGACCTGCGATGAAATCAGAGGCGCTCTGAGAGAAGGCTGCGACATACCGCCCAGGACAATAAAATCGTACTCGAAGTTATCCAAGGTGTCAATCCGCCTTTGTGCGTCGCTTCCTGTGAAGGGCCACATGGTGTCTGGGGGTAAAGATACGTGCGCGTGGAAGTCGCTGAAGTCTGAGAACGAGCACCGTCTACAAGCCCATGTTCAGTTCCGGTGAAAGCAGAGTAAGCGAACCTGACCCAGGCTGACTGAGATGGTGAGGTTTTAAATTACACTGACACAACTTGAAGTTACAACCGAGAGGGCTATCTCTGTGAAGAGCCAGCTATCTCAGTTCAGTCAAGAGACAGCTCTCTCAATTCTGGACTCGCACTCTTTCCGTCTGCGCTCAGAGACAGAGGCAGCCTCAGCATCAGGCAGGCCACACTCAGGCTGGACTTTCGCGGGAGATGCCAGCATGGCCGTTACAGCGCTAATCCATAGTACATAAGCGCCGGCTGCAGAGTCCGCTTTGCAGAGCCTCAGCCCGCCTCATCCGAGTCGAACTGTGTGCAATCTGTCATGATCTCTTGACTGTCTTCTCCGCGCTCGCCGTGTCTTCACGGCACAGCGACTTCCTCGGAACTCGATCATCCGCCATGCGGCCAGCGCCTCTCACCTCGCACAGTTGATCCAAGGGCCACTCGATGCTTTCGTGTCAATCTTCCAAAGCTTCAGCATGGCCGTGCTGGACGACTCTGCCCCGCCATCACGTCTCATTCTTCAGGGCGTCCTTCAATGCGATATAAAACTTGACTTGATGAACATACCATATACACCATCCGCCCGCTCCTAGATATGTCTTTCAACCAGGCCGCAGACGACCCCGGTAGTCTTCCCCCGACCATTACACTCCACTATTCGCAGTTCGTGACCCCGGCTATAACCTTCATGATGATTGGGGCGACGATGGGCGCGGTCCTCGTCTCGATACTGCTTGCTTTACTGTTCTTCTCGACTTCATCTATGGCTCGAAAACCCATCTTCATCCTCAACGTCTTGGCTGTTTTTCTTGGAATCGCGGGAGCCATACTCAGTATCTACGAAGAGGTCAGTAGCATCTGGATTCAGTTTTCTGTCTTGCCAATGTTACGGTTACGCACAGATTCGCACACTCAAATATCCCTCCATACCTCTCAGTTCCCATGCCATCATCGCAATGGGCGCAGTCAATGGCATCACGCCCACCCTCGTGGATTCCATTCTCCTGTTGAGAATGCACGCCGTCTTCCCTCTGCAAAAACGGCGCGGTGTCCTTTATGCTGTCATCATGGGGACCCCAGTAATTCTCAAGATCGGCCGCCTCATCAACGCCGTCATCTTTATGGACAATTACGCTCGCAACATTCACACCCTCCTGGCCGCACAGACCGGCCCTGCCGGCGGTTCCATCCTCGAGACTTCTCATCTGCCGTCAGTCAAAATAGAATGGAGCTGTCAACTGTTCGACGACGTGTAGGTTCAATTGTTTATGTCGCAATGTATTACTGACGATCCTAAGGTACTCGTCGGGAATATTTATCATCCAAATGTATCGCCAAGGCGCTTTACAAAATCACCTTCACTGTTTGCCAATTCCTCTATCTTACCCGGCTTCGGGTCGCTCATGGCATTCTGCAGGCAGCCGTACCCGACAGATCAAGAGCTTGTTCTGGATCTGTACATCGACTTTTGTCTTCCCCGTTGTGCTTGGCGTCATCCAGCTCTGCGTTTACATCACCTCACCCGAGAATTATCTTCTCGCACTCTACGTTCAGGAAGTGAATTTTCACTTCACGATCATCGGCGTTGTGTTCGCCACCGTTTGGGCTGCCGAGGGCCGGTGGGCCGCTGCTCGTCAGCTCGACAACGCCAGTGCCCTAGTTGTAGGGGGTCCGAGGCAGTTCGCTGCTTCCACGCTCCAATCGAGGTCTACTGTTCTGCGAATAGAGATCCCGAAGGTCGACCAGACTCAAGAAGGGGACAAGCAGGCTCCGTTTGCCTCAGATTTACTCTCGTCTGTGATTTCCCATATCCATGCTGAGCCATTCCGCATTGAGGGAAGTGAGAAGGCAGGTGAGTATCTGGTTACACTCCCCTTCTTGTTACACTACGAGGACTGATTCGGCCAAGTTGTATGAACTCCAGTTTCACTTCATGCCCTTGCAGGCCAGTTTCAGGTATCACAATGCGCTGTAATCTATGTATCAACATCTTACTGTACGAAGGCCGCCGAGCTGTGCGCGACGAGGTGAGCGGCCAAAATGACATACCGAGCTGCCGCCAGCTCCTCCCCGATCCGACCGGCACTCTGTCATTACACCCCCGGTGCACCGTGCAGCGTCCCTTCCCACATTAGGCGTTACTCTCCCCGTCAAGTTTGACATTCGAAACATCGTAACTATGCGACAATGACTGATTAGCACGTCTTCGCAAGCGCTGCATAGCATGCAGGCCCGGTCTGGTAACTATGTACTCTGCCCTCAATAGCTACCAGTCAATATAGCCATATTGAAATTTGCTCTTGGGATCTTTGTTCCACGCCCAGTATCCTAGCCTCCAAAGCTGGCGCGCGGCCCTGCGGTCAAACAGCCTGATGCGCCTCATCAGTACGTATACTTACACGCAGATGTCCAGATGGCAGATGGATGGAGCCAGCTCCGAGGATGCCCATTAGTAACTCTCGTCTATCTCACCTCACATTCAATCTGCTGCGCAGGTGCTCTATAAAGATGGGTTTGTTCTTGACGGCGTCCAGCCTGCATGGCAGACATGTCCTCCGATTACCACACGACTTCTGCCTCGGGTGGCCTTCCTCTGGCCCTAGTCCTGAACTACTCAGAGTTCGTGACGCCCTCCATAACTTTCATGATGATCGACTCGACTATGAGTGCTGTCCTCTTCTCCATGCTGCTTGCACTGTTCTTCTTCTCGACGCCGTCCTTGACGCGTAAGCCCATCTTTGTGCTCAATGTCATCGCTGTCCTGCTCGGCATTGCGTACGCCATAGTCGCTCTCTACATCGAGGTGCGTACCTTTCGGTTTTCTCTACCGAAACAAGAGCTGATCGACCTCGAATAGATACACACCCGGCCGTGCCTCTTAATCCCCAAGTCATTATCGCAATCGGAGTGATCAATGGCATCACCCCTACATCTGTAGACTCCATTTTGCTTCTGAGGCTCTGTGCTATTTTCCCTTTCCACACGACACCCCGTCTGATCTACCTAGTGCTGCCGCGGTTCGGTTCTGAACCATGGTTCGAACCTGAACCAGGTTCGGTTCGGGGCTTGGTCCGGTTCAGGTTCAAGGTTGAGCTGAACCTGAACCAGCGGTCCGGTTCACGGTTCAGCGGGTGGTGAACCAAAGGGTATGGTTCGAACCTGGTCCGAACCAACCGAACCATGAAGTTTTTCCCAACCTCTGTGTTGGCAAAATCAATAGGAAATACAATGTGCTTACTAGAATAAATGGTGAATGAGTACATGAGTTGCTATGAGGGGACAAATCCAAAAACAAATCTCATTCAAATGGATCATCTGCCCTTACAATCGTGCGCAGGAGGCTCGGAGTCACCGTTGATGTCAGCTGCACGGCACCTGCTGGTTGCGTATTGAGGAAGGTTAAACATGTGATGTGCTGCATTCTACATGTAGCACTAGCAGAAGAAATTACTATGGGTGGCGGTGATGGGCACCCACAGGTAGTAGGGTGGTAAGCTGTCTATAACCATAATCCTAGAGCGCTGGAGGGCGCCGGGTCGCGGGAGGCGTGAACAGCCGGAACAATGAGGAGAAAAATGGTCGCAGGGACAATGGCCAACTGGGGCGGTACCCGAGTTGCGTGGGAATGTTGCGAGTCACAACGTCAGCGATAAGTTGGGAGGCCGTGGGCTGTGCGTTCTGATGGAAATCTGATGAGGGCGGAGCTGGGCGGCGAAGGTTCGGCGAACCAAGGCGAGAGAGCCAGCGGAGGGAGGTGACACAGTGGGAAGTGTCGGGTAGGTGGCAGGGAGGGGCGCGGTGCTGGTGAACCGTGAGAAGTAGCCTATGTGCGCACACATAGAGTGTACTGGTACAAGTGATGACTAAGCAATCTACCCTTGGGAGTCGACACCCGAGACTTCACAGATCAAGAATCCACAAGTAGCGCTCCTCGGGCACCATAGTGAATCACCATAATGGGACGCCATGGCTTGAACACGCGAACGAACTTTCCGAGACCAAGAAAAGACCTAGCGAAGAGTCGCCAAGTCAAACGGGCTTAGGCGAACACGGTGGGCGAAATATGGCATGGGAGCGTAATATCAATTGACGAGACGGAAATCTTATTATGGAATACAAGCAATCTTGCTTTCCTTCCCTCACCTTGCATGCTCCATTGAGGTATTCCAGTCGCCTGCTTGAGGGAACGGCTCTTTGTTCGTCCTCTCTCTCTCTCTCCACTTTTTTGGGAAAATCAGGTCCGCATGACCTATGACGAGAGGGTGCGACACGCTCGAAGGATAACAAATAGGGAAATGGTTGATTGGGTAACAATTGTGTAGGGAACAGTGCCTTGCTGAATCCACAAGGTGCATGTCCCTGAAGCTAACCAAAAGGACCAGTCACGAGGCTGAAGAGGTCTCAAAAAAAAGAGCGACTCCCATTGAGCTTGAGAAATCCTTGAGCATTGAGCTAGAGTGAAGAGAGAATGTGCTAAGTTGCTTGTGCCTTCGTAAAGTGTTGTGAGTGCGCATGTACACTTGTTGTATGTGCGCTTGCTGAAGTAATCCCATGGCCAGTCCACCTGAGTTGCCTGACTTGCTCAATATCCTGATTCCTGAGGAGGCAGGCACCTGTGTGGTTCTTAGCTACACTTGGCAATGACATATAGCCTTCTTATGTTTCTGACTGAAAAATAAGCAAATTTGAATTGGTTCTTGGTTCGAACCAAGTTTGAACTAGAACCGAACCAGCTGAACCGGTTCGGTGTGGTCCAGTTCGGGGTTCAGAAATTCTGTGAACTGAACCAATGGTCCGGTTCGGGGTTCCAAGAATTTTGGCCTGAACCGGACCGAACCGAACCGTGGCAGCACTAGATCTACCTCGTTGTGTTGGGCTTCCCCGTCTTGCTCAAAGTTGACCGTCTGACGAACTGCATCATCTACGTACATAGCTACGCCCGTATAATCAAAGCTTCCATCGCTGCGGATCCAGCAAGCTCCATCATCGCAACGTCGCATTTGTCCTCGGTCAAGATCGAGTGGATCTGCCAGGTGGTTGATGATGTGTACGTGGCAGCCGTCCGACTCTTTTCGTGCGTGCGCTGACCACTTCTGATCATCAGCTACTGCTCAAGTGTTTTCCTCTTCCAGATGTATCGTCAAGGCGCATTCTTCGGATCTACGTCCGCATGTAAGGCGTCTTTCTCCTCAGGCAGGCTTTCATGGAACTGATCACGCCCACCGGCAGGGAGCACTGCGGAAAAGCTCAAAACCCTCTTCTGGATATGCGCATCAACGTTCGTCTTCCCGGTTGTGCTCGGCGTGGTTCAGGTCGCCATCTACCTAAACTCCCCGCAGAACTACCTCCTCGCGCTCTACGTGGAAAACGTGAATTTTCACTTCACAATCATGGGCGTGATTTTCGCTACTGTTTGGGCAGCGGAGGGCAGATGGGCTGCAGAGCGTCATCTCGACGAGGCTAGTGGTGACGCTGGCTACCTGAGTCGGTGGCGTGTCGCTAATCTCTCGCTCGACTCGACTATACCTCCTGTCTTACACATCAAGGACCATCGCCCGCACGGAGAGGCATATGAGCTCTCAAACATGCAATACTCAGATTCACCCTTGGACTCCCACGTCGAGCTCCAGTAAACCCCCAATGGTGATGAATTCATTGACAAGACAGCCTGTGAGTTTTCAGAACGGTTGTTTTTGCGACGATAGCTAACTTCATCAAGCCTACACTCGGAGATCAACTTGTCCGCACCGTGCCACAATCCATGGAGATTGAGAACCATCACTAACTCCAACACTCTTCCATCAGCCGTCCCTCTCTCTCCATATTCGCCACATACGCCTGTGCTTCGTCCTCGCCCATATTCCCCTCCTGTCGCGCGACGTACTCAAGCGATCTTCTCACCCCCGCCGGCATTTTATTTGACGACCTTCCATGGCAAACACTCATCAGCACTCGTTCGACGAAGAGGAACATACGCACCCCGAGATGTAAACACAAGCATTATTCTCCCGAATCAGCTGCCACAAGCGCGGCGCGTCCTGCTCCATGAGTGCCTGAACGTATATTCGCTTCGCGCCCGCGGGACCGTCGCGTGAGCACGCCACACGGTACGTGAGCTCGCCGCGCACGGCGTACTCCTCCCACTGCGTGCGGTAGTGCTGATCTTTGTCGGCAGAACGGCATCCGAAGTACAAGGTGTTATCTGCAACTCTGTTAAGATCGACGTTGGGCGGTGGCCGTGCAAACTCACTTTGCGCGCCACGCAGGATGCGCTGCTCCAGCAGCGCACGCATCGGCGCGATGCCGGTCCCGGGCCCGATACAGACAACGGGCGTGAGGGTATCCTTCGGTAAAGTTAAAAGGCCTTTGGTGATGCCTATACGTAGCTGGTGGCCTAGAATTACCTGTCAACGCACAGACTGCTAGCAGCCCACGAAGGACCGACCAAGTTGCAGCACGGCTAGGTATGTAGTCCCTACACCTCTTCTAGGGATCTTCAACTTTGTGCGGTACTGAACGATACCAGCGCATATATGAACTTCATTGGGATGGCGCTACTTGGCAGGTCAGGAAATGTACGGCCCTGATTGTGCCAGGCACCTACTTTGATGGAGCTTGCTATGGAAAACTCGCGAGGTCGCAAGGGGGGGAATACATCGAAGATATAGTCTCTTGGTATTTTGACGTTCCGGAATTCCTCGAGAACCTCGCGGACAGAGCGTCTGACGCGTAGAGTGTAGTCGTAAAGATCCTCCTAAGACAACGATGAGGTCTGTGTAATGGGTAAGAACGTGTTGAGCACATACCGCGCCCTCAGCTGAGACAAACTCATCAAGCCTCTCGCGTTCACGAGCGTCTGAAGTGAAGTGCAGAAGAGTCTTGAAAAAAGACCGCTTGGGTACGGCATTGAAGTCGAGGTATCGCGTGAATACCTGCCTGAGAGTTGAGATAGTGGGTAGGTGGTCGGGCAGGCTTTGGTCTGCATGTTGATGATCAGGAGTCCAGATGCGATCACCTTGGATCGTGCCACTCACCTAGAAACACGTGTGTTATGTTCAAAGGGTCGTCCATGGTGTTCGCCCACCCCATGAGCATCAAGAAGGCTTCGACGTCGAGTTCAGATGCTTCTGGACGGATGACAGCGATATCACCAGGGTCATATCTACAGAGTGGTAGGCCGAAGCGGAAAGAGTGAGCATAGTCGAACGTACATTATGTCGTCTTCGGTCCTGAATTCGAGATGTCGCACATCTTGGTACCAGTCAGAAGAGGTAATGCGTTCATTGGCGGTGAGAGTAAATGTGTGATAGTCTGGGTCGACTAAGATTGGATTGTGCGCACTGCGTAGATCTTCCACGCTGGCGTCAGTGAGTGAGACGCGCGGCGGCGGCAGGATATTCTCAGCGGGGCTTAAATTCTGAGGTATTGAGTAGAGGGTAGCAAGTTGGTTCGCAAGGCTGTCTAACCATGGGTCGAACGTGCCGTCCGTGCTGAACACAAGTCAGCACCGGCGATGGAAGTGGGTTATGTCAAACTTACCCAAGAGCATGCTGACTGTCTCCTTCGCCACGGAGAATTATCTCGACAGCACTCAGGCTGTCCAGTCGACGGGATAGTCTCTTTGCTGGCCAGCAGAATTTGTCATAGGCCGAGTCGCCAAGGCCGAATACAGCGTATTGGAGATGGTCGAGGAGATCGCTCGGCAGATCCGAGCGAAGAAGCATTCGCCACAGTTGTGCCATGGTTCGTGGCTCCTTTCCTGTGCCAGCTGTAGCCACCACAAAGACAATGAGGTGCTCCGATACCAAGTCTGTCTGCACATTGTCAGAGAGGCCAGCACGAGACGAACGCCGGGCCTACTAGGGGGTATTTATCGATGCTGAAGACTCGGCCTTGTAAACCAAGCCCACGACAACGTCTAGCCACTCTATCCGCGTATTCCTGCGCATTGCCTGTCTCTGTTGCGTATAAGATGGTCAAATGTGTGGATGAAGAGGTCGACATGCGAAAACAGGTCTGGGCCTGGGAGACTTATCAGATAATCTGCGCGTCGAACCCTAACCCCGAGTCGGCTGCCTTGGACGCGCCGAAATCGGATAAACGCGACGATACCCTATGCAACGCGCACGCCCTGCGTTGCTTGCTCACGAACACCCATCATGCCCGTCGTTCAGTTTGCTCAATTCTCCTCTCTGGTTCAGCCCACTTTCTGGCATGAGCTTACGCGTGTCAAGCTCGAAGTCCTCAAGTTATCCGATGCTTCCGTGCCCTTGACGGCAACCTATGCCGCCGGGAGGACTGTCAAGGACAGAAACACTGGCCAGGAGGTGGCATTGGGCTCCAATATCACAGTAGGGGCAGAAAGTTTTGACGACAAGCGTGGGTGAGCTCCGCAGTCCCCAGTCCGTCAATGGGGCGCGTTCTTAATTACTCAGCCCTGCCCCCCACACCATCGTGGCCAAGGGCACTATAAAGAACTATAACACGATCGAGGACTTTAAGAACGCTGACAAACGCGCCATCTTCAATGAGGCAGCCGATGAGGTGCGCCGCTCGACGTCCGCTGCGGGGCGCAGTTACATCTTTGCGTCTTGTAGATCTGGGAGAGGATCACGAAAGACCACGACACATCTGCGCTGAACCGGTTCCTCGTGATCACATTCGCAGACCTTAAGAAGTACAAGTACTACTACTGGTTTGCGTTCCCTGCCTTCGTTGCCCAACCGCTCTGGGAAATCGACGGGGACTGGTCGAGCGCGAGCCAGCAATTCTCGGACGCTCAGGTAGGCCCATCCATATGTACTGCTCTGGCAATGTCGTACTAGATGTATGTGAACATAGCTGTCCTCCATCCACAAACAACTCGAGCCATCTGCGAAGCCTTACTTCCTTGTGCGTCCATCACAAAACGGCGATGGTGCAGACATCGCACCCATAGAGGAGTTCGCGGCATTCTTTTCTTATACGCCTCTCGAATCGGTGCGTGTGCAGTCGTCGCGTGGCCAGCAGATGACACTCACGAACACTGACATCGCAGCAAACGATAGCTTTCTTTGACCCTTCACCTGATCCGTCCACTCCCGGCTGGCCGCTGCGGAACCTCCTGGCGTACCTCCGCGCTGTGTATCCTTCCAGCACAAATTCCGTTCGCGTCCTGTGCTGGCGCGATACCGAAGTTGCCCATGAAGGTGGTCTGTGGAAGAGCCGCTTCGGTGTGCTCACCGCCGGTCCCAGTGAGGGCAAGCCGAACGCCGTTGGCTGGGAGAAGAACCCGCAAGGCAAACTTGGGGCCCGTATCGCCGACCTTGCGCCCATGATGGACCCGACTCGGTACGCATGGATCGCTCCCACCGCTCCTCCTCGCTGACTTGTATTTCGCCAGCCTTGCCGACCAAGCAGTTGACCTGAACCTCAAGCTCATGCGGTGGCGCATCCTTCCCGCGTTGAACTTGGAGAAGATTGCAGAGACGAAGTGCCTACTTCTGGGAGCAGGTACCCTCGGTTGCTACGCTGCGCGGACGCTGATGGCAAGCACTGGGGCAATATTATGCACAGTTAACTGATGTTGTTCATGCAGGGCTGGGGTATCCGAAACATCACCCTTGTCGATTATGGGCGCGTCTCGTTCTCCAACCCCGTACGGCAACCATTGTTTGAGTTCGAGGACTGCTTGAACGGGGGCAAGCCGAAGGCCGAAGCCGCAGCAGCGCGCCTGAAGAAGATCTTCCCTGGTGTGGTATGTGCCCCTTGCTTTGGCGCTTCACACTTTTGAGCATAGATGTCGCGTTCAGAATGCAGTGGGCCATTCAATCTCCATCCCGATGCCGGGGCACCCAATTCCTCCTGGCTCGGTAGAGCAGACAAAGGCCGATGTCAAGAAGCTTGAAGCTCTCGTCGATGCTCACGATGCGATCTTCCTCTTGATGGACTCGCGGGAAAGTAGATGGCTGCCGACAGTTCTCGGTACTGCTAAGAACAAGGTGTGTAAAACAGCGGCCAGGCGCCCATCGTTCTGACGCGCCGACCCAAGATCGTACTTAATGCTGCGCTCGGCTTTGACACGTTTCTTGTGATGCGTCACGGTTCCCGACACGAACCGGAAGGCGGCAAGCGTCTCGGTTGCTACTATTGCAACGACATCGTGGCCCCTGCAGATGTAGGTCTGGTCCGCCCGTACGCAGACAGTTACTGACAGCATTACTTTTTTCGTTTAGTCCTTGACTGACCGCACGCTAGACGAGATGTGCACAGTGACAAGACCAGGCCTTGCATCCATCGCAGCATCTACGGCTGTCGAGCTCTTGGTGTCGCTCCTGCAACACCCCTTAGGGTACGTTCCCCTTACTGAGAAACTGCGCCGTTGCTCACAGAAGACCGTAGCATCGACGCGCCCGCACCCCCGCCCGCCGTCGGCAACGAGCAGCCCCGCGATGAGCCCAACGGCAGCGTGCTCGGCCTCGTCCCACACCAGCTGCGTGGCTTCCTCGCGCAGTTCCGAAACATGCACATCCTTGGCGCTGCGTATAGCAAGTGCACAGGCTGCAGCGAGCAGGTCGTGAAAGCGTACGAGGAGCAAGGGTTTGATTTGCTGTTGCAGGCGTTTAACGAGACGGGTTTTTTGGAGCGCCTCACGGGCCTCGATGAGCTGCATAAGGCTGGTGAGGAAGCACTGGAGGCCGTCGACTGGGATGAGGAGGACGATGACTTTTGACTGAGCCGTATACAATCCATGATGCGGAAGTGCTGGTGTTGTTAGAAGAAAGAAGTAAACATGTTGTATCTATTACCCAAATTTGTTCGTGATATACTGACCATTTCATTGGTTGCATTGTAAAAATCATCCGAGGGAATATGGATGCTTCATATATTTGTCCTACAGATACTTTACAGCCGCTCGCTAGTACCGCACGTACGAGTAGAATGGCGAACATGGGCGCTTTGGGTTTACGCCGCGTACTCATCGGCGATGAGTTTTGCAGCTCTTTCGCCTACAATGTAGACAGGAAGCTGGGGATGTGCGGTGGGCGAGTACGGCTGAGAGTGCCGAGTCAATGAAAAGTTGGACACAGAGAAATCTATCAGGAGACTTACAAACACGCTAGCGTCCGCAACCCGCAAGCTCTTGACGCCCTTCACCTTGAGCTTGGAATCGAGGACCCCGCGGTCTGAGCCTAGGGCAGCGATTGAGAGGGAAGCTGGAATGGCCATCAGACAATGCTTTGGAATAATTGCTTATGCGACTCACAAGTCGGGTGCCAGACAGAGACTCGACGGGCGTTAGATTCGAGCCAGATGATAACGACATGAGCTACTCACTCGTGTTCGCACGGACATACGCAATCAATTCTTCGTCCGTATGCGCCTCAGCCAATCCGCCCCACTCTTCGATTATGTAGTCTTTAAAGGCAGGCGCCGCCACCAATTTCCGCGCCATCTTCACAGCTACCAAGTTACCCATGAGCATTGCGAAGTGACCAGGCTTCGCATGCGCACCTTCGACCGACATCAAGACATCATGCTCCTCCGCCAGATAATTAGGATTGACTGCAGGGTCCGCAAAAGGGTCGCTTGACTTCAGCGTGACAGAGCCCCGCGAGCTCGGAGATAGCACCACCGTGGCGATGGTCAGAAAGTTGCCGATGTCCGGTGTGGGCTCAATCACACCGATGAAGCCGTCGCCAAAGAGCAGCTCGATCTGCGGGGAGGTGGGACCCGACGACGAGTCCACGACGCCGGGCCTTGCCCACATCGGGTGGGACTCTGGGATGCGGAAGGATCCTATGGTCTGCGATATGGCGTTTGAAAGGGGGCCGGTCTGATTGGTGGCAAAAGCTTGCTGGGCAGCACCACCTACTTCTGGGTCTCGCTGTATAGAGTCCCATGTCAGGGGATTATTGACGAACCACTGTGAGCAAAACTCAGTTAGATGGCCACGAGTTTGGGGGAATGATCGCACGTGCCTTATTGAATATCATCGCATGGTCCTGGAAATTCTTGCCGATGTCCGGGTGGTGCTTTACGATTGGGATCGAAAGACTGTCCAGAGCTGCCTTGTCTCCGAGACCAGACAGTAGCAGAAGCTTGGGCGAACCGATTGCCCCGGCGGACACGATAACTTCCTTCGACGCCTTCGCTACATACCTCGGCGCTAAAACAGATGCGTCAGACAACGAAAAGTCCATGCCCAGTGCACTGCCCACCGTCTGTGCTTGCAGCAAATTCGACGCCGACTACAGCTGGATCAGAGCCTTCCGCCGTCGGCGCAAAAAGGAGCTTTGTAGCGTAGGCACCAGTGAGTATGTCTATGTTCTTTCGGCCGTCGGTCGTCTTGAGGTAGTTGTTGGAGCTGCTTCTGACGCCACCGCCGTGAGTAGCAGGAAGCCAGCCAAGACCAAGAGGATTTCCGGCGTTGATGTCTTTGACGAATGGGAATTCATCGGGAAGTTCTTGCGTTACTTTTTCATCGTCACGCGTGAGCACCCTCACGCTGCCGTGCAATATTGAATGGAGCAAGTACCTTTAATAACTTTCTCGTGCACCAAGGTGGGGTCATTCGGGAGAGAGATTAGCAGTGGCCCGTTGTCGCCATGGACTTCAGGTTCATATTGCCCTGCGGTGTTGTGTCCATTCGTTGGTGGCACCCACTTTTCCACCTGCTCCGGATATGGTCAAACCCTGCGGCGCCGAAAGGCAAACTTGCACAGACCTTCTTTGCCAACGCAAGCGCAGACGTCCACGACCAGCCTTCATCTCCCGTCAACCGTGCGATACGATCCCAGTCGTCGACAGGACCGCGAGTGCAGAACATGAAGTTAATCTGAAACGCTGCTAAGCTCACTTATCGTTATCGTCAATTAGAGCACACACCGATGAGGTGCCGCCCAGGATCTTGCCTGTGGGTAGCTTGAGCTTCTGGCCAGACAAGCCGCTTTGAGGCTCAATGACAGGAAGAAAATTATACTCCTTGTCCGCGGAAGCTTGGGACGCCAGCAGGGGCACGATGGTCTCGAGGATCCCGTCAGACCTGACTTCCATGACCGGTTAGATACGTTGGCAAGATCTAAGAACGGCGCTTGCTTTCCGCCTGCCTCCAGCAAGAGGACTTTGAAATTGGGATTCTCAGAGAGACGGGAAGCGACGACGGCACCTGCCGTTCCAGCTAACGACCATTATCGATGGATTGGTGGGTAAACTCAGTAAAAACATGAGAGAGCGAGGAAGTAGCGGCGCACCTCCAACAACAATGAAGTCGTATTCCTTCTGTCCGGCAGCTGCGAAGTCAAGCGTCGACATGATTGAAACTTGTGTCGATCCCTGCAGGCATCATCTATGAGACTTTATGGAACTGGGCTCCGACGGAGGCAGATTCAACGGAGTTGCCGATGGAGAAGGGCGATGTCGGGGGAACTAGAGCCCGAGCCCATGCCCGCACGCCGCTGCCGACCAGCGCGCGAACAGCGCCTTAGCACACGAAGCCAAAGAACGTTTTAATGATGTGGCGAAGGAGTAGATGAGACAGCCGTGGTACGTACCCCTGCTCCGTACAGCCGCGGGCGGTCAAGCATGGGTCCGCCGTGGTCGTCTTACCAACGCAGTGACGAACGCGTGCTGCTATGTTTCTGGAATGGTACCGAGTGATATCCAGCAGGGCCGACTCGGAGGAAGCATACAGACGGGCCGCACGAGGGGCGAAAGCAACTGAGGGTAGCTGTCGGTGTCACGGTTACTAGTAGCGAGTTGTCGGATCGTCTCCCCGAGTGCTTTCCTTCGCATTTGCTGAAGCTGCACACCAAACCCAAGGTGCATGAATACGTTAGTCTCTGCAGAGGCCAACATAGCCAAGGCTGCACCCGATGACCGAGGCAGTTGTCTGAAAGTAATTATCGAAGCAGGTGCCAGAGATGTAGGACATTATTGAATTACGGTGAACCACAGATTCTATTTTACGTTCATAACCCCCCAACCCTGAGCACGGTGCCCGAGCTGTGAATCTTGCCTTGGCATACTGCGCACGCCTTAGTGCTCCGTCTCCTCCCAGGTACGGCCGACGGTTTTCACGAGGTCGGCCTCGGTGATGGGCTTGCCGCTTGTAAAATACCCTGCAGCAATCTTTGCGTCTATTTCTACGCGGGAGTCCATGGGGATCAGATGGGCTAACAGGCGACGCATTAGCGAAGGATGTGTCTCTCAAGGCAAGAGAAAACATGCCAGGGATATCGTAGCGCTTCAGAATGGGAATGCCTGACTGGACAATTGCGTTATATTTCCTGTGGCCTGCGATAAGCGTATGAAGTATCTCCGGAAGTAGAGAGATGTACATGTCACTCATCGAAATCATGTTGTCTATCTTCTTGATACCAAGCCAGTGAAGGACGTCTGGCATCAGAGCCTGGAAGCGCATGTCCTTGACACCTGCGATGAGTTCGGTCGCGCGGAAGTACTTGTCCGCGGAGTCACCGCCACGCTTGCGCAGGTTGTACACTAAGTATCTGAGACCGGCTCGAGTCAGTCAAGAGGTCAGGGACTTAAAAGGTGCCTGACTTGGTGACTTCACCGAGAGCACGTCCCTCTTTCCGGAAGTAGACCACGACACCAACGCCGCCCAGCTGAGCGGTGCGGATGCACTCTTCGATAGCGAACGTTAGGTATGGTTTGCAGGTGCAAATGTCCGAGCCAAAGACGTCGGAGCCATTACCTGTCGTGGAGGAGATGTAGGTAAAGGATATACAGGATAGGCATCATACTGCTACGCACATTCGTCGTGCACCCGCAAGGTAAGTTCGACGGTTGCGTCGGGGATCAGTGCTGGATTTCCAACTGAGGAAGATCCTCAGCGAATGGTAGGAAGAAAGAAGACGAGACAAACAGATGTAGACCGTCAAGCCCCCGATGGGCGGTAGGAATATCTTAATGTCCGGGCGGGTGATCAACTCCGGATACATGCCCCCGGTATCCTCAAACAGCGCGCGGCGCAACAGGCTCTCCGAACTACAAGCAGAGCAATCAGCACCTTTCTTGAAGCAGAAACGAGACGTCCTCACATGCCAAAGCGTTCCGCAACTCCCGGCAAGTACCACACCGGCTCAACCGCGGCTTTGCTGATGTTGATCTCGACACCAGGGTCCGCCGGATTTTTCGACCCATCGGCATTCAGCAACGGCGCGCTCTTCAGCACAACGCGTCCGTCTACCTCAATATCGCCCCTGCGCGCTGCCTCGTCCAGTTCCGACATTTTCATGTGTGCCTTTGTCACGGCGATGCTCGGCCGAACGTCGAGGCCGGAATCCATCTCGGCGCGAAACACCTGGGGAGTGAGATGGCCCCAGGGGTCGAACGATACGATCTTGCCGGGATCAAACCAAGACGGTTGCGGCGGGATCGAGACGGGCGGCTCGGTCTGCGAATAATCGGGCTTGTGCGTCGGCATGAGCGTGCCCATGGCTATCGCGAGTGCGCGGTAGATGGAGTACGACCCCGAGTGCGCGCCGATCGCGTTGCGGTGTTTGATAGAAGACGGAAGACGTGAAGGAATAATCGGCCCGCGTTCTTTTGGCTCGGACGCACCCCATGTCAGAGGATGCGGCTTCACGCCGTGCTGGTCAGGATACGCTGAGATCCGACAATTGCCCATATAAGCCAGCGGAGCAGAATAGAAGAGAAGTACACACTTGTGAGTGTCACACGTCCAGGGTAAAGGAGCCGCTCGCGCTCTCTATCGGTCACGACCTTATCGCCAGACTTGTCATCGACAGGAGTGGCGGACGCTCCAGTAACGGGCGACGCAGTTGTCGGCACCTCCGTGGGTAGCGCAGAGAGCGGCGAGCGGCCCGGGCTAGACAGGCCATGGCTACTCGTCGGACGAAATGGTGGCGACGCGGGGTTCGTCAGGCCGTCCAACTGCAAAGAGACGTCGGCGGGATGGAGAGGCGATACAGGATACTCGGCGTACCTTTGCCTGCAACGCCTGCTGCGAAACCTGGAGATTTTCGAGTTGCTTGAGGATCTGTGTGAGAACTGCGCTGTCCATGCTGGCCATCGTAGTATCGGATGAAGATGCGAGTCGGACACGCCGGTCAAGCAAGGCGCAGTCTCAGCGCCGCGTAGGCGCCGGGCGTGCCGCTTTCCTCACATGATCTGTGGGGTGTGGCACGTGCTCACCGAGCGCACGCCGCGCGGCGCGTTCGCCGTTCTCCATTCTGAGTTCTCCCTGCAGTCTGCTCCGCAGTCCGCGTCAGTAATGTGTTCGCCAGATAATACTAGTACTATGCTGCTAGATGATTGTAAGTGGGCCACATGTGTAGTATTTATTCCGAAGTAAGTGTTCACACCCATTCTTCATCTGGGTCTACAGCCCATGCGTCGTCACCTGCGTCTACTTCGGCTTCAGCAACCTCGGCAATGCGCTTTTCCAACGTAGCCGCAGCATCTTTCGCTGCCCTCGCGAGCATATCCTCCTCGCTCACATGAGCCTGTAGCTCCGCCTCGTACCTACCCGCCTCCAACCCGTCCAAGTAGGCACAGCACACCCTCTTCTCATCATCCTCATACACCGCATAGTCAACCTCAATGGCGTGACGAGTTGCCACAAATTCTAGCCACGATACGGGGCTCTCCACCGCCTTCAAAGCTGCAGTGGCCGCAGCGAGCTCCATGTCGGCTTCGGACGCGTCCCCACGCCGCAAGACCCGCACAACCTCTTGGCCATCCACACGTGCCACGCAGCTCAGCGTCCCATCACAGTCCTCAAAAACGACTTCGGTATTGAGCTTCCTCCGAGCTGCCCAGATGCGGAGGAAAGACGGCGGGTGCTCAAGGAGCTCGATTGCCTGCTCGGCGACAGAGAATCTGACGTCCTCCTGACTGATGCGCCCGCGCCACTCATCTTCGACCCTCGCCACCTCGTACCCCTCCCAGACAGCCGTGCAAGATACTCGGCCATCCTTCCTCACGGAGGGCCCGCACTTGACCTTTTCGTGGCGCTTGCTCGCCCAGAGGTGAAGCCGTGATACGGGATGGGTCACGTCCATCTCCGTTTCCACTATGTGCTCCAGGATCTGCAGAAGTCCTAGTTTGCGCAGCACGCCGCGCACGACGTCCAGATCGCCGGAAGCGTCCACGAAGACCGCTCCAAGAATACTCTCGATCATGTCGCTCATGAACTTGGGTGCGCGGACCGAGGTCAGAGCTGCCCACGGATACACCTTCCCTTCCGCCAGTGCTGCCTCGATCCGTTCAGCACCAGACGGACGGCTCCAGCGTGCGAAAGTGATGTTCTGTTCATCCAGAACTGGCACGCTAGAGTGAAGTAGGCACTGCCACAGGTACACTTGGTGCGTGCTTCCCTGCACGGTGACCTTCCCGCGAGACCACTTGGGCATGCCGGTTGCAGCCTCTGTCGATGCGCGCAGGCAAATCATCGCAAGAAAGTGGGCATTGACTACAGCAGTCTTGCGCAAATGTAGGTTCCCTGGGCTGTAGTCCTTCTCCGACAAGTGGAAGAGATAGTCGGTGACTATCATGTCCAGAACAGAGTCGCCGAGGAACTCCATCCGCTCGTAGGAGATCGTCTCCAAGTCGCTCTGGTAGCTGACATGGGTCAGTGCCTCAACAAGTAGACTCTTCTTCTGGAACGTGTATCCGATCATCGCTTCGACGGCTGAGAGCTGCATGGGGTAGTGATCTAAATCAACAGCGCGCGACCGCATGGAATCAATGCGCTCCGGAAGTCGGCGCCATGGGATACCCAAGTCGAATACCCGGGCACACTCAATGCCCAGGTCAAATCCGCCATGGATGTATGCTGCACCGATCAGTGCTTCAACGACGTCCGCAAGGACTTTGGTTGATAGGTCGCCCTTTGTCTTAGCCTTTCGCTTCTCCTTCTCCGTCTTGGGAGACGCGTCGGGCCTCGTGCTTTCGTCATGGACGGATGTTTCGTCCACGCGAACGGTGCTGTGCCTGGGCTTCCACTTTTTCGGAGCATACATGTCTCGGATGATCCAAGTGTACATTTGCAAGCGAATAGCAGCCTTCGCCAGACGGGCATTCGAGACTGAGTGGTCCTTGCGTCGGGCTAAGTAACCCTCGTGCCAGAGCGGGAACTCTGCCAAGAGCTGGATACTAACGACGTATTTTAGGACTGTGTCACCCAGCGTTTCCAGGCGCTGGTAATTGGAGCATTCCTGCGATACCGGGGCTGTCGTGGCAGCGAGGAGAAGGCGCAGTGGGATGCTCGACAGAGGCGTATTCGTGAAAAGCGTGTCACGCATGTCTATGACAGTGTTCGTCAAGGCCAGGGAGCGCAAGATAGAGGGAAGCCACAGGGCGAATTGCGCGTCTTGCGGAGAAATGAGACCAACGGATGTCGAGTCTTCAAGGAGCAGGAATGGCTTTTGGCTGGAAGCTTCCAGCCCCTTCGAATCGACCGGCATCGGAAGTAGAAAGTTCCGCTTGACGAGGGTTTTCACCTCAAGCAAGGGATATGTGATGACGACGTCACCGTCGTCTGGGGCGTAGCGCTCGCGCAGAGCCGTCTCCTCCCCATCAGAGACGGGACCAGTCCGCCAGCGCAGGAATTGGTATACCTTTCCAAAGCGTCCGGATGCCCCTACGATGAAAAGGTCGCTTTGACGTCCAAACTGCTTGAGAAACCACGTCGAGGGGGCAAAGAGTGAACGATACGGCGGCCGGTCTGTCTCCAGCTCAGCATCGTGTGCCTCGCGCCTGCGACGCCACTCCGAAGAGTAGTCGTCATCGGGAGGCAGGATAAGATGAAGGAAGTCCATGTCTTCCCATTTCATCCGGGGCCCATAGATGGGCCAGAGAGTTTCGCGTGTGTAGGCTCGTGCCCGGAAGAGCGTTTCCGCATCTAACGAGGCTGGGGAGCTCTGTGATACAACACGGACTTGTGTGAAAGGCCGCTCTCGGGAGTGCAGGACGGGCATGTCATCCTCTAAGAGAGGTGCAACCTTAGCTCTGCTGAGAAGCTCCATCCGCGGCATGCCCTCGATCAAAAGCTCGGTCGACCACCACAAGTCTTGGGAGTCCGATGGAACCCAGGGATCCAGCTGGCTTGTCACACGCGCAGTGCCGTCGCGCTTCTCCACCTCCTTCAACAAGTTCCGCACTTCATCCTCGAGCTCGGGCTCCAGAACGCTTGTCCAAGGGAGGAGATTCTCATTTAATAGGCCATGCTCGTACAAGGCCATGTACGCCTGGAACGCCACGTGCCGTTTCGCGGAGATCTTGGTACGGTGAAGGCAAGGAGTGCTGAAGGTGCGGAACGCAGGGTCGACAAGTTTTGGAAGTGTGACGGTGCAACCGTATGGCCCATCGTACAGCGGCATGGAGCCGCCATAGGAGTGCCACTCTGGCGGGTACTCTGGAGGGTCAACGTCGTAGACAGGAGTGTGATTGCCGCGCCCGGAATGAGGAATGATAGAACAGAAGTGGTTGAGGTGTTCAATGGCCGAGTTCGATGTCAACAAAGCTCTGCAGTGAAGGGATGAGCACATGTGCCGATCCAGATGATGGATGATACATACCCAGTAGACTCTGCACGGAATCTCAGTGTGGTTTCCGCAGAATCCTCCTCGTCGATGGTGGTTGACTCCGCAGGGTCCCTTCGGTCAGTGTTGTATAGGCGAACCATCTCCTGCTCCAACAGCTCCCACTTCGAAACAGTGCTGCGATGTGCCAAGTCGTCTGAAAACATCACGATGAAGCTGCTGCGCTTTTGACGCGCCCGCCCTCGACTCTGTGCCCAACTGACCATGTTCGGCGGAGGATCCCACCGGACGACGCTGCAGCATGCTTGAATGTCCAGCCCCTCCTCGGCGACTGCCGTGGCAATGATCAAGTTCAGGTCACCGCTCCGGAAATCATTGAGTGTCTGGGTGGCAGGCTGCTTCAAAAAGTAACGTGTGATGTCGAGGAACGAGTGACGACGGGAGTTTTCCGAGTTCCCGAGGAGGCTGCCCACTTGGAAAAGCTGAGCGGTAAGGGGATGGTGGGTCAATAGCTCGGTCAATGCCAGAACCGCGTCGCGCCGGGTCACAAAAACCAAGCCCCGGTAGTCTTCGTCATGCCCTTCGAAAAAGATCTTCTCCTGCAGTAGAGCCTCGATAAGAGAGGTCAACTTGGGTGAGCTGCGGGCGACAATGTCTTCAGCGTCATAGGACACTGGCACGATCTCGATGCGAGACAATGTATCCATGAGGTAGGCCTTCTCCCTGCTGCTCCAAGTGGAGGCATACTCGGGAAACAGCATATCGGCTCTCATAGCCTGTTCCTTGACGGTCTGTACAAACCAGTCAGCGGCCCACTCCCCGAGATCCATGCAGATCTCGTCTGCGGCTCGCCAGAAGTCCCGTAGACCCTTGTGAGTATATGTGTCCTTCTTGCTGATCGTTTTGGACAATTTCTGGTCGATACGAGTCCATTCAGGGCCCTTTCGCATCTTCGACAGCTGTTGCCGCAGGCCGAGGACGTATGGATCGTCGTCAATGTTGAGAGATTGTAGGACGTTAGCCAATGAAGCTACGTTCCGCGATGGAGGAGGTCCGATCATCTGATACGGCGATGCTGGGTATATGACGTGCTTGAACTCGGGACGGTGAACGAAGCCAGCGAGTTCCTCGCGGTAGAGAAGAGGTGCGCGAATGATGCAATCCAAATTGCTTTCGATTTTGCTAAACGATGAGACCATGTCAATAACACCATAGCGTGCAAAACATGTCGGACAAACCTGAACGCACGCTCAACGTCGCCGCCGAATATAGGACTCGCCGTCAATCCGAGCACCATGGGGCGGATAACCGCCTCGGAGTTCGAGACCTGTTCTGGTACCTGAGGCCGCGGTGGCAGATGTGTGTAGAATTCCTGCATTATGAGATTGTAAGGATGTCTGTCGGCAGCGTGATGGGCCTCGTCGAAAATCAGGAGGTTGATGTCGCGCCCCATATTGATATATCCGTGGCGCAGTGCGTTCAGTAGAACGTCGTGAGTGGTCACCATGATCCTGTGGGTTGCCAGGACGCTCCGCCACAGCTCAGCGTCCTTCCACTGGTCGGGTTCCATCGAGCCCGAGATCATGCCCACAGAAACAGGAAGATTGCCCGCGATTACCTGGTGTTGTTGAAGAGCGAGTGCCACAGTCGGGGCAAGGAACCAGGACACCTATTGCAGGGCGCAAGTTTCGTCACTCATGTCGGCGAGCCATTCCAACTGTGCAGCTGCGCACCTTCCTCGACACTCGCTCAGCCTCCAGCTTCATCCTGAGCACTGCGATATGCGTCTTCCCCGCTCCTGTGTCAAGTGCGATGACGATGTTCCGCCTCAGGCTTTCCTCCAACATTTCTTCCTGGTACTTGCGCGACATCGGCATAAGCGGCTCGCTGGTAGCGGGCTCTGGATCGATTGCCATGGCTGGATATGGCGTCTATGGCGGGAGCTAAGAGGAGGTGGAAGTTGGAAAAGTGCGCGCTCGGGCCTTTGTACGGTGGATCAACACAAAGGCCGCCGATAGGGACAACCGAACTGCTCAGAAGACAGCGAACTGCTCAGAAGATAGACAGACCGGATCTCGAGAGCATGGTGCAGTCCTAGGGTCTGCTCAGTGGATATTTCGGGAAGGATTGATGGATTGGCGCTGAGTTGATGTTGTGTGGCTGCAGAACATACTGCGGACCTGCGGTCACACATCGCTGGCGGAAGATTGGCGGAATGTCACGATATGTCTGTGCGACTGCGGAGGACTGGAGCGGGAAGCTGCGCATGTCGTGTTTGAGAGCGTCAGGTGCGAGGACTGAAATTGCCACGGTGGACAGATAGATAGACATCATTGTATGACAATCAGAGTACATGGGATTATAGTTACTGTAACAGATGGGAGATCTTAGCGAGACGATGCAGAAGGAATACAAGTGTACGAGATGCTAATGTCAATGCCAGGAAACGAGACCGGACCTACAGGACGATGCGAACAATGCGAAAATCTAAGCGAACACTCAGGCAGAGCACATCAAGCATGCCTCCTTGTTCTCCAGCGAGCACGCGAGTTTCTCCGCCTCAAGCTCGCGCTCGTTTTTGCGCAGCAGCGCCGCAGCAAACTCTGAGTCTGCCTCCGCAGCCAAGCGCTGCTTGTCATCTAAGCCTGCGAGGATGTCGTTTGAATCAGAAGGAGTGATGGGAAGGGCAGGAGACGCCGGAGACAACGAGGCTGCGTGTTCCTCAACCTTGATTCCGACCACGGGGGCGTGGGCGGGGACGCGAGGAGAGACGGGCTCAAACTTCACGGTGTTGGACGTGGCAGGTTGGTACTCTGGAGGAGGGGTGATGACGCCGCTCTTCGTTGTCACCCGGCGCTGGGCAGGGGATGACAACGGCAAGATAGGAACACGATTCTGTTCGGCCTTCTGCTGCTTGACCTGCGCGACCAGGTTTTGGTCCACAGTGAACTGAATGGCCTGAGCGGCAGGGCGCGTGCGTAAGTAATACATGCCCGTCTTGAGGCCCTTCTTCCAGCCGTAGAAGTGCATGCTTGTGAGCTGCCCATTCGTGGGTGCTTGCAAATGGACGTTCAAGCTCTGGCTCTGGCAGATGAATGCGCCACGGTCCGCAGCGAGATCGAGGACTTTCTTCTGCGAGATCTCCCAGACGGTCTTGTAGATGGACTTGATCTCGGTCGGGATCTCGGGGATGCTCTGGATGGAGCCGTTGTAGGCAATGATCCGGTTCTTCATGTTGTCGTCCCACAGACCGAGGTCGACGAGCTCGCGCAGCAACCACGGGCACACGACTTGGAACTCGCCGGCTAACACGCGGCGCGTATAGATATTGCTACAGGTCATATGAGGAACGAGTACGAACGGTCAAACACAGAAAGCGCACCTCGTGTAGGGCTCGAAGCACTCATTGAAGCCCAGGATTTGACTTGTCGACGCGGTGGGCATCGGCGCCACAAGAAGAGAGTTCCTCAGGCCATGAACAGCGACCTTGTCCTTCAGCGTATCCCAGTCCCATAGGCTCGATGGGGTTATTCCCCAGAGGTCGAACTGCAGCTGACCATTTGAAGCGGGACTCCCTTCGTAGGTCTCGTAGTGGCCCTCGACAGCCGCGAGCTCGCAGCTAGCCTCGACTGCGGCGTGGTAAATTGTTTCGAAGATCTTCAGATTGAGTTCGCGCGCTTGCTCGCTTTCAAATGGCATGCGTAGAATCATGAAGGCGTCTGCGAGACCATTGACACCGAGCCCGATGGGACGATGGCGCATGTTGGACTTGCGAGCCTCAGGGATGGGGTAAAAGTTGATGTCGATGATCTTGTTCAAGTTGCGCGTGACAACCTTGGCTACGTCATGGAGCTTCTGGAAGTCGTATGTGCCGTTGACGATGAAAGAGGGAAGGGCAAGGGAGGCGAGGTTGCAGACGGCGGTCTCGTCCGGAGCCGAGTACTCCATGATCTCCGTGCAGAGATTGGATGACTTGATGGTGCCCAAATTGTTCTGGTTCGACTTCCCTACGACATTGTTAGCATGGATTGGTGTCGTCGCCGGACATGCTTACTGTTGGCGGCATCCTTGTAGCACATGAATGGCCCTCCCGTCTCGATTTGCGCGTCCAATATGGCATACCACAGCTTCTGGGCAGGAATTGACTTGCGAGCACGACCCTCGCGTTCGTACTGTTCGAAGAGCTCCTCAAACTCGTTTCCGTACACCTCAGGGAGGCCAGGCGCCTCATCAGGCGAGAAGAGTGACCAGGTGCCACCAGACTCCACACGCTTCATGCTGCGATACAAATTAGCATAGGTAGCAACACACAAATGAAAATACAACTTACAACAGATCGGGAATCCAGAGAGCATAGAACAGATCACGGGCACGGACTTCTTCTTTTCCATGGTTCTTACGGAGATCGAGAAACTCGAAAATGTCTGCATGCCAAGGCTCGAGGTAGATAGCGAAGGCGCCCGGACGCTTGTTGCCACCTTGATCAACATAGCGAGCGGTGGCATCATATGCGCGGAGCATGGGGACGATACCGTTCGAATAGCCGTTGGTGCCGGCGATGTAAGATCTACGAAGCATTAGACACAGAAGAAAGACTACACAGCACGTGTGCTCACCCAGTGGCACGGATGTTGTGGATGTGAAGGCCGATACCACCAGCAGTCTTGCTGATCATAGCGCAGTTCTTGAGGGTATCATAGATGCCCTCGATTGAATCATCCTTCATGGCTACCAAGAAGCAGGAGCTCAGCTGTGCGTTGGGAGTACCGGCATTGAAGAGGGTAGGCGACGCATGGGTGAAGTAACGCGAGGACATCAGGTTATATGTCTCAATGGCGCGCTCGACGTCACCGCCGTGAATGCCGACGGCGACACGCATGAGGAGATGTTGGGGGCGCTCGGCGACGCGGCCATTGATGCGGAGGAGGTAAGAACGCTCAAGTGTCTTGAAACCGAAGCTATAAAGTCGTCAGCACGAGCGCCAGTGGTAGCACAAACTACGCACAAATTGTACTGGAAGTCGCGCTCGTATATGATAGCAGAGTCGTAGACTTGTGCGTTGGCCATGATGTGCTTATAGGTTTCCTCGGCGATCATGCCAGCAGGCCGCCCCGTCTTCGGGTTCACTGAAGCGACTGTCAAGACGTATGCGTTTGACGAAGACTCCAACACTCACCATATTCATACAAATCTTTAACAACATGTGAGAAGTTTTTCTTGGTATCCTTGTGGAGGTTAGAGACCGCGATACGGGCGGCGAGAACGGCGTAGTCAGGATGCTTGGTGGTAAGGTAGGCTGCGGTCTCTGCAGCGAGGTTCTAAATATTTTTGATGTTATAGCGGTCCTCGACGTGAAGAGATGAGGCGTACGTCGAGCTCGCTAGTCGTCACACCCTGGAAGACACCTTGAACAACCTTCTGTGATACCCTGCGCCTACGTCAATACCATGTATGGCTAGCGGAAGGTTCAACGCACTCTATGGGGTTGACATGCGAGTTGTCGAGACCATAGCAAAGCTTGCGAATGCGAGCAGTGATCTGTAGCTGACAGTGAGCGATGTGGTCGACGACGCCGACGAAGACGCGAACCTTGTCAAACTGGACGCGTTCTTTGCGGCTGGTAGAGAAGTTTGTGAGTCAACAGAGCCATTCGACGCGTCCTGGTTATTGTACGAACCCGTCTAGGGCAAGCGTGTTCGTCGTCAGTCTACTCCGCATCAGAAAAAGCTTGGAGCTCACCTCGCTTGTAGACAAATGTGGCGGAGGATGAGGAAGCCATGGCAGTGGACGATAAAGCAGCGGAAGTAGGTAGCACGAGCGGGGCGGCGGGTCTGAGATGAGGGAAGGAGGCAAGGGGGATGGGGGGAAGGAACAACGCGACCGAACGCGTTTTATTGACTGGTGTGACTAAGCCGAGTCGCGTCTGTTGTCCTGTATTTGCACCACTCAGCAGAGTCGCGTTTTTACGCGTCAACCACGTCCGAATGATCTTAGACTCCTCTTAGAAATTAGTGAGAGTCGTTTTGATCCTGCTCAATTATCCTTGGGTGTTTTTGCGGGGGCATGGGGCCGGAATCGAGGGCGGAACAGTTGGCTATGAGGTTAGGGTTGAGCGCGCTTCAACGAGGTGGCAGGTCGCGTTGTTGGGCAATATTGACGCGTCGTGTACTGTCTCGTGCAGCATTCGTTGATGACTCGCTACGACATCGTTTTGATGGTGTGAACCATCAGTCAGTCGTCGATGATAAAGCCGCCTTCGGTGATATCGATACACATGACTCCCGGTACTACAGAAGGTATCCTGTGCCAAAGGGACAGACACGGGCGTGTAACGATTAAGGCGTTATGCCAAACGAATGCAGGGTTGGTGAACCCATGTCAGCCAACGCCTTTATACACGGACGGCCCACCGATAAAGCAGGCCACTGCTGCGCGCCCATCTCACTTCCGCTTAACGGGCTTGCTCCGACGCGTTTTCTTCTTGTCGGCGGCTGCTTCCGGCTCATCCCCCGCCTTCCTCTTCTGGCCCGCCGGAGTGCCTTTCACGCTGACTAGCGTCGACTTGCCGCTACCACTGTTGCGCACCTGGGCCTCCGCCGCCGACCAGTCCGCCGAGGCGTCGTTGATCGCGTATCTAAGCCATGGACAAGCTGATGAGCGTCAACCCCGAGCCACATGTGCGTGCCACGTAGAAATGGAGAACACTCACCGACTGAGATCCAAGGCATCAATCATGGCTCGTTGCTTCTCCTTCATGGCGGTGGTCACTTCATGACCGGCCCGGTTTAGCTCAGTTTCCATATCCTTTATGCCACGCTCCGAGGCCACCTCTATTGAACGTTGGGCTCCGTCGCCAACATCTGCGGAGACTGTATGGGGGATGGTCGCACTGATTGCCGCCTTTTGGATTTCCAACAACTTCGTCGAGATTTTACGAATGAGCTTGACGAAGAGAGCAAGGGCCTGTGACACCGGCAACTGCAGTTCCGTCTGCCGAGAGCCAATGTCGGTGGATGCGCAAGCATAGCATTATGATGGCAGCTCACCTCGATCTCTTCGATGCTCTTCCGCTGCAAACCCATGCCAAGCAGTATGCTGCTCTGGATTGCACTCAGCCGAATATCCTCGCCAAACCTCTTTCCGAAATAGAGCGCAGCAACGGTAGGCAGCAGATCCAGGATGACGTGATAGTCGAGCGCGTTTTGCGCGTACGACTCTAACCTTTTGAGATCGAATGGCGTGAGAAGAAAAGAAAGCTCCTCAGTCGAAAGGGCTATAGTGGTGCGTTAGTAGCTGCGAGGAGAACCGCTCAGGTGAGCCTGACCCTGACCTGATAGCTTTCCCGAGCCCAAGAATTTGACGCCAGAGTTGGCGGCTTCAAGGACACTTAGGCCCATGACGCTACCAAACTGACGGAATTTAAAGGAGAGGAGCGAGATAAAGCGACGCCGGAAGTCTGCGCTCCATCAGCATACCGCCATACCTCACGAGTAGAAGAAGATTTACCTTTTGAAAACTCCCCCAGCCAGTCAAGGTCGCCAGGGTCTGATGAGTTAAGACCTCGCACCATCACCATAGAGTGTTCTCCCGTCAATTCACTCTGGGTCTGACGGACGTATAGCGGTACGTATCCAGCTCGTTTCCAGAAGCTACCGGAAGCGTCACTAAGGCGTGCTTGTTGAGCATGCGAGATGACAAACTAACCGGAGAAGCTGTGGTGTCAGTCCGTACGACACCCCGAGATAATCCAGTGATTCAGGTTTCCGCTCGCTAAGTCGTTGAAGTAGCGGAGGCATAGCGTTGGGCGAGCGAATGGCGACAGTCTCTGTCAAAAGGTCTGCAGACTTCCAAAATGTCAGTTCCTCTGCGTCCTATTGATACGTGTCGTTGGCTCACTTTGTCCACTGCTGCATTGGAGTAGGATTTGTCTTGCTGTGACCCTTCGTCGAGGTTGAAGTATTCACCCGAGTAGTAAGCATTCAGCGCCGTCAGCGCTCGGGCTCCGTATCCCATCTGCATGATAGTCAAATCGGCTTCGTGTTTAGGAGCGCGAAATGCACGCACATTCGAATAATCTGGATGTGTTGCAATCCGCACGACTCGCGCGCCACTCATCAACGCAAATTTGCCTTCCTGGAACTGCTGTGCAACCAGCCACGGAATCATGTCCCCACCGGCGCGTAAGCCACGACTCAAACCTTCCATGATGGCCTGCCGGCTGATGTTCCCTTCCAGCGCCACCTGAAGTACAACAAGCGGCTCTGGTAGATGTGACTCGTCGTCCTTGATCGGCGGTAGCAGAACGAATAGATGATGAGCAGGCGCGTCGGACATAAGCTGCAGGTCGTTGGGCTGGTTCTTGTAGTGGGAGGCAACGTAAAGTGCCATCATCCGTTGTAGGAACACTTCGGACGCGGGATGATAAGAGAAGAGCGTGTCGCGCGAGACATAGAAGAGCTCGCACTGCGAAGGATGTGGGGTCCCGTGCAGGCCCGAACTAGAAGTGATGGTAGCGTCGAGACAGAGGAGACCATTGAGCCAGCGCTCAACCCTGTCTCCGGCAGAGTATCGGATGGGCGTCTCAAGCTTGATTTCCCGCAAACTGCGCGCCTTCGGCGGGGCGGCATGTGCTGGCTTTTTTGTGGACGATGTGGCATCCTCGGCGGTGTCCTTCGAAAGCGAAGGTCTTGTCGACTCGCGTAGCTGTTGTATAAGCTTGAGCGAGAGTGACCGCCCAGTGCCTTCGTAGCCGTTGATAGTCGATGCAAGGAATACGAGGTAGGGCCCGATGAGGTTGCGAACGAGGGGTAAAGGGATAGCCGCCGCCTCGTCTATTATGACGAGCTCAGCCTGCCCAAGGACATGAGCATCTTGAGGCTGAATGTACTAGAAGGAGATTGTCAAGGAGCGAAGATTAAGTGCTAAAGAATCACGAACCTGTATAGTTTGTCGGTGTTGCCGGAAGACATTGACGCGTACGATAGCTTTGTTGAAGTCTGGATTCGTACTTTGTGCGATGTCATAATCAAGGTGCTCCTCGTACCCGAGCGTATCCATGCCCTTGAAAATGAACTCGAAGAGCGTCTTCAGGTTCTCTGGGCTTGGGCTCGTCACAAAGATGTTCGAGTACCCGTGCGCCAAGGCTGCAGCGATCGCCAGTCCCAATGCCGCTGACTTCCCCCGCCCACGACCAGCCGTCAGTGTGACAGTGGAGCTCAAAGTCTTGTCGGCGATCGCGTCGACAAACGTCAAGACTGCTTGTGCTTGATCGAGCGTCTTCGCTAGCTTCACGAGTTCACCGACAGGCTTCGTGTCCTCAAGGCTGACTTTTAGGTCCTCTAGCTCGGAATGTACTTTTCCCTTGCCCCGGTCTTCATCGAGGGCCTTGATGTCCTTTCCGCGTGAGATGGGAAGGACGTTGAGCTCGTCGTCAAGCACTATGCAATCGTCGCATGACCCAAGCGACAGAATGAACCGCTCGTTGAAACGAGCAACCACATCGTCATGGGATGAAGTTCGATACCTCGCATGAACGTCCTACGCCAGCTGATTCAGACCCATAAAGTGTCACCGAAAATTTCGTGCTTACCATGGTCATTGTGTAGAGTTGCCGCAGAGATGACATCGTTTTCAGGAGGAGCACGACGAGTCCACCGCCTTCAACGGTTTCTATCGTCCGGGCGAGCAAGTTCGGGGTGATAGCCTCGAAGTCCTGCAAAACCAGCATTCCATATGTGTTTCCAAGGATCTTGTGTGACTCCTTGTAGTATCTAGGAAGAATGGGCCTCTTTAATCCGGAGGATTTGGAGGCTCACGCACGTATAGCGGATGTCTGTGACGGTGATGAATATCTCGAACGGGTCCTGCTCATTCGCCTCCCTCTTTCCTAGCTTGACATCCCGCTTTATCTTTGCCTCACGTTTCTTCCGGTGGCTGTATTGACGATTGTCAGGAACGACTTGTAATTGCGCAGAAAGACAAACGCACCTGGAGAAACCTAGGTCCTTCTTATAACACCATAAAACGGACGGACGAGCCGATACACGGGCCTGTGACAGCAGAAAGTGTAAATTTACGACCTGGTCTCGTCCCTTGTCTCCAACAAGCACTATGAAGGATCTATGATTCGTTTTGACATTGTTGTTGATGAGGATGGGTATTCGAGGATCAAGTTGCTTGCGCATGTCGCTCCTGGTCGGGTCGGCAGGGATAGGTAAGGTGGGAGCGCCGCGATTGCCGAATGTGTAGACGGTAGAGGGTACTGCAGCAGCTAGCTGAGGCCAGAATAACTTGAAGTCTGGACGGGAGGATTGAAGTCACTTGACAATGAAAGTTTCGAGCGATCCGAGACCACGTGGTTATCTTATCGCGCAGCGCACTGCGGCAGCGACCGCGCCGCTGCCTTGTTGCAACTTGTCACCTTTCCTCTCTTCTGCAAGTGAGGCATTTCTATACCTTCCCCTTATATATCTCTCTTTCGTTGTCTGGAAACGCCGTATCAACGTGAGCTGATCGAGCTATTCTTGCTGTTCTCACTCTTAGACCATCTCTCAGCTCATTGATGGCCGAACCAGATGTGCCCTTTATCCCGCCAGACGAAGATGTCTCCTTTGAAGAGCACGAGGACCATGAGGAGGCCGTTGTCACGGGCCACCTGCTTGAGAACCCGCCACGCAAGCGTCCACGACTAGTGGAAGAAGACGAGGATATGAAGCCACCTGCGTCACCTCCTCCGACAACAATAGTCAGAGACAGCGAATTCTACCTCTCCGATGGCAGCTGTATCCTGCTGGTACAGAATGTGCTCTTTAACGTGCGCTCACCTCTCGTTATCAAGCTTCATATCGTGTTGACATCATGTTAGGTACACCGAACGACGCTCTCGAAAGACTCATCTACATTCTCCGGCATGTTCAGTATACCTCAAGGCGACGCCTTAGCAGAGGGTCAGACAGACGATAAACCCGTTGTGCTCGTAGGAGACACAGCGCCTGAATTTAGGAACTTCTTGTGGGCTTTATACGCGCTGTGAGCTGCCGTTGAAACTCACCATGCAGCTACATCTAACGCTCCGTGCAAACTGACAGGCCACACGAACTGATGCTCGTGCATTCTGATCCATCAAAGCTGCCGCGCCTAATCGACATCGCCAAAATAGCAAATAAATACACCTTCAAGTCCCTCGAAACATGGGCGCTTGATGCCATCGTCGAAATTGTGACGCGCAGGACCACAAGCGCGTCTAACATGTCCATATCCTCCGCATTCTCCTCTCCGTCGACCTCGCAGCTTTCCATAACCAGTTCCAAAGCGCAGCTGATGAGCAACGAGCAGACCGTAGCCCTTGTGCGGCTTGCGCAGCTGTGCAACCATGAGAGGCTGCTCACCACTATGGTCGACTCGCTGCGCAAGCTGATGACCGGCTCCGTCCAAAACGCGTACGTGGCCATGACACTTGCCGACGAACTGGACCTGCGCGTGCTTCGCGGCGCCGCGTACCTCGAGATCATGCAGAAGGCGTCCGTCATTGTCGCGCGACCATCGCACAAGCTTGCGGGGTTGTATCCCGGGGAATTCGACGAATCAAGCAGGCTCATCGTCTCACAGGCGCAACAGTTGCGCCTTCTTTCAGGCTTTCACCGGATGTCCGTGGCTTGGGAGCACCTCCGCGCGCAGCCACCTAACTTCGATCACGCTGCCTCCTGCGGGCTCACATGGAATCAGAACAACTGCATGGCGTCCTGGCAGAATTTTTGGCGCGAAAAGACCAAAAGCGACTCGGTTCTGCTTTTGGGTCTTGCGGACATCCTGGGACGCCTGCGGGCTGTGCTGAAGGAGTTCGACAAGTGGGGCTCGGCAACGTACATGCACCATGATTGCAGGATGAATGCGAGGCGTATGATCGGCGAGAAGATCAGGTCTACGGGAGAAGAGCTGCCGGACTTCTTCGCGGATGACGAGTAATGATTACTGATACCCTATCGGCTTGAGCCATTCTAGTACTACGTACATGATTCCACTCTCCACCTGCATGTATGATTAATGTTATGGCACGGATGAGGTGCATTATAGCTGTCATTGCCCGGTCACGCAAAGATAATAGTCATAATTTAGCATAAGATTAGCCATGATTATTTAACACGAAGTGCTCGGTTATTCACGAGCTTCCACTCGGCATGGCTGCGATGAGCTTCTCTCTGATCGAGAGTCGACTACGCCTCAGAGACCGATCAGCACTCTTCTTCGCTGCAGGATCGCCAGCAGTGAGCAAGGACGAGATCTCAACGAGTGTTGGCGCGGGTCGAAGCGCTGCGTGGCATCGTTTGACCGGCGTCGTGTCTGCAGAACGTTTTCGCGTGTGCTTCCTGGGTGTTTGGCCTGCTCCAGAGGAACTCGGTGTCAAGTTCTCGTCTCCCGCAAGCGAGTCAGGGGGACGTTGCTGGGTTGTGTTCTGAGGGCTTGAAGCAACTTCGCAGTCAGATGACGGATTTGCAAGCTTACGGCGCTTCGCATGGCGTTCGAGGTACGGGAAATCTGCCTGCCGTTCCTGGATACGCTGCTGGGCACTCGCCGCCGTGTTGTTGACGTCGATGAGCGGTGAGGCCGGTGAGGGGTTGGGATCGACAGTCGCAGTCTGTTCGGATACGTCATTCATTTCTTGCAGCTTCTGACGTGCCCGTGAAGACTTGTGAGACAATGGGGTTGCCGGCGTGATGGACGGAAAGTTGTACGGTGAAGTCGGGGAAGTCAACATCGCCGCACTCTGCAGATTTGCCCGGTCAACGGCGCGAGCCCAGTTGGTAACAGGAACGGGCGAGCTCCGAGGAGTGGGGAGGCTGGTATAGGAGTCTGGAGCATCGGCGCAGCCGCCAACACTGTCCTCCCTTTCGTCTGACTCGGGGAGGAGGACATGTTCGAACTGGCCGCCGATCCCTGCCAGACTGCCGAATAGGGCGTGCGCGGTCCGCGCATGGTCTTCGTCGTCATCGTCATCGTCAGTTTCCCCATCACTATCGCACACGATCTCCGGGTACAACTTCCGCGAGCACTCTCCGATACGGTCTTTGTCCAACGCCCGCTGCCAGACACTGATCGCACGACCACAAGGCTCCGGAATCTCGGCATCGAGGTGGAGGAGCTGGCGAACCAAGGCTTTGTCTGCACCTTCAAGGTATCGTTCCATGAGCTCCAGCTTCTGTCTTGACTTCCCGCTCTCAGCCCAGGACGCTACCAGCTCCTCAATGCCCTCTCCGTGCAGGTTCTTCAGCGCTGCGTCACCGTCATTGCTCTCGTCAAGCTGGGGATTGCCCTCGAGTTGCACGTTGTCGTCGGTATCGGGGGAGAAGCAGCCCTCAAACATTCTGTTGACGCATTTCCAGTCCAAGCCGTGAAGAGCGGGGTCTAGCGTGTTTGGGATGACGCGCCTAGGTCGGAACATGGAAACGAAATTACGCAGCTCCGGAAGGCACGAATGCCGTGAAAGCGCGACAAGCTGTGGACGCAATGCATGAGGATCACGTAATTATTAATGAATTCGATAGGCCGTACTAGACAGTCGACGCTCCCCCCGCCACGAAGCTTGTCGGTAGTCTGTTCGAGATACTGGGCCCATTTCACCTTCCCAATTGTCACAGGATTGATGTAGACGACCTTCGTTGCTTGGCCAGTCCCAGAAGGAGGCTCGGCGACATAAGAGCACCTGCCGAAACGCTCACAGGCATGGAAACGAGTTCCGGCAGGGTTCTCGGTGACAATAGCTCGTAGTGTTGGATCCGAGAGACGCGCATAGATGCTGTACTTGTAGCTATCCACATGTATCTGGAAGTCATTAGCACCTACCAAAAGACGTGACAATGCTCACCGCACCTTGCAATTAAACCGGCGAGCAATTCCTTTAAGTACATCTTCGTAGCCCCAGGTCCACGAGTTGATATAGAATAATGTATTTCCTGGGAAAAGGGACATGAGACGTATGAGGTCAGTGACCGCATCGTGCTGTAGAGAGCGGTGAGCGTCAGTCGCCAGCGTCAGTCCTATACGTGAGCGCAAGACGGACCTTGCTGGGGACTTCAGTCTCGGAGAAGAGACACGCCGTATCAAGGTATATAGCATCCAGTTTTTGGAGCACTGAGATCTCGTCATGAGGTATAGATGCGTCTTCCGTTGCCAGATAGGGTTCCAGAAACTTATTCCGGCGCATATAATCCACCCACCATGTTTCGGCGCGGAAGTCGCCCGTGTGGAGTATAGAGCCTTGTTCACCTTCTACCAGGAACCTGGTATAGTATGTTGAGTCGAAGGGATAGTCGGGTGGACCATGACTGGTGCATACATTACAGATCCAGGACAATGGTTTGCGTCAAGCAGAGTCACGGTCACCTTCTGGGTCTCCGACATTTCGATCGAAGTTGGTTTGTCCAAGGGAAGTGTTTTCTGTAGTGTTAAGTTGAGAGAAAACGCACAAGAGTGTATAGTCGTGACCCACTAAGAGATCCCTGCTACCCTGATAGTCTGTCCGCCCTCCGATCACGAGTGGTGATACTCTGAGGTGCTGAAATGTCCGCGAGACCCTACCATCCGAGCGCAACTCCATGTCCTTCAGCGCGCGTTCCTTGTATACCTCGTGCTTGAGAAGCATCTCCTTCGCGTCTTCAGAGCATATGATGTTCGAAGCGAAGGATTTGGACGACAGGCCGACGATATGATCCGAATGAGTGTGGGACAGGAGATGGAGGGCGGGGACAGTTGTCAATGAAGGTGGGGAGCTAAATTCGTCCACTCTAATGGGATATGGATGAATGAAGCCATTGAACGGAGTTCCAGGAGGCATAACGGGTGAAGAGATGGAGATGTGGGTTGGTTTTTAATCTGTTTAGAAACGTTTGCCGACGTTACAAACCATGGCCAAACCGTCAAAATCAACGCAGCGATGCACAGGACAACTCCTAGTGTGGGTGTTGGGGTGAGACGAGCGGCTGATGGTGGAAGAGAGCGCGCGTCGGTGTGGTCGACCGTCACGCGTCACGCGTCAAGCCGGTAGGCGGCACACCCCAAGAGCGGAACGCCAACTCGTCTGGATTGAAGAGTCCCCCGTTCCAAAGGATCAACGAGAACGTCGAACAACTGGCAGAGTTCAACCTATTTGGCGAGTTCAACGCCATCACCATGGACATCTTCTCCCGTCTCTTCCCGTTCATCACCGACGACGAAGATGGCGTAATGTCCAACGCAGTGCTCGAGGATCTCGTCGCCCACTTTCGAACTCTAGACGCGTTCGAGTCTCAGGATGTCAAATTGGACCCCAACACCGCCAACAAAGGTTGGGTCCATCTAACGCACGAGCGGTACAATCGTGAGGAACGATTCGTCGTCTATGTCAAGGCTCTGATCACAGTGATCGAAGAACGCACTGGCCTGGTGCGTTGTGCGTTATAATCAGAGCAAAGACCCTCCATTAACCTCTCATCAGCACTCCCTACGCGATTTCACTGCGGAATACTGCTCCAAAGCGCTGGGCGGTGTCACGGAAGACCGCAAGCCGGATATTTCGGTCATATTGCGCGGTCTCGGTGAAGCCTTCAAGGTATGGGCGCAGTGCATAGCCTTCGTGGAAGTCACGAAACACCACACCTCCAAACACTTCGAACAATTGAAACAGAAATCCTTCTGCTTATTCAACAGCCAGTTCGGCCGTCGCATGTCGATCGGCTTCCTCTTCACTCCAGACTACATCTTCCTCTTCTACTTCGATCGCAACGGCCTAATAACGTGCCAATACGAGAACACTCCCGAACTCCTCATACGCATCATCTTCGCCCTTGCATTCGCCCCAGCTCGCTTCTTGGGCGTCGACGAAACGATCACGTTCACACCGGAAGGCAAGATCGACACCATCTTGTACCAGGGCGAGCAGTACAAGTTCCGTCGCACGCTCTTTCAGACCATGTGCCTCCACGGGCCGGCCAGCTGGGCTGTCCTCGTCGAGAGGGGTGGCAAGACCTATACGCTGAAGGACTCCTGGCAGGATCCCACGCGCGAGCACACCGAAGGGCACTACCTTCAACTTGCCAGCGAGAAAGGCATCACTGGTGTACCGCAGCTGGTCCGCAATCAGTTGGAAGAGGAGGTACCAGTCTTTCTCCGCGACAATAAGCAGACAACCGACTACGAAATCATGTCTGCGCTTCGAAAACCAGCCGATTCTGGAGCGTCGAGAGAGGAGCCCCCAGTGCCAACGCAGGAGCCCATCGCATCGACGGTGCCTGCCGAAGCGAAGAAGCCGACCGCCCCAACGAAGTTGCGGCCCGCCCCAAGGAAGATGCGGTCTGCCCAACCGAAGAAGCGGAAGCGGCCCGCGACGAGCACGGACGAACAATCAGACTACCTCCCCATCCCGTCCAAGCCATTGACGGTGAAGCGCGTCAGGCAGAAGATCATCCCGGAGGAGGTCACACTCGTTTGCCGGAAGCATTACCGGCTCCTGACGGAGACAATCCTTCGCCCTATCTACATGTACCAAGACCGGCTGGAGCTGTTGAAAGGACTGAAGGGCGTTGTTGAAAGTAAGTTTCGTTAACCGTCATCAGCTATACTATCCCTCTGATCGTTGCATCAGCGCACCGCGATCTAGTTACAGCGGGGCTGTTGCCTCGCGAAGTCACCCTGATGACTATCGGCTACAGAGACTGGGTTCCAGCTCGTGAACAGCCTGTCGGCAGCCCGCCGCCGAATATGTTCGAGGGCATGTTCATGGGCCTCCAGCAAGCTGCTCCCTGGCCGCCTGTCAAGGATCGTAAGACCGCCAAACTCCCCCGATCGGTGGGTACTTCGTATCTATCTTATTGATCCATGTACGATGATGCTCTGCAGCGCGACCCCATATCTGTGCCAATCCAGGTCGCTTTATTTCCAGACAAGCCAGACGAGACGGCAGACCGACCCAAGTTTGGTCTGGAAGCGATCTTCTCCATCGCAATCTGGCTTTTCTGCACCACCACCGGTCCACTGGAAACGCGCAAGCTGAGAGCAAGAAGAGCAGGGGCCAAGGACGCTCTCGACATGTACATCCTCAAATGGCGCACGTCGCCCGACCTGACAGACATCGGACAGTCAAAGAATACCGGCTTCATGAATGCTGAAATCTTCAAGACAGTCACCGCTTCCTTCACGAAGATATTCAAGCCATTAGCTCCCATGATGGAGGATCTGCGCCGCCTGCTGTTCGAGGAGAAAGGTGTTTACACATATAGGAAACTCGACGTCGACCACGACGAATTCGCCAAGATTCTTGACCAAGGAATACAGGTTCTGTTGGCCGAAGAGAAGCGTGCGCCTACCCGCAAGGCCGTCATGCCGGAGGCCGATAACGACGCGATCGGAGAAGAATTTACTCAATGGTACCATGTCGCTCCTCGTACCCCTCCCCAGACACGCTCTATGACTGGCCCGCCGGACATCCATGCGGAGATCCCTTCTGACGAAGACGCGCGCTGCGCGGGCAGCGCGTACGAGGCAGACTGGGACTTCTTCGATGACGAGGACTTCATGTACGATGCCAGCTCGTCCGAGGAAAGCGAGGGCAGCGAGTACGAGGAAGGCGAGCACGAGGAAAGCGACGATAGCCGCAATTCCAAGAAACCTAGGCGGTAGACCTCCTCACATCCATCGGCGTTTGCATCTAGCTTACGCGTATCACTGTATTTCTGGACATTTATTTATTCGCCTAAGTATATGTACAACTGTCGTCGTATCATGACTACGGCCCAGCGACTCCTCGTTTCTCAATCAATTATGCGCCTGGCGACTTCTCCCTTCTTCAGTTCACGCAGTGATGCTACATTTGGTGAAAAATGTCAGCTATGCTGGTAGTCTCGCAGTGGCTGAACTTGGCACAGAAAATATATAGTCGTCCTACTAACAGTACTATGCTGGCAGTTATGCAACAAGTCGGTTTGCCGATGGGTCCCATAACTCGTGTCAGTAAGGGTAGGTAAGGGTAGAAATCATGGCCCTGCTACAGCCGGTAGCCGGTGGTGACCGTGGGCATCGTCGTTCCATCCTTACACCCTGAGGCCTGAACCCGCGCTCATGCATGACCACAGATCCCCCACATATTGTGTATGGCGAGAGCCACCTAAATCGCGGCTGTAATGCTCTCAGTTCGCTCTCGGCGTCGGGCAGAGGCCGGCCTACATCTGTGAGCGTCTGCTGAGTGAGCTTGCTGACAGACTGCCCCGGTGCCCGCAGTGATCTCACCTCTACTGGCATCAATATAGAGGACTCTTCGTTGCGGTCGACTCCCACACCAAATCATGTCTCTTCAAGGCTGGCACAGAGGCGAACTTGCCATCCAGCGTAAGCTCGCCCACGACAATGCGATGTCCATGGCCTGGATGTATATCCAGGATTACATGGACGGACAGGACCGCACCTTTCACACCACTCGCCTCCCCTTCATTCCAGTGACGACGCTCGACTCACAAGGTCGCCCCTGGGCATCTATTCTCGCAGGTGCCAGCGGGAAGCCTGGCTTCGTGTCGAGCCCGGGCCACACAGAGCTGCGCATTCGTCCGAAGGTGTGGGAGGGGGAGCCGCTGGTGGCGAATCTGAGGTCATGGGAGGAGAGAAAGAAGCTGCCGGAGGGACTAGGCGCACCAGAGAAGTTCCTCGCCGCTGGGATAGGGATCGAGTTCTCGACACGAAGGAGGAACAAGTTCGCAGGATGGATAACGCAGGCGCAGAAGCAAGGAGACGAAGAGTACGACCTCCAGTTCCACGTCAATCAGGCTATAGGGTGAGTGCAATAATTGTCAGTAACTCGGGCAATATGCTGATCGTTCGTTCGCAGAAACTGTCCGAAATACATCAATGTCCGCGATCTCATACCATATTCAGACGCTCATGCCGAGGTCGTCTACAGCAACATGGATATCAGAGTACCTCTTCCCGACGAGGTGATCTCTATGATCCATGAGGCAGACACTGCATTTCTCGGGACGTCATACAAGGCCCGACCAGAGGATGAGATGCGGTTTCCTTCTCATGCCGGGATGAACCAACGCGGAGGCCGTCCTGGATTTGTCCGAGTCCTTCCCTCGGATAAACGCACTATCGTACTTCCGGACTTCTCAGGTAAGTCTCCACTCTGGTGACGTATTTGTCCTTGGTCACCGTCTCCAATTGTCCAGGCAACCGCTTCATGACATCGCTTGGGAACATTGAAACCACTCCCCTAGCTGCTCTCACGATCACCTCTTTCACTACTGGCGCAATACTCTATCTCACAGGCCGCGCTCAAACACTCGTCGGCCCTCCCGCGCTGAAGATCATGCCTCGTCAGGATGTTTTGACGACAATCGAGGTCACCGGCGCTGTGCTCGTCCGCAACGCACTTCCCGTGAGGCAGCGGCCGGGCAGCAAAGTGGAGCCCAGCCCGTACAGTCCGCCGGTCAAGCTCCTCACGGAGGAGCTGACAGTTGCCCCAGGAACCCGCCTGCTCGGCGAGGACGTGCAGGTCCAACTGCGCAGCGTCAAGCTGCACAGTCCGACATTGGCTACATTCCGCTGGAATCTGTTGGGATCCGGTCCCGGGCTGCAAATTCAGCCTGGACAGGCCGCCATCCTTAATCTCACACCTCTGCTCGGGAAGCCCGCATACCAACACATGGCGCCGATGCGCCCGTCATCCATCAATGATGACCGTGTGCGCACCTGGACAATTTCCAGCGCCCATGTCGACCCTACGGACCAGCGCGATGGCACCCGCAGCTTCAATTTAACCCTGCGATTAAAGCCTGGAGGTTACGTGACGGGAGCGCTGTTTGCAATCGCGGGGAAGCTTGAGCAGCACCGGGCGGACCTTCTGGAGGATACGCGCGAGCTCGGGATTGATTTGCCGCTGGTGGGCGTGGCGGGTGACTTTACGCTACCGTCGCAGGAAGCTCTGTCCAGCTCAGGTGCTCGCTTCCTTTGGATCGCAGGCGGTATTGGTGTTACGCCGTTCTTGAGTATGTTACAAGGCCTGGTGCAAAGATCTGCGCCGGCAGACGTCTTACTCGTTTTTGCAACACGTGAACCCGAGGTCCTTCTACCCCTGGTCCATCGCGCCCTCGGCGATAACCCTCCTGCCGGTCTTCGTGTGCGGATAGAAGTTTTCACGAGCGTCTCGGCACCGCAACAGTGGAAGAACACCCGGATCGAGACTGCATGGCACAAGGGGCGATTTGTGAGAAACTTCTGGGCTGAGCTCGGAGAGGAGACGCTCGGAGGGCGGCAGGTGTATGTGTGTGGCCCAGGGGAGTTCGAGGAAGCTGTAATGGACGGCTTGAAAGGCGGTGGAATGGATGTCTCCGCTGTGAAGAGAGAAGGGTTTTTGTATTGAGCCACCACCTACTAACTTGTTTCAGATGCAATGTTGTGTATTCCCTGAGTACTACAGCATATTGCATCTAAATATCGAGCTGCCCGCCACTTGACAGAAATGGACCCGTTACGTCATTCTACTATAGTCCCTGCATGAGGCATTCATTACTGTAAGTCAATCCACCAAGAAGCCATTCGGAAGCCGCATGTCCTCTGCTCTGTATCAGGTGCGCAAATGGGGTACTTCTTGTCGTCTACTAGTGCGTGCCTTGGCTATACGGTGGGGCTTATCGCGCTGACGTGCTGCCCTGCGCAAGATTGATCCTGAGAACAGCTCTTCGTCGTCACGCAATGGAAGGACCGCGCGGATGCGCTCATTTCGGGCCCCTTCGCGGCGTGCTGCCAGTACTGTACTCCAGGGCAGAATCGAAGGGATCCGTGAGGCAGCCCCCCTGCCTGAATCTCAGTCCACCGAACAGCCCAAGGGAGACCGTCACGCATCAGAACTCCACGCGTGTCTCCGTCTCTTCCCATGAAGCCCGGATGCACGGAAGCTACGAGGCCCTCAAGCTTCCATCATGGATGGACAAAGCGCCGAGTTGGCACGGCTCTAACTTGATTGCACAATATTGGCCGCACAGAAGCACATTATGCCCCCGGTGGGGATGACAGCGGTGCCCAAGCGGGGACAAGAAGGCGTGACTATCTCCGAGACTGTATCTCCACCTATGGCGGGAAAGCATTCCACCAGAAGTGCTTGTGTCGGTCGATCTTGGACAGACAGACATACATACAGTACGTCGGTGGATTCTACGCTGCGGACACGGTGGGAACGCCTTGACTGGGGCAACTTGCGCCCGGTCGCGATGGCGGTGCTCCTTGACCTATCCACATCTTCCCCAATCTGAGGACACGCTCTGTGAGTTTAAAATATCGATGACGCGATCTCCCCATCGACCTCCCTATATAAAAGCACCCGCCATCCTGCGTCCCTCATCCCCACATACATCACACCGCGTTTACACATTCACACTAGAACAGCATGTCCCACTCTCTCCGCTTCGCCACCAAGTTCGCCAACACAGGCGCCCGCGACATCCTCGCTCGCGACCGCGCCCGCGCGCAGAAGCTACTCGCGGGCATCCAGCCCCACGGCCCCGCAGCATACCACGCGCACGAGCTACGCACGCGCGGCGCGCATCACCGCAAGCACGCGGCGACGGCGCCGCACAGCGCAGCGAGTGCTGCGGCCGGGGACACCATCGACGTCACCGATGCAGGTCAGTACTGGTGTCCCCGACAACTCATCCCGGCGTGCGTCGCTGATATGCGCATTGCAGCGGTCACGTACACGGCGTCAGTCGGCGTGGGCAGCCCCGCGACGGACTTCACGCTCCTCATAGACACCGGCAGCTCCAACACGTGGGTCGGCGCGGACAAGAAGTACACCAAGACCAAGACCAGCAAGAGCACGAACAAGAAAGTGGTGCGTGCCAGGGCCCTCGACGGACTGCGTGGCTTGAGCACCGAGTGCTGATGCGTCCCTCAGAACGTCAGCTACGGCTCCGGGTCTTTCTCTGGAACCGAATGTAGGGCCATCTTTCGGCTCGCTCCACGCGCGCTTCGCTTCTGCCGATCTTCTGATGATTTGCGCTGCTGCAGACACCGATGAGGTCACCCTCTCCTCCGCCCTCGTGATCCCCACTCAGAGCATCGGCGTCGCCTCTACCGCGCAGGGCTTTGACGGCGTCGACGGCATCCTCGGGTGCGTACCGCGTCTGCTTGTCGACGGTGAGCAGCAGTCTGACACGGCCATAGGATCGGCCCCGTCGATCTCACGGACGGCACCGTGTCGGGTACGACGAACGTGCCGACGGTGACGGACAACCTCTTCCGCCAGGGCACGATCGCCACCGAGTCCATTGGTATCTTCTACGAGCCCTCCACGTCTGCAGAGTCCGTCGCGAACGGTGAGCTTACGTTTGGAGGAGTCGACACCACCAAGTACGCATTCTCCTTCGCCAGGCCGTGCAGCGTCTGATATCAATGTATCGCAGGATCACTGGAGACGTGAGCTATGTGCCGATCACGAGCACGTCGCCGGCGAGCCAGTACTGGGGTATCGACCAGAGCGTCTCATACGGCGACAGCACGACCATCCTTGACTCGACCGCCGGCATCGTGGACACGGGCACTACGCTCGTGCTCATCGCCACTGGCAAGTGTAGGATTTGCCTCCACGCAATATATCACTCACGTCTCCCCACTTCCGTGCAGATGCCTTCCAGGCCTACCAGAAGGCCACTGGCGCCAAGCTTGACCAGTGCGTGCACATACTTGTCCTCCTACCACACGATATTCATGTGTCATAGGACGACCGGCCTGCTGACGGTCACGGAGGCGCAGTTCAACAACCTGCAATCGCTCTTCTTTAACATCGGCGGCGTGTCGTACGAGCTCAGCGCGAACGCGCAGATCTGGCCGCGCGCATTGAACAGCCAGCTCGGCGGCTCCGCGGACACGATCTACCTCGTTGTGAGCGACCTCGGGAGCCAGTCCGGCCAGGGCCTTGACTTCATCAGTGCGTCCTTGGAGCGAGGTCATATAGGTGTGCAGGGCTGACGTGTGCGCGCAGACGGGTTCACGTTCCTGCAGCGCTTCTACAGCGTGTACGACGTCACGAACTCGCAGGTCGGCCTCGCAACGACGGCGTTCACGGACGCCGAGACCAATTGACTACGCCCGGGCCAGAAAGCACAAGCATCCCCTGCGCCCAAGGCGAAGGGGCTTAAGGGGTTCTGGGAACGTGTGAGGCGATTCGGCCGCGGACTGTAGCGTGCGTCAGGTGTGCTTCTATAAGACTGTATACGTACACGAGAATAGGTTGGTACGAACAGACTCTCAGTCGATGGGGAAGTGTATGTTTGACGCAGGAGAACGGACACGAGCTATCTGATGTCTTGTTGTACGTAGTATGGATCTTGGAATGAATGCATTATGGATTCCTTGTTGACGCGTGTGACGAGGGCCCCGCGTATAAATGAAGTCGTTACCACCGCCGACGCACAAGAGTATCGGAGCTTACATTGTCTGTGTGAGACTCTTTGCCTTCGCTCTGTGCTCAACAATTTCATTTTCGAGACTGATAGGAGCACCCGCCCCTACAGCACATTCGCGTGACATGGATGCAGCTATTACTCTTCCCAGCACCGAGCCCCAAGACTCCCAGAAAAGCAGCTTCTAAGCAGACCTGCAAATTCATCTCAGCGGGGACGGCGTTGTCCGTACGCTTCTGTGCATTTACCTTTTGAGAGCCTGGGCAGGATCTGCGACCTGGAAGTGTCCGAGTCATCGGAACCTTCTCGCCCGCCTCGGCCATGCGAGGGCGAGACCTCACGTATGATGTCGGGATCGATCGTGCGCTGATGTCGAGGAGACGAGATGGGTGTATGTTGGGATGAGGTGCCGCTTGCGACTATGTGAAGGGATGAGACTTGTGTGCGGCAAGAGTTGAACGTCAAAAAGCTGTGCGGTGCCGTTGATAGAGGTCCTCTAGGCGCCAAGTAGTGCATCACCAGAGCTTGCGTCCATGATGCAGCGTGCGTTCCCGATGGAACATGTGTATTCGGTGCGGTATGAGAACACCTGGTGTATGGCAACCCGCCTGCACACTGTGGGGTGATGATGACAAGGAGTCAGAGTTGCTCGCTGAGAAGGGCCTGGTGCGGCAAGGCCATGTTTGACGAGCGGCAGACGGGCTGCGCAACACGCGTTGTGCGCAAGGACTCAGAGTAACGGGGCGCTTGCCAACGCGCAGACAGCGAGGCGACGTGAGTCAAGAGTAAGTCCCGTGTGCAGTAGAGGGAGTCAGGTGAGCGCGTTATGTCGCGTCTGTCGGGGGTCGTGGTGTCAGAGTGCGACCAGTGAGGCGGACGAGGGCGGACGAGAGGGCACCGCGAGGCATTTGCCAGCCTGTCGGGCCAGATCGGACACCCGGCCCTGCCGTTGCCCTGCCGCTGCCCTGCCGCTGCCTGCCCCTTTTGCCTCGTCCGTCCGTCCCGTCCACAACGAGCCCTCGTCCTCGCCATCGAATCGCGCAACACAAATCGCGAAAATATTCTGTCTGGGCGGGTAAATGAAGTAGAGCGTCTCGAGGGGACTGTCGAGGGCCGTCGAGTCTCCTCGCAAAGGGCTTGGCGGGGGCACAGCCAAATCTCGATCGCGTACTCGGCTGCGGGCGTCTCTGGAGTAAAGTCTTGGCCGCCCCCCGACCGACCTTATCACTCCCTCCCTCCCCCGTCCACTCCTCTTTCCTCGTCGCCATCATCGTCGCCAGGACTGGCCCCGTCCACAACCACCGTCCCTCCCGCCTGCCCCGCCCTGCCCCCTGACGACTACATCCACGACTTGCTCCCCCTCCCGGCCCGCCTCACGTCATGGTCCACTTCTATCCCGTTCGTGCCATCTTAGCATCCCTCTATCTCCTGCTAACCGCTCTTTAGTTCGAGACCTCCAGTCCACACATCATCTATGCATGTCTTGGCGGCTTCGTCGTCTTTGTCCGTATGCGTCTAGCCTCGCCTCTCTGCTCGGCTAACCTCCGTTGCCTTTCAGTTCGGCATGTTCTCGCTCTTCATACGAGAAAAGGTTCGTACCCACTCTCGTACCATCGCTCTCATCGTCCCTGACATCCTCCGCAGTTGTATATCGGAGAAGCTTGCTGGGCATTCCTCTTCGGAGTAATAATCGGTGAGCGCGCATCCCTTTGTCAGGCTTCCTGTCATTGCGCCAATGTCGGAAATATCGACATGCGAACGATACGATGCTCGTTTTCGTCCGCTGCCAATGGAGCGCAGTGACTTTCCTAGGGTTCTTGGCGGCGGCGGCGGCGTCGGCACAACATCGGTCGCAGCTAGCCACCGCATATAGCCATTGACTCGCATATGCACTTCCGCTCACACCATACCTGTAGGGCCCTATGGAGCCAACATATTCGACCCACGTTCATGGGGCGACGGAAGTGAAGAAATCACGAACACCATAACGCTCGAATTTAGCCGCGTAGTCCTCGCCATAGGCGTATTCGCAATTGGCGTCGAATTGCCGAAAGCTTACATGCAACGCCATTGGAAGAGTCTATTCTTCCTTCTAGCGCCAGTCATGACATGGGTATGCCTCTCTCCTGTTCCTGCTCCGACCTGCCAAGCCGACGAGATACCCTACAGGGCTGGTTTGTGTCAGCTGGCCTCATATACGCCCTCATTCCCAATCTCAACTTCCTCTCCTCTTTGACCATCGCAGCGTGCTTGACGCCTACCGACCCAATTTTGGCCGCAGCAGTGGTCGGAGGGAAGTATGCCGACAAGCACGTACCCGCCCACCTGCGTCATCTCCTCGCAGCCGAATCAGGTTGTAATGACGGCGCCGCATTCCCGTTCCTCTACATCTCGTTATACCTCGTCATCGACAAAACCACGGGAAGAGCCGTAGAGGACTGGTTCCTCATTCTTTGGCTATGTGCGTTGCCTTTACCACGCGAGAGTTTGGCTGACCCAGCCGTCTGCAGATGAGGTTATCCTCGGAGTTGTGATAGGTTCCATACTGGGCTTCGGATTCCGGCACCTCATGAAGTTCTGCGAGCGCAACGATCTCATCGATCGACAGTCCTACGTTGCACAGTATGTGTCGCTCGCGCTCTTCACTATCGGAACTACGACGCTGCTGGGCTCGGACGACCTGCTCGCCGCGTTCGCCTGCGGCACGGCCTTCGCATGGGACGGGTTCTTCAACCGACAGACAGAGGCAGCCGTCTTCTCGTCCGTAATCGACTTGCTCTTCAACGTCGCAGCGTTCGTGTTTGTTGGCGCGTGGACGCCCTTCAATACCTTCCACGACCAGGAGCTGTCGCTGAGCGTGGGTCGGCTTATTGCCATCGCAATCCTCGTGCTCCTGCTTCGGCGACTGCCTGCGATCATTGCGCTGTACAAGTGGATACCCGACGTGAAGAACTTCCGCGAGGCTGTCTTCAGCGGCCACTTTGGTCCTATGGGCATTGGTAAGTCACATCCCTCGCTCTACGCGTGCAGCTCACTGACGCCCAACGCACGCATCAGGCGCTATCTTCATCTCGACGCTCGCGGCGGAGCAGCTGCCCAAACCCTCGCACCCGCCCCAAGGGCAGACGGAGCTCCTCGCGGCGACCATCCAGCCCATCGTCGCCTTTATGGTCGTCACGTCGATCGCGATTCATGGGCTCTCGATCCCGTTCTTCTCGCTAGGGAGGCGTGTGACGACGATGACGCGCACGTGGTCGCGCCAGCCGAGTCTTCCGGACTGGGCGATGCACACGCGCCCCGTCGTGCGCGGGCAAGACATCGTCATCAACCGCGACCCGAGCGCGATGGAGCGCGGCGAGATTGTGTCGGAGAAGGTCACAGAGGGCTCCAGCTCGTCGGCAGACGCGGAGACAGACGTCGGGAAGCGGGAGGGGCACGAGCACGAGGAGAGCGAGGACACGCGGCCGGGCTCGACGGTGCCGGAGAAAGAGGAGGCGAGAAGTGACAATGTGCCGGACGGCGACGAGCTGGTCGCAGAGTGGAAGGAGGGCCCGCATCGCATTATTGAGCGACGCGCTGGCCCTGGGGAGGAGGTGCGCACCCTATGCAGCTGCGAAGTCTACGGCATACTGATGATATTTGCACAGGTCGAAGTCGAGGTGCAACGCAACGCCTACGGCCCAGGGGAAGCCGAACGCATTACGCAGGCCTTCCGCGGGCACCACGGCAACGTGCACCGCGCCGTGGACGCGCTTCTCGGCGGCATGCGCCACGCGCCGCACGAAGCGGAGGCCAACATCGAGCATGCCGGCCAGGTCGTCCAGGAGACAGTACATCGGGCTGGCGACGCGCTCAAGGAGACTGCCGAGAGCGCCGCGCAGCACGTCTCCCCTCCAGACGACGACGGCGAGGGCGGCTGGGCATCCGACCAGAGCGACGGCGATCGCGAGCGCAAGAAACGCAAGGGCAAAAAGAAGCCCACAGGCTTCGTGCGGACCGGGCGCCGGCGGTCCAACGCGCAGCGGCCCTTCGGCCGCGCAGGACCCTCGCAGTCGCCGCCCAACATCGCTGTCGACACGACCACCGCGCACCCCATAGACCCTGCTCAGCCCCACAGCCCCCACAGCCCGCATAGCCCGCGTCGGCCCCACAGCCCACCCGCAGCCGCCGCGGCCCCCAGCACCCCGCCCGACGAACCCGCTCGCGGCCGCCCGCACCCCTCGCGCGCCGGGTCCTCGAGCTCCATGCTCCTGGGCACGCCGCAGGGCTCCGTCGCGCGGCGCGCGCGGCACCTGCGGCTCGACTCGCTGCGCGAGGGCGCGCTGCCCACGCGCTCGTCGTCGCCCGCGCGCTCCGTGCGCTGGGCGGACGAGGGCGGGTCCGGCGCGCGCACGCCGCGCGGGCCGCTGTCGCCGCCGGCGAGCCAGCCCCCGTCGGACGACGAGGACGACTCGCCGAAGGGCACAACGCCGTCGGTGCACTGGGCGCAGAGCGTCGACTCGCCGCGTCTGCAGAGCGAGGCGCCGACGCCGCCGGAGGAGGAGGGCGAGCAGAAGGAGAAGGAAAAGGAGGAGGAGAACGTGCGTCCGCCGTCGCCGATGATGATTATGCCGCGGAGCAGGTTCTGAGCGTGCTGTCGTCTGCTGTTCTCGCTATCTATCTTGGACACTGTGTTGCTTGCTCGATTTCCCGTTACCCTTATATCTTCCGACACCTGCCCCCCATCCCTTCACCTTGTAATCGTGCAGCACCTAAGGCTTTGTACATCGCATTATCTCGCATCGCATTATCGCATCTAGTGTACGTAGCGCGGAGGTCCGCAATAAAGTCGACGTCGACACTATCCTACCGGATTAGTTGAGTTACAGTAGCCATTCCATCTAGACGAATCTTCCAAGAAAGCACGATCAAAATGCCAGCCCGTTTGCAGCGATAGATGCAGGTACACGGATGCCCAATTAAATATTGATAGAATGGAACAACAGGCCTAGGTGGGTAGATATGCCGAGCGCGTGGATGGCAAGGTCCAGATGGCAAGGTCCATAAGGCAGGAGCGAGTGGGGGGTTCTTCTATAGTGGGATCAATCGTCTATGTACGTTCATTCAAACAAGAAACCAATCTAGGGTGAGAAAGAGGGAAGAAAGAAATTCTACATTGTAGGCAATTAGTCCAAATCGTTTGTGTGGCGTCGCGGGGGCATGCATGGCATCGAAGAAAGCCAGCTGAGTCAGGATATATGAGGACACGGTAGACAAGCATGTGGGCAAATGAGAAAAGCGTGGGCGGAGCATCATAGAATGTCGGGAAGGTGGGCTTAGGCGCGCGCGCCGAGTCCCAAGCCCGTCGCGGTGGCCGCCTCGACCTCGCTGAAGCCCGGCAGCGCAACCTTCTTGCGCTCCGGCTCGACGTCCATCTCGTCGCCCTCGTCCATCGCGTCCGCGTTCTCGCCGGGCGGCGACGGCATGCGCAGCGGCGCGAGCTTGATCGGCGGCGTCCCCGCGCGCGACGCGGGCACCGACGAGGAGTACGCTGCGCCGCCGCCGCCGCTGCCCGCGGGCGCAGTGGCCCGCAGCGGCGTCGTCCCGCCAGAGTGCCACCCGCGCACGGGCGGCGGCGGCGCGGCGGTGACCTGCGAGTGCGCGTGGATCGGCGTCATGCCGAACGCGACGCGGACGGAGTGCGCGAGGTGATGGTGAGGGGGCGACTTGTTGGTGGCGGGCGCTTGGGCCGAGTGGGGGTGGGTCGTCCAGGAGAGCGGGGAGGGCGCGCGCGAGCTTGTGCCGCTGCCGGCGACGATGTGGGCGGTCCCGCTGCCGGAGGCGAGCGAGTGCGGATAGCTCCCCGGGCTGCTGCCATTGCTGCTGGGCCCCGAAGAGAGCTGCGGCGTCGAGAGTGAGTGCAGGTGTGATTGTGAGAGTGCGCGCTGGTTGGAGAAGGTGTGTTGGAAAGCAGGTGCGCTAAAGTGACGGTTGAGCTCGCGTTCGAAAGGAAACTGTGAGGGTAGCGTACCTGAAGGGCTCGTATGCCAACTCGGTCGAGCTCTTGCTTTTCCTGCCCAGCAGACCCGTACTCGGGGGGCTTTCTGCAACCCCACGCGGTCCTCTCCGGAAGTACTCCTCCACGGGGCTCGCGCCCCTCGCGGGCGGCGGCAGCATGATCGGCGACGGCGCGCGCGAAGGCTGCGCCGAGTGCAAGTTGAGCGTCGACAGACCGCCTAAGAACGGACTCGTCGACGGCGTCGCGTACGGATGGGGAGGATGTGCGTTCGAGCCGGCGGCGAACACGGTGGACTGGCGAGGCGATTGCGACTCGCGCACGGCGAGCGGGAGCTCCGAGTCTGTGCTGATCGGGGACGGCGACTCATCGTGCTGCGCGGGGTGCGAGCGCGAGTGCGGGGGTGGATAAGGCTGCGCCCACGAGGCGTGCGCGCGTTTCCGGTCGCCCTCAACGACGTGGCCCGATGCGTGTGGGTGCATCGGGAACGCCTCGTGCTGCCACGCCTGCATGCCGCCGCTCAGGCGTCGCCGGTTCTGTGTGCTCGAGCGCGAATGCCGCTCGCGCTCCTCCTCCTCGCCCTCGTCGGCGTACTCCCCAAAGTAGCCGTCCTTGCCCGCGCCAAAGTACGGCGTGTTGACAGGCGATGTTGCGGCGCTCTTTGAAACGCGCCCAAAGCTGCGCAGGATCTCTGCGTGCCTCGCAGCGTGCTCGACGCGACGGAGCGCTGCGCTATGTCGCGCCTCGTACTCTGCGCGACGAACAGCTTCTTCGCGCTCGAGCGCGAACAGCTCATCAGTGGCGATGCTCGAGAGCGCGGAGAATGCAGAGTCGATGGATGCAGCTTGGGTGCGCCGTGGGACGGCGTAGATGGGTCGCGCATATGCGTCCTAAAAGGGGAGTGAGACAGAGACATTGCCCTGAGTGGCCAGGTACGCACTTCGTCGTCACTATTAGCCCTACTGCGTGCCTTTTTCTTTGGCAGCATCTCAATGCCCATATCTTCATCCCACTCCTCACCGATGGACGGTACCCTGTCCTTGTCCTTTCGGGAAGCGCCGGGATGAGATCCGGAGGCGGATGATCGGTGGTCATTGTTGTGTATCCGGGAATGGCGGGTGAGCTCGTCGGAGCGCGAGAAACGTTTCTCGCAGGTGGGGAACGTGCAGACAAAAGGCTTCTCGCCTGTATGGGTGCGTATATGCCGGGTCTGCGGGTGTGATGTCAGTGCGATGGGTATGTATGGGGAGAAGAGGGGTAGAGATAGAGATAAGGGCCCTGGGCGGACGGCGGCAATTGGAAGGAGCGCGGGCGCTGAACTAACACCGGCCGTGCGCCCAGCACAGTGGCACAGCGCTCGTGCTGGAGGAGAGAAGAGGGTAGTGCCAGCACGATACGCAGGGCGAGGGCGTGGCGGGGGGCGAGACGTGGCATGGATAGGAAGGAGACGTACCTGATGCTCGAGTCTACTGAATGCGCGACCGCATAACGGGTAGGGGCACTTGTAGGGGCGCGGTATTGGCTTCTCGTGGGGTGGTGGTGCTGTTGAGGAGTCCATGTAGGAGGCGGTGGGAGAGGGCGGGTGCGGGGGTGTATATGAGGATGGGGAGGAGGCAATGATAGAGGTCTAGAATGGAGGCGTGGGCTCGGGTCGCGGAAGGGAACGAAAAGGGCTGAGAAGGATGAGAAGGGAAGAAAGGAGCTCGTGGAAACTTCGGAGGGGAATATATAGCAGATGGAGGAGTGATGGGGGAGTGCGGGGGGCGCGGGGGGTGGGACGAGGAAGCTAGGGTCGGTGGGACGTCAGAAAAAAAAAGATGGGGAACGTGTGGGGTTTGCGAAGGGTGTGTTTAGCGGGTGGGGAGTCGAGGCTGGGGTGCAGGCGCGGGGTGGCAGGTGCGTGTGGGCGTGGCCAAGGCTGTGTGCGGGGGCTGGGAGAGGCGCAGCGGGGGGGCGGGGGCGGGGCAGGGGCCAAGAGGAGGAGGACGCAAGCAAGAGCAAGAGCAAGTGTTCCCCGCATCTGCGGTGGTCACGCCGTCACGGCGACTCCTCGGCGCCTTCCCCGCAACAGGCACCGGGCCTCACTTATCGGCCCGGCCATCGCAGAAATCTTCAAGAGTCGCCGTCGCCGCGCCGGCCTGGCGTGCGGACCCTGCGCAGGCTGCCGGTCTGCGCCGGTCTGCCACCGCCGGGCAGGCGAGGCGTTCCCCAGACCCCGCACCCGTCCACGCGCAGCCTCCTTATCGCCTCAGTCCGCGGCCACGCCGAGCACCCCGTCCTGGTCGCGCCCCCTCGCCCTCGCCCTCGCCCCAACTGCGGCGTATCCCACCGCACGGCATACTCCGTTTAGCTTTCGTCTTCTCTTACGCGCGAGCACCCTCGATGCCCCCGTAAGCGCCACCAGGAATCCCGCGAAGCTCAGGCTCACCTCCCCGCCCAACCTTCGCGCGTCCCGGCCCACCTGGGCCCCTCCTCGTCGCCGGCGACCACCGACTCCGTCACACATCCGTCCTCGCTGCTCACGGCATGCGGCCGTGTCTCCCCGCTCCGGGCGTCTTCACGACGTACCCGGCAGCAGCTCATATGTGTCCGGGTGCGCCGAGGCCTGCTACCAACGCCGCCTCACTTGCCTCTTCTCTCCTTCCACCTCGCCGTCACCCAGCTCGTCCGTCCGAGGCTCCGCGTCCCCGCGTCCATCGGTGCCCTCGTCAACATCCGCCGGGGCTCGCCTCCCGGCTGGATCTGCCTCGTCCCCCCAGATCTCCCTCCTGGCGCCCATGACGGACGTTCTCGCAAACTCCCGCCTTTCAAGCTCAGGCTCGTGATTCTATCCTTCATTGAGAAGCACTTCGCTTTGCCACAGCACATGTTCTTATCACCAGCAGCCTAACCCCATTTGCACTCGATACGCCCGTTCCTCGAGGTTATCGCGGCCGCAGTGTCCTAGATCGTGATCATGACGGAGCCATTCAATGATTACATGCCGTGTGCCGATCACTCATTGCCGGTGATCGAGACGGATGGCGCAACAACAACGACGTCGGCAACGAAGGCTACAGCCTGCTACAGCATCCTCGGATTATGACAACGCAGGCCAGAAAACGGCGTGCATTATATGACACAGCGCGCTAGCGGGTTGCACCGTCGGCATCATCAGCTCGCCTTCGTCACCCACAGGCGAGCCTTCTTCCCCACGATCTTCGACAGCGCCTCCAGCGCGTCCGCACTTGGGCGCACGTCTGTGCCATATATGCCGCCGTACACGCCCAGCACCACGACCTCGCCGCCCGTCGTCTCCAGGCGCGCCGTCGCGGTCTCGTCGGGCGCGGGCTCCGCGATCTCCACGCTGAGCCGCGCGAGCCCGACCTTGTCCCCGAGGCTCTTGAGTGCGTGCTCGATTACCGCCGCGTCAGGCGTGTCCGGCGCGAGGCGGGCGTTCGGGGGGGGGGGGGGGGGGGGGGGGGGGGGGGGGTTCGCGCGCCCGTAGTCCTCGAGCCACGCGAGCGTGACGTTGTAGCCCAGCGTGCAGCGCGTGTGGCCGGTCGCGGGCGGGAGGTCGAAGGAGAGGGGTGGCTGGGAGGCGGTGGCCTGGGTGGCGCGTCAGCGTGCGTGCGCAGGGGGACGTAGCTGTGGGATGTACTTACCATGGGTGGCTTGCTTTCGACGTGCTCGACGCAGGTCATTGTTGTAGGGTGATGTGTTTGTACGGCGAGTGCGAGTTGGCAGGCGCTGCGTCCTACCTTTATACCACTGGAGTCTGAGCCAAGCGCATTGTGCATAGTTGAGGGCTTTGCGGGACAATAAGAAGGTGAGACGGCCACAGATGTTGCGTCGGTGGCCATTTGTGCGCGCGGTGTTTACAATCCGCAATGCGTCCAAGCAAGCATGGCCCAAGAGTGGCCCAGGTCCGAGCTCGAGATGAGAGATGAATGAAGGTTTTCTACTTGAGCGATGATGGTTCCAAGCTATAGCACAGCGGAGAGGCTCGTTGGATCGAAGCAGGGGTACCGGTGGCAAGAAGAAGTCCATGAATCTCTGGCGCTTGCTGTGCTAGTGTGAGAAAGTCTACGTAATCCAGTCCACCGCTGCTGTAGTATTGGTAAGCAAGCACTGTACTCCTACACCGTCGACCACTCCTCCTGCCCATCTACATCGACAAACATGCCTCGCGCTGAAGGTCAGTGATCTGTGCTCGTCGTACGGATGAAGCTGATGCCCGTACCGCAGTTGGAACGCCAAAGTACATCGCAAACAAAATGAAGTCAAAAGGACTTCAGCGTTTGCGGTGGTACTGCCAGGTCTGCGAGAAGCAGTGCCGAGACGAAAACGGCTTCAAGATGCATGTGGCTTCCGAGTCGCATCTGCGGCAGATGCTGGTGGTGGGCGAGCACGCCGGCAAGCACATCGCGGACTTCTCCGCCACATTCCAGTCGGAATTCGTCTCCATGCTTTCCCGAAGGTGCGCAAACTGCTTTGCACTCATTGACAGGGAATTCCGACCACTCGTTTGCGCAGGTGGGGCACCAAACGTGTGAAGGCGAACAACGTCTACCAAGAGTACATCGCCGAGAAGAGCCATCTGCACATGAACGCCACGCGCTGGGTCACGCTCACCGAGTTCATCAAGCACCTCGGGCGCGCAGGCATCGCGCACGTCGACGACACGGAGAAGGGCTGGTTCATCGCGTGGATCGACAACAGCCCCAAGGCGCTCGCGCGCCAGGAGGCGTCCATGAAGAAGGAGCGCTCCACGATGAACGACGAGCAGCGCGAGCGGCTGCTCATCGCGGACCAGATCGAGCGCGCGCAGAAGGAGAGCGAGGACAAGGGGGAGGGCCCGTCGACGTCGGGGGAGGCGCCGCCGTTGGAGGAGGGGCTGAAGCGGGACGAGGGGGAGAAGGTCAAGCTGTCGTTTGCGGCGAAGCCCATGGCGCCGGCACCACTGAAGCTCAACCCGCTGAAGCCGGCCGGCAATCCGTTGAAGCGGCCGAACGTCTTCAAGCAGGCCGCCGCCGCCGCCTCTTCGTCGCAACCATCGACCACGGCGAAGCGGAAGGACGCGCCGGTCACAGCCGCCGAGAGGCTTATGCAGGAGGAGCAGGAGCGAAAGCGACGGCGGATGGAGAGAGACGGTGGCGCTGCAAGGTGATGTCCTTGCATTCATGGTTTCCTTCGATCATTGTATTCGTTTGTACCCTACACATTGACTTTGTTTACCCCAAACCGCGATGGCAGCGAGCCTGAGTTATAGATCTAGAATGGCCTTCAATATCTGTGCTTGGTCCTCGCCTAAGACCTCGTCTGATGTAGCACGTCCATCGTCAAATCTTCCTCGAAGCATCCCACGCATGCATTCCGGCCAGTCGATGACAGGTACTGTCTCTCCTAGTGCCGACCACGGCTGAATTGCGAATGAAGGCTGGGACAGGAGGCCCGCATGCAAGAGATGATCGGTAGGTCTTCACGAACTAGAGATTTTGAGCATTGCTTCACTGTGGGGATCGTGTTCAACCGGAAGCCTGCTACCTAGGGTTTTTCAACCCAGAATAATAAAGTTTTTTTTCAGCTCACTCACTCAATGATGACGGGCTCTCGTTGAGCGGAGCTGGGGTTGCCTCATCAAATCGCTTGCTATCAAGCACTCGCAAAAAAATCCATACCCTTCTTCAGCCCGAGCATACTGATCTGTGACTATGCGGCTTTGATTTGCCGACTCGGAGCGGGTACACCACGGTCGTGAAAGTAAGGCCGACTGTATCGAATGAGCCGCGGCATTACATAGCTGGGAGCTGCTCGAGAAGCCGCACTGAATGAACTTAATGAAAAGGATTTCGCGCCGCGAGAGCTCGTCTTGTGATGTCGGTTCCTTCCCCGCGCTCGTAGAGGTGAGGTTTCCCGGAGGCGGGTCCGCGTATGTCCAGAATACTTAGCATGACGACCCGGACTTCGCGTCGAGAGCGCTTGCCCCTGCAGTGCGCTGGCTGAGAGACCATGATATGCAAGAGCATATGCCACAAGACGTGCACCTGTGTCGGCGTGAGAAAGCCGCCTCATCGGGCCCGCCCTGGGCTCGCCGCATTCACAACATTGTAACGAACTTCAACTGTCTCGTTCTTTACACGCTCATTCATCCTAGCTATCTCATGAAGAAGGCACCTGTTGTCGTGCTTGACAACGGCGCTTTCACCGTCAAGTTCGGCTTGAGCAATGCTTCGAAGGACGTGAGGTAGGTGAGCACCGCGACTCTGTCATACCACCTCGCACGGTCTTTATAGTCACTGCAGAGTAATTCCCAATGCTATCATACGCTCCAAAGGGGACAAGACTACATACTTCGGCCAAGATTTCGCAGAATGTCGCGACTTCTCATCATTGAATTATCGTCTGCCATTCGAGAAGGCACGCGCATATAGCAAACCATCCAATACTCGATCATGCTTATCGTCAAGATTTAGGGATACGTAGTAGATTGGGACGCGCAGAAGGCCATTTGGGATGGTATATTCACGGAAGAAACACTTGGTGTACGTGCTCCTCTCGTGTGGACCTGAACGAAACGCTCACATACGGACTAGGTCGACACGGCCGAGACATCTCTGTTGATTACAGAGCCGTACTTCAACCTTCCAAATCTTCAAGAGGTGTACGACCAATTTGTTTTCGAGGAATATGAGTTTCAGGCGTACCACCGCGCGACGCGTGAGTCTGTTATTCAGCAGCCATGACCTACGCTGACATTTCAGTCAGCGGCATCGCTCATTCCATATGGTCAGCTGTTTGGGAAGCCTAGCCAAGTGCAGCCCGAGTGCATGATTGTCGTGGACTCGGGCTTCAGCTTCACCCATATAGTCCCGATCATGGAAGGTGAGATTGTCTGGTCTGCCGTCAAAAGGTATTTACTGCGGAGCTGTTAGATACCATTCATTGATTGTCGGGGCGTCCTTAGAATCGACGTTGGAGGAAAGCTCCTCACCAATCACCTGAAAGAACTGGTCTCATTTCGCCAGTGGAATATGATGGACGAGACGTACATCATGAACAGCGTCAAGGAGACCTGCTGCTATGTGACTACGCAGTTCTCAGCAGACCTGGAGACTTGTCGGTGCGTAATCTGCTCTCCCTGTATCATCCAGGATCACTGAGTCTGAGGTTAGGTACAAGACAAAAGACAACCCCATCTTGCAAGAGTATATACTCCCTGACTTCTCGCTGAACAAGCAGGGCAAAGTAAGGCAGCCAGATGAGATGACGCTCGAATCCGACCAAATACTACACATGGGCAACGAACGATTCTCTGTGCCGGAAATTCTTTTCAGGCCTGATGACATCGGTGAGCCCGTCCTAGATCACCCGCCATGACCTCACTGACTTGCTGTGCGTTGTCAGGATTACACCAAGCTGGTCTAGCAGAAAGCATAGCTGCGAGCATTGCCCTTCTTCCAGACGACCTTCAGGGCATGTTTTGGGCTAACATTGGCCTTATTGGCGGCAACACTAAGTTCCCTGGATTTGCGATCAGACTGTAAGTCCGCGCAGATTATCCGGTTCTCAAGTTGCTGAGTGTACACCAGCCTTTCCGACTTGCGACCTCTTGCACCTGTGGAATGTGAAGTCGTGGTATATGAGTCTAAAGAGTGCGTACCTGTTGTATGGCTCGCTTCATCGTATACTGATCAGCTAGCTGCTCACACAGTGCTGTTCTCGAGGCGTATCGTGGCGCTGTCTCTCTTGCGAAGCAGTCCGGCTTCGCAAATCATGTCGTCACGCGGGAGGAATACTTGGAGGGCGGAAGCAACGCATGTCGGAGAAAGTTCAAGGACTGGCGGACCGCACAGAGCTCTCACAAAGAAGATGCGGCGAGGCCCAAGGCAAGTATGGTCCGAGAAGAGGAGCGAGCTGCGACTCCTGCAGCTAAGGTCAAGCAGCCTGTTAAGACGCGAACACGAACAGTATCAGCTGTGAAGCGCAGGTAGAGCGTCTTTCGTGCGGCTCGATATCCTTGTTCTGTTGTGGAGCAGGTGGTCAACGTATGGGCGCCGAACAAGCAGAATCCTTGGGATCCTTGGAAGCGGTGTCCGCGTGCGCCTGCCATGAACAACAACAGGAACGCTCAACGATTGGGAGAGTGCATGCATCGGGACCGATTGATGCGATTTTGAGCGTGTTTGTGTATATAGTACTTGAGCTTCCGGGCAGTGTTGTCGCGGTGCTTGGGAACATTCCCTGCGTGCACCTTACGCTTGTACTTTGCCGTTGTTACCTGAGTTCTGCGAGACAATGGAAGCTGCTTGTATCCTTTGGAGGACAAAGGTGAGGACACCCGACAAAGATCTGCGGGTAAAGAAAACCCGGACGCGTGTAAGGGGTGCGGACGCGTCTTGAAAATTACGTTCACCCTCAAAAGCAGTGGCGATACTCTTGTGTCCGACTCTCTTCCTTCCTCTCTGATACCCCCTGCCTATACCTTCGCGCGGTATATCAGTACGACACACTGAGTTACCTGAGAAACGGAAATACTGACAATCGCGCACATAGATGGATCCTCAGGCGCTCTCTCATCTATTCGCAACAACCCTCGACCCCAATCCGAATGTCCGAAAATCCGGAGAGCTAGAGATCCGGAAGGTGCGTGGGCTTGTGCCCATCTTTATGCACTCCTCAGCTGTTGTCTGTAGGTGGGCAACCAGGAGGGCATCATCGCCGCCCTGCTTCAGATCATCGCGTCGGATAGCGTCGACCTGTGCGTGCTGAACGCGTGTTTTTTGCTTCCATGTCTGACGCTTTTTCAGGGCTATTCGCCAGGCGTGCTCGGTATACGTCAAAAACCGCGTTGCGACGACGTATCATCTTGATCCTGCGCTTACTCCTCCTGAGCCAAAGACGATCACGATCTCGGACCGCGTCGCGCTAAAGTCACTCATCCTCCCTCTGCTTGCAGCGTCACCCTCTCGTAGCATCACTGTGCAGCTCTCCAGCACTCTCAAGACTCTCATCTCGTATGACTTCCCTGCGGACTGGCCCGAGCTCATGGGTGGCGCGAAGCAGCTCCTGGGAAGCAGCAACATTCGCGAAGTCGGCGCTGGCACAGTCGTGGTGCTTGAAATGGTTCGCGCGTTCCGGTGTGTTATATCGTCCAATTATTCCCTGCGACGCGTGTGATAGAGTGTCTGATCGCTCCTAGCTTCCGCCGAAAGAGCGATGAGCTTCTCGTGATCGTCGAGGAGCTGTTCCCGACCCTCGTTCACATCGCCACCCAGCTGCTTACGACACCACCGGCGGGTGCAGAGCAGGAAATCCCCGCGATACTGCACTTCATCCTGAAGACATATAAGTCCTCGATCGTCCTGAATCTGAGCAAGCACCAACAGAGCCCGGAGAGCCTCGTGCCATGGGGCAGACTGCTGTTCCAAGTCATAAATCTGCAAATCCCGGTAGAAGCTGTGCCTCAGGATGAAGATGAGCGCGAGCGCAGTGAGTGGTGGAAGGCTAAGAAGTGGGCGTATGGGGTCCTCGGACGACTCTTCCATCGGTGCGCACGTAGGAAAGTCTTCAAGGCGATCGATGCTTACCCGTTTTGTCAGCTTTGGCAACCCATCCCAACTTCCCAGCACCATGAAAGACCACTATGGCGCCTTCGCGCAGCACTTTGTGACCAGTTTCGCACCGGAGATCTTCAAAGTGTACCTGGGTCAGGTAGACCTGTACGTTTCGGGTCAGGCGTGGCTTTCGAAGAAGTGTCAATTCCAAATTCTCTCATTTTTCACCGAGTGGTATGTCCTCGACCAAGAAGTTCATCCCGCAGTCACTGACCTCATCTCGTAGCGTGAAGCCGAAGTCGACATGGGCTCTTCTCAAGCCTCACTTTGAGACCCTCGTGGCCAAATTTGTGTTCCCTAACCTTTCTTTCACTGCCGCTAAGCAGGAGCTGTGGGACTCGGACCCGGTCGAATACTTGCGTGTGTCTATAGGTGGGTTCACAAATGGGGTTCTTTGGCCAGTTGTTGAGTTTCTTTGCAGATGAGTTTGAGGACTATTCCTCACCGGTGGCAGGCGCGACAAGCTTCCTCTTCCAGCTCGTCAGCAGCCGGACACAGACGGCGTTCATGCCTATCTTGCATTTCGTGCATCAAGTTCTAGCTTCGTGAGTGTCCTAAGTACCCTGCGTTCCGCACCAGACTTACTCTGCCGTGAAGCAACCCGACACCACCCCAGCGGTTTGGTGCCCTGAACATGATCGCTGCTCTCGGTCCGTTCATCATGCGTCATCCGGATGTCAAGATCAACATAGAGGACTTCGCGATGCAGCATGTATTGCCAGAATTTAAAAGCTCCCACGCCTATCTGCGGGCCATTGTATGTAATCATGCATCACTTCGCCGATTCAAGCTAACACATTGGGTTGCAGGCGGCTGAGGTTATCGGCACGTTTGAGAGGAATAAGATTACTTGGAATAATGAAGCTGTAAGGTTGAACGACACCTTCGCTCGCCTTGACCGTTGACACCTCCCACAGAACCTGAGCGCTGTTGTCAGCGCCGTGGCTACAAATTTGGATGACACCGAGCTACCTGTGCGCGTCCAGGCGGCTCTGGCGCTGACGGAGATGGTGGCTTCTCACGAATCAGGTAGCGCGTCTTCGTCGTGACAAAGACCCGTTTATTGATAATCTCGATAGTGAAAGCAGCCGTTGCGCCACAAGTCGGCAAGGTCATTCAGGGTAAGCCCCACCCCATGGACGTGGTGGAGGTAGAGCTCATGAGATGGATAGATTTGTTGAAGTTGTCTGACGAGACCGACTTGGACATTTTGAACTCAAGCATGGAAACTATGGTCGAGGCTTTCCAGGCGGAGTTGCTGCCCGTCGCTGCGCAATTGACTAGCCGCCTCGTGAGTCTAGTCTGGATCATTCTAACAATGTCTCATGCTGCTGTGGCAGTGCGAGTCCTACCTCCGGCTGGCGCGTGAGTGCCTCGCGCAGGAGGAAAAGCCCAACGGCGGAGACCTCGAATCGGCGATGGAGTCCGATGGGGAGGACGATAAGTCTTTCGCGGCCATGGGTGTGGCAAAGACAATCGGCACAGTAAGAGGAACAGTTATATCGTTGGTACTTCTTGCTCAAGTGGCGTATAGATCATCGACTCTGTTGACTCTTCTCCGGAAATCCTCGCCCAAGTCCAGGAAGTCGTCATCCCCATCATCGCTTTCACACTCGAGCACAAGATTTTAGGTTGGTCGAGAGATGTGCATTTTTCCGACATGTTGGGTGCTGACAAGCTACTCTAGACCTTTTTGACAACGCGTACGCCCTGGTCGACAGCTTGACATTCAAGACACGGGCCATCTCCCCAAACATGTGGCCCGTGTTCGAGCACACGTACAGGTTGTTCAAGTCCGATGCTGTTGACTTCCTGGATGGTATGAATGCCCAGCATACTGTTCCTTCATATCTAACTGCCAAAAACTCTCAGAAATGTTGCCTGCGCTCGACAACTTCGTTTCTTACGGCACCGAAATGTTCAAGACTCGCGCTGACTATAGGCAGATGATCGCCGATATCTACACGACGTCTATGACTAGCGATCACCTCGGAGAAGCTGATCGGGTACACGGATCGAGTCTTGCGGAGTCCCTCCTTCTGAACCTTCGAGGCCACATCGATGATGTGAGTGCTCCCCAGTCATATATGATTCATAATCTCATCAACAGCAAACTGCAGCTCCTACCTTCAATCATCAAAACAGCCGTCGACTACATTGATTCTGCTGAGACGTCTTCCTTGCGCCTCGCTAATCTGGAGGTCCTCATCAACGCCGTACTCTACAACCCAGCTGCTGCATTGCAGCTCATGGAGCAGTACCGGGCCGGAACTTCCCGCCTTTTCTTCGACAAGTGGTTTGCGGCTATTGAGAAGGATATGGGCTTACCGCGGGTCCACGACAAGAAGCTCACTATCGTCGCGTTGTGTGCATGCATGGACATCGACCCCAGCGCAATTCCGGAGCCCCTTCGGGCCGCTTGGCATGGAATCGTTGCTGGTGCACTGAAGGTTCTGAAAGACTTGCCGCGGGCTGTCGCAGGTACGTCGTGGGCATGGAAAATCTATGGTGCTGGCCGCCAACGTGCGACATACTCCAGCCCGGGATACCCTCAAGGATGTTCATCAAGAAGACGCGGAGGAGGACGAAGACGAAGACGACGAAGACGGTAGATTCTTGAACCTTGAGGATGATGACGGTGAGCGCCAGAATTTCGTAATCTTCGTTGAGGATGCTTAATGTCCTGCCAGGTGACGTCTGGGACGAGGACTCTGCATATCTCGAACTCCTCGCAAAAGAGGTACGTCCACTTTCTCGTCGAGATGATACGTGCACCTTACAATCAGCCACAGGGCGAGCGTCTTAGAGACAAGTCCGAGAAGACGACCATTGATGGAGACGATGAATCAGAGTCGTCGGACGACTCTGAGATTGACGAGGATCTCGGATACATCAGCGCCCTCGAGAAAGTCGATCCCTACGTCACTTTCAAGCAGGCCTTAACGAGTGAGAGTTTTCTTACGCTGCCCCACGGACCTACTAAGCTCTACTGTATTAGACCTGCAAACGAAAGATCCTGCCATCTACCAGGCAGGGACGACGGCGCTGAATGTCGAGCAGCAAACGATGCTCATGGAGGTGATGCGGATTGCGGAGTCTCACACCGTTGAGAGCCAGTGATCACAGGACAGGTTTTATACTTTTCATCTCGTCGCACGACTTTCTTGCTTTCCTCGGTCGAGTGCTTTGTCCATGGATTCACAATACAGCGTGGCGCAGCATTTTGCATGTCTACTCTCGCAAATTCAGAAGGATCCGCGTGCTGACTGCCTTCTAGCGCCTTGCTGCACGATGATTCTGAACGGTGCACCATGGTTTTCTTCCCTGTATACCGGCTTCGACGAACGTGCTGCTCTGATGGTTGTCGCTCCCTCATATAGTCCCACTACGTATGTCGGCATACATCCTCCGCATCCTCACACGGACGCCCTCCTCCACCGGAAAACGATGGCTTCACCCGTCGGCATCCCTGTGTCATCGTCCGCTCTCCCTGCGTCCGCCGAACGGGCCACGGGGCGTCGACGCCGTCGTGAGTTGCGAGGCGCCTGCATGTGATGTGCGCGTCTTTGCGGAGCGGAGATCCGTTGCTGCTTCATTCCGGCCGCTGTAACGATAGGTCAAGGCAAACCCCGCCCCGCTGTAACGATAGGTCAAGGAAACCCCGCCCCAGGCTATGCGCGGCCCTCGCCGCAACTCTGCTGTCGCGGATTCAAGACTGGGGACACGAAGCCAGTGACGCGCAAGCTGAGTACCGGAGGGCAACGCCCAAGCGCCTCCGACGCGACTTCTCCGCCCCGCTGCATATGCGGCGACATCAGCCCCATATTAACGCATGGCCCAGGCGTCTCCGTCGGCCGTCTCGAGCAGCTAAGTGCTCCGGTGACTATGCACCACACGTTCGAGCTCGGGCCCATCTGGCCGCCTCGTTTGCCTATAAAGCACCCTCGGGAGAGCTGTCAGTTTTTGTCAGGTCACCCAACCTTCTCACCCAACTTCACCAACCGTTATTTCCTCGTCGCTATGCGTTTTGTCTCCTTCCTTGCTGCGGCGCTCGCTTTCTCCGGCGTCGCGCATGCTACCTTCCAGTGCGATGACAAGAAGGTCCTCAAGCAGACCTACGTCGGCGAGAACCAGGATGTTAGCGTGGAGTACGTGCACTGCTCAAACGCGATTCGTCCCGTCCACGATAGAATTGCCGTGCGCGGACTCCAAGAACGCCAGACTGACGTCTGCGGCGCCACATGTGCGTACTGAAAGGTCCGAATATCCGAATAGGTACTCACTTGAAACAACACCAGGCGCCACGAATTGCTTCACGCCATCTGGCGGGGGTCCCGACCCGAATCAATGTGCAGTCATCGCGGATGCCCTTCTTTACGACAGCCAGAATATTGGTACGTTTTCTTGAGTGCTCAAAGTCGCTCTTTGAAGACTGAAGTGGACGATGATGCCCGCAGGCGCGCTCTTCAATCTGGATCCGGCAGTATGGTATTCTACTTCATATAAAAGGTTGCACACTGATCGGGAGAAACAGGTCAATACGTCCGTGATTACGATGCAGTACCAGAGCTGCAAGACCTTTATTGTCAACCAGACGAACTCGACCTTGCAGTATTGCCGCACTGACTGGGTACGCTCCATTTATCCTATGCCCGCTTCTTTTTGATTTTACGAACTACCATGCAGTCGTCTCTCGTGAACTGGCTGGCGACGGATTGTCAGTCCACTCAAAATGCGCACGGCGGAAACTGCGTCGCGTCGGACCAGAGGTGGTTTGTGCAGGTCCAGCATTCTTAAGCTTATGGAGCATGGGCATCCCCCACTCGAAGCGGCACGCGGACTGGCTTAACAAGTTATATGGACATCGCTTTCTTGAGTTACTGTACGGACTCAGCGTATCTACATAGTTCCGACTATATAGCTCCGACTCTACTAGTACTCGACTCTAAATCTATGTTGACCAATGTCACCTTGGTCAAGTTGAAGCTCTCATCTGCCGCGGCGAAATTTGTCACCTCCCAGGAGTCACAATCTCAGCAAATATTCGGCGACGACACCAGTTCTGGCGGAGCGGGCGGGCGTTGCGATGATTTCAGGGTTCAGCCCGGCCATGCTGAAGGTGTTCATGGGCGACGAGGACGTAGAGGCAGAGGCAGAGTCTGAGGATGGGACGACAACAACTCGATTGCAGTTCAACCCGGTCAGTGTGATGAAGCGGGCGCTTGGGGTAGAGAGTTTCGACGGGTTGGTGGTCTTGGACTGACGTACTGTATCAATAGCAGATTTACATACCCATTCCCTGTAACAATACTGCAATAACCACTCTTCTTCCAGGCACGCCTGTCTGCGAATGCGAACTTCGGACTAGCTTGGGGCACAATTGCTACTGATACAGGTGACACTCCTGACCGGACGTTGTCAGCACACGCTGCCGGGAGACAGGCGGACAGCATACCTTTCCAGCGATAGCACTTCGTCAGGAAACCTCAGCGAATCAATGCAAACTTTCCCCTCGCGCAGGTCCGTCCACACATCTGCAGGAAGCGGAAACTCCGGGACGCTCAGGTGCTGCACCTCGACACTGTTCAAACACTCGTCGTCGTCCTGATCTCGGTGCGCTTGCTTGTATGCCGCATCCATCAACTGCTCCACCCGCTCCAAGGCGTCATCCGTCAGCGCGAAAACAAGCGACGATTTGTGCACCTGGTCCACGAGTAACCTGGTGCCAAGTGTCATCCACTGGTGACAGTCGGGCCACGGGAACATTGTGTCGGTTCGCAGAGTTGCGGCCGGTGCAGGACCATTGGTGGCATGGGGGAAGATGGGAACAGATGGACTGGCGGTGGACAAAGAGCTGTTGCTGGGCTGTGCTGGGGACACATAATTGACGACGAGCTCCTGGACGAGTTCTCCCTCTTCGTTGTTGTAAAAGGTAGAGCTGGTCACTAGGCCCACGTAACGCTTCGTCGGGAAGGACTCCACCAAATGGATGGCAAAAGGGCACTGCACAGAGATTGCTGTCTTGGACAGGGCAAAGGCGATGTACGTGCCGGGCTCAATTCCCGAAGCCAGTGCGGCAGAGGCGTAAACGGCCGCGGACGTGTCAACGGTGTGCGAGAAAGTCTCAGCAGCGGAAAGCGGGGGGTCGGGAATGCTGCCATGCCTGCCCAAGGGCCTACGCACGGGGGTGGAGTTTGACCCAGCGGCGGGGTGTCGAGGACCAACAGCCGCAACTGGTGAACGGGGAGAGATGACGGACCACGCGGGTCCGTTGAAGCTCGGAGAGAGGGCCATGGGAGTGGACATAATGGAATGGGAGGGAGTTGGTACTGGGTGGGGGCCTTTGGTTCCAGTTGCGCATCCTTTTTAAAGGGCCCAGTGTGGCCGGCCGGGATGTTGCATGCATGTGTACCACGCCATTGTCCGCTCGAAGTAGTACGGATCCAACACACTGTCAGAGCCAGCAATGCTGGACATTAGTAAGAAAAAGACGGCCACACACGCGCGGGCTGAGACGCTTTGCAGTCTGACTGTCTAAGGACGCTCAAAAGATCAGCACACGTGCCAGGAGAATCTTCGAAGGAAAGCGAAGACGACATAGATTGAAGTGACGCTTGCTAAATTCCTGACATCAGTCGTGGAAGAACCTGTCCACTTCGTACCCATGCTTGCGGTACGCGCGCCACATGGTATCGACCTGCTTCACCATCCCCCAGATACGCTCCCTGTTCCTCATCGAAGCGTTCGATCTCGCTAAGCATGCTTTGACGAAGGGCCCATACTGGAAATCGGGGGAGTCGAAGGGACCGCGCGTGCCGGTGAAATGCTGCGTGTTCTCGGATGAAATCCACTTCGCCGCAGCGAAATGGCATCGCTCAACCTCCATAGAGACAGAGGGCAAGGGGAGAATCCAGTGCAGTGGGCCATGTGGGGAGACGACTCTATATCGGAAGAAGCGATTGACAACGTCCGGGCTCGAAATGACTGCCCGCACCGACTTGGAGGTCGCAGAAAGCGCCTTGAAGCCGGCAAAATGCAGGTGATCGACGATGGTTAGTAAGAGTTCATGAGGGATGCGAAGAAGAGTCGGTTGTTGCAAGAAGTCGGATGGTTCGACCGGATAAGAGGTAAATATTGACGGAATCCGCGAAGGAGGTTCAGGCCATCTGTTGCAGCGGATACGTCAGACGCACTGCCACAGCGCAGTTGAAGCTTACACATCCGGTCTCATGAATCTCCAGCCTATGAAGGGCTTTATTGGACAAAAATCAGAGCGAGAGAGAGCCTTACCCGGGATAACCACGGTTCTTTCGAGATCACGCGTGAAATCAAAGTCTCACCCATTATCTCGGCCCGTCCTCTATGATCTCGACGCGTCCTGGATGATCCTGACCAAATCCTGACGCATCCCGGATGATCCTGACGCGTCCCGGATGATATTGACGCGTCCCGAAAGACCGGTCATGATACAGAATGATACTAAGGCCAACGCCAGGATCCCGACTGACCACTGTATATCCTGTACCGTCCCGTCTCGGGCTGTCCCGAGCCGTCACTACCTACGACGAGTGACCATGGCTGACCATGGGCTGTCCTGAAGGCTCATCAAGGACGGTCAATGGTCACCAATGTGATCCTTGACCACACACATTTTAGTGTATATTGATTGATGAGCAGCTCATGATCTGCCGGGATATGGCAGGCTGACTCGAGACAACCCAGGACCATGGAGGAGCATGGGTTTTCAGCTCAGCATGACAACCCAGGAGCACGAGTGCACATCACAATTCACGGAGGAACACTCATTATATGTGATGATATACAATGGTCCACAGTGACGGAGACATATCACTGGGGTCAGCTACAGATAATCAATGAACATCAAGGATACTCCGGGACAATGCATGACAAGTCGGGACAAGGCAGGACAAGTCGGGACAGGGCAGGACAAGGCAGGATAAGGCGTGAGACGGCGGGACAGACGCATACTCTTTGCGTGCGCCTCTTCGCGCATTGATTTTTGTCCAGTACAGCCCGTCATACCAGCCCCTCAAGTCTCGGACGACGGCAGGCATCAAATCCTTCGCTCGCAGACCCGCCTCAAGTGCGTGGGAGGTATGTGTCACACCTGGCCGCATAGTGCCAAGTACAGAGTCCTGGAACTGATTGAGCGTTTTGTGCATTCCTGCATAGCGAAGGCCAAGAAGTAATCCCCATCCTTCAACTGAAGGTTGATCAGCGCATGAGTTACCACGAAATCGTCGAGCATAGACGTACCGACTTGGCCCTTTCTAGAATTGACAAGCTCATAAAATTCTCCAGCGAACGACAGCCCATTTCTTGACCGACCGGATACGCGCAGCCAGGCTTCTAAGCATCGGTAGCACCCTTCGTGGACAGCGAAGTTGGGCCGCCCAGATGTCGCAGTTTCTCGATCTACCTCTTGCTCTTCCCCGTCGGCTCCAGTGACATATTGCGTCTCGAATCGTCCAGACGAGCCATCACCGACAAGTCGCACCTGGACCTCTTTTCCGTTAGGGAAGTGTGCCACGCCTGTCTCCGGATCGCGTCGGAATGGCGCATCGCTGTCCTCGTTGAAATGCCCAACAGCGATAGACCTCTCGAAACCCGGCCAGTCGCCGTCGGGAAACCAGTCCGGGCGCTCGGAGTAAGTGAGGTTGTCCTTGTCCGCGACAGCGAGGCGCAGGGCATCGACGAGGGCGGCGGTGATCTCGTCTGAAGGTAGATTAATCGTCATGTTCTCGGCCATAGCCCGCGCGGTCGGGTCGATGTCGTTCTCGAAGAGGAGGACAGTCGGCCCTTGCCCAGGGCGAATGGCGCAGAGCAAGCAGAGTTCGTCCCAAACGCCCATCTTGGTTGGGGTAAAGCCGCGACGGGGGCGAGTCGATTGACGAAGTCTTTCCCTTTAATACACGAAGAATTTAGCGAGGACAAATCGGCAAACGCAACCTATCATATATGATACATCACCGTGGCTGAAACCGCCAGTACAGAGACGTAAATATCGGTTATGAAAGGTAGGTGACCTTGAGCGCCGTGTAATCTAAGCTCAATTAGTCTCCAAAATCCGAGCAATACTGCGAACCAAGCCAATAAGCGGCTCAGTTTGGAGACTGAGACGCCCCTCGGGCAGCGCCTTCAGGTCCACCTCGTGGTTCCAAGCATGTTAGAGGCGATCTCCACCCTAGATGTCAACATAGATGCCAAAGATACCGAAGGCAGTCGATGAGCATAAGGCTTGCACATTCCGGTCTGCCTCAGCAAAGGTCTCCTGAATCGAGCCATCGTCGACAGGCTGGTTTAGGCTGATGAGTCATTGAAAACAGAGCAAATTGATACACGACAGCAAAAACGCACGATTGAACGCAACAGATCCAGATCCCTACCGCAAATCACAGCCCACCCGCCTATCCCTCGCCCAAAATGCTCCTCGCCCACACCGCATCGCCCATGAGCCTCTCCGCGAAAAAGTCGCCCATCACCTCGTCCAGCCGCGCAAGTGTCGCTGCGTCCTCCGAGAGGCGCGAATCTAACGGCACTGGGTGCACAGACGGCGGCTGCAAGACCTTCAGTGCGTCCACAACGGCCTTCCCAAGGCCACCCTCTTCGCCGGGCATGCACTCCGCACCGACGACACGGGCCCCACCCGCCTCGACGAGGCCCTTGCGCACGGCCTCCTTGCCAATGCCGACGAGCCCGCAGATTGCGCCGGCGCGCGTGCCGCGACTCTTGTCGGGCGAGAGCAGTGCGAGGAGGAGTGTCTTCATTATGCGCGGCGAGAGGGAAGGGTACGTCGTGGAGTGCTCTGTGAGGATGTGGGAGAGGATGGATGCGGCCATTGTCTGGAGGTGCGCGCTCTGCGAAGGTGGGAGGGAGGAGTAAAGAAGGGTCGAAAGGACAGGGGGTAATAGTTGATGAAGCTATAAGTGGCCTTCAGTATACGCTATCGGTCGGTCGAGGATGGCTAATAACTCACGTATGGCTCCACAAATAGCGTAGTATTTTCAAGCAGCGCGGCGATGACGTCGAGGAGGATTTCAAGCACTCGACCGTCATTCTCGCCCTGTGCACCGTCTTTCAGCGCGCCAACGACGCCTTCGCCTACCCACCGCACAAGGTACGGCAACAGCGCTTGCAATCCCGCGTCGTGGCGCAGACTTGCCAGCGCCGCCGTGCGCTTCGTGGGATCAACCGCGTTTGGCGGCAGAAGAGACGTCGTCAAGCGTGTGTAATAAAGCTGCAATTCGCGCGACAGGACCTGCTTGACCAGTGCGGCCTGCTGCTGCTGCCGCTTGTCCGGCGTCGTGGCCGCGTTCGGTACGAGCGTCGATGTAGCGCCGCCCGTGGGCTGCTGGTCCTCGCGTGGGACTGCGGGAGGATTCTCCGGGATCAGTGGCTGCACGCCCTCCACCGCAAGCCAGTGTGCGGTCCACCGGACGCCCGGCGGAAGGGTAATCTTCTCCTCTTTGAGGACGCGGTCAAAATCAATCTCTTCGTCCTCGACGAAAAAGACAGTGCCGGCGGACGCAAGCTGTGGGAAGGGCAGCGCGCGGCGGAATGTAGGAGTGTTGTGCTGGGAGTGCCCATAGAGCGGCTCGATATTGAGCACGCGCAAAGCGTTGTCAATATCTGCGGTGGTGAGCGTTGTGCGCCGCGCGTGTCGCATGAAGCGGGAGGCTTCCTGGGTTGAGTAAGTCGTGGACGCGTCGGGCGAGATGAGGCGGGCATACCTCGACGACTTGGTGAATGCGGTATTCGACATCACTGGCTAAGGCAGAGGCAACAGCATCGGGGAAGCTTGTAATACCCAGGCCATCTGCTACGTCCTAAGATTGCGTGCTCAGATCAATGGAACCTTTCAACAACGGTAAGAGACGCGGTTTACCTTGATGGACTCGGCCTTGTACAGGCCGCCAGACGGCCCGGCCGTTGGTTTTGAAGACTTGGCCTTGCTCATAGTGATATAGCTATGGCACAAGACGCACGTCCGACATGAGCAGGGCTGGTGAAGGAGAAGGTTAACCGTGACCGTGAAAGCGCGAGGACAGCGGCGCGACATGCTGACTAATCATCTCTCCAGCCCAGCCTACGACCATGACCATGTCTTCCTCCGCTCACCCTGCTGAGCCCCCACCACTGGCCAGTCGACGCCGAAGCCTGTCTAAGTTGATGAGCGAGAAAGCTAAGGGCAAACAGCGCGCTGTCGATCCGCAGCCACCAGAGCCTGCGGCGCCGCTGTCGCGTGAGCTCATGGTGCGCTTCACGGAGGGTATTCCGGACCTCGTCCTGCACGTTGGCGAAAAGGACTCTGTGCGAGACGTGAAATCCAGCGTATGCCTACTATTCCTACGGCTTTCCCTCGTTGTTGATTGCTTGTGATGCCAGATTCGCACCGCACGGTCTCAGCTGCACAACAGGCGCCTTAGACTTATCCACTCCGGCCGCCTTTTGACGGACGGTACATTCCTCTACTCATGGTTGACGTCGCTGGAGGAGCGCCAGCGCCGAGCCAACGCGAAAGACGCGCGCTCTGCCGACGGGGAAGGCGCGCCTACGAGCGGAGATGCTGCGGTCGTTCCAGCTGCGGCGGCGAGCAGCATGGCGTTCTTGCATTGCTCAGTCGGCCCTCAGTTCTCCGATGGCGAGATCGATGAGGAGACGAAGACACAGGTACGTCGGCCCCTTTTTCGCAGAGCTCAAGATTCACGAACACGTGCTGCAGACCACCCAGATCAAGCCCCTGCGAGGCTTCGACCGGCTCGCTGCTGCAGGATTCTCAGAGGCGGACATCTCCAACTTCCGTAGGCAATTTCATTCACAGTCGGCGGCGGACTACCTTTCGCAAGGGGATTTTGACAATGATGAAGAATGTGAGTGATCCTACAAGGCGGATACTGCCTACATATTCACCTTCTTCCATCACCTCAAGACGAAGAGCATGCCCGCGCTCTAGAGGAGCAGTGGATCGATTCTATTGACAGCGCAGGGACCGCGTCGCTGTCTCGCGGCGACCCGTCGTCGTCAGCCATTCTCCAAGGCATCGTTGTCGGGTTCTTCTTCCCTTTACTCCCATTCTTCTACTTCCGAGAAACCAAGCCACCCGCGTTTTGGAGTAACGGCAGGCCCATAGAGTCGCTTGGAAGCGTTGTTTTCACGTATGTGATCGTCCTTACTTCACTACCGTTCTTGTTACCTGATCGCTCGCAGACGGCGAATGCAAATGGGTCTCGTGGTTGGTTTTCTAGTCAACATCCTCTTTGGACTGTGGAGGTATCTGTGGGGTTCACTATGATGGAGTGTGTAGGGCGGCGGCCGTATACGCTCCTTGGTTATATCATCTGCCTTTAGTAAAGAGGTCTCTACTTACTTAACATGCGGAGAGTACCATGCCTTAGAACTCCCTACGGCCCTGCCGGGCGATGCCAACCACATTTGTCTCTCACTTTTTCAAGGAGGTGGGTCTTAGGTTCCACTTACTCAATGCCCGAATGGGCAGTAGGTGGGAATCCAGCTCACACGGGCCTTGAGTTGATACTCGTGCTCATCGTGTCTTGGACCGAGGCGAGGCAGTTGGTGGGTATAAGCCGTGGTTGATCTCGTTTCATTCTGACAGAATTGGCAGGCGAATCGATTTCTGGATCTGGAGGCTGTGGTCGACGATGCTGAAGATGAAGAATACGACGAGGACGATGAACTGCAGCCCTATATCGTGCCAGACGAAGCAGTCGAGAACTCAACATACGACATTCGTCCTCCATCCATGCGCGAGAACCGGGATGAAGCCCCACTCTTGCATGCATTAGCTGCCGAATTTCGTCGTCGAGAAGTCGCGGACGTCAGACAGTCTGATTATGCCGATGGCGATGGGCTTTTGTTTGCAGTGCGGGCCCAGGTATGTTGGCTGTAAATCAACAAAACTTCCACTTTCTTGCTCACGTCACGCCTAGCGGTCGAAAGAAATTTATGTCCGAGATGCTTTGAGGGTCCGTGCAGGGCTACAGCCTCGTTCAGCGTCGCGTCGACTCCGCTTCCCCAGTGTCATGGCCATAGACACGAAAGTGTTAGCTGTTGGTTATGTAAATGGGTGCCGTTCACCGCCACCAGCAACGACAAGACCGCTGACCCCTCTTGCGTTACTTGACGAACCCCTTCCCGACGTAGCCGCGTTCATGGATGCCGATAACGACCAAGCCGCGGAACCCACTGTGGATGGGGTCGATCTTCTGTCCATGTCCTGCTGGAACTCAAATGACCATGTACGGATGGCGATGAATGTATTCCGCCTCGTTGTCCAAATTAAATAACCCACACACCATCGGAATAACGCATTCGCGACAACGCTTCGCGAGAGAGACGGTTACGATGCTCCGGAGCCGCACTGCATCTAGTACGTCAAAGTCCAGGGGGATCCGAAGACGAAACGCAGCGCAGCAACGATTCTTGTGCGACGGTGTTGGCTCCAGCCTCTGTCGTTTGGCAAGGACAAGAAGCCTAAGCCTGGAGTCCCGGTCAAGGCGCGCCAGGTCTCAGGCATCGTGCACTCCGGGGACGTGAGGGACTGCGCTCACATCGGGGAGCATGTGTTTGTACTACGGGAAGGCACTGGCCGGGGCTTGCGGTGTACAGTGGCACAGGTGCATAACCCAGATAACCCAGAGAGCTTCTTCACAGTGCCGAGGAACAGATTGTGCCGCATTGCATATGTACCGTTCTGAATTTTTGTGACGAGGCCGTCCGACCGAGGCTACGCCTGTCCGACTCTGTGTTACATATCTCACGTCCCTTGCTTTGAGCTCTCGCCTCGCCTCGCCACGACGTCGAGGACACGTCTAGAGGCAAAGCAAAACATTGCAGTGGTAGATGGAGCTTCTGAGTAGGAGTAGGGAGTATCATAACAAATTGTAGTGTCCGCAGATGAGCTCGGCGACGTCGTGCCCTTCAGACTTGCCCAACCATGCTGAGAGTACCTCAAAACTCAATCCGACAACCACTCGTCATTCCCGAGCACGTCCTCCCACGTCTCTCCATCTGCCCTGTTCACCTCCTTGCTCGACACAACGACCCCTTCGCCCAGCCTTCCGTTGTACAGATGCACGCACCCAGGATCGCCCCATTTAAACTCGGCGCTCTCGGCCTGCGCGGTCTGCACGTCTATACGGAGGAGCCAGAGGGCGGTGTCGGAAGAGAAGTACATGGAGGCGGTCTGCGGGGTGCGCCATGCGGTCGAGAGGTGTATGAAGCCGTCGTGTGCGTCGAGAGTCGTCGAGGGGAGGGTGTGTGGGAGCGGAGAGATGGGTGGTCCGGAGAGGATTTTGTATACGCGCGGAGGGAACGGCGGGGATGTGTCTGACATTATAGTGGGCGATTTCGGAGAGTCGAGACAGACAGTTGACGACTCGGTCTAGTTGAAAGAGGTCTACATATCAGAGGTCAGTGACTCAGTCGCCGATACATATGTAAGCTCATGCTGTTCACGAACACCATGGGCGACGTCGACCGCGGCTACAGCATCCTCCTCAGCCACTTGCATCAACCCAAATCCACTCTCCCGCTCTCCTCCCTCCAGTCTCTCATCGCCCACTTCCTCGCGCACACCCAGACGCCAACACCACTCTCCGCCATCCTCGTCTCCTCGCCGCTCTTCCGCCCCTTCTCGCACTCGAAACTCACCACGCTTGGCACCGCACTGCGCCACGCTGTGCACGCGAAGCATGCGCTGCTTGATGCGGAGGATGCGCGCGGAGGTATCTTCCGCCGCGGCGTGCGCCCGGGCCTGGCAGACTGGGTGCGCGCGGTCGTGCGCGGTTTTACCGGCGGGCAGGGCCTGATGAGGTTTGTGGTTGCGGGCGGCGTGTTGTTGGGGCTGGAGGACATATCGGGGCGTGTGGGGATGGGGCTTGGGACTGGAGGGGCTCGGGCGCGCGCGGAGGAGGAGGTCGTCGTCGCGCTGGCGGAGGTCATGGAACTATACGGTGGGACAGGTTGGGAGTGGGAATTCAGGAAGGACACGGCAGACGGCGACGGTGAGTAAACATGTTCTGTTTCCTATCGCTGTCTGAAGCTATGAGCAGAAGACCCCCTTTCGCTTGCACTCGTCTATGCAGGGCTGTATCTCCCTCATGTCTTGCCAGATCGTATCAAAGCTCTTCCACTATCAGTAAGCTAGCAGTCACCAGTGCCTCATCCAATCTCTGATTGAGCATTGCAGACACTTTCCTCTCACCTGCTGACCACCATCGACCACACCTTCCTCTCTGGTGTCTTTATACCTCCCGCGCCCCTTGACTCGCTCACAACATCACTGCATTTCGCGTCCATTGCCGCGACAGCTAAGCTCACAGCTGACCTCTTCCCCCTTCTTGTCGATGCGCGACCCCAGGAGGGATGGCCCGCCATGTACGACGCATTGACGCGCCTCGAGACGCTAACAGCAGCCGTGCAACGCGCCTGGGTGCACAGTGAGTTCGCGACGGTCGAAGATGACAACGACCTCGGTGAGCACGCCTACCGCAGGATACGCGGGAGTCTAACCATTGTCCAGCACCCGACGCACGCGAGCAGTCCAAAACTCTCTGGACAGTGCTCAAGACCCTCCTCTTCACTACAATCATGGTCGCACAGTCTATCATATCTACCACAGTCTACAATGCGCCACCACCTTCCTCCCAAGTTTCACCATCCATCCTGGCACAGACGACGCTGCGCACCCTTTTCAATCTCGCGTTCGTGATCTCACAATTCGGCGGGGTTGCGTCTACGGCGGAAAGTGGCTTCACGGAGTTGAAGCGCTTATTTTACATGGCGCTGGATGTCTTAGCTGCTAAGCCACCCGTTGCGGAAGCCTTTGTAGTGGATCTACTACATGGTCGGTCAGTTACCACCTCGAAGTTTGTGTCACTAAGTGCTTGTTCAGATCCCCATCCGAGTTCGATATCAGGGCTGGCCTACGGCCCCACTCAAAGCCGCGCGAACCTCGCCTACGCTTTGGCCGCTATCGAGCAGCTTGTTCCTGTTCTCAGTCTCCACACCATTGAGCATGTCGTTTTCCCAGTGTGCATGCCGAGCCTCAATGATGCAGTAAACCGGGAGACGTACGAGTCTGCGCACTCCGTAGTTTTGGCGACGTTCTCGGCACACCCGGCCACTCGCGATCAATCTGACGCACCGAATTTCGTCGAACGGATGGTGCCATTCTACGCCAAATGTTTACTTGACGTACGTCTTGGCCTTCATATCGCGCGTCTGGAAACCCATCACCAGTCTACGACAGAATGCGAGTGAAGGACGGCTAAGCACGGGACAGCTCTGTCTTGCATATGCGGCCGTAGTGCGCGCCTGCGAGCCTCCGCTGGCCCAATATAGCGTTGATCTCCTTGTATCGGACATCGAGCATGTCTCCTCTTTGCGCCTGCCGCTATCCCTCGTCCGCGCCGACCACGTCCACCGCCTACGGCTCGCCCTTGTGTCGTCAATCTCGTCTTTGCCCCTAATGCTGCTTCCCGGCACCCTTGCCGCTGTAGTGCGCAACATCGACCAAGCGGATGGTGAGCGGGAGAAGGAGCTCGTTCATGCGCTGTATAGCGAAATTGTAGAGCACATTGGGGATGGCGAAAAGGAGTACGCAATGCGGTGGTGGGAGGAGTGGAAGGTCCGTGGCCAGGCTGGTCTTATTGAGGGGGGGTATAAGGGCAAGAACAAGGGCAAGGGGAGGGCGGATGCAGGTGTATTAGCTAGGTTGTGATCTTGACCTTGCAAAAGACTGGAAGGGTTTTTTTCTTTTTAATCGCAGGAATGGCGTCGTTGATGAAGCACAGGATAAAGCTTACGTTACAGTCCAAGGTAATGAGGGTATATCAACTTTAGAAGTTGAGACAATGATTGTGTTATAAACAAGGAGGTCACTCGTCGTCCATATCCTCCCACTGGTCCCAAAAATTACGATTGAACGAGCGAAATTCACGATCTTTTGACGAGTAGAACTGACCCATGCCCTCGTGCACCCTATCCCAGTCCAACGGCGGCTTGGGCAGATACGCTGCCAGGTGCATGATCTGCATGTCATGCACGTCGCAGTCCTTGATCGCCAGCCTCCGCACCCGCATTAGGCCATTCTTGCGCACCGCCCGGAACCCAAGCGCGGCCTTCAGATTGTCGTAAAGGTGATACGAATTGAGGTTCGCGCCTTCAATACTGATGTGCGTGAGCTGAGGGAAGAGGTGCGGGAGCAGCGACCCGATTCCGCCGGCATACTTGCTTGTGAACGCGGCTAGCGGGCCGTCCCCTGCCTCTCGCCCGACGCCCTTCAACACCTTCGCAAACCCGTACACAGCGCGGTCAGACACTGAGATGCTGCGTATGTTCGACATGCGTCCGAACACGTCCCACCAGACCTGCACCTCTGAGAACATAAGGCAGTCAACAAATGCGGATGTGACACCCGCGAGGGCGGGCGTGAGCAGAGTGCATGCGGTCGCGAACACAGACACCGCAACGCCGAGCGTCGTCCTCGAGGCTGTCCACGGGAGCCCGATGTAGAACTTGCACTTCCAGTGCCCGGTGTCGCCTGCGGTGATCGGCTCGTCAGAGCCCCGTCTGGCCATGAACATGGGAGAAAATGAGCCGAGGAGGAGTGCCCAGCCGCTTTCGTGGGCAATCTTGCAAATGCGGAGGGCGGGATAGGGTTTTGGTGGTGGGGGGGTTGTGGATTCCTGGAAACCGAGGAGCGACATGATACTTTCGACCAGCGGCGCGCTGGTGAATGTGACACGTTCCTCGTCGATCGAGTCGCAGACGAGGCGGAAGGCCGCGTCAGTAGGGACGGAGAGATGCGAAATGATGTTGAACAGTTCGGGGGCGCACTCAGAGGAGAGAGCCAAGGACGTGAGCCACGAGAGGGTAGCCTTCGTCTGAACGCTGCTCTTGATGGACTGCGTGGACACCTTGCCGACTGTGGGCAGGCAGTGGCAAAGGGCGAGGGTCTGGAGGTTCGGCAGGCCTTCAAGCACGTTGACAAGGACAGAGGTGGTTGGCCGGTATTCGTCGAGCATTTTATGCACCTCGAGGTGAGTAAGATTGGCTTTGAAGAGAGTGGATGTCCAGAGGAATCGGCAGCGGCGCAGCTTCAGGGTCCGAAGCTTGGGCGTCTCACCTTCGAACAGGCCTTTCCGGACCAAATAAATCTCCTCGTGAGTGTCCTCCCATAGCTCCAACGTCTCCAGAAGCAGTGCCCTCTTGCTGATGAGCGGCCGCACGTAGTCATTGACGCCGGTGCCGCGTAGGACGAGATCCTTGACGCGCTGTATGTGTCGGTACGCGTCGGATTCGACCCAGGGATGCACTGGCAGCCCCGGCGATCTAGGTACATCATAAGCGAGAGCGGCGTCGCCTTCGAGCGAGCGAGCGTGGCCTCCAACCAGTCCGGGTTGTACACGACAATGTTGGACCACGGCGCAGGGAAGGACAGCGCAACCTCCCGCCAGCGCGAACACACGTTAAAGGTATAGGCTACGGACATTGATGTTGAGTGGGGAGGCCTGGATGATGATGACTGGCAATTCCTCACAAGCTACAGATCCAAGTCGCGCAGTCGAGGATTTTTGGGAATGAGTATCTGTGGTGTCGGTGAGATGAGACACAAGCTCGCAGACACTGTGCTGATACACACATAGATTATAAGCTGGGTTTGATGGCAACGGCTGGGAAGTTGGGAACTCTAGCTCAGAAACAGCGGCGCAGCACTCTGTGAGGCTTGGGTGAGGATGGGAGACAAGAGGTCTGAGATCCAATCCTGTGGCCATGGGAAGACCCTGAATATTGAATATCAAATGGTGACCTGGTCCGTGCGCGTTCTACCCAGCGTCCTGTCTACTCAAATAGTCAGTACTAAATATTTGATGGAGGCGGACTCGGAGTGGACGATTCATGGCCACTCGTCGAGCAGTAAGCAGTATCCGCTCGGGGGTCGAGTCGAAGGCGCTGACGCGTCGACGGCTCTCCACAGCCGCCGCCATCATGCATCCACAAACTCAGCCTCTCTCTCCCTCTCTCCTCTGTTCACTTAAACTACATATATGCCTTTTCCTGTGAAGCTCTACGTGTACGACCTCAGCAATGGCCTCGCAAGGACCATGTCGATGCAGCTGACCGGCAGACAGATTGATGGTGTCTGGTGCGTGCGTGTCTTGCAGAGCCTTGCCGCTTCTGACACAATCGTGCTGCAGGCATACTTCAGTCGTCGCGTACGGCAAGGAGATATTCTATGGCCAGGGAATCGACATCGTCGCACCGGGGAAGTCTCATGTAAGTCTCTTTCCATGCTGACTTGATGCTTCGGTATTTAAGCGGGACTGGCACATACAGCACGGGAGACCGCTGCAAATCATAGATATGGGTGAAACAGAAATTGATGAGGGGACATTTGACGAATATATCCTGGAGATGAGGGAGCACTATACTGCGGACAAGGTGCGTTGCTTCCTATTCCGTGCCGACACAGACTGATTGTGCCGTATCTTTCAGTATCATTTGCTAGGTCAGCTTCCTCCAGTCGTGGTATGGGTTGGTCAGTCTCTGACAACGTTTACAGACTTCAACTGCAACTCGTTCACGAACGATTGCGTTGGCTTCCTCACCGGTGGCTCCATCCCTCCCTTCATCAAGGGTACGTGTTACAGTTCTCACAATCTATCAGCTGCTTCACCTTCCTGCAGACCTCCCCTCCGACTTTCTCTCGACTCCCTTCGGCGCTGCCCTGCGCCCCACCATCGACTCGATGTTCCGCCGCCCAAGCGGCTACACCCCCGCGGGGACCCCTCCCCTCGCTCAGCCTGCCGCACCCAACCCAGCGCTCGCGTCGTCCCTCCTACAAGCTGTCGCCACCCGCGCATCAGGCCCTGCACCCACCACACCCGCCAGCACCGTGGCTGCGCCGATTCACGTCTCCACAAACCCCGCATCCTTCCACTCTGTGCTTGGCGCACACCGCGCGGCAGTCGCGATGTTCACCTCTGCGACGTGCGCGCCATGCCGCATGATCGAGCCGGTCTTTGAGGAGCTCGCGCTCGCGAAGACTAAGGGCGAGGGGCGGATTGCGTTCGTGAAGGTTGACATGGATGTGGGGATGAGCGGCATGGTGGGGCGCGAGTATGAGGTTACGGCAACGCCGACGTTTGTGTTCTTTCTAGACCAAAAGAAGGTGCGCGAAGCATGGCTTGACGAGAGTTTGCAATAGCTTATGGAGTGTAGGTGCACGAGCTGAAGGGTGTTAATGCTCCGGAGCTGAAGACCCAGGTTGACCTGCTGCTATACCAGGCTTTCCCGCGTACGTTTCACAATCATAGATCCCAACCGTTACTCATGTCAATACAGCACACCCGCACGCATCGCTAGATCTCCCTGCTGTATCATCAATATCCTTAGACCCTATCCTATTCTCACAAGTCCCTGCCCTTGACACCGTCCGAGACAAATTGGCCTCGTTCGTAGATTCTGCGTCGTCAGATGTCCTCCTCGACAAGCCCCAAGTCCAGCAGAATCTTGCGCGAGTCATATTCCCATGGTTGCAGCAGCGTTTCGTGACGAAGATTTCTTCTCGTCCGAGCGCTGCTGTGGTCAGTGCATTCGCCCAGACCACATCCACATTGATTGAAGCGCTTCCTGTTGCCTCTCATTTCCCGCTTCTGGACATGTGGCGACTCGCGCTACTCGACTCGAGCATTGCACAGACATCCCTCCCTGCGCTCTCCGGACTCCTGTCGCAGATCCACACGTCAACGGCCCAAGCACCGCGTGCAACCCTCCTCACGCTCCTCCGCCTGCTTTCCAACGCACTAGGCTCTCCGGTCCTTGCGCGATCGCTGCTTGCGAGCGACACGCAGGCGAAGAGTGCGTTGACGGGCGTGCTTGTGCAAACTCTACTGCACAGCGACCGCCTCGTGCGCACGTCGGCGGCGAGCGTTGCGTTCAATGTGGGGGCGTGGGTGCAGCGCGGGCGCGTTGCGCGGGTGAGGGGCGAGCAGGTTGCGAATGGGATGGGTGAAAGCGAGGAGGACGGGGAGTGGGAGGTGGAGATCATCAGCGCTGTGGTGGAAGCGCTGGGCACGGAGCAAGAGAGCGAGGACGTCGGTGAGTAATCGCTTCTGCTTTCTGCAGCTGGTACCCAGTGGCGGCTGACGTGGTTCGGACAGTCCACCGCCTCACTGCGACGCTTGCGCTGCTCGTCAGACTGTCTCCGATATACGCAGAGCAGCTGCAGCCGCTGTTTGAGGTGCTGCAGGTGGGGAGCACGTTAACGGGCAAGATGGCGGGCGAGGGCGGCTTGCAGGTGCAGAAGAAGGAAGTCAGGACGCTGATGAAGGAAGTTGCAAGCAAGCTGTGTTCCGAACAGCTGTAGATGAGTTAGAGTTGAGTTACCCGGGATAATGTATGTGGTACTTATGTAGTTAGCGCGAGTGACGTCACGCGCCTGGCTTGAAGGCGCTTAAGCATGTGGCACCGACACAATTGTGTAAAATATCCGACCACCTTTTCTTTCCGTCTCGTACTATGTCGTTCCCCCGCACCGTGCCTCCTCCTATCACCACCGCCCCCGCCACAGAAACCACAAAGATCAATGACCAACACCGCAACCGCCGTTTCTTCCTCGGGCCCATGCCTCAGCGCGTCGTCACCGACACCGAGCAGCTCGTGACCAAGCGACAGAAGCTGCGCAACGTATTCAAGCTCTCCAACCATGCTGATGCCGCGAGCGAGGACGACGACCCGCTCGAGGAGGTCATCCAGGACTATGCCTACCAATTCTTCCTCGAGCAAGGCGGCCGGGAAGAGGACTGGGGCTCGGAGCGCGAGCGCAGCGTGCGCCAGGAGATGCTGCGCAAGTGGCGCGAGAGCGAGTGGGGGCGCATGTGGCGCGCGAGGATGAAGAAGGGCGTTGATGGCGCCGCCGCCGCCCGCGCGCGCTGGGTCGGCGGCAGCTTCGAGATCGGCGACTTCGTGGGCGTGAACATCTTCGACGGGGAGCCGCCAAGGAGTGCGCAGCTGCCGATGTCAGGGCGTACGGGGCAATCGAGCCTGCGCTCGCGCTCGGGGTTCATGTCGGCGGCGACAGGGGAGACCTTCGTCACAGCCCGCTCGCACATGAGCACTCCTGGCGCGGGGCCATCACAGGCGTCTTTTCCGCAGGAGGATTCCACCACTCGCAGTGCAGACAGTTCTATGGACTCTCATGCAGATACTTCCAACACATCCCTTCTGCGCTCGCCTGGACCTTCGTCGCGGAAGTCGCTCGGTGTTTCCCGGCTTTCGAAGGCTAATTCCCTGCCAAATCCCCAGCCAAAGAGTAGCAGCGCTCTGAATGGCCGCATATCTGCATTGCGGAAGGGAGCGGGAAAGGGCAAGGGCGTAGCCAAGGTCGTGCGCGTTCAGTCCGTTGCACTTAGCGAGGACTTTCCTGCGCGGCCCGCTGAGGTGCCTGCACGTCCGAGCGAAGTCCTCAATCGCACGGGGAGCAAGATTCACATGACGAGCGCGGCCGCTGCTCATGAGGGCAACTCTGCCACTGCGCCGTCTGTATCATTCCAAGAGCTAGAGGATCCTGCGGCGGTTGTGATGCAAGGTACGCATGGCTCCTGATATCTAACGGTTAATTCGACGACTGACCCAAGTATATTGAGCGAAGACAGGATGGTCGTGAGAGTTTGCTATTCAACCGAGGAGAACCTCGGCGGTCTATTCGACGAGCAACAGCACCGGTCAGCGCAACATCTGCAGTACCTTGATTGGCGAGAATTTATGGTTGTCTGGCGGAAGAACCGCGTGGAGTTGTACGAAGATTATGTATGTATGTGTGCTCTTCTGACACGAACAGCTCCTCATCTCGCACTTTGCAGACTATACCCTATAAAGAGCTTGTAATGGGCCACAAGCATCTCTCATTTATCGTGCCCCTCAAGCACGCTCGCACAAGATTATCACTGTACTCATTTGTTGATCTCACGTTCTGCTTGACGTGTCCGCCCACACCAGTCCATGTCGGACGGAGCACTTATATGCCATTCCATCGGAAGGACGGGACCAATATCTTCATCTTCAAGGCGAAGTCTCGTTCCAGGGCTACAGATTGGCTGTGGCGACTCTGGTACGTAGTCGGTATCCCAAACCCCGTTCCAAACGGACTCACTGCGATGGACCAGGACATTCACAGGCGGCCAGCTTCCCCCTGTTATCGAGATCACATCTCCGGTTCTCGATACCCGTGTCAAGATTGACGTGCCCGAAGCAGATCCAAACAAATTAGACTACTCCATTTTCAGCCGGGACAACCTCGTTAAGTTATGCCTAAAGACGCTGAGAACGGTTCAGGATTGGGAGCTCATCCTCAAGGAGCGGATGGCGGAGGGTGCAGATTTGGAATTTGCCTGGAGGCAGGACACCAAGCTCGATTGGGTCTGGTGGTTGGACGATGTGGACGGGGCCCCGCGAGAGGCGGCGGTGGTGGCTGGTTTGGCGCTCTGCCAGGTGCGCTCTCACGATCCGAAGATCTGGGGGGCAGTTTCAGAGATTGACTTCCCTATCTCCATGCAGGCAGGCAAAGCCGCGCGCCTGGAAGTTCGGGTCCGCGAGCACGCCCCCTCCCACATGCACCTTAAAGACGGGCGCCGGCTCTCTGAACCGCCCGGCATCGAGGGCTACGTAGAGCGTATCAAGCCCACCTCGCAGATGCGCCAGGCCACATACCTTACCGTGCATGATGGGCTGTTGTTCACGCTCGTGTCTTCGCACCCCCACCCACCGCACCCGCCAGGCGCAGTCCCGCCGCCCGCGTCCGCAGACGACGACTACTACGTGTGGCTGCGCGCGAGTGAGGTACGGCGCGGCGCAGCTCAGATTGTGCACGCGCGCGGCTTGATCGACCTGCGAGCGATCGTCGCAGTGCGTCGCGCGTTCCAGGTTGTTCCGCTCATGCAAGAGCACGTACCCACCAGCGTGCATCCGGAGTGGGAGGAGGAGGAGCTAGTGAGGAGCGAGGCAGACAGGAGCGGGGAGGACGAGGACGACGCGGGTGGGGATGAAGGGCTTGTAGGCGCAGATGTACCGAAGCGCAGGATGAGGAGGTCGTTTGAGCTGGTAATGAAGACGGGGCGGGTGCTCCGGTTCGAGGTGCGTGTCCCCGTGGCATTAGCAGTCTATAGCAGGCTCACGTAGCTGTTCGTGCTGCCAGACATACTCTGCGAAGGTAGCTGTCGAGTGGATCGAGCGCCTGCGCGAGCTCGTCTACTACTGGACAATGCGCCACTACACGGACACGCGGCAGGAGATGGACGTCGTACATTTCGCGACAGGGCGCCCGCGCATCACGCCGCACCGCATGTGGCACGACGAGGACAAGCTTCGCCCGCCGGAAGCTGCGGAAAACCCGAACGCGGTGTTGCCGTACCTCAGTTCGGTGTACAATTGGTGCGCATTCGATGGATGTCGGTCAATTGCGAAGGCGGGACGGGTGTTCGTGAGGAAAGGAATCCACGGGCAGTACAAGTGAGTACTAAGTGTTGCCCGTCAAAACCAAGCTTGATGCGTGTGTGCTCTGTAGACTTGTGCAGCTCTTCCTCGTTGCTGGCCGCATCGTGCAGTTCTCAATCAGATCCGGCTCAATTTACCACAAACGCCACGGCAAGACGATCCACCTTGTCGACGCGTATACCGCATCGGGCGTGTTCGCCGCGCAAGCGCTGCCCATCGGGCAGTACTCCCCCAATGCGCCACCGACCGCGCGGCGCTATCAGGACGGACTCGAGACAGACGATCTCGAGGAGGACACTCTCTTTGTCGTGTATTACTACCCGCACTCGCTGACGCTTAACACAGGCGCTGGCGGGGAGGGCGCTGCGCGCATACCGGCGCTGGGCGCGGACCGCAAGCTCATGGTGTGCAGGACACGGAGCAAGGTCGAACGGGACGTGTGGTGCTGGGCAATCAATACGGAGATCGAAAAAGTTGCGCGGGCGGGGAGGGATAGGGAGGCGGTCCTCAGGCAGGCGGGAAAACTCGTGCCACTGTAGGCAGCGCTCACTGTGGAAACCATTAGTGAATTATGCCTGGCAGGCGAGTTTGCAGTGCAAACGGCGATTGCAAACAGTTTTACAGGCTTCCAGCCTTGGCCTCGGCCAGGGCTTTCACGCCTGCTATCGAAGTATATCTTGGGGTAATGTCTCCGGGAAATTTTCGACGGGGAGAGACTGACCGAGTCGCCGAAATCTACCTCGCTGCGGATATTGGCGCCCGGGACAGCGGCAGTGAATAACCGTGGATGTGCATCACCTTGCATCATGCAATATTCGAGAGTCAGTCACCCACCGGTGTGTGTGCCTCCGGAGAAGAAAATGACTAAGTATATCCTGTCCTATCCTTGCGCACGGTTCAGTTCGCTTGGACTCAGTCTGAGGCACCGATCTCTGAGCTGAAGGCGCGGGCGGACAAATACTCGCTTGGGATGTATTACTGTCTACTGAGCCCTGATGTTGTAAGGTAGTATTCGAGCTGCACAGTGCACCGCATAAGGCAGGGGATTCTTGAGGCATCTGTAATGCTATGTCATGATTGCACGTGCCGCAGGGAAAGGTTGCCTGCAAATGGTTGAACGGTGGCGGTGCATTCGATCTTGTGGCAGCCCGAGCCCCTCCCCGACTCTTACTCGGCCTTCGTGCACGCCCTCGGCGGCCCCTCGCGACCCTCTCCCGACGCTGGCTGACATTCCGCGGCAGACAGTCGTCCCGCCCTCTGTCATTGTCGACGGCCACCACGTGCCGCTACACTGCACCCGCCTGGGAAACACATCCCAACCGAGTGCCTCTCAGAGCAGGGCTCAGCAGGCACATCGCTACGGCGGCATGTCGGGTGCAGCGCGCATTCTATAGCTTTGGCTAGAAGGGGATGAGGCGGCCCTCACGCCATGCGCCTCGGGCGAGGGTCGCTCGTGATCGGGGACTAAACTCTTGTCTCAGCGAAAGCTGGTGCAATAGAAACGGAATATTGCTGTCTGTGCTCGGGCAGCACCGTATCGAACATGGCGACCGCTAGCGCAAGCGGCGGACTATAAAGCGTCGCGTGTAGGGTGTGTCCATGTCCCATATCACCCTCTCCAGCCCTCCCGGTCCCACAGACCTGACATGTCCGCCCAAAGTATGCCCTCTGTCGCATGTGCAAGCAACTCTGGTGATTGACCATTTAAACACCATCTAGCGCCCATCATCGTTCACCACCTAAACGACTCGCGCTCCCAGCGCGTCCTCTGGCTGCTGGTACGTGATGGTCGTCTGTTAATATGCGCCGTCACCAACATGCCTGGATTGCCTTACAGGAAGAACTGGAGCTCCCGTACGAGGTCAAGTTCTACCAGCGCACTGCGGACTACCTGGCGCCCCCAGAGCTGCGGGCCGTCCACCCCCTAGGACGCTCCCCGGTCATTACCGACGGCCCAGTGACTCTCGCAGAGACTGCTGCCATCGTTGGTATGTGCTCTACCATTCGCACGCGGGCCTTGTTCACAGTCCGGTTCAGAGTACCTCATCAAAAAGTACGGCAAGGGCAAGTTCGTCGCACCAGAGGAGGGCGAGCTCACGGAACTGTATTGTATGTGGCATGATGTGTGCTCTTGCTGGCGACATGCTCATCACGCTGCGCAGTCCGCAACTTCTCTGAGGGTACCTTCTTGCCCATCCTTGGCCAGCAATTCGTCTTCGAACAGGTCCCCAAGAAGGCGCCCTTCCTTCTGCGCCCCCTCCTCAAGGTCGTGTTCACCGGCCTCACAAAGCTGCTCGTCGCCAAGCCGCTGCAGGGCTCCCTCGACTATGTGCGTCCGAGCTGGTATCCCACATTTCCACATGTCCTCACATAGCACAGATCGAGACGACCCTGTCAAAGTCGAACAGCACCTGGTTCGCAGGTGGCCCCGAGCCCACCGCCTCGGACTTCCTCCTGTCGTACGGCATCGAGACGCTCGCGGTGGAGAAGGACTCCCCGCTGGGCCCGAAGGCGAAGGCCTGGTTGGCGGCGGTGCAGGCACGGTACGTGCCCGATCTGACCTTCTCCGCATATCCCACACTCACTTGCCCTGCCTTCCTGTCATATAGCCCTGCGTACAAACGCGTAAGTTTTCCTGTCGCTGGCCGTGCGATTTTTACTGACCGCTGAATTCGATGCAGGGTCTTAAGAAGGGCGGCGACTATGCGTACGCGAAGAATTGAAGAGACCGCTCTTGTTGCCAGTTACAGTTTGACGACTGGAAGGGAGGACAGTGGTGCCGAATGCCTAGTTCATCTATAACCTCTTATTTTACACGTTTCCCATACACTCTCACTAATTGGATTTTGGATTTGAATGCGACACGGTGGTTGTGATTCGTGAACGTGCCCAAAAGCGTGGAGTATAACTGTCGTTTTCACGGAAAATGCCACGCTCTGTCCCGAGGTCTGAGGTACAGCGCGCGTAAGTTTGAAGGCCAGCTTGCAAGCGAGTTTCAAGTCCAACTGTCAGGTTCAGCTCGCACGTCCCAGCACAGCCACCACCGGCACACCCGGCTGCCGTCCGTTGCCGACTTGCCGCCGCCGGCGCTTCCCTCTCCGCCGCCGCTCACGACGGGGTCGTCGTCGTGCTCCCCCGTTCCTCCCATTTTCATGCTCGTCACAGAAGTGCGTCCAGGCGCAGACGAGCTCGCTAGATTATGGTCTCCACTTATGAACAGGGCAGTGATGGCTACGCATAGGTTCACACGAATTTTGTAGCTTGTTTTCTATGGACGGGTAGTAGATACTACTGTAATCTACTGGGTGTGTGCAATCTATAAGCAACTGATAGATAACGCGACTCGTGGCGGCGTCACAGATCTTGTGCGCGGGTGCGGTGCAGCATAAGATGCAAGATGCTAGCACGCTGGGAGATGTTTTAAATGATCATGATTGTGATGTGAATGGGAGGAGCGGGAGCACGAGGAGGGGATCGTGAACGGCGGCGGAGAGGGAAGCGTCGGCGGCGGCAGGTCGGCAACGGTCGGCAGCCGGGCGTGCCGGTGGTGGCTGTGCTGGGACGTGCGAGCTGAACCTGACAAGTTGGATTTGAACTCGCTTGGAAAGCTGGCCTTCAATCTACGCGCGCTGGACCTCACACCTCGGGACAGAACTTGGAATTTTCCGCGATAACTCACGTCATAGTGGAGAGCGGCTCGCAGGTGCATGGTGCCTTGAGGCAGTACTAACCTGATCGAGTCACAATGTACTGTATACTATTCTACAGGTGTATTGATGTGAGACAAAATTATCAAGACCTAATCATGCACGCATGCATTGAGGCCGCATGATGGATTCTCGACTCTCGAACGTGACATGTAGCCTATGGTAGCCAGCTTACTTCTTCTGCGCCTCATCATATTCTTCCTTGTCGGCCTCCCTAAAAGCATTAAGGATGGCTTTGCCCTCCTGGACGTCGTCGTCGTTCCACGGCTTCAGCCCGTAGCTGTGCATGAAGTTGTTATAGCTCCTCCAGCCTCCGTCCTTGATGATGGCGTAGTCAGACCGCGGTACGTAGCCAGTGGCACCGGCGGCGTTGCTGCCTTTGGAGGAGGAAGACGAGGTGCTCATGTTCTGGTGTGAGTGAGTCCAAGCACATGTGGCGGCGAGGGGTACTCACCGAGTGTGACTGCAAGTGGTGGCTTAAGTTAAGCCTTAAGCGAGAGATGGCCGTGGGACCTGAAGTGCTTGATATGACGAGGTTCACGTGATCGCGGTGGACGTCGCAGTGCGGCCTCCGCGCTGTCCCTGCGCTTCCGCCACGTTGTCCACGGCACGATAATAACCATCAAGGATGGCCTTGCCTTCGAGGTGCTCATCATGATCCCCCATCTTCAGCCCGTGGCTGCGCACGAAGTTGGGGTAGTTGCCCCAGCCTCCGTCCTTGAGTCGGTCCGAGGCACGGAGCCGTCAGAGGAGGACGGGCCACTGCCCCTGGAGGAGGAAGTGTCCCTTCCCCTGGAAGAGGACAAATCACTGCTCCCAGGCGTCTCCTCATGGGTGTACGCAACACTTTCGTAGGGTGTGTCCTCCAAGCCAAAGGACTGTGCATAACCGTCGTTGAGCGCATCATACGCATCACCCTTGTAGGACTCAGACTTGCCTTCGTAGGACACATCACTGCCCCTATAGGAGGATCCGTCGTCCGACATCTGATAAGCACATTATTTGGAAGATTTTGAGCAGGCAGGCTGGGCATTATGTGTAAGAGTCAGGAGCGCAGCGTTATTAGGAGTAATTTCACGCGATTGCATGGGTCGCATCGATCCCAAAGACTGACTTGCACATAAATGATGACCCACCAGATAAGGGTGGACACTTGGAGGCTATCCGAAGTCGAAGACCGTCGAACGCGTTCGACGCAGCGCCACTGCCGATCATACTGTGTCCACCAATAAGTGGCAGTGCTTGCTTCGAGAGTAAGCGATATGGATGAGCTGGGATTATTAGTAGTGATAATGTATCGATACATGACTAGGCAGCTGGGCGCCGCCTTCAAAGACCCTAGGGCGCCGAGTGGTGCTTCTCCATCAATTTGTTCGACTCCTGGACGTACTTCGCCGCCGCGTCGCGGTCAAACCTGCGGGGCCGGTGAGCAATTGGACGGCGCACAAAGCCTAGAGTGTAAGCTTACTCTAGGACCTTGCCCTTGACGTGCATGTCGGGCTCGCGCAGTGCGAACGGGTTGATGTCGTCAGTCTGAAGGTTCGCGAGGCTGTGGTTGACAAAGCGATGTGTCGACTCATCGGACCGCACTGCGTAGAGCACGTCGAGCATGTTCGCGTCAGGCTTGAGGCGCCAGTAATCGATCGCGATGGATGGTGCAGGCTTATTCTCCCTACCAACGGAAGACCGTGCGTCAGTTCGAGATAGAGCGGTCCTGGAAGAAGCGCTCCTTACCATTGAGGTAGGCGCCCGGCTTCAAGCTCCTTGATCGCGCGTGTGTACGTGACGACAGCCTCTTCCTCGAGATGCCCGACAAAGCGGTGGCATGTCCGAGGGGATATCAAGTACGAGAAGACTGTCAGGGTAGAGTGAGACAATGGGCGCTAATGGATTAGCGCGCGATCGTACAGAATATGTTGTAGAAGACGCCTTGCGCGCCTAGGATGAGTGCGCGGAATAACACCCCGGGATCACGGAGTGTCATGAACGTCCTGATGAGTACGGCATCAGTCCAGTTCGCAGACCGCGCGACGGACGTAGACGTACATCAGATGCATGCGCTCGTTCTCCGCTTCCTCGAGGAGCGTGTGTATCCAGCCCGCATCTCGTTTCTGGTTGCGGTCAGGGCCATGGGGTGTATCAAATAACATGATGAACGCACCATAAGACGAAGGCTCTTCAGGTGGCGCAAGATGGCCGCGACCATTCCAGGCACGCCTGCTATGGATTCCAGGAATAGGATGCGCTGAATAGCATGAATACCAGAACGCCCATACATATGGGAGTGTGCCTACGTTAAGCCACTGGTGTTCGTCCATAATGTAGCCTCCCTTGCGCAGGTCCTCCAGGGACATCTTCGAGTCTGGAGGGATGGTCTTGTGCTTGTATCCAGAGACCACATCGAAGCCCCACCTAGACAACCGGACGGTTGAGTGACCGGGCATTTATCTAGGCGACATGACGTACCGTGCAAGCCGCACCAAGTTGATGGCGAACTTGTCCCCCAATGTCTTGGCCTCGCGATGCAGAACCTGCGACGATGTGCTCGGTGAAATGTACTCGGTACAAAATCCAGTCACGCACATCAACGGACTTGAGTTCGTCGGGAGAGTACACAGGGTGGAAGAGCACCCAATCACCTCGCACTACGGGCACGTGATCTCCCGCATCGATGATTCTCGCGTCCTCTGAGGAAGAACCAAAGTGTAATTAGTCCCTGATGAAGAATGTCTCACAAGCGCTCACGATGATGGGTTCCCTCAACGCCAGCCGCCGCCGGCTCGTTTGTCGCCGGGGCTTTGAGTCCGTCCACGTGTTTGCGAGCGGGTGAGCTCGTCGACAGCGCGCGGCGTGCCACGAGAAGGTACCTGCGCCCAGGGGGAGTCCTGGCGAGGGGTACACTACGTAGAGCAATGGTTCTGAGCATCGTCGTCAATGGAAAGGAGGTGCGCGCCTACTAGTTTGCCACTTTTTATAGGCGTTTGTTCCCGTCCAATGATCACAGGGTCCGTGCTTGCCCGACCATCCCGACACAAGCCGTGCCGAAACAAGGCAATTCGGAATTCCCTGGCAGTGGGTTGGCGGAGGTTGGCGGAGGTTGGCGCGACCCAGTGGAGACCGGACCCTTCAAGCTTCAGCGCTTCAGCAGTCGGCCGGGTGTCGTTTCACCGCGGATGTCGGCGCCTGCCGCAGCGCTTGAACTTCAAGGAGTCGGAAGCCTGCTCACCACGGGCGCTTACCACTGGCACGTGACCTCTGCAGCTTTTCGCACATTGACTCTGAGCGCGCGCCGAGCGTCGAGCGTGCTTGTCTTCAAATTCACGTTCATGCTGGAGGATACAAGAAAGATCAGAAGCTGTTCGGAATGTGATCGATTCAGCCGCTTAAAGCAGTGATGTAATGGCGTTGGTACGTAGTGACGCACGCCTAATATACGTAGACAGCCTGGAGTGCTCCCCGACGCCACGCTAATGGCCGGCTGCCAGTGTCTTCAAAGAAGTCGAACATGAACGCCGTAGAATACCGGTCTTCCGAACGGCCATACCCCAGCGCTACAAATACATTGCAAATACATGCCAGCTATGCATGTGGTGCATGCAGCATGCTGCAGCTCGTGTGATAGCAACCTCGAGGCCCTCCAGAGTCAAACAAGCTACTCCTACATGTTTGCGAGAAACGCCGGAGACTGGTTTGCAAGTTTGCACCAAAATAACCTTAATTCTGAAGATCCGATCATCTTGATCCCTCTTGATCCCCGGCTTCAATAATGAAGCCGTCCATGGTCCCAGAAGATCGCACACAATCGACGAGCCGTCAACGAAACAGGGCAGACATTTCAGGGCCGTCAACACAGGAAGACACAAGACAAATGAAGAACGTACTGGCACCGCATGCTGATGCTGCTGGGAAGATAACACTCGAGAAAAGCAAATCTTCCAAAATCCAGGGAAGCAAAGCACCACAGGAGTGGCCAACCCATCCAATAAGCGCGGAAAGCGCCTCCGCGCAAAGCGCACAATGTGGTAAGTAGTTTACGCATTAGTTGATCGGTAGTATAGGTAGGTTAGATGCGCAATAATCAAAACATGTCCATCCATGGTTGCGCCGCCGCCGCCGACGTCGACGACGACGATGTCGACTCGTACATCGCGGACATCTGCGCGCCAGCAGACGTAATGAAATAGTCCTGCATCTGCGGCGGTATGTTCTGGATATAGTCCAGGTTGCTGCTCGTCTGCCTATCCGCGGCTGCCGCCGCCGCCGTCGCGGACGGGTGAACCGCCAGCGAACTCTGCCTCACCTGCGGGACGTCATCCATGAGACCCGCCCTCGACTGCTGCTGCTGCTGCGCGCCGATACCTTTCATGCCATACGAAAACTCGCCCCACGGCGCGAACATACCCTGCGCATGCGCAGGCTCCGGCAGTGCGTGCGGCGGGGCGATGAGCATCGCAGGCGTCGCCGTTTTGCCCTGTACAGCGTCGAACAGGCGAGCGAGCGTCCGATGCATGTTCGGCACGGAACCTTGCACCGCGTCCGAGTCGCACGCGTGCAGCGAGCCGCCGCCGCCAAGCTCCGTACGTCCCGCGAGCGCAGGGTGCTCGTGTGCGCCTGGCACCTCGTCAGCGGGGCCCGCCTTGAGACCTTCGCACCAACGCGTGTACGCGAGATTTGCCTTGCCGACCATCTCTTCTAGGAGGGGCTTCAAAATGGAACGGTCAGCGGGAAAGTTCGACGGAAGGACTAGAAGCACGACAACGCACTGTGCACTGTTCCGCTTTTGGGGAAGAGCTGCTCGCGCGGCGGAAGAGTGCAAGACAGCTCTCGAGGTGCGGGCGCAGCAGGGGCACGAAGGCGCAAAACGGGACGCGGGACATCAGCACGCATAGAGAGAGCTGGAAAACGGGAAGAGCCGTATGAGCATCGCGAAAGAATGGAAAAGTCTCATAACGTACTGCCCCTGCCATCGTACTGGACCAGAAGTACGTAAAGCGGGATGCAAGCGCAGGCTGCTTTCCGTAGACAGTCTCCATGCACGAGATCATCTGGCACGCGCTGTACACGGTCGCGGCGGCGGACACCAGATACGGGTGGTGGCTAACGAACATTTCTGGTCGGTTCACGGTTTCTGTGAAAAAGCTCCGGTGGAGCTGCAGCAGCACTAGACAACAGCATCAGTACAACATCGCCAGATTTTCCCGACGGATCAGATGATGTACGCACGGATGTCGCGCCCCATAGATACGTGTGCACGCTGCATAATGAGGCCTGCGGGCACGCCGCGGTCGTCCACGCACGCGAGGCGCAGGAACGCGGGGACGGCCGAGTCGCGCACAACGGCATCAACGGAAGTCACGGTGGTATATTTGGGGGCTGGGGCGGCGACAAGGAGCTCGAGGACGGGGTGCAGACAATGGGAGAGAAAATGGTGTTTCCACTCGAAAACTGCGTGTGGGCAGAAAGGATTAATTTGGCCCAAGCCGCGCCCGAGAAAAACGGAGCGACGTACAAAGCGTGGGGTACGACGGGCCGGAGAGGGTCGGCCGCTTGGTGTCGAAATATTGCGGGGGAAATGCTGGCGGGCGGCTGAGGGATAGCGACTGGCGGTGTGGCGAGATGAGATGGGATGGACGGTGGTGAGGAGTTGTCGACGGGACGGGCGGCTCACTCACGATGCGGGCGTCTAGGCTGACAAGCTCCCAGAACAAGGCGCGGCGCCGCTGGATCTCGTCCGGCGGAAACTTCCACCGAGCGCCGTCCCGATCTAGATAAGGCGATCGATCATTTGCCGACGGGGAAAATCAGCCGACATAAGCGATAATTAGCCGGATTACGTACGCAGGTCTATCTGTGTGCGCGGGTCAGCGCGTGCAGCAGAGAGCGCAGGCCAGACGTACGCTTTGTGCAGTCCGCGCCGCGACGCCCATGATCTCCCATGCCATCGTCACCGAGCCCTTGCGATCGTTGAATACGAGCAGGTACCACAGCATGAATACCTTGGCACGCCCCGCGTCGTCCGTCAGCAACATGCAGCACCCGCCGCGACAAAACGCACCAGTGCCGTCACGCTATCCGCGTTCGCGTCGCCCGCAAGGGGGTAATCGCACATCGCGACCCGCGCGAGGTGGTAGTACAGCTCCGCATCGGTGCTCGCACCGGGCCGTAGGTCGACCGTGCCTCCGATGGCGAGGATCATGAAGACCGTTGCCAGACGGTGCGGAGAGAGCGCCTCTACGGGCGCCGTGTACGCGTGCTCGACAAGATCTGCGAGGAAGGACTCTGAAGGGTCGGGATTGTGCCTAGCAGAGAAGAGGTGCGATGGGAGATAAGTACGTATCATGGAGCAATCGAATATCGGCTCACTGCCACATCGCACTCTCCTGGGCCTCCGCGCACAGGGCATGTGCCTCCTCGCGCGGCGGGAGGAAGTCGCGGATCCGCGCACGTGTGTCCGCGTGACCGGTCGGGGTCGTCCACGGCAGCGGAAAGCATGCGCTTAGGTGCGCGAGGTCCTGTGGCACAGAGGGTGGCACGGGTGCGCGGGCTGTCGGGTAGAGGGGCTGGGCGAGGACATTCACAGACAACGAGAGCTGGCCGTGGCACATCAGTGAGCGCGAGGGGCGATGGGGGGCGGCACGTACGTCGGTCGAGTCGGAAGCTGCCTCGTCGCTCCATTGCACCGTGTGGGACGACGTGGACGGACGCGTCGGCGGGCCGTCAGAGCTGTCACGGGTAGAGCTGTCAGCGGAGGACAGGGCCGAGTGGGCAGAGCCGTAAAGCTCAATGGAGGACTTTAGCGAGAGAAGATCGGGGGCGAGGAGCGCGTGTGGTTGCGATGAGGATGAGGAGCTAATGTGCGCCTGATTGAGAGCCTCTTCGAGTACGCGAATTCGCTCGCTCATCGTCACAATCTTGTCATGCAGCTGCTCCGTGTTCGCGAGGATAAAGCTGTGCAGAGACACTATTAGCCGACGGACGAAGGTGTTTCACGGCGGGCTCACCGGCTGCCCTTGCCAGATATAAGAGAGCCTGTGCAGATGCATTAGATCAGTAGCGCCGGGACGCCTGAGCAACGTACCATCGGGACATATCTCTGCGCACCCGCGCTTGACGCACGACTGGCAAGGGAACACGCGGTCGCACTGCAGACAAGTTAGGCATCCGTGCGCATCGGGCGGGGCGAACACGTACCTTAAGCTTGAGCCTGCGGCTCGCGACATCAGCCGATGACCCGAAAAAAAGCATGGCGAGGGGCGCACCTGCGGCACTCCCCGCACGATAGCGGGAGCTTGACCTTGCCTTTCTTCTCTCCGGCGCTGGAGGACGCGGTGGGCGGCTCGAGGGAGTCGCGGGATGGGCGGCGGACGTCTGTGAGGGAGGACGAGGACGAGGAGGGGCGTGCGCGGGGACGCTTCTGGGGACGGAGCTCGTCGACGGCGGGCTGTGCGAAGGTGATGCCCTGGGCGTAGACAGGGTACGGGGGCGCGCCGGAGGGACCAGGCATGAGGGAAGGAGTGCGGGTGGTAGGCGCGGGTTATATGTGGACGCGACTTGGATCGGGAGATGTGTGTGGCGGAAGTGCGGGGGACATTGTGGGCCGCGGGACAAGTGCTATATGTATAGGGGAGCAGCGGACGGTGGACAAGGCAGGAGCAATGGCCAGGCGTTCGTTCCCGCCCGTGCGCTGGTCGGCTGCGGACTTTGAACCGCCCGAACCTACTTACTCACCGCGCGCGATCTGATCGCAGCTCGGCGCGGTTCGCTTGGTGCGCAGAGCCGACTCCCGCCGCTGACACACCGCCCGCACGTGCACCGCCACCAGCCATTACTGTCCAGGCCCCGATCCCCCCGCTGGCCCGGAGCTCCGGCGCCGACCGGCGGCAACCTCCCCGCCCACCCTCGGCGCCCCCGCTCCGATCCTGCCCCGTCTTTGCGCCCGAAATTAATTTCTGACGGCCGCCGCATGTCGGACCCTGCCTTGCCACTTGTTACCCTAACGAAGAGACGGAGAAAAGCGGGGCACCGGGGATGAATTGTCCAATGTGGGTAGACTGACACCGATCGCTGTCGTGTGTATCAGAAATTTTGTAATTTTCAACGGCAGGTGGTGTAGCAGCAGGGTATGGTGCATTGTTCTCGCTTTGGCCTAGGTAGGTCCGACCGTGCCGTTTTTTCCGTGTGGGTCCACGCAGGCTACGGCACATACTACTGCACTGCAGCTTATAAACGACCGTCATGACAATGTGGGTCAGAGGTCCCAGCGGAATGCGCGTGGCCACCAGGCAGAATCTACTGGCTCAACAGCTCCCAATCAGCAAATTATTACAGTAATATGGCAAGTACACGCTATAGTTTGGCCTTCTCCTCCACCCGCGCCGCCTCCATCATCTGCCGTGTTTCTGCCGCCGCCTCCGCGAGGTACTCTTTCAGCTTCGCTGTCTCTAGCTTCCGGCTCGTGATCGTCCACCTGATGTAGTCATCGTCGATAGAGTACGAGAGACCATAGCCGTCCTCCACCACTGCAACATGTCAGCACACACTCATCTACGAACAGCACCGAGCGCACCTTCTCCGTAACCCCACCCGTCGAGGAACTTGGACGAAAGCTGCGACGTCGAAAGCTCCCAGTGGCTCGTCCGTGCGAAGGCCGCGTCCGTGTACAGCTCCGGCAGCGTCTCCCCGTCGCGCAGCAAGCGCTTCAGCCCAAATAGGTGCCGGTCGACACCCTGCCCGTCGGCGGCCCACGCCGCATACTGCGCGTGCCGCGCAATCGCGCGCCGGAACAGCACCGCACGTTGCGTGTTCTGCACGTCCCTGGTCAGCCTGTCCCATATGTAGACGAAAGACGATATACACACCGACGCTTTAGGATCCACCATAGCGTCGACCCACGCCTTGCTCTCGTTGCTCGCAGCGCGGATCACCTCCGTGCGGCCCTGCTGATACTTGCGCGTCTGTGCGCTCTCGTACGTGACGCCCGGGCGGCCCTTAAACTTATGCCACGCGAGCTGCTTCACGAGCTGCGCCCACCCGTCCGGCGACGTCTTGAACGTCTTGATCAGCGCCTTGCCGTACGCGTCGTAGTGCAGCACGTGCAAGTCGTGCGCGCCGACCAGCGTGTCGAACGCGGCCTCTGCCGCGCGCACGTCCGTAAGCACTGCGTCGTTCGTCGCGAATGTGATCTCTGCGGGCGCGGGCAGCGCGGCGTGAGAGGCGTGAGAGAGATCAACCTTGCCAGCAGCAAGCGCGCCGAAGATGAACTCGTTGAGGCGCAGCGTGGGTGTACCGTCCATGCAAGAGTGCTCGCCGAGGAAGGCTGACCGGCCGTTGTCGAACACGATCACTGATCGAATACAAAACGCGTGAGTTGCAGGGAAGGGGTCAATAGTATGTGTACGCACACTGATGCTTGTCATACCACCGATTGCGGCCGTCACCCACCCAGGCTGCCCACGATAGGTCCTCGCGAGAGGTAGGCTTTGAGTCGTCGAGTGCAACGACGATCATCGCAGATTCGATTCGCTCCAGTGCACTCTTGTTCGCAGGCGACACCTCAAGGAGCCGTTGCCGCGCCTGCGCATATCTTCAGCAAACTCGTCTCGAGGTACATGATCTTGGGCAGCTCACATGCGCCCAGTTGTCCCGATTGTCACTGGTAAGCGTCCCGATCGGCGTGCCGCGGCCAGAATCTGCCAGCCGAATCACATCTGCGATCTGCCTGCACAGCCCAAAAGACAGATCCAGGTTGGACCCTCAGCACGCCTGTTTTCACGGAGATAAAAGAAGACGACGTACGCCTCCAACTCCGCGGCGCTCAGCTCGGTGCCGTCGGCGCGCACAAGCGACACCTCGAAGAAGCGGTTCTTGCGCACAAAGACGACGTGGTTGTGCGTCTTGGCGTCAAATTTGTGCGCAGTGTCGGACGGGAGAGTGGGATAGCGGCTCGCGTGGAAACTGGGAGGGCGTGAACCGGTGCGGACAAGGGACGCGGCATGGGCTTACAGCCATTTGTACGAGTCCATGGAGAGCGGAGCCCCCTTGACCTTCTCTGGCTCAAGCTGCTCGCTAGATCAAACGCAGTTCAGCATCATGATGGTCCACTGGAAGGTACCACGCACCTTTCCACCAAATCACGGAACGGAAGCATCGCTTTGATGAGCGTCGCAGCTCGTTTCGGCGCGTCTGTGATGGCCTTGTCCTGCACATGCACGTAGAAATAGCTGACGTTCACGACGACCGAGTCACGGTAGCCCATGTACGCCGCGTCGTTCCACCAGTCGGCGAGCCAGTTCTTGATGTCGGACTGGGAGGCCCTCGCCTCGAGCCGTTTCTGCAGCTCCGCAGCGAGCGGCGATGCGCCGAACGCGCGCACGGCGGCCTCGGTGCGGACGTACTCGGCGGTGGTAAGGTGCGGACGGGCTGTTTCGAGGTACTTTGCGAGGGTGGAGGGGAGCGGGGGCACGGGGAGCGTCGGAAGGGAAGCCTGGTAGCGCAGCATGGGGCCCTTGGAGGGGTCGGCGACGTAGCCTGCGGGGACGTCGGCCTGGGACGAGGACTGGCGGGGCTTGCCCATGGCGAAGGAGGGTGTGCGGAGGCGGGTCTGGCGAGCAGTGAGCAGCGAGGACAGCGGAGTCGCGTGCAACTGACCGAAACTTTGGAGGCGGGTACACGCTGGGGCAGTCTGAACATAACAGAGAGGGAGCTGGATGTGTGGTGAGTGCGGGGGCGGGGTCGAACGCGGGGCAGGACGCGGTAAGCGATGTGGTATAAAGCCGGAGATAGAGAGGGGTTACTTGCCTCTGAACGCTTTCAACGGTCGTCTCGGTCGCTCTCCGTCGCGCTCGCTCTTATACGGCCCCCCGCCCGGCAATCAGTGCACACTCGTCCCATGTGATTCCATCTGCGGGCATCGCAGGGCGAGTGCGGGGGCGGGGAAACACAGCGCGGCTCAGCTTCGCGGCAGACCTGAGCACACGGATCCCGGCACACCGAATCGATCTGTCGGCGGCAGTTCCGTCGCCATCCCGCCTCCAGACAGCCAGCGCAGCGCTCGACACAGTCTCGTCAGATTGACTACTCGGGGCCTCTCAAGTCCGACGCCATGATCCGGAAAGCAAGAGTCAAGTTCATTGCAGAGGCGATGCCAAGTCAATTATACATCGAAGGGAACATAACGCTATTAGATCTCTCATTACTTGCGTCGGACTTGTCGTAAATGCCATCCCGCTACGAGTCCCAGATAGCCCCGAAGGCAGGGATGCCCCGGGACATCATTCCATACACCACCTTCCGTGTAAGCTTTTGGTTTGATATCACGCACACGGCCTCTGCGTTGAACTCGCGTACCAGGCGGTACGTCAGCTTCACCATGTCGGGCTTCCCGTGTTTGCGGGTGTCTGTCAAGCCACCCCGTCAGTCCTCCGCACATTCGCATCGTACGACACCCACCGTAGACAACCGCCCCGGGTGCCTTCTCCAGAATCGCGTCGACGAGCTCGTCGCCGAACGTCTGGCGCACATCCGGCGACGTCCACAGCAGGCGGATAGGCACGCGCTGCTCGAGGATGCACGGCGCACAGGGCCCGATGCCGCTGCCCGTCGCCACGAACACGACGCGACGGAACAGCGGCACGATGCGCAGCACACCGAAAGTCGGCACCCCGCGCACCCACAGAGCCGTCGGCGGGTGCGCAATCTGCTTCGACGTCCAATCGCCGGCCCTCGACACCACGAGCGAGTAGCCTGCTTTGCCTGGTTCGGGCACGGTCGCGAAGCCGTGCCATTCCATGAGCGGGTTGTCGGAGATGCGCGTGAAGCTGCCGGGAATGGGTGTGACTGGGAGACGCAGTCAGTATTGCAACCACACATGGCCGATGGGGTGTATCGTACCATAATCAAAGTACAGCCGCACGGCATGCTTGGAGAGCACAACTGCGCGCACAGGGACCTTCCGCAGGCGGAGCCAGGGTAGTATGATAGACGTCGTCATGATCGTGACCAGCCAGAAGGGAGCAGACCGGATGAGAGCTTGGCCAAGGGATTGACCAGGATGACGATAGTCATTGGTCAACATGACGATCTGTAGTGGGGTCAATATTGTCAGGGAGGGGGTCACAGAGTCCGCTCACTTGACACCAGACCAATGCAGTGGCCGTCCACCCCAAGAAACGATGGGCGATTTCGAACTTGTTGTGATGCAGTGTGCGAAATCTCGGGTATGCGAGGATGACGATGCCAAGCAGAAGAAAGAGGATACAGTAGGTCACAGCGAGAGTAGGGATGGAGGTCTGCAACAATAAATGAGCAGATGCACGTTCGTTAAACTGATCGGTGCTCACAGGTCCGTTACCAACGACTTCCATCGTCGCCTGCACGGTGAAGACGACAAGCCACATCACACCAGCGATGGCACAACCAGAGTGAACTGCATCAGTTGTCAGTACGTTGCCAGAGAGTGACAGATATGCACTCACGTCCGCCGATGTGATACACTCGAGCGCATATACGGCGGATCCATAGGGGCCATCTACCCAGACCCCAGGCCTCAGCATGTTAGTGCATCAGTATTCTGCAAACACTCACGAAGTGGGCACCGCGCAGAAGGTGTTAAAGAACAGGTTGATCACATAGTCCTGGCGCATGAGGATCGCGCAGCACAAGTTCGCCACTACGATCAGCCCAAAATGCGACGCATTCGCCCCGCCGCGCACCATCGTGGCGATCAAAATCGCAATGTTTGTCACAAAGACCACGCCGAACAACCGGCGATAGAGCGAGAATACCAAGTGCCGCAGATCGCGCACAAACTTGGACTGCGTTTTGACCGGCAGGACGTCGTCCTCGTGCCCGTCCCACGCGTTGCCCTTCTCCAAGTCCGACGTGGATATTTTGGCAACGTGAGTGAGCGATGTATTGGTTGGCGTCGCGCAGTACGCGGAAGAGCCGCCATAAATGGGCGGCGGTGTGCGCAGGTTTAAGGCGGAGTCGGTGAGGGCAACTTCGGGCTTCGGCAAGGAAGTGGAGCTCGACGAAGACGACATGTTCTCTTTGTCTTGCGATGCGACGCGCAGAGCCAGCGTGCGTAGTGCACGTTTGTCGGTCTTGCCGTTCCTGGGGTCCCATGAGTCACATACAGCTGCAAGGGAGTAGAGCGTACCCAGTGTGAGGGAACTCATGCAGCGCGATTATTCGCGTCGGCACAGCATAATATGGCTGTATTTTGGATGCAGCTACTATCACCGTGCTGATGTCCACGCTAGTGGGCGTGACGAAGCCGACCAGCTCGGAGTCAATGAGGAATGCTACAGCGACTTCGACGCCGGGACACGTCTGCCCCGGGGCATCAGCACAGATGGTAAGGACTGGCTAGGGCGGCAACTGACCTCCATTGCAGCAGCGACGCCATCCAGCTCCACGCGGAAGCCTTTGACCTTGACCTGGTCGTCAACGCGCCCCAGATGCTCCAGCGTCCCGTCCGGGCGCCACTTCCCAAGATCGCCAGTATTGAACATGGAGCTTATTATGAACGGCTTATCAGCACTCGCTTGCTGTGAGTGCAGAAAACGCACCCATAGCCCACGAACAGATCCGGTTTATATCGCTCTGCCGTTTTCCCTGGCAGATTCACGTAGCCTTTCGTGATGCCCGCTCCGCCCGCCCACATGACGCCGACCTCGCCTATGGCTACGGGCTTCATAGTCTTGTCAAGGACGTAAACGTTGTTGTTCGGTGTAGGCTTGCCAATGCTCAGAGTCGATCCGTGTACATGATGCTGCACCGTGTTGACAATGGTGATCTGTTTGAGGAAGCATTAGATGTGTTTCCTGTTGATCGTAGACGCCGCACACCTCTGTGGGGCCGCAGCTGTTGATGAATGTCGACTTTTCTGCCCAGGCATCTGCAAGCGCTATTGAGAGAATTAGAGGTCGTCTTGCCCACCAGAAGACGCGGGCTCACTTTGTGGGCACACCTCCCCGGCTGTTGCTACAAGTCGGATGTTGGGATAATCCGAAGGCTTATGGCGAACTGTTTCGAATCAGAATTGAGATTGCGCGCTCCAGCCAAGACCAAGCTCACGCACTCAGCATCGAAGGCGTTGATATGACAATATCCACGGTCTTGAGAAGCGCACGCCATTCTGTGGACGACTTCCCGCGGATGCACAGCGTGCAGCCATTGCAAAGTGCGCCAAGGATTTCCTGGGCAGGCCGTCAGACCGCAAGACGGGGGGGGAAAGATGGGACCCACCCAAGCAGCCATATCGAACGCGATATTCATAAGCTGGGAGATGCGTCGCCCCGGTTCCATTCCCAGGCGTCCCGGATCCAGACACACCACTGCTCGCAGTCAAGTCAGACACGCCATAGGCTCACTCGCATGCTGCGCACAATTTGTTACGTTGGAGTGCATGACTTCGACTCCCTTGGGCTTCCCAGTCGTGCCTAATAATAGCGCGTGTGAGCGGCAGTAGGAGTGAATTTGCATGTGCGAACCTGAGGTGTAGATGATATAGACGCTATCACTGGGCTTGGACAAGTCCAGCGGCTTGGCAGCGGCGCCCGCGTTCCCGCGCAAAACAGCCTCGTCCAAGGTGATGACCGCGATGCCCAGAGCCTGGGTACACGCCCGGTACTCGTCTAGCGTCAGGATCAGCGTGCTCTGCGAATCGCGAACAACGTGTTCCAGCGTGGCCTGCGTCACGATCGAGCCGTCAAGCGGCACGTACGCCCCACCGGCCTTGAGGGTGGCTAGGATCCCCACGATGAATGCGATGGAGCGCTGGGCCAGAATACACACCCTCGCGCCAGGCACGATGCCCATGACGCGGAGGCAGCCCGCCAGCGCGTTGGCGCTACGCTCGAGCTCGCGGTAGGAGAGCCGGTCGCCGAGGTGTTCGATAGCGATGGCGTCGGGCTGAGTTGTGGCATAATGCTCGACGGCGTGATGCACACAGTGGAAAGGCGCATGTTGACGCGGTCCAAAGCCATACTCGACGAAGAGGCGCTGGTCTTCCGCTGTGAGGAGGCCGACAGGGGTGTCAGAGGCCAGCATCGTCGCCATGGGATGTGCGGTAGTTGTTGGATGAGGTTTGAGCGTTTCTTGTGTGGGTTTTATAGGTTGAGGAGCGTGATAGAACCCGGCACAGCTCCAGGCATGACGAGAACGCACGCTAAGGTGCAAATGAGTGGAGAAAGAAGCCTCGGAGAGCAAGCCAAGACGGCGCAGTTCGGAGAACGGAACGTCGTGTTCGCCGCCAGCTCAGACAGATGGCGGCTGATGCTTCCGCCAGGAATGAACAACATCAGCAGATCGCGCATAGTGAGGGGGTATCCAGCGCAGAGTCCGAGATTTTTCAGCGCCAGCCAACCGAATGCGACAGAGCATGATGTCTTCGGGGTATATGTCACAAGGAAACGCCTACCAGCGTGCTGCTGGCAGTACTGAGTTGCTGGAAGTTGTCAGGATCTGACCGTAGCGCAGCGTCCGGGGCAAAATCGGCTGGAAGACGTGTTTCATGATCAGCGACCACGCTGATCGGGCGTTCCGAGTGGGGGCCAGAGTGGGTATATTTTTGCCTTCATTACACCTGACCGCACGAAGGGCTACCGCAAAGGTACTTGTAATTCCCAAGGTCTGCTCAGAAGAGCGCAGGCCCCGCTTGCCAAGGCCGACGAGTAAGCGGGGCGCAGTTTGACTTCAAGCGTGTTGTGATGCTGTGTATAGTGACCGATGGTTGGAAGGACCTATCCTTAAGCGTGAGATAAAGAGGCGGAGGGTGGTCGTGGGATGACCGCATGGCTCATCGATGAGGTGGCTAGGCAAGTGACTCACCCTATTCCTTACGCCTGCGCTGGGTACAATTTCTTCACAGAGCCGAGGACAATAGTGACCGTGAGAGATAATCCCATCCTGTGAGTATAATAATTGATCACCGAAGGGGTGGAGGTGAAGTTCTCACGCGTATCGATATCGCGATAATGAGCTACCGACTGTCGATGACAGCGTAAACTTGGAAAAAGGATGCTCAGGGCCTCGTATATTGATAAGAACTAGTCGAGACGTACACTCTGTATATGCGCCAGATGCGCCCGCTTCAGGTTGACCTGACAACATGCCCCAGAAGGCGGACATCCTTAGGGAGGCAAAGGTTGATCGGAACTGGGGGATCAGACGACATTGGTGGGCCATGAAGTTATTCAAAGATAAAGGAGAATGGGCGTAGCGCGAGAACAAGCGTCTCGAGGCGGTCTGAAGGACAGAGGAGGGAAGTGGCAAGAATCTCTGGCAGCGCTCTTTTGTAGATCCAGGTGGATAGTAATCGGGTCAAGCCGCCGTACAAACTTCGGGCTTTGACACAGCGCGAGGCGTGACATCGTGCCGATGATCGGACATCTCGCACTCCAAGGGTATCCAAGAGAAGAACGGACCAAAACCCCAATTGAACTTCCTGAAACAAAGATATACCAGAGGTGCTCACCTTGGGACGTTTAAAACAGGGTTTGGAATACGCAAAGGGCAGTCAGGACGCCGAACAATGACTAGGCGTGCAAGGCCGAATCAATACGAGACGTAATACATATCAATAGATACCCCGATGGCTTCGCATACAGCCATGGGGTATATGCGGTGATCCAGTGCAGAAGAAGGGTCGCCCCCGTCCACGCGTCCGCTGACAGGACAGCGGCCCCGAGGAGATATCAGAAGAGGTCAACTGGTATCACCGCTCCGTCACTGTGTTGACCGTCCGACACGAATCAATCCCTGACGTACCGAAGTACCACGTTCTAGAAGTGATCCATAGCGCCGTGGGCATCCATTCTGTTCGAAGCATTTGACCTGTATAGTACTCGGTTGACGTGCCATGAGATCGAAGCAAACCCAAGAACTTCGCACCTGGCCAGAGGCCTTGACCATTGGTGCGATCAGCGGATATGAACAACTGAACACTTGCCCAGAAGATTCAACAGTCCACGCGAAAGGCATCAGCCGACTTAACGCCATGCAGTAGCCAGACGCCGACAGGTGGTCTGGTCGACATCATCGTTATCAGCCTGTAAGGCGGCACCACGAAGATTGAGATCTCACCGCTATTTCCCTGACAAGCTCAAGGACACGCCAGCTCGTCGGCTGTGTTGGTTGATATCAGTAGAACCTCTAGCGCAGTTTGTCAGGCGATGCAGAGCAGTTCGCGTCAAAGGCGAAGATCTGCCGCCACGTCGGACTACATACGTGTCAGAGCACGAAGATCTTCATCGAGACCAGTACCCGTCCGCGAGGTGAGTCGTGCGGGCAATTGAGAAGTCGCGGCGAAGGCTATATTTGGATCTTCGCCGTTTGGCTTCTGACCGATAAGCCTTCGAGCATCATGGAGGTCTCAAACTCGGAGATAGTCTCATAGGAGCAAACTTTGGCTGGAAAGATGTTCATTACGATGATGCGACGACAGTATGCGGGAGATAGCGGCACTGTTGGATGGGACACTACTTCTTGGGCTTCTTCGCTGCGATGGACCTGAGTTGAAGGGCAGACGAGCAAAGGTGCGCGACGTACCTCCGTACCGACTGCGAGCAGTCACCCTATTCACCACTCCACCAAAGTCCAGAGCCCCGCGGACCAATTTGTACCTACACGTAGCATGCGTCAGTGCGCAGACAATTCCCGAGGCAGCCACGTACCGAACACCTGGCAGATCCTGAGCGCGACCACCTCTCACCAGCACCACGCTGTGCTCCTGCAAGTTGTGTCCCTCTCCCGGCACGTAAGCCTGCACCGTCTTGCCCGACGTGAGCTTGACTCGTGCGACTTTGCGCTTTGCGGAATTCGGCTTCTTCGGCTTTGCGATGAAGATCTGGACGCAGACACCCTTCTTCTGGGGATTCTTTTCGAGCAGGGGAGCCCGCGCAACTTGTTGCCTCTTTGGTTTCTTCCGACGCATGGCCTGATTGAGTGTCGCCGAGACGGAGGGGGAAGGGTGAAATGCCCGGGTGAGCAGCATGGCGGCGGACGGTGGCGGTCGGAAGAGGAGCGGAGACCGCAGCGGTGCGGTGCGCGAGACGGCGCGCAAGAGAGAGAGCATGGTGTCGCTGTCGCCGCTGGTGTTGAATCTGACAGTGAGAGCCTCGAGCCAACGGCCGTTGCCGCGCTCGCGTAGTGGCCGGCCCTAAACTTGCCCCCGGCGCGTCGCGTCTCCGCACAGCCTGAGCACTCTTGCTTTCCGCCTCGTTTCCGTTCTCCCCGCTGCAAAGCTCACCGGAGACAGCGCCCCAATAAACGACTCACAATGCCAGCAGCTCCACATCGCCGCGGTCGCAGCCGACGTGATGAGGCTGTGGACGACAATATCGAGGAAGACGACGCATCGCAACAGCACGCAGAAGAAGATGCTGTCGCGGAGGACGACGAGGAGGAACAGCCCCGCCGTAGCAACAAGGCAGGCAAGCGGTCTATCAAGGTTGCCGGCAAGCAGCCTGCCGCTGAGCCGCTATCTGATGTCGGAGAGGAGGACACCGCGGATGACAATCTGCCTGTCAATGAGGAGACGTTCGGGGACAAGCCACTGGATCGGCACGAAGGCACGAAGCTTCAGGGTATGGCTACCGACTGGAACATGATGGAGAAGACGCTGCGCGCGAGTGCTTTCTCTCTTCTGACGGAGGTGTCATCGGCGGTGGCCGAGTATGCAGATGAGAAGGCGAGCGAGAAGGCAAGTCTCGAAACCCGTCCCGGTCCAGCGGCGCTGATTTCGATCCATACATCCAGGAGCTCGCGCGTCTGGACCTTCTGATGCGACAGATAGTTGACATCGACGTGGAGATTTTGTCCCATGAGAAGACATTGACGGAGCTTCATCAGCAAGTGGTTGGTGGCGCGGAGATTGTGAGTCCGCGCTCCCGTCTCTTTGGTCGCCGTGCTCACCGTTGCTCAGGACAACATTCTTGACCGCTACACAGCTGGCGTTCAGGAGAAGTCCGAGGCGTATGACAAGAAGACGAGCCGCCAAAGGTACGCGAAGAGCGATGCATATGCTAAGTTCCGTCAGGCAATATACGTGCGCAGTACCCTTCTATTGTTCCGTGCTCCATCTCATCGGTTGACAGGAGGTCCAACACCCCGAAGAGGCAATGCCGCCTATCGTTGAATTTCTCCCGCAAGGTCAGCCGCGCGGGCAATTTATCCGCCCTTCACTCACGGAACTGCAGAGGAGGGTGATAACAGCGACGACGACGACGACGATATTCAAGTCGGCGGAATTGTGCAAGACCTCAAGTGTCCCATCACATTGATACTTCTAGCTGAGCCGTTAACATCGTAAGCAAAGGAGACAAAGTCGGGCTGGTCCTAGCTGACATGTCTACAGAACGGTCTGCGGACACTCGTTCTCTAAGGATGCCATCACCCAAATGCTGGGACCCAGCCGGACCGTCAGGAAGATGTGTCCGGCCGCAGGATGCAATAAGCAGATATGCCTGAATGACCTCAAAGCTGACAAGGATCTGGAGCGCAAGGTGAAGGGCGCGGAACGGCGTGCCAGGCGTCGGGAAGATGAAATGGACACGGAGGAAATAGTGGAGTGAGTTTGTAAGTTGTTCGAGAAGCTATCGTACGTTCTGCATAATTATCCCCCTTGTCCCTTTACTTCCGCCGTCCCGACGACCGTAATCGCCGCTATGATATCTCGCAGATGTATCAATGCCGTGCTGGCCTGAGATCTGGTGGGGTCAATTTGTCCTCGGTATGCATTCCTAAGAAGCAAATCGGAGCATGTGACTGTTGGGGCATCGTCTCCCGACGCCGCGCAGTCATTGTCAACCGCTGTCATACGCGCACCTCTCTCTTGCGACCACCACATTCCTTTTCTAGCACGCTCCTTTTACGCCGCCGGGCCACTATGGCCTCTACCATCATCCTCTACCAATCTCCGCGTACGCCAAAAAAGTTCAGGCGGGCTCGTGAGCAGCCGTCGCCGCTCGCCCGCCGAGGCCTCCCGCTGCCTCCCCAGCTGCCTTCCCTGCGTCCCTGGAAGGATGTCTGTCGGGTAAGTCTGCGCCCTGTCGCGGAGATATGTGTCTGACTCGCGTCGCCAGGCCCGCCTGGCAATCCAGATGGAGCGCACCGCCGGAATCGTTCCGTCGCTCAGCGAAGGCGGTGTGTCGCTTGCTTGCAACGGCCCCGCCAGCCGTAAACCCGCCACGCCTGACTCGGAGCTTGCACACACGACTGCACCTGCGGAAGCCAACAGAGGCGTGAAGCGCAAGCGCAAGCGTGACGATGCGGCGGCGTTCGAGCTGCCTCCCGAGTCGGATGCGTGGCTGCAGTGCGTGCTGCAGGCGGGCAGGGAGTGCAAGCGGGTGCGCGCCGCCCGGGCTGATGGCTCTGAGATGGGCAGGCGAAGGCTGAGCGAGTGAATGATCGAGACATGCTGTTCACATTCTGCGATTAGTGGGATTCGCCGGTGGGCTATGTGTCACAGTTGACTGTATATTGCGGTGCTTGGGTGATCAGATACCATCATTTGTTCAAAGCAAATACGGTCGGGTCGGCTGGCCTCGTCAATGACGAGTGGGCGCACACCGCGGCCAGGGGATGTTCTGGTCATCGCCTCTGACGCATATCAAGGGGCGTATGGCAGGCATGCCAAACGGCCGCTGCGAAGATAGGACCGAGCCGTGAGATGCGACTTGTCGGACCGGCGATATTGCCCTCAGTGAGCGAGACGCCTGTGTAGACGCCAGAGTCGCCTCTTTGGACCTGGAACTACACCCATCCCATCCTGGACAGTCGCTTCACAGGATCCAGAGGGGCAGGTTAAGTTTGGTAACGAGCTTCCCTGCCAGCTTGACAGTGCTCGCAACGTGCAGACCGCACGGCACTCTCCCAGCTCCCCGCAAGCCCTGCCAGTGGCTGTGGCTACAACTTCCGACCGTCAACGGCACGCCTCAGCCTGTGAAAACATTCGTCACTTGGACGCCCTCTTATAAGACCATCGGGCCTCTTGCAAACGACCAGCCTGCGAAGATCCACCATCAATTTCATCCAAACCTTCGCGGCAACTCCGCGCGCCGCCGCCCTCATTCAGCGCCCGACCCCTACACCTACCTTCCTCGATCCCCCCATTGACACCATCCACTATGCGCCGGGGAAACTATGCAAGGCGAGCGTGCAACCACTGCCGGCGACGGTACGCCGACATTGCTGCAACCACGCCTAATGGGGATGCTCATCATCTGCGCAGGAAGTCCAAGTGCGACGGCAATGAGCCGCAATGTGGCCCTTGCATGACATCCGGACATGAGGTTTGTCGCCCTCTTGTGCTCGCAGGGCTCGCCACTCATGACTGGATTGGGTCCCAGTGCACATGGGGCCCGGAAAGCGCGAAGCGGCCAAATACCAAGCAGTACGTTGACTCGCTGAAGAGCATGGTCCGGCAGCTCGACAAGCGCAACAAAATGCTTCAAGAACGTCTGCAGGAGGTCACCAAGGGCACTGCAAAGGACCATATTGTTCCGGACTTCACGAACTACGCCGAGCTCGACACCCTTGTGGCGGATGGGAGCTCCGAACGCGGGTCTCCGAGCTCGGATGACATGCTCAAAACAGAGGAGCCTGAGGACGCTGAGATTGAGCAGCTCTGCGCTCCCACGCATCACCTGCGGGTATGGGAACCCCACCAGGCTTTCGTGCCTGCTAGTGCTCACAATAATTATGCCGCAGCTCGACGACGACGATACCCTTCACCTGTACGGACCCACCTCGATATTCAGGCTTGCTCCACGCCGTAGTGTGGGCACGTCTCGATATCAGGAGGTGGCCGACAGCAATGCCGAGTCTTATCAGCTCCTGGTTGCGCAAAACGGTGCATCGGCGCAAACCGAGATCGATTGGGCTCGCCACCTTCCCGTGGAAAACCCCCTTTCGCGAGCAGAGCACGACAGGTGATCAGGGTTATCCCCCTCGTCTTGCCTTACTGACCGCGCATGGCAGGTTGCTCGACCTCATGTTCCGCTTCTTCACGTCGTGGTGCCTTCGCGTCATTCCAGAGCTCTTTCTGATGGACATGCACCGCTCGCTCAGTATTCCTCGCTCTGAGCCGACGCTGAAGACTGCGCACTACTCTCCGTTGCTTCACAACGCCCTGCTGTCGGTCGCTGCAGCCTTCTCTGACGATCCGCTCGTCAAGGACCCCGTAGCCCGTCGCCGATATGCCGATCGGGCTCGAGACCTGATGGAAGGCGAATGCGAGCGGCCCAAGCTCAGCGCAATCCTTGGGCTTTCCATTCTCGCGAATTACCATTCAACCTCTGGGAATCCCACGCTCGGTTACATGTACTTTGGTGAGCCGTTTCTGCCGCGAACCTTTTGACTGCCGCCCACGCTGACTACATGCATGCGGATGACAGGTATCAGTGCGCGATTGTCGCAAGCACGTAAGTCATTCGAATGGACCTCGTTTGTTCCTGCATTTCAATCTAACGGTGTCGTTAGTGGGACTAGGCCTCGATTGCACGCCCTGGGTTCAAGCCGGATTAATATCAGAGTCGGGCAAACTCGACCGCAACTGGGGTTTCTGGACAACATATTGCCAGGTGAGCAGAATGTTCTAGCCGCGCCGTGTTGAGGGCTGACGCCCTTCTCTTGTCCTAGGATACCACGTGGTCCCTTTACGTGGGACGGGACTTCTGTGTTTCGTCTTTGTCCGATGTGCAACGCATCCCGGTTCCATTTGTTGACACGAAGCTCGATGAGATACCGTGGCACTGGCCACCGGGGCAGAACAAGCGGCCGAACTATCTCTCCCGGACGTTCGCGGCCACTGCCGAGCTTCTGCAAATCGCTCGATTGATCATGGACGTCGTGTTAGTTCCTGTTGATGCGCCAACCAAAAGTGACGTGCTGACGGCTCCCTGTCTCACAGGAGCAATTTCTCCCGCTTGGGAGCGCGCCAGGAAGCCAACGATTTCCTCATTGCACAAATGGAGTATGTGCAATATGCCTATTTTTAGGTCTGTCGGGCGACTAACTCGTGGCCCTCAGCCTCAAGCTCAGCACGTGGAAAGAAAACCTGTCGGCGGAGGTGGACATATCCAAGTCAACGTACACCATGGCGATGCCACATCAGCTCATGCTACAGATGACGCACAGCTGGTTGGCCATCATTCTTCACCGGCCTTTTTATCGACGGAGGCGCGCCAATGACGACTGCAACGAGGAGGACCACATTAAGGTACATATGCTTTGTCACTGCAGTTGGTCCCACAGCTTATATATCGATGATCACACAATAGCCTTGCAACAGAGCTGCGTCCGAAATTATGGAACTCGCCGAGACCTGGCGCAAGCAATACACTTTGCGCTACGTCCCCATTACGTTTATCCAGGTTGTGTCCGCGGCGGGCACGATCTTCATCCTATCTGCTGTGCAGGCCACGACTGGTCCTCGCCTCGCCGCGGCGGCATTGAGTGCGGCTCAGGCCAAGGCGGAGCAGGCCATCCAATACCTCGAGGAGATTGGCGAGTCTTTTGCCAGCGCAAGGGGCATCGCGGATATCCTGCGCAATCTGCTGCATGAGCAAGTGGCCACCAGGCTTGCGCGTCGCTCTCCTCGCTCGGCGCAGAGTCCACCGAGAAATGAATTCCCTTCCCCATCATCTGACGACGCCACCTCCTACGCCTGGCCGACCAGCAATGCCACCGCCCCCGTCCCGAACAATACGACTTTCATCTTAGAGGGCCCGATGTCGCTTCCAAACAGCAACGTTGGTGCTTATGGCGCATTCAGTGCCCCACAGCAATCGCTGGACTACAATTTCATGTACACCGACCCACCAGCCACGACCATTCCTGGACCCGTGACCATGCCGATGAACTACCACCCGCCGTTTGGTTCTGGGGTGGAAGAGTACACCGAGCCCGACTTTGGCTTCCCGTCGCTCAGAATGGGGATGGGTATGCTCCCAGGTGACACGATGTTCCAGAACGATCCTCTTTTCGGATTCCCTTCGCAAGGGACATACCCGCAGTACCCTGTATTCAACTCCAACGGCGTGCAGACGTCGTGACATGTCCTGTATTTCCCTCTATCTCCCATCGCTGTCTTTGTGTATGCTGTGATACCTGCTCTCGTCAGACTCGGCACTGCATGTCCTGTGCCGCATTATGCACACATCTTTGCATTGGATAGCTGTGCCCTCGCTTTCATGTTCCACTAGTTACCAGCATTGTAATTTAGACATCTTCACACTGTAGTATTTTCACCATAGAATGGGGTTGTTGTTTCCAGCGCCAGGACAGCGACTTGGCTCGACCAGAGGACCAGTGCCGATCTGAGCTCGATCGGTGGATCGATCTAGGAACCCGACTTGTAAGCCTCGTGGCAGGGTTAGGGCAACCCAAGTAGTTCCCACGCATCGCCAGCTGGCTTGCCTTGCGCGTCTGCTGTGAAGAGCAAGCACGCGCCATGCTGTCCGCCATACGCTCCCGCTCCTCCAATGCTCTGACCTTCGCCACTAGGGTGCGCAGGTACAGCACGCCTGTTGGCCTCGTCGCCGAGCCCATCACCATTGGGAAGGCCGCTGGCGCCCGCCGCCCGCACCTCGGGATTCCTGTGAACCCAAACCACGGTCTCTACGCGTTCTTTCGGAAGAAAATAAAAGATGACAAGGAGACATACGAGACCCTCGAGGATGCGGATGGCCTCTTGTCCTCGGCAGGTGCGTGCCGTCTGCGCACAGCTGGCCTCGAGTAACCGTTTCGTGTTTGGCAGGCCGCTCGTGGTCGGCCGCGGAGCTGCGGCGAAAAAGCTTCAGGGACCTGCACACCCTGTGGTATGTGCTGCTGCGAGAGCGTAACTTGCTTTCATCGCAGTGGGAGGAAATGCGTCGCATCACAGGCGCTCCCGGCGCCGTCGGAGGGGGGCTTGGTCGCCATGAAATCAAGGTGCGTCTCGCGTTGCTCTCATTGCAGACGACAGCTGACACAGGTGGATGTTGGCATAGTGCCGCAAGAGCATGGCGCGCATCAAATACGTGATCAACGAGCGGAGACTGGCATATGAAGGTGCCATCGAGATTTTCGAGGACCAGAAGAGGGCTGCACGGGGTGAACGCCAGCGGGGGAAGCGCCAATCGCGCAGGGACATAATCATCCACAAGAGAAAAGTGGCCAGGATTAAACTCATGGAGGTGGAGGCGCGGGCGGAGAGGCGAAGACAGAGGGCACTGAAGGCTAAGCTGGATGAGGTCCCAAGGCATAGACGGCGTCCCAGTTCGTATGCGGTGAAGGGTTTGCTTCATTGACCTTCGCACTCTCCCACCTTTGCTGCGAATATGCGTACCATCACTTCTAATCATTTCGTGGAACACTGGTTGTTATTTCGCGGTATGGCGTCCCCGTTCTGCTGCACTCCATTCTCGCATCTCCCGCGACACCCAGCAGTCCTTCACGGCAGGGCTCTCATACGTCTCCAGCTGCTTCCGGCCCTTTCGTATAAGGTGCTCGACGGTGCTCACTTTGCGGGGCGAGAACGTCGTGGCTTGGGTTTTAAACGCGTAGCGGACGAAGAGGTGGAACTTGTCGCGCGTCACCGCGGGTTTGGTCCGCACCATGCGAAGTGCCCTGAGATCGCGTTAGGGAGGACACGCACACTGGCTAGTTCACTGACCGCCTGTACAGCGCCAGAACCTCCTTTTGTAGGCCCGAGTGCCTCGCACTCATCGTTCAGCGTATTCGAGCCGTTGAGGGGAGAAGCACGCGCGAGCAACGCCAGCAAGAGCCTGAGCTAGACGCGTCGGAGTTAGCCGGCCGTCACTCTTCCTGGTGAACAGCCAACTCTGCAGCCCCATGGTGGCCCGACAGCGCACTCTCAGCATCAACACGCTCTTGAATGCACACCGTCCTCGCCCACGCAGCCTTCGGCCTCTAGCTCGTAGCATCGCAGACGCGCCCAGCTCACCTCAAACCGAGGACCCTCACGCATACTGCAAGGATTTCGTTCGGCAACATGACTACGAAGGGTTTCTCATATCGCAATTCTACGCGGGTGATACTGCGAGAGCTTACTTTGCATTGAAGGCGTTCTCCGTAAGTCGAAGTTCAGGACGCGAAGACGCCCCTCTGACTGTTGTAAAGAACGAACTCGCCATGATTCAAGATTCCGTATCCAACATTCTGATCGGGGAGATGAGAATGCAGTTCTGGCGGGATGTGGTGAAGGGAATAACCGACGTACGTGTCGCCTTGGCTATTGCTGAGACGACAAGTGACCAGACGCGACTTAGGGCAGACCACCACACCATCCCATCGCGTTAGCCCTGTATGACGCGTCGAAGACGGCAAATCTCGCGCCATATCACCTGAAGAGGATTGTAGACGCGCGGGTGCGTAGCCTTCGACACTTGCCATGCATCACGTCTGATCGTTGTGAGCAGGCGAACGAACTGCAGGCCCCGGTCCACCTCACAGTTGACTCCCTCACATCACATGCAGAGTCAACGGCGTCAACGCTGTTATATCTCCTGATGTCTGTGCTGAATCTGTCTTCGGAGACTCTGTCCCACGCCGCGTCACACGTCGGAGTCGCCCAGTCGATCTCCATCCTGCTCCGTGCCCTTCCCTATCACGCCGCCAAGGGCCGGATGGTCATACCTGCGGAAATCACTGCCAAACATGCAGTCAGTCAGGAAGAGGTGTTCCGAAAGGGCCCGTCTGCGCAAGGAATCGACAACGCTGTATTCGATTTTGCAACCCTGGCGAACGACCATATTTTGACAGCGCGGGATATGTTGAAGGAGACCGGTGGGAAGGTACCCGCTGGGGCTATGCCCATATTTTCGACCGCCGTGAGCTTGACTCCTTCGTCACCTGTGTGTTCGTCTGACCCCTGCTAGATCCCCGTGACAACATATTTGGAGCGGTTAGAGGCTGTGAATTTCGACGCGTTCCATCCATCACTGCAGCAGCGATACTGGAAGTTGCCGTGGCGCGTCTGGCGTAGTTACTACAAAAGTACTTTCTGAAAGTAGTTGTTCGCTCTCTACCACACCCCGTCGACCGTTCCTCACACACATCCGAACACATTTTATGCGTGCGCAGTTTTGAAACATGGTTGGCCAGCCAGCATGGGAATAATGACGGTGGGTGGCTGCAAGCGATTGGGGGTCCGCCGTGGCTGTCTTGGTGGCAGTACTATACATAATGCTCCTAAGCAGCCCAAGCCTTCGCTCCTGCCACGACATCACATCACCTCTCCCTGCTCCCCTACCTCTCCCCTTCACCCCCGACTTTGCTTTGGAGGTGTCGCCGTCGTTGACGTTGCCCTGCTGCCGAGGAGACCGCTGCATGCGTCATGGACCGCCTTGCCGGTGCGTTGCCCTCGCACCCTTAAAACGCTCCTTACTGATGTCGTTCCAGACGAACTCATACAACTCATCTTTAACGAACTCAACGATCCCTCGTCACTCTCGTCGGTTTCGAAACGTTACTACCATTTCTCTCAAGATCCCTACGTCCGCGCCCACTACTTCATCGCACGCTACGGGAACATACAAGCATTTTATGGGATTCTGGGACGGGGAAAATTGGTGAACGAGAGGGTCATTGATGTGCGTCGCCATTCTTTGAATCGCAAGCCTTGCCTAATCGCAACACGGTTGCCGTAGATTCTCCTTAGCAGCGGTGCACATCTTTCCCGTTACCTCGTGCAGGTCGCCGTCCATCATTACTTCCGCTCCTCCTGCCCATTCATCAAAGTACCATGGGTGCGGTCGCTACCCTTCCCCACGTTCACCCATTTCATCAACGCCGCGGCCGCGAAATTTGGAGACGTTCCCACCGGAAAGTCAGATGACGACGGGACGGTCTTCTCGAATTTCGTCAAGGAGAGCAGGCTTCCTGCCACCTTGCGGTTGACGAAGCCAGAGGACGTCATGGAGATACTGGAGAAGTACAAGGTATATGCGTGTATCCGTTCTCATGCCGTCTCCCGGTGCTAATACTCTCTGCAGTTCATCCCTTTCTGCGACAAGGTTGGACCCTCGGCTCCTGATGACAGGAGGTGACATTGACCTGCTGCCACTCAGGATCCGATCACGGCTCAGTTCCCTCTGGCGCTGGCCGCCGAACCACGCTTGCTACCCCTTGCCATTGCAAATGGCTTCATTATGGACCGACGAGTGCGCATATACGTTTCCTGTCATTCTTCTTGCTTCTGACTGGCCATACTCCAGTACCGAGACTTCGTCTTTCGACGAATGTTCGAGCATTCCGCCGAAGCACCTGTCCATTCTTCGGATGAAATTCTCCATAATGTCCGCGAGCTGTGCCGGCTCGACACATCGTACGGAAGAGCCCTGTCTGTGACAGAAAGCAACCTGATCAGTGGGTTTATAGGATGTTTGTAAGTCGCACGGTAGCGGCAGAGGTTCTCATGGAGGCACAAGCGAATGAGCAAGGCTACACAGTCCTCAAGACTTTGAATCGGTCAGGAGAGCTCAAATTTGATTTGTCGTAAGTCATTCGATTACCCTTCATGGCAGATGGACTGAGCGCCGTTCTCACCACAGCTCTGTGGTCGAAGAGTTGATCAAAGTATGCACCATCGGAGGAATCGCGGGCTGTTTACTAACATGCGCACAGCTTTTCGTCAACACCCGATCCGTTCTCGACCGTGCTACAGGCAGTGTTTTTAGGCATCTGTGGAAAGATTTCCCCAGCAAGGATCCGATCGCTCGACTGGTTATGCTCCTCACGTTTTTCGCCGGATCGGCGCACCCTTCGGTCTCAACTCTGCACTCCGAGCTCAAGAAGCTCAAGATGTTGCCCATCACCCGCCAAGACATATTCCGCATTCTTGTGAACCCGTTCGTTGAATGTTGGGGTTTCCCCTTGAAATACGCAAAGACCCACTGCGGGTTCGATGAACAGGAGATAATCGACTTTATCAAAGACGTTGCTGTGCACTGCTTGGAAGTCTCTGCCAAGGTGCGTGCTTTCCTGCCGGCGATCGGCGCTTTTGACAATAATTCAGGGGAAAATGTTGTTGTCCATGTACGAGGCACACCGGATCACTCTCGGCGGCATCATCTCCGACGCAGTCACCAAGGGGCATCAAATCAGCTTGGAAGATCTGCCAGCACAAGACGACGAGGCCGCCTGCCAAGCGTTCGAGGCGAAACTCTGTCAAGATCCCTCGTACCACAAGGAACAGGATTTGCTTCCGCTCCACGCTGCTGCACCGGCCAGCGCAAGCGAAGTCGTTGATAACACGGACAATACAACAGCCGGTGAGGTCATTGACTCTGACGTCCCTGTTGGTACTCCGAGAGAGACCGATTCATTGGTACGTCGTCAGTTGCGTAATTGCGCGTAGTTGCTTAGTCGAACACCCTTCAGGGACACGTCGGCCAATTGTCACTTTCTCAACGGCTTCGTAGCGATGACCTAGCCTACGGGAGTCGCCGCGGGCGATACTTAGCCTGGTCGCCGAGCGTCTTCACAGATTTCCTGACGTTTCTTCCCTATCCCAGCGGTTGGTGATTCATTACCTCGGCTTTGTGCAATGTGCTGAGGATTTTGAAGATTACACTGCGGTCGGCCGCTGGGTGCTGTCAGAGTTCGGCCGTCGACATCCAGTGACGGCCGTCTTCATGACACATGCCGTGATCAATATGAACACCTCTGTATGTGCACGCCGGTCTTCCCGAATCTGCTACTCACATGTATGTAGATCCTGTTGCATTACACGGGTGGAGTCAATCAAGTCCCTATCACCTTGATGCACTTCAAGCTACTGGCCCGACTTGGCCGCTGCCCGGTACGTCGCTCGACTGCCGAATTTGCCTACGACTCGCTCACTCTTCAGCGCAGAGTTCATACCTTTTCACCACAATACAATCCGGTGCAGAATTTTTCTTCTCAGATGAGGACTATCTCGACGAAACTACGGTCAAGAAGGAGAACTCACCGACCGCTGATGCCGCCCTGTCTGTCCTGCGTGCGACAGTCAGCCCCTCTCCGACTCGTGTCATGGGTGACAGGGAATCCACTAGGCAGTTCAGGCGCTCTGCTGCTGCCGTGAAGTCTTATGCCGTGCCTGACTCCGATGACGAGGACATTGTCACCGAGAAACCTTCGTTCCCGAGGTCCCAGGATGTGCACAAGCGCAAGCTTGAGTCCAGCTTGCAGAGATGGATAAAGCACCTTTTGATTCTTCAGAAGGAAGAGCTGAAGAAGGTATGTTCCCTGGCGAGTCTGATAAGAATACGTGCGCTGACCATCAGCGCCACAGTACAACGAGATGAAGAAGCGACTAGAGAAAGCAAACAACGGAATTAAATTGCGCATACCAAAGGTACGTTGGGTATGAAAATCCTCCGGCTACAGCTGCTTATTGGCCGATTCTGTTAGAACGAATTTTTGAGAGCTCTTTCGACCGGCCTGCGCGACATGCGCAAGGTCGAGCAAACTAGTCGGCTGGAGCTTCACGGACACAATGCACCCCCGGATGTCTACAGTGAAGGCGACGACGACGACGAGGAGTACAGGACCCGGCCTGTCAAGCGACGCAAGACTGCGCACCGATGAAGCAGCCCTTCGAATGCTCCGTGGAATTATCAACCCCTTTCCTATGCTTGCCCCTAATTTATCACACATACACCCGATCATCATCATTCATGCTTCACGGTCCATGACATCCCATCCTCACACTTTCGGTGTCTTCTTGTCCTATCAGCGGTGTCATCGCCTTATGCCCGCGCACATATTCGTACTCGACGCTTTTTCTTCCAGCGTACATAGCTCCTTAATACTCACATAACATCCTATAGTTGCCACACCACCAGGAGTCTACATAGCGTACTCGCAGGCTTCGGTTCTATCTTTAGTTGTAATACTCGTTGCAATCGTTACATGCATTGCTCTTCATATCCCAGGTGTACGCGACGCTATCCTCGCCAGTTATGTCTGGTACCGCCAGTGGACCTCTCTATCCCCAAGGAGCACCTTCGTGTCGAAGTCGACCTCCTCGTCCTCGCCCGCGACAATGACCGCCTCGCGGCGTCGGTTCTCGCGGTCCATCCAAACCCATAGCGCGCTGGCTACGGCAACGGCGAACAGCAAGTACCCGACCGCTATGATGTGCGGCTTTCGGAAGTGGTGCGCGGCGTACGCGGGGCGGTAGAGCAGCACACCGGTGACGGCGCCGAGGTCCCCGATCGTGATTTGCATGGCCACGCCTACGGCGCGCTTCGTCTGCCCGGAGATGTTCTCGGCGGGCCAGCTGGGGCCCGCAGTGCAATTAGCGGGGTCGATGGAAGTGCGTTGGTGGCGCATGTGCATACCTCAGGAGCAGTGCGTTACCGGTGTAAACGCCAAGCGCGGCAAAGTGTACACCAACATATTGGGCTCCGGCTGGTGCGATCCCGGGATGAGCGTCATTGGGACGAGGGACGGAAGGTGACACTCACGCGTGGACGTTGTGATGAGCACGATGTAACCTGGACCACATGCGTCAGTGTCAGTGTCAAATAGGCAGGCAGGGGCAGGTGGGGGTGCTGTGACAGGGCACGAGGGTACGAACAGGCAATGCAACGCACCGATGATTGCGATAGCAGCAGCGCCGATGATGAGGGGTGCACGACGGCGTGTCTTGGCCGCGAGCCACGCACCCGTCGCGATCCCCAGCGCAGCCAGAGTGTTCGGAGGAACGGTCATTCTGAGCACGCGGCAGCAACACCCCACGCGCACGCAATTCGTAGCATCACAGGATCACGGTCAGTGGTGATGATGAAGTGTGGCGCGGAACTGGACGCACAGCTGGGCCTTCCAGGTCGCGAACCCCAGCCCCGCGATGATCGTAGGCTGATGGGGATAGGGGCAGAATTAGGACAGGATCTCTTTCTCGGGTGCGGTTAACTGGTAAGAAGGCTGGGAAGACAGCAGTGTGGCACCCGGGGGAGCGAGTGTGCGGAGCCATGTGAAAGTTGGGTTCATACAAAGAAGGACGCTCGGAATTGGCGCGGAATAGCCGCCGCCAAGCACAACAGCGAAAGCAAGAAACGAGGTGCAAAGCGGGAGTAAGCGCAGCGGCGCAAGCTCGGTGTTCACATGCACGAAGGGGAGACGTACCATGAATAGTGAAAGGGTGTAGAGGACAAAGGCGAAGCCATGGAAAAGCAGCGCATAGCCCCACACGAGCGGGTCAGCGAATGCCTGGCGCACGAAGACCCACGCAAAGCGCTCAGGATGCGCTGCGTCGGAGTCAGACGCGAGGCGGGCGGCGAGACGGGCACGTTCGGCGTCGGTGAGCTGAGGACGGGTGAGCCTGAAGTTAGCAAGGACTGAAGAGCCACATACGAAAGTGGCCTTGTGCGCCCATGTGGGGACAAAAAAGTACGCTATCCACGAGACGACAACGGTCAAGAGGCCCTCGAGAATGAAGATCCACTGCCAGCCGCGCTTGCCTCCGACACCGTCCATTTTGCCAATTGCGTATGCGAGGATGCCTACATCCCAGCCGGATATCAGCTCGTCCAAAGGCAATCGCAAAAAGACACACCTCCAAACGCGCCAGACAGCGCTGCGCCGCCGAAAAATATCGCAACGCGCCAATGCCGTTCCTTCCTACAGATCGCACTCACGAATTAGGACCAGTGTGTGTAGGAACACAGAGCGCGCGCGCGCACCGTCTGTAGTACACGCTGAACACATATATCGTGCCGGGAAATAAGCCCGCCTCGGTCGCACCGAGCAGAATGCGGATGCCGAAGAGCCCCGCTCGGTTCGTGACGAGGCCCTGCGCGATGCTGGCGACGCCCCACGCAAACGTGAGCGTAGGCAGCCAAAATTGCGGGTCGAACCGCTTGAGCACGATGTTCGCGGGTACTTCGAACGTGACGTAGGCGATGAAGTAGAGAGCGAGGGCGGTGTTGTATGATGCGGGGGAGACTTTGAGGTCCTATGTGCGCACGTACGGGTGAGCCTTTGCAGGTGCACATCAACTGGCTATCTCACGGTCGTCAGCCCGTCGATCCTGCGCACGACGCGGTGTCAGATCACAAGGCGAGCTGGTGAACAGAGAACGCACTTTGCATTCCCGATGTTCGTGCTACGACATCCCATCTGCGTCACATAAATTGCCCTGCCAGCACATGTGGAAGTGCCTACCGATCCAGGAAAGACAGCAGGTAGAGCAGCGTCAAGATCGGGAGCAGTCTGGGTGGACAAGGTCACGATGGTCGGATTGACAGTCAACGGGGAAACCCACCGAAGATCGATCTTGCGCAGGAGGCGGCGGTCCTCGGGAGTAGCGAACTCGTCATACGCAGTGGACGCGGGCTCGAGGCTGTGAGCGTCTGAGCTCTCCACGTCCTTTGCGCGCTTCTCGGGATCGGTCGACATTGCGGGTCAGCTCTGTTGCCTCGAGACGTCCTGGAGAGGAGCGAGGAGACGGGCGTGGAGGCGGGGGACGCGGGGCATATTTATTGTATCAGGTATCGCAGAGGGGAGCAGGTCAGCTCGCAAGTGCGCCAGGGGATTGCGCGATGCAACGAGGCAATGTGGGCGGGCAGGGAAAACGTTGCCTGTCTGGCACGCAGCGTGTATTCTGCGTTGGAAATACGCTGGGCTTGTCTCTCGCGGAGGGCCGTTGCGGTGGTTGCAGAACATTAATTGTTCATGGTCGGAGACACGTAGACCGGTGACCGTTCTGCCTGACGACTTGAAAGGGTGGAGGGGCGTCGTCCTTCTCCTCCCCATGCCCAAGTGTCGCCGAGACAGAGTGGTTACGAGTCTAGGAGACACGTTGACTCAGCCGCCGGACACTCTCCCTCTCCCTCAGCCCTCGCACCAAGTATGCCACCCTTCGTTGCAGAGTCCAGCCGCCGCACGGGCTTCACACATGTCTTGCTGATGACCACAGGGAGCGTCGCGTCCATCAAGGCTCCTCTCATCGTCCAGGAGCTGCTCTCGGTGCGTACTCACCACATCCCGCTTTTTCGAGTAACCTTGAAGCCGCTCCCAGTACCGCAACGTCGCCGTGCAAGTGGTCGCGACCAAGCCGTCGCTCACATTCTTCAACCCTGAGGACATCCGGACATCCGGAGTCAATGTGTGGACAGACGAGGACGAATGGCTCGTACGCCCTCTGTTGTTATGCGCCAATTCGTGTTGATCTGGTGTGCGATATGTCTGCTATGGGCAGCCCGATTACAAAATTGGCGACCCGATTCTGCACATTGAGCTGCGGCGCTGGGCGGACGTCGTGCTCATTGCGCCGGCGTCCGCGAATACGCTTGCAAAGATCGCGAACGGTATATGCGACAATCTCTCTGTGGGTCCATTCTGGCCTTGCACACGTCTGTATTGACGGTGGGCACCGCCAGACGAGCCTGCTGCGCGCGCTCGCGCCCACGACACCGACATACGTCTACCCGGCGATGAACACCCTGATGTACGAGCACCCTCTCACCGCGCAGCACATACACATCATCCGGGACGTCATCGGGTACACTGTCGTCGGGCCGGTGTCGAAGGGCCTTGCTTGTGGAGACGTCGGTGTCGGGGCGATGGTCGAGTGGCGGGACATCGTAGCGTCTGTTGCTGAGATGTTTGCTCTTGTCAAGCATTAGGTTGGTGCCCGACGACAGAGCAAGATGATCTATTTAACACTCTACGGCAAGTCCTTTGAAATGGTTCTTTGTCATAAGTATAACAACGTGCATGGTCCTCATAATTTACCTGTACCTCTGAAGTAATGCATTTGCTTATACGTCAATTCAGGACAAAGAAATCATCGCTCGCACCATCTTGCTGAAGCATCAACCGCTCGTGACATTTCACATCAACGATGCGTGCGCGCCCTCTATCACCAAACGGGATTGTCCGTCCCGCGCCTGCGCCGTCGCCGCCGAGGACGAGAGCGGAGAGCCGACGTCCGTATGCCTGTCGAAATTTATGAGCACACCCGTGGGGAGCAGGAGATGAAAGTTCTTACGCAGCCCGAGTCTAGTCCGACGGTCCAGCGCTTGACGTCGAGTCCGCGCGCAGCTGCGTGCCCGAACACAATGGTCGTGGGCTCACATGGGAAGCCGTCGTCGCCCACGTAGTCGAGGCCGCGGCACTCGGACATCATGCTGTTCCATAGCTCCGCCCACGCCGTGCCCCAATGCGTTTTTCTGAAGTAAACAAGTCAATCTTGAGTTGAGGGAGGGAAAGACGGTCACGCTTACGGCGTGATGCGTTGGCTTCGCAGCACATTTCGCATATTCAGTACAGTCCAGGGGTCTGTGTTCTGTGGGACGTCGCTGAGTATGGAGAGCTCCTGTGCAGTGCGTTGGGTGGCCGCGGTCCGAGGTCGCAACTTGCCTGCGTGTGCTGGAGAAGACCCAGAAGAGACAGGTTGGTGGGCGAGGGGCTGCTCCTCGCTCGCACGAGGATGCGTTGGATCGTACGGCAAGAGACCGGCGTGGACGAGGAACGAGTGTTGAGCAGGCAGATGTAGGACAAGTGGCAGCGCACGAAGGTACTCGAACTGCGCCTGCGTCAGAGATCTACCCTGCTGTCAGTTCCCCGAGCACACGGAACAAAGCACCAGCGTACCGCGCAATGCGATAGTGGTCAGAGAGCATCTGCCACCCCTCCGGCACCCGCTCCCACCACGGCGTCTGCCAGTCGTCCACGCGACGCTGCTCCGCAATCCAGCTTTCCTCGTCCGTCTGTGCCTCCGCCCACGCGCGTTCAACCTCGTTGAGCCAAAGCGCGCCTGCGCCATTGGCGAGCGGCTCGACCCACTCAATCCAGATGCGCCAGTTAAGCACGCGCTGGTCGTGTTTCCCGCGCACGCCTGAGATGTTGTGCGCAGCCATGTAGGACAGCACGGAGAGAGAGCCGGACAAGGGGCCTTTCGCGGTAACGTCGCCGAGGTGAAGGAGCGTGTCATGTGTAGGGTCATACGACAGTTTGTGAAGGAGCGCGCTGGGATAATTGAGCGAGAGGGCATGGGCGGGCAGGGTGGGCTCACTGGAAGGCGTCGTTCATGCCGTGGATGTCGCCGACGATGATGGCGCGTCTGTCGGGGTCGTCTGCGGTGGTAGGGTCAGGAACGGGGACTCATCAGCATCTTGCGACACGCACTCAGAGACAGCTGCTCAGCAGACAGCGTTGCCAACGGCACATATTGGCCAAAGTCTGGTAAAGCTGCTGGCGATGATGATGAGTCCAGGTATTCCCTGCGCAGCAGTGCAGCTCACGCTCGTCTCCCGGTGCATATGGGTCGGTTAGGCGCTGGGTGACCTCGTCTCCGAGAGAGAAAACGACGTAAGTGAAGAGCAGGACGAGTGCGACAAAACCAATTGAAAGCGACAGGGCTCGCAGGACGCGTATCCGAGTCATGGTGCGGACACACTGCACAGGCGGACTCCTGTTGCCATTGGGCACCATGTCCGTCCACGTGCCCTAATCGCAAGCCATACATATATTCTTTTATTTGCACCACGATACCTCGCCAACATGTAAGCAATACACAGAAATCTCCTCGCAATGTCATATTTGCCGGCAGCCATCACACTCTGGCGAGGAGCCTCCGCTCGCACCGCAGCCGGGCGAGAATCAGGAACGCTGCACCCACCAGTCCGAGCACACCCTAATGAGCAGTCAGACCTGACAATACCTCAGCACCAGAGTGCCAGTCACGCACAGTGTATATGATAAGGCGCTGGAAATTCTCCCGCGTGTGCGTTTTGATGAAAAGACCGCCGATCGGCGTGCCGGCGAGCGCGCCAAACGAAAGCGTAGCGAAGAGCATGCCTATCCGGCCACCCACGCTCTCGACGGGAGAAATCTGGTTGACGCATGCCTGTGATAGCAGGAGGCATTAGTTGCATGCCGTTGTAGGAGAGGCAGCACGCACGGGCATTAGGGTGAAGAAAGGTCCCGAGACGAAACCATAGAGTGCTGCGAAGACGATGATGGGTGTTTCGCCCGTCGTAGGGTACCAAAGAGCAAAGTCGAGGATGCTGCTCAACAAAACGGATACGCAGATGACGTTGAATCTATCCAAGTCTGTAAGTAATGAATTTCAACATAGGTTTCGTGAAATCACTCACCGTCCTACTCGGTCAGCCAAGATGGCAGGGAGCACTCGGCCAAAGATTGACGTAGCGTTCATGATGGGCAGAAGATACGGAGAGACCTTGCTCTCTCCGTGTAGCGTCACGCCGTACAGCCCGACGTAGAAGAACGGGTTGAAAACGGAGAGGATGTTGAAAAATGCGCCAGCTGCAAACAGGGCGTAGCGCGTGTCGCGGAAGGCGGACAAGTTGATGATTTTGTATAAAGGCGGAAGCGGTTTGCGGGGTCGTCGTGTCTTGATCGTGAAAGTGGCCACGGCAAAGCAGCTGAGGATTATAAATGCGATGGAACGAACAGCCCATCCTGATTTGTCTACGTTAAGCATCGGAATGCAAGAGAAAGTGCTCACAGACCCACCAAAACCGACGCGAGGGATAAGGTGATTCAAAATTATTGGAAAGACGATACCACCGCCACTCGCGCCCGCGAGTACACAACCAATTGCATATGCGGTCTTCCGCTGGAACCAATGCGGGATCGCAGACAAGGCTGGGAAGAACCTGCAATGAGCATGAGCTCCAGAATTTGGGCAGGCTTTAGGAGGCTATGACGAACCCCAAGGTGGCGCCCAGATTGAAGAGGATCGATTGCGTTAAGAATTGCTGGTATATTTGTTCTGATTTCGTGAGCGAGAGCATGAAGAAGGCGAAAGTCGTGATGAAGCCGCTGACGGGGATCATGTACGTGGGGCCGACCGCGTCGAAAATGGCTCCAGAGAAGGCGCCAACTGCCAGACGTCCGTCAGCGCACGAGATGAGTGGGACCATGGAGAAGAAGTTACAGAAGTAGAGAACAAAGACCTGAAGGGCGCCGACCATGGATATGATGGTGGAGTCGTAATTCGTCAAGTAGATTCTGTTGTAGAAGTCGCTGAATGCACCGAAAGCATTTACAACTCTGCCCGACAATGCATAAGTAGATCTAGGGAAGACAACGAGTAAACGCTCCCACTCACCCGAACGTACTGAAACCGACGAGCGTCGCGCCCAGCACGGTTAACCACGCTTGCAACCCGCCATCTGGCGGTTCCAACGGATCCGGCCCTATAGGCGTCACCGACGGCTCGAGCAGCTCCTTGCCCATGACATGTTTCTCGATGTCCACATCAGTCTGCTGTCCATGGAGCGTCCCAGTGCCCGACGGTGGTGTGGGCGGTGATGTCCAGCTGCGACGCACGCCGTCGTTATGAGGGGAAGAGGTCATGAGGGAACAAGGAGGAATTTTTCAGAGCACGAACACGCAGTGCAGAATTTCTATCCACCTCGCTTGTTATAAGGACCCACTCGTTGTCCCGTAAACCGTAACTCGGCGTCCAGAAGCATTGAACCCACCTGTTAAACTCCGAGATACATCGACGGGCCCCCGGGTTTCGCGGCTGCACAATCATCATGCATAGAGCAGCTTCCCCTTACCTCCATGCAGCAAAGCAGCGTTGTTGGGCATACGGGTGAAGGAGGATAGACGGAGGGAGAACGGACCCGGCGGCGTTGGTGTGGCGTCAAACCACCTCACCTGCCTGATCTGGCCTTGCCGAGTCCAAGCCGAAGCCATCCACGTCCACGTTTCGACGCTCTTTTCAACGTTCGCAAGTCATGGTCTATCTATTGCAGGACGATTTGTCGTAATTACAGGGGTACACTTGCTTATCGCTGTGCAATGGGTTACTGCCGTCCTGGTAAGAGACGGGAGCTACCCGTGCTCAAGCACGCGCCTTGTCATGGCACAGAATCTCTCCAGTGACGAACACCTGCCTCGCCTTGGCGGTCGTGCAGGACAAGAAGAGGTCATCTGGCAGCTTCATTCCAACTCGCTTCACAGTGCGCGGACGACCTCGCTTCACAGTGCGCGGACGACCTCAATTATTTTCTTTACCCGTTTATTGACCAGCTCATTGTGTTATAGGCGAGAGGGGACGACATGTCTTATATACCTACGATAGCGTTCTGACAAGATTCCCTGTTCTTTCCAGAAATACATGCATAATGCTCAAGAGATATTTCAGCCCGTACTTCTACTCTGCCACCTTTCTATGCTGTTGAAGTTTACTTCGTAAACTTCCTGTAGGTCAGGTATCCACCCGCAGCCACACCCGTGTAGCTCAAATACTTCACGACCGTGAACACCAACTTCACCTGATCAAAGAAGTCCCAGCGTGTGCCATGACCTTCATCCAGTCTGACGATTTGCGCGCTGGAGATCGATTGCGCTCGCTTGCGCTCGAGGTCGATTGTTCCGGCCGAAGGGGGCCCGGAGACTAAGACTTGTAAACCAAGGCGCATCACATCATGGACTAGTCAGAAGAGGTTTGAAGGCGTTCAGTGAAGGTGAAACGTGAAACGTGTGTATTATACCAACTACGCTACGGAAGCAGCTTACGAAGTACAAAACAAAAACAACAAACCATCAGGAACGTAAGAAGGCGGTGAAGTTGAAGCGGTACAAATCATGTGACCGGGGATGTACTTCCTAAATGGGGCGAAGCAATATTATTGGTTTGTTGTCTCCGTGGTGACAACTCTCCCACTTGTTTGTCGCTGCAACCCTCAACAGCGCTGGCCAACACACCGTGAAGATCGTGCCATGTCTTTTTTCAACTCTATAGGGTGCGTTGTACGACCTTGGACCATGCGCCGGGCGCGGAGATGGATTGCGGTCGACTGAACATGTTCCCCTCCTTGACAGTCGGTCTATGCAGCGGTCAGGTCCTCGTGGTCCCAAAAGATCTCCAACACCGACTTCTGCCACTTTTCCCAACGCCCAAGCCCAACCCGCCGACTCCCAGCCACCACCGTCGCCCTCAGCGCCGCAAGTGAACAAGCCACTCTACCTGTGCAGCCCATTTGTAGAGGCGGCGCTCGTCAAGGGCAATTTCAAGACGATCGTCATGCTGCCCAAGTATGTCGACATCATGGAGTGGGTAGCCGTCAACGGTGAGTCGCTCAAACTCGCGGTCAGTCATGGTGGCTGAATCGTGTAGTCTTCGACTTCTTCCAGAACTTGAATATGTTCTATGGGGTTATTTCAGAGTGCTGCACGCAGCAGTCGTGTCCTAGCATGTCTGCGGGCCCCACGTAAGACTTGCCATATCTCCCAGCGCTCGTGCTTCCATTGATTGATTGACTCCGCCCGCCTTGCCGTTGCAGACTGAACTATACATGGATCAATCAGGATCGCAAGAGCGTACAGCTCCCCGCACCAACGTACATCGACTACGTCATGACATGGGTGCAAAACCTCCTTGACGATGAGAACACTTTTCCCACCAAGTCAGGTGCGTCTGCTTCCCGGTCCTCAGGCCCGAATACGCCTTTACGTTCACTTGCCAGGCCATGATTTCCCCGCGTCTTTCCCCGCGACGATCAAGCACGTCTACCGACAACTTCTCCGTGTTTTCGCGCATATATACCATGCGCACTACCCACAGATCCTCCATCTACGCTCCGAGCCGCACTTCAACTCGCTCTTTGCGCACTTCCTCGCGTTCGGCCGCGAGTACGAGTTGCTCGACATCAAGGACGTCCGCGGGCAGCCAAACACCCCCATCGTGGGTATCGGCGCACTGTGGGAGCGATGGAGAGAGATGGGCATCCTTGAGGGCTGATCTATTCAAGGTTATAACGTTACAGCTGCCGCCGCGTCCGGCGCCTGAGCGTGCAGGTTCAGCGCTCGGGCACTCGGTGAAATATACCATCTTTCGTCAGGACAGGGTTAGACCTCATTGCGTACTCAATCTATGTTGCACAGAGAGCCAGCTGTCGTTTGTGTCCGCGAACGTTCGATGAACTGGCAAATGTGTTCTCTGTGCACCCAGTGGCGTACATTTTATCCAAACGGAAGGTCATGAGCTGGTTTTCGCGCGGGGAAGATGCCCTTGCCAAGAGGAGCTCACCGTCGCACGGCACATGTCCACTCCCAGCATTCTGCGTACACCCGCCCAGTGCATTGCGATCTATCATCTTCATGCCGACGGGGACGTAAACACTCGAGCTTATGCTGATGCCCGCAAATGCCAGAGTTTCAGCTTCAAGGCTAGGCAGCTCGAAACGTGATTTGGACTTGCGCAATGGTCTCGCGTGGAGAGTCTGAGAAAAGATGTCTTCCAGAAAGAGCACGAAGAGGTAGTGCGCCTCGGCCATCGTGGTATATTATCTGAGCAAAGGGGTTATGATGTGTCGTAACAGCGCGTCTCGAACAAGACCCAGACATCCACATCGTGGAAATATCATGGCCCAAATGCCAAATGGCCCCACATCTCCCCACATTCGTAGAAGCATCACCCGGGTAGCACGGTGCGCATGGGCGTTATTTATATGCTCTGTAACTGTAAGCCTTACGAGGCCTTACGTTGGTGCTTTCGTCAAGCTTTCGTTCTTTAACGGCCTTCTTTGACGGCATGAGAGCAAAGAGGGCAGCTGCCTTTTGGCACAACCCGGACTCAGACACAGGAAGAACACCGAGGTGGTTGCGACGCTTGCCTCGGAGTCACTAGTCCCCGCTGATTCAACAATCCGTGATGTCGCTGCGGTGCGACGACCGACACGGCAGACATTTTCGCACACCATCATGAGCCTGGGGAGCGTAGTGGGACTGGAATGTCGTGGCCCTGCAGGGGTCAAAGCTTCAGAATACAGAGTAATCGAAGGGTTGGTACTTCGCAGAGTGACGCATTTGTATCTTCTTCCTCAGCTCAAGACTCTTCAAAGGGTCTTCAGGCTCGTAACTGCGGTCCTAGGTGCTCAGCATCAACTTCATCGGCGACAAGATCCATAATGGCGGTTTACAGCCATCCTGTAGGTGCATCGGTCGCAAGCTTCCCGAAGACTGGTTAACTGCTTTTCTTCTATGTGGGCGCACAGCATAATTAGTGTATATATATATACAAGGCGCTCGAGTCTAGAGGGGTACCCGACGCGCTAAAGGGTATCCGCATAATGCAGTTGCACCGAATGAATCCTCGTCATAGACGGCGACCGAGAGGCCGTAAACCCGTACACCAGGGATCGTTCGGTCGGTCGCGAACCGCGGTCACAGGAAGTCCCGAACCTTGCGTATCCCTTTCGCCTTCTCCACAAAGCCCGCGTCCTCGGTCTCCTCGATTGATGGGATGCCCTGAATAACTTGCTAAGCAGGCGGTTTGTGAGGTGCAATGTGCGTCTGCTTACCGTGACGAAGTCTAACTGTTTCAAAGGAATCTATCGAGAGCGTGTCAGCACCGGCACCAAAGGACATATGCAGCCCGTGCTCACAATTTTGGTTCTCTGGTATACCTTCCAGCCGATGTAGAGTAAAGCATATACGGGGAGATTGATGTCTAGTAGAAGCAGTTCGCAACTGAAGAACGAGATCAAATGACGCGTCAACGCACATGAAGCAACGAAGTCCGAGCCGTTGAAATTCCAGAATACAGCAATACCGCTGACCAGGATAAAGAAAATCGACCTGGACGACGTCAATACATGCGCGACAAGTGCGTCGACATTGACGTACCAGAAAATCACCCACATCGCACCATACGGCTGCAGGCGCGAACGGTAGATCCCATAGATACCCTCACCCTCGATCCCTTGTGCCTTGAGGCCATAGTCTGCGGATGTTCAGCATCCAGCCAGGATCACAGAAAATAAACCTACAATAGCGCAGATAGGTGACGCCGATCATAAGCCAGCTGAGCATCATTCATCAACATTACACAGGGAAAGATAGGAGATCGATGCCCACTTCAATAGACTGCCGACCGCACCTGTAAACAGCTATTAGTGCATCCAAGATCAATCCTCACGTGGCTGCACTCACTGAGGTTTGCAAACCATTTGAAGACGTGACCGCTCTTGTGGTTAGCGTTTAAAAACGCCAAGAATGACAGAAGGCCCTATACGATCATGTATCAGACTGAGTTGCACACACCAGGCTAGGAAGCATACGCCTAGCAAGATCGCCACATAGGGCAGCCCAGACCGCGTGACTCGGGTCACGAATTTGGGTGCATGACCCTGGACACCCAAGCCATACAGCAGGCGCGAAGCAGAGAACAGCATGCCATTTGCCGACGAAAATGCACTTGTAAGCACCACCGCGTTGACAATGTCGGGCAAAACTATGAACGCGTAAGAAGGCTGATGTGCTGAGGACGCCCAGAGGCTGTGGCAAAAACGCACCGCTAATACCCGCGCGCTTGAACACCAGGACAAACGGTGATTGACCAGCATTGCCTGTTGCCCTGCCCAATAAAAATCTCAGATACCAATCATCAACGGCCGTCAGATCATCTCACTTGAAAAGGTCAGGATCGTTTGAAGGAACAAGCATCCCGACGATAAGTGTCGTGATGATCTGTCAACAAAGGTGAGCGGCCGCACAGATGCTCCCTGGGGCCGGACGATTGCACTCACATAGCAGAAGAAGATACGGAAGAAAACAGTGCGCATCGCCTTGATGAGATTCTTGCGCGGATTGCGAGTTTCAGCTGCCGCACTGTCAAGAGCTGTGTGAAAACCAAAGGAACAAAAGAAGGGCACAAATCTTACAGGGTCACAATCTCCATGCCACACATGGAGAAGGCGGCGTAGATGATGGCAAGCAGGAGGCCGATGAAGCGGCCGTCGGCGCCAGGCTCCAAAGCTAGGAAGGGGCCTTGAGGACACAGAATATGAAGAGCATAAAGCGCGCACATGAAACCATTGGGCCGGGATTGTTCCAATAGGGGAGCTCAGAGTAGACCGTTTTCGTTTCCGTTTCGTTTTCAAACGCCTTTCGTTTTCGATTCGGCGCCCCGGCGTGATATTACATAATGTCACTCAATCTACGCCGCTGCGCGACACCGCCGCCATTGCTTTCGAGCTCTTCCACCAGCCATGGCCCGTGCTACCTACCACGATGAGATTATCGACGCATACATCACATATATGGCTATCCAGATGCACTCATGCCTCCATCTTCAGCCACAGCTATGATGGAGCAGCTCCAACGCGATAGCCAATCCTTCACACCATCCTATCCTCCCGCTACATCAACCCCCGTCCTCCCGTCGTTAAAGCCGGCAATCTCCAGCTTGCATGGGATATGCACAGGATCCTGCCCATCACCACCGCTTTATCAACATGCTCCGTGTCTACTCCCACGTCTTCGACACTATCCTTGGCCTCATCGAGGGTCATCCCGTATTCCAGAACAACTCGAACACCCCGCAGATGAGGATATCCGAACGCAATTAGCGGTGACCCTGTACCGTATGGGTCGCTATGGCAATGGCGCATCTCTCGAGGATATCAGCCGTGCAGCGGGCTGTTCAGAGGGCGCTGGGAGCTATACACGGAGAGATGTCAGGAGGCGCTGATGTCCTTGCATGGGATGTTTGTACGGCCGCTAACAGAGGAGGAGAAAGAGGTCGAGAAAAGGTGGATTGATGAGCAGCTTGGTTTCACGGGATCCACCTGGAGGGAGGGATGGGTGATGTACGACGGGACAATTGTTGTCCTGTACAGTCGCCCGGCCTCGACGGTGACGCGTACTACACAAGGAAGTGCAACTATGGGTTCAACGTCCAGGTATGCTGGATATCTTCTAATAGCTCCTGACTGACATATCTGTACACAGATTGGCAATACACCGTCGAATCTACGAATCGTTGACTATTCGCTTGGCATGACCGGTTCTGCTCATGATGCATCTGCATTTGAGCATACTGCAGCTGTCAAGCATACCGACTGGTTCTTCAGAGGTGACGAGTTTGCATGGGGTGACTCTGCGTACCCTGTCAGCTCGCGGACCATCCCAGTTCACAAGAAACCAGCGTCGTTAGACCGCTCAAATGCCTTATTCGACAAACACGTAGCTCGCCTACGCGTTCGCTCTGAACACACCATGGGTGCACTCAAGGGCCGATGGCAATCCTTCGTGGCTTACGGCTCAATATCGTTACAATCGGGACCATATACGAGCGTGTCGGTGGATTTCATGTTGCATCATCTTGCACAACGCAGTGCTCGACATCGAAGGATGGGCGAGTGGGACAAGCTTTGCGACTTGGCACTCACACGTGCTCAGGAAGAGGACGATAGGGGGGAGCCAGATGATCCTATAGATGATGATATCACAGAGGATGATGATTGCGAGCTAGGAGACGTGGCCTTGTGGCAGAAATAGTAGCCGCTCAACGAGCAGGACTTGTATAAATGAACAAGATTAAATCTGAGATTGTAAAGAGTAAGAGAGATATAATCAGAAAGAAGAAAGGACTGTGTAGCATTAATGAGAGGCTGCAGTTAGAAAGGACAAAAGCAAAATGATCAGACTAAGCCTCGCTCCAACTCGTCTGGAACCACAGATGATCCTCGTCCAAGATCTCTGTCCAAACTGGCTCTCATCCCAGGGAGGACTATTTTCTCTCTGGCTTGTCATCTCGCTCTCGGGTCATCATCCGGAGGTGTCGATGCGCGCGGCAGAGATGAAGGCGTCGATGCAGCGGTTGACATAGAGCCCGTGCGTGAGATGGAACGAGCGGGCGTAGCGGCGGCGACAACCAGAGGAGGATTTGAAGGCGCGATATATTTTCACGGAGATCTTGAAGCTGCAGCTGAAGGTCATCGTCAAGTGCTTCCGACTTGCGGCGATACTCATCGTTCGTCCACAAGCCAATCTGCAGCTCACGAAAGAGGCGGTCGTGGCGATCGCGAGCGTCTTGGCGAAGACTATTCATGTCATCGCGCAGCCTGTCGACAGCTTTGCGGATGTTCTCTTCCTTTGACACCGCAAAGCTACGCCTGCCACATGAATTAGTCCACGTGCATTACCAACAACTAGTATTACTTACTCGATGGACTCCTTCAGTATGTCTTGAATGCCGGTGCGTGACGTGGGCTTGAAGCGACCCTTCAAGCTCTCCAGCTTCTCTTCCGACAGGTGTGCGGGGAGTCTTCTTCGCACTTGCTTGCGACGAGGGCGGCACGCGGTTCTCTTTGGGAGTGTGTGGCGTCTGCGGTGGCGATCCCGGGCCGGGTGCGGTCGCAGAAGAGTCTTGCGCGAGAGGCGCCGGGCCATCGTGAACGCGTAGGACGGGGTCTATGTCCTCTTCGCGCGGTTGCCGCACAGGTGGCGCGTCGTCGGGAGGCTGATAGTGCACTGTGCGGTGACCGTCCGGACCAACCCCAGTCGTGATGATGATCGGGTTTTCATTTGGCGGGGTGGCAAGGATCGCGTGAATTCGGGGAAGACAGCGAACTCGGCCTCGATCTCCTCTGCACAGGATGTGTTAGCCTCCAGCGTGCTCATCGGAGATCACAAAATGAACTTACGCAGATATTCTTGTGGCGTGCATCGGTATCCTCGGATGGGCCATCTGGCCCTATGTAGCAGACCAAATACTCATCTGGACCATCGTCGGCATCACCTGTGTCGACGATGGCCTCATTCCCAGTGAGGACACCTCCACCCGTGCACTTAATGCGCCGAACCTTGGAGTGATAGGTGATGCGTAGCCTACACAAGCCTGTGAGCACGTATGAGGCATCCAATAAGGGTATGGACATACTGATTTATTTCCCGAGCACCTTTGCTCCCAGACTGACGAAATCCGAGTCCGGAGCATCCTTCCAGAGGATGCGAGCAAGCCGCTGACCCGCTGCGACCTTACTTTCTCCGCTTTTCTTCTGGAAAGATGTCAGTAACAAAGCCAGATGATGCGTGGGCCACCTGCATACCTCACCACGCTTGTTACCAAACATAACCTTGCGATTTGCGGCTGTTCGAGCTCCGTGATGAGCTGCAGGAGCAGCTCATTTGGCTTCTTATTTGTGCCCCAGCTGATGTTCTCCTCACGGGATTTCTTGCCCGGAGCTGTCTCAGGCTGGTCGGAGTCCGAGCGGCCGCGTTTCCGGGGCATTAAGAGAGTAGGAGAGTGTAGATTAAGGAGGTATCGCGAGGGAATGAGTGTGTGAGACACGAAGACGCCGCACAACGCGAGCGTCACCTAAAGTCACACGATTGTCACACATCGGGTCACTTATGCCGCGGGCCGAATCGAAAACGAAAGGCGTTTGAAAACGAAACGGAAACGAAAACGGTCTACTCTGAGCTCCCCTAATACTGAGGAATTATGATTTTAGAAGTGACCTTCTGGTTCTAGCGCCGCAGGCGCTTACCTCGAAGCCATGCCTGATGTTCTTGATCAGCACAAAGTTATCAAGCACCCGGAAGAAGCACATACCGTTTATGATCCGGGCCACCGCCGAGATTGATCACTAGGCCCCCGATTACCTGCCAGGGAAGGTCGTCACTCATGCAAAGTGGTATGAAACTTTAAGCGGGACGGACCAAGCCGGCAACGAGCATGACTGCGATACATTGAGTTGACAAATAGGGATCAAGAATGTGGGCAACGCACGCTTAAGGGTTGCAAAGACGACCTCAGCTAGGCGAGACATCTGTCAAGAGACACTCCCCGGAATGCCACTGCATGCTCACCGTTTCCGAAGAACCTGGAGTACAGCATGCATATGTCAGAGAGTTTCTTTGGCGGCAATGTGAGGCACTCACCTCGGTCCCAACAGATTTGTAGCGTATGCCAAAACGATGAAGACAGCGACGTAGATGGAGACGTGATCGGGCTACAGCTATTTAGCAACACTGGCACTGACGTGCTACATGAGACGTACATTGTGATCCCAGTATCCTATAACGACTGCAGCGGCAGTGATCTCGGCCGGTAATGTGATGGCCAATGTCTGCGCCATCGATGAGGGAAACGAAAAAGAACACATGAGGTTACGCACATAAAAGTAGTTCTTCACCATGCAAAGGTGAGTGAGCTAACGAGTGTAATGGAAGCTTCGAACATGTCTTACCCATCCCACCTGGACGTGTCGGTCAGCTTGCGAAATGGAGGGTCACTTATGGGACCAGCTTACAGCGAAACCCAATGCGGGGTCCACCCATCGTGCCGCTGAGGGAACGTTTAGTCGCGCTCAGAGTCGTGCAGCGTAAGACGTCACCACTGACCGTATTGAGAAAATGAACCTGAGATTGGTGCGAAGGCCGCCATCTCGGTGACGGAAGCCAGAGACCTAAGCCACGACCATGAGACGCGTCCACAGCAAAATTGGTAGATGACAAGCATACGTGAACGCGACTGTTCCAACGAGCAGGAAGACCAGAATGGCACCAAGGGGACCGGTGATGGCGAGCAGCTGCCCCAAGCCCAAGAATAAACCCGTCCCAATGACCCCCGCAATCTGACGCGGCGGCCTTAGGAAAGATTGAAATGTGAGCAAACAGGCTGCGTACCGCGAACCTACCGAGGTTCGTCAGTTTCCCATTCCTAACAAAGAAAGAGGCCCGACGGCTTACATCTGGATATGAATTCCATTCAGCTTCCGCGGCAACTGGTCGAGCTCGGGTTTGTAGGTGACGGGGGCGGGGACATCGTTGCCAACGAAGGTGAGCTCTGGATCAATGTTGGACTTCTCCAGATCGTTCCCGCTGGTTTCGGAGGACATCCTTGCGGCCGGTCGGCCAAGAGGTCGTCAGCGTTGGCCAGAAGTTGGGCAATCTGCACTAGAGCAGCGACCAGCCGAGTACAAAGCGGACCAGAGAAAGCGGCGGAGGGGTGACGGTGGAGGCGAGTCGGGTGGAGGGTGTATAACTGAATTGAGGACTAGTGCTGCGGCTCCGACGGGTTTCAGGTGCTATTCTCTTACCCCAGCATATCACTAGCCTATCCCACCGTGCCCTGAGGATAGCCGAGGAAATCTCCGATGGCTCGCTCCTATCCCCACCTAGTATTTGGCGTACACGCGGAAATTTTCTTTCTCCGCGTGCTCGCAAAGGCATGGCTCCCACAGAGCCCTGCATCCTGCCGCACAGACTGCAACATACAATCATATTGAGCATAGCATTGGAACTATAAATGAAGTAGGCGCACGGGGAAATTTTTGCAAGTGTGCCAAGGCGTCGTCGGATGCAGATGCATCACGTCGCGATCGACTTTTGACTTGCTTTTGGACTGCAGAGATATCAGCCCTGCGCGAAGCTATCGCTGCATATTATGTACACAGCAAGCGAAGGATGTATATGGATTCTAGCGCCCCTGACAACGGAATCGAGTCGCGCACTATTCGCACGATAGGGCCCAGGGCAGGCAAATCTCATTTTGATGCTCGACTTCCGAGTGGCCATGGCCTTCTGAATCTCTGGCCTGGCGCTTGCACTTGCTATCGATAGATCCACTGCTAACAACAACATAAGGGCAGTAACCCCTTCTTAGTACTCTTTTGTATGGTTGCAAGATCTTGAAGATTCGATGACGAGGACGGCACTGGACGGCGCCCTTCGACTCACATCCGAGGGTCCACGATCGAGCTTGCCCAGTGTTGAACGCATCCATCGAGATTAGGGATCATTGTTGATGCAGCGGACATTTCGTAGCTCCCCGGAGACACAACGATGGCGCCGCCACCATAACATATACCTCGACATGCATGTACGTCACCAAGTCTGGGCTTCAAAGGACTATGAACTTGTTTGCCCGAAAGTGGGAAGGCACTTGTCTGAGTTTACTACTGTCAAGCGCGCGCATGAAACGGGTCCTTAACAGAACGACATAAATCACAATTACTCGTCATACTTCTCCACCTGTACACCTTGGGCGACGCCCACGCTGGGAGGGTCAACGACCGTCTTCATCCGCTCATCCCGGGGGGCATCTCCATACGGGATATTATCCTCACCCATCATGATACCGAGAATATCGTTCAAAATAATCTGTGCGCCGACTTTCGAAAAAACCGCGTTGTTCTCCTTGCACATGAAGCTCGCGATGCCTATGCCTGAGCGTGAGCATTTATCAAGGACGGGGATATGCACCTACAATTCGCGCAGCCCTCATGGCACTCACATGTGTTGACGGCCTCGGCGGTGCGGTGCAGGATGTCCGAGACTTGATGTTCACTCAGTCACACCTAACAGCGCAGCAAAGACGTACGCACCATGGTCAAATGCCTTGGCAGCAATACCTGCTCCTTTCGCGGCAACGTCATAAAAGACAAGCCTGAGGTACATCAGTCAATAAATCTCGTCCCCTGGACAGTCTTGCCCACGCACCGAGCTGGTCGCTTCCTCCTCGACTCGGTTGCCTTGTACTCTTTCTCCGCGGCCTTACACTCTGTGCGCAAATCGCTCGCCATCGTGAATCGATTGAGAAAGGCGTGCTCTGCGGAATGTATTGCCTCCGCCGCGTTAATCGACCGGCGCGACATCACGTCCATTGCCTTCTTCGATACGTCGATCCACATTCCCGTCGTGCTACGCTCGTAGGGCGGCATCTGTACGTCAACTACATCGAGGATCTTGTCCCCTCTGATTCGGGATAAACATATCAGCAGATGCTCAGAGCGGGCTGGCAGTAGATGCCGAAGCTGAAGGTTTACCGGATTTTCAGATACCCTGGCGAGGCATGATAACAATATTAATGTCTCAGCCTTATCGAGTCAGAGGTCGGGTGTGAGACATACCGAATACAACAGTCGTTACGTCCACGCCTGAGATGCGGGGAGGTGAGAAGTGGTTTCAGCAGATATCAAAGATCATAGGTACGAACGCCCATAAAACGCTCTATGTGATGAACCCTTGATCTCTCTGATACGGCGTGTTTCCACGGCATCGACATCGCTATATCTTCCATTAGCGAGAGCGCCATGTAGGCGTTAAAACGCGGTCGACATACGTGTAGTCTCTGTTACTTTGAGCTCGCCAACATGGGGTCGAGAGAAAAAGACATCACGGACCTTGGCGAGGTGATCCAGTTCACGTCTGTTCGTATTACCTTGGCTTGCTTTGAGTCGTGACTGACTTCTTTGACCTGGCAAGAGTTAAGAAGGGCAGTCCAATAACACCACTCCGACCCACCAAGAAGGTCTTTCCTTGATGAAGGAACTACAGGTGACATGAGCGATGCGATTGCGCCGGCAGCAGTATCACCTACGATAGCCCCCTCGTACAGCTCAAACAAGGCTCTGGACACTTCGACTTCTTCAATCATCTTGGCAGTTCCTCCGAGATCACGGAGTGCTGTTAGGTCTATCACATTGTATTTGTCTTCCTCCACACCGCGGATAGAAACCTCCTTTGCTGGGTACGGAAGAAACTTCGGGTGTGTATGGTACCTGGATCCTGGCCATTAGTGATGACATTTGTTCTCAAGAAACCGTTGCCACCAACCAGCCATCCTTGTCCTTATGAAGCCTTGCCTCGCAAATCTCTTGCATCAGTGGTCCGAACCAGCTACTGTCGTCACGTCTCAAAGGCATCTCGTGCGCGGCACACTGCAAATGCGCCTCAAGTACAACTTTACTGTCCAGCTCTATGATTAGATCGTCCGTGGGCCTGTCAAATAGGTCGGAAGGGCTCTCTGCGTAGTGTTGATCGAGGGGGCCACTGCCGATGATAAGGACACCAAGTGCGTCCCGGGCGCGCCGGCCGGCCCGTCCAATTTGCTGGCGCTATCATGCTGTGAGTTGGTGGTGGGAGAGACGGTAGGCAACCACGGCCTACCAGGCTTGCGACGCTGAAAGGAAAGCCCAACACAAGGACAGCATCTAGCACACCAATGTCGACACCAAGTTCGAGCGCGTTTGTGGCGATCAGACCGAGGAGCTTCCCTGAGAAAGCATCGTATTCGATCTTGCGCCGGTCAGTGGGCGAGTAACCTAGCGAAGGCAATCGTGAACGAGGCGTCTTGTGAGAGATGAAATCGCCAACCGCCTCGGTAAGGCATGACTTTCTGGAGAATGTCATACCGCCCTTCTGAGCTCAATTGCACGCGAAGTGTTTTCATAACCTACAAGATAAGTATGTGGTAACCTCAAAAAGTGAGGCACTTCTTACCAGCTCGCATGTCTTCCGCGTCTATAGTCGCAGCAGCAAGCTCAAGTTTGTCATCACCGAACGAAAAGCAACGCAGCTGACCTGGCAGAATAGAATGACACGGACACCGCGTTTCATGAGAAATCGCATCAGAGTGGTAGCATCCGCCAATGTGCTGATCGGAGTGCGCTTGCCATTCAAGGGGAGAGACGCGCTCCAGACGAGAAAGTCTTTCCTTCCCGCAGGCGCCCCATCCTCAGTGACTGCATGAACGTTCTGACTTGCGGAGTCAGATATCACATCCTAGCTGAGGAGCCTACGATATGCAAACCTCAAGGCCGAAGATCGCTTTCATGTGCTGCACTGGGCGTGAGATTGTCGCGCTACATGAGACGAAACGAATTCGTCGATCTAGGCGCGATCAATAGGGGCAGTTGCGCGCTGGCGACGGGACGTACTGCCAACAGCGGAGCAAATCCTTCGTAAGCGCCTCATCACCAAAGCGATGTGGCTAAACGCCTGGTCAGGGCAGTAGCTCCCGGAGAGCTTTGACTGAGTACCTTCCGAAGAGATCGTGATAATAATGAAGCTCGTCGACAGCGATCAGTTTCAGATGCTTGAGGAATCTGCGAATTTTTCGTCATGACAGGTCGGCTGTGCACAATCATACAAGGGTGTTACCTTCGCCATTTCTCTTCGTGAGGTAAAATCGATGCGTGGATGGTGTCCTGTGGATCCGCAAAGTCAGAAGCTCGATCAAAGACACATGTGTAGGTCCACTGACGAAGTTGGTGAAGATGATCGAAGCCGTATCGCGTATGACTATGGGAGTGTCAAGGGTTAGGCGTGTCCAAAGCCTACGACGATGACCCACGAGGTCGTGCATCCTGCGGCGTGTCGCCGTCATACGTTGCGACCTAATACTCCCTATCAAGTCATATGCTGTGAATGATCGAAGAATGCGCCTTACAGATATATGCTCCAGGCCGGGACAGGCAGCCAAAAGCTGTTCTAATGCGGCTCTCTGATCTTGCGCCAAAGCCTTTATCCATGTCATGAGGTAAGGCGCGTCATTCGGTTGCGTGGCAAGGTACGGACCTTCGTTGGGTATATGAAGATTGCCTTTGAATCTGCGTCTTCTTCCAGGAATCGTAACAGTGGCACCTTAGGGTGGATGTATGAGCGATCTTTCAGTGCATGAAATGCGAAAAACTTGCCTGATAGATGACTGATTTTCCTGAAGCCGTGCTAGTGGAAACAATGACATCTTCGTTGTTATGCAGGGCCGTTATCGCCTCCACTTGATGAGAATATAGCGACTTGATACCTCGGGCGTCCCTCAATGCTGCACTGATAGTATCCGATAGAGGAGGATCGAGAAGTCCTGGGTTACAGGAGGGTCAACGTGCGTCTTTACGAAGGCGGAGGACAGCCCACCCAACTGTCCCAATTTCTCTTCGAAGACCTTGCGGTTCAGAATTTGACCTCGGTACCAATCTTGCCCTTCAACCTCTGTTATGAGATCAGGTATCGACGACCGATGCTCAGGGTCCGGAATGGTTTTGTCCCCTGGTTTATCGTTCGCATTCGGGTCGACAGGAACGTGGTCACGCGCCGCCGCCATGAGGAGCTCGACAGGATCACCGGCGGCACCGAATGCCTCATAGAGCCTGCTCGCATCGTCAGCCCCACGAAACAGCGCATAGTCACAGAGATGAAGTACTCCTTCACTGCGCGAGCGAACATTGCGTTGCGCTTCTCGATCAATTTCTTGACCTTTTCAGGACTCATGGCTGGAGGCATGACAAGGCCACTGAAGGACGCCAGACCATATGAGCGACTTGAGGAAAAACATGCATGACACCTTGCCCACCTCTCCTCAATTTTACGCCCACTCTTTACGCCATCCTCGAGCTCGAGGACTAGGACGTGTTCGTTGTCGTCGTAGCTGACGCCAATGGTGGAGCTAGCTTGACTTGCTTTTATATCGCGTTCGAAGTCCGGGCGCCCGAAATTTGGACTGTGCTCGACTGCGAGCTCTATCTTAGGGATGTATGCGAAACGGACAATCTCTGGAAGAAGTGCTCTACAGATAGTCAAGAGCATCTCAGAACGGGGGGGAAAAGCCGTACTTGATCTCGGCGACCGCGGTCAACTCCAATGGTCTATGAGAAAAAATGTCAAACAGGAGCCCGTGCGCTCTCACCGGCTAATACATACTTCTTGATAAGGCTCTCTACTGAAGCCCTGACTGTGTGGAAGGTCGTGGCCAGATGATTTCGCGACGAGCAGAATGCTAACACAGTGTTCAACGCCTGTTGCCATAAGGATGAAGCTCTGTGCGAACGAGCTGTGCTACGCGCCTTATATGTCTGGGTTAGGACGCATTCAGTACGAGACCGCTCTACACGAGGTGGCGCGCACCTTGAACAGCTACAGGAGGTGTCATGAAAACTCGGTGAATGTCGTCGTGGTCTCATCAATCAAGCAATCTTACATCTAAAAAGTACTCAGGCCAATCGCTTTCGTCCATTTCCTCTTTCGCTTTGCCCTTGCCTTTCGATATTTGAGCGACGCGAGGCTTCTTCGCCTTCGGCTCTGTTGCCAATGCCGCAACCCCACGCTTGGCTTTGTTGTGGATTGAAACTTGCATGTCAGTCCTCTGAGCGCGGCGTGAAGAGTAGGGGGGATATCAGCTAGGCCCACAGAGCAACAACGTGGTGGGAGTCTGGAAGAACTCTATGTGGCCAACGTCCACTGTCCACCGAACATGCCAGCCACATTCCACGTGATGAGAAAATATTGGATGACTCAATAAAATTGAGTCAACATATTACGTCATTTGGCATACTGTACTCCTTGAGCGGCCATTCAGGTGCCATCAGGATAGGCGTTGAGTAGTACATACTCATTCTAGATACTGCAAAATCCATAGCAGTGTATGTAGATACCATCATCAAAGAGCGCCGACGCTCTTCCAGTACCCAATGTATTCCGCCAGATGCCTCTTGTCGAGCGCTGTACTCCTCACCAGTGTAGCTGAGTCCGACTTAGCCACGCATGTACCGAGTATCACACCGCCCGAGGCCATCCTGAGGAAATCATTCTCCAAGAAATCCATGATCTTGAACGCCACGTTCTTCTCCGGATCGGAGCCCAGCGCGCGTACGCGCTCCAACCACTCATCGTATGGAATGAGGGGAAGAGAGCCGTCATTGCCTCCAAGTAGAGACGCCAGGTTGTCGAGGAGGCCATACCACGATTGGCGCGAGGGATTTTCCATATGATACATTGGGCGCATGCTCTTAGCGAAGAGCAGTTCAGTGATGACATCCGCTGCGCGATTGACAGGCATCCACGATAGTGACTGATGCGGTGAACGGCGTCAGCGCGGCGCCATAAAATGGACAACTGAAGATACGCACGCCTTCAATGTTGGGCACCGCGCCCAGATGCTGTGATGTGCGGACGATGAGCGGGAAGTGCTCGCTTTCGTTCCAGGCACCGGAGCCCTCGGGGCCCGTCATCTGGCCGATGCGAACGCTCGACGTGACAAGCAGGGACTCGTTGATCGGCTGCGCAGCGCCAGCGCCGTACAGCTCGGACGCCACCTGCAGGACGCGCTCGCACACCCACTTGGCCTCTGGGTACCCGAACTCGGCGGTGGTGGCGGCATCAAGGGGTGTCTCTGGCACATAGACAGGCCCCTCAGGGTGCAGAATGGGGAAACGTCCGACCACGGCGATAGAAGACGCAAACAGGATACGCCGAGGACGACTGTCTGACGGATTGGCGGCGGCGCTCAGCAGCGACAGGCGTGTCAGATTGCATACAGCCTTCACATGTGCCTCGAACGAGGCAACGGTGCGGTTGAAATTGACGGGCCAAGCGTTGTGAATGACGTCCGTGACGTTGGACAGCTGCAGAGCGCGGACAGAGGTGAGTGAGCTTCATGTGCCGCGAGTCGCGGACAGGAACGGCGTACCTGGGCGAATTCGTCCTCTGGCAACCCAAAATCTGGACGACTGGTGTCCGCTTCGAAGATAGTGACCTTGCGCCAGCCGTCCTCATCAATGAAGGCACCCCGTTTCTTCATGGCATCCGCCTGGCGCTGTCGCACATGTGCTCCACCGTGTTGTGTGCGGTTTAGGCAAATGATTTCCTTGACGGAGGGGTCGCGCACAAGGCGCGAGAGGAGCATGCAGCCAAGGCTGCCTGTCGAGCCCGTAAGAATAACGACATGCTGGTCCGATGCTTGTCGAAGCGGAACTTGTGCGCGAGCCTGTCGAGCTCTTGCGGCCTCGTCCGCATAGGAGGCTAGCTCAGCCCGATACCGCTCAACCATTTCCTCCATAACAGCGACGCGCCGTTCGTCCTTGCTCGACTCCAGATTGGTGCGCTGCGTCCCTGTCATGACGTCGGCGATGCTCCGGTGAATTTCACTGACAGATGGGTTCTCGAAGACAAACTCGGGCGACAAATCTTCCACCTGGAAGGGAAGGCCCTTGGTCACACGCAGGCCGTTCAGAAGAGCACGGCGCAGACGGTTAGCCTGTAGGCTGTCCATCCCGGCTTCGAAGAAATCGGCTTCGTCGGCAAAGGCGGTATCCTCTTCTAGTCCGATGGTGGAAACGACGAGGGTGCGGATCCATGCCAGGAGAGCCGCGCCGCTATCGTCGCTGGGGAGAGGAAGCGGTACTGCGCGAGTCATATCTGCACGTACATAGCAGTCCTTGATCTCCTCGTCGAAAGCCGAGAAGGTCGCCTTCCGCGCGAGGCTGCCCTTGTCCGTCCGAGAAAGCGGCTTCGTATCCGCCTGCGTGAAGATGACCATGTCTCGTGGGATCTTGGCATGTTTGTCCATGAACGAGTTGCCACGTTCCAAATAAGAGTCGAGAGATAAAAGAAGGGAGTCCTCGTCCCGCGTGCTAACAGCGAGCTCGACCAGAAGACCAAGAGAGAACTGGCCATCGCCGAACACAAGAGCCGCCTTCACGTCGGGATGCTCGGCGATCGTCGTCTCCATGTTTGTCGGCCGCACCTTCTCGCCAGTAGCCAAAACAAGGAGATCGTCAGCTCTTCCAAGAATCTTGAACTGTTTGGGATCCTCGGGATGAACTTCCAAGAGGTCTTGTACGACAAAAGGCTCTGGCCAGCCGGGCGCTCGTCCGACAAGACGATAAGTGTCACTGTTATCTTCCAATTGGGAAACCTCGAGTGCAATATCTTCACGAGGAATGAGGTAGTGCCAATCGTAGCCTGGCGGTGGGCGTTGGATCGGCGCAATGGGACCGATTTCAGTTGCTCCTGAATAGTTGGATTTGATAGTCGGGTTAATTCGAAAGGACTTGGTTCACGACGGAGACGTACCCCAGTGATTGAGGAGTCGAACACCGTTGGAAACCAGCTCCTGCCCCACGGTCTCTTTCATCGGCGCACCTCCGATAGCGATGAAGTCTAGATTCTTCAAGGCGTTGAGGCCCGCAGAGCCAGGAAGGCGAACAATATCCTCCAAAATAGAGGGGACAGAGAGCATGAATTGCGCATTTGTCAACTCCATGTTCGTAAGAGTCGTGCGGGCAGTGGGGATGATTGAAGCTGGAGGAAGGACAAAGGGCATCCCAATGGAAAGGGACAGGAAGGGAGCAAGTAGACCAAAACCCTGGCACGGGCGTGAGCAATGCATTGTAAACTAGTGACGCGCGAACTTACGTGATACAGAGGCAAAGTAGAAACATTGAAGCCATAGGGCTCTCGCTGCTCTGGCAAACGATGGCAGCCGCCGTAGAGGAGTAAGTATGCCTGTGCGTGGAATATAGGCTTGGGGAGCCCAGTCGTGCCGGATGAGTGAAGAATGACCGCATCGAGGTCATCATACTTGAAGGCGGTGTACGAGGGTGGTATAGTGAGGTGGACGAGCTCGGCGTGGTCGCCGCATAGTAGATTCTCGAAGCTTAGCGCATCCACAAATCGAGGCGCACCACCCGGTAGATCCTTCACCAGCGGGAGGGTGTCTTTAACGGATCGGGAGACCTGTGCATTGACAAGCACGCTCGAAGGCGACGTAGCTTTGACGAGATGGGCGATAGCAACAGGTGTAAGCCTTGCAGACAGTAAGAGGACCTTTGCACGACGTCAGAACATAACGGACACACTGCGAGGGCGGGCCTTACCGGTGTTCCAATTCGCAGCAACGCGGCCATGTAGATGAATATTCCGATGTCGCTTCCAAGGAGAATGGCAACCGGGAATGTCTTCTCGTCGCGGCTGGTCCGCCCTCGCGTCGCGCCAGAGCTGACGAGCCATGCAGATGCCCGCTCAACGGCGGCCTGAAGCTCTGCAAATGTGATCTTGCACGGCGGCGCATCTGGGCGCACTTGGAGTCCAAAGACGTGATCTGGGTTGTAACGTGAATTGAACTCTATGAGCTCAGGTAGCGAGTTGACTCCCTGCTGGGAGGGCAGCTCGTATCCGAGGTTAAGATGCGGGCGAATGAAGGTGTTGACTTGGTATGGCATCCTAGGCGACCGGGAAGAGGGGACGGAGATCGAGGATGTTTGCAGAGGTGGAAGTAGGGGCGTTAAACTTTATAGCCCTATGCTGCCGTAGCGTTCATGAGAACCGGAATCACATCCTCCCGGACAAACGAATGGGTTAAAACAGCGAGCGGAGCGCGCCAGCAGTAGCAGATGGGAAAGGTGCGGGCTTGAAGTGACCGAAAGGTGCAACGCAGTCGATACCATTACCCGACCGGTCGAGCGCGCGGTAATGTGAAACTCCAGCGCCAACATACCCAAAACGCCCACCCTATTGGTCCACTCAAAGCCAGGTTATCAGCGAAAAGGAAACTGCGGTGGCGAAGTTTGAGAACCGTCGGCGCGCAGTGGGGGCATGGCTTCGGAGTTGTATCACTTATGTCAGAACGTCACACGCCCACCCGTCCTCCCCCTTGGCTGCCGCACTCCATCCTTAGCTGCTCCTCAGCTCTTCGAGTACAGGACGTGGCGACGCAACTTGGAGTTGACGATGTGCTGCCAAGCGGGCGCATTGTTGACGACCTAGGTTCAGTGACGAGGACCCGCTTCCCGCGGTGTTTTGTTCTCCGTGCTACTTAGTAGTTTTGGATATGTCCTCCCCATCTCCGTGCACCTTGCCGGCTTTTGATCTTTGCGGCTCCCGTATCGGCGTACAGAGTGGCGCCAGCGTCTCGTGGAAACGGTCTGTATCCGCATATCCCCTCGAGGACACCTGGCATAGGTCTAGATGAATACTCGGCCCCCCTCATTCTGTCGACGGCGTCTTATAAAAGGAACAGACCGTCGCTTCCCGCACTTGCAGCTTTCTACTATTACACATCAGCTACGCTACTACCATCATGCAAGACGAAACACACGATGTCATCATTGTCGGCGCAGGTAAGTCGCGAATGCAAACTTGGGGAGCTTGCACAGTGCTGACATGTCGCGGACAGGCCCCGCCGGTCTCATGTCAGCGGTGACTCTCGCGAGGATGGGCATACGACCTCTTGTCGTTGATGCCACAGACTATGCCGATCACCAGTATGGTCGGTCCGACGCGTTCCACTGCAGGGCGATGGAGGTTATGGAGGTATGGCTGCATCTGACGTTGCCCTCGCGTCTTGCCAATGACGACCTCCAATAGAGCTTGGGTGCGCCGATGGAACAACTGAAGCACATGGGCAGGAAACTCTATGGACGTTCGTTCTGGGAGATCTCCGGCGGTAAGGGCAAACGAACCGGGTTCGCTCGATTCTACCCCGAGTTCCTCGACCTCGATGAGGACTACGCTTTGTGCGTCCGACAAGGGCTCATAGAACAAGTCCTAATTCACGATGCGGAGCGACACGATGACAGCTTCGAAGTGCAGTGGGGTTGGCAATTCGTGACGATGGACCTTCCCCCTGAGGGCGATGCAGAGGGCGTCAGCAAGGTCACCATCCAGAACGTCGGCACAGGCGAAGAGCGCGTCGTGCGCGCCAAATATGTGCTGGCGTGCGACGGCGCCAGATCCGCTGTCAGGCGTTGGGCGGCGCCCCACGGTGTCAAGCTTCTGGGAGAGGCGTTGCCTGTGACTTGGTGTGTCTTGGACGCTGTTGGCCTGAAGAGCGACTTTCCAGATCTCGAACGCCTCTCGTAAGCTCTTCTTTCCTTCCCCGCTAGGCTCCTCCCGATGCCGTGTCCTTCATCAGTGTCATCCGGTCCGAGCAGGGCATCGTCCTCATTATCCCCCGCGAGCCCATCAACGGCAAGCCCGCCGCTCGATTCGACATTCAACTCGAGAAATCTAGGCATGAGGCAACAGAAGAGGAGGCGACCAAGATGATTAAGGCCATCTTCGCGCCGTTCAAGCTCGAGTGGGATGAAGTCAATTGGTGGTCTTCCTACGACGGTGTGTCAAGGTCTTTTTCGGGGTTCCTCTTCTTGCCTCTGACGTATCATCTTCGGGTCAGTCGGCCAACGCCTCATCAACAATTACACTGTTCAGGAGCGGGTTTTCTTCCTTGGCGATGCGTGCCACACGCACAGCCCTCGAGGTGCGTTTAGTTTGTCCGTCTGACGTATGCTGCATTGACCTACAATGCGCCTTTTTTCACGATAGCGGGCCTTGGTCTCAACACCGCCGTTCTTGAGGCGCACAACCTCGGGTGGAAGCTCGGACTGGTTTTGAACGGCTTGGCGAAGCCTGGCGTCCTTTCGACCTACGCCTCCGAGCGATTTGAGGTTGCACGCTACCTGATTGAGATGGATCGCAAGCTAGTTCAATTGTACGCCGGACTGGAGAAGCAGACTATGGAAGACTTCTCATCGGAGGAGGCGGGCGAATGGTTGGAACGCCTTCGACTCTTCCAAGCGGCCAACTATGCCGTGCGTGCTTTCTTGCATTCCATGTCTGTTTGACTCAAAAATCGCCTTCTTCTAGTACCAAGCAGGTGCATCTATCGTGTACGAGCCGAGCGTCCTCGTGTCCACGCCGTCCAACGAGGTAGACCCGTTCACCATAGGAAAGCCTGGAGTCCCAGTTGGTTCGCGCACTCGCCCAGCCAAGGTCACACGGGTCTCGGATACCATCCCTGTGTCTATCCAGCCTCGTTTCGACGGCCGCTTCACCATCTATGTTCTCGTTGGTGACCTCGAGAAGCCCGGCGCCCTCGATCGGCTGCTTGATCTGGACGCCTACATCCAGGAAGGCAATGGCTCGATCTTCGATCGGTACGGGCGCGAGATCGATGTTTACAGCAAGCCCGTCTCGGAGCGCATGCAGCTGCTCCTTACTCCACAGCATGAGAATCGCACTGCGAACTCGGCCAATGGCAATGAGCAGCTCAACGGGGACGCCGTCAACGCACCGAAGACCAAGGCAGTTGTTCCGGTCGGCAGGCGGTTGTACACCTACGACTACGACGATATTCCGCAGATCACCGGAGAGCACGCATCGGCGCCCCATTCCCTCTTCCGCACATCTGTCGTCACCACCACTCCCGCCACCCACAAGTTCGTTCTCAACGATATTATGGATCGCACGTACCCGCACGCAGGGTCCACCGGCTCTGCTGCCAAGTCGCGCATCTTCCACCCCGCGCACTTCTACTGCGATGATATCGCTACGCTGTCTCCGTACCGTCAGTCCGCGCCGGAGGCCGGCGCGGTGTTCGAGAACCAGCTGCACGCCAAGTGGGCTGTGGACACGGATGTCGGCGCGATCATCATCGCGCGTCCGGATGGTCACGTCGGCATGCGGACCGCAGGATACGGCCGTGAGCAATGGGCGGCGGTGGAGCAGTATTTCGCGGAGTTCTTGGTCTGAATCACAACTTGGTTTGTAATTGATAGAGTACTTTCGCTCGTCAATGAGTGTATGTTGTACGTATGGGATGCTTTGTTGTCTGGCGTTGCGTTGTGAAATTTGGCGAAAGCCAAGACGAAGAGAACTTGAAATTTCATCGAATATGGATGTCGTTTCGCTTGCGAGTGGCCAGCACGGCGCGGGCACGGCGCGGCCGCAGGCAAATGCGCAATCCACTTCGCAATCCACCTTCCCCTCCGCTCGGCGCTGCGGCGTACGCACGACGACTGCCCTCCACCGTGCGAGTGCGGCCTGAAGCTGAAGCGCGGACAATCGGCCGCACATGCTACATAGAATGGCGCTGTGATCGATGCGCCGCGATGCGTACTGGGCAAGCAGTGGGTCGCTACGGACTTGGACTGGGGCTATCCACATCGTATGTCCATGGGTGCATACGCTTCCAGGGTCCCCCTTGCTGTCCGTCACGACTTCATACCCTCCACTCTTCATCCCGACGTACCAGATCTTTTCGTTGTATAAAGTGCTCGTCGCCTGAGTCAGTTCCCATTCACATTCCCGCATCGCATCGCCAACGCATACATACCCAATCCAACACCATGTCCGCACTCGCACTCGCCGGAAAGGTCGCCATCGTCACGGGCTCCTCGCGCTCTATTGGAGCTTCTATTGCCCGGAGACTCGCCTCGGATGGGGCTAGCGTCGTTGTCAACTATGTCAACGATGCTACCGCAGCAGAGAGCGTCGTCTCCGCAATCCATGCAGAGGGGACGGGCAAGGCGGTATCTGTCAAGGCCGACGTGTCGACTGTGGACGGTGCCAAGTCCTTGCTCGACCAATCGATCGGAGCATTCGGCAAGCTCGATATCCTCGTTCTCAACGCGGGCATCATGGGCAGCAAAGTACTCGCTGATGTCGACGAGGCGTTCTACGATTCCCATTTCAACATCAACGTGAAGGGCCCTCTGTTCCTTACGAAGCTTGCCGCGCCCTTGATCCCCCCAGGTGCGTGAAGTTGAGTTCACGTTTATCGCGTGCTGATCAAGGTCATGTAGGGGGACGTATCGTCTTTCTGTCGACGTCGTTGGCCCGGGCCTCAACCGTCCTTCCAAATGCCCTCGTCTACGTGGCTTCGAAGGGTGCAGTGGAGCAGATGGCGCGCGTGCTGGCGAAGGAACTCGGGGCGCGCGGTGTCACGGTTAACACCGTTTCCCCAGGCCCCACCGACACGGACCTATTCCGCGCTGGAAAGTCAGAGCAGCAAATTCAATTCATCGCAAACCTTGCGCCCGCGAAGCGCCTCGGGAAACCGGAGGAGATTGGCCCCGTCGTTGCGTTCCTCGCGTCTGAGGGTGCTTCGTGGGTCAATGGGCAGAACATTCTGGTCAACGGCGTAAGTCGTCCACATGGTTGACGCGACCAGCACGCGCTCATTGACTTTCATTCAGGGTTTTGTTGTCTAAATACGCATGGGGTGGAGTCGGCCTTGCAGATGATGCGAAGAGGGCGGCTACGGGTTGCCGTGAGTAGAGACGAACGCCGATGTACAATATCATAGAATCAGGAGGCGTCAGACAGCTAACTGCGCATTGACGCTCTACGGCCGCAAGCCGCACGATGCACGTCGCGAGGAGCATCCCCAGATAGTATGTGTAGCGTCTAGGCAGCAAACGCTTACGCCCAACTAGTGTGCACGCCGGGGCTACCGCGCGGTGCCAGACCTTGAATGCGTCAGCGCTGTGCGGCGTCTGGGATGCCGGGGTATGCTTCTGGATATTAGTCTGCACTTGCATCCTATCAGCCAGGGGCACTGTGCGACAGATTAGCGCATTGTATCACCCTCAAGCGGACACCGCGAAGCCAAGTGGGGAGAGCGCCGGGTGGCTGTTTGAATTTGAGACACAGCTGAAGCGCACTGTGTCGTTCCTGGAGATGACAGACAGACGACAAGAGCGCCGTCACCGCCTGAGGGGCCATCGAGCAGACAGCGTGGACCAGCGGGGAACAGTAAAGGGAAGAGCAGAACAAGTTGCGAGTCGGAACGCGGCCATGCCTGGCCATGTCGCGCGGCAGCTGGGCGGTGTCAGCGGGGCGCGGTGTTCGACCCTTGTCGGGGTCCCATGTTCCGCCGAACACCGCGAGCGCCCCCAGGTGATCTCCGAGAACGGGCTACGTTCTGCCAGCCATCTCTGCTGATTGACCTCTGCCGGCCCAGATCGACACGCTCTCTGACGGCTTTTCGACCTACAATGGGCATCGGCGCTGCGCGCGCTCTCCCAATCGCCACCTGTTCATACCGGGATATGGGAATCGTCGGTACGTTCAAAGATCCTGGGCCCTTGTCTCAACATGTATGCTCTCTCTACGCTTTCGGACGTTGCTGTGGGTCTTCTTTCCAGTCTCAGGATCGCTACTCTATTTTGCGATCCCTGAGGTCGGCTGTCTTGGTCTTCTCGCGCTGCCAGCAATTCTGGACTATCTCCATACTTTCTGGGCGTGCAGGGCAGCGCTTTCATCTCGGCCTCCGGTGCTCAGTGTTCCGTTGACGCTCTTGCGCGCGGGCAAATTTACAGCGGCTGCGTGCCCATCGGAATTTTGTTCGGAAGGGCTTTGGCTGGGCAGCCTCGGAGCGGCGATGGTGGGTTGCGCGGGCTCCCTTCAGGGAACTGCCCATCCAGTTCGGTCTTTGCTATGTCGGGGTAAGCGACAGTCTCCGGGCTTTGTTGCCGGACTTTTGTGTCCGATCTGTAAAGTGCGCTCGTCTGCAGAATGGTGCTAATGCGGCAACTTATAAAAGGATGCAAGTTCAAACAGCGTTCTCAACAGTCTCTCACCCTGCCCCGAACGCACGCACTCAGCGCGCTCTCTCCATCTCCGCCATGAGCTTTATCGACATTCCCGTCTTCGCTGGCCAAGGCACCCAGGCCGTCAACGCACCGCAGACCCGCGAGCGCGCCATGCGCCATGCATCGTCACCCGCTGGATCTCTTCTCCTCTCCACCTGCTTTGAGGCCTTCCACTGCGAACTATCCTCCCTCTCCTCCTCTGATGTTACTGCCACCGGTGTCGAGGCCGCCGACTTCGACTCTCCCCAATCACTCCTCGCCGTTCCTCAGGAACGCTACCACTTCAACCCGGTCATCTCCGGCACGAGCCTATTTTTGATTCAGGCGTTGGGCTACCTCGATCTCGTTGAATCTCGCAGCAATACATCCTCCACGTCTTCTTTCCTTTCGTCATTGGAGAAGAATCGTGCGCTCGGGTTTGGCGTGTTGGGGTTCTCTTCCGGGATCCTCCCGGCTTGCGTCGTCGGGACCTCCGCCTCGAAATTGCAATACCTCGTCAACGCTGTGTCGGCTTTCAAGGTTGCCTTCTGGATTGGTGTCCGGACCCAGCTGTACCGCCGATCTGCTCTGCAAGAGGCGGGCGCTGCCGTCGACGACGTTCGTCCGTGGAGCCTTGTGTTTCTGGGGATGACCAGGTCGGCCGCAGAGGAGGCTATCTCACGCTTCTCCCAGTCGGTGAGCTTCGCCTTCCTTAAGGGAACTGAACGCAAGCTGATGACGTCTATTTGTTAGACTGAAGACGCCTCCCCACTTTACGTGACTGCCATCACCGATGAGACATGTGTCACCATCTCCGGGCGTCCCGACTCGCTCGCCTCATTTGCGTCAGCGCTTCCACCGTCGATCCCAGTGCACAAGACGTCTGTGGACACCCTCTACCATTCATCAGTTCACACGCACGGCGCACGCGCTGACGTCCTCGCGGATTTAGCGCGTCGTCACGTCTCGTTCCCTGCATTCTCGGACCTCCACACCCCGATCCGCTCGACCTTCACCGGTGCATTGCTCGAGCAGAACGACGGTGTGCCCCTCGTGGAGGCCGTCGTTGACATGGTCTTGACCCAGCCGGTCAAGTGGGACCGTCTCGTGGCCTCCATGATTCAGGCCACACCAGAGGATCAAGTGGTCCGCCTCGTCAATATCGGTCCTGGCGCCGGTCTTACGCGCAGCATGGAGCGCGCATTCCCGCTCCGGAACGTCCTTTCGCTGGATTTGACCGCCGTCGACAAGCAGGGTGGCGCCAAGCCCCATGCGCCTGCACAGGAGCCAATTGCTATCGTCGGCATGGCCGTCAACATGCCTGGGGCGCCAGATATCGGTAAACTTTGGGAGGTCCTCGAACACGGAATTAACACCATTGCAGAGGTGACTGTCTTTCCGCCTCGCCTGCACACATCACTGACTCTGACTCTCAACAGATACCTGAGCATCGCTTCAAGGTCTCCGACTACAACGACCCGAGCTCCGCAAAGAGTGGACGCTCCATGAAGGCCCACACAGGCAACTTCATAGATGACGCCGACGGCTTTGACAACAAGTTCTTCAAAATCTCCCCTAGAGAGGCGCGCAGCATGGATCCGCAATCGCGGGTGCTCCTTCACACGGCTTACGAAGCCATGGAGGATGCTGGCTATGTCCCGGGCTCCTCGCCGACCTTCTCCCCGGAGAGCGTCGGGTGCTACATTGGCGTTGCTACGTTGGACTACGTGCAAAATCTCCGCAACGACATCGACGTCTACTATAGCACAGGTGAGTATGGCGACGATCTTCCACGCTCGAGACTGACCAGCTCACCAGGCACGCTGCGCGCTTTCCTGAGTGGACGTATATCCTACGCTATGCAGCTCGGTGGCCCGTCGGTGGTCATTGACACGGCTTGCTCGTCCTCGCTGGTCGCGATCTACCAGGCTTGTCGGGCCCTCATGAATGGAGATTGCACCTCCGCGATGGCCGGAGGTGTCAATGTCGTCTCCAGCCCAGATGTATGCGCGCTATTTCATTGTGTCTGCTTCCACCGCTGACATGAATTGAACAGATGTTCCTTGGTCTCGATCGCGCCCACTTCCTCAGCCCCACTGGCCAGTGCAAAGCCTTTGATGCATCCGCTGATGGCTACTCACGCAGCGAGGGCTGCGGACTCTTCGTGCTGAAGCGTCTGTCTGATGCCGTTGCCGAGAATGACCACATTCTCGGCGTCATCCGCGGCGTTGAGGTCAACCAGAGTGGCCTCGCGCATTCCATCACCCATCCGCACGCTCCAACCCAAGTCAACCTCTTCAACCGCATTTTGGAGAGGTCCGGGATCGATGCCACTCGCGTTAATGTTGTCGAGGCGCACGGGACCGGCACCCAGGCCGGCGATCCGAATGAGCTGGAGAGCATCCGGGGTGTCTTCGCCGCTCGCCGCACCCCGAAGAACCCACTTCATATTACGTCGGTGAAGGCCAACATCGGACACTTGGAGGCTGCATCTGGCGCCGCAGGGCTCGCCAAGCTCCTCTTGATGATGCAGCATCGCACGATCCCTCGTCTCATTTCGTTGAAGAACCTGAACCCGAGGATCCTTGATCTCACTGCCGATAACACCATCATCGACACGGAGCACGCTCAATGGCTCCCGTCTGAGGAGGGTCTCACGAGGATCGCTCTTCTCAATAACTTCGGCGCTGCTGGTTCGAACGGCGCCCTGCTCTTGGAGGAGCACGTAACACCAACTGTTGATGCAGCCGTTACGACATCATCTTCCCACGTTATCGGTCTCTCTGCCAAGACTCCGGAGGCTCTCGATGCGCTGCGCACCCGCTATGTCGAATGGCTGAGCAGCCCTGCGAGTGACGGGGTACCGATCGACAAGATCGCCTACACGGCGACGGCGCGGCGTCGCGTCTACGAGCATCGGCTTGCTGTGTCTGCGAGCAATCGCGCGGAGCTCGCCGAAAAACTCAAGTCCGGGTCGCCATCTGCCGTATTCAATGCCCACGGCAAGGTCGCCTTCGTGTTTTCCGGCCAGGGCGGGCAATATCTGGGTATGGGCTCCGCACTGTACAAGACTGTGCCTCTTTTCAAGCAGATAGTGGATGAGTGCCACTCGTTCCTCACTTCGTCCGGCTTCCCTGGCGTGATTCAGATCATCGCTCCGGAGTCCAGCGATAGTGGGCTCTCGCAGTTAGAGGAGTTCGAGGCGAATCAAGCGGCGATCTTCGCGCTGGAGTATGCTCTCGCGAAGCTGTGGATGTCGTGGGGCGTTTCTCCGGAGGTCGTAGTGGGGCACAGGTTAGTCCGCTGTGATACACTTCTCTGTCATGTCTGCTGATACCTGGTCGTCGCAGCCTCGGAGAGTATGCCGCGCAGGTCATCGCCGGAGTTCTCACATTGAAAGGCGCCCTCACAATCATCGCAAACCGGGTCCGATTCATGGTGCAGAAGTGCGCTGTGGCGACGACGGGCATGATCGCGGTGAACCTTGGCCCAGATGCACTGCAGGCTATTTTGCAGACCTCCCCTGCCTTCTCCGAGGCCGCGATCGCGTGCTACAACAGCATTAGCGATTGTGTGGTGTCGGGCCCGATTGAGCAACTCAAGGCGCTTAAAGCTCATCTGGATGCCGAAGTGCGCTGCAAGAACATCCTCCTTGCCGTGCCATTCGGATACCACAGCGCGGCGATGGCTCCTTTCCTCGACGACCTCACTCTCGTTGCCCAGCATGTCACCATTCGCGCCCCGACGATCCCGATCATCTCCAACGCATTCGGATGCGCTGTACTGCCTGGAGACGACACAGTTTTCAATGCGGAATACTACGCACGGCATTGTGCGGCGCCTGTTCAATTCGAGAAGGGAATCACTGCTCTTTCGGCGTCTACGGACATTTCTCCTATATCGGTATGGATCGAGGTGGGCCCGCACACCACGACGCTGCCCATGTTGAAGGTGCATCCCGCGGTCCCCAATGATTCGGCTCTGCTGGCTTCCATCCGCAAGTCTCATGACGCTTGGACTACACTTTCCACGACCCTCGCGCAGCTTTACACGTCGTCGGTCACCTTGCAGTGGCGCAAGGTCTTTGATCATCTGCCCTCGGTCTCATGCATCTCCCTGCCCGCCTATCCCTGGAACAAATCCAAGTTCTGGGTGGCGTTCAAGGAAGAATCACCGGTCGTCGTATCAGAGCCTGCTGTAGCCCCGGAGTCAAGCGCGCATCTTGTCGCGGACTTCTCGATGCTCCATACATGGGCTCAGTTCCCAACCGACGCCAATGGTCGCGTTGCGATATATCAGACTCCAATTTCGCAGCTTGCGAAGTCCATCAGTGGTCACAGCGTTGGAGACCATCCCTTGTGTCCTGCGTCTGTATACCACGAACTCGCTCTCGCTGGTATCCAGGCTGCTTCATCTCACCTCGACATGGTGCAAGTGGGCAGCTTTGTCCAATTGCGCGACGTCGACTACGCGAAGCCTCTGGTTTACAATGTGGATGTTCCGCGCGTCGTGAAGACCACCATCACTCTCAAGCCCGATCAATCGGGTTCCTGGACCGTCGGCTCGGTCATCGGCGCAGGGGCAGAAGACGTCCACTGCTCTGGCAACTTCAAGTTCGCCATCACGTCGAAGACCGCCACCAAATTCTCGAGAACTCTTCCCGCCATGAAGCGCCAGATCACTACTGTTATCAACGGGAAGGACATTGAGACCTTCTCCACGCGGACCGCTTACGAGGTGATCTTCCCCCGGGTCGTCGACTACTCGAAGGAGTACCACACGATGAAAGCTCTCACGGTCAGCGCGGACGGTATGGAGGGCTACGCAACCGTCCAGTTGCCTCAGGACTACGATCGCGGTCGTTTCGTCATCCATCCTGTCTTCATGGACACGATGCTGCATGTTGCGGGTTTCGTGGCTAACATGCAGGGCGGCGTTAACGATGCGTTCATCTGCAGCAAAGTGGAGTCGGTGAAGGCAATTCCAGAGCAGATCGACAACGATGCGCGGTATGGCGTATATATCAGCAACGCGTGGGTCGCCGACGAGGGCGTGATGCTGGCGGACGCCTGTGCCGTCGAGCTGAATGCGCCGAACAGGATTGTCGCTCAGCTGAAGGGCATGCACTTCCGCAAGGTGCGCTTGAGCAGCCTCAAGCGTGGGCTCGCCATGGCTGCCGGAGGCTCGAAGGCGCACGCCGTACCGGCATTGACGAGGCCCGCACTCGCCCCCGTCTCCCGAGCTCCTGCGAAGCTCTCTCTTCCTCCACAACACTCCCGCTCCGACAGCCAGTCAAGCGTTGATGTCCAGGCCGAGGTTGCTCGCATAGTCGCTGAGACCTGCGACACTGCTGTATCCAATCTCGACGTCAACGCTAACCTAGAGACTTTCGGCGTTGACTCGCTGATGTCGATTGAAATCTTCAGCAAGCTTCAGACAACCTTCTCCAACGGCGAGCTTGACCCAAATGCGCTGTCTTCCTGTCAGACCGTGGCCGACATCACTCGTGAGGTCAAAAGCAAGGTCGCGTTCTTCACCAGTGGCCCCTCCTCCCCTAGCACGTTGGTTGTGTCCGAGGACAAGCTCGCCGAGGCTGGCATCCCGTCTCAGCCTCTCGATCAGGATTTTGACGTGAAGCCGCTGCTAGCTGCTGCTCTCGGCCTTGGGTCCCACGAGATCACGGACGACGCCAACTTCGAGTCTCTAGGCTTGGATTCGCTGACATCGATCGAGGCCCACCACGCTCTCCAGAACGAGTTTGCCTTGCAACTCCCCGAGGATCTATTCATCTCTCACACCACGGCCAAGGCTATCCACGCCTTTATTTCGGCGGAGCTTCGCGCTCGCTCCAAGACTGTGGACAGTAAGACTGTGATGGACTCACCGCCTGTGAAGACAGAGAAGCTGCAGTCTCAGGACATGGAACGTCTCGTCTCCGCCCTCAACCTGAACACGGTGCCGATCTCTGTCCAGAAGGCAGAGCACGCGGGCCGTGCGCCGCTCTTTCTGATACACGACGGTAGCGGCTTGGTCAATTACATCGCTCGTCTGTCGCGGCAGGACCGCGATCTGTGGGGCATTCACAACCCACACTTCATCAGCAGCCAGCCCTGGGACTCCGTCGTTGCCATGGCAGCTGAGTACGGGAATTATGCGGTGCAGACAACGTCGGAGCCGCTGCTTCTTGGAGGTACGTGTCCAGTATGCTGTTCAGCAACATTGGTTTGCTCATCCTTTCTTCCATAGGATGGTCATTCGGTGGTGTCGTTGCTTTCGAAGCCGCGCGCCAGCTGCTCAAGAAAGGAGTTGCTGTCAAGGGAGTCGTCCTCATCGACTCGCCCTGCCCGCTCAAACACGTCCCCCTCTCCGACGCTCTGATTGACTCTGTCGCTCGTCTCGATGGACGAAACACAGTCTCTGATGTCGCCCAACTCGTCAAGCGCCAGTTTCAGATGAACTCCCGTATGCTCGGCCACTACGACCCTCTCGCAAGTGGGGGCCCATATCCCCGTCTTGTGCTCCTCCGCTCCAGTGAGGGCTTCAATCCCGCAGGCGTGCCAGACGTGCCCGTGTGGCTCGCGGATCGCAGCGATCCCCGCCAAGCCGTTGCGGGTTGGGAGGGCATAGTCGGCACGTCAGTCAAGACCATTGATATCCCTGGCCATCACTTCCAACCTTTCCACACCGCCAATGTCAGTATCATGCACTTCTGGTGTGACTGCGACAGTGACTAATCCATCCACGACAGATTGCAGGTGTCTCTCGTGCAATCTATGAAGGTTCTGCGTATTTGGATAATTCAATCTGATTCATTTCGCGTCGGGGCTTTCGCACTGTTTTCATTCTCCCACACGCGACTCAATAGATGATCAATGACTAGCACCTCATCTGTATCTTTATCACGACAAACGATGACCTTGTATGTAGACCAGTGTAGACCGCACGTTGCCATGACAAATATAATTTCGGTCCGACGTTCATCTCTTCTGACCCTCGGCGTACTTATATCCGCGCGGTCACTGCATTGAACGTACCTCATGGACCGACTTAACTTCGCTATCGGTCACGAACGCTCAAAGAGACCTGCTCCATTAATAAAGGGCGCTGTATGCTAGTATGGAGGAGGATAGGATAGGAGGCAAGACGGTGAGTCCTAAGCAATATAAAAGGCTACGATATTCGAAATAATGAACTCCCCAAGCTCCTGGGTAACACTCCCTTGGATGCTGTCGACGAAGCCATCGATGAACCCGTCATCAAGTTCGCTGTCGCGTCAGTTGCCCGTCGCTGATTCTGTGGCCGCTCTCCCCGCGCTCGCTCACTGCCATGTGGCTGCACTGCCTGAGGCATCGCCCGCGAGCCTTGCCCAGGACCAACGTCCCGCCGTTGTTCCGCGGACACCCTCTGCCACACTGAGTCGGCCGCCTTCTGCGTGTGGTCCTCCGCAGCCTTCCACTTCTGCTCGTCGCGGAACTCCTCCTTGGCCTTGCCCTTCCCCTTGTCCAGCGAGGGCTGAGGGCGGATCTCCGACGGTGGTGCCGCCTCTCTCTGCTTCGGCTCCTCGATTCTCTGCACCGTATCCTCCTCCCGCTGCCGCATCTCGTCCTCCCTTTGCTTGAGACGGGCCTCCCTCGCGGCGGCTTGTGCCTCCCAGTTCGCCAGGTCCTCAGCCTGCCTCTGAGCCCTGATCTCCTTCATGCGTAGCTCGCTCTCCCTCCGCTTGAGCTCGACTTCCTGACGTTTGAACTCGCTGGTCTTCTGATCTATCGCCCTTTCCCTCGATCGCACAGCCTCCTCCAACTCCCTCGCTGCGGCTTCCTGCTTGCGAGCCTGCTCGAGCAGCCTCGTCGCCTCTTCCTCCGCTCGCCTCGCCTTCTGCTCCCGCCCGCTCAGAGAGTACTCCCACTCCTGCGCCTTCTTCAGACTCTGCGGGGCATCGCGGCGGATGGAGTCGGAGTCGCTGTCGTCAGAGTCGTCCTCAGAGGTGTTCTCGGAGGTGTTCTCGAAGGTGATTATGGTCTCATGCGCGTTCCTGGGATGGTTCATGGAGATTCGTCGCTTGGGGGTGATGGAAGACGTTCGTGGGCGAGTTGCCGCAGCAGGCATCCATCTGAGCGGGTTCGCGGACGCCCGCGTCTGCGTGGTGAGTGTCGGTGTGGGATCGGCCGATGCTTTCGATGACGATGCCACAGGCTGCGAGGTGGCGGACGGCCGTGAAGCTAGGTTTGAAAGGGTTTGGGTTAGGCTTCGGCCCCTTGTACTGAATGGCAGTCCGTGCTCACCCTCGTCCTTCTGGATGCTGTCCAGTATCGCCTGCTGCTGTTCCACCAGGTCCTTCGACTGCCCGGCAATCTGCCCGTGTGCCCACACTCGCTCCTGAACCTCGAGGTTGAGCTGGCGCATGAATTCCTCTTGCGCGAGGCCGCGGATGTTGGTCATGCGCTCCTCGTAGTCGACTGTGGCGCGCGCACGCGAGTCCCCGTCGGTGTGCTCGCGCCACGCAGCAGCGCGGACCTTCTGCGCCTCGTCGACCATCGACTGCAGCGTGTGTTCGATGCGCTTGCGGGTGTCGTTCTTCCATTGCTGGTCGGGCTGAGCCTCCTTGACGAGGCGTGCGCGTGTGGCGGAGGACTCCGGGGCGTGTGGCACAGACACAGACGTCATTGTAGCGCGGCAGGAGTGTCGTCGTATGGCACGAGCGAAGAGAGGGACGTGAGCCTCGCCGAGGCCACAGACGTGAGGAGAAAAGTGGGAGAGGTGGAGCCCCCTCCGGCCCAGTAAAATAGTACTGGCAGGCTTGTCAGGGTTTGGGAATGAGGAATGCCGAAGCCTGTCTACATGTGTGAGGTGATGGCTTGCAACGTGCAGGCCGCATGTTTCTGCCATCATTGTGACTTGTCTCCACAGCACCTCGGCTCTTCTTCTCGTCCCACTCCATTAGCGCGAACAACGGCCGCACCATCATCACGCCAAAGAGATCGGATCCTCCCAGAAACTCGCAAGATGCGTCGATAAGAAACGCGAATAAATAAACAAAACAAATGCTGACACGTTCCGCTCCGGGCACAGCTTTGATATCCACGTGGCCAACGAGAACAAATGGACAACACGAGGCATGACGAAACGCGACGGCGGTATCATGCCGGCGGCGGCGACTCTGCGCGCTGGCCAAACGTCGCGGAAACTCGGTCCAATTAATTGTTCGGCGGAGGCCATTGTGCACGCTCAGAAGACGGCGGATCCTCGCAAGCACGAGCGATATAGGGAACGGTGGAGCAAGGGCGCATCGACGCGTTGCACTTACCACACTAGGACGACCCCTACACGCACGGGGCTGAGGGCACTTCAGGGAACGACTGCGGCTGTACATACTGTGCACCTGTCATAGAAACTGCACGAGGGACAATTCAACTATACGATCCGAATCGCATAAGCAATCAGGCGAGCAAGTACATGGGCCTGGAGGCGATCTGATTGCAAGGGAAGACGCAAAGCGCCTTCGATACGTGTCTTGAGCCGAGATTGCGATCTCAAGGAGGATTGAAGTAGATGCGTCTCGACCACCGCCGCCTCCTAGTCATTGCGCCTTGCGCCTTCCATTCGTCTGCGGGCGCCGCGTGCGGTTCAAGCCACGCATCGTTCGTGTACACCCATCCATCTGTCAAACGGAACGACTCAGAGGGCGTTGAGAGGAGCGAGAACGGACGTACTCTGGTCTGCGCCGACGGCGCTCCACTCTGCCTCGATGTCTACACGCCAGTCCTCCGTCTCGACGAATGCCCAGTTGGGTTCGAGCGCAAACGTTAGATTACTACTGTAACCATGTGAGCGCTCCGTCCAGCGGAATACACAAGCAGCCATGAAAAGCGATGAGAGAACATGCTGACCTTACATCGCCACTCCCATCCGCAGACAGACCGCTCCATCCGTCACGACTGCGCGTCCACCCGACCCGCTCCCCGACCTTCAGACTCCCCTTGCTCCAGGTACCACCCTGCGCATCACCCACCGCACCCCCTGTCCAGCGCTCGTTCTCGAACAGTTCGACCTCGCGGAATGCCCGTCGCCAATGGCGGTCCGTGAGCCGGTCGTCGTCAATCACACGGCTGACTCGAGCCTGCCATCTCCGAAGAGGTAGTGCAGATAATAGAATAGGAAGTGAGCGCCTTGTGAACGGGTGCGTGGCGATAAAGGGCGAGAGGCCAACGACCAGGAAAAGCGGGCGGAGGGGAATGAGCGGAAGGAGGGGAAGTGATACGATTGTGGTGGCTAGAACGATTGTGAGAATATGGGGTGTATATGGTGTAGAGTAAGTCAAATGGAGGATGAGGGGATAAATCGCGTCGGAGGCATCGGCACTGCAGTGAAATTTGGTCAACAGTGAGGAAGTGCACGATGACGGTCAACCTACAAGGCACCCATGAGGTTTTGGATACCCTGTATGTTTGCAAGCCATTCTGTGCTGCCTTCCCGGGCGCTTGCGCGTGGAGGGGGAAGGATCTCTGGTCGGATGGTCGAGTCCCCATCCGCAGTCTGGCGTGACGGATGCGTAGCCACCAGGACGGCCAGAATGACGACGTTCGGCAACAGAATAATAAGTCGAGGGAAATAACCTGAGGACGTCCGGGACGCGATGTGAATCTCTGGAAAGCTGGTCCTGAAGGAATGACGCACATAGAAATGCATACGCCGCCATGCACGCGGTGGTCATTCTCCACCCATTCCTCCACATCAGGATCTCCTCTATTCGATCCTGCAGCCAGAACACAGGGCCGATCTTTCCAATGAAACGTCGGCCGTTGGCGGTGGTGATTGGGACAGAAAGCGGGTCGCGGGTAGAGAGCAACTGCGAAACATTCCTAGGGTTCCCGCTGGAGGGCGCGTTCGCGGGGATCTGGAGGGTAGATGCGAGCAGCAAGCCCGGTAGGTTGCCAAATGGTGAACGAATGGGCGAGCTGATTGAACTAGAAGGGGAAGATGGAGGCGCCTCGGAGGAGGGAGGAGGGTGCGGCAAAGTGGTGTTGACTTTGGGCTGGGGACGAACTGGATCCTTCGCCGGGACTTGGGTTTCGTTCAGGCGCAGGGCGTATGCGGGTATGTCGACATAGCTCAAAGCGTCCATCGCCTGGAGTGGCGCTGGACGATGGCGGCCGTCGGATTGAGGTCGCCGCTGGTAAGTACGATTCGGGAGCTTCAGTAGACGTTCAGTGGATGTTGAGACTCAAGCTACGTTCAAGTTGAGGCGGCAGCACTGGCAGTTGACGGTCACTTCAACTTGACGGCGATGTCGTGCGGCTGGCGCGGCGGCTGCGCCTTAGCGTGGCGGAGTTTGTCACCGCCGTGGCCGGCGCAGGGCCTGCGCGCAGCCGCCGCAGCGCACAGGCTCTTTGCGCAGCACATCATGTTTGCGAAACCCTTGTTGATGAACTTCGACATCTCCGCAGAGATGCATGTCATGCACGCTGGATGGCGTCAACACAGCAGGCACGCCGAGATTGGCCAAGCTGTGCTGGTCGCAGAGCAGACACCTTGGAATCAGAGGTTCGCACCTAACCTTCGCGGAGTAAATCGATTGCAAGTGTACTGAGATGTCTGCACCCATCTCAATTCCAGGCGGACATCGCGCAGCCGTTTGTTTCCGTAGTCCGATGCGCATCGTCCTTTGCTTCTACATACGCAGCTGGCACATGTCGCGACTCAGTACTGCTCAACGCATCATGGGACTGGTAACCTTCCTATCGATTGGCTGGCTCAGACGCCAAAGTCGATACATATGAACGCTGCAGTGGAACGCGATTGTCGCTAACCCCCTTCCTCTCACCCACTCTTCGGTGAGCATCATATGCCCTCTCAGTGGAAGCTCGACGCAACAGAGGTTTACAAATATCCCAGTTGAGGATGGACATCTTCATGAAGAACATCCAGTTCCAGGTCTCCGCGCAGGACTTGCACCGCGAAGTGGTCAACATACTGCACAATCACCCATACGCTCCCATGTCACATACACTCATTAACTTCGAAATCAATCTTCACCCTCCGAGGAACGGGAGAGCGGGTAGAAATCGTGGCACTGGTTTCTTGTCTCTTCCTTCAGAGGCAATTGGCAACCGATTCCTACAGGAGTTTGGAGGAGAACGTCCGGCAAAACGCTTCGCTGTAGCAGGCAGGACCATCGTCGTGTCTCGTAGCAACAAGCCTACCTCTCGCCTTGTACTTGAGCGCCTGGGCCGGCCATACCGTACCCTTGAAGCTGCCCAGCGAGAACGAGATGCGGATCACGAGCAAGCGACGGTCAGTATCCGCGCTATCCAATTCGGTTGGGAGACTAGGGATGGCGTAATCTCAATCGAGTGGGAGAAGGCATTCGATGCAGAGTTCCCCAGTCTAACTTTCCAGGAGGAGAGGCGAGAAGTTTCCGTCGAGATCGTTGAACCCAATGGGACCAAACGCTTGATCCTCATGCCCTTCTCTCAGGTCCACTGGTGTGCCGCAGGGACCGACGGGGATCATCGTCCTATCATATCCTTCCACCTCCTCTCGCGACCCGTATTCCATCTACAGCCCTCGCGACCTGGCATACGAGGCCGCCCTGCCCCAGTCCCCGTGTCCGACGAGCTTTTGGGGGGTGGGCTTGGTTTTGATGCTTCCCTTGTCCAGATGATAGCCGACATATTTGGGCATACCTCCGACTCCACGCCGAAACGACATCGTGTTCTGAGGCTCTATCCCAACGACGAACACCACGCGCGCGTCCTTCCATACGCTGCTCAGGTGGTACGCCTTGTGGCCGTTTCCGACGCGGACGTCAACAAGTTCCGGCGTCTTTGCACGAATGTTAAGCCCTTCCGCCGTCCGGAAAGCACGATTCAACACGCTGATCACCTTGGTCGCTTCTCGGAGGATAACTTTGCAGAATTCCGAACGTGGCTTGAAAATCTGGAATGGCCATTAGCTTTCAGGATGGAGTCAATCCTGAAGAACCTACAGGCCGACATCCCCGAGTTGCTCTCAATTCGTGCACAGATCACGCACTTGCTTGCAGAGTTCGGTTCGTCTCGCGTTGCCGCACTCCTGCAGCGCTTCGAGCACGCCCTCTTCTCCCATGACTGGTCCGCCAGCCAGCAGTCATTCCAAGATCTTTTCCTTCGCTCCGCCAAAGGCTTCGAGTCCCGAGAGTTCTCACCCACCAAACGCAGAGAGTCCGATGACCTCTTTGACTGCTACCATGTCTCCGTCACCCCTACTGGAATGATGCTCGACGGCCCCGTGCTCGAGCGCTCGAATCGCGTTATGCGAACATACGCCGACAATCACGACTCTTTCTTGCGTCTGACCTTCGTCGAGGAGACCAACTTGCAGTATCGACAAGACCGAGATATCGACGTCCTATCTTTCATCCATTTGTGGGTTCAAAATAACCTTCACAATGGCGTGGTTATCGCCGGGCGGCACTTTCATTTTCTGGCATATTCTCAATCCGCCCTGAAGTCGCACACCGTTTGGATGGTGAAGGATTTTCGAGACTCGACTGGCGTGGTCGTCACTGCAGCCGACATCATTCGAGGGCTTGGCACATTCGAAAATCTCCCATTCGATCCACAACTGATGCGCTGCCCAGCTCGGTATGGCGCGAGGATATCACAAGCATTCACCGCGACAGAATCATCGGTGTCAGTTGAGGTGGACGAAATAATCTACGAGGACGATATCGACTGTCCTGAAACGAGCTGGGTCTTCACAGACGGCGTGGGCACGCTCTCACTTGAAATGGCCCAGAACATATGGACGAGGCTTCAGCGCAGTCGCAAGCGCGCTGCTCGTCGCGCGCTTGCGTCCCCCAGGGCCTTTCAAATCCGGTTCAAAGGCTCGAAAGGCGTCGTCAGTGTTGATCACAAACTCTCTGGCCGTGTCCTTGTTCTTCGACCCTCTATGATCAAATTTGAGTCACCCGACTCCCTCGACGTCGATATCGCTCAAGCTTTTGTCCGGCCGAGCAAGTACTTTCTGAATCGGCCGCTCATCATGCTCCTCGAAGGGCTCAATGTGCCTTACATGGTATTCGAGCGCCTCCAAGATGCGGTCGTCCGCGAGGTGGACGAGGCATCGCAGTCTCTCGTTAAGGCAGCGCAGATATTCGATCAATACGGCCTTGGAAATTCGTACGGACTCTCGCAAACCTTACAGCAGCTCCACAAGCTGGGGATTGCCAACCTCATGAAGGACACCTTCTACGCAGAGATGGTGCGCTTCGCGACTCACCACATCCGACGTGATCTCAGGAGCCATGCCCGGATCCCAGTCAAAGACGGATACACTTTGGTGGGCGTGGCTGACGTCCACTACTATCTGCAGCCGGACCAGGTGTTCGCCTGCATCTCAGACCCTGTCACTCGCCATAATCGCTACCTCGAGGGACCCATGCTCATCTCGCGCTCCCCGACCATTCATCCAGGCGATGTCCAGAAAGTCCATGCGATTGGCAAGCCCCCTCCCGGGTCACCCTTCGCGAAAGAGTCCCTACCAAACACCGTTGTTTTCTCCGTGAAAGGTGACCGAGCTCCATTACTGTGTTGTCAATTTGACCACCCATGTGTCGTTCTGTAGGCACAAGACCACTGCCATCAAAGCTGGGCGGAGGAGACTTGGATGGGGACGTCTACAATGTTACGACATTCGCGGACCTGTTGCCACCGGGGGAGAATCAGGAGCCCGCAGCCTACACGGCCGTAGAGAGGCTTCTCTTAGACCGCCCGAGCAACATGGGGGATGTCGCGGATTTTGTCGCGGATTATATGGTCAACGATGTACGCCGTCTTCTTTATGCCCGCTACTGCACCTCATTCTCGGTTATCTAGGTGCTTGGATTAGTGGCTACCAATTGGCTGCTTATCGCGGACAGCAATGGTAAAGGCTGCGCAAGTGGCAATGGCCTGGGCATCAAGCACCCTGACTGTATTGAACTTGCCAAGCTACATAGCGACGCAGTGGACTATCCGAAAAGCGGTCGCCCAGTGTCTATCAAGGATGTCCCGTACCTGAAGAAGGGTCAACGCCGCCCAGACTGGTGCGCACCGGAGACTGTAGATGCACAGGACGACAGCAAGTACTACACGAGCATGTCGGCCATCGGTCGCCTTTTTCGTAGGATCGACTTGCCCGTGCTGGGCAATGAACCGCATCGCGCGCGTGGTGAACTCGAGGTCGGGCTGAGCTATGATGACATAATTGAGCAGGTTGCGAGGGCCTACCCGAACTCTCCTCTCTACAACGCTGTCGAGAAGCGAGTAGCGGATCTCATACCCACCGAAGTCGACGAGGTGCACATGTCAGCCGCGGCGCACCTGCTGGAAGTGTACGCAGACGAACTGCAAGTAATCTGCGCATCCAACTCGCTATCTCGACATCGGTCCGCCGCCATGCTGACGGAAGAGGAAAGCACCGTGGGGACGATCGTTGCGCAGTGCTCGCAGCCGAGGTGGAGGAAGGATGTCATGATGCGCCTGCGAGACCAGACAGACTACCTGGTCAAGCGGATACGCGAGGAGTTCGAATACGAGGACGACTCGGACAAAGATTGGCTGGAGCGCGGGTGGGCGGCATGGAAGGTGGCCTGCATCTGCGACACGGCATTTGGGGCGAAGAGTTTCGGATGGATCGCGCTGAAGATCGTTTTCGATGCCATTCGAGAGATTGAGCAGAACGAGCGCCGACAAACAACTGGGAGACGCTAAAAGCTTGTGGTACAATAAGACACTCAGATTTTGCGACGGCTGGTACTACGGTGACACGTAGAAAGTACTAGTATACTACATATGATTTTGGAATCCATTAATGTTCAAATAATGTAACGTCGGCCGGCCGTAGGCTTGTAGAGGCCACGTGGGCCGTCAAGTTGCACGGTCGCTCCGCACAGGCCAGCGGCGCTCATACTCAAGTGACCAGTACTGGACGCCTTCAAGGACCCATGTCTGACATGTCGTCCGATTTCCACGTCTCTGAACTCTCAAGTCCTTTGGTCGAATCCCTCAACGCGCTGCTCCACTCCCTCGCCCTGCCGTTCGTTCTCGAGACACCACTCGACCTCACTCCATCCCTTCTCCTCGCTGTCCTCGAGTCCCTGCTCAAGTCCCGCCTCCCCATCGACCATGTCACGCGAGAGTCCCGAAAACAAGAGGCAAAAGTTCAGGCGATGAAGATCTTTCTTGGCGTCCTCCAGACAGACTTGGTCACACGGGACGTAGGCCTAGGCGACATCGATCCCCAACGATTAGCATCAGGCGAATGGGAGGAAATTGTGTTCGTGGCAGAGCTGCTGTGCTGGCTGGGCAGGCAGAAACGCTTGCTGCCTACGCACGAGGTTTTGGAGGATATCCCGGAACGCGCTTCCACACAATCCATGGACCGCGAGGCCTACATCCACCCTCCCCGGATGGTTTCGCCATCGACACGCTCCACCTTGACCAACAGTATGCACAGTGGGCTCTCCATTGATGGCTACGAAGCGGAGTCGCACACGACTGCCGAGTCTGTCATCAGCTACATCACCGAAGGCGCCCACTACCTGCCGTCTTACAACCAGCCTGTACACCCCCCACGATGCATCCACGAAATAGAAGATCCATCATTCCTTCTATCTGGAGAACAGGGGTTTCATGACACCGGTTCTGGCAAAATCCCCGACGGCTTACTCGCTTCAGACCCCTCTTACTGCGCTTGTGGCGAACCGCACGACAGCGAGAATGCTGATGACACCACCGGTGTCCAAGATTCGACACATTCCGTGCGCTACGACGGGTATATCGGAGAGGTGGACACCGACCTGGAACTGCGCGCCTTTGAGGCACGCCGTGCCCATCGCGCGCGCAAAGTATTCCCGCAAAAGGCGCTCTCTATCCTTGGAGATAAGGTAGGCCCCTTTTTTCTTGCTAGGATAGGATACGTGCTGAATCTTGATTGCGATAGATGTCCACCCCGCCTCCGCCTCCACGACCCACAGGGCAACTGCTACTGACGAGACATACCTCGCCTGCGCAGCATACTCTCGCGCTGCTGAATGAACGTGCAAGGCTGTTGTCCGAACTTGCAAGCCTCGAGTCGCGGCGCTGACGCGCAACCTCCTATGACGCAAATGCTTGCGCTGCAAGCATCGTTTTATTTCTAGATACCGAGATGAAATCAGCTTTATAAAATTGTGACGCCATAGATGTTGCACGTATCGTGCGGCCGATTTAGGCTCCTAAAGCGATCTCACTCACCGGCTCTCTAACAGGCTTGGGCTGTCTTACCGGGTCTATTGTCTAGCGCTGGGCACAGGACCTCTCAGCATTCCGCTATCCCGACTTTGCTGCCTTGTCCATAGCCCGTCTCGGATGGTTTCCGTGCTATTGTCCGCCTGCATTCCGTCTCTCGTCACACCACGGCCACATCCGCCCTGCCTTGCACGGCGATCGCTCGTATTTCCCCCGCGTCGCAACAATGCTTCCCGCCGTGCTGCCCATATCTACCAATCACCTCTGACAATCTAATGGAGCTTTCGATGTGACTGTATCCCTTGGCGACTCGTGCGGTGCAACATGTCCAAATTTCCATGCCTGTCGGACGCGTCTAGGTCACGTGAGGACATCTCATTGGGTGGGCCTTGTGTGTTCGGCTCGGAGTAGGACTCGAAAGGCGCCGCTGGCTTGCCTTGCTCCCACACGATTGGACCAGATCTTTGGGCGGCTGCTTCACCCGCGCTATTGTGTAATGATACATCGCACGACTCAATCGACACCGATACCAACATATAAAACCCATATCAGGGTCCTCTCGCCGGACCTGATCCTCCTGACCCTCTCCGCCATTCCCCCTCCATCGTCTACAATCTTCGATGTCCTACGGTTCCACGCCAACGAGGTCCTCGCCTTTGGGCATCCACTCCCAAGGGCGGCGAGGGACTGTCTCCCTACCACCATCTCCCAAGGCGACGTCTCCGTCGAACTCCCCTCCGTCCGTCACGTATCGCCTACCACGCGTCCGATCCCGCCCTCGCATCGCGCCCCGCGCGTCTCTCGAGAGCATCGTAGAGGAGAGCCACGGGGATGCTACCCACTTCAGCTGGCAGCACGCGTCGTCCTCTTCCCCGCTACCGCGAGCAGCTTCAAGCCCTGCGCTTGATCGGGTCAAGGCACAGTGGGACGACGCTGAACCGGCACCGGCAAACAGCGGAACGGACCCCCGCAGGCGGAGCTGGAAGCCGCAGAGCTGGAACGGAAAGAGCGGAATCTCGATGGGCAAGGGAATGAAGGATGTCTGTGGCATATGGTGCGCGTCAAGTCTATTTTTCCGCTCTTCCGTAATCTGACTGCTCGCGACTTCGCTTCCGAAGTTTTGAATCGTCAGTCAAGCCGAATAAGACGAGATGCTGTGGGCAGATGTTCTGTTTCCAGCACCTATCAGACGTCAGTGGACTTCTATCACCTTACGCGAGCCTCGTGCTTACCTTGCGACGCTAGTGGTTGTCTGCGACTGGTTCCGATGGCCGATGCCCCACATGTCGTGTCCCTCTCTCGCTCGAGACCGACACCATCTTCCTCCACCCACCTTCCAAGGTCGCTTCATATGACGTGAAAATGAAGCGGCGAGCCACAATCAGCGCGCCGCGCTCCCGATGGCCGGGCCTGAATGTCTCATCACCTCGCCGACACTCTTTCACCGTCGCATCTACTGCCTCCAGCTCTAGCACGAGCGCGGACTCCTCCGAGAGCTGGTCATCATCCTCCGACAGTGAACCCGCGGATGCCCGCCGGCGCCGGCGCATTGCACAGCAAGCATTGATCCCGCACCCGCAATATGAGTCGGTGACCGCACTCATTTCGGGCTTGGTTCCATTGCGAGAGTTTGTTGGGTCGCTACTAAGCTTGCTCGGTTGCGCGTTGGTGGTTGGTACTCTTCTTTCCTGATTGGAGCACACGAGCTCGAGGGAGACATTATTGCGTGGGTTTGGGGTGGTGTCATAGAGCCTAGTATTCTAGTTCGTGGATGTCGTTGCGGCCGAGGCGTGCTTCGTGCATCATTCGTTTGATACTCGCGCCGACGCAGTTGTACATTAGTGTGTACCACATTGCACTGTACTTACCGTAGACATAGTCATGCATCATGCACCTTGTTTCTCGCTCAGCGAGGCAGCCCTATATCTGCCTCCGTATAAATAGATTGTGCATTTTTAGAATTCATGACCGGCTCGCAGAGTACAACGTGCATCAATGCAAGAGATACATCGCATCTATCATCAGTGACAGTAGTACTGCCGGCGCTGAGCGGCATGGCGCCGGCTTCCTCGTCGTTACGCAGGGTAATCGGATAGTACAACGGCCACGTTGGCAACACCATCATATTGCCAAAAGCCCTCAGGTGGCCGGCGAGCATGAGTGGGCGTCGGAAATGTGAGTTGTGATGAGATCACAAGCAAAGGTTCACACGAAGCCATTAAAGCGCCCCGTCTGATGTATCGCCGGGCGCTGTGCAAGCCCAAATAATAGGGCGGCGCAGGCCTCGCTTGGCCTTTGGAGACGACCATCAGCTCGCCATCCCCTTCACGCCCTCTTCCTCTTTTTCTCTTTCTTTTCCCCTCTCCTTCCCCGCGCCGGCCGCTCTAATCGTTGACAATGCACGCTTCCACTCTCTTTGTCATTCTTTTTGCTCTCATGCCGAGCCTGGCCCTCGCATTGCCCCATGACCTGTTACGCCGAGAACCGTCAAGCCGCACCCGGGAAGTGAAGAGGAGTATAGAGCTGCCAATCCAGAGGCGGAGGTCTGTGACGCTTGACAAGCGCGGGGGATACAGTGGGAGTACCGGTCTGGGGGACTTCCTCGACCTGTGAGTCTTCCCGGCATGTCCCACCGGTTTCGTTCATAACATGCACCCCCAAAGATTCTACACAGTGCCAATTACTATTGGAAACACGACCACCGCTGTGAACATCGGTGCGTACGCTCACACGCCGGCTCGCACGGTCGCGCTCACGTGTAGCGCAGACACCGGGTCCAGCGACCTCTGGGTCACCTCGGATGCCTGTATTACGAAGCAATGTCTCAGCACCGGCATGCGCCCGTACCCTGCTAAGTCGATCGTGCCCGCAGGGGGCTCTGTCAATCTACTTTACGGCGATTCGTTGACGGGCACTCACGCGAGCGGCCCCGTCGCGCTCGACACGGCGATACTCGCAGGCGTCTCCCTGGCGCAGCAACCCTTCGCCGCTATCTCCGACACTAACAATACCAGCGTGATGAACGGTGCGAATGGTATCTTCGGGCTTGGGTTTCCTAGCGGCAGGTGCGTCCTGCTATTCTGCGTTTTTTTCGGCGTAATCACACGTCCCCTCCATCAGCCAGGTACAGGCTAGTGTTGTCAATGCCAAGGTTCTTCCTCCCAAAGACTTCAATTTGTGCACTCGTTGACGATCAGCAGTTCAACAACCCCGCAACGACTGACGAGTTCATTTCGAGCTCTGCAAACTATGGTCCACTGGTTTCTCGGCTTGCCATGGCAGGCGCTTTGGAGCAACCGATGTTCTCGGTCAGTATCAGCGCCTCGCTCCAGCGAGATGGTCGCTCAACGCTGAACAGATCATGCTGCAACGCGATACAATTGAAGTCAGCGGCGGACAGGGCGATCTCACTCTCGGAAAGCTGCCTGATGGCATCGACAACTCGTCGTTAACATGGGTTCCTGTCCGTCTGTATGACTCCAAGCAAGGCGGCTTGAACCCCCCCACATTCGCTCCCAACGAGGTACGTGCAATGAGCCGGCCCTCTGGATGTGTGGCAAGCTAATGAACCACCGACCTTCAGGTATATCCCTTGTAAGTGCTCATGCGTTATCTGGTGTCCAACGGCCGGCCAAGTAATCCGTGGTCTCAGGCGCTGGGAGGTTGTGATTGATGGTGTCTTCATCGACGGCGTTCAGCTCCCACAATCGACCATCTCTCCGAGTGGCGATGTCCGTGCTAAGGGCCAGACATCCTCGACGGTTCCCACATCAGCACTCATTGACACCGTAAGCTGTTTGATCTGACCGCCCGACTGTGCGGAAGCTGACAGTCATACATACGCAGGGCAATAGTCTCGTCCGCGGCCCTCTTGACGTCGTCAACTCCATCCTCAGCTCCGTCTCCCCGGCTTTTGCCGCGAACAAGGGCGTGCCTGCGACTTTCCCTTGCGCCACGCCGCACACTCTCGCGTTCCAGATCGGCGGTAAACAGTTTAGCGTTGACCCGCGCGACTTTGTCTCGCAGAACCAGACAGGTGACGCGACGACGTGCATTGCTAACAACGTCGTGTCGACGGATCCACCAAGTCCCGGCGCGCTGTTCAGCTGGAGCCTGGGCGATCCCTTTTTCAAGTCGTGAGTGTTGGGTGTATATATGATATGAGCCGCACACACGTCTAAACTCCTGTCAGGAATCTGGTCGCATTCTACTATGGCAACTTGACGAACCCGTCCGTCGACCCACCGCGCATCGGGTTCATGTCCATGGTTCCCAGCAATGCAGGCGACTTGCTCCGTCAGGAGGTCAACGATGCACAATCCGCCGGTGGTGTCTTTGAGAGTCAGCTGCTTCGCTCTTGAGCTGTACATACATCCTTGGCTGATTATTCACTATCGTTGTACAGGCACGTCTCAGGCAGCTCCCACCGCGACCGGGTCTTCGGCTGTCTCTGCACAGGCTACATCCCTTTCGGTTCCGACGGCATCGGCGAGTGCGCCGGCCGCAGTCGCCTCCGTTGGCTCAACGGACCAGAAGAACAATGCGAAGCCATCCTCTGCGCCCCGCGTCAGCACGGAGACGGCCCTCGCGTCCATGTTCTGCTCGGCGGTGTTCTGGATTCTCTTTTCATCTTTATAATCTCGACAGCATAGTTGGGGATAGGAGCTGGGACACACTGGCATAGGCATGGACCTTCATAGCACGCATATGTTCATCATTGCTATCGATACTCACACACGCTTGCACACTTTTTGCACATCCTAAGGTTGATAACACGTAATTTATTGGGGCTTAACATCTACACTAGTACTACCACGATTGGTCACACCAGTCCAGAAGAAGTTGCAGTCCTAAACGATCATGCCATGGGCCACTCCTCGAACGAACCCTCACCTAACCTGAAGAAGCTTACCACACTCGCATCCACTGCGGCTATGACCACCGTCTTGTGGCCCTGGCGTAGAGCCATGAACGGATTGACTTTGCGTTCGGGAGGAGCGTCCGCACTCTGCGGGGGAGTCGCGTGTCCCAGAAATGACAAAGAAAAAAGTCGTACGAACAAGGACTGCCAGGGCGCAGGGGGTTGCTTTTGGGTAGTGACTACAGGTATGGGTGGATCTCTTGTTGATGCGGTGACGGGTTGAAGATTTCGCCTTCGCGGAAGAGGCAGTGGGAGGGTGGGCAGCTCTGCGTACAGATCTGAGAGTTCGTGGATTGTTGGGAATGGGGTCTTCCTGGCACTGAATAACAGATGTCGAGATTAGGCAAGATATGCCTCTCGAGGCAAGTCACGCACTCTACAACCACGATGTGGAAGTCTGGCGCCGGTGGCGCCGTTTTACGGAACGGGGTATTGGGCTTGTAGACGTGGTAGAATACCTCATACGGCGATGGCGGGGTCGTGGGCAATTTTGCTTCTGCAAGCAGCAGGAGTGGCCTCGAATGCCCTGCAGGTATGAATCGAAGTGATGTGAACACAGAAGCTAGTAGTTGTCGTTTCTCATTTGACGATCGTCGATTAAGAAGAGAGTTTAAATACGTACCATAATCCATACTGTGGTGGAGCCAGCGGCGGTGGGCAAGAGGGCGCCACCAGTCGAAAGGGGGTGCGAAGAATCGTCGCAGAAGTCGTGTGAATGGGGAAAAAAGGGCATTGAAGAAGCTGCGAAGGTAGCCTGAGTGAATTGTGGGCGCAGGGGCATGTGAATGGGCAGATGGAGCTGGGTGGCTAGCAGAGGGCGGCTTTGCACGAGTCACGATGTAGCCCAATCGTCGAAGATATGCATAGACCTACAAAGATGTGAGAGGCGGGAACATAAGCGACGAGAGAGACTAACGTGATACTTCTCCAAATTGATATCTTCCTTGCCCATCATCTCCGCGAAGGCTTGTTGCACGCTCATGGGCGCGCCTCGGGTGGTAGAGTTCAAGTCATCTTCGACGAAAGTTTCCATCCAATGCCAACAGAACAGTGCACCCTTTTCCATCAAGTATAGCGTCTCCTCTGGGAGTAGCTCCAGTCTTTTGAGGGCCTTGCTTGGGTTCTCCTTGGAAGGTCGTGCGATTGAATGGCCCATGGAGGTGAAGTGGACGCCCCGCGCAACTGTAACATGCGCGCGTGCCAGTGCAGGGTACCATATAGCATAGCTTACTGATTTACTGTCCACACAAGTTAGGGATCGCATGTTGGCTGTATGTACCGCACGCACCTGGAAATCGCACGCGTTGTTCGCAGCGCGTCGAACATAGCAGCGCGCGCGCGATTGAGATGGTGTGTCTGGAGGCCGGACCCTCCACCCGGAGCAGGCTCAAAGTCCTTCTCGCCACGCTTTGGAATGACCGGCCGGTTAGGATTACTGCCAGTTCTGCGCGGGACGTCAACTCAGTTACGACCGGGCGAGAGAATCGACGCACGGGATTTTGGTCCAGTCTGGCCCCTCATCCTCGTCTTCTGATGACTCGTCCTCGCCTTTCTCTCTCGCAGCATCCTTTTCCACGAACTGGGGTTGTTCCAGCGCGTCGTCCATGGCGTTGCTACCGCAAGAGCGCGGCTGACTTGCATGGTCACGCGTCACGGTGACTCTGGTGTGGCTTATGTCAGCATTGCGCGTCGCCACGGCATGCGCGCGTCACTCGTTTCCGATCCGAGTCGGCGCGGCCATATCATATATACAGTACTTACATTGCAATGCAATGAGACCACACTCGTTCCAGCCCGCAAACTTCACACTTCACGCTTCTCCCAGCACAGAACCCCCAATCGTTGGCATGGGCAGGCGCGATGTGCCTACAACCTCGAGCTCGGGGCCCAAGATCACCGTGTCAGAGCCCCCGCGCAGGTTTCCCTCGGGCTCTCTGGACGGCGCACGGCCTGCGCACCATCTTGATGGCACCATGACAAAGTTTGGCAACCCATGGCCGTCCTTCAGGTGCGGAACGGCGAGCTATCGGGATGTCGGGCCCACTGACTAATAGCTGCATAGATATCAGTCGGCGGGCCAGTGGGTTTCGGTGCGTCCGCTTTGCTAGCCATTGGCCCATCTAAGTGTCCCCGCTGTACAGTTTGTCACCGCCTCTATGACTGGTGCCAGTAGACCCAAGATTCCAGATGACATCAAGACCCTCGTACCAAGCCAGCATCCTACGTGGGGCAATAAGCCCGGCAACGAGGGCCATGCCAAAGCTACCTGGTTAGGGTAAGTCACCTCGACGCTCTGATGCTTATCATGCGCGTGATCCAGGGTGCGGCCTGCCTGATGGGCTGACGCTCCCCGTTGCTGACAGACATGCGGGCTATTTGCTCGAGCTGCCTACTCCCGAGGGCGCTGCTCGTGGCCCCCGAATCATATTCGATCCCGTGTTCTCCAACCGGTGCGCACCCTCCCAATTGATTGGCCCTGCGAGGTACACAGGTGCATGTTTAGCGTTCGGTTCAAAATCCGATGCTGAAGCCGTTTCCTTCAGACGCCCCTTGTAAAGTCGAAGAGATTCCTGCCGTCGATGTTATCATCCTATCGGTGAGTGTGTCCTTCATTTGATCTTCTCTTTTTGACATTGGTCCATAGCACAACCACTACGACCAGTGAGCGCTTGAGGTTACATGCTTCTCCACTGTCTCCTCACCGATCTCTCTCTCTCAGCACGGACCTGCCCACGCTCAACGGTATCCTTGCCAACCCGTCTTCGTCGGCGCACATCTTCGTAGGGCTCAACAATGCTGCACACCTGTCCAGTACACTCAAGCTCCCCCTCTCGCGCGTGCACGACCTCGACTGGTGGGATGAGCGCCTAGTGCGCGTATCGCTCCCCGCCGCCTCCGCCGGTGCGCCGCCCGTCGACGCGGAGGTGCGCCTCACATGCACACCTTCGCAGCACGTCTCTGGACGCACGGCCTTCGACCGCTGGGCGGCACTCTGGGCGGCGTGGGTCGTCGAGGAGGTGCGCCCGGGCGTGGAGCGTGGGAAGCGGTTGTACTTTGCGGGTGACACAGGGTATCGCACTGTCAGGGATGGGGAGGATGAGGAGAGTGTCCCGGTGTGCCCTGTGTTTGCGGAGGTTGGCGAACGTTTTGGAGGCGTCGACTTAGCGCTTTTGCCTATCGGGTAAGTGGTCCAGGGATCCTAAATCAGCGGCCTGCTGATCCTTGCCGTCGATAACTCAGCGCATACAGCCCGCGCACGATGTGGTCGAACCTCCACGGATCGCCTGCAGACGCCGTGCGGATGTTCCGTGACGTCAAGGCGAAGAGGGCGCTCGCGATGCACTGGGGGTGCGCTACTCTTGGCCTTCCACTGGCGTTTGTGAACCATGCTGACGAGCTGTGTCTGAGCAGAACGTGGGTTTTGACATCGGAGCCGGTGATGGAGCCTCCACAGCTCCTCAGGAAGGAATGCGAGAAGGCTGGGGTTACGGAGGACGAGTTTCTGGTGCCCGGGCTCGGCGAGACGGTGTTGTTTTGATCCGCGTATCCGTGGCGTAGATTTAGTATGTTTTTGTATATACAGCGCCGTCTACGTGGCACGGGCCCCCGCTATGTTCCTCGATGGGACCCCTGCGGGTTGTTATCTAATCCTATCCTATCCTATCCTTTCTGACTTTTGTGCGGATGTCTCAGAATCCAGCTAGTGCTTGTAACGCATCAAATGATCAAGTACCGTCTCCGCATTGCTTCATTCGCTTCGATACAGCACCGTCCTCGACCCGACTATCACGGTAGCAACTATTCATAATTAGAATCCATGCTTAGCTCGGCGACCCCTTTTCTCAGCAGCCTTCCGTATTTCCTCTATGGATGGAACCCGCGTCCTGTCCCCAGCCTTTCCAACGCGGACGATCATGCATACATCCCCGTAGGCGTACTCGAGGGTCGACTGGTTCCCGTGCGCCATGTATGCGCCGCCATGCCGCGTGATGTCCGACACCTCTGTCACCCACTGCACCTGCTCGTCGACGCGCGAGCCTTTATAGTAGAATCCTGAGAGCACAAGACCGCCCTCCTGCTCGAGCATATGGACAGGCGTGGGGACGTCTTCGTCGTCATAGATAGTTGGGTCGAGCGGCTTGTCGATGATGCCGGTGGATCTGCGACTGCGTGCATAGAATTCTTCAAGTTCCTGGTACAGGAGGTACAGCTTCGGGCTGAGGCCGAGTTCCGTGCAGGCGCGATGCACAACGGCGTCGCTGCCCTTGAGGAGGGGGTATAGCGGGTCCAGCGTCTTCTGCGTCTTCACGGGGTAGGCGTGCGTAAGCCCGAAGCCCAGTGTGCCACCCTCCGGGAGGAATGTAGGGTCTTTGAGCAGTCGCTCGAACGTCGACCTGAAGAGCTCCTCATTTGCAGGAGCGACCCGCGGAACGAGGAGGTTGGGCGCCAGCGTCTGCACGGCGTCGGCGAAGTACAGATTGAATGTTAGCGTGACGCGGTGGCCCTGGCTGACGGGGGAAACCTCGTGCTCGATGTTGCTGAAGAACGCGACGAAGCCGATCGAAGGCGTGGCGGCGGCGGCGACAGCCTTCGCAGAGTCAAACGTCCACTCCTCGCCGCGATGGCGTAGCGCGAGCGCACCGCCCGTGTGCGGGGTGGGGAAGACGAGCACGAGTGAGCCGAACATGTTCTCGCCACGGGGAGTGTCCACGTGCGCCTTGAAGAATGACCCTTCACCTGGGCGAACTCATGAGCATGGCTTCAAGAGAGCACAATAACGTAGTCCACCTACTGTAGATGTTCAGTTTATACAATTCGACTCTGATAGACCGCGTAGACTGCTGGCCCTCGAGGAGGTAGTCGCGCACGATGTCGATCAGGCGTGTGCGCTCCGGGACCAGCGGCGTCGCAAACAGATTTGTGTCCAGCTTGCCCGCCTTTCGATATGTTTCGTCCAGAACATCCTCTTGGCCACGGCCAAATGTTGCGGGATGGCACGCCTGACACAAGTCTGCGAGCTGCTCGGGTGTGGCGTTAGCGAGATCAACGAGGCTGGCATCGTTCGTCAGTCGTGCGTAGTGATACAAGAAGTCTGAGCTCACCGAGCCGCGTTTCCGCTTTTGTAGTAGAGATGGAACTGCTCGTCGGTGAGAGGCAGCGTGCCGCTGACGTAGGGCGGCTTGTGGATAATCGAGTCCCTCAACGGCTGTAACATATCAGGAACTGTATCGGGAACTGTGGTGGGCGTTGTCATGAGGAATCAAGATGTATGTGAACAGAGGAGAGGTGAGGGATGCGGAAGAGACCTGGGTGGCTCCGAAGAGCTCTTTATACCTACGGTGCCACCTCGACACGTTGTTGTTTACCATCGCCTAGTACTGATTATCGTGTCCGCTAGATTGCGAAATTCCACAGGAGTCATCGACCAGGCGTGACTGAGGGTGTGACTGAGTCCCAAGCCTCAGAGATCAGAGACAAATGACGTATTTCTACAAAGCCCGCGAAACAAATCACCGGAGCAGCACGTCAATTACATGCGCACGTTGGGGCCGCAACCACATTTATTGCTCAAGAGTGCCATTTCAAACTCACATTCGTATCAATACATCTTGCTTTCTACTTCGGACTTCGGCATCTTCAACCCGCAGGGCACCTAATTATGCCCAATGATGGACATGGGCTTGTATGGCTCTTCCAGGTACTTGATGTCCTCAAGCGAGAGCTTTACATCAACAGCGTCTGCACGGTGTAAGCGACGGGAAGAACACTACTAGCGGGACCGTTTACCAATTAAGTCCTTGAGCTTGTCGAGGCTCGTGGTCCCGATGATTGGCGCGGAGACGGCTAGCAGCGGCACAACGACGTAAGAGTCAGACATTGAAGATCAGAACTGCAAACAGTACGCACCATCCTTCGTAAACGTCCAAGCCAACGCAACTTGCGCCATGCTGACGCCAAGTTTCTTCGCAATATCCTCGACGCTAAGTTATGTGAGGTGCAAGTAGGCCCTAAGTGTTGATTAGCGCACCGTTTCACAACGTCATGGTTGCTGGGCTCCTTGAGGTACACGTCGTGCCAGCTTATTTGAGATGTGTCAATCATCTTATAACACTGGCTTGAGTACGAATCCTACAGATCGTTTTCAGAGCGAAGAGTGCGTTCTCCGAGGGGGCGGGTGAGAGCACCGCGGGCAAGAGGCGACCAGGGAATAGAGCCCACACCGAAGTGCTGTGGCGAGAGAAGTCAAACTCGCGCAGCGCAAGGCGGGTTAGGACTGACTTTGAGCGTGGGCATCATCTCGCGTTCTTCCTCACGATATATGAGACTGTAGTGGTTTTGCATCGAGATGAAAGGCGTCAGGTTGTTTGCAATCGCGTAGTCTGGTCAGTGAGATTTGGATAAATCAGCGAAGGCATTTAATGAGGCATATATCAGTCCCGACTTACTTTGCATGGCGTGGACTAAAGTGGGTGACTTCAGCGTGAGATGAAATTGGACAAAAGAGAGAGAATCGCACATTGCCAAGCCCAGCAAGAGCTCATGCCAATGTAGCGAACATAACCAGCCTTGACAACATCATGCAGAGCTTGCATCTGTTGACATCAATCAGCTGACCGATTCTGGACGAGATGTGCCAATACGAAGACGCTCACCGTCTCTTCGATCGGAGTCTCCCGGTCGAAGCGATGGCCTACAGAGCGTCGGCATCAGCCAGAAGCGAATGAACGAAAGACAACATACATTGAAGTAAGTCGACATAGTCAAGCTGCAAACGCTCCAGACTGTGCTTGACCGAATCGAATATATGCTTCCTGCTCAGACCATGCTGATTGATGTATCCGTTCTTGTGGGCGACTTCTATTGCTGCAGGACCCATGTACCGTTCGCCATACGTACGTCCAACGATGCCGTGGAGCTGTGAGAGAAATCTTAAGTAGCACTTCACTCACCATCGAAAAACGAAAAAGGCATACCTTCGTCATCACGACGATCTCATCACGGGGCAAGTTCAGTTGCTTGATAGCCTTTCCTAGAATTACTTCAGACGCGCCGTTCGAGTAGACCTGTAAAACGGTCAGGAGGTCTACGCTTGCATGGCATGATCAACACACATCTGCGGTATCAAAGGTTTGGATGCCGTTCTCATAACTTTACAGCCGAGATGCAAGATACTATCAGTTCCATGACGAACGACAGGATGGATACATTTGACGCACGCGAACTTGATCTGAGCGATGCCTTCCTCCTCGCCGAGAACCCACGGCTGCCACTCTGGACTCCCATACGACATGCATCCCAAGATTATCTGGGACACTTTCAGACCAGACTTGCCCAGACGGACTGGAGGGATTCAGTTGAGAGCGAAGCAAAAAATCCGATTGTTGCTTGGACGCACCATACGGCACACGACGGGAGACGTTGAGGGAAGTCATGGTGGTGGTGAGATAAGAAGAGGCCGGTCTGGGAGAGCGCACTATTTGTATGTTCCCGGCCCCGCGGGACACACGCCAATATTCCACATCCTAGAAAGCAACTAGGCCCCACATAAATCTCCGAGACAGCGATAACTGAGCGATCTGATTGGCCGAAGAGCCAGCCGACGCTGCCTACTGGAAGGTTCCCACACCCTGGCACATCAGGTTGAAGCTAAGTCTCCGTTGCTTTGCGCGGAAGACAGTCGTTCTAGGTTTGGAGCGAGCACATGCGTCGTTCTCGCCACGCAAGCTTTGGCGTGTAAGGACGCCGCGAGCCAGTAGAGATGCTGAGCGACCAAAATGTACAAACTGACTTGACTCAGACGAAGAGACATCTGCTGTGCGCTATGTCGAAGCATCCCAAAAAGATCACGCGGGACACTTTAGGGACACGCTCGCTGTGAGTACGTACGCGTCACCGCGTCACCGAAGAGGACTGAGCATGTCGTATGCAGTCGTCAAGAGAGCGATATGGATAAGGTGAGCAAGATCTCCGACAGTATTTACTTGAGATGGTGGCGTGATTGTGTTGTCATGTCATAGCCTGCTTCGGGTGGAATCTCCCTGGCCTGACTGCGTCCTTGCAAACTCCTCCTGCAGCTTTCGTCGGAGAACCTTCCCTGTAGGAAGCTTGGGTATCTATTGTGGACACAGTGACAGGTGAGCTAGTACGCAGAGTTGCAGAACCAAGCGCACCTCGTCCACAGCCTGGTATCCGCCCCTCACCCACTTCGGTTTGCTCAGCTTCGTCCTCACCCATTTGTCAAGAGCTTCAAAAACCGCGGTCTCTCCGTGGCGCTTGCCCGCCAGGGAGAGCACCACCCACGCGCGTGGCACCTCCTCGTGTGAGAGTCGCGCTCCGACCACCCCTGCCACAGCAACATCGTCGATCAGACGCTCTGGGTGCTCCAGCAGTGCGTTCTCAATTTCAGAAGGCGACACTTGAGTTCCAGATATCTTCAATATGTCCTGTGAATGTGAAAGCTACATTACGCGTGCAGGGCACAATGAGGATATTTGCAGCTACTTACCTTGACGCGGTCGACATAGCTAGTGTGCGAGAAACATAGGCGTTAATTCACGAAACCTGTGAAGTTGAAGGAGACGATACATACAAAAACCTTCCCAAGCTGTCAACCTTGAAACGATCACCAGTCCGAAGCCAGCCGTCAGGCCAGAAGGTGTCTCTTGTAGCCTTCTCGTTCCTATAGTATCCCAAAGCGACGTTCGGCCCGCGGACCAGCAGCTCGCCTGCCTCGTCAAAACTTGCGTCCGTACCGTCCTCGCGGATGACGCGCGCTTCCTGACTTGGCAACAGAATCCCCGTCATACCCGGGACGTGCTTGTAGCGATCTTCCAGAATACCAGGGAAGGGCACCGAGAGGGCAGCGAGTGTCTGAAAGCGTGTCAGTTGTAAATGACGGCGTCGTGCTCGACGCTCACGCATTCCGACATTCCGTAACCTGAACGACTCTCCTGTCAGCCAGACTGCTAAATGTATATATATGCATGTATACCTTCTTGGAGAAAAGGCGTCTGCATGCGCCTCATCAGCTTCTCCCGGACTTCAGGAGGGAGATAGGCAGCGCCACTGCTCAATCCGATAAACCTGCTGAGATCGACCTTGGCGAATTCGGGCGAGCTGACAATGTGGTGTACCATGGAGGGGACTAGCGACATGTGTGTGACAGGTTGGCTTGTTCCAAACGTTTGGTAAGTTTCAACGAGCGATGTTATTAGAGAGAAACGCACTTGATTATCGCCTTAATGACTTGGCGAACATCCCACCGTGGAAGTATGATGATTGTGAACGGCGTGAGGAGCGCCCGCATAACATGCGCATGCAAACCCATGGCATGGTAGAAGGGAAGGAACGCAAGGCCGATTGGAATATTCTCTGGCGTGTTGAGAGGCGGTGGCTACAACAGCTTAAGCCAAACTCCCACTCCATACAACCGATGAAACCGACCTGATAAACTTTAGCAATCTCTTGGAGAGGGATGACCATTTGCATCGCCGTGTAGTACAGATTTCTATGCGAGATCATGACTCCTGTGCGAAGGCGTTCGGTGCGGGTTACACGCATGAGCACAGCGACTGACCTTTCGGAAGTCCGCTCGTTCCGCTCGAGTACACCATGTAGGCAAAGGTTTCGTCACGAACATGCTGCGTCGCAACAGAAGCTAGTCCTCTGCCTTTCACAGTGCGGATCAGTCCAGGTAGGTTTCGTTTCCCATCGACGTGGCCATGCAAAATGAAGATGCAGTCTTCCGGAAGACCAATATCACTCGCGGCAGCCTGTGCGGTGGGATAGAGCGCCGGGCTAACGAACAAACACGTGAGTTTGGACAGCCTCAAGAGCGCGGTGATCTCGTCGCTCGTCAGCAGTGAGGGCACTAGGGCCACAGGCACGGCCATCTTCAGCAGAGCAAAGACGAGGACTGGGTAATCCTGCAAAGCGGTATGTGAACAGCGGCCTGGATACAGAGATGTGCGGACAAACCATGCAGTTCTCACTCAATATGCCCACCAAATCCTTCCCTTGTTGTAGGCCCAGTCCTCCTACACCAGGCTCTGCACTCATAACACTCGCTGCACCTTCCACGCGCACCACGAACTCGCGAAAGCGTCTCCTCTCCCCAGTCAACCCGTCAACATGCAGCGTGTAGTTCGGCCAGCTCCGGACCTCAGGGCGTGAGAGGAGGTAATCGTAGAAGTTAACCTGCGGCCACGCGGGTATGGGAGGGTAGGGCGACGCGAACGTAGGCATGGTGGGGACTCGGTAGGGGCGGAAGCCTCACGCTTCTTGTGCATGTCTTGCAGGTAATAGTATATCTATAGCATGAGTCCTCGGGTACCGGTCCACCGAGTCCCGAGGGAAATTCTACTGGACCCGGGCACGGGTGCATTGAGAGTTCGCAGGCTGTCAGCTGGATATGAGTTGTTCGGCTTGCATGAACAGATGTACATGCCCATAGCAATAAAGCCTGGAATCATACCGTCGTCGGCATTCATGACATTGTAGCACTGGAGATGCACGTCGGCCAAAGGGTGGAGATGCACGTCGGCGGAGATGCACGTCGGCCAAAGGGAGGAGAAGACTGACTTCGTCGTGAGACCTCTCGTGCGCGCGCGTGACCGCGGGACTTACGCGTCGCGCGTCTACCATGATACGCGGTATAATACAGACTCGACCGTGATACACGATATGATACACTAGAAGCGGAAATCCAAATAGCAAGTAGCCAAAATCCCATGATCCGGCAGGAGGATTAAACTCAGGTCACCCCACGACGCTCTCCGCCTTCACCGACCCACAAAACCGGCACGTCCAGAATTGGTGCTCCATTCCCTCTTCCCCGCACACTGTACATGTCCATCCGTCGGCTTTGACTGGCTGTGAAAGCGGGCGTGCAGACATGCACGCGTCGCATTGAGTGGCATGCGGTGCGTTGATGAGCGTACATGCGGGACATGTCCAGATTGGACGCATCTCTGGCAGGGGTCTTGAAGACGAATTGATAGCAGGAGGGTTAGTAATGGGTCTCGTCGCGGGATTGACAGGGGGTGGCCGCGATGTGATCGCCTTTGGCAGCTTGGATTGCGGCGCAGGGGGTGCAGTGCGCTGATGAGCGGGTTTCGATGACCCCGCAGAAGGTGAATCGTCGAGGATTATGATCTCGTCGTCGTCGTACCAATCAGCAAGATCGGCCGCGTTGTTTCTGACGCTGTCACGGGCAGCCTTGTCGGATTCGGCTTGCGCAACGGAACCAGATGCGCATCGTTTCTCATCGGCTGCTCTCATGTCAGCCGCCTACAGGAGTTTACCATTCAACAATATCATATGATTCGTACGAAGAATGTAACGCACCAGAACAGCAAGCTCTCGAGGAGATAAGCCCAAACTGGAGAGCGTTCCACCCCCGAGGCGCCCACCGCCACTCGTCAGATATGAGTTATTCTGTCGCCTTTCCGCTGCTTCTATCGCACGTAGACGCGCAATGTGCGGTGGAATGTTATGAGAGACACCGGCGCCAAGTCGGTAGCCCTTCGTGAAGAAGCCCTCCCCGGAGTATCCTGAGCGCTTTAAGGCCGCATACTCGTCTTCGAGGCCGGAGAGGAACTTGTAGAACTGGCCATCATGAGGGCCGTGCACATTATGCGTTAGCTAGCAGAGAATATGAGGTGAGAGTGATGCAAGCGCTCGTACGGAGGTGTGCACACCTCATGCAGCATCGTAGACAAGACATCCTCTTCCGGAAGAAAAGTATCCGGCGTCCATGCAGGGCGTAAACGGACGAGGATCTTCTGCCCGCCGTTGATATCTGAACAACAGATCAGCAGCTATCATGAAGAGCCCGCCGGTGGTCATCACTCACTTAGCCCTGGGAGCCTTCAAGTCAGACTTACTAGAAGACTCGCAAATGATGAGATATGCAGACCCACCTAAGAGATTAGGATTATCCGGGAAGAACTCTGCGAGGCATGGCAGTCGCCAGCCATGCTTTCGCATGATAGGCTTGACTAGGGAGGCGATCTTTTGGAGCATGGCGAGGGCCTCGTTGGCCCTCGGACGATCCTTCAGGGTTTCATAGGACAGTATGAAAGTCTCAGACATAGCAGATGAGGGTAGGAAGAGCACTTGAGGGTAGGAAGAGCACTTGGGAGGAGGAAGACCACTGAGAGGTAGGAGGAGCACTTGAGAAGGAGGCGTACGAGACGAGGCGCGCCCAAATACCGCAGAGGATGCTTACACAGATGTTCCTGCCAGTGCACACGCGTACGCTGAACTAATCCCGGGGTCGGGCACTGTACGCGTCGAACTTTGTCTGGAGGGTTCTTGAACGTCGACACGCGTCTGTGGCCCGGGCAAGTATGTTGTTCTCACGGCGTGACGAGTAAACAACTTAAAACAACACGGCCGCGTTCAACTGCGCGGTTCATCAGGCTGGCCCTCAAGCCCAGCCATCCTTGTCACCCCCAAGCTACAGGTGCGCCTCTAATGGCTTCCGCTGCTGCAGCTCCATCGCTCTCGTCCCCCGACATCCGTGCAAGTGGCTTGCCTGGCGCTCCTTCTAACAGCAAAGCCACAGAGACCCTGGTGTTTCTGCAGGATGCATGCTTGCAGCACCGCTATATCCGGACCCGGGATGCATCGCACATTGTGGAGCGACCAGAGCGTCTGCGTTCCGTCAAGATTGGTCTCGCAGCGGCCATCGCACGCTTCCAAGACATCTATCACACAGACACGATACTCCAGCCGTCCACATCAGCGAAAGCCGAAATCACGGATGGTACAGACGCAGACGCCCTGGCCGATGCGATTGGCCGCATGAGCATTGCAGCCAGTCCGGAGGAGATCGCACTCCCGAATGGCCTGCCGATTCGTATCTTGAGGAGCAGCGCTAAGGTCGACCTGGTGAACAACGCCGCAGTCAAGTACGTCCACGGCGATATTGACGGTGACGTGTATCTCGAGAAGCTCTGTGGATGGGCACGCGACAGTGTCGACAAGATCACTAGTGGACAATCGGAGATCCCACCGGAGTTGTCGCAAGGCGACCTTTACTGTGAGTGCTTGCGTATGCCAAGAAATTGGTTTCTCAAATCGGGCTGTCAGTGAGTCCTGCCTCCATCGATGCAATCCAGGGTGCCCTCGGGACGGTCTGCGAGGCCGTTGACGCTATCGTCGCAGCATCTCGTACTGCGGGGTCGTCAGGCAGTAGAGCGTTCGTTGCTGTACGACCACCGGGTCATCACTGCGGAGAGGACACACCGTCGGGGTTCTGTTTCGTGAACAATGTAGCTGTCGCTGCTGCGCATGGTGCGTGTGTATTCCCCAGCTCCTACCCCATCTGATCGCTCGTGCTTGGCTAGCTTACCTCAAACACGGAGTGAAGCGCATCGTCATCTTTGACATAGATCTGCATCACGGTCAGTCTCATCATTTCCCTCGTTTTGACATGTCTTCATGGGATCCCTGGCAGGAAATGGCACGCAGTCAATTGCGTGGCAGATCAACGAAGAGACCTACCGGACTACCCTGGAAAGTGATGCGGGTGCTCCGCCCTCGAAACCTGGGCTTCAAGTTTATTACGGCTCCGTGCACGATGTGTTATCGTACCCTTGTGAGGTACGGCGTAAATTCGACCAGTCTAGACCGAAATTGTTAAGCCTTGAGAAAAGGATGGAAAGCAAGCGCTTGTACAGGCTGCTTCTGTGTCCATACATGGCCCTCATGGACAGTACATCGAGAATGTCCACCTCAAGCCCTACGAAAGCGAGACCCAGTTCTGGGACGAACTATATTCCGGCGCGTACAGTCGACTTCTGCGGAGAGCTGCACAGTTTGTGCAAGAGACCGGCAACGGCGACGGCGACGTTATGGTCTTCATCAGGCTAGCGTATTCCATTTTATCCAATCTAGCGGTACTAATCGTACTGAATCTTAGTTGCGGCTTTGACGCTTCCGAACATGAACATTCTTCAATGTCTCGACACGGGCGGAAAGTGCCTACGTCTTTTTTCCATCGTTTCACGCAAGACGCCTGTGCGTTCGCCGACACGTACGCGCGAGGAAGGGTAGTCAGTGTTCTAGAGGGCGGATACAGCGACAAAGCACTCCTTAGCGGCACGTTGGCACATTTGACGGGTCTGGTGGAGCCTGCGAATAGCAAGGTTGCGGACCGGCAGTCATGGTGGAGCTCGGAGAACGTCCAAATGGTATGTTGCTGCGAGCTGTGCGAAACAGACACTCAGTTGAAGATTCTGCAGCTCGAGAAACTCGCCAAGCGTGGCCGCGGGCCGAGGACATCACACTCTCTGGCAGATCCGGCATGGTTTGACCGCGCCTCTGCCCTCCTCGCCATACTCGACCCCCTCAACTACTCGACATCGTCAAAGAATACGTTCGTCCCGCCGAGCTCCATGACCTTGCGTACCCGGAAAAGGCCGGAAGGCACTCCAATGCCTCATCAAACACCGTCTCCCGGGAAGAAGAGCGTGCCCGCGCCGCACGACGACCTAGAGCCGTCATTGGGTTCATTATCGGCAAATTCGTCTGATCTGTCAGAGCCCGACGCGTCCCTGCCAGCGCCTGTTGCGAAGAAACTGCCGCGGGTCATCTTGAAGTTGGGGCCGCGCCCCGAGACGTGACGATGTAGACTGGTGGCCAGCCTTTTACTTAGCCAGTGACGAGGCAGGCAGGTACTGTCAGTAGTGACGATGACCAACGCCGTCGAAATTCATTTTGCGTGCCCATGATGTTTACTTGCTTTGTTATGTATGATACCCTTCGCTCTCAGTAGTTGTTCCGAATATACAGATCATAATAGGTACATGTAGGTAGTGTATACTGAAAACAATATTCAGATGCCCCAACTCTAACCTCGTTCTCTGAATTTTATCCGACCTAAGTCATCTGGCTTGGACAGTCGGAAGCACTCGCATTGAAGTATATCACGGATATTGCTGTGTTATGCGAGCAGTCCACCTTCGAAATCATGTCCGCGGAGCTCATTTTCAGAGTCACAATGATCACAATTGTAGTCGGATATATACCCTGTGGTTGTGTGACGAAGCCTAGTCAGCGATCGTCCGAGCTCGCATGGCATGGACGCACGACCAGCTGGACTATGATGGCGTCCAAGACGAGTGAGGGTTGGGAAGATGCGAAGTATGTCGCCTCATATGCAGCCTGTGGTGGGGTGTGAGTGAGAAGGGCGTTGATCTCGCGAGGGAGCGAACGTACCCAAAGGAACACGTAGAGAAGCCCTGACTCTATGAGCAAAGCTAGGCCCCGTTCAGCCTTGGTCAACATGCTAGCTTTACCCATTAGAGACCGTACAAAGCGTCTGTATTGCCTGGAAATGATGACTGATCATTCCTTGACGGTTCCCCAGAAGCGCAGCAACGAACCCACCATGCTTTGATGCCTATCAGGAATGTCGCCCAGATATTCGTGAGTGTAGTGAAGACCCATACACCGATTCCAATGTAGAACCCTAGATTCACGTCTCGGATGCTCTCGGTCGTCCGCGCCCGAATGGTGTAGAGTGCACTGACGCATCCGCAGACTATGCCAGTCGCATATTAGTAAAACGATAACGCATTTGGCAGGAGTTGTCGCTGACCGAGACTGCCGAACATGAATACGATTGGGAGTACTACGAGCGCGGTGCGGCGTTCCCATATAACCCAGGCTCTCCAAAGGACAATCGCATCGCTGAGAATGTACTAAAAGCTCATCAGAACCAAGTAGCCAGACACCGCGATCGAATGCTACTAACGTTGATGATTGGTACGTAGATGACTACGCCCTCCTGCCAGGCAGACATCTTGTACACTGGAGGTTCCGCATGCAGAGATTGTACTAAAACCGCTGTGTTCGACGCCCAGTGCAGCGCAGACACGGCGTACATGGCCACCGTTGCGGCCAGGATGAGTAGGCGGGGTCTCGTCAATGGGCGACCATAGCTGCACCAAATCAGTCACCGCTGCATCCGCAGACACGCATAACGCACAGAAGTGCGTATGTCGAGAACGCGAATAGTGCCGTGTAAAGTCCTGTCGCAGGTTAGTGAATATGACATATGAGCAAGTGAGGCAGGGCACGCACCAAAAAACATGGTCTCGCAAACTTCTGCCGCAAGCGGCACCAGCAATGGCTGAAACGACATGAGAGGGTTCTGCGAGCGGACGGGCAGAGTAGAGGTCTGAGACGCGATGAACAAAAATTTGCATCTCAGGGTACTATAAGTGTCGGACCACCGACCTTTGCTGGGGCAGCAATAAGTTCACATCATCGTCCAGGACCGTTAAGACAGTTCCTGTGTGCACCAGTGTTGCGGCTGATATATGATAGATTGGCGCTGCAGACGAGTGGCGATGTAAACTTCAATTGTCAGGGTTCGGCACACTGAATGCACGCTCTGCGCCGAGAGTTTCGAGGATGTTGATGATGGGTCCGCGCGTTGCTGTCTGCAAGCTTACTCGGAACTCCGAAATGGAACAGAGATGAGCATGAAACGCGTGACGCGACGGCCTTGGACTACCTTCACCAAAGCCAAAGACGGACTTGATGAGCCATCCACGGACACGCAACCTGGCCAACTGATCTCGGCTCGTCCAACAACAGCATTAATGGAGGACTGGAAGGGCGGTAATTTTTCCGAGTCCCTGAGGAAGTACTGTATTAGTGAAGGCAGCGGTCCCTAGGTGGACAAAGCGGCTGTGTGCGGCATGAGGCCAGTAGGGATGTGCTCGGAGAAAATTTCAACGAGTGTCGCTTTGATCCTCACGTGGCTAGCCACGTATCCGGCAGTTGCCGCACACCAACCACGGCCAATCTCAAGCTTGAACTTCAATGTATTACTTCCTCCAAAGTCCTCAGACACTTTGCGACTACCTGGCATACGACTGTCCAATGAATCCCTGCGGCAACATATGATGCTGCGCCATCAACGATACGGCCCAAATTATGCCCAACTTCGTGTTCCCGACTTTTTGCAACGCTTTGCCCAAGCTTTGTGGCCGCACTCGCTCGGACCTTCAAGTCCACAGAGTGGCTCGCTTTGATTCTTCGCTAGGACATCAAAGCTGTCCACAATGCCCTTTAAAAAAGAGGACGCTCTCTCGTCGTTCTTACCTCCCCTCGTCCTCCCATCCGCACCATGTGGCAGCGATTCGCTTCTGCCATTCTCGCAAGCTTGCGGCGCGACACCACGGTACCATCCTCTGATTCCTCAGACCACCTCCCCCACACGCCTCCTCATCTTAGCTTCAAAATCTCGGGGGCACGTCCCACACGGTTTGGCAGCCCTCCCCCACTCCTCGCCACGTCTGGCGTCCGTCCTTGGGGGCTCGCTGTATTGGCTGACGCGGCTGTCGGGGCTGTCAGGGCCGATCAGTCATCCACCAGCAACTTCGACTCAGCGTCAGGGTGCTTGCGCACCATTCTAGCTTGGCATGAATCCAAATCGTCGACGGGCTCTGGGGATTTGGACTGGTCGCGCCCAGTGTCCCTCAAGGCAGTGTGGCGAGCACTCGTCTTCTCCCCCTACAAGCTTCTCGGGGTTGTCCTTGAACAATCATCACCTTCTCACCCTCCAATTCCTTCTGTTAATTGCCTCCCCCCTGCGGCCGAATTGTCTCAAGTACCCATACTAACGCCGGCTCGGCCTGTCGAGCCCCTTGAACCTTTCGGAACGCCCTCAGATCTCGCTGTGGTACGTCATTTATGTGCATTGCACGAACCATTTTCTGACTGACTGGTCTGGGTAGTCGGTAATTACTTGCGAGAGTCAAGACAGCCAAGACTTCTGGAGCTCGACTGACGATGGTCTTGGGGCGAATGTCAGCTCTCAAGCCACCACGCCGGCTGACAGCGGCAATACACCTGTGATTGTGCCGTCTGCACCATCAAAACCGGCAGCTCCAGCGAAGCCTTCTGTCACCGTTCTGGACGATGGCCGCGTCAAGTACACATACTGCGGCTTGCTGGGTACCGGGAGCTATGGAAACGTCTGGCTCGCACGCACCAGCCCTCACGATTCAAGCCTTCAGCTCCCTGAATTCGTCGCGGTGAAGGCATTCCTGAAGTCTACGATGGTTTTCGACGCCTTTGTGCATCACAACGTGCGATGCGAACTTACCGCTATGCACGCAATCACTTGCTCGGCGGACCAAAGCCCGTTCCTCACGTCCCTCATCAGCGCCTTCCAAGATGCAGACTTCTGCTACGCTGTCATGGTAAGCACAGTGTTTTTCATCAGCAGTCTTCCACTTATGAGGCTTTAGCATCTGCAAGGTGTAGACCTTTCGTTCCACTTGGCTCAGATTGAGCGTCGAATGGCAACCCGCGAGATCATCCTTTATGGCGCCGAACTGGTACGCGTGAAGTCCTGTGATATTGATTCCGATCTGAACTCGCTCTCCGATAGATCCTTGCTATTGAAGCGTGCCACAAGCTGGGTTTCGTCCACCGCGACATCAAGCCAGCCAACATCATCGTCGGCCCAGGGGGGCACATCACCCTCGCCGACTACAGCATCGCCTGCTTTCCAAAGGAAGGAGTGGAAAACGCGGTCATCAAAGACGATGAGCAAGTTATGGCCAGCGGGCTGACATGCGCGCCGGAGCAACTCCCCGTTGGGAATCCATACAACTACAAGGTCGATATCTGGACTTTCGGCTTGGTCCTCCTGGAGCTCTTCATTGGAGAGTGCGGGGTGAGTTCTTTCCACTGTTTTAGAGCGCACGATGGCTCATAATGTTTGTCATTTAGCCTTATTTTCGCGCGACGAAAGGCGACGTGTTCCCTGGGGAGTACGAGATTTTGCACCGCAACATCGCGCGCGACATTGATCTCTACGTTGACACCCGCGCCGGAAGGGACTTCTTGAAGAAAGTGCGTACGCTCTTCGATCATTCACTTCTTGTCACGCTGACGAGACGGATTCGTAGGTTCTAGAGCGCGACCCAGAGCGCCGCCTTAGCATAGAAGAGATCAAGGCGCACCCGTTCTTTCATGAAATAGATGAATTGTGAGTGCTTAACCTTGTCGGTCGGTACTTCCAGCTTGCCAATCGGACCCTGCTTTCTAGCACCTGGGAGAAATGCGCGCGCGGCGAGATTCCAGGTACGCTCGACGCGACTTGCCAACTCGGAACCATACACTGACGACCCGTTTTTCTCTCCTCAGTGATGTTCCGCCCCGAACGCCCAACAGGAATCGAGAGATTCGTCAGGAATGTCGTTCCAAGGCCGGAGACTCCCCAGCTCACCGCCGCCGGACGTTACCCCGTGGCGCTCAAGTTCGATGACCCTATCTTCAACTTGCACTGCGCGGCCGACCGCCTCGCTGTCGATGCCTGCATTTACACAAGCTGGGTGTCAGATGAGCTGGAAGAAGGCGAGGTCGACGCACGTGGTGTCGTGTCAGATTCGCTGGTTGCGAGAGCGTCGTCAAGTGCCCCGCAAGGCAGCACTGAATCCGACATGGATGTGGAGATTTTGTAGTGCGGAGGCGTTTCAATTCTATCTGCGTGGTGATCACATTTAAAGTGACTCCTACAAGTAGACTGCCGACGGTGAATCAAAGAATACACTTTTGTGTAGCGCCCGCTTTCGATAAGTACCTGAGTACGAGAATGCCGACGGTCACGAGGTGACGCGGTCAAGTTCTTAGTACCCGCGCAATAACTTCCCCACAGAAGCCGTAAAAATACACTTATATGTAGAGGAAAAGGTGAGTAGACATCAGTTCCGACTGTTCATACCTCCAAGTTCTCATGCAAAATCGGCCTAAGTACAATGTCATTCTACTCCGTGTTACACACCGCCGCCGCTCTTCTCGACGGGGATCGCCATGCGTTTCTTCGATGACCTTCGCGTGATGGGGGCAAACGATACCTCCTTCAAGTCCGCGCAAATCTACCACCCAGCCGCGCCGCGTGAGATATGCGAATGTATACAAAAACCGGTATACGCACCTCGACGAACTCATCCAGATCCACATCTTTCTGCTTTGCAAAGCCTGTCTCTTCCATGACATAGTCGAACTCCTTCGATCCGATGGCCGCGTAGCTCTGGAAGCCTGCAAGCAGCTCCTTCACCGCGCCCTTCTCGAGCCGCTTCTCCTCACCGGGCACGTCGCGCGCACGCTGCAGGAACGCCGCGCGCAGCTCGTCGACCTCGCCCACCTCAAACTGCGCGCGGCTGAACGGCATGCTCGGCTTTGCGCCCTTGGTCACGTCGAGCGGGAGGTTCAGCTTCTCGGCAGCCCAGTGCTTCCAGCCCACGGACTCCGGCGCGAGCGTGGCTTCGGGCGTCGGCTGCAGGCCCATACTCTGCAGGAACTTCGCTGCGTGCGCAAACTGCTCCTGCTTGTGCGCGGCGGTCCAGCCAAGCTCGGCGCCCATGATGTCGATGACGCGCGGGAGCGCATCAAGAGTAGCTTGCGCGTTGAGGAAGGAGAGGCGCAGACGACGCGCGACGACGTCGACGGCGGTTAGGGCGTACTCGTGGCGGACGGCGTAACGCACTTCAGCCTCGATGACTAGAAAGCTCAGTTTAAGACGTGTAGAGGATGCAAGATGCATTCTACTCACAGGGGTAGGGATTCGCTAAACGGATACCGTATACGGGCCAATTCTCACCGGTAGGTTGTGCGAGGGAGAGGACAGTCCAAGCTCGGTCACCGTAGTTGTTTGACAAATGCTTCGCAACTTCTGTATCGAGTCCATACTGTGAAGCCCAGTTAGCGTATGCTGAGAAGTAGAAGCCACCTCACGTACGCGCTGAATCAAACCAATAAACATATTGCGGCTCCAGCCATCGCTGCCTACGAGCCTGACGCTCTCAGTCACACACCCGCTCTTCACGCGTCCCTCGAGCCCGAACACCTTCACCGCCTCGTCTACTGTCTCCTGCGCCATGGCGCGGTACGTCGTCCACTTCCCGCCGGCAATGGTCAGCAGGCCAGAGTCGGACACGTGGATCATGTGGTTGCGCACAAGCCCCTCGGTGCTGCTCGCGTTCGGATTCCGCACGAGAGGACGCAGCCCACTCCACGCGCTGAGCACGTCGCCACGGCGCACCTTGATGTCCGGCGACAGGTAGTGCCGCACCTCGTCGAGCACCCACCGGATCTCGTCCTCTGCGGCGCGCGGCTCGTCCGTCACGGGTGCGGGCGCGTCGGTCGTGCCGGCGATCGTGTTGCCCTCCCAGGGCAGGAAGAAGATCACACGCCCATCGGACGTGGCCGGGTCCAGCAGACCCATCGTGCGCGGTGAGTAATAGTTGGGGAGAGTAATATGGACACCGGAGGACGCCTGGACGATGGGTTTGTGGTTCGGGTTGTCCTTAGAGAGTAGCGAGTCGGAGAAGGGACCAGTTGCGTTGATGATGCCCTGTAGAACATGACTGAGAACCGTGCATGGAAGCGAAGCAGAAACTTATTACTTTAGCTTTGACCTCCCATTCTTCACCAGTAAGATTGTCCCGGACACGTGCACCATCGAGCTTTCCGGCTGCATTCTTGCGCAGCTCTGTCACTTCAACCTTGTTCGCAACAGTTGCACCAAGCTTGACGGCAGTCATGATGAGCGCCATGTTCATACGGGCGTCGTTGTGCTGACCTGGTACAAGATCGTAAAAAACTAACCACATATATATAGTCAAGGGCACCTACCATCATAATATACCAGAGCACCGACAAGACCGTCGCTCTTGAGCATAGGAAACATCTCTAGAGCCTTACCCTTGCTCATGACATACGAAGACTCCATGTTCTCCTTGCCGGCCAGGACATCATACATTTTGCACCCGGCCCAGTAATACGGGACTTGCCAATACCTGCACGGTAGGTCGGCATTCGTGCAGTAGATGCGACGAGGGAGGACCACTCACTTGTATATTGGCAACATGATGGGCAACATGTGCGAGAGATAGGGGGCCGTCTGCAGGAAGATGCGGCGCTCATGAAGAGCTTCCCGCACGAGCTTGTATTGCTCGTAGTCGAGCTCCATAACGGCCTTCTGGAGGTAGCGCACACCTCCGTGCACAAGCTTCGTTGACTTGGACGACGTCCCTGCGAACGCTCCGCGTGAGCACGCCAATCACCACGGACACAACTTCACTACGCACCAGAGCTGAAATCATCGCGCTCCACAAGGGCGACCTTCAGTCCGCGGCTCGCGGCGTCCACGGCGACACCAGCCCCTGTCGCGCCGCCGCCGACGACAAGCAGATCGAACTCGGCGTCGCCGCCGGCGCCGGCTGCCCTGAGTGCGGCGAGGTTCTGCGCGCGCGTGGGCGGCAGCCAGGGCGGGGGCGGGCGGCGCGTTTCGCGCGTCGAGGCGGGGTAGGCGGGCCCCGAGTTGAGGAAGAGATACCCGCCGCCCGCGGCCACGACTGTGGTGGCGGACGCGTAGGCGAGGGCCTTGGGGTGAAGAGCAGGCGGGTGCGACGCAGGAGCGAGGCCATGGTTGCTGGCACGCTGTGTGGCGGCGGCGGTGGTGGTGGTGAGGAGGAGGGGGTGCGTGCGGCCAAGGGCGGGGGCGGGGGCGATGGGCGTGCATAAATTGAGCTCCGGGCGAGGGGGTAAAGTAGTCGACGGTAAGGTCGGCTCCGTCCGTCATCTGCCCGCCCCCCGCCGGCCCGGCTCGACCCCGAACGTTCGCCCGTTCATTCGCTGCTGCTTCACCAATCACCTAGATTCGAAGCTTGTGTCTACGGCTACAGTCCCTTCCTATTGGCACAGCAGCAGTCCAGAGCGCATAGAAACGAACATGAAAGTCGGTGTCGCACGGCCATGTGATTGTTCTGCGCGCAGAGGCGGAAGCAAGCCTCAACGATCGGACATACAAACCCCCCCGCATCTCCCCCCGCTGTCATAATGTGTCCGTGCCCTTGCGCCCCTTGCTCTGTTGCCGCGAGTACGTCGGGGGCGGCGCCGCGACCGAGGACACATCGGTGTCCTCCGCAGGCGAGGCCCTCTGGCCCAGGGGCGCCAGTCGCAGCCGCTCGCCGAGCCGCTCATCGACAGAGCTGGTCCGGCGGTCCGGCGTCGTCATCGTGTACGACGTGCGGCGACTCGAGATGGTCGGGGATGGAAGCGGACTGTTCTCTGGCGTGCCTAGGTTGAAGCCTAGTCCGCAGCCCTGCCGCATGAAGAGGGGATAGCTGCGGTCATATGATGGCGGGCTCGCCTGCACGTCGCGCAGATTGTGCGTTGGCAGCGGGAGGGTGGTGGGCTCGACGAGGCCGTGTGTGAGGAGTACCGAATGGTCTAGTGATGGGTTGACAACGAGGTATGGGTCCGTCGGGGACGCAGATGAACAAGATATGGAATCTGGATCTGCAAATGTTACGCAGTGTCAGCCCTCGACCACCGGCCCATAAAGGTGATCATGCGCACCTGTCTTCTCTGACGGTCCAGGAGACGAGCGCGTGCGACTATGCGTCGGGAAAACGCCCCTGCCAGTCGTGGAGGGGTGCGGACACTGGCCTGCGGCGGCGGGGATGGGGATGGCGCAGGTGAAAATTGCAGCGGGGGGGTGGAGCGGTCTTGACACGCTTGGGCATATACATCTTGCAGAGACGTATAGTCAATGGGATGCCCCAGAGGATGTAGGCAATGACGATGAGGATGAGAGCTGGAGCGGGTGGCAGAGGTCAGCGACGGTGATGGGGAGCATAGGGCCGAAGTGCGGTGGTGGCGCACGTACCTATGACGACGATATCGGCCACGCAGAGTCGGATGGAGTCTGCGATGGGTTTGCAGTGGGGCTCAGAAGGGGGATGGCGCTTGTTGGACGGGATGTGCATACAGATGGGGAGTCGTGTGCGCCTCGAGGGTATTAGATGGGCGGGGTGGGATGGAGATGCGGCGGAAATAGATGGGGAGGGTGGGTACAAAGAGGCGGATGGTGTGGTGAACTGTCCGCCGGGGAGACGGGGACGAAGCCTGGGAGCTGGAGGGGGCTGACGGGCAGGCGAGACTTGAATGCGGACGCGGGGGCGGACACGGGGGATGCATGGCGGTATATATGGCGGGCTGGGGGACGAGAGCGCACGCCGGTGAAGAGGTCGCAGGGACGTCGTAGACAGGTACTGGCCACGCTCGCCGTTTCGAGTCCGAGTCGAGTCCGAGTCGCCGAGTCCGAGTCGCCGTCTCGGCTCGCTCGGCGCTCGCGTCGCGTCCGGCCACATGCACGTGCCACTCCGTTGACACCCCCACGTGACTCGCGTGTCCGGACACAAAAGCGCGACGCGCCTCCGTTGACCGACATCCGCCTCTTGCCTCTGCACCACCACCATCCACCACCAGTCCTCCCCGCACATCCCACATGGCCCGCACCAAGCAGACCGCCCGCAAGTCCACCGGAGGCAAGGCCCCCCGCAAGCAGGTCAGCACCTCGTCCTCGTTGCCCGTTCTTACTGACGACGCCGCCGCCTCCAGCTCGCCTCCAAGGCTGCTCGTAAGACTGCCTCCGTATGCACCTTTCCCCTCGGATCCTCCCCGCCTCCCCACTAATCTCATCGTCCTCACCAGACCCAAGCCACCGGTGGTGTCAAGAAACCCCATCGCTTCCGCCCCGGCACTGTCGCTCTGCGCGAGATCCGCCGCTATCAAAAGTCCACCGAGCTGCTCATCCGCAAGCTCCCCTTCCAGCGTCTCGTCCGTGAGATTGCCCAGGACTTCAAGGTACGTTGTCCTCTCTCCTTCTCCCAACCCCATGCTTATATCTCCTGTCATCTAGACGGACCTGCGCTTCCAGTCGTCCGCCGTGATGGCCCTGCAGGAGGCTGCCGAAGCCTACCTTGTCTCCCTCTTCGAGGACACGAACTTGGCCGCCATCCACGCCAAGCGCGTGACAATGTACGTTGATCAATGGCCTGCTTTCGTCTCGTTTGCCTAACCGCCTTCTTGGTCTCTAGTCAACCCAAGGACCTCGCGCTGGCCCGTCGCCTGCGCGGAGAGCGCAGTTAGACGTCCCCGAGTCTCAGTTGTCTCCGCCCGTGTCGTTATTTCCGCATGAGTACTGTGTTGTATTTGTCTGTCGCTAGCCTTGAATATCCTATATAAATGCATCTTGCAGAATCGTCCGCACTTCCGGTATGCAAGCGATGCGAGGACAAAGACTTTGTTGAAGTACAATGATGTTTCTAAGCGATCACGTGCTGCCTACGCAGCTCGCCGGCTGCTGCACAAGGACCGCATCGTCTTTCATCGCACTTGACCACAGCTTATCCCGCCCCCTCGCGCCCCTTCCTTATCCTCCCGCCCCGCCGATGTACAGCGATGCAGCTAGCGGTACGATCTTCATGCCACCACCCACAGTCACTCACCCACTCACCCTTCCCCAGAGGCCCCGCTCTACCTCGTGCCCAACAGCGAGGGCACCGGCAAGCGCCTCGTGCGCCGCCCACACCCGCCGCCCACGAGCGCGCCCATGCCGGACGACTTTGACGCGCTGACCGTCACCCGCGCGACGACGTACCTCGACGCCGGCGACACCCAGCTCGGGCTCGACATCGACTACGACGCCCTCACCGTCGAGCCTGCCTACGTCAACCAGCCGCCCGCCCCGCCGCCCGCGCCGAAGCTCCACACCAGCACGAGCTCGAACCCCAATTTCCACGCCAACTCCCACCGCAACTCGACGTCTGGCCCCGTGCCGGATCGGATCGCCCGCCGCCGCACTGGCAGCCCGACGCGCAGCCTTGGCGGCGTCGCCGCGGGGCCCAGCCGCGCGCTCGCCCAGCACCTCCCGCCCTCCCTCGGCAAGAGCAAGGCGAACAGTGTTGCGGGCGAGCGCCCGCGCATGCCCTCCGGCACCACCACCGCATCGCCCGCGAAGAAGCCCCTGCGCCCCGTCGCGGGCGCGGTCGGCAAGGGAGCAGCCGCGGGACGCGGCGACCTCGTGCAGCAGAAGGTGCTCGAGGACGGGCCGGAGCGCACGATCTCGGTGTGGCGCGAGGGCGTCGCGAAGAGCATCAGCGAGGTCGACGAAGACGACACGAAGACCGAGCTCACGGTGGACAGCCATGTGGGGCGGCGGCGCGTGAGTGTGGATGGGCGGCGGCGCGTGGAGAATGCGCTCGGGCTCGGGGCGGGGAGCGTCAAAGGGAAGGACCGCGAGCGCGCGGGGCAGCGCTCGGTCGATCTCACAGATGTGCGTTGCTTGCTGGTGTTTCTGATCGCCATGCGGGAGGCTGATTGCTGCAGCTCACGTATCTGCAGGGCCCGCGCTCGCCGCTGCAGCGCAGCTTTTCGGGACCATCGTCCCCGCCGCAGACGAACGCGTCGCGCATCACGCCCGCCCTCCCCGCAAAAGCCTGGCATTAATGGCAAGGCTCCAAACGCCAATGCTGCCGCTGCGGCCTCCCCGCCTGAGCTCTCGCGTGCTGTTGAGTCCGTGCTGGCGTCGTGCCAGCCGTCGCTGCTGCACATCGCTCCCGTGCTCGAGGAGCTCGGCGTGCGGCGCAACGAGCACCTGCACGCGCTTGCGCGCATGAGCGATGAGACGCGCGACCGCGAGGTCAAAGAGGAGGCCCTGCGAAAGGGTGTCACTGTCGTCGAGTGGGCGATTCTGATCGACAAGCTGCAGAGCTTGTGATGGATATATCTACTGCTATTTGGTTGTGTGCGCATATTGCTACATTGTAGGTATGTTGAATACCCTTGCATGGAATACATTGACTGGATCTGCAGACTCGTTGTTGGAAAGCCTTTCTTCTCGTTGACGAACCCGGAACCCCGTTGAGCCACCAAGGTTTCTACGCCTTCTTCTTCGCCCAGCAGAAGTAGAGGGGCTGGTCGAAGCTCCAACCGGGCATGCCCACTTCCTGTGCGCGCTTTTGCTGCAGCTCGGCTGTGTATCCGTGCAGGACCATCTCAGGTGTGGGCGGACTGGCCGCGAGAAAGACCGATTGTATGACCCACGGAGCGTCTCGCTGATGATCTTCACCTTCGGGTCCACTAGGTAGACACTGTCAGTACTCCGCTACCCACGCACAACGAGAGATACCCACAGTCGGCGTCAGCGGGGGGATTCAGCGGCGCGACGACCTTGTGCACATGCACCTCGCTGAACAGCGCCCGACGCGTTCAGGCGCGCCTCCAGCTCGGCCGCGAATCCCGGGTTCTGCCCAACGGACTTCCAGAGGCTGCACATGGCGGTGTAGGCTGCACGGATGCCGGGCACTTCGCCCTGCACGTCCGCGTGCTGCGCGATGTCCTCGACCAGCAGCCAGCCACCGGGCTTGATGAGCTCGATGATGCGCTGCAGCGGCTGCTCAGGATGGGGGAGCTGACCGGGTGGTTCGTCAGAAAATGACGCTGGAGGGCGAGGAGGTGCACACATGGACAAGTACGAAGCGCGTGTGCACGACATCGAAGGACTCTTTGTCGAACGGAAAGGGCTCGAGGATGTTGAGCTGGCGGAAGCTCACGTTCGGAGGAAGGGGTCTAAGTGACGTGAGGATCGGACGCCATTGTAGGGAGCAGTAGGAGACGCACCGGTTTGGGAGAGGGCTCAAGTCCGTCGCGAGCACCTCTGCTGTTGGGTGGATCGTCGCCGCCTCGATTGCCTGACACAACACAAACATCTTCTATTCTGAGCTACAATTACTTGAATGTTGAGCCACTCACCAGTAGCCAGACCCAGCGCTAGAGAAAGAACATGAGAATGTCATCTGGGAAACTATGGACTGAACTTGCGCACCCGAGATCGAGGATCTTCTGGGGATTCTCCAGCGGCGCAAGGCTCAAACTGCCATCGAGGTACTTGCTGAGTCCTATGTTCAGTCCATCGAGCCTGCAAGTATTGTTCGTTGTAAGCTATGTGGAAGGAAGAAGGGCCCTTCACTGCACCTCTCGAATTCGTTGTCGTCGTTCTGGCGCCCTCTGTCAGAGACGCGCGCGAGCAGCAGCAGCGGGCAGACTCACAGCCTTGTGCCAATACGTGCTCTGAGTGTCAGCGTCGGTGGCCATTGCAGTGTGGAGTCACTGCGAGATCGTGGCGGTTATAAGGGTTCGTTCATTCGGCGATAATCGGAGCCGAGGCATGCATGCTAATCTGAGATATATGTCCCGATCTAAAGTCGCCGGCCGAAAGACGCGCTGACTAAGTGGATCCACATCTGCTCGCGCTCGCTGACGCAGCGCATAGCCTGAGATGAACACACGCGCGCACATTGAAGTCATATCACTAAGCACAAGACATGCCTTTCATTGATACATATATAATACAGCGCGAAACTCGACTTCACACAATCTCCCAATGGCTCCAGTCACACAGCTCGCAGCGACGATAACCGCCGATGGATCTATAGCGGTGAAGCAGGTCGCCGTTCCAAAGCCCGGAACTGGCGAGGTGCTCGTCAAGGTCGTCGCGGGGGCGCAGAATCCCACTGATTGTAGGCTTGCACTCGGGCCCCTCCTTGCCTTGCTAACAGAGCCGTAGGGAAGACAGCAGCGAGGGGTGCCTCGCGCGAAGGTGTGATTGCAGGCAACGACTTCGCCGGAGTCGTTGAGGAGATCGGGCCCGACGTCCCAGACGGGCTGAGGACAGTCGGCGAACATGTCGCGGGCTTTGTGCGCGGAAGTGCGTTGCCTGGCTCCTGCAGACCACATATGCTGACCATTTTCCCTGCCGCCAGACCTAGGCCCAAACGGCGCGTTTGCGGAGTTCCTCGTCGCCAGCGCAGAATTTGGAATCGTGCACGTCCCCGACAGCTGGTCCCTCGAGGACGCCGCCCAGCTCGGCGTCGCGCCATTGACTGCCATACAGACGCTCTACCAGTCGCACAGTTTCCCGCTTCCTGGCACGTCGGCGGCCGGCACGCCGGTCCTCGTCTCGGGCGGCTCTTCGTCCGTCGGGCAGTGGGTCGTACAGATCGCGAAGCTCTCCGGGCTCTACGTCATCGCCACCGCATCCGCGAAGAACCTGGAGCTGGTCAAGAGCCTCGGCGCTGACGAGGTGTACGACTACCACGACGCAGACGTCACACAGAAAATTGCGAAGGCAGCGGCGGCGAAGGGCGGAGTGAGGCATGTTGTGGACACGATCTCGGAGGGCCCGACGCCGAAGCTTGCGTTTGACGTGCTAGGCGAAGAGGGCGGCGTCATTGCCGCGATACTTCCTTACCCGGCGCCCCCGCCGAAGGAGAACATCAAGGTCGTCAATAGCGCGGCGTTCACACTCCTTGGAAAGGTGCGTCCGTACTCTGCTTCTATGTTAGCCCAGGAGTATTGACCCGGTGATACAGGACTTCGACTTCCCTTTCAAGTTTATTGCCACACCTGAAGTCAAGGATCGTATCCGAGGCTACGTCAAGGTCCTCGAGAGCATCATCGCCTCCGGGAAGGTGAAGCCGAACCCAACGCTTGTGTTCCCCAAGGGCTTGGCCAGCGTTGCCGATGGATTCGAGTATATGAAGGCTGGAAAGGTGCGGTGCATCATGGCTGGTCCTGCTAAGCCCTAAACGTTCGCTCATGGTGACACAGGTGAGCGCGCAGAAGATCACCTACCGCATCTCCGATACGCCGAGGGCGTGAAAGAAGTAACGAGAGACACTCGAGAGACACAACTTGTAAAATTAGGAGAGACGTAAGGAGAGACGTACAAAGCGTTCGAGGTCTGAACATGGAAATATAAGCCGCACCTAAAGACTGCTGGAGCCCGCCTGGTCATACGATGGCGGGGCATTCAGGTCCTTTCCCACATGCCCATCCAGGCGCCACTCAGAGCTATTACCGTCCTTCCACGCGAACCGCGCGGTCCCAAAGTTCACCTCTAGGTCATTGGCGCCATCAACACCGATAACCGCATACACCTCGTACTTCTCGCGCGGCACGTATAGACCTTTGAAAGCAGCGTCGAGCCGCACGCCATTGTGCGTGAAGAAGAGCTGCCAGGTTGCAAAGTCGTAACCGCAGCCGATGGTGTGGCCCGCGCGGATTGGCGGCATGCGGTATTCCTGCCCGCCGTCAGGGTTCTCGAAGAACTTGCGGCAGTCGTCGAGGTGCAGGCCCGCGCTCTGGCGGTTCCATCCGGGCAGGCGGAACTCAGGGTAAGGCTTGCACGCCGTTCCTGTTCATACGTGAATGTGAGTGCAGCGATGCATGGCGGGAAAGAAGAACGACCAACCGATCGCGATGACCCCTTTCATTTCCTTGACCGTAATCTCATAATACACGCCCTTCCTCCTCCTCCCCTTCGTATCAAACTCGGCCGCACCTGTCATAAACGGGAGCGTGCTGAACAGACTCAAGTCCGTACACTCCGCCCTCGAGCGCACGCGCCACTTGCCCATGCTGCCCATCGAGCCGTCCGAGCCGCCCCACCCCAGGTTGCCCTTTGCCGCCTTCACGTCGCTCGTGATCTTCACCCATTCCTGGTGCTGGCGGTGCGCGGGCCACGCGACACCCCAAGCACCGCACCCCTCCGCCTCGACGCGCTCGATGGCGTCCGCAGACAACGGATGCGCCGGCGCGAGGGGAGACTCCTCGCAGAACTCCTCGCCGCGCCGGAAGGACGAGTCAGACGCCTCGTTGTGCAGCCCGAGTGTGTGCGAGCGCTCAGGGGCTGCCTGCCAAGTGGGCGGGGCGAAGGCCGGGGGCGCAGGGGGCGGACCGGGCGGTGGCCCAGGAGGGGGGCCGACTTCGCGGTAGGCGGGGAGAGCATCGTCCGTGGATTCGGCAGTGTTTGGCTGTGGCGCGGGTGAGCGAGGGGGAGGCGGAGGGCCGGGCGGAGGAGCATAGCTCGGTCGCCGTTGCTCTGGAGGAGGGCCTGGTGGCGGCTGATAGCGAGGTTGCTCTGACTTGCGGTTGAAGCGGGCAGATAGCCAGGACGACATCGTGGGTGAGATTCAAGGACGGAATGAGGGCGGTGTCTGCGCCCCTGGTTGTTTATAGTCGTCAGATAGAACAAGGCGGTGTATGTGGCCCCTTCATTGAGTGTAGGCTGTACACGCCCGCGCACGTCCAACACAAATGTTCTGTGTGGTTTCAACGCTACTTGTCCGGTCTCTGCCCAGCAGCCGCACCCCAGTGCAGGCTCCTCAGGCTCGGGGACTGCGCCAGGTACAGCACCACGTACGTCAAAGCACCTGCAAGCTGTCGTGGTACTGACAGCGAACGATCATATGCATCCGTCCCTCTGGAATATCAGAGCCTCTTCACTCATAGAAATGACATCGCAGTAATGGCCTTAAAATTTCTTTTCGGAGCCGCTTGTGGCTAGCGGCGCGTTTGTACGTCAGATTGCAGAGACAGAATATCGTATGAAACGATGAAGTACCGATTCGCAGCACAAACGTACCCTACACGAGCTCGAATCGCCCATCCGAGGTCACCCTCGGGCCTTGCGGCCAGTCCTTGTCACAAAGACGCTTGAGCGGCCGCCCGAGCTCTCGCCTATCATCCACCCACGTTCCTTCACCTCGGGGGCCAGCAACCCCCACGCAGCTGCCTGGTCTTCGGCCTCGAAAGTAAGGTCCCCGAGCGCGGGCAGGAACGTGTCCCGCCGCCCCTGCGCCAGGCACACGTCCTCCGCTGTCAAGAACTGCAGAAGCGCCTCCACGGTCGCGCCCCGCGTGCATATCGTCCGGACGCAGCGCATCGTCTTCAAAATCCTCCACCAGGGCGCGTCGAGCCACGCCATGTCCCGCGAGAAGTCCGCCAAGACGAGCTGCTCGACTGCATCCCACGATATTGCGTCCCATGCCAGCCGCGCGATGTCGGGCATGTCGCCGAAGGCGGGTTTGAGTCGAGTGCGAGATCGTCTTGATCGTCGGACGCAGGCACCGCCCTGTTGACGACGCAGCACAGCTCGCCCGGGACGGACTTGAAGGAGACGAGGGTCGGGCGGGCGGCGGCTTGCGCCCAGTTCGTGAGGTGGTGCGAGAGTGCTGGGACGAGCGGCGCGAAAGGCGGACGCGTCGGCGCCCAGGTCAATGCGCTTGCAGAGAGCCGGAACTGGGCGGTGGGCGGGATGCTGAGATGCGTAAGGGTGTGCATGCAGTGCGTAGGGCTCACGCCGGTGACGGCGAGCACCGCAAGCTGCAAAAAGACCCTGGCATGATAGATGATCCCTGAGCTTGCGAAGGGTTGAATCTAGCTACTCTGCCTCAGGGAGACTACCTGGCATGTGTGTCGTGCGAATTGGTGGGATGCGACATGCGGAAGGCCTCTTCGAGGAACCAGGAACTGCATGCCTGCCAACGCGTCAAGGAACGCGTCACATTGCTCAGGCTTTCTGCCATCATCGGAGGATTCGATCGCCAGCGAGACGAGCCCGCGAAAGATGGGGGAGGCCCATGGAACGCTGAACATGCTGGGAGTCCGAGCTCCTGTAAGCGCGGGGCATGGTCTCCGAATAGACCGGCGGGCCACTCGTCGTTCAAGGACCGGGGCTCGTTGAGTCAATTTTGGCAGCAGGTCTTCGTCGCCGTGGGACAAACTGAGTTCGAGCCAGCGGATGCGAGCCTGAGGGAGGTGTTCGACGATGAGATCCTTCTCGACTGCTGTTAGCGATCTGCGGTGTGGGCTCATGTACAGCGACGCAGCCTTGGCCCTGGACATGCGCTCCTGCTGGCAGATTCAGAAGTCTGCGCCGCGCTGGGGGTCACGGTCCAAATTGATGTCCATTGTGCATGCGAGAGCGATCTCCCGCCAGCGGCGGCAGACCCTGGCGACAGGACGAGTGCGGAAGAGAAAGTATAAGATGTGCATGAGGACCTCGTTTGGAAGGACAAATGCCGCGTCCTTGGGAGTGAGTGGATGGTCCGAGGTCGAGCACATCGGAGGCTCGAGCGCCGTCGTGTTGCAGAGACATCAGCACTGTGGATAGAATGTATGAGAAGTCTAAGCCTGTCAGAGAGAGCATTGATGCAACGCTGGGAAACGCACGCGCCGCTCGAGAACTTTATATTACTTGCGACGTTTAGTACGGCGGTGACAGAGTCGACGTCAGAGTCAGACTCGGAGGCTAATCTCAAAGTTCCGCGGCCACAGCTACCCCGAGCCGCCGACCACATGTGTACCACCAGTCACAGCGATAACCCACGCAAAACAACAAGAACGACTGTCTTCTGCCATGGGTAAGGTCAAGGGAGGCCCGCGTAGTTGCTGATGGCATCAGTTATGGCGCCGAATAGGTACACTGGTTGATACATAACTTGTCGATCAACCTTGGATCTTGGTATGGTTGATATCGAAAGACAGGCAAGGATATCCTTTGAAGACACTCGACGTGAAGGAGAGATTCTGCCGGACATCGAATACTCAATAACGACATAGATCACACCATACCCATTAGTCCAACAACCCCAGTCTAGGATACAACGCATAAGTTATAGCTGTGGTATAAGTATACTACGCACGACAGTGCAGCTCGCCGCCGACCATCGCAATCGCCGCGCCCAGCGCCCAGCCCAGTTCCGTCCCCTCAAACTGCTTCCCGATCTCCACGTCCCGCGCGTCCTGGAACTCGTACCCCAGGCGCAGCAGCGCGTGCATGAACGTCAGGTCGAGGCAGTACTCAGGCCGGTCCTCAAGCTCCTCCAGCGCGACCGTGTTGCCAGACCAACGCTTCTCCCATCCGGGCTTGCCGAGGCATACGTCTGTGGCGAAGTCCGCGATGGTGGAGATGGTGAGACGTGGCGGAGGCGTGGGGAGGAGGGGGTGGATGCGGTCATAGAAGTAGGAAAGGAGGAGGATCTTGCCCTTGGGGAAGGTGTCGAGGAGGGATGGCTGGTACACGCCGTCAAAGGAGCATGGCTTCACTTCGCAAATTCTGCACAGTGACGTTAGATAGTCAGGTGAGACGAATGTAGGGAAAATACGCACGCATCCTTCGCCATGACGAGTTCGATAATACGGTTGCACGACTCGAAGGCGCCAATGTCTCCACCAACCATTGTCACGTTCTTTTTCGTGCCCGTCTCCGTTTCGACCTCGACCACACGTTTTGTGCCCCGTGCTAAACACGGATTGCCCGTCTCCTCGTGCGCCTTCGTCGTGCGCAACGACCCCATGAAGTCTACCAAGCGATGCACGCTCTTGCGTGCGCGCATCAGCCCGTACCCCAAATACGAGTGCTGATACAGCACATGCGTCCGCCCGCCAAACTGCAGCTCGTATTTGTGCTCGCCCTCCAGCAGCGCGGAATCCGGCTTGCTCGCATCGAACAGCGGCTCGAACACGATCTGCGTCGACGCGCCGCCGAGATCGAGCACCGCGTACGCCGATGCGCTCTTCGGGGAGTCCGCGCGAATCGTGTTCATGAGGTAGTTCGCCGTGATCCACGCGTACACGCCCTCGTCTTTGCCGTCCATGATCACGACGCCGTCCGCCTCCGCGATGGGAAATGGGTACACCGTGCTCAGGCGCTGCCGCACCGCGCCGAGGATCTCCGCGCTCTGCTCTGCGCCGAGACTGCGCAGCCCCGCGGTGGCCTTCACCGCGACGGGTGTGCACGGGCGCAACGCGGGCGGCACGTGGGCGAGCGCGGCGTCGAGTAGCACGTCGAGGCTCGCGGCCGCGCCCTGCGGCTCGCCCGCGTACTCTGAGAGCCCCGGCTTCGTCTGCCGGAAGATCTCGTACTCGTACGTGGGCGACGCCCCGCAGTTGTGGAACTTGTAGATGTGGATGCGCGAGCCGGTCGAGCCCGCGTCGATCATGAGCGCGTACTGCACAATGGGGGAGGACGGGTTTTGCGGGGTCGTGCAGTAGACCGTCTTTGAGGGGTCGGGGTCGGACTCGTAGGACGTCGGGCGGACGGAGGGCGCAGCAGCGGAGGTGGTCGGAACGGCGACGTCGGCGTCGGGCTGCTTGTGTTCTGTGTATGCCGGTGGTAATGGGTCGATGTCGATGTCAGAATCTGTGGGACCCTTCCAGCCTCCTAAACATCGAACAGTTGTCAGTAAAGTGTGCAGCGGCGTGACAAGACAGCAGCGCACCTGCTGTCTTGGGCACCCACCCGCTCGCGCTGGTGTCCCCAGGCGAGAATAGCCAGACCACCCCGATGAGCACCGTCGCTGCAATGGCAATCTTCTTCCAGGGGACTGTGCGCGAAGCATTGCGGCTCGGGCCCATACCACCTTCGAGCCGCTCGTAGTTGCTGCTGCGTGGCGAGATCATGTTGGCCGCGAGCACGTCTTTTGACACGTTGGCGTCTTGGTCAAGGTGGTCAGACGTGACGTCTTGGTCCAGATCAGTTGCGGAAGCCGAAGGAAAAGCAGTAAAGGAGTGTGGTCGTCGTCGTTGAAGAGACGCTGTGCTACCACTGTGGCTCATATGAACGCCAGCGAAACGCGCAAAGCCTCCGCGCCTTTCATTTTGCGCGCTCTTTTGTTCCCTCTTATTTGAATTCTCTTATTCAATCACGGCAGACAGGGAGTGATAACGAGGGGTGCATTGGCACCGTGACAAATGACTTTGATTCTGCTGGGGACACCAGCTGGAACGACGAGACTACTCTCGAAGGGGAAGGGAAAAGGGATGAAGACTAATGACATAGTAAACTATGATGGAATCTTAAGGGGAAGGGGACATGATGGGGATTGGGCGGTACTCCTAACCAGTGGAAGGGGATAGGGGATGGCAAGTAATGTACACAGAGTACCGCAGGGTCGTCGGAAAAGTATGAGACGACATGAGTGTTCAAACCAAGATATAGAAACATAGCACGACGAGCGGAGCGAGAGCGAGTAGGGAGACAGAGAGCGGGCTTACGATCCATCCATGCGCGGGACGTCGTGGCCCTTGTCCCGCAGGAGCGCCTCAAGGATGAGCGCGCGCGCCTTCCACATCTCCTTCTCCTTCCTCTCCTCCTCCAGCGTCTCCTCCAGCTCACGCTGATACTCGAGCTTGCGTTTTCGGCTGCGACGGGCGGCCAGAGTGTTCTGAAGACGCTTCGTCTTGATGGCGTCCTCCTCCGACATCGTCGGTTGCTCCACCTCGTCCTCCTCGCCGAACGCCTGGCTACGTGCGCGCTTGCGAGCGAACGTTGCAGGGAGCTCCTTGCGCGACGTCTGCGACGGGAGAACGTACTTGCGCGACTGGATGGGAGCGTCGAGAGGCACCAGGGTCTCCGGCGTGACATTCTTGCGAGTGCCGGTCGGAACACTCCTGCGCCGTGATGAGGAGGGATGGGGAGACGACAAAGACGACGGGTCAAGGGCAGGGGTACCGGGCGACATCGTGTAGAGATCGCCGAAGTCAGGAGTGAGGAGCTGAGATGGTGCGGCGAAGGCCTGGGGACGAGACGCCTGATGCTTGGCCTCATACTCGTATCCAGGAACCTCACCGAAGAGGGAGGGCATATCACCGAAGTCCGCGCCCATGTCGAGCAGAGCGGGGCTGGTGAAAATGTCCGGACTCATCGACATGTCACCCGTCCCCAAGGCAGGGGTGGTGAGCATGTCATCGTCGAGCGGCGACTCGAGCGGCGACGTCAGATAGTCGCTCATGTCGAAGCCGTCGGACGCTGCTGGTGAAGAACGTTGCGTTAGACTTTCCGATGCTTGGCGGTAGAAGCGCGGATACGATTTACCTCCACGAAGAGCGTTCATGATTGCCTGCGCAGCAGCCTGGTTCACGTCGTCCGGGGCAGACATCGAGTTGGCAGCAGGGACAGTCTGCTCAGTCATCGACTGAGGTGGGTTTTGAGGCGAAAGCATAGTTATGTAATTGGCGCAGAGAGTCGCAAAATGCGAGTCGGAAGGGATAGCAGCGGAAGCTGGATCTGATAATCGACGAGGAGTTGTACGCGGTGGTGGTGGGAACGACTGGGGTATGCCATGATGGGCGGCAAGGTCCGAGGTGGTATGGAAAACCTGATTGTATGTCCGAAGACGGGGGGGTGGGGCGTTTATCGTGCCATGAGAGGTGGACGATGAGCTTGAAAGTGGGTGACTTTCAAGGGTAGACGAAGACGATGGACCGAGGTATCCGGTGGTAGAGTCCGTTGCTTGGTTTGCGGGGAAACCGTTCAGCAGAGGAGGGCGGCCATGTTGTGAGTTGTTGTGGTGGTATTGATTCTGGGTCGGGAAGGGAATTGCTGATAGCTGGGGGCTACACAAGCTGGGCGGTTGGGGCGGTTGCGACGTGGGCAACCTGGGAGTTCTGCGAGGCGAGGACGGCGCAATCAGCATGGGGTGTTCAACATCACGGTACAGGGCGGTGCGCTCAGGATCGACCACGGACTCCGCTTCCGCAGCCGGGCGTGAAATGAGGTTCTCGGAAGGAGAGGCATGGCCATATTGACCCTGAACGCGAGTCCATGTCGTCTGCGAGGACCGCTGCACGAATGGATGCTGAGGGCCGCCCAACGACGAAGAGGCCGATGGGCGACCGGCAGGCATCACGGGGTCCATTGCACGATAACGGGGAGACAACGGATCGGAACGCGCGACGGATATCGTGCTAACCAGTGCAGCGGCGGTGCGAGCGATGGAGGGAAACTCGTCGGAGACAGGGAATGTGGACTCACGGATTCCTTATGGGGGTCAGGGGACGACTTCGAACGATGGTGGGTTCGAAGAGTCAAGGACGATGTGGTGGGGGAGAAGAGAACGAGGAAACAGCAGAGCTGACTCGTCCCAGGCTTATATAACGAAAAAACCACAGCATTTCAAGCTCCGAAGCGCCGGGCGCGCCAATCCGCCGCTGTTCCCACGGACTTGTCTCTGATTCCGGCCGGATCGCGGACGGAATGGGACGAAAATGGCAGACGGCGGTGCCGCACAGCGCGCAGGGCGTGACTCGGCCGCGCGTGCCAGGAACGCGTCTGCGCGCACCGCCCCCCGCCCAGGGCACAGGGCCCCCGCCGTCCGTGCGCGCCTCGTCGTAGCGCCTCGCCAGTCAGCCCGCTTTCTCAGCGACTCAGCTTGGCTCCCTCCCGCTGAGCAAGCACATGTCGGAACAACGGCGGAACACTCCTGCGGCAACCCGAGAGCGGTGTGGGACATGCGCGCGCTCACCACCTGCCACGCCTCCAGGCCACCGGCATTCGCTGTCGCCGCTGAGCGATGAGCACAACGATCAGTCGACGTGGCCGACTGCGCTGCCACGCCTGCGATAGTGTCACATGGCGCTTATCAGCTCAGAGTGCGATGCACTCGCCTGCGGGGCGTCCTGCGGGGCTGTTGCTCGTGGTGCACGTACAGTACCAATCAATGACTGCGGTGCGGCACCGCATTCAGGCCCCAAGGACAGGCCACATATTGCCGGGTGGTGGATGTCGCGTGGCAAATCCCAGGCAGCGAGGGGATCACCGTGTCGCGGGGACGCACTCGTCCTTTGTTCGACAGCGTACCGCGCCAGCCAACCCGACGCATCGTATCTGATTTGCTATCGGGCGCTCGCCTACGCACGGTGCCCGTTTCGCCGGAGGCCATCTGGGGGACAGAAAAAAGATGTTCGCGAGGGGGAAGAGCAGGAGAGCTGGCAGGAAGCAGGCTGAAGCAGAGCGTTTATAAGAGGGCGGAATAACGGAGAGTCAGGAGGAATCAGGGCACAGTCAGTTCAACATCATGACGCGATCTGATTCGCTCACGCCCGTCGCACGCGTATGCCGCGCGGGAGCCACGTGCCGGGAGAATGCCCCGGTCCGTGGACCCCCTGGTCCCGCTGCCGGACCTCCTCCTCATCCCCCCGCGCGACAAGAAACTGCGTATTCGGGAAGGGAAGTGTCGAACGGTCTGGATACAGGTCCTCGCAGCTTGCAAGATAGATAGTATAGCAGAATAAATAACACACATACAGTGACCGTCTGTCCGCGCCATCCCAACCCACCATCTCCCCGACATCCCAAAGCAGCACCCTCAGTCTGCACCCTCATGACTCACGCCTGTTCGTCGCGGTACCGCCGGTACCGGCGGGGCCTCACTCGGGGGCGTGAAGAAGCCCGACGCGGTGACGCCGACCGCGGACACCGCCGCGCCACTCGCCTTGCGCGTCGTACCATGGCCCACCGAAATCGAGCCCTTCCGCAGTGTTCCGCCCGCGCTGCCCGCTTTGTCGATGCTGATCGTCGAGCGCGCCCGGCTCACTGTGCCCGCACCGTACACGCCGCCTGTGCCGCCGACCGTGTGCATGGAGCGCGCGGACTGGAGCGGCGTCCGCGGTGACTGAGAGCCGCCGCCTGAGAGCCCCGTGCGGTGCCGTGGGCGGAAGGTGCCCGTGCCCGCGGTGGATCCAGGTGTGTTCCACGCGCTCGGGGCGGTGGCGCCTGCGGGCCCGATGGGCATCACGAGCATCGCGTCGTCGATGCTGTCGTCGTCGTCGAACCCGCGGCTGTCGCGGTTTGAGGAGCCCTTCGACAAAACGGACTGGCGTTTCTGCGGAAGGTGCATGCTCGGAGAGCGAGGGCTTGAGGACGCTGACGAGCCGGTATTGTCTGCAAAGCGGCGCGCGGGAGCGAGCGCCTCGGCCGGGTCTTGAATCTCGTCGAACACCTCGTAGTAGCGCTGGATGCAGAGCTTGATGATCATGCCCAGCGTCGTGCGATCCTCTTGTGTGGGGCTGGCCGCAAGGCTAGGATGCAGCGCAGGTCGGCTGCCGGGGACTGCGCACATCATGATGTCACGGACTGGGGATGGGCTGGAGATGAGGTTAGGACACAACACGACGGTGAGATTGTGTGCGTCCATGCGATTAACGGCAGATCGTAGGGATACTTCGTGCATTAAATCTGTAGATGCAAAGGCTTGTCAAATTCAGAACATTGACGTGCAAAATGCAACGCACGAAGATAGTGGCTCAGCAGTATATAATTACAGCGAGGCAAGGCAGGGAGCAATGTTTCGCGGATGTAGAGGAGAGCAGACCAGTCGCTCGGATCGTCGGTAGGCGCTGGGCATCGCTGGATGACCGGGTATAATGCTTCGGGAAACAACGGTTCAGGGAGGTCGCGAATGTACTTCTTCAGAAGGACGGCAGCAAGGTGAGGATCGTTGAAGTTGTCTAGCGAAACTACGTGACCTACATAGACTCAGTATTGAGGTCCGAGGAGCTGGTAATAAGACGGCATACCTCGGTCATAGGCATCCTGAACTTGCCGCAGCAGCGCAGAATTCGGAGAACGACGGAAGAGGCCTACGTCAGTCAAGCCTGGGAGAGCACAGCACCTGTCAGGGATCATCAACGTCGCCGACGAAGGTATACGACGCACCTGTTTCCCGCAAATATTGTATACAGTCTTTCACAACTCTCGGGATCCCTCCCTTCTCCCCGTCATAGCCCATAAGCTCCTCGAGGTGCACGCCAAAGAGATTCGCATGTGTAGGGATGGGCAGCCGGATCTCGCGCTCACGTTTTAAGTTCTCCCTTTCCGCTGATGAGCGGGCATGATTGCGGTGCGCGACATGAAGGAACATACTGATAGACAGCAGGAGGGACGTCGATTTGTGTGAGCGGGACATGGTGGGCGAGGTCCGAGAGCGTGTCGATATACGTGATTTTTCGGAAGAACTTGGGACTGCGGAATCAAGTATGGTCGGACAGGATGACATAGTGCTGGAGTGCTGGTCACGTACCTAATGAAAGCCCCGGCCAAGGAGAAAAGCACTGCGGAGGCCTAAGATTAACACGCGAGACAGCGGAGGCAGTGCTCTGAGGCCTACTTTTGGAGAAGAAATTGGAGTGTACGATGTACTGTGCGGAGTAAGCTTAAACACGTTTCATAACTTCGTGCACGTACCAGCCGCTTCAAATTCTTCCTGTACTTCCTGTTCAGGCTCCGATAAGCCTTCCAGACCCAGTTCCACCCCGGTGTGTTTTTGCTGCCGGCAGCGAAGAAAACGACGGCGTAGTCCGACTCGACTGCAGGTGCAGTCAGATTTGCATGGTAATTCAGAGTAGATGAAACGCACCATACAGGTCTAGGTAATGGAGTATTCGTCTGCTAGGCATCAATTTTGGCCCTCATACGCCAGATACAGTGGGAACATACACAAGTAACGCGTCGTAATTCACATCGCGCGTATCTGGCATCGCTGACGCATTCAAGACCACCCTAGGCAAATCTCGTTGTGAGCCAGAAACTACAGTCGTTTCGGAGGACATACATTGGCCGTGTCCTGTCACACCACCGGACCGTTATTACAAGTACTTACACGGCAGATAGGTGCAGCTACGCACTCATAATCCACCCCCGCCTGATAAATCATCTTGCTAATCGTCTCCTGGAGCTTGTCCTCGGCGTCATAGTGGTCGTACGTGTCCTGCGAGTTGGTCCGCTTCGCCCAAGGCGCGTTGAAACGCCGTTTTGCCCCAGGAGACTTGGGCGACGGGTCCACGGGAGAAGATGGGGCGCTGGCGCCGGGAGCCTGGGTGAGTGCTGCGAGGCGCTGCTTGAGGCTGAGGGGTTTGGGCTCTTGGGCAGCATGTTCGGCGGGGCTGCCACTGCCACCAGTGTCAGTAGTAGTACGTTACGGGCGACGGCCATCAGCAAAACAGTGTTCATCCGCTATCACCTTGCGGCCCGTACCGCACGTGACAGAGTCGGCGCCGATTTGCATAGGTTTACAAGGCAGTACAAGGCTTTACAGCATCGCCGACGCCCTTAGCGTACTTTGCGCCGGACAAACCGACATCGCGGAATTCTCACATCTTTGTATTTCCATTGTGAAGGCATGTAAGTGCTCAACTCGGATTTGCCAGTATTCGGCAACCCGTGTGCGCGACTGCGAGGGGAGGGCACATCCTTAGAACTTTCATGTATCAATATGTAAAGGCCATACCAGCCCGGCCAACTCCATGTATCGCCTATCGACGTCTACAAGACTACAACTACACGGAGCAGGTCAGTGGCAGCTATAACTTGCCGTATCCACCTGGGCATTCCTGGGCCACCTCTCCCTTATGACGAGCATCCCTACGACTTTGCGGATCAACTCACATGATTTGTGATCGTCTTTGTCGTCGCACTTAGGATTTGGGGCATGGCGGATGCGGGGCTTGAGCTCGAGCACGACGCGGGCGCGGTGTTGTTGTCGCCCCGACGAATCTCCTGCAAGGATCATGGAGTCGGAAACTCGAAAGCACCTGGGACAGACACATGAGGCACTTTGAGGGCTATAGTGAGCACATTCTGAGACCCGGTGATGTGAGCAACCCGAGTTAAATGAAAGAAAATAAATTAGTGACAGTACTAAGAATGGAGGCGACGACGTACATAAGGGCGACCACCCTCGACCGCCGCACGCAACCCGGTGCCCCGTTCTCATCTTCCTCTCCTCTCAGTCTTCCACCGTCGTCTTCGGAGTGGATGGTCGACGTCCCGTCGTAGCATCCAGACAAAGATGATTTATGTTCCCACGGACTAGCACGGACTGCGCTGTTCCCGGGCCACTTCCGACACCAACATCGTGGGTCACGACAGAAATTCACTCAGGTAAGTACTCGGTCAGTATGTACTGTGACCGGTGGCCACTGTCGCAATTCCTCTCCTCGGAGGACTTAGGTGTCTCAGGCCTCTGTCCTGTCGCGTTCTGAAGCTCTGCTGCGCGTCGAGCACCGCCGCCCGCAAGGTACGTCATCCTATGATCTGTCGCTCGCAGCACATTGCCCACCTCGATAACCTGCGCACGGGTCGGGCCGCTCAACTATGAGGTATGTGCAAGCAAATAGCGCGCTCGGAGATGACGTCAATGACAAGCCTAGCAGTCTCGAGTCTCGAGGATGTACAGGGCTGGATAGCTAGCTACCCCCGGCGCGACCTGCTCTGGCAGCTAGTTCGCGCGCATTCCAACCTACTACAGCTACTAGGCGCGCGAGATGTTTTGTGCGCATGCCGAGCCATCATCGCGCGGCGGATCGCCGCCACGTCGCTTGCTCGCGGCACCGTTTCCAACATCTTCATTGCGAGCGCGTCGACCGCAGCCCTGCCGCAGCCTGCCGCAGCTCACGGCTCTGTATCCCATGAGTTCTAGACTAAATCTCGAGCGCGCCGCGTGCTGCTGCGGCGTCTGCGGCGTCGACTAGGCACAACACTTCGGGAATTCCCTTGGAGGTTTGGATTGTCCAGGTGCGAGCATTAACATTTACGGGGGCTGCGCGACGGAATTTGTAGTAGCTACATATGCAGAAATAAAACTGTCTTGGCCGTCGTTATCTGAATAGTCCATTGTCACAATTTGCCAGCAAATGAGGAGCGATATTGATACCACATCCTGCGGATGCAGGATTTCGGCAGGGCTGGTGCGTCGGCGAACGTGCTGGTCATCTTGGCCACGGTATTGTGAACTGACAGTCTAAATATACTCCGGTGCGTCACTTGCCCTGACCTCGTCAGACAGTCCCGCATTGACAAGCTTCACCTCGCCGGTCAGCCTTGCCAAGGGATTGTGATATGACAGTCTAAATACAGCCCGGTGGGTATCGCGTTGCGCCTTGTGACCTTTGTGACCCATGTATACCCTTGTAAGGGCTTGACGTTTGCTCCCCATTTCGCTGATGGCGGGTGGGACGTCTCATCACGTAAGATTGTCTCACATAGAGTCACTGCTTGCCAGCCGCGGCAGCGACTCCGATGGCTAGCATAGTTGAATACTGATAGTTCACCTGGGCTCACCGATCCTGACATCCTGCGAAAACTGCTCATCTCTGGGTGTGTCGCATACTCGTATCTGAGTACCTTGTCGCCACGGGCAGTAAGTGTTGACCGATACTGTCACAGCTTGCCGGTGGACTTCGAGCCTCAGAACATGACACAGATATACGCAGAATACACGCGCACACCGGAGAGTTCTCGACAGCTAACAAGGTAAACACGTGGCCGTCTGATCAGACTTGGCAGTATCTGTTTGTTTTTCGCATAGGAACTTTCAGCCTACTATCATGCGAGCACAGCTGCAGAAGGTTTCAAGGTATTGAAGGGTATTCACAAGCCTCCATTTGTCAGGCCGCGCCCGCTGGCTTGCAAGTTCACAGTATAGCCAAGCGTATAGTTGGCAGATATCATTCCAACACTTGTCGCCCGCATACACCCCGCATGTACCGCCTCAAGATGTTCAGTGGCCGCTCGCCTAGCATCGACTGCGCGCGCAGAAATCTTTTGGCGCCATCATGCGTATTCTCTTGCTGGCGGAACGACTTTCGCGCAAGGTCGGCGACGGACGGTCCGACGGAGGCTAACAGAGGCTAACCCAGGCCTCACATCAAGCAGTCTCCGTAGTTTCTTATCGTGCGGGATCTCCGTCGGGCACTCACAATGCGAGCCGTCGGAACTCGATCAGGTACGCGATCCAGCCATCCCATCCTCCGCTAAGTAGCCGCTCACACATGCATTACTACTTATCCGTTGTGCCCAGGCATCGTGTCCGAGTCCGTCGGATAACTGCCTATACAGTAGCTGCGCATTGCCATATGTTGCCCTGCACAGGTTACGCAGGTGAAGGCCTGCAAATCGCACATTCTGCACCGTGAAGGAAAGGATATCAACCATAGATTGCGATGCCTTGTAATGCAGCAGCCTCACATTGCGACAGCGCGTAGTAAGGGCGCCTAAATGGCGCGTTGCTCTGCGCTTGTCACGCTTCCTGACATTCCGCAGTCCAAATGATGCCTGCCACCTGGGCCCTGGATTCCCAACTATTCCCCTCTGTTCCCATGCGGCGGCTTTTCTTGGCCGGAGGATGCTGTGTGGGTTTTGTATAAATATAAGACCCGGCGAGGTCTTGATTACGGCGACTGCTCAGCGCTCAGGCTTCAAGTTCATACCTTCCTACCTTTTTTTTCCACATTTCCAGTTATTCATGGGTAGGAATCCTCCCTTTCAGAGTGTACGATGGCTCACTCTGTCGTAACGTCCTGTAGCTCGCCAAGACCTTGATCCCAACTCCCAGTATCACTATGTCCCGACCGAATGGGTCACCATCGTCTTCGTCGTTCTCTTCAGCATCTCCACGAGTAAGTTTGATGTGTGTACACTGTACACTTTCCACCGCGTTGCTGATGACCGCACTTTATCTAGTACTTCACCTAGGCCAGATGATTCGATGGCGTCTTTGGTGGCTCCTCCCCACGGTCGTGCTGTGCGGCCTCCTCGAGATAGCGGGCTGGAGCGGGCGGCTATGGTCCAGCCTCAACGTCGACTTGCGTTCACCTTTTATGCTGCAGTAAGGTCTGTACATATGCACGCATCTAGCCACTGAGCCTTGTGCAGGATTGTGGCCACCATTATCGCTCCCACACCACTGGTTGCGGCCAACTTCGTGCTGCTTGGCCGTATCATCCGCCGCCTAGGACCTCGTTACAGCCGCCTTGGTCCCAAATTGTGTACGCTACCTTCGCACGACTTCTTCATTGGGCTGACAGGTGATTCGCAGACACAACAATTTTTCTGACATGTGTACGTTCTTTCTCCCTCGCGATAGGCAGCTCCACGGCTCACCACCAATACAACAGGATATCATAGCCCTCATCGTGCAAGGCGGCGGTGGTGGTATTGCTTCGGGCAACAGCGATTCAGATGCAAGAGTTGGTGGCAACATCATGCTCGGTGGCATCATCTTCCAGCTGGGTAGGCATTATCGTCGGGCATCTGTCAGCCTCGGTTGACCTACCACAACTGTAGTCGCAATCATCTGCTACGCCGCGCTCGCGGCGGAGTTCCTGCTACGATATGTCAAGGACAGACCCTTCGAGAGGCCCAATGCTCCCGACCAGCCTCGGGGACGCACCGACAAGCACATGAAGATCCTGCTCGGCGGCATGTCGCTCATGACGCTCTTCATCCTCATCCGGTCAGTTGCACTCGTCCGTCCGTCTATGCAGCGTACTGAGATGTCATATAAAGATCGGTATACCGTACAATCGAGCTTGCCGACGGGTGGAATGGCAAGGTCATTTCAACGCAAGTGCTTTTCAGTAAGTTGTCGAGCGCTATCACTGCAAATCTTGCTCACCATATACTTTCCAGATGTGTTCGACGGCGCCATGGTCACTCTGGCCATGTACACCCTCAATATTTGCCACCCTGGCTACCTTCTGCACCCAAAGGAGCAGTTCCAAGACGCTTCCGAACGCTCTTCGGCCTATGCCAACGATGAGCAGAAGGGTTATGTGCCTCCGATGGCCATGAATTCGGTCTGAAGTGTCCAACAGTCTGGACGATGTTTCATCCCCAGCCACGACGAGTACGGGCTACCCATATCTTTTCACTGTTGTAAAACGGGTTCTCGGACACATTGGAGCATTGGCTCTCGGACACTGGTAGAATTCATGCATACATTGGGTATTTGGATTTGGATATAACAGTATTGGATGGTAAGCAGATACACACGCACGGACCTGACGGCGGACAATTTAGCCTACCTACACCGCATTTACGTTAGCTCGAGTCGAGTAATCATTTCGAACATCGCGCGCCTTTGACGATGTCGTCAAGGACGTGGACGTTATTGAACATACCGCGTCGCCGTTCCATTTCAACGCCACGGAGCCGGATGGCATGATGCCCCTCGCCCAAGCCAAGTGCGGTGACTGACCACGAGCACGCAGACCTCCTCGTCCCTGCGATCCACGGGACGGTTGGGATCCTCGAGTCCGTCAAGCGCCACGGGTATGTGCGCGCATACATATACAACGCGTTCCGCTGACGACCTCCTCGACGAGTAGCTCCAGTGTTGGCAACTGCGCGTGGTAATCACCAGCTCCAACGCGGCGATCTATACGAGTTCCGATAAGCCGGTCGTCTTCGACGAGTCCGATTGAACGACCCTTCCGTGCAGCAGGTCGAGGAGAAGGGTGTTGATACTCCGCCGGATGTCGTCTACTGCGCGTCGAGGACACTCGCGGAGAATTGCTTTGTCGCGTGCTTCGGTGTGCGTGGGCTGAACCGCCCTCTTAGCCGCATGGGAATTCTACAACAAGAACAAGGCCGCGATCAGCTGGGATCTCGTCGTGCTGAACCCACCAGTCACTACGTCTGTCACCATCTGCGATGCGCTCAAAATGCTGTCTTGCTGACCTTGCGCACGACAGGTGTTCGGCGTGCGACTTTTTAGTCGGTGGATTTCGAGGATACAGCTGACTTGGGACACTTGCAGCCGCTGATCCAGGAGGTGCATTCACTGAACGAACTGAACACGTCAATGCAGGAAGTATATGACACCGTCGTCCTGGGCAAGAGACGACACCACGCTCCAGTCGAGCAATGCCTGGGTCGACGTGCACGATCTTGGTCTCGCGCACGTCCTTGCCGCCCAGCAAGCGGCGGCAGACAGAAAGCGTATCATTATCAGCGGCGGTGCATGTCGCTGGCGCAATACATGCATCAGACATCTGACCGTTCGTGAGCAGGGTCGTTTTTCTGGCAGTAGATTGGTGCGTACCATTTTGTCTTTGAGTCGCCCATATGCTCTCTGACAACTATCAAGTCGACGTGGCGAACTCCATCCATCAAGCCTGCGCCGGTGCCGAACCTCGCCAAAGGCCGCTCGATAAGCAGATTCGATGGACCGGGAAACGCTCAGTCATGAAATTAGCAAAGTTGGGAGTTCTACGAGAAGCACATGGCGAGCGTCGGTTGGGACCTTGTCGTGCTCAACCCGCCCTTCGTGCGTCACTTATTCCACTCATACGTGATCACCCATCTGAGAACGTACCTCACCAGGTTTTCGGCGTACGCACCCTTTACCTGATCACTGACCCCACAGCGTACTGACTTTCCCCGCGATGAGATAGCCCCCGATCCACGAGGTGCGCGCGCTGACGGAGCTCAACACGTCGATGCAGGACATGTACGACACGACGGTGCTCGGGAAACGCGACGCGGCGGGACTCGCCTTCGCCAGCGCGTGGATCGACGTGCGCGACCTCGGCTCGGCGCACGTCCTTGCGGCGGAGAAGGCTGCCGCGGGCGGCGAGCGCATCATCGTTAGCGCGGGCGGGTTCTTCTGGCAGGAAATTGGTGTGTTCTCCCCTGCTATCGGTTGGTGATGGCGCTGATTTGAACGGACAGTGGATGTGGCGAACTCGATCACGCCCGCGCCGCGGCCTGGCCTCGCGGCACGCCGGGCTCGTGGAAGGACACGCCGCGCCCGATCACGTTTGTCACGGACAAGGCGGATAGAATCCTCGGGCTGAAGTACCGCTCATTGGAGACGATGGTGAAAGACTCGCTGGATGAGTTTACTGCTTTCAAGAACACCTGAGCAGCTGGCCGGTGAACGGATGTGGAAGCATGCGGCATTGTGTACCTACAAGTGTGTAGAGATAGAAAGCAAATGGTAAAGGTACTCCGCTGTGTGACTGTAGAATAGGGCGATAATGGACTAGATGGGTAATTATGATTGTACTATAGATGTTTGTACGATAATTTCAACATGTGTCCTACAAGTCGTACCAGGACCACTGCTGCCGCGGGTATGCTTCTGCCGGAACACCATCCACCAGATACAACTCCTCATCGTCAGTATAGTCCTCTGTCATCCTCATCCTCTTCCCTCCGTCAGAGTGGCCGCTGCTTGATTCATGCGCAGACGTCGGGCCGCCATTGCGATCTGCTCCTCCTCGCTCTACGGTGTCCTCGTCCACTGCATCGCCTCTCTTCCTCTTGCCTTGATCACTTCCACCGCTGGTCGACGGTGGTGGCGACACAGCCTGGAGGGGGACTCCGTCGTAATCTTCGACGACGTTGGGATCAACGACGATCTCCTCCTCCGCCTTGTCTGCCTCCTCCTTGCCAACTTCCGCATTGTCTTCTTTCTCGTTTTCCTCTTCCTCGAAGTCCTCCTCCTTGTCTTCCGCCTCCTCGTCTCCTTCTTCCTGCTCTCCTACCCCCTCTTCCCCCTCCTTCACCACATCGCCACCTTTGGCCGCGATTAGTCGCAGCTGAAAGCTTGCCTCGTAAAACACACAGCGCATACCGAATCCATAGATGTACTACGTCACAGTATATGTCAGCTGTCAAACGGGCGATAGCAAAGGGTCGCGGGCGTACCTCTGCACCCTGCCGAAGTGCACTGACGATCTCTCCTACGGAGATCTTTTCTGACCTTTTTTCGGGCTCCTTGATGAATATTTCCCTTTCCTGAGGGGTTGGGAGTCGTCCGTGCATTTTCCGGAACCATATGCGCATGCGGACAGCTTTCGAGCCCGGCGATCTATGGAAGTACCTCGCCCAAAACTCTAGGACCTACAATGCATAGATTATCAGCGCCAAGCGTACAAAGTCATAAGAATGGACTCACAGCCTGAGGCAGCGCGCACACCTCCGGCACTGTCAGCGGCTTCCCCGAAAATAGCTCATACTGGCCCATGTACATCCACTGGGCCTCACGGCCATTCCCTTTACCGCTTTGCACCAGAACTCGCTCGTACTCCTGCCAGCTCGCCTCGCGCGGCGTCGCGCTCAGCAGCACGCCGGGTTGGCCTGGCAGTGCGGGAACGTATGGCTGATGGGCTGGGCGCAAGTAGAAGAAATGGTCGCAGCCTGTGCGCGCGGCGTGGTGCGCGCGAGGGCGTGTGCGCCCCTTGTTCGGGTTGCCGCCGAAAAGGTTGGTGAGGACGGCGGTGGGGAAGGCGCGCTCGCGGAGGGTGGGGGAGAGGGCGATCGCGAGCGGAGTGGTGGAGAGGCGCTCGGCGAGTGAGGGTGGACAGATGGCTCGGGGTGGGGGCACGAGCGCGGGGCGTGGGCGGGGGCGGGGGCGGGGTGGCTGTTTAGCGGGGCGGATTGGCGGGGCGGGAGGGACTGGCGAGGCGGGGCGGATTGGCGGGGCGGGCAGGACGTTGTCGGCGAGGGTGCTGGTGCTGGCAACAGCGTTGGCACTGGTGCTCGTGGTGCTCGAACGCGCTGGAGGGGGATGATTGGGTACGACGCCTAAGAGGGTACTGTTGGATATGGATACTTGGGCTAGCAGCGGGGACAGCGACTAGAGCTCACGAATAAGCAGCATACATCGAGTGAAGTCGAACAGCGCACTTGCCTTGCCGACCAGAGAGGTTCCCTTGCCCTCAAGCTCCTGCAGCCTTGCGTGCATCTCGATGACGGCGGTTTGGAGCCCGATTATGAGCTTGTATATGTGATCAGTCGTCGCGGTGTTGGTGAGAAATATTTGCGACATGTTCAAGCGCGCACGGAGGGGCAGCGGACGATATATTGGATTTCTTGACTCTCTGAGATATAGGGCCTCACGAACGGGAAAAAATCGCCGAGCTTGAGCGCATGCTTGCCTCGCCGTCTAGCATCGAGGGTGCGGCCGAGTGGACGGGCGAGCATGGGGCACAAGAGAGTTATAAATGCACCAGAAAAGGCTCGCGACCGTGCATGTTCAAGTCGTTATCTCGGGCACGTTGAGCAACGGAGCCCCATCAAGAGACAGATTTCCTCAACGCCAACAATCGATGGAACTGAAGCCCGGAGGCAGAGACTTTGCTATATTCTGGGACGGCTGGAGGACGGCCAAGCACGTGGCTGCAGCACTCGCTCCTCTGCCAGAACCGCCAGCCAGCCTCGCCGACCCGCCATGCTCAGCAGCGCGTTGACCGTCGCCTCCCTCATCGCCTTCGCCACTGCGTTCTCCGACACCCTCCCCGTTGTCGCCTGGTCATCCCATCCGTGAGCAACACGCACGCCGCACCCCATACCCTCTGACCACTTCTCCTTCCAGTTCCAATGCCCTCGACAGCTTAGCGACCGCATCCTCGCACTCAAACAGTGTCTACGAGCAGCTTCTGCTGAGCGATGACATCTGCGCGTACGACGGCGTCGTCATGGTCGACCAGCCTGGGGTGCGCTCCGCCTCCGCCTCCGCCTCCGCAGTCTCCCGAACTGACATCCCATTCGTCTCAGCTCCACGCCTCCGACCTGCGCACCCTCTCGCCCTCCTCCGCCCTCGTCAGCCTCCTCTCGCGCTCGCCGTCGTCCGTGCAGCTGCCCTACATCCGCCGCTCGCCGGGTGCCGTCGCGGTGCACGACCTCGCGGGGCTTGTGCAGCAGCGCTGCGGGTCGCGCGTGCTCACGCACACATCCGGCAGCGGCCGCATGCAGGTCGAGGATGGAATGAAGCACGTCGTGTGCGTGTCTGTGCCGGAGCTCGACGGAAATGCGTCCTCGCGGAAGGCCGCCATGGCGGAGCACGGTGAGTCCTAAGAGATGCTCCACAGCAGCGTCCGACTGACTTCTCCGTGTCGAGCAGAGTCTCGCCTGGCACAGGATCTCGAAAACCTTGCGCTCGCATTCCCGAAGCACATCGTCGTCTTTGCTGGTTCGCCCTCGTCGTTCGTGATGCGCCGCCAGACCGACCTCGGCCCCGCGCTCGTTCAGGCGCCGGGCAATTCGACGCTCCCTGAGGGTGGCATTTTGAAGCGCTACCAGCTTCTCACGCCTGCGCTGATTATGTCGCTGCTCGTCGCATTCTTTGTGCTCATCCCCATCGTACTCTTCGGTGTCTCCGCCCTCGCGAGCATCCAAAACCCGCACCGCGTGCCACCGCCGCCTGACTTTGACTCGTTCGAGAAGAAGGATTAGACTTGCAGGATCAGATCAGACCGGGACAATGGCATTGCTGTGATTATACTACGATAAGATTGCGGTTTGGGTGGTATTGATACAATGACATGTGTGCATCCACGACAGCGAACCATCATAATAATGTATGCGACAGTGGAAGGCGAGGTGACCGGTGACTAGGATGATCCTATACCTATGTGGAGATAAGCAAGCAGACAGTAAAAAGACAGCCAGAGTAATGGAAATTGACACAGGGAGGAGAAAACATGCGCAGCGGTTAAATAAGAGAGGAATCGTGCAGGACTCCGAAGATGTCTCATGTCGTTTGTCATAAATCAGGAATAAAGCTGCCGCTGAGGGCCGAATCCATGACCTCGAGTGCGCCAAGGTGGAACGGCAGAATCGGGTTTGCCTTCAGCCACCGTGCACGCGCGAGCACTGCGAGCTCGTGAAAGCTTTGCGACACCTCGCGGAGCGTGTCCGCGTCGCTGATCGTGTTCGTCGAGCGCGGGCTCTTTGCCGCGTGAAGGTGGTGCACATGCATCATCGTGACGGCTGTGTAGTCCGCTGCGCATGGCGCGCGCACGAGCGTCACACTGTGGCGCGGGCGCAGCTGATGTGTGCTGAAGTGCGCGAAGGGCGATTCGGATGGGTCCGAGATGTGCGGCGCGCATGGTTCGACATTGTGCGGCTGCGGGAAGGGCGAAAGAAGATTGGCGGAGGGGGCGTGCGTGAGGAGATACGTGGTGGAAGAGATGTCAACCATGAAGGCACCGGGGCAGGCTTAGAGGGTCGAGAGGCAGAGGATGGAGACTTAGAGGCGGCAGTCGGGGCGAGAAATGTCCAGGAGGCGTCCACCTCAACTGAGAGAAGGGATACGTGGACCATGGGCAGCTCGCGACATGCTGGGGCTTGTGTGTTGAGATAATGTATCCAAGCTGTGTCGCAAGTTAGAACCTTGCATTTGCGGAAATTAGCGGATACAACTTACCATCAACTTCGGTCGTGCCCATAGAGCCGAGCTTCGCAAAGATCAAACGCCACTCTACGCTCGCCTTCTTCGCAAACGCGATTGCAAAGCTCCACAGTTGCTGCACCACGAACGTTTCGGGTGCATCGCCTTGCATCATCCACACGCCTAGATCATGTGCCTCGCCGCGCTGGTCCATACACGATGCGAGCAACCACTTCCCACACGACGACACGCGGTACCCAATGTGCAGCAGCGTGTGGCGCTCAAGTACATCCAGCGCACCCGCTGGGTGTTGCCGGACAAACTGCACGCGGCTCTGCGAGGGGCGCGCGAGCGCGTACGCTGGTTCTTGGAAGAAGTTGCGGATACGCTCGCCGTGTTCGAAAAGCCGCCTTGACATGACGCGGTCGACGGGCCGCAAGATGCGGTCGTACACTGAGCACACGAATGCGAGCGTGCCGCCACGGTCGGATGCGGCGAAGTAGTGGGAGTGAATGAGATGAGCAGGGAGGAATTGGAAAAGAATCTGGGCCTCGGAGTAGGTCTTCTGTGCCCGCTTGACCGCGGAGAAGACTTGACGTAAGACAGGGCTGGAAAGCGAGATGGTGGAGGAGGGGGTTGCGATGTAGAAAACGTAGTTCGCAAGGGTGCTGGGAAGACTGGTGACGAACGCAGCTGTTCGGAAGGGTGGTCAGCTCCACCTTTGGTGACAGTACAACTGACGTACCTAAAGTCTTGCGGAACGAGTCGAACCGCAACGGCACCAGGCCATCTCGGGAGCAAGCACTTGACCGACCAGCCAGATGCGACCCGAGGTTATTCGACTTCATACACCGATGAGTAAACCGCACAACGAGCAAGGTTGCTTACAGCTCACCGTGTATGCGTGTGATATGTACTGAAGCCACTTCTCCGCCTCATTCTGCCTTTCATCATCCTGCTCTTCGAAGAGCACAAACGCAACGACATCTTTCTTCCCTGCGCGCGGCGTCAAGCCCAGCTTCTCCCAGAATCGCAGCGCAGTCGGCAACACCTGGATGATGGCATCCGTCTTCCCCACCGTGAGCATGGGAGACTCGAGCTGCTCGAGCGACGGCGCCATGATTTCACCCGTCGTGCAGTGCGTTGCCTGAAATGCCGTCCGCAAGTCCAGCGGCGCAGTGAGACCGGGAATCGCCTCGAGCGCCTGCGCAACGCGCCGAGCATCGGCCTGCCAAACCTCCGTGACTGAACGACACTCAGTCCAGTACTCCTTAGCGCTGGCCCGCCACGCGTCGCCCCACACAGGGCTCTCCACAACCTCTTTGGCGAGTATATGCGCAGCCGCTTCGAGTGATTTGGATTTCTCGGACGCTGCACCAAGCAGCGCAGCAGGAGAGACGGGCGTAGGCACGGACATGGGGGCAGCTCCGGAAAGGAGGTTGGGCGGAGAGATGGCCGAGTCTGGTGGCCTTAACGGTGTGCTCAGTGGTAATAGGAGGGCGTGGTTGAAGTATGTGTGCAGCAGGGACGCGGCAAGGGGCAGATAAGATGGCACTGGCGTCGAAGGACGAATGCCGAGCGGGGAAGGGACTTCATCCTCGTTGTACATTTCCTCATCATCCATGTCATCATCAGAGTCTATGTCGGATCTACCGTCGTCCTCGTCGTCCGGAGGCGGGGTCTGTATCACATCCCGCGCCCAGTCGTCTGAAGCTCTTGCCCACGACGACGGCGACGACGATGTCTTCGCCTCACGATGACCCTGATTAAAGCTCTTCCGCTTGACCCCGATCAGCTTGCGTACTACGCCTATCCGCGGGTCCGTGGCGGCACGATATTTTGCCCACATCGTCGGCCGTCCATTCTCTGCAGCGAGCATAGGGATGGGCTGAGTGCGGTCCTCCTCGTCCGGCGGGCTCGGCAGCGCAAATTTGCCCGCGGTGTACTTGCCGTCGGAGATGCGGTGCACCGACGCGAACGAGATGGGCTCAAAGCTCCGCAGCCCCGGTGCAACCGGGGATTTCAAGCGCCCTCCTGCGTCGTCGGAAATGTGGACTGTTGCCAGCGGCGTAGCAGGTGCGGACTGAGAAGATGCTGTCTTGGTCGGTGACGGTGGGAGGAGCTCCGGCGCGAGATCTAAGCCCTGTGGTACAAAGCCCTCTGTCAACGGATTTGCGCCCCATGGAGACGCTACAGTCGGTGTCAATGCGACCTGCACAGGATCCGTGTAGATCGGCGATGGCACGCCCAGCGGTGCTGGCCCGGCTGTGGGCGTAAGTCCCGTACCAGAATGCATACGATTGGACATTGGCATCGGCGGCGGACGAGCAGTGCCCGAAGACGCAGGTGGCGGCTTTGAGTCCCAGAAGTCGAAATCTGCGTCCGTGAAAATGTCGTCTATCCCGCTCGTGTCCATGTCCATGTCGCCCGAGCCCCATCCGGCGCCGGTCCCGCCAGCCACCGGATCGACGATGAAGGTCCCATTTCCGTTCAAATTCATCCCCACGCTTCTGCTCATGGGCACGTCGTCCAGGGACATGCTGTTGATGAAATCCGACGACGACTGCCACGGCGCTGATGGCTGTGACCATTCGTCGAACCCGAAAGTCTCAAACTCCGGCTCAGGGGGCATTGTGAACGTCACGTCTGCTGCATGTGTGATCTGCGGTGCAGCATCGGTCGGTACTGTCACTGGAGGGAACGACGAAGAAGCTGGTGGAGGTTGTGCTGGCAGTGGAGCGTCCTTTGCCGATGCCGGTGCGCTGACGGGTTTGGTCTGCGGCGGTGAGGGATAGAATTGTTGTGACGAGGTCTGCGCTTGCACATCACCGATGCCAAAGTTTGGCAGAGCTGACGCAACGGATGGAGATATCGCGCTTGCCGGTGCGGAGACCATCGGTGATCCGACAGACCCGCCGAATAGACTGCCAGCTAAAGGTGACATGGCCATGCTGCCTGGGGTGTTGGCCGTGGGCAGGGCGGTAGTCCCCACTGGCAGTGAAGGCGCATTGGTGTTGACAGTTATTCCCTCCCGCTCTCGCTTCAGGCGCTCTCGTTCGCGTTCCCGCTCTTTGGCGACAGCGTCTACGTAACCGCCGACCTCCCTCGCGACGGTGCCTACGTCGGAGCAAGTTGCAGTCTCTGTGGAGAGGCAGAGCGTGCGCAAAGCGCGAAGGGCGGCTGGCCCTGGTGCTATTCGCGGATGTGTGCGACGCCTGAAGGCTGGCTGAAGATGGTGTCGCGTGGCAATGTTCTCTGGCAGGACGATGGACTGAGTCACAGCGGCCAGAGTGTTCGGCGCGGGAGCCGGCACTGGCGGGGGCGAGGGCTGCAGAGGAAGAGGAAGATCGGGAAGAGGGGAGAGAGGGGCGCGTGCGTGAAGGGAAGATGAGGAGGGTAGGTACGAGAGAGCGAGGGAGGAGGGCCAGATTATGGTCAAGCCTTTGGCTTCGCCGTTCTTGTTCTGGACACTAAGCCATGCGATAAAATAGGTAGTTTCTGATGAGGAACATTGCGGCGAAGACATTTGAGAGGGTTGTGCATTAAACAGCGAACTGCAGCCGAGACCAGTAAGAGACTGTGCAAACTGTGCAGTCAATGCCGAGGTTGGACCGGTATAGCAGGCCAGGTAGTGCGCAGGAGTGCCGTACGGGAGAAGGGTGACGGGTGTCCCAGCGGGGAGAGGTTGGCAAGGGACGAGAGGCACGTAGTTGGTGGAACGAAGGAGTGGTTGTATGAGAAACCGGTCTGCGCACAACGTAAGGTGGAGGTAGGTATGAATCAATGGCCTTGATCTCGGTGTCAGTAAGGAACAATGACGGGACTAAAGTCGCACCTGTTTTGAGCGTGATGCTCCCAGCCAGATCCCCAGTCCGACGACGTGCTCTGCGGGAAAATGAGAAAACCGTCGCGTAATCGGCAAAGCCGCCGGCTTTCACCGGGTGTCAAGTTGCAAATGTCATCGGTCAGGCGGTCGCGGACAGCGAGTATCAGCTGTTCGTGAGGAACACGCAAGGGTTCACGTGGGATGAAGCTGGCGGAATGATGGATAGGGTCGGTAGGGTAGGTCAGCATCGGGGGAAATATGGAGGGGTTGACGCATGTCGGACAGGGCGTGCTCTGGATCGCGCAGGAAGGGGAACACGGGTACAGTTGCATTGTCGTAAATGAGGAAGTGTGTGTGCCTGAGGAAAATTAATGAGTATTTGAACAGAGACTGCAAGACCGGAGAAATTGGACATGCGCTCCCCCGAGCGACTGAGGACATCCCTGACACAGGGAGATCGATGTAATTGAAAGGGGAGAGGCAGCGTGGCCGTCACACCGCCCACCAAGGCGTACACCCTATGTTCAAAACTGATGAATGAAAACAGGACGAACTCACAGGATAGCCCTTCAAGGTGCAGGCTCGAAATGGAAGCACGTGACTCTTCCACGGCATCGCAGGAAGAAATAGTGAATACGTAGAGGTGTTGCATGTCCTTCTCTTGACGGACGCTGCATAGAATAGAGTCGATGATGGATGGCGTGCGGAGGAGGTAGAGCTTCCTCCGAGCCAGCTCGACAGCGTCAATACTGAGAGAGGAGGGTGCGGGTGCGGCATATACGGCATAAGCGAATGCGGGTTTCGCGGGTAGGTTGAGCGCGGAGGAAAGCAGCTTGTTCTCCAGCAATAACAGGGGGGGATACTGGGCGAGGGCAGCTGCGCCTGTGCTTTCTGGGGAGATGGGTTGTGGCTTGGAGGCCATGGGGGTGGAGGGCAGACGTCAGGGCGGTAGCAGGCGAGCACGATGCACCGCCTGTATCCCCGAGAGTCGCAGATTACGTGGGCGCGCCGCTGGGCAAGACGGTGAGCGTGGAACAGAGAGACGGTGTCAGAGGAGGGTGGGCGACATGCAAGTGGGGGATGATGGAAGGCGGCGATGAGTTTGACGGAATTGAATGTCAGAGTCGCAGACGCCTGCGAGAATCGACGACGTCGGCAGACGCCGACCGTAGCCTCATGATGCTTCCGCGGTGCTCGCGGCCGTGGCTGCATTCTGCACATGGCGCCCTTAGAATAATATTCCCCCGTATCGTGTTCGGCTCTCTTTCCTGCATTACTGTGTAATTTAATCGTGCTGAATACATGCATGCCCGCACGCGCAATTCACCCAGGGAAGGGGAACGCGGCCGGGCTCTTGAACCCGTTCTTCCCAACAGCCCTGACCCCCATGATCGCGTTATCTTTCGACAGTAACACAGTCGCCTGACTAACCAAGCCCACGGGGATATTCGTCGACCAAAAGGGCGCGTCTGTCGCCCGCCACACAATCTCATACCCCGCCACCGCCGGGCTGATATCGAATGCCCACTTGAGCGTGCTGTTGTTCGTCAACACCGACGTGTCGATTGTCACGTTCTTCGGCGTGCCCGGGGCCTGTGCAAGCGACCATATCGCTGCCCCGTTGACCCGCGCGACCCGCGCATTGAAATTGAAATCGACAAACTCGATGAGGTCGCCGAACTGCTGGCCCGTTACAGGGTCCACCCGCACGTCCTGGTGCTGGTGCGCAAAGTTCTCGTTCGGTTCAGTGAAGCGCGCGGCGGGGAACCCGGCGTCGAGGAAGGGCTCGTGGTCGCCGCCGCGCAGGAAGCGGTCCGTGCGATAGATCACGCGTACTGTGTCATAAGTAAGTGGGAAAGCAGATGGATAAGAGTTCTGTGAGTGACGTACCGCCCATGTCGGTAGCATCATTTGTGGCAACTTCGTTCACGAACCTCGCCAGCTGGCGGGCGGGTGAGTCGTTCTCGCCGCCGATGGACTCGCGCGTAGCAACTGTTGCCGCGCTTTCGGATGACGGAATGCCCTGCGCGAACAGTCGGATGCTGTTTGCGTCCACCACCCCGTTGTCGGCCTTCGAGGCTCCCACAATGTCGTTCGTGAACATTCCTTGCACGTCCGCGCCGGCAGCCTTCAGCGTTTGCGCGAGTTGGGTGGATCCGCAGAGGCATTGTTCCTCCCCAGCCACGGCAGCCAGAATGATGGTCGCCCGCGGAGGTGGGCGGGTTGCCATAATGCGAAATAGCTCCATCACGACCTACGTTTGTCAGTCTCACACCTATCAAGCCCGCAAGGGGAACGGACCGCAACACCAGAGCCATCGTCATCTGCGCCGGGCGCATCGTCCGTGAAGTTCATGATGTCCGTGACACGGGAATCTACGGCCAAGGGTTGAGTTTGATTGTCTCTCCGTGAATATGCCGTGTTTTGATCTTACCGTAGTGCCCAGTAATGACATACACGCGATTGGGCTCATCTGAGCCTTGAATGGTGCCAAGAACATTGCTGATCACGGTGGAGTTCGGAATGCGTGTCGTCGGTGACTGCAAAAAGCTCTGTACTTGAACTGTCGCGTTTGTGCCTTTTCGCGCCGCAGCTGCGAGATCCTGCATTTGCGCCGCAATCCAGTCACGCGCGGCGCCAATACCGCGCTTGGGGTCTGTCTGGCTGGAGAGCGTATGGCGCGTGCCAAAGGATACTAGGCCGGTAATGATGGCCTCGATGCGCTTCGGATCGATTTGCGCCAGGATCTGTTGGAGGTCCAAGGATGGTGGCTGGGGGATAAGGGAGGAACCGGGGCCCTGCGGCCACACGTCTGTGAGTTCGCATTGAACGGCAGAGGAGCGCGGCTGTAAGCTCGTCAGACGTTCACCGTAGGCCGCACGAAGGGCGAGGAAGAGGAGGGGAGCGCTAGAAAAGAGATGCATCCTTCCTTGAAGCCGACCGTTCCATGGGAATGGATATGGTCGTTTTATAGTTGGCGAGGCGTCGAGACAAGTTCCAAAAGATACCCACGAAGTACAAGATGGTGGGTGAGCCACATGGACAGACCGCGCGATATGCTTCTGTTTCTCCCCACATCGCCAAAAGCTGCTGATATGGCGCACTTTGCGCAGTGCGCGGTTGGAATTTTGAGGCGATAAAGCGCGCGAAGTAGGCACTGAGGGGTAAAGTTAGGACAGAGCTTGGGATCCCCGCCAAGCAAGGGCTTCGTCGCGAGAATTCCAGGGGCAGGTGATTGTTTAGCATTCGCGCGTTGGAGCACGAGGAGCTGGTCAGATGCACCTTCTCCGGAGAAGATGCAGCACATCACACGCGAGAAGGAAAAATATCTCAGAGTTAAATCCAAAACGAATGACTGGGTGAGCCTCAACTTACTAGTGGTTGTCTGGCAGTCGGGGACAGTGAACCGAGGTATACTCGGTTCTGTGCGAGTTCTGTGAAATCGGATCGGTACGACACATCAGTCAAGGACAGACGTCAAGCTCAGCAGCGCAGGCAACTTGAGTTGGGAGTCCGGAATGACTGGAGGGCCGGGGGATGCCGAGGCTGCGCACGCTGCGCGCCACCGCACGCGAAACGTTGTTGTCCGCGTCGTCCGCACCGTCACCGCCGCCGTCGCCGTCGTCGTCACCCTCCTCCCCCGCCATGCTGTCCAATTCGCGTCCCGCGTCCACGTCGGCCAATACCGCTAGCTCTCCCGCCCCAAAGGGCCCCGCGTATCAGGTCAACACGCAGACAAAGCTCATCGACACCGTTCACGGGCGGATTCTCTGCATTGCCGACATCCGTGGCCGCCTTACCCTTATCAATGACCTCGCGCGGGACACCAATGCAAAAGCCATCATCCACACCGGCGATTTTGGGCTCTTTGGTACGCGTTTTTCCTGCGCGTTGCTTGCTTTTTGCTGACCAAACACAGAGGCGTCCAGTCTCGACAGAATCCATGACCGCACCCTTCGCCATCTGACTATGTACTCCCCTCTTATATCCAGCGCACAGCGCAATCATCTTTTATCTCCAGACAATACTCCCGCCGCCATCCGCCAGACGCTGTCCATCTCTATGCTCACCGAATTCCCTCTTCTTCTCTCCGGACAAATCAAACTGCAAGTGCCCGTGTTCACCGTTGCCGGTGCTTGCGAAGATATCATTGTTCTCGAAAAACTCCGCACGTCTGCGTACGAGATTGAAAACCTCCAGATCATCGACGAGGCGACGACGCGCTGTCTCGACATCGGCGGTGTCAAGCTGCGCCTGCTGGGTCTTGGCGGCGCCTTCGTCCCGCACAAAATGTTTGACAATGGTGATGGCAGTGCTACCATTGCAGGCGGCGGCGGGACAATGTGGACCACCATACTCCAAATCGGCGAGCTCGTGGACACTGCGCAGCGCGTCTTTGATCCGTCAGAAACACGTCTGCTCATTACGCACGCTAGCCCAGGAAGGGAGGGCGTCCTCGCGTCACTCGCCCTGGTTCTCAAGGCCGACCTCACCATCTCTGCTGGCCTACATTTCCGCTACGCAACGTCCTGGAACGAGTTCAGCGTGCAAGGCGACTTCGACGGCTTCCGGCACAAACTCCGCGTCGGAAAGGAGTCGTTCGACAAGGTGTGGGACAGTGTCAAGGGCCAGGTCGACGCTGTCATCGACGAGCATCAGCGTGTCCTGCTTGACAAGGCCCTCTCGGTCATTGAGAGGGTGCCTCCACCCCTCGGAACCCCAGGCCCAGGCGGCGTCCCCGCAGCTGAGGAACCCGCTTGGAAGAACTGCTGGAATTGGAATTTGTGTGATGCGGCGTACGGAAGTCTTGTCTTGGACATCAAGGAGGGCAGGGTCAGTTCTGAGTTGAAAAGTCAAGGTGCGTCGTCACACGAGGTCTTGCACAAAACTTCTCTTACTCAACTTCGTCATAAAAGGATTCAATTTTGCTTACCGCCGAACTGCCACCCCTACGGCCGGTACGCCATCGTCCGTGAAACACTCGCTGCCGCAGACGACTGCGAGCGGACCCGTTACGAACTCCGGAACTCCCGCCCCGCCTCAACCCGCCGAGAAACGTGCCCAAACACCTGCTCAGCAGAAGTCCGCTGCACCGTCTCCGCCTCCTGGCGCGCAACCTACATCAGGCCATGTGTCCGGCAAAGACACGCCCCGTTCGCAGCTTAACGGCACAAGCACCCCCGGAAACGGTGTGGCATCGACGTCTGGCGTTTCGGATAAAGAAAAGAGCGAGAAGGAGCGCGAAAAGGCAGAGAAGGCGAAGGCGAAACGGAAAGAGAAGAAGGAGCGCGATCGTGCAGAGCGGGAGAAGGAGCGAGAGGCAGCCGGCACACCTGCAGACGGGGAGAAAAAGGTCCCACTGACCAAGTCGGGTAAGACATCGCCAGAGGTCGATGTGTCGGCGGCAGCGCTGTCGCCGCGCGCGGGGTCTGACAATGCGGAGGGGCTGCTAAGCCCACGCACGGACAGCACGGGCGCGCGCACACCAACAAGCAAGAAGCCGCCGCGGAACCCGTGGACGCTGTTCATTCGCTTGCCCAACCCTGCGAACGAGACGGAGCTGCGAGAGTTCTTTGGTGATGCGAAAAACGGGGTGCGTACCCTGGTTGCGCGGGCGTGTGCGTCTGATGATTTTAACCGTGTTTGCCGCAGATTACGCGTGTCAACTTCCCGTCCTCCTACGGTGGGCGGAACCTGAAAATTGCTTACGTGGAGTTTGGTGACGAGGGGGCGATGAAAGCTGGTCTCGAGAAACATGGCGAGGTGAGTAGCGCCCATCTTTCCAACTCGTCCACACGCTGACGACGTATGCCATCCACAGACATTGAACGACGGCACACCGGAGGTGAAGCAGGCAGACCGCGAGCCCAGAGAGTACCATGGTGGTGGGTTCAGAGGCGGCCGCGGGCGTGGCGGCCCGCGTGGCAGCGCTTTCGCAACGCGTGGGTTTATGGCGGCGGGGCTGATGCGTGGCGGCGGTCCAGGGAACGCGGAGCGCAAGGCGAATGAGGATGCATAGTCGGGCTGGTTGCGTGCTGATGTTTTGCTGTATGGAGCGCGGGGCGAGTATGTTCCTGTCTATGATGGCTTATAATGTTCTATGCTCTGCCGCCTGTTGGCTGGTGTTCTGTGCTGTGGGATGCGCGAGCTTGGCTGGAGAGTATGCGATGTCTTATGTAGGTCTGATCAGAGCAGTTCTGCTCTCGTGTCCCACGCGTGCTACTCAAGCCTCGAACATGTCTGCATGAAAACTAGGCTCCTATGATATATACTTAACGGCGAACAATGTAGGGATACAACGGAGAAAAGAATGATTCGACGGCATCAAGCAAACAGGCGCTTTGTGTATCTGCAAAGTGATTGAGTATTAACAGCGGACGGAATGAGCACGACTCACGAGTTCAAACCGTGCACACCACCCTCGATCTGCGCACTTGCCGTGCGGAGCTCGAATCGCACCGTACCCTGCGCAACACCCTCCCGCAACTCCTTGATGTTCCGCACGCCGATATCCTGGAAAGAGTGTTGAAGGCCCGCGTACAAGTACGGGATATAGTCCTTGACGCTGCCCTTGTCCTGCACGTCGCCCGACACACCCTGGGCGACCTTCACGGCGCTCGCCTCCGAGAAATAGCGCGCCGTCGCCGCATTCTCCCGCACATGGTTTTTTGCCTGCGCTTTCGACGGCGGGCTGGGGTACTTCGACGTGCCGGGACCCGGCCTCCCATTCGCTTGCGCGGGGGCGGCGCCAGGCTTGCCCTGCTCCATCGCCTCGAGGGAGCCCATCCCGCGGTACGCCTTAACGCGCTTGCCCTCGTGGTAGTAGTACTCGCCCGGCGCTTCGGACGTGCCCGCGAGCAGCCCACCCATCATCACCGCGCCTGCACCGAGCGCGAGCGCCTTAACGATGTGCCCGATGTTCGAGATGCCGCCGTCCGCGATGACAGGTACGCCGAACTTGTTCGCAAACTCGGCGACGGCGTAGACGGCGGTCGCCTGCGGACGCCCGACGGCCATGACTTCCTGTGTGATGCAGATGGAGCCCGATCCCATGCCGATGCGGAGGCCGTCTGCGCCGGCGGCGATGAGCGTCGCAGCCTGCTCACGCGTGACGACGTTGCCTGCAATGACCTCGAGGCGCGGGTAGGTGCCCTTGATCCACTTGATCATGTCGACTTGGAAGACAGAGTTCCCCTGCGACGAGTCGAGCACCACAATATCCAAACCAGCCTCCACGAGGACCGCGAGCCGCTCCTTGTCTGCGGGGCGCGTGCCAATGGCAGCAGCAGAGTAAAGCTGCTTGCTTTCGGGGAGCTTAGACGCAAGGGGATATGTCTGGTTCTTGAGGAGATCCGAGCGCGCAAGTAGAGACACCAGTCGGCCCTCGGAGTCAACGATGGGAAGCTTGCCCTTCTTCGAATCGCGGAGGATGTCGTTTGCTTCCGCGAGCGTGATGCCCTTGGGAGCGGTGACCAAGGCAGTGGTCATGACGTCTGAAAGAAGGGAGGACGCGTCCTGGAACTGCACGTCGCGGGACGTAACAATTCCGACGAGTTTGCCGCCCAGGCGGCCGGTGTCTAGTGATACGGTCAGCTTAGTCAACAAGGGGGCAGGCGTTGTGGAAAGAAAAGTCAGATCCAAATGGGCTCCCCATATCACACGCCGAGGCGCGTTGGTCTGGCAGAACGAAGGTTGTAATGGAAATATAATAGCTCATCATATTGGGCATGGAAGGGGGGCAAGACATGGGGAAGAGACTCACCCGTGATGGGGATACCGCAGAAACCCAGCCTCGCCTTTACATCGAGGACATCCTCCACGTAATGATTCGGAGACAGGACAACAGGGTCCGTGATGAACCCGTTTTCGTGTCGTTTGACGGCACGGACCATGGCCGCCTGTGCTGCCGGAGACTGGTTGTGGTGAATAACACCCACCCCACCGAGAAGCTAAACGCAGCGTCTCACATAAGCGCGTGCTGGAGTCGAGTCAAGGCTGACGCATACGCACCGCCAGGGAGATGGCCATGTCGCCCTCAGTCACGGTGTCCATGGGGCTGCTCAGGAAGGGCGTCTTGAGCACTACGTTGCGCGTGATGCGGCTCTCAGTGAGGACCTCATGCGCAGCAAAGTCGATCTTGCCCGGCAGGAGAAGGAAGTCATTGTAGGTGAGGCCGCCGTGGATGGTCGAATCCATGAGCTGCTCGACGGAGAGCCCATCGCGCCTGGAGTATTTTTCGAGCTCCTCAAGGGCAGTGGATGGGTCGAGGTATGACTTGGGGGTCGTGTCCGGCATGAGTGAACGTGTAGCAAAGGTTGTTTTTGGAGGGGGTGGGCAAGATTGCCAAGAGAGCCATCAAAATTTGTCAGAGGCTTTATACTGTCTCTTTCGGGCGGAGCTTCCGGCCTCATCGACGGCTTCAAATTACTGAATCTTCAAGCTTCAATCCGGGCTCTGCTGGGCTGCGAATGCACATTATTTCTCGTCCACTAAACGGAATAAAGAGGCTGGCGCTGAATATATGGGAGAGCAATCGCGACCTCGTGATGACCGCAAGCGACACGTGATGACAGTCGCGTTGGACGGGCCTTGGCCCTTCATGGCAGCTGGTGGCCCATGATGTTGGATACTAGAGCTCGAGGCTATGCACGGGGAGGCGCAGACAGCAGCAGCCGAGCTGATGAAATATGCCTGGCGTATGTTCGAGCTCGAGAGAACTCCACATGCAGGAATACATCATCCAAATCCCTAATACTTAAACCGCGACGCCGAGTTCAAACGTTCATCCCTCGTCTCCGGACGACATCCACCGCACACCGCTACCTGCCTCTCCTTACCCACAACCTAGCATCCCGCCGCACAATGCCCTCTGTACTGCACGTCCTCGGCTCCTGTCTCCGGCGGCTGCTCTCTCTCTTGTTCGCAATTCTAGAACGCCCATTCGCCCCCGATCCCCTCAGCACTGAGCCTGTCTTCGCCTTCCCGCTGAACGCGCGGACCAGCCCTGCAAAGCTCCAAGCAGAACGCTCGCAGGAGGAACTAGCGGTCGACCAGGACTACACACCCGCCATCGAACCACCTAGCAGGTCAATCGAGTCCATCCGGTTCGCTAGCCCCGAGGCATCCGCCGATCCAGAGAACCTCGAAGACTTCGAAGACCTGCCACCTTCTGCATCATCGTCCATGCCCTCACCCTCCACCAGCGACACTCCCGCACTCGCCAGCGAATCGCTGCCAGATTCAACCTCCTCTGACTCCGTGGTTCCCGCCTCACCCGCCGTCCTCGAGACCGCTATGCCCTACACGCCGACACGCCGGCGCGGCCGCACCATGTCGCAAGCGATGCTGAGCAATATTCACTCCGACCCTTCGCATACTGGGGGTGTGCTGGTTGGCCTGGGCCTCGAGCTGCTGTACCAGGACAAGAGGGTGCCGTTCGACGGATGCGGGTTCCTCCCACGCCGCGTGAGTGACTCGGAGACGGAGGGCGGGGGCACGACGTGGGACGTACCGTCACGCATTTTCCTTGACGAGATCTACCACACCTTCGCCAACTCTGCTGCCCCGACGCCTCCCAGCCCTGTATCGACTTGCCCGCGCGGATCGCCGTCCCCGCCGTTCCGTTTCGCCGAGCTCGGGTTCGTGGATGAAACTGACGACGAAGACGACGATGTGTTCCGCGTCTCGGAGCGCAAGGCGTCTGGCCCGGCGGCAATGAGCACCCCTCGGAGGAACCGCCGGACGACGGCACACCGCGCAAAGGGCACGCTGGAGAGAGGGCGGCTGGAGTATGTGAAGGCGACGATGTCAAGCCGTGCGAAGTGCGTGCCTGCAGATGTCAGGGAGGAGGGGAACGAGTCGGGGTCGTCGTCGGGGTCGTCTTGCTCGGCATCGAGCGGTAGCAGGCCGGAGTGGAAGCACTGAGCGTTAGATAGCGGCCAACAGAGACCCAGAGCTTCCGTTATGAGGCGCAGCGCCAGAGTGTTCGGCTTGGAAGCGGGTGGCCCCAGGAGGTCGCTCTATTCTTGCTCGAAGGCCACACAGGTAGGCACACACGGGGACTAATCGATGCAGCCCGGTGAGGCGTCGTACCGGCGAGCGGCTGTGGTCGACGTCTTGGGGCAGAGTGAGACGACTGTCCTCTGATGGCAAGCTACGGAGACTAGAGGACTGAGGAGGGCTACTGGAGGGCCAATCGATTCGCACGCTGCGGCTGTTGTCCTCGCAACGGCCACAAAAGCTCTTGCCCCCGACCATCCCAAAAAACGCAATAATCCTGGAACGCGCTTATTGTCCCCGTGCGCAATATGAGTTCAACCATGCTGGCTTCTGACCAAAAAGGTGCGCGTATCATGCCCTCGCCCGAGCACGCCCTCTTGACCCAGACGCCCGCCGATAGACCATATACCCTCTCTCACCGTCACCGTCGACAGGATATCCTCAGCCTCCCCCTTCCCGTCCCCAGGTTCCTCCTTCCTCCCCCGCCAGTACCCGGCGCACACGAATACGCGATCAGGTCGCCCATCAGCAGGCGCAGATCGAACGACTCCAGGCTGAACGGCGCGACCAGTCCAAGCGTGAATCACTCGTCGGTGGACTCGAAGATGTCGGTACAGGATACGTCCAGCTCTGAGCCCGTTGCCGCCAGCGGGATATCAAACCAGATTAGCGCGACAAGCCGCGCCGCTGGTGACCCGACGCCAGGCGCAGTACCGCCAGAGAAAAATATTGCCCTGTCCCCTACAAAGAACCCGAGTCCTGTCGTCCCCATAGACGAACACAGCTCGTCGAGCCCCAAAGCCACTCCGTCGACTGGCGCAAATGCCACCCAGAGTCCAACGCTCCAGTCGGACTCGCTGTCCAACTCAGATACCAGCTCGACTGGCACCGTGACGCCGCCTTTGAAGGAGACGACCTCCCCGCAGGAGCCCTCGTCGGGACCCGTTACGCCGACCAACTCGACCACCCCCATCGCGGAGAGCCCTGCGCCCGGCAGATCCCTGACCCAGAAACCGTCACGAGCCCGCACAAATCCGCGCGCGATTCGCTCACCTCCTCGCGCCCAGCCCCTCCATCACCCGCTGCTTCCCGACGCACCTCTGCCGCGCTCTCGCGCTCTTCCACACGCTCTCGCCCGTCCTCCACCTTCACATCCACACCCGCTGCTAGCAGCCGGCTCTCCGTCACCGATGCGGAACCGGACGTGGACACAGGCTTGACCCTGGACACACCAAAACCGCCTACTGCGTCCTCGATGCTCGTCAAGATCCGCGACTTTGCGTTCCCGCCCTCGGACGCGAGGCACATAGGCACGGGCCCGCTCACGCCAAGGCCAAACAAGCGTCTGCGGCGGCCAATGTCGACGTGGTCGTCGTCCTCCGCGTCGTCGGCGGGCGAGCGCGACGAGGCTGAAGCGGATGCGGAGACGGACGATGCGGGACGTGGCAGCTGGAACGGATTCGGCGGGTGGGGCATGCGGCACCTAAGCTGGTTCGGCGGCGTGCGCGACCCCGCAGCCGCGCCCAGCCAGGGCGACTTTGCGCGCAATTTTGCGGACGACCTGCCGGAGGGCGTAGACGCGCCCGAGGATGTATGCAGCGACCCGGACGAGTTTGACGACGACGACGAGGGCGAGGGGGATGGCGAACGCGAGCTGCTCCCGGGATGTACCGCGCGGTTTATGCGTTCGACCCGGAGGGGACGGCGGAGATGGCGCTGGAAGAGGACCAGATGGTGCGTGTCATTGGGCGCGGCGGCGGAGTAGGGTGGGCGATAGTGGTAAGGGAAGGAGGAGAAGGGCATGCGCTCGTGCCGGAGGACTATTTGGAGCCTGTGCGGCTAGATCGAGACGCAGACAGTGGTGATGAGGATGAGGGCTAGGTGCGGTGATCTCGGACCAGGTGCAGGCATCATTTGGTCTCTCTTGTCTCTTCTTGATGGTATTTTATTTGCGAGTGACCAACGTGTTTTCATTTACCCTGTATCCTTTCCAGCCTGTGATATCTACCAAACGACATATTGTGTTCTATAGGTCCCGAATACAGGTTTCCAAGAGTATCTGCTCCAGATCCCTGATCAAGGTCTAATCCGAGAAGTACTCTGGCAAGACGAATCTCAGCTTCTCGCTCTCCTCTTGCTTCTGGGCTTCCGCCCTCGGCATGATGGAGAAAGCCATTGACCCTGTCTCCTCCGCGAGTATGTCCCCCTGCGCCGCAGCGGCATTGAGCTCTTCCAGGATGGTTGCGGCGACATGGCGCGAGGTCTCCGCGTTCGCCTTCAGGGTCTTAAACACCTCGGCCGCCGTGACCGCCTCCGCGTGCGGGCGCCACGAGTCGTAGTCCGTGGCGGTCGCGATCAACGCATAGCTGTGCACAACGAGCAGATCATCAGCACGACGACAAAATGGGGCGACCAGATCCACAGCGCGCACCTGATCTCGGCCTCGCGCGCGAGCTTCGCCTCTGGCAGCACGCTCATGTTGATGAGGTCGCCACCCCACTGCCTGTACATCAGGCTCTCCGCACGCGTCGAGAACTGCGGGCCCTCCATGCACACGATCGTCTTTTCCGTGACCAGCTGCACCCCGCGGCCTTCCGCGTCGAGTGCGCGGCGCACGGGGCCCTCAAGCCAGCGCACGAGCTTCAGGCTGAACGGGTCTCCGAACGCCGCATGCGCGACGATGCTGCCGTCGAAAAAGCTCGCGGGCCGCACGCCCTTGGTGCGGTCGATGATCTGCGTCGGGAGCGCGAATGTTCCCGGCGAGATATCCTCGCGCAGCGAGCCGACGGCGCTGAACGCGAGAATCGCGCGCACGCCAAGGGACTTGAGCGCGGCGATGTTGGCACGCGCTGGCACGTTCGAGGGAGTGATCGTGTGCCCGGGCCCATGTCGGGCGAGGAACGCAATGAGCGTGCCGGAGGGGAGAGATGCAATGGTTATGGGCGAGGAAGGGTATCCCCATGGCTAGAACCTGTCTCGGCGAGTGCATCGGAGCCCAGCGACTGCAGGGGACGTACTGTCTCAGGGTTGACATGTTTCCTACATGGCTAATGCGTTAGCGGATGGTGGTTGGGACAGACTTGGGACGTACACGAAAGTGAGATTGTCTAGATGGTACAGCCCGCTGCCGCCGATCACCCCAATAAGAACTAAACAACCTCAGGCGATGCGCCGTAGAACAGGGATGGCAAAGCAGACCTTTCTCAGACGACATTTTACGCAGCACAAGAGCAGAGTCAAAACTTGCTGGGAGTGGGCCGGTGCGTAGCACGGCGGTACGATTCCACTCCCAATTCTGGGTTGGACTGGGATTTTTTTTACATAATCAGATATATCTATTATAAGTACATAAAATAATAATACTGTGGTACTATAGGAGACTATGTGCCACTGCAACATGACTGAGCAACCCTGGGGGGTACTGAGCGATGGTGGGCAATGCTGCGCAGTGTTAGGCAGCACCAGTGGAGGACACTGAATATGCAGTTGCAAGCGGTTGCTACATGAAGGACCCCCGTAACTCACGCCAGGGGTATGATTTTCGCACGGTAGCTAGACGGCGCTTTGCGCCGGAAGCTCTGAGGGGTCTGAGGTAGCTGGGGGCTAGAATTTGGGGCAAAAGTATGATCCTGATGGTGGTAGTTAGGGGCGCGGTGAACCGATGTCTGATCACAGAGGTAGTTGGACTAAGTACTGGCGGCAGAAGATTTTGACCCCATAATTACCGGTATAATTCGTACAAGTTGAGACATTAGGTAGAAATTTACGTGGCCTGCTGCGTACGACATTCTACGACAACGCCTCGGACCGAACCTGCTTCTTCTGTGCAGCGCATCACCCTCGCAGCCATCCCGGCATCGTGCCAATGGATGAGTCCATCACAATCTACAACGACGATGAAATACCTATGTTCCGTCCCGAATTATGGATCTCGCAAGGCAAAAGCTATCCCCAGAACCCACCGCCGGAGCTGCTGGCCTACATCGAGCAGCTCCTCAGGATTCCCAACGCTCCCGAGACTTCTTTGCTCCCCAGCGGCACCGAGGATGTTCATTCCTTCGTATCTACACCACTCCCTCGTCGCGATCAGCAGCTCATACACCCCTCAACCAAAGCTGTTTTTAGCCATGACGTGGCAGTCTTCCCCATAACCACACTTACAAAATCACGAAGCCTTCCTACGGATGCCTTCGTGGACAAGCTTGCTGCACTCGCACCGCAGGCCATCCTGGATGGCGCACAATCAATCATGGACCCACGATATGCAAGTGGTGCATCCCCGCTGTGGATGATCACTTACTGGCAACGGATGCGTACGGTCCTCCTGGCACAGGAGACGTGGACGGCGAGCGTGCGGTGGCTGCTACAAGTCGCTGACGGTTCTATGGAAAGCGAACGCACTGTTGCTCTTATCCACTCGCTTCCCTGGCGCCAGCAACTCATGATACCCGGTGCCGCCACATTTACGACAACATCAGCCCTTGCTCCGCTGTTATCAGACGGCCTTCTCACCGACACCATCGTTGACATGATGCTCATGTGGTTGAGAAGCCGCGTTCGGAGCACGCCAGGAATTGCCAACAACTTCGAGATCGCCGGACACGAGTTCTGGAATGCAATTTCAAAGATCACAGTAATAGAAGACCTGTTCCCCGACTCACCTCGTTACCTCAAGAGAATTGAAGACGATCTGCGCACCCATAGGAAGGTACTCCTCTTCCCTGTTTTCCTCGCCAAATACAAGCATTTTGTTGTCGTGAAGATCGACGGTCAAGCGGAAACAATATCCTATGGTGAGTACGTTACTATGTCGCCAATGGGAATGCAATCTTACCATTCCTGTGAAACAAGGCGACGGCCTTTACCATCAGGGACTGCGCCTGCCTAAAGACATCGAGAAGAAATTGCTCTGGTGGACGCGTGTCAAATTCGGCATTGAGTACAAGTGGGAGGGACAGTCGCTTACGACAGCGAGACAGACAGATCACGTATCGTGTGGCGTGATCGCCGTGAATGCGGTCGCACACGAAACACTGGGCTGGCAGCTTTGGGATGATTCAAGGCGCCACGTCGAACGGTTGGCGTGGTTCGAGAGGCTCGCTGCCGACCATATTCAATCGGTACGCTATATTTTGCTCATTAGCGACATGAGGACGACGATACTCAGGTGCTCTGCGCAGGTATCAAGTCATCAGCGACGGTCTGATGCTGTGACAGGCGGCGCCGGACGCGATGAGCCTGTTGCGCATCATATCCCTCGCGGGATGGCCCACCTTCTAAATCCTCAAGCTTCCGAACCCGGCGAGTCGACCAGAGATGCTGAATGTCTACTTGAAGGATTCAGTCCAGAGGTGGAAGAAAAGCAGATGGGGCGACGCGGAGACATGGACGAAGGCAGCAAATACGATCCGTCAATTCCACCTCTGTCAATGCCACCTTCTCCTACATCATCATATTCAGTACTTGCATCTGCTAGTGGCTATGACAGCGACTGCGACGACATACCTATGCCCGATACCACCGATACCAGCTGCGCATACGGCCGGTCGTTGCTCTCTCCATCCACTGTCGACGATGATCTCCCACCAGTTCCGCGTGGTGGAATGCTGGACCAGGATGGGCCTGGCAGTATCACAGAATGGAGAAGCCATTTGGAAAATGGGACTTCTGATGCTGCGTCAATGTCGTCAAGAAGGGTGTCGTCGGTGGGAAGTGAGGCGGAGGATTGCGCATCCGATGGAAGTCGACTGTCAAGGGCATCTAAGAAGATCATCAGTTCCATTGGGACGACACTGAAGGCTGCGCGGGGCTTACTGAAAAGGCGGAGGAAAGGGAGCTCGAGCGCAGACGACAAGACGGCTGCGAGCGCGAGTGAAGCAACAAGCGCTCAATCTGACCACGACTCAGAGGCTCAGGCGCCTATCCATCCTGCAAAACGCACACGCACTGTCCCTGGGCCCATTCATCCGTTCTTCGCGCCCAAGGGAAAGAATAAGGATGTCATTGCTACCGTGTCTGCAAGCACCGCAAGCGCTGATGTTGGGCCATCGTCTGGAGCAATCAGCACGCGCCTGGCCAATTCCTTCGTCAAACGCGGTAGGGACGACAACTCAAAGGCGTATACCAAATTCAAGGAGAAAATCCTTGCGCTTGACGACATGGCCGAGTTCTGTCTAGACGATGTTCGGAAGGTCCGATGCTCTCGATGCAACAAGTACATGCTTATGACTGGGGCGTATCACACCAAGGCATTCAAACAGCACCAGAAAGTTTGCAAGGGCACAATGCGATCACATACACTGGGCCACATCTGGGCATCAACCTCATCGACGCAGGCCCCCGCTCCGAGAATGATAGATCGTCCTTGTTTCGGACTTCGCGCAGCAAAATACGCTCGTGTGCGTCAATATTTGGAGCGCACACCATACGGCGGGGGCGGCGGGCCTTCCCTCGCCGATTTGGCGTTAGAGTTGTATTCGGCACCAGATTATCGTTCGTTGGATAAGGCCAGAAAGCAAGTAGTCGACACGGAGCAAGAGCATCGGTGGCAGTGGAAGAACTATCGGTCGCCTCCCCTTCATGTCCTTGCGACAGATTGTCTTCGCACTGTAAGGGTGCCGGAAGAGTCAACTGAGGATGTTACTTGTGTCAACTGCCTCGCTCTGCTGCATGTCCACGTATTCCAGAATGCGACTCGCAAGCCAGTCCCCGAGCCTAAGAATCGCCGCTTCACCCCCAATCATGCTCAGAAAGACGACATACAGGCCCTCCATCGATATGCTCTTACTCATCCCGACCTTGCACCTCTTCTGGAGGCATACGAAGATGTCAGTAGCTTCAAGTTCATAGTATCCCCACGTTACAGCTTCTGATCATTGTCTGCACAGAACCCTCATAGTGCATGCCTAGTCTTCGCAAGAGGCGTTATCGAGGGCAAGCATGGCAATTCCTTGTTTGTCGCCTTGATGAACGATCTCGTCAAGAAGAAAGATTTAGAAGAACGAGGTGTCCCTTTGAACGGCATGCGATATTCAGCCATGACATTGGAGTGGGCGCAAATTATCCACGTCTTAAGCCCGCGAGCATATGAATCCATGATGAATGTGCTACCCGTACCCGCAGAACGGACACTCCAGTCAGTGTTTACAAGATTGCATTGATACAATTGACTGATAAATGACCCGAAGGAAACGTCGTGCGCACGAAGTGCAGTTTCCCATCGGCATCACAGAGGCAACATTTGAATTTATCTACGAACGGCTGAAATCATTGGACTACCTTGTGGGTCCCGTTGGCCTCGCATGTGATGATACGAAGCTGCTAGAGTCTTTGAGGCCTCACTGGGACCCAATACGAAAGTGCTACGTGCTTCTAGGGAGTCCTGGCGATCCCGTCGTCGTGAGCGACATCAACACACTCGATGCCCTCATCCGCACCAGGAAGATCGAGAAGGCTAAGAAGGTATGAGTTCTACGAATACTTCGGAGGCATGCAGCTCACCGACACATGCCAGATACGCGTATGGACCCTCCAGATCCCTCTTCCCGGCGTTCCGACTATCGTCGTTGCGGCGCTCCCTATCTCAGAGTCAAACTCGGCGGAGCAACTGTTCGTCCACCTGGAATTAATATTGAATGGCCTTCTCTCCCGCAAGATCAACGTTGTATCCTACGCCGCAGACGGCACGGCTGTCGAGCGCTCCCTTCAACGTCTCCTGGTCGCTCACGCCGTTGCGTACATTGACTACACCCTCAGGCACCCTATTCGCTCACATCGTGACATCAACCTCCACATTCCTCTCATCGGCGCAGGGCGACAGCCTGTCGCACTCATTCAAGATTCGAACCATGGGCGCAAGACGTACCGGAACAACGCATTCTCAGGTGCCCGGATACTTACTTTGGGCAGCTATACGACGTCGTACAGCCACTTCCGCCTTGCAGCAATTGAAGCAACAGGGACATTGTTTCGGAGGGATGTCGAGAAACTTGATCGACAAGACGACAATGCTGCGACCCGTCTCTTCTCCGGTCATACGCTAGCATGGTTCACCAACGAGCATCGTGAAATGGTCGGCTCGATTATCTACCTCTTTGTGTTTGGAGAGCTCGTGGATGCATACCAGAATCGATCGATCCCAATTATCGAACGTGTTCGCATGGTGCTGCGTGCGCACTTCTTCATGGAAATGTGGACCGACTTCATGGACATCGCGGGCTACCGAAAAGCTCAACACTTCATATCTCCCGAGGCACGCGACATCACAAACTTCCTAGTCGTTGGTTTCCTTCAGTTGGTGATCATCTATCGGGACCACCTCGACGGCAGATACCCATTGCTGCCCTGGCTTCTATCAACCGAAGTCTGTGAGCATGTCTTCGGCATTTGTCGACAGCTTGTGAAGGACTTCACCTTGCAAGACTTCTATCATATGATTCCGAAGCTCTCAGTCCGCTTGCGCGAGCATCTCTTCCTTGCAAAGACATCTGAGGGCAAGGAAAGAGCGAATGGATACAATCATACCTATACCGACAATCGACATCTCGACCTCCATGCCCTCTCCACATTCCCTTCTGATCACGACATTGAGCAAGCAACACAACAGGCCCATTCGGAGGCAGCGAATCTGTGGGACGCTCTCGTACTAGACCCGGATTTTCTGGACAAATTGCAGAATCAAGCTCACCGTGTTCGCGCATTCCCATCGTTGTCGAGTTGGTATTCGCAGGAGGCTTGGGATGCAATCTATGGCCAGTCCGATTCCGAAGACGAGGGTCCTGAGATGGACGAAGACGAGCCCGAGATGCTCCAGATTGAAAATGGGTTGAAGAAGGCAGAGAATGCAGACGGAGTTGGTGCGGTCTTCGACCAGCAGTTGAACGATTTGACTTGCGCAGCAGCTGCCTTATGCGTCCAGAGCACTGTCGACATGTTCGTGTTTTGTCCTCCTCTCACCGCCGATAGATCTTACAGAGTCTAACCCTCACATTACTAGACTGCAATTGCCTGAAGACACAGCGGATGCAACACGCAAAGACGCTGCACATATAGGGAAGATCCTCGCCCAGTCGCTCCCTGCTGTGTCCGACCCCGACGAGCGCAGGACCTTCCAGGACACAGTGATCTCTGCTGAATTCGATCTCGAACAGCTCGCAGTCATCCGCCGGTCGCATCATACCAGACAGGCTGAGAAAGGTGTCCGAACAAAGGCCTTCAAGTCCTCGGAAGATCTACCACCTTCCTCTGATAACGGTCCACCCGCCCAGTCAACGCTCTCCGAGAAAAAACGCCTTCTGCAGTTGGTCAAGGATGTTCTCAAGCGTCAAGAAGAGCGCGGTGTTACAGAGCGCGGTGTTACCACGGGCGCGGGTCGGTCGATGCGCTGGCGGCAGCCAGCTGCGGGCGGTCGAGACGGAGCAATCAACGGCGAAGAAGCTGTTGCTCCTGCACCAGGGACGGCTGCAAACGCGGCTGAGGTCGCTGCAAATGCATCGTATCAGGTGCGTCTGCTAGTGTTGTATGAGTGCACATACATGGTATTGACGTCCGCCAGGCTGAACGGAGGCGAGCAGCGATCTTCGCAAAGCATCACGTCCCCAAGGTCGCACACTCGGCCAATGTCACGCCGCTCAAACACCTCTACGCTGCTCACACTGGCATGCCGCCTTCTTATGGCTTGGTTCTTGTTGATGAGGCAATCTGCCTTGCAGAAGGTGCGTCGTAATCTTCAACATGACTCGGCATGCGCTGATGGCTGGTTAGTCCTGACCATGTACGAGAAGTCGGCCGGTAAGAACGGCAAACATGGTTGGGCTTCGGACACGTCTCGCATCACCGCTCTTTCTTACATCGCTGTGAGACTGTTCAAGCCGGTCCGACACAACCAATTCTCCCTCGCCGATCCTAGCAAGATCCCTCGGTTCGCCTTCCTGAAACCGTCCTACTTCCTGTATGCCCTCGACCATCCCCTCCAAACCTCGGGCTCAACACTAGCTTTGGTAAAATCTGATGGCGCGTGCTATGTCGCCCTCAAGCAGAACGTCGCGAATATCGCTCGTGCTATCAAGGAGCTTAGTGGGAGGGTCAAGGCGGGTCTTGAACAGGCGGGTGACGATGAACCAGATGAATAGGTCAGTTTGACAGGCCTCTGCGCATCCGTAGTACATCCCCTCCTGCCTGCACGCAAAGCGGAGCTTTTTACAATAAACTACGATTTTTTTGAAGCTATGATCCTATCCGTGGTAGCTACGGACCCCAAACGGAGGTCTGAGGGGCGAATGGTAGCTGGAAGGGGTCGCGAGCCGCAAAAAAAAATGGTAGTTGACCCCGTTTGGCGGATCATACCCCTGGCATGAGTTACGGGGGTCCTCTACATGACACCTGGGATTGAGAGCAATGACATCATTCCGGGTTTTAAATTACATTTAAAACCCCGGGATGATGTCATTGTCTTTCCCCGTCTGCAAATTGTACCGGTAAGTATTCCTTGCAATTTTTCATCTTCTGTGGACCTTGTATGGTCTCAAAAATGCCACAAAGACAATGATCTGTGGAATTGTTTCCGAGCAAAAGGGAGGGAGGCCAAAGCGCAACAATCATGACTAAAAATCATCGTGGGAGTAAATGACTATATATAGTGCTATACTTGTGTGTTGCATGGTCCGAAAAAACACTGTATGAACATGACATAAGCAACGATTCGTGGGAATCGTAATCGGATCCCACATTTTCTCGCCTGGAAGTTTTGAGGAGGATCACGATCAATTGCGACATAGGAGATTAGATTAGATGATCCACATCTCGTGCTGCCTGAGTGTGCCTCTCAATGATTCTAGTAGTAACTAGCTAGGGACGGCATGAAATTCCTCCCACTGACTCCATCGTCTGCACACTCGCACATCAGTCAGTAGATTGCCAAAGGTTACTAAGCACTCACGAAAGGTGAAGCCGTCGGGCCATCGAGAATAGCCAACTCTTCTGCAGTGAATGGCAGACGCGGGACTACGATCGTGCGTAGCGGGATGAGCAAGAGGATGATGACCGGGAAACCAATGGCAGCTATCGTTAATTCAGCAAACCGAGGGGTGTTAGGTCATTTGCAAGGCAAGTTACCGATCGTTTGCGTGATGGCAAACGTAGCCCCGAAACCTGCGAGCTGCACAGCGACAAACAGCAGAATGCGCGACTTGCGCACGCGCCGCAAGGGATCGTCTGCTCTTGTGAATTTACGATCGTCGAGGAAGTAGCGCAGCTTCAGGGTGATTCCGTTGCCCGCAAGGGCGTCGAGGCCCATATACCAGCTGACCAGCATTAGAGCCTTTTTTGGGCGCAATGGAATAAGGAAGACTTACAAAAGACCCGCCAACACTCCTGGTGTGCAGATGAGTTTATGAAGACAGCTGCGAAAGGCCGCCCACCTCTTGGAACCAAGTTCAAAACGTGTAGGAAGGGACCGCTAAGGAGCACGAGGCAAAGCGAGCCCTGTGCAAGATTCGACAGTCGCTGCTCGACGACCGCCACTGGGACTTCACGCCAAGGAGAGTCGGGGCCTTCTGCGGGATCCCCGTGATAATGCGCGCCATCCTCTGTAGCGATTTTTTTTTCGTCGTCTTCTTTGACAGGCTGACCCATGACGAGTAATGATTGAGTATGAATAGGGGCCTGGGGTATGAGACCGTTCGGCGCAGGCAGGCCGAGCAAGGCCGCGAGGAAGGTTGTGATGCCGAGCAGGAAGAAATCGTAGTGAAAGCCGGGAGGCTTCCGGAGTGGGAAATCCGACCCTTGGGCTATCAATGACTGCAGGCTCGTTGGGTCAAGCGCAAAGGCCACGAGGAAGGAAGACACTCACCGAAACATTGTGGTCGAAGAAGAACAGAACCCACAAGGCAACGCCAAACGGAAATGCGATGCCAACCCACTTCCCATCGAGCTGCCAAAAGCGCACGAGCCACTCGCGCCCATTTGCAGGCTGGAACGCGCGACTCACGGGCAGGGTGAGAGGGTTGGCATCGTTGAAGCGCCCCCAATACGCCATCGCTGAAGACGCGATGAGGGCGATAGGCATGCCGTAGTCTGCAAGAAACCGCCTCACGTGCCTGTGGAAGAGGTGCGAGCGCGCGGCGAACTGGAATAGGAAGGACGTGACGAGCATGAGGAGTGCGAGCACAATGGACACGAGCGCGCCGGTGAGCGTCGATTCAGGGTCAGAGAACTGGCGCGTGACGACCTGGATACCGTATTGAAGGTATACCCAGGCAACGTAGAAGCCGAAGGTATCACAGGAAAAGAGGGTAACATAGCGCAGGAAATTGCACCCTGGGGTAACATGAGATATGATATAGAAACTTAGTCGGAGACTGACAGTTTAGAAGAGCTGTGATCCAGTGCAAAATTGCGCCCCATAGGTACACCCAGCCTATGAAGTGCAGATAGTTGGGAGAGTCAGGATGCTTCTCTATGATGTTGTAGATAGTCTGGTTGAGGACCGTAATTGGGCCTGTCGGGTCGATTGTTAGACAACCAAGTAGAGATGGCGGATAGGAGGACGCACCGGTGACACCTGCGATGCACAGCGGCTGAGCACCAAAGACAGAGAATATGAACGCTGCCATGAACGAAGACAGTAGCACTTCAGACACGCCGTACTGATGTGTCGTCTCAATTAAGTCTAGGGAGAATGCGATGCCAGGAAGCACGCTGTAGCAAAGATATGTCAGTGCTGTCCAGACCAGTACTACCGCTTTCGGTGTGCTACAAGGCGACGTACTTGGCGAAGAAGATAAGCGTGGTCGCTGGAATGACCCTGTAATTCCATGCGTCCTTCCAATCGCTCCAGTACCAAGGGGCACGAGAGCGTATGTCCCGCACGATGCCCGCGCCCACTCTCACTCTAAAGAAAGATGATAACCATGCAGGCGAATGCGTCGGGGGCGAACCGTGCAGAGTTGCAGATGCCGCAGAGGATGCGATGGGTGATGGCTCCGTATTCGCCGCTCTAGCAGGCTCGGTGACCGGCCTGGGGCTAGCGCGCATGTTGCGTAGGCTGGGCGTTGCGGAAGACATGAAGATCTATGTGGGCCGAGTCAAAGTCGTGGACATGTGAGGCCAGCTGCATATACGTAGCAGTGTGAATGGATGGATTCAAAATTTCAACGCCATAGCTCACGTGCCAAACCAGTTACTGGCAGTACGTTCAACGGAGACTCTCTTAGTACTCTCTCCCGCTGCGGCACGGAGTCCATAGTACCTCGGTGCACCAGCCCCACCCATACTCATGCGCCGTCCATGAGCGTCCATGCTGCGATCACCGTGACTGTCCTGGCTGGTTCTCGGGCAGCGGCCAGCCAACATCACCTTCCCGCGTGGTTGAAGTCGTATCCAGTCACACAGATACCGTGGCCCACTACACCCAGTCGCATTCCTGCTTTCCCGACCCACTCCTGGCTGCTTACTTGGCCCCCGCTTCGGTTATCCCCAAGGGCAGCGAGTTATCGTTGGATAACAAAGAAAGTCATGACCAAGCAGGCGCAACTCCCCGACCCCCACCCGACCCACAGAACACGGTCGACTGATGAGGATGCTGCCCGAGCGGACATCCGACACACTGCCTTTGACTTTGATTTGGATGACTGACCTTTGCGCTCATAGGCTGGGCTGACGAATGCAGAGCGGGTATAAATGTTGCTCGTAGGAGACACCGGCTGCTGTACCTTTCTCCACTCGCCAGCACTCCAGCACTACTATCTCATGTCTCCCGTCTCTGCACCTGCCAAGGCCCTCGTCACAGGCGCGAACGGCTACCTCGCCGTGTGGGTTGTGCGCCGCCTCCTTGAGGCAGGTTACTCCGTGCGCGGCGCGGTGCGCTCGGAAAGCAAGGGCGCGCATTTGAAGAAGATATTTGCCGACTATGGCGACAAACTAGAGCTTGCCATCGTCGAGGACATCACCAAGGTGAGTAGGGCCATTCCGGATCAATGCATCGCGTGCTTATAAGTCTATCAGGATGGTGCCTTCGACGAGGCCGTTCAAGGCGTTGAACTCGTTGAGCACACCGCGTCGCCCTTCCACTTTGCTGCCAACGATCCGGATGGTGTGTCTATGCGTCCGAGCTCACACGTCTCACCTACTGACAGACAACACCAATTAGAACTTATCATCCCTGCCGTGCGTGGGACCACATCGGTTCTCGAGTCAGTCAAGAAATACGGGTGAGTGCATCCTGGCAGGATAATAAGTACAATGTTGGGCTCACGGCTGGCGTGTCAGGTCATCGGTGAAACGTGTCGTGATCACGTCCTCCATTGTCGCTGTTTTCGGGCCCTATACCGGCTCTGTCGTGTTCGACGAGAGTAACTGGAACGATCACTCTGTTATAGAAGTTAGGGAGAAAGGCGCTGCCGCAGGGGGCTACACTAAGTACCAGGCTTCGAAGACGCTGGCCGAGAAAGGTATGCATGGGCGCGCTTCGGCATAACTGTCAAACTCATGCTTTTTGTCCTCCAGCGGCTTGGGCATTTGTCGACCAGAATAAGGGTCGCATTTCGTTTGACATCGTCACCATCAACCCGCCGTGGATTTTTGGTGTACGCACTACTTCCTGTTCGCTGCGTCTTACGAGACTGATCTGGGCATGATAGCCTCCCATCCACGAGCTGAACAGCCTTGATCAGCTGAATACCTCGCAATCTGAGATCCTGGATACGATCTCCGGGAAGAAAGCCACGAAAGCTGACCTGGAGCAGGAGGGCAGTTGGGTTGACGTGCGCACCGTAGCAGCCGCCCACGTTGCTGCTGCGCAGAAGGCTGAAGCCGGCGGCCATCGCATCATCACGTCGACTGGTGCGTGTCCTGCTACTGCTCTGCATTGAGGAGCGACTGATCAATGAGTCGGCGTTCCAGGCACTTTTATCTGGCAGGACGTCCTTGATGTGGCGAACGCGATCTCGCCTGTGCCATTCAAAAAAATCTCTAAGGGCAGTCCGGGCGCGGGCAAGACGTTCCCCCACACACTACTCTATGACACGTCGAGGGAGGCGCGCCTCCTCGGTCTTACGCACGTACCATTTGAGCAGATGGTAGTGGACTCGGTCGCAGACTTCAAGGCGCGTGGATACTCGCAGTAGGGTGGACCGTTGCTAAATGAGGAGGGTATAACTTGTGTACATCACGATCGGGCCTCGAGTGAATAAACCTCTTGCCTCGCAGGCGCCGGCCGGTGTGCCTGAATTATAACCGCATTTGGCTGTTAACATGGCAAGTCCTGGGACCTGCTGGAGCCCATTATTTGGCAAAGAGGTGACTATAAACCGCCTTCAATAATCATTAAGACGTCCACATCCCGTCCAAGAGGTTGAGAACGGACTTCGAAAATGGCGACTCGGCCGAGACGCATGAGATGGGCTTCGAGATTGGCTGGAGCTCAAATATGCACAGCGCAGGCAGTGAAGAGTGTCGATTTATGATCATCCTGATTGGCACTTCAAGGTGGGCTTGATCAGGATTCCCCAACATTACTTACTCATGATACATTGATGACCGTGAGTCGTGACGTACTGCGTTGCCAATGAAATAGAGACACAGACACGATACGATGAATCTAAGTGTACGTGTACAATTTGCAAGTGCAAGGGAAGTACAGTATGCTGCTATCAATTGACGCACTCTCAAACTCAACCTCGATATCCTCTTGCGATGAAGTCGGCTATGGAGTCCTTGACAGTGTCCCGTAGATGGGTGTACTTGAAGTCAAGGATACGAGTCGACTTCTCAGTGATGAAGATGAGTTCATGCATGACGCCAGCAGTGGCGCTTGGATCGCCTTTGGGCAGGTTGGGGAGAGGTGGCGGGGAGATGGCATTGGCAGCGTCGACTGTAGGCAGGTAGGCCGTAAGTCTCCACTCTTATTGAGGTGAATTTAGGTACTCACGCAAGTCCTGCCAGTAGAAGTTACCTGATGTGACGGACGGCAATATATGAGTTGGTGCTGCTGGAGAGACAGACAAGGACTCGCCTTCGTTCAGGATAAGCCGCTCTCCGCCAGCTTCGGGCTTCTGCGCGGCCAGTACGTGCGCTGTCGCAACGTCACGCACGTCAATCCAATTCGAGCTGACCACAAGCTCTTCGGGACTCTTGCCGCCCGCGATCGTCCTCAACACTTCTGCTTGGGACGAGTTCAAATCATCCAAGTTTTTCAGTTCATGGATGGGAGGCTGAATTTCACATTAGCACCAAGTTCTAATATTAATCCTTATGTGGGGCTTACACCAAATATCTGCAGGCAGATGTGGTCAGCAAAGTCCACCGAGCGTAAAGGGGCCAACTTACCCAAGGAGGGTTCAGGACGACTAGATCCCAGGAGAGAGCACCTTTGTTCTTTTCAATGAACTCCCATGCGGCTGTGGGAAGCTCCATCAGGCTGGGACGTTGATCTATGACAGTGTGTTCTCACCCTTCTCGGCCAGAGTCTTCGATGCCTGGTACATGGGATAAGATCCAGCGCCATCGCCTTTGGTCTTGACTTCGTTGACGGACCACTCGTTCCAATCTGCTTCGGTGAAAACAGTGGGTTTGTCCACCGCGCGGAGCACCGACACCGACGACCCTGTGAGAACCACACGCTTTACCGAGGAGCTTTCGGGCAATGCAAATGATATCAGAAGAATAAAAGATGGCTACGACTCAGAGAGACGTACCCGTGATTTTTGACGGACTCGAGCAATGACAGCGTGCCTTTGACGGCCGGGACGATCAGTTCTGGACACAACAGGATGAGCTAGCACCGCCGTTGATGCTGCATGAGTACGGACCGTCAGGAGTCTGGGCAGTAAAATGAAATGGCGATGCGGTGTGTTCCACGAGGTCAACGCCTTTGACTGCTTCGTCGAAGGCATCCGTCTGTATTGCAAATAATGTCATTAGAAGTCTTGGTGAGAAGTGGACTGGCAGACCTTCGTGATGTCTTCCACGACAAGTATTTCCAGCTTGTCACCATACTCGGCGAACATTTTCTTGAGGTGGGCACCTTTGTTGGCTGCGCGAACTGTGCCACGAACAGAATAACCGGCTTCAAGGAGCTTCCGGACAACCCACACAGCAACAAAGCCGTTGGCACCAGTGACTAGGACTTTGCTAGGAGTGGGAACGGCAACCATTGAGATGAGGATGTGTAGATGGTGTCGATGGAAAGAGAATATGGGATATCGCAGTCGGGTGAGTATCATTGCCTTTATACGCAGAGAGTTTGGCGTGTAAGCACACATCTTTCGTCATCATAGTCGTTTGAAGCCGCTAGCCAGAGCGATTGTCAGATCCTCGAGCATGCGGACGCTTGTCTCACTGGGCAGCAGGCTTTGTCACAAGCTGCCATAGACATGGGCGTTGCAACGGAATAACGCACGGACGGATCCGGAGCCTTGTCTTCGATTGCATACGGGCGCTCCTGGGTTTGTCACTGGTTTGTCATCTTCGGTCCACTGTCTTCAGTACTTCAACACAAAGTAGTTGCGATTTGATGACGCTGAGCGCTCAGCGGCTATATCTGAAGTACTCAGCCTGCTCGCCACTGCGATATACTACTCAGCGCCCGTGAAGAAGCAACTGGCCGTATGAGTCAGCCACTGCCGGCGAGCTAATTACAAGGTCGGCGTACGATGACTTGGACGGAGCATGTATTGTCGGACATCGTACATGGAAAAGAGTAAGTAGTACTGCATGGTGCCTTTCCGATTGACGTATATGTGAGTAATGATTCAATGTACAACACGATGAAGATCATAGTGTAAACATCCTATCCTAGGCCGCCGCCGCATTGGGCTCTTCCGAAAAGCCAACGCCGAGTACCTGCTGGAGCAAAAGTTGGACCTTCTCCCTGTCCGAGTTCACACGACGCATCTCCTCCTGCCAGCGCGTTTCCCTCTGCGTATATATGTTGCCGAGCGCAGACAAGCTTCCTATCGCTGTTTCCAACGCGCGCCGTAGATCCTCTTTCGACTCGCCTGCGCTGGATGGCGAGCCATCGCGCGAAGACGCGGACGCCATCGATAGCCGCTCAATGAGAGAAGACACTTGGGAGCGCGCAGCGCGCCGCTTGGCCGCAAGCCGGCCGAACGATGACCGCATGTTGACCATCTCGTGCGACTCGAACAGCGCAGAGTCACGCCGCAAGGACCTGGAAGCGACGGAGTGAAGCTTGCTTGAATGGGCAGGTGCGGCGAGAAGGACTAGCGTCGTGTCCGTCTCCCTATCAATGGCATGGAACTAGATATACCGGCCAGTGGGGTCAGAGTTGCCTAATCGCGGACATAAAGGGGCGGGGTACTCACAGCATGAAGCAATGCCTCCCACCGAGTATTCCACCGACGCCGTCGCTTCTCAGGGTTGCTAATGAAGTCGGTATGGTATTCAAGTTGTAAGAGATCGTCTTCATCCCCTTCAATGCCGTCCTCGTCGACCCACTCGCCTTCGTCCTCGCCATCGACTGCACGCCAAGGTGTCTCAGAAGGATAGTGCTCCTCCACCTTCGACTCTCCGGCAGTTTCCTCACCGGAAGACATCTCAGGGCTCGTCTCGCGAGGCTGCGTGCTCTCAACACGGGGCGGCGGCTTGATATTCTGTCTGCTCGGACCAGGTCCTCCGAGGTTCATTGAGCGCTCGCGCCGGCGCAGCCCGCGGCGAATGCTGGGGATCGGCAAATGCACAGGTTCATGGCTAGGGCTCGACCGCATACTCATAGTAGCGTCCTCCCGGCTGTGCCCCCCGCCGAAAACGCCGCCGGCTTGCAAGAATGTCCAGGGGTTGTAATTGGGCCCTGGGAAGGGCGTCGATGACGGAGATAGCGTCGAGTCGGAAACCATGCCACCATTATTCATGGCATATATTTGCATCTGCAGTGCCAACTGCTCTCGCACAACGTTGGGGTCGAACTGCGAATAATTCGTCCCATTTTGCGACCCAGCGTATGTTTGGCCGCGACGGATGTGCCCATACGGGTACGGGTAAGGCGACCCAACCGGAGGGGCGGGGCTGTACGGGGGAAGGACAGGTTTGTTGCCGTTGATTCGGTGCATGCCAGAGATCAGCGGGGAAGGAGATGGTGCGGCCGTCTGACTATGGGGAGTAGGAGGCACGGGCGCTCCCGGTCTGGTGTGGGAGTGCGTTGACTGCGGAGAGGGGAGATAATTCTGGTAGTAAGAGCCCGCAGGATCGTCTAGGAAGTGTTCAGCGTCGTCATATTGCCCGACTGATTGGCTGCGCCCAATCGAATGACTCGCTTGGGAGGCATGCCCGTATTGATGATGCTGATTCGTGTCTTGGCTCTGCGAGTTTGGAAGTTTCAGCTTCTCCACGGCGTCCTCGAAGACGGCTGGGTCAAAAGTGCGCAGGCCGAGCTGATCGGTAGACCCGTTCCGATTCTTGACACGAGGCGGTTGTGGCTGCTGCTGACGGATGGGCGAGCCCCGAGAGCCGGCATAACTTCTTTCAGGAGGCAGGTTCGCGACGGGCGATCGCGGGGTGTAGCTCTCCTCGTCCTGGGAGCGGGACGCTTCACCCTGCCTATCATCCGCGGACCCGTCGTTCGAGAGATCTACTTCTTGCCCAGCGGACTGGTTGTCCCGGCGCTCATGGCGGTGGTCGTACCGTGACGAGTTGCCTTCTGGGTGAAGGTCAGATGATGGAGTTGGAGAAGCCACACGGTGCTGGCGGTCTATTTCCCGGATGTCATGGTCGTGATGGGAATACTCACCACTTGCAGATACCCAGCGATCAGTATCGCGATGAGACTGCTCATCATCGTCGATGCCAATGTCCTCCTCTGGCTCTTCCTGCACGGGAAGAGATCTGTCCGGGGTACGCGCCTTGGCTGATAAATTTGGCGGCGTATGGCCGGACGTCTTTCCTGGCTGTCCTCGGGAAGCGGGCTCGGTGTACGATGGATTTGACGTCTTGCGTATTTCAGCTGGGCTGGCCGACCTAGCAGGGAGCTGGACAGGGTATGGTTCCCGTTCGTATTGCGTGTAAGCGGCGCTATTTTCTCCAGGAGTGCCAAGCGGGGTGTGGTATGTCGGCGACTCGTTTCGAGGCGGCGGTGGAGTTGTCGAAGGGCCGATAGAGAGCTGAGCGGCGTGCTCGCGTTTGATACTGCCCCGACGCCCCAGGTCCCGTTCGCCGTCCCACGGGCGGTCTTTGTCTCGAGTCATTGTGTCTCGACGCTGTAGAACCGGGACGACGCGATTACCATCGGAGTCCCTCGGACTGACCCGCTCCCCGCCACGCATCCTGTCTATGACAGACTCCTTCGGGGGCGATGCTGATTCGAAATGACTCTTGGAAATCGCGCCGGACGACGCACCCCCAGCGTACGCCACTCCGGCAGTCCCGGAGACAGCGCCTCCGGCGTACGCAAGGCCAGCACTGCCGGACGCACCGAGGCGATGAGCTTGATCGATCTCCTCGATGAGCTCAGGTGTCATTTGAAAGGATTCCATTGACAGGAACTGGGGCGCCGCCGCCCTAGGGACTGGACGAGGATAACCCAACATGGGCGTAAGCTGGGGATTCATGTACGGATGGACGGTGCCCTGGCTGAGCGAGTGCTGAGGCGGAGGAGGCATAAGAGGGTGTTGGTGGACGCTGGGCTGACTCATGGAGTGCACCGGCGGGGGAGGTGGAGTGAGGTGGACCGGACTGCCGACTCGAGGGCTTGATGGATATGTTGGTGACAATGGCCTGCGGGTCGCAGCAACGGGCGCCTGAGGAGGAGGGGAGCGTTTCGTGTGGAAGGAAGAGATGGACCCAGTGGGGCTTGTCTGTCCGCCAAGGGGGCTCTGGTACGACACAGAGTGCCCGCGGGATTGTCTTTGTCGCTCGCGGAAGGACGGAGAGGGCGAGTCCTGGCGCGGCGACCCACTTGGTCCTGAAAAACGCATCGTGTGAGCCCCGGTGCAAGGATACGCATCGTAAATGAAAGACACGCGCGAAAGGGGTCTTTGTTAAGCCGGCAAGGCCCCCACGACCTGTCCAGTGGACTCGATAGCTGACTTTCACGGCGATACGAGTTTGGTCTATAACTGTGTACGCTCCATCACAAGCCCTCTCAGCCTGTGACGGGCCCCGATTTTCACAGAAGACAGATGGGAGGGGTGCGACTTGCCTTGTGGTGCATTGTTGGAGTTTGCCTTCCAGATCGAGGGAGGCGATTGGGTCGACATGGGCAGTGCTGCTGCGCGATTGCAGGAAACTGTGCGGGAGGGGGAGGAAAGGGGAAGCAAAAGATGAGATCAGCCGGGGTGCGGATTCAAGTACGCGCAGAAAACAAAACGCGCGTTTCCAACGTGGCGAGGACAGAGATGAGATGGGCGTCGACAACGAGGTGCAGAAGCCCTTGTATGGCAATTTGCCTCGAGGCTGGTGGCATATCACCGCATACCGCGTTGACGCCGTGGGCCGGCTGCAACGACGAGCGCACGTCTAGCCGGGATTGTCATTGCTTTTGTCAAGACGAAGAACAAAGGCGAGTTGTATGAGCGCAGGAAACTGGAGACCGTTGTCGTTGTCGTTGTTGTTCTGGATGTAATTTCGGAAGCAAATAACGTGACGCGTGCCTGCTCATCATGTGGCCGCGAAACCCGACGCGCCGCCGCCGCGCGTCACACAGCCAGCTTCGCCACCAACAGATTCTCCCCCACAATCCTCTCCTTCAGCTGCTCGACCTCCCCCAGGTCCCAGTTGCACGAGAAGTATCTGGACGACGTTCAGCCCACCCGTCGGCCCAGCGCCCGAACAACGTACCTGCCGCTCAGATAGTCTGCACGCCCCGATGTCAGATACAAGAACGTGGCCGCCGACAGCGCCAGGGTGTCCAGTGCAGGAAATGGGCTTTTCGACAGCTTGTTCAGTTCGGTGTCGATGACGCCAGGGTGCAGAGAGAAGACTTTGATCTCGGGGTATTCTACGCACACCATTGCATCATCTGCCAGCTTTCCGTGCACAGTGCTGGGACACGTACCGAGGGCGACAAATTCTGCAAATCGATTGATGGCATGTTTGGATGTTCCATACTCGCTTGTGCTGTGTGCTCGCAACTGCGCGGCACCGGACGTCACGATGATGATTTTGCCCTTGGATTTCGAGAGCTCAGGTACAGAGAAGCTGAGTCGATGAGTGGTCGGATCATCACATAAAAAACATGACTCACTGCACATAGTTGTACACACCGCGGACATTTACGTCGAAGACGTCCCACCAGCCCGACGGATCCTTGGATGCAAAAGCTACACGAACACGATACATCAGCCTCATGCGTCACGGCACCTCTTAGTAACTGACGTTGGTCCACTGTGCGGACAATGCCGGCGTTGGCTATCAGAATATCCAGCTGTCCGAAATGCTTGATGGCAGTCGCGACCGCCTCTTCGGCGTTGCTCACATTCCTGACATCAGCGGGAAATGTCACGATCGTCGCGCTCGGAGTTTGCTCGAGAATAGTACATTTGCTCTCGTCGAGTGTACTCTGCTGGCGCGCAACCAGCAGAAGGGATGCACCGGCGCGGGCATAGTGGAGAGCTGCCTCAAGGCCAACGCCACGAGAGGCGCCCGTCACCAGGACAACCTTTCCCTTATATGTCTGGGCATCGTAGTGGACTTGTGGGTCAATCGTGGGATAGACACTGCCATGATATCGTCAGTACTACGTTGCCAAGACCTGCGCATACCACTTACTCGTGGTGACGGGTGACAGACAGACGCTCACTGAGACCACCGATCGACAAAACTTCGCCGCTGAGACGAAGGGAGGGTGAAATAGACATCCTGGATGGTTGGGCGCTGTATGAAGACCTGCCGTTATGTAGATTCGTTGCTGCGACATGTGAATAAATTGATTCGATCACGATCAAAAAGAACCCTACGCTAAGAGGATATGGTCCTTCGTACTTATGGCCAGGAGCGCCAGTCACGGCCAGCGTCATTAGTCTGTAACTGATGCATACGGGTGCTCGCAATTGGGTTACTGTTTACAGATCTAATAGACATCCGCTTCAGGTAGGTGTACAACTTCGACACGACACCGGTCTGTCTTTTTTTGGAGGGACTGGGATCGAGCGAGTGGCCCGTTGTAGCGAACTCAGGGCGTAAGCGCCCAATCACCTATAGCTGTATGTCTGAGATTCCGGGAATCATAGCCAAGACCACCTCTTGCATCAATCTGCTGTTGACGTTGTGACATGGAATTACATACAATAGAGTCACAATACCCTGTACAAGATAGGCACAAATTTGAAAGACCTCGAAGACCCAAAACCTCCTGCACTGGTTCCTTCACTGATAGACCTTCACCCAGATAAAATCAAAGTAGGCATTGCTGAAGGAGCTGGGGTAGTTGTTGACCCAAGCTGTAAGGATCTCAGGATCAATTCAGCACAACTATCGAGGAACATACTAATGCAATCGTTGGGGCAACCAGAGGAGGGGTAGACGCTGCCCGCCCAGTCCCCGCCTGTGCAGGACAATTAGTGACCTTTGCAGAGTCAACACAGAAAACCTACAGAAGGTGAGATTGATGATGATGTTAGACGGTTGGAAATGGGAAGCAATGTCGCAGCTCGTATTGGGGAAGTACGCATCGGGTGTGCCCTTCCTCAGACGTCAGCAGCCTTCAATACAGCCATGAACTGTGCGTCTCACCCAATTGTCAGTGTTGACAGAGCCGGCGCCGTTCATCACATCACTGGGTACGCTCCCGTCGTTGCGCGCCCAGAACCAAACCTTGACGAAGCTGCTCGTGCGCTCCATCGCATACCTATCTCGCAGCGCCCATAATCAGCGCCACGCGCTCATGTCGGACAGCAAAACCTACCAGCCACCGCCATTGTTGTTGAAATCAGGCCCGTAGTTATTTGCGTCGTTGATATGCACACCGCACCCGGCGTTGCTGTTGACCAGTGCATTGCAGTCCAGCTGCAATGGCGTCCTGCGGAGGTTTGAGTTTTGCCGCCGGTACGTGAGCAAATGAGAAGAACATACCCCGTCTCGGAGCGAGAAGCTGGCATCGTGCAACCTTGTGGTAACAACGGCGTGTCATACACTAAGATTCACAATTCGCAGGAGGGAAGCATGGCTTTACCTGAACTGGTGTGCAGGGTCGACTGATTCGGGGATTGGTCATTAACGCCCTCGAGAATGTCGACTTCGCCCTGTAGAGTTGCTAGTCGGTAACCATGCGACTCCGAGGAAAGACGAACCCCGTTGGGCCAATTCGGTGCGACTTCCCAAATTGCAGGCCACGTCCTGCGATAGCCGGTCAGATAATGATAATGTATATGACATGAAGTGGAAACACTGACGCGCAACCTTGTGGCATGTGCTGCACGTTAAATCTGATGGATAAAAATTAGCACAATAAGGTGTGATCATTAATGCCCCAAAATATTCAGCTTACACGGATACATGCGTGCCGTATGCATTGTTAGACTGGATGCGGAAGGAATCGCGACCGGGGCCACTAGCACTCAGAGTTTTTGAGGAGTCTGCGCGTAAGATAAAATGTGACCCCGAAACGGTTGCGAGGCCTTCGCTTTGCGCTGTCGCCTGAGATACGTAGTTGCTGGACAGTGGCGCAGTGTAAGATCAAGGACGCGAGAATAAAGCGGAAGACATACACTCGGCCATTGGTAGGGTCAGCGATAGTCTGGAAAGAGAACCCGCTGAAGAAAGAGCTGCCTTGGAATGTGTCGTGTACACCATAGGTAGCGCAGAGCCCGCGGCGGACCAGAAGGGACAAGGCGAAAAGGATAGTGCCCGGCAGCATAATGGTCGGCTAGGAAGCGGAAGACAAGGGGCACTTGTGTGAGTCTGAGAGGCGCATCCACGACTTGCACCATTTATTGCAAAGGCGTGCGGTGCGGAGGCCGCGCCGCGGCACGGCTCACTTGACAATTCTAAGGCGTTGCCCACCAAAGACGTCGGCATGTACGTCCATCGGAAGCACCTGGCCTGCAGATACAGAAGCTCATAGTCACGATGTAGCAACTGCCAGCGCAGCAGAGCAACCGGAGAGACAAAACGATATCGGAAGTCCATCACTCCTCTCATGGGCGAAGCTAATCTGTGCTCGAAAGAAGCAAAGAAAGGCCCCGTTCAGGCGCTTCGGGTGGGTTTTCGGTGCACTGGTGCAAAAATTGGCTCCGTCGACGCGCGACAGCAGACCAGTGATCAGAAAATCAAGCTTCAGCAGCACATGAGCCAAGAACAGAGCACAAGGTCAGGCTCATCAAAGAAAGCGGGCTGAGTCCGAGCACCGGTAGCCGACCGGGGTTCTAGCAATTTGCTGCGGCGAAATGATAAGTGCGTTTCATCGTGGAACGCCAAGGAGCCACTCCGTGTGAGTCCACGGAGTAGAACATTTCCATCTTGCAGAGTGAGCGAATGCCTTGGGCGTGATGTCGAGGTTGCTGCGCGCCGCCGCCTAGCCCCGCCATTGCGAAATGCTGGCACGTAAAAGCCGGAGACAAAACGGAGCTCGCCGAGATAAGCCTCACATCGGCCAAATGAGACGATGCAACGGAAGTCCAGGCAGGGGGCCTGGAATAGAAAGCATCAGAGGTACCGGCATGCCTTCCCTCCGCCGTGCCACGAAAAGCTTCCGATGTCCGCCCTCCGGTCAGCTGGAGCGAGCGAAGAATCGCAGCATGCGTATTTCTCCGGAGACACGTCCCAAAATGCAAGGCACTGTGACACCCCGTGGGCGACTGGTCAGTGCACCTGGCGGCGGCATGTCGAGAAGACGGGGTGGGGCTGACGGTCCACGTGAATCATGCGGCGTCCGCAATTCTCTGCAACGTTGACGATAAACTGGGACGAGTCGGCTGAGCATAGTCGTGAGGGCGATGCGGGCTGGCGAGGACCACGAGGACATCGGCCTGGAAAAAATGACTGCTTCCATTTGCTAGAAGGAAAAATGGTTCAAGGGCGACACACCTGCAACCATCGGCCCATACACCTCTAGTGAGCCTCCATCTGCCCATACCACCCTATACCACTCAGCACAAGCACTAAACTGACCACATGGCAAGACGTCGAGGTCCATCGAAATCAGCCGGCGGGAGTATGCAACTGATGATCCCCTTGCGCATCCATGGCCTCATAAAAAGACCCAGGAAGGCCCCCTACCGCGCGAGCTCTTGGTACTGTAGAGCTCACGAGGGGATGCACACGAGTGGCGTCAGCCGCTTGATGCGAGACGTGGCGAGATACTGGCGAGATCGAGTGATGCAGGGTGGTGAGGGTCAACGAATATACGCGTGTCCCTGGACCGTCCCGACCGGAATATCGGTTCCGCCGCCTAATTTCGTCACTCGCTCGTTTGCAGTATACAGAGAACTGCGATGAATGTACTCGCATGCTCACATACTTAGGCGATCATAATAAACATCAATACAAAAGTGTTGTGGGTACTGTACAGTATGTCATTGTCGGGAGAGCGCGCTCGATGCTTCCGGGGTATAAGTATCATCAATTTATGCTGGCTGGAAAACATTGGCCAACTTAGCGCTGTCAACGCGGCGAGGCAATCCAATACTGACCGTGACGAGCCGTGACGTCTCATCTCACTCCCTTCACATGCCCAGGGACGACATAGACGAGCTCGGTGCCTTCTCCTCCACGACGACCGACTTGCCCGTGCCGCTCCCCTCCGCCTTTTCGTCCATCCCAGTCAACCCCAAACCTGTCATTATTTCTGTCCTCTTCACAGTACCACCGCGCTCCTTCACCCTCCCACGATCACCTTCGTCTTCGCTGTCGACACCCCTTGCTTCGGCGTCCGCGTCCGCGCCTTCGTCGCGTCGGCGCTCTGACCTGCGCATCCCTCCCAGCAGCCTGGGCCCACTGTCGCCGTAGCTCTTGAACGTCTGGATGACCATTGCGAAGTAGAAGAGCCCCAAGGCGAGTGTGAGGGTGATGGCGAGGCGAGGGCCGAGGGCTTGCCGTGGTGACAACGCGCGGGGGTTAGGGCCATCGGCAGACGGGTCGTCTGTGGAGCCGGTACGCCAGACAAATGACAGGATGGACACGATGAAGGCGAGCATGGACCAGGCGAGCCATATACTGGGAAGCGCCAGCAAAACCCACACATTCCACAGCATGGAGGTCTTTGTCTTTTGTGCTTCCTGGTCATCAGCATCGGACAATGTCAGAACATAAATGGATGCCAGTCGAGAGCGAGACGCTTGCTCACGTCAGCGAAGCGCGACGCCCTGTACATGCTCCTCATGGTGCCGAACCGGATGATATAGACGATGCCGTAGCACAAGCTCATCAAAGCGCAGACGAGCGACAAGAGGGCGGCAGTCCTCGTGAGAGGGTCATTAGCCGCATCAGGGATCTGGAAGATCGTCAAGATCGCTCTGTCGATGTGTATCAGCAGTCGGGACTACGAAGTCCGGACTCTGCGCGATGCACTCACGAGAGTAGCAGGGCTGATACAACGTTCATCGTCTTCCACTCTCGCACGAGGGTGTCGACGAAGGCCTCCCATGAGTGCTTGAAGCGCGCGAGCGCTGGCGAAACGACTGGAGGAGCCCACTCCTCTGGGAATGGGAGTCGGAAAGGATGGCGCCCGCCCTCGATCTGGGGAGACGCGCATACATCGATGATGCGCTGAATGTCGGGCTTGCTGACCTCGGCGTCCTCGAAGATACGCGCGACGCGAGAAAAATAAAGAGAAGGCAGCCGTGCAAGCGCGTGCAGATAGATTTGCCGCGGGAATGTGTCAAGGACGAATATATGCGTCGAGTGGAACCACCTCGAGTTGAGGAGCGGGATGCACGAGCACTGCGGGGTCTGTATCTCTACGTCGAGTGCCTCAATGTCTCCCACCTCCCGCCCACCGCAATCGAAGAAGGCGCTGAAGGGGTTTTGGCGGAAGCGGAAAGGGTTTACCGCAACGAATAGTTCTTCACGGGAGTGCACACGGTGCAGGGGCCACCGATCCAGGATGGCACGCAAGGGAGAGGCTGCGCGCGAGTGCGACCGAGACCGGGACCGGGAGTCGGCGCTGTCTTTGCGTGCACGAACACGTGGATGGGTACGCTCATGCTGCTTGCGGATGAGGATAGAGGAGAAAGTGCCATGCGTGTTGGGCAGAACCGCTTCACTGGCAGGTGTCTGTCGCGTGGCTGGGTAACTAGTATTTAGTATTGCGATGCTCATTCAGGGAGGGAGAAGACGAGAAATTAATGCGCGCATGTCATTGAGGTGACGCGAGTAACGCGTCGCAGATACAACGTTGCTGATATAATATGCAATCAGAAAGTGACACTCACTCTGACGGGGACTGGGCTGTGAAACGCGGTCACTGTCGAAAGAAACGCGCTGCTTCGGTGGTGTTTCTCGACCAAAACTGCCATCCGAGAGTGAAATGGGGAGCATAGCAGGACTCGAAAGTGGTCTGATGTCCAGCGCCGAGACAGTTCCCGCGTTGTCGAGGCTCCTGTGGAAGCCACGTCCGGGCGTACCGCGGATGGCTCGCATAGACGGGGACGCGGTGACCGGGAGTTCAGAGAGTTTGTCGGAGTCCGTCAACTTGGACCCCGACGAGCCAGACTGCGTCACTGAAGGAGTTCAATGCAGTGTTTACAGCTGTATGAGTGCGCTCGTACCGGGAGGAGTCTCGGCCGATGGGAAAGGAATCTGGACATCCGAGGCGTCGCGCTCTGGCTCGTCCGAGAGCTGCCGCAGATATGAAGCAGTGGCCGCCAGCGTGTCCGCGTTGAAATTGTCGCTCATGTGAGTGCGAGGGCTTGACATGGTAGTGGTGGAGAGGAGAGGAAGCGAAGAGCTAGTTGGTTTGAACCAACTTGGACAAGAGGCTCTACCAGCAGTGCTTACCATATTTATCCGGGCGACGTCCCAAGCCATTTGTATGTCCTTGATGCTTCCCACCCTGCATGAGCTGCATACTTACATCAACAAAGATCGCAAATACTTGACAGATCGCATGTGCATACTGTAAGATGGCTGTGCGGCAATATTGGCAGTAAGCAGTACCTGAGGCTGCGATCGCCGAGCGGCGAGCGCGCCCACACGCTAGGGTTAGGTCACGTGCGTCAGAAGAGTCTAACCGGATGGGGAGTCGTCGTGGGCTGCACGACGGCTCGCTCTCTACACCTCCCTTCCCGCCAGCGTGCAAGCCTCGCCATCGCCTCCAGCACCGACCGGGAGCTGCTCTTTTGCTGCGACAGACCACATCTTCGCCACAGATATCTCACCGTCTGGAACTCGTCGCAAGGTGAGCCTGCCTCCCTCCACGCGTGTCCGACAGCTCGTCTGAAAATTACCCACCGTCCACGATTGTTAACCTTCATGCTCATACCACCTTCTTGCAGAGCCCACATAGCGCTGCAAAACTATCCCGCTGCAGACCACAGCTGCGATAGCCAACACGCGTCGCCGCCTCCGAGGAGAGGAGTCGCGCCTTCTTCATCCGAATGCACAGCGGGTTTCAGCATCCTATGGATCCACAGAATCCCATGAACCACCCCTCTACTTCGTATCTCCCTCCATCTCAAAACGGCTACGCTCGCCAACCAGGGCCTGCCGACATGGCTGCTGGTATGGCCGCCCCCGCGAACAACCGCTCAGGCCCCATCCCTACGCCGCCGCCTTCCGCACACGGGTCCATCTCCCCTGTGAATCACGTCCAGTATGCGAATGCGCCGGGTCAGGACATGTCGGGCCGCCGTCATTCCGCCCAGATGCAGATGCAGCGGATCTTCATGCCTAATATTTCTGACCAGGCACGAATCGCCCAGTCGACCGCACCTTATGGGCAGCCGTCGCAGCCGCGATCACTGCCACAAGCAAATGCCCATGCACACCCGCCTACCCAAGTCCACCCCCATCAGCAGCAGCAGCAGCAACAGCAGCAGCGGGCGCCCCCTCAATATTACGTAAAACAACACCGATCAACCCAGCCTGCACCGCAAGTCGTCGACGTTCCTCAGCGACTCGGTGCCAGATTTGATACCGCTGCGATGGTCCAGCACCTTCATGCACTGCAGCAGGCGCAACCTCAAAATATGCGCAATGTAGTAGCGACGGACCCGTCTGCGCAAGGTCATCCGCAGAATATGGTCCCCCAGCCCGTGGCACCTCATACGCCGCAACAACCCACGACGTTATCCGATCCCGCCCTCTCCACCTTCAATCTGTTACAGCCTGCGAAAAGTCTCTTGGAAAAGACATGGGCCACAACGGTTGCTGTCGTGCAGCACGAGCTCGCCGCCGTCGCCGGCGCACACGCGCAAGTCCTCGCAGAGAACACGCGATTTGATCAGCTGTACCGCAAGCTCTACTCAGACTTGCAGCGCAGTGAAAATACAAGGGTCCAGCTGGTCGGCGAGTTGGAAGCTTTGCGGATGGCCAAAGGTGAGGGCGACGCATCGTCGCGCGAGATGCAGGCGCGGCTAGGAGAATGTGGGTCTTCCATTATCTGTAGGGTGAAATCGCATTAACAATCTGTCCTCAGCTCGGGCGGAAGCTCACAGGGAAAAGCAGGCTCGCCTGCAGTTGGAGCATCAATTGGGCGCGGCGACTGCGAAGTTCAAACAGGTATGTCCCCACTGTTTACGGTGCCTACTGCTGAGCTGACGTGAGCTGCAGTTCAAGCATACGTGCCAATGCGGCGCAGCTCCCGCTGCATTGACTCCTCCCCTTCCTATTCCTGCAGCACTACTCGAGTCGAAAGAAATCGACGTGATTGACTTGACACGTTTGGACGAAGCGCCCGCACATTCATCCCCCATGTTCTACCAGCCTCAGACGCCGGCCGCCGACGAGTCGCCTCGGGGAGAGCCTAGACGAGAGCGAACCGATGAGGACGATAGTGGAGATGGTCAGAGGAAGCGCCGCCGTCTTTCTGACCAGCAAGGTGAACAGCACCCTCCTACGGAGCAACAGGATGAACAGAGCATGGACTTGTCCACAATCATATCGGAACCATCGCTGCCTCTGGATGGGCCTAGTCAAGAATTGTCCTCCTCGTCAAATATCAAAGAGGAAGTCAGGTTTGCCAGTCCATCGGTCAAGGCTGAAGGACAGGGTGTCCAGGATCCGAGCGCGCCGCAGGAGGATCTATCAGCGCAGTCTCCGGGCTCTAACCGCAGCAAGATTGGAGCCAACCATGTCGAACTCATGTACGAGACACAAGAGTCGGTGTATATGTGCAGAATGTGCCAGTACGTGTCCACTCTGTCCTCCTCATTGTATGCGGCTGTAATTCCTTGCAGGCAGCGAAAGCGCGACGCGGCCGCTCCGGACGACGTGGCGTGCTATCCCCTCAGCGCGGGCTGGGATGAGTTGGTCGGACACTGTGAAGAGAAGCATCCCGCTGCGTTTGACATGCTTGCACATATGAGCCCTTCCGATATCTCTGAGATGCGTCAGCGTATCAACAGCAAGCGGTGATACATTTATATTGCGCGCAGTCCTCGCTCGCGTTCTATGATCACTGTCTGCATGTATGTCGCCGGTTGTCGTTCAAGGCCGCTATGTACATACATGTTTGTATGACCCTCAGTTTCGGCATTTGGCACCCTCCGCTCCTCTGACATCCTGTTTACTCTGCGTCTACTATACGGTGTTATGTATTTAATTTGTTGGGTTTTGCGAGGCCATCGTCGAGTCGGTACCTCGCGTTACATAAGGCCGGGGCCACCCCGATTCCCGAGTTGGACCTTTGCCTCGTTGTCCTTTGCCTCGTTGTCCTTTGCCTCGTTGTCCCTCGTTTCCACCTCGCCTACCCCGCCGCCTCGCCCCCGCCGAGGATGAACACCATAAATCCATCGTCAAAACCGCCAATGCCATGTTTTGCATTCCCTAACCCCACATCGTCCTCGCCTATACCGTTTACCTTTGAGCGCCGCCATTTCACCGTAAAAACGCTCCCCGACAACTTTCCCTACGAGGTCATACGAGACAACGGTCTCCAAATCCACTATTTCGAGTTTCGCGGTGACGGCCTGCCACCGCCCGACCTCGGCAGCCCGGGCGATGTGTGGATGAACACGAAGCAGGGCGAGCTGTCGCTCTACGCCCGACTGCACGCCGAGTGGGTCATCTGGCCGGGCCCGCGCAAGGCGAAGAAGCAGATGTTCGAACACCCGCTCGTGCCAGGGCGCTACCTGTGGTGCACGCGCAAGCACATCCTGTGGTACACGTGCGATGGCATCCGCAAGAGTGCGTCGCTGCAGACCCGCGGCGAGGAGGAGGACTTCGGGCGGCAGCGCTACCGCACGGTGGGCCCCATGGAGCGTGGCGGCGCCCGCAACGTGAATGACGGCACGCCGCGCATGCCGCTGCGCTCTGCGGCGGAGGCGATCGCGAAAATCCTGGAGCTGGAGGACGACGACCACAGGCAGGGGCGGGACGCGCCCGAGGTGAAGCGCCGGCGCGTACGCGAGAGCGAGGCGGCGAGCGAGGCGGGCGGAGCGTCGAGCTCGATGAGTCCGGGCGGGGCACCTTCGGAAGGCCGCTCCTCGTCGTTCACAGCGCCGAAGTTCCCCGCGAGCGCAAGCCGATTTCCCTCGGGCTTCTACGTACCACCGCACGAGTCGCCATCCAGTCTCAGCCAGGCCCTCGTCGCGCACGCGGATACGCAGGCACAGGCGCAGGCACTGGCGTCCCCGTCCATGTCCGCCCCCGTCCAAAGCATGCCCCTCCCGCCCCAGCCCCCACCGCCAAATCCCAACGAGGTCGCCGGCCCGTCGTCTGTGCCCCCGCAGCCCGTTCGCCCCCCTCCAATTCCGACTGCACCAAACTCTTACGCATCACTTCCGCCTAACACCCCGCCCGCACCCCTGCCACATCCCACAGAGTCAGATTCTGCCCGCATGCGCGAGGAGAACTGGCGCCTTGGGCAGGAAAACCGACGGCTTGGCGAGGAGAACACACGCCTCGCTCAGGAGAATGAGCGTTTGAAGACGCAGCAGAACTCGTCAACGCTCATCCCGCCGGAACTGACGAATGCCGTGCGAGACGCGATGACCACGGCGTTGGGCACGCGTGTGCAACATTGTGAGTGCTACGCTGCCTTCACACTAACTCTATAGCTGAGGCAATCTATGTGAACAGTGTTGGCGGTTGCGGAAGAGCAGCGTGTGGCGAGGGGTGAAGCAGAGCGCAAGCTCGCTGAATTCCAAGAGCAATTGAAAAAGGCTAGTCATCTCCCGATCGCGGCTGACTTGTCTGACGCCACGCCAAATGTGCAGATGACACAAGCGTTCCAGCTACCTGGCATCGTCTCTCGTGCCGACAACTCACTCAATACGCCGGGGCCTAGTCCACGGATGGCAACGACAGATTCGTAAATACACCTGTGCGTCTACCGTGCGCGGCCGATTGTGTTCTGTCGCCTTCCTCACCCTTCTATGGGTATTGATGACGCCTCTGTCAGTTACTCACCATATTGTACTTTGTATCGGTTTGGTGCTTATTGGGCTCTAGCTGGTTCAGACATCCTATGTGTATTTTAGCCCGCCATTTCATGAATTCGTGAAGCAGGATTCCTCGTTTATAATGAAATAATACTTAAAATAAGTCAATTTGATCGGTACCTATGAAAGCGAAGCTCGCGAGGAGAGATGTATCGTCGGCGACAGAGGCAAGGCACATCTGTCCAGGTCTATTACGTCCTTGCTTTTGAATAGCTTATGCTAATTTATAGAGATGCTTTACAAGTCCGCCGCATCGCGTGTCTGAAGTCCTTGCAAGAACTTCTGAATGGCGGCGTTGACGTCTGTTGGGTCCTCAAGATGCAGCCAATGGGCTCCAGGAAGCACCTTGGGAAGCAATGTACATGAAAAAAAAATCACGGAAAAGTTTGCTGAATGCACGTACCACCGAGGTAAGCTGGGGGAGGTACTGATCAGACCCGAGAAGTTCCGAGATCTCTACCCAGTCCGCAACGGGATCCTACAGTAAAATGAGATGGATCGGATACGTCTTGGCTTCGTGGAAGCTCACCGCTGATGGTAGGATGCTAAGGACAGGCTGCGGGATGGTAAAGTTGCCTTGTCCGTTCACGAATTCCCAAGTAGATGTGCGGCTCTGTCCGCAATGTGTAAGCAGCGATATAGTGACCTACCAAAGGAAAAGGGCGCACCTCTGTAGTGTACCAGTAAAAAGCTGATTGCGGGACTGTCAGAGGCGAGAAACGTGGCATAAACTGTTGCCTTACTGTGATCAAACTTCTGGATGCTATATTGTTGGACCCAATAGTCTTCTTCTGACGGGGTGAAGAATGTAATCGGAGGAATCTATGCGAAGTCTCAGCACTCGTGAATGAGAAGTCCACCGTCGTGAAGACCCACGACTGCAGTCTGGTTCCACGCGTCCAGATATGAAGTGGTGTCCCGAAGGAAGCCGTCCGGAGGGGGAGAAGCAACTGTGCGCAGGGTTGCGCGCAGTGTGCGGCGGATGTCATTGTCAAGCTCTGTAGTTGCTTCAGGAAGCTCCTGGTCAAAGTAGAGTTGGTAGGAAAGCTTGGGGAAGGCAGAGGCAAGGGCGGCGGTCGGCGTGAAGGGTCCGGCCGAAGGTAGATACTAGCCGGCGTGAACGCGTTGTCAATTTCACCTGATGATAGATTTGAGTGGTCGATGCTTACTGGGAGCACAATGCCTACGACCGCATCGATGAGGTCAGGCCGCGAGCGGGCAGCTTCATAGCACACTTCGGAGCCCCAGTCATGGCTGTTCAATGCATTGGGTGAGCATTCAGAACGGGGAAGGACAAGGCACATAAGTACCCGATGCATGTAGCGTGAGCGACTTGGGCGTGCTTGAAGATGCAGTCGAGGTCGCCGACCTGGTCCGGCAGGGTCCCCGAGGTGCGCACGTCGCCGGGGTGCGTTGACTCTCCAAACCCGCGAAGGTCCGGGACAATAAGATGGTAGTCGTCCTATCATATAGGTCTGAGGCGCGGTGGGTTAATAGTGAGGTTGCGACGTGCCTGGAGCTCCTGTATCTGGTACTTCCAGCTATGCCAGAGACTGGGCCACCCATGGACGAGCACGATGGTCTTCGTAGCGGATGGGTTGATGTCAACGTAGTCTGCCAGCACCGGGGTTACAAGCTGAGCTGGTAGGGGTAGAAGCGACACCCACGAAGCTCAATGTCCACCGTCGTGTTCAGCGCGCGGTTGAGCGCCTTGCATGTTGCGACGCTCTTGGGGTAGGCGTATACGTTGAATGCCTGGGGAATGGCCACAGCGGTCGTAGCTAAGGCGGTGACTGCGAGCAAAGAGTACAGCATACTGAGCGTTGTGCCTCCGAAGATTGACGAAGTAGGACGGCAAAGAGGTCCCCTATTTATATTGAAGAGAAGCTCTAAGTTTGCAACGAAAGATCTTCCTCGGAGACCAGAGAAAGGCCGGTTCCCTCCAGCTCTAAGCGACAGCAAGACGAAGTTTTGATCGGATTATCCCCTAGTGGCCGCAACGACGGTAGGGTACTACATTCAGTTATTGGTGCTTTGATGTCGGGACCGGCCCTTCGCGCCTAAGGGAGAAGCCAAGGTGGCGATGAAGCGCTAGACTCTGCGTAGCCGCGTGTTGCGAATTGGTAGCCAACCGGAGAGGGCTACACTCCGCTTTGTAACTCAGCGCCGGCGCGGGCGCCGCGGATGACTAACTCGCCAGTCAAGATGATCCGCCGGCCGATGATCCGACTCGCCCTGCACCGCGCTCCATCCTCACATCCGAGTCTACAGGACTTGGACAGTAATATCTATCTCGCCTCGCAAGTTATCAGCCAAACCTCGCCTGTCAGCATGCGCCGCGTCCCTCTCTGCACGCAGCGTGCGTAGGCGTTCTGGACGTTGCATAACCAGTGCCACGGGACGGCGTCTGTGCAACATTACCCCTCCACTGGCATCTGCAAACGACGCGCGTGCGTGCGGCGCGAACAAGTCCCCCACGACATGTCACACAAAGCACCCGTTTGTGTCGGGTTTGTACGTCCTCTTCCGAACCGAAGACCTCATAAATATATCACACCCACCCTGCTACCCTGCTGGTGAGGCCTATCATCACCGTTCGCCGCGGCTACAACACCGGGAGGACGCCGGTCGACTGAGAATTTGTGTCGGTTGTTACAATTCGTCCCGTGGCGGCACCGCCTGCGCCTTCAAACCATGCAAGAACTTCCGTATCGCCGCGTTCACAGTCCGTGGGTCCTCGAGATGTACCCAGTGCGATCCATGAATTACCTGTGGGAAGATGCTAAGTAGTGTAGTATGTGGACGTGGTTGCGGGTGAGCTTACCTCGGTGGTTAGCTGGGGGAGGTATTTCTCCGACCCGAGGGCCTTCACCACCTGTACCCAGTTCGCGACAGAGTCCTACAAGTCGCGATGAGATAGACCAATGCTCGAGGAGCGAGGAGCTTACTTGAGTCGGCAGGATGCTGAGGACGGGCTGCGGAATCGTGTGGTTGCCCTGTCCATTTACGAACGCCCATGTAGCTTGACGGTTCTGTTGGGAATGCATGGATGGTGCTATACCGTCAAGCAGTGGCCGTCCTTACCTCGGTGGTGTAGAAGTAAAGGGCTAATCAAGATAATGTCAGCTGCGGAATCAGTCACGAGTTACTACCTTACTATGGGCGAACTTCTGGATGCTGTACTGCTCGACCCAGTAGTCCTCCTCTTCCTTCGTAAAGAAAGGAATCGGTGGGACCTATGCCGATGCTCGATGAATAGGACAGACCTCGTCGACGGGAAAGACTGACCTCTGCGACCTCTTTCCATGCGTCCAAGAATGAGTGAGCATTCAGGAGGAATTCTGACGGAGGCGGATAATTCGCAGTGCGCAAAGTCGCGCGGAGCGAGCGCCGGACGTCTTGCGACAGCTCTGCAACCGCAGCGGGAGTCTCTTGATCAAAGTACAGCTGGTAGGTAAGCTTCGGGAACGCCCTGGTGAGGGCAGAGGTGGGCATGAAGGGGCCAGAAGATGGCAGGTACTAGCCGACGCATTGATGGTCAAACTTTCAATGGCGGATCAAATCGGTGTGAAGAAGCTGACTGGAACGGTAATGCCAACGACCGCTTCAATGAGGTCCGGACGGGACCGTGCGGCTTCGTAGCAAATTGCAGAGCCCCAGTCATGGCTGCATGGCACACACATACTAAGTGGGTGTAAGGATTCAGGGTGCGATGCGACACATACCCTATGCACACGGCGTGCTCGACGTTGGCGTGCTGGAAGAGGCACTCGAGGTCGCCTACCTGGTCAGGCATAGTCCCAGAGGTGTGCACGTCGCCAGGATGCGTGGAGGAGCCAAAGCCACGAAGATCCGGGACGATGAGATGGTACTCATCCTGCTACAGAGGTTAGACGCGAGAATATGTGAAGGGTTGCAGAGTGACGCGCCTGGAGCTCCGGAATCTGATATTTCCAGCTGTGCCAGAGACTCGGCCACCCGTGCACAAGCACGATGGCCTTCTTAGCCTCTGGGTTAATGTCCACGTAATCTGCCAGCACTCTTTAAGAACACGGGGGCCTGCAGGATAGGGGTTAACGCTCACGAAGATCGATGTCGACGTTTTTGTTCAGCTCGCGGTTGACTGCATTGCACTTCGCGACCTTCTTGGTGTATGCGTAGGGGTCCAGGGCGTCAATCGAGGCAAGAGAGGTAGTGGCTAGAGACAGGGCAGCGCAGGCGAGTAGCGAAGAGGACAGCATGGTGGTTTCAACTCAAGGACGCCTGGGGCTTCCACCACTGGCAGTCCGCGCGCCGGCGCTATGTGTAACATCATGCATGGTTGAGTTACACGCATATGTTCGGCATGGGGCTGCCGACGAAATGGCATCTTACTCGTCGAGACCGTCCATGGATCTATCTAGAGGCCGCATATGCCTGCCGATTGCTATGTTCAATCTACATCGCAAACAAGACAGACTCGTGCCGTCTCGTTATGCACTGACATATGGCAGGGCAGACGCTGTGGCGCGGGAAAGATCAACCAACAAAGTCGTCGCTGGAATTGCAAAGGCGGATTGGGCGATCGCGCGAGATGCGACCTACGCGACATATCTACTCCAAGTTCACCTCGCTTCCTCCTGACAGCGACCTCGCATTGAAGGTCCATATTCTTGACCTTGCTGCAAGCTTCCCCATAGGTCAAGCGTGAACCAGAATTGGATCTGTTGTAAAGCGTAGGTAGAGGAACAGACAAGAGCTGAGAAGGAACCGGAGACGCAGTACGTGGATGAGAAGTAGGCAGAGAACGCGACGGCAAGGAGACGACAGGAGTAGGGTCTGGTGAGGGCGATCGCGACGGTGCAGGAGGAAGGCCGGGAAGAACAGTACCAGGACGAAGTGCATGAGACTGCGAGTCCTGGGATTCGATGAACGAGACATTGCGTGAGACGTAGACGCGGCCGGACGCCCGGTGATAGCACCGATAAGTCTGTGAATTAGCGGAGTAGCCCACAAGAGTGCACTCAACAGAGCGGAGTTGGACCTTGGGGTTGTGGTGGTCCTGGATGAGAACAAACGCGCGGCTGCCAAACTCACGGAGGTGAGAAACATCGGGTTTACGACCATACCAAACCTCGTAGGGCGTGCGGCCCTGGAGCGCGCGAGTGGGCGTGCGGTTGTGGAGATAGCATGCGGTGAGGTAGCATTCACCCCACAGAGAGGGAGCGAGATCCGCAGACGAGCGCATGGCGCGAGCGCGATCCAGGAGAGTCCGGTGGAGGCGTTCAACAAGACCGTTTTCCGCTGAGGTATATGGCGCTGTGAACTGATGCGTGACACCGTGTGTGCTCAGAAAGGATTCAAACGCCTTGGGCGTGAACTCCGTGCCGTTGTCCGTCCGAAGTATACCAAGTTGCTGGTTGATGAGGCGTTCCGTGGCAGGCCACCATTCACGAAACGCAGAAACGGCATCGGATTTGTTACGAAGGAGGACAGAGAACGACATGGAGGAGAAATCATCACGGAGGTCTAGTGCATACGCCTTCCCACCCATCGTCGCCGGATCAAACGGGCCAGCGAGGTCGGCGTGGACAATTTCAAGTTGACGTGAGGCGCGACGGCCAGTGCGAACGTGCGGAACGGGGCGTTTAGTCTGTTTGCCAAGAACGCAATGTTCACACACAGGCGGTGACGCGGAAAGGTCAACGGGCATACCTGTGGCGCGCTCGTGACGGGCCATATGCAGGATGGCATCGTAGCCAACATGTCCCAGGCGACGGTGCCACGTCTCGAGGTTGGGGGCAGCGCGAGCGAGAAGGGCAAGTTCCGACGGACGAGCGGTGCCATCGAGAGCATACAGGCCACCGACGCGAGCACCAGTGGCGAGAAGGCGGTCGGGGTCGCCGCGGCGGTCAAAGATGTAGACCGACGAGCTGTCGAAAGAGATGCCATAGCGGTCGTCGCACAAGCAGCCGATGGAGACGAGGCGGAGCGCGGCGTCGGGGACGTGCAGAGCCGAGGTGAGCGTGAGGGAGCGGTGAGCGTCCACGACGAGATGGATAGTGCCCTGTCCGACAGCATGGATGAGCGTGCCGCCAATGCCTCGGATGGCACGAGGGTGTGCGAGCGGCGTGTAGTCGCTGAAGTCAGCCCGAGCAGGCGATATGTGAACACTAGCCGCGCTGTCAAGGTAGAACGTCGCGGGCACGGAGGCAGTCGGGGCCGAAGACACGAATGCAGACTCATGAGAGCACGAGATCGCCGCACAGGACCAGAGCGAGCAGTCGTCCGAGAACGCAGCCGTCTCGATCCGAGCCTCAGGGACGGCCGGAGCATACGCGACGTGGGCAACGGCCGGTGGGGCAGTCGCAGGAGCCGATGTTTTGGCCTTGTCCTTGTCCTTCGCCTCTTTCTTCGCCTGTTCCTTCGCCACTTGTTCGTCGGGCTTGCCGTGGGCCTTCCAGCACTTCTCATGAGGGTGGTTGGTCCTCTGGCAGTGCGCGCAAGGGGGGTAGGTGTCGCGTGGACGACCTCCACTGCCGCCAGCACCCTTCTTCCCCGGAAGGATGGCGGCGGCGGCCGCAGTCGCAGGTGCAACCGACGGTGCGGACGGGTCCGGAGAGTTGACCAGGCGTACTTCCTCGTCGATCTGGGCAAGACGGCCATAGATGGAGTTGAAGTCGACAATGCCAGACGTCCGGATGCCATCATAGAGAGTGGGTCGGTGTGCGCTGAGGGCGTTGAGCGCAAGGACGGCAGCGAGTTCGTCGGGTGCCATGGTGCCCATCGAGAAGATAGCCTTGACGTCGTCGCAGATGGCTTGCATCGTGGGCATGAGTTCGCCCGAGGCAGGGAACCTGCGAGCAAACGCACGGCGGATCGTGGAGACCTGTCCAAGGATCCCGGCGCCGACGTAGAGACGACGCATGCCATCCCACAGGCTGCGTGCGTCCGGGAAGCGGATAGACTGCTGGATGCGACGCGCCTGACCATGTTCCACAGTGCTGAAGAGGAGACGGACAACGACTTGGTCATAGCGATCCCAAATGTATGCGCCTACCGGGTCGGACAAGGTGTTTGGCTGTGTGGACGTGCCGTCGATGTAGCCTCGAAGGGCGATGAGATCGATCTGGCTGGCGAAGGCGCGTGCCCAGGAGGCGTAGTTGCGCTCCGTGAGTTTGTCGACTGCGCGGTCGTTGAACTTCGATTGATAGTTCACGAGGTGGAGGTTCAGTGTGTGTTCGTCCTGGGGAGCCAGGGGGCACCGGATGAGTGAGCGACCACCGTCGAGTGCGGTGAACGTCGGATCGGGCCCGAGAGGCGCCGTGAACTGGTTGTTCCAGCTGGAGGAACCCATTTGCGTATACGCGCTGAAGGGTCCGTACGCTTGGGTAGCTCCGGGCAGGTGGCCACCACCCAGAGCCCCCAGCGCGGGAGCCGCCGGCGGCGGGATGACCGGTGCCGCGAAATGGGAGGCGAACGGCGCGGGAGCGGATGCAAACGGGATGAATTTGGCGGGAGCCGGAGCCAGGGGAGGGGCGAATGCCTGGCCAGTCGGACGCGGTGCAGTGCCGGCCGTCTGGGCGTGGGCGTGAGCCAATTGCTGGTTCGGTGTGCCGCCGGTTGGGTTGGCCGGTGGAGGCGCTGACACGAATGGCGGCGGTGCGCTCTGGGGATGATCCGACGATGCGGATGAGTGAGAGCGGGCCGATCCACTGTGGTGGGAGGAGAGTGGTCCGAACCAGCCTGGAGACTGGGCGCCGGACTCAGCGGGTGCCGCGCTGGGCGCATAGTGCGAGAGCGGCGTGACGGATGGTTGGAGGGAGTTCCACGGGGACGTCGACAAGGAACCCGCAGGGAAGAGGAGATGCTGGGGTTGCGTAGGGATCGGAGAGAGTAGCGTACCATCGCCCTGTCCAGTCACCCCTCCTCCGCCAGGTGGAAAGTCGCCCGCGGGGTTCGTCCAACCGTTCTGGGACATGACGCGTTGTAGATGGGAGACGAGCGTGAACGTGAGGTAGCAGCGTGAAGCGCAGGGTAGTCTTCGACGTGTCACGCTCGGCAGGGCCCATAACCTGTTGTAATCTAGCGACGCGTATCAGGATACACTCACTCGAGGGGAAAGGAAAGCGAGTTGTCTATTCACCTAGCGACGCGTATCAGGATACACTACATACAAGTCGTGTGAGTACAGCGTGCAAGGCGAAGCAGCGAGCGCATACATACCTCACTCGAGGGGAAAGGAAAGCGAGTGAGGCATCCGAGCATGGCCCGCAGGTATAAGAGAGAAGCAGTAAGCATGTGAAAGTCCAAACGTAGCGTAAGGTGCAGAGATCGAATAGAAGCACAAACAAATCGGGAACAACATCAAGAGCGCGTCCGCCGTGCCACCGGCGTCCGCCAACAGGATCAACTACGATCGTCTCCTCCGATGTCCGGCGTCGTGAGCCTCGAGGAAGTGGTAAAACGGCTCCAGTCACGGAACACCGATCTCGAGCGCGAGGCCTTAGAACTCAAAGCTGAGGTTCACAGACTGAAGGAAACGTTGGCAGTATGTAATCCGCTTTGAATGATGTGAATTTGGACTCACTTCTGCTCACCATGGACAGGACGCACGCGTTGCTGAGAACGACAGGAGACCGGCAAGGGTGCGTTCGGTATTGCTCATGTCCAAGTTCGTGACACTCATTGAATGGCGCAGAAAGCGAGCTCAGAGGTCAAATCTTCGCTTGGAGGAGGAGGAAAATCCGTCATCAAGAAGCGCGAAACCTCGCCTTCGCACTCTTATCCTCTCGATGCCTTGCCACACCATTTTAAAGCAGAAGTAAAGGATGAAGATGGCAGGCCAGTGAAGAAGCGCAAGATGTCCATGAAGGTGGAGGTAGTCATACAGACCCCATCCTCGCGACGCCACGCTCGTCGTCAGATAGGCGCGGCCTCGACTGACATAGGTATGAGAATATCGAGCCGTTGCTATCACCCGGACTAGTTCAGGCTGAGTAATTAGTCTGATGTCAAATAGTTCATGCGCTACCGAACTACTTCAATATGACTATCAGTGAATATTCTTCTATACCGCAGGATCCAAATAGATTGATAGCGCGTCAGTCACCAATGAGCTAGTTCAAGATGATATACTTCAAGGCCAGTAGCACAATGATATAGTTCACGATGAAATACTTCAAGGTCAGTAGCGCAATGATCTAGTTCATAATGAAATATTTCAGAGAGGAGTATGAAATGATCTAGTTCATAATGAAATATTTCAGAGAGGAGTATGAAATGATCTAGTTCATAGTGAAGTATTTCAACGGGGGAGTACAAAATAATCTAGTTCATGGTGACGTATTTCAACGGGGGAGTACAAAATGATCTAGTTCACGGTGAAGTATTTCAACAGGGGAGTACGAAATGATCTAGTTCACGGTGAAGTATTTCAAGGGGGGAGTACGAAATGATCTAGTTCACGGTGAAGTATTTCAAGGGGGGAGTGCGAGGATGATCTAGTTCACGGTGAAGTATTTCAAGGGGGGAGTACGAAATGATCTAGTTCACGGTGAAGTATTTCAAGGGGGGAGTGCGAGGATGATCTAGTTCACGGTGAAGTATTTCAAGGGGGGAGTGCGAGGATGATCTAGTTCACGGTGAAGTATTTCAAGGGGGGAGTACGAAATGATCTAGTTCACGTTGAAGTATTTCAAGGGGGGAGTACGAAATGATCTAGTTCAAAAGAGATGACAGTGAACTATTTCAATGTCAGCCAGGAGACTACACAAAACAATGGTTCGACGCACAGGTTGTCATTGACCGCGACCGGAAAAGAAAAGATTGAAGACGTCCGGGGGTGCTGTATAGTCTCGACACCATACGAAAAGCTCGGGGACATCCGCCGGCTTGAGTTCAACATCCTGTACGACGTCACGAACCCAAATATCAGCTGAAGGGTCATAAACCCATATCTTGTCTGTAGGCTTGACATCTAAATGCTCGTAGTCCTTCCAGTGGTCTTGGAGTCGGAAAGACCCGCCGTTCCACGATAGTGTGCACGCAACCGGGTCTTCGTCCTTCTAAAAAAGAGTCAGACTTTGTCGGCAGCTTGAAACAAATGCGCTTACAGCGAGATATGCGATACTAAGAAGCTGTGTGCGGACGGTGCGGACGGGGACAGGTTCGAGTCTTGGAGGAAACAAACTGCGACGAACGGGCTCCTCGATCGGCAACACATTATCGACTATTGTTCGGATTCGTCGCGATCGTGCAGGAGAGCTCGCTACCATTCTATCGTCACCGCGCTGTTGACGAGCCCTGCGGCGTACAGGAGAGGATGTAGCATGGCGAGCTTGGAACAGCGACATGCACATGTCGAATATTTCGTCGTGTTGCTCGTCTGAGAGAGTTGGCGTTAGGAAATTGATGTCTCGTTTTTCTTTGCACTGTGCCAGCGTCAGGACCGTCGCATGGCCTTCACATATTTGCCACGTACCACGGTATAATAGCGACCAATGTTCATGTTCATCGACCGGTACTGGATGTCAACAGCGGCAACAGTGTGATCCGGATCGCAAAGTGCGACCGTTGGCCGAGGCTTTCGGCCAGCAAGACGAATTAAAAAGGCCTTCAACTGCTTCTGAGCACTAGGGGAAAGACATTTTAGCATTCTTCGGTATTCAGCATCAGAATCGTGCAGCATCGTGCGGAAAGGTCAAGGCGGGAGAAAGAGTAGGGGTGAGTGCGGTGAAAAAGGCCGGGGGACACGAACTATTTATCTGGCCGAGGTGTCTTGGCCATCCGTAGTCACGCAGGTCAATAATGTCATTGTTCTATTGAAATAGTTCATGGGACGGCCACACCGTGCTAATCTATGGATTTTCCGGCCACACATTGTCAGCTATTGTGTAACGGACAAAACGAAACCCGGTACCATTTCACGTACAAGTTGAAAGCGAGCATATCTTGTTGGGAACTGTGGACTATTGCAACATATCACAAATGGACTACTACTTCTTCATCTTACGCCGCTTAGCTGCCGGCTGAGTGTCACCGTTCTCCTTTTTCCCTGCCGGTTGCCCCCGTGTCGACCTCCGCACTATGCTAGTTGCTTCATCAACTGAGGCGCTTGCTACAGGAACCCTTGACCCCCAAAAAACCGATAAGTAATGAGCGACGAGAGAATATTGCTAGCTTAAATACGTACAGTTCTTCATGGACCTGTGCTTGTGTATTACGACGACCTGAACGACGAGGTTCATGTGGTGCGACCTCTGCCACCTTTCTCTTGCGACCTCCCTTCGACTTGGAAGTTTGAATGCGCTCGACTGCGACTTCCTGAGCGGGTACGCCATCCTGAGCCACATCCTGAGCAGCTTCGGCGTCCTGAGCGAGGACGCCCCCCTCAACGGCAGTGACCGCATCCCGAGCACCTTCGGCATCCTGATCGGGTACGCCATCCTGATTTTCAGTAGGAGTTGCCTGGTCCCGATGGGACGCTTCGTCTTTGTCTATGTACGACAATGGGCCACTAGGGGGCATGTATTCAGGAATGTCAAGAGGAGGAATGCCGGCAGGCACGACTGTGGATGGCGTGTGATCTTGACTAGCGGAAGAGGTCTCAAAGATCGGGGACAGTATCTTCGGTTCCTCGACTGCCGGATCCCGCTGCGAAGGGCGCTGAGGAGTAGCCGACGCTCTCACAAAGCGCCGAGAACCCGTAGAAGGGGTGGCGGGCGTGGCGAGGCGTCGGGGAGTCTGTGGAAGCGTTGGAGCACCGTCATCGGGTGAGTTCTCTGATGCCTGTTCCTCAGCAGTCGGATCCTGCATGCTTGGAAATACACGGGTGAGACACTCCGTCATGGCCGCCTTGAAAGATTTGTCGCTTCGCTCGATTTCATCCGCTATGCCAAAGCCGTCCTCGCCAGACGGATCAGAGGCACCCCTGCAAAGATGTAATCAGACAATCATCATTTCAGCGGACTGAATGCGCTGATGGGACCCGCAGCGCTACAGGCACCGAAAAGGACCAATCACACCGCTACACCAAGACACACACCCCCGAGACGCCCCACAGGCGTCGCGGCACCGGCACGACCACGGGACAGCACAAAGCGAGCGAGCGTCTGGGGAGGAGTCGGAGAGCCGAGGTAGGGAGTCGGAACGGTCGGGCGCGGAACTTGGTAGGACGCGTAGGAGCGCAGACGCGTGGGAAGAGCTGACGAAGCAGCGGTATATAGACGCGATTCGACTTGTTGTAGAGACACTTTTGGACCTTGGGCCTACACCCGAGACTACACCTTTCGTTCCTGCTTCACAGAGAGCACCGCACGACGCGATACCGCCAGACCAGCCCGACACGATGCCTTAAACCAGAAAGTCGTAGCGACATCCGGGTCGCGCCACCTTTGCGATACCACGGGCTACGCTGCCCCGACTCAACCACAGACTGGAGTGATACAGTGTGGTAGGTTTTATGACTGACGTTTATATTCCAGGATAGCGACTCGGACGGTACAAGCGCGGGGACACAGGTCGGGCGGTCGGACGGCAAGGGCGACTCCGCAACTAGGACGGACCGGCGGCGGCAGACGGGAGGGTCGCACCGAATAGTGTGGGAAGAGACGCAACGTGCGACGGTCGGACGGGAGCGGAGAGAGAGAGAGAGAGAGAGCCGCAGGACGAGGGCAGGACCCGCGGGGTCCTGGGTGGTTTGTTCGGGGCACGGTCGCGATCTTGGGTTTCTTCCTCCGACCCACTACCTCTTGGGCCAGCGGTTGGCTGCTCGCTCCCTCCATTTCTATCGACGTTCCCGGGGCCTCCCCCAGGGTTCATCTCATCATTTGTGGAGCCCACCGCGAGGGGGCTAGTGTCAACCGCTCAGCAACCCGATGGCACCAAAGGCGAGGGTTATCGTAGAGCCCACTCGACGCGCACCGCCCCGATCGGCCCCGTCGGAGTACTCGACCAGTCAGCGGGCGGAGTCCATGCCAGGACACCTCGCATCGTCGGAAGGTGGGGCGTCGGGCGAAGAGCGCGCGACTTCCAGCGCTGAAGGCGCCGAGGGCGACAACGAAAACGACGACGGCGAGGCATCGGGTGTGTCGGACGCAGCACCCGAGAACGACGGGGATGCTGCGGGCGAGGCTCCCGGCGATCAAAACGCGGAGGCAGGCCCTGTCCAATCGGAGGAGTCGGAGCACGGTTGGGATGGTAGACGGTCCCTCCATCAGGAGCTCCTGGACGTCAATGAGGCGTCGATCGAGTTGCTGACTGGCGGAGCGATGCGACAATGGTCGTCGCCGGAACTTACCCCGTCGGAATCGGAGCCCGAAGTGGCTGCGCTGATTGATGAGGACCGAGACGAGGCACAGGTGCCTTCCGACAGCGACCGCTTGGCTTCCGACCGCGGAAACGTCGGAACGCACGGAGGTTTATCAGGAGACGGGCGTGGAGCGGCCGCACAGGTTTCCCGACCAGTTTCTCCCACATCGCAATCCAGTACTCCGTTATCGCGTTTACCCCGTCGCACGACCATGGCCACTCCGATGCCTACCCGTGGCGACCGCCAAGCCCCTAAGTTCGACAATCTTAAGCCGCGCGAGCTGCAACGCTATTTCGCGGAGTTGAGGCACTTGTTCACGCGGGCGGGTATCGAGGACGGCCAGGACCAGGAGAAGAAGGAGCACGCCACGCGATACCTGGACGTCCTTACAGCAGACCAGTGGCAAAGCCGACCCCAGTACGCGGGCAATGCGACGTTCGAAGAGTTCGTGACCGCGATCATAGCGCTATACCCCGGAGCGGACGAGGAGCGCAAATACACGATGGGCGACCTCGATCAGCTCGTCGCCGAGACAGCCCGCCGAGGCATCACGACCATCGGCGACGTTGGGGAATACTATCGCGGTTTCTACGCGATCTCCCAGTTTCTTATAGGGCGGCAGCGGATCTCCGAGCGCGACCGCGACTACACTTTCTTGCGTGGATTCCAGAAGGGACTGCAAGATAGGATAGAGCAGCGGCTGCAGCTGAAGTATCCCGACCACGATCGCGACGGCCCGTACCCGATGGACCAAATAGTGGAAGCGGCGCGGTACGTGCTGCACGGCACGTCGAGCACCCCGCGATCGGCAGGGCTCAGCGTCCCCGCGGGTCTGGCCGACTTGTCCCAACCCGTGGCCGTCAAGGCGGAAGAACCGGCGATCAAGGTCGAACAGTTTGCCGCTCTGATGGAGAAGGCGGCCGAGCAGATCGCGAAAGCGTATAGCGCGGGGAGAGCCGATGCGATGGGGATGAGTAATGCAGGCCCGCAGCCGTCGGCGTACACGCGCGGGCCACCGGGCCCGATGATGGCGTCGGCCGCTCGTTTCGATCGTCCTCGCCCGGCCCCGGGACAGGATGGCGCCAGGTGCTCGTTCTGCAACGGTCCCGAGCACTTCATCCGCGAATGCCTCGTCCTGCAAGACTACATAGCGACGGGGCGGGTGGTACGCAACGAGATGAACCAGGTGGTACTCAAGAACGGCAGGCCAGTGCCATTTGGGCTAGGCCCGATTCAAGCGAGGGTAGACGAATATTATCGCACGGACCCGTCCGGGCTGCGCGCCGACGTCGCGGCCAGAGTCGCGGGCAACGCGACGGAAACAATGATGTTGGCATCGACAGGTCCCATCGCCGTCACCGACTACCCGCTCCGACCTGCGCGCGACCAGCCGGTCGCCGGGCTCATCCAGTTAATCCCGCCGTTGACGGACGACGAGCGACTCGAGGAGTTGCGTCAAGAGATGGCGGTATTAACCCTCATGAAGGAGCAGAGGAACGCCGGCCGGGCCCGAAGGGAGGCAGCGATTCGCAACGGAGAGTTACCGCCACCAATCGGTCCGCTGCCCGGGGAGAGAGTGCGATCCAAGAGGCTAGTCCCTGAGGTGGTCATATCTCCGTCGAAATTCACGGCCAAGCGGCCGAAGGTTACGTTCGCGGTTCCCGAAGGTCCAGAGGATGCGGAAGCGGCGATGGAAGAGAGCGAGGGTGAGCCGACAGTCGAGAAGGACCCCGAGGAGATAGAGCCGGAACCCATCCATCCTTTCGCCTCCGTACCCGACGCAACCTACATACCCGTCGGGGACGCGTCCCGACCAGACAAAGGGAAGAAACCAGTCGCCGCCTATACCAAGGACACGCCCATCCATAGTGAGGAAGTCGCGAAGGAAGTCTACGGCCGCGCGATGGAGACTTCCGTCACTCTGACACAGAGCGAGTTACTGTCGCTGGCGCCAGAAGTACGTTCCCAGTTGCGATACGCTATCACCCCGCGACGCATAGCGGCCCCGGTACTGTCCAGCGGGGACTCCCCAGTAGCGGTCCTACACACGGTCGTAGCGGAAGGGGAAGGGCCTACCAAGGAGTGGTCGGACCTACCCGGCGACTTGTACGAGGAAGAGCGCGAGCAGGAGAGAGATCGAGCGCGGGGATACACCTCGCACATGCCGTCGTCGTTCTTGCAGGCCATACAGAGCCAGCCAGCGGTGCCGCCTCGCGGGTCGCTGGTGCTCTCCGACCCGATGCTGACGTTGATGAGTGCCTCGGCCGAGAAACCGGCCCCGCTGGTGGTCGCAAAAGAGTCATCGGCATTGCGAGCGGTCCTGCCCTTGGTGGATAACCAAGCGCACATTGAGGCTATCCTGGATCCAGGGTCGCAGGTCATCTCCATGTCCGAAGACGTTTGTCATTTTCTCGGCCTGGCATATGATCCCGCGATCACACTGGACATGCTTTCCGCCAACGGCTCGATTGACAAATCCCTCGGGCTAGCCCGCAACGTAGCGCTAAAGCTAGGCGACATCACGCTCTACGTACAGATACACGTCATACGTTCTCCGGCCTACGACATCCTGCTAGGGAGGCCCTTCGACGTCCTCACTGGGAGTATAGTCCGCAACTTTGTCGATGAGCGACAGACCGTCACGATCACCGATCCCAACACTCAAGCGACGGCGACCGTCCCGACAGTAGAGCGAGGCTCGCGTCGCATCGTTCAGAGCGCCGGCGAGCGCAGGGATTTTCGGCTCTAGAGGCGTCGTTGGACGACCAGGCGGAAGTGGCGCTCGTCCTCGAGTTCACGGGCGACGCCGCCGATCCTATTTCCGTGGAAGCCGTGGTCCCCTTCGACTCCTCTAGTTCGCCGGAAGAGTTACGAGCAACCTATTTATCATTTTGCGATCTCCCAGAATCTACCCCTCCAATATTTGATCGGCCGACCGACGCGACTTTAGACGTTCCATCGGCGCCCGTTTTCTTTCTCGCCCCAGCCGGGGTGCCATCGTTCGCAGGCGAACAGGAATTTCGCGACTGTAAGTCGCTGCCAAGCAGCGCGCGGGCACGCGCAGTTTTCGCAGCGACCAAGAAAAAGTATAAGCCAGCCCACCTAAAAGTGAAGCCAGTACTAGCCGACTTGCCTGGGCAGTTCAGAATCATACGCGACATACGAGGCGACCCGCTAGCGACACTACCCAAGTTACCAACGAAGCCCCCTGACTTCCGGCCGACGGGGCGTTACACCGAGGAGCGCCGCGACCAATTCGACGTAGTTCACGAGGGGGACTTCTTGTGGAAGGAGGAACGCAAGCTGATGCACCATTTTATGTGCGAGCACAACGGTGCGTTCGCGTGGGACGACAGCGAGCGAGGCCACTTCCGCGAAGATTTCTTTCCGCCGGTCACGATACCCGTCGTACCGCACACGCCATGGGTACAACGCAACATACCGATCCCGCCGGGAATCTACGACCAAGTCATGGAACAAATCAGTCGGAAGTTGGCCGCGAACGTCTACGAACCATCCAATTCGTCGTATAGGTCGCGGTGGTTCTGCGTGGTCAAAAAGGATGGAACGAGCCTGCGCATAGTGCACAGCCTGGAGCCGTTAAACGCCGTCACGATAGCTCATTCCGGTGTGCCCCCGTTTACCGACCAACTGGCCGAGCAATTCGCGGGTCGGGCTTGCGGCGCGATGCTGGATCTGTACGTCGGATACGACGAGCGAGCATTGGACCCAGCGTCGCGCGACCTCACTACGTTCCAGACCCCTTACGGCGCGCTGCGGTTGGTAACACTACCGATGGGCTGGACGAATTCAGTGCCTATCTTCCACGACGACGTCACACATATCCTGAGGCCGGAAATTCCCCACGTCACGATACCGTTTATTGATGACGTACCGGTCAAGGGCCCCGCGAGCGAATACAAGGACGACCAGGGGAAGTACGAGACAATCGCTGACAACGAGGGCATCCGCCGATTTGTCTGGGAACACTTTCAGAATCTCAACCGCGTCGTACAGCGCATGGGTTATTCGGGCGGGACGTTTTCGGGTTGGAAGACTATTTTGTGCGCGCCCGAAATTGTCGTGGTCGGACACCGCTGCACGAGGGACGGGCGGATCCCCGACGAACAACGGGTGGCTAAGATTGTGAATTGGGGGCCATGTCAAGACCTGTCCGATGTGCGGGCGTTCCTCGGGACGGTCGGGGTGCTGAGGATCTTCATCCACCATTTCGCACATCGCGCGCATGCGCTCACGCACCTTACGAGGAAAGATGTGCCATTCGAATTCGGAGCGGAACAATTAGCAGCTATGGAAGATCTCAAAAGCGCGTTGCTGGAGTCGCCAGCCCTGAAACCGATCGACTATCAGTCGGGCGAACCGGTTATCCTCGCGGTCGATACGTCTCCTATTGCGGTCGGGTTCTTGCTGTGCCAGGCTGACGCCGACGATCCGAAGAGTCGCAAGAAGCGTCGGTACGCACGGTTTGGGTCCATCGCGTTGAACGATCGCGAGGCGCGTTTTTCGCAACCAAAGTTAGAATTATACGGCCTGTTTCGGGCGCTCCGCGCGCTGAAGATATATCTCATCGGAGTGCGGAACATGGTCGTGGAAGTCGACGCACGCTACATTAAGGGCATGCTCGACAACCCCGATATTGAACCCTCAGCCAGCATGAATCGGTGGATTATTGCCATTTTAATGTTCCATTTCGTCCTAGTTCACGTGCCCGGCCTGTTTCATGGGCCTGACGGGATGTCGCGACGAAGGCGCCAACCGGGCGACGTGGCAGAGAATGAGCACGACGGGTTCGAGGATTGGGTCGACGCAATGTATGGCTTCATTCACCTCGTGAACGCATACGTACCGCGCAGTACAAGGCCACGGTCGGGGGATCCGCGCGACCAACCAAGGGCCGCGATCGCAACGTTCGTCACCCAGGCAGCTCCGACAGAGTTGTCGTACGACGCCGTTGACCGCGACATCAAGGCGCAGCAGGCCGACGAGCGACTCGTTCGAGTGCGGGAATGGCACAACACGCTCCAACGACCGGAGGGCCTCGCCGACCAAGAGTATGCGACGTTCCTAAGGTACTGCACTGAGTTCTTCCTCGATGGCACGAGTCTCTTTCGCAAGGAGCCGCAGGGGCGCCACCAGCTCGTTTTAGCACCGGAACGCCGCATAGGGGCTTTAAAAGCGTGCCACGACGACGTCGGCCATCGCGGCGCGTACCCGACCAAGATGTTTCTCCTCGAACGCTTCTGGTGGCCCTACATGGACCGCGACGTCGCGTGGTTTGTCCGATCGTGCCACATTTGTCAAGTGCAACAGGTGAAGCACGTGCTCATTCCCCCAACGGTCGCGACCCCGGCGCCGCTGTTCGCCAAGATGTACGCTGATACCATGCACATGCCGGCTTCGCGAGGTTTCAAATACATCGTACAAGGCAGGTGCTCGGTCTCGCATTTCCCAGAGTGGCGCATGCTGCGTCATGAAAATGCCAAGTCGCTCGCGCGATGGATATTCGAGGACGTACTCTGTCGCTGGGGAGCGCTCCGGGAAATCGTAACGGATAACGGGACGCCGTACCTAGCAGCGATGAAGCACCTCGAGGAAGATTACGGCGTGCAGCACATCCGCATCTCAGGCTATAACTCGCGATCCAACGGAATCGTAGAGCGATCGCATTTCGACGTCCGACAGGCCCTGTACAAGGCCGCCGACGGTGACGCGAGCAAGTGGGCCACGGTCGCACACTCGGTATTCTGGGCGGACAGGATCACAACGCGCAGGCGTATGGGCTGCTCCCCCTACTTCGCGGCGACTGGCACGCAGGCATTGATGCCCCTCGATATCGTAGAGGCGACGTATCTCCTACCACCGCCTGACTCAATACTGTCGACGACGGATTTAATCGCGCGACGGGCTGTCGCACTTCAGAAGCGCCGCACCCAGCTCCGTACGCTCCACTCGAAAGTGTTTGACAAGCGGCGGCATGATGCGCTGATTTTCGAGCGCGACCACGAAGCGTCGATCAAGAACTACGGCTTCCAACGAGGCGACCTTGTCCTGGTACGTTTCACGCAGTTCGAGAAATCACTCGACCGCAAGATGCTGCCTCGCTACGACGGTCCGTTCATCGTAATTGGGCGGCGACGCGGTGGACCGTACGTCCTGTGTGATATGCACGGGGCGGTCTTCGACAGGCCCACTGCGGAGTTTCGCGTCATTCCGTACTTCGCGCGACCACACATCACGCTTCCTCCGCTACCGGAGTTCATCGACATACCCGCCCGACGACTAAACGAGCTTCTCGGGCAGCCTGGCTCCGACGCCCAAGCACAGGAATCACGCAGCATAGACAGCGACGCATCGGACACAGCGAGTAACAGCGCGGAAGACGGTAGTGTCGCCTGACCGGCCGTGCGCGACTGCTGAGGTCAGCAGTTTCAGTCGGGGGGAGGACGCGATACGACTGGACTAGGTATTACGTTAAGGAGATACACCACGGACAGTACACTGAGACTATTGGTTCAACTTATTTCTTTTCTCCTCTTGTGGTGGGGGGGACACTAAAATTCTATTTGGGCAAGCATGCGTAGAGACGACAGCACGAAAAACAACAAGAAAAGTAACGCAAAAACAAGAGAATACAAGAAACAGAGAAAAATGCGAGAAAGGGTCGACCTACTCAGCGACGTCCATATACACGGTCTCAACGGCGTCGCCAACGTCGGAACCGTCCTCCTCGCTGCTCTCCTCGACTCCGACCACGCCTTCCTCGCTCTCCTCTTCGTCGTCGTCCGTCTCGTCGTCGACACCCGCTGGATCGGCAGGCGCGGCAAGGGGGATACCGCCGGCCGAGGGAAGGTCCTCCGCGCTCTCCGCGCCATCCGACACGGCGGGCGTACGAGCAGCGCGCCGGCGACCATACGTGCGCAGCACGGGATGCACGGGAGCCGGGGACGCGCGCGACTCTACGGAGGGGGCGCGAGCAGGCGCCAGCTCATCCTCCTCCTCATCGCTAACGATCGGGGCGGCGGGGGTAGAGGCGGCGACGGAGCTGGGCGGAATGGTGGCGAGGGTGGGCGAGTCAGAGCGCCGGTGACCACTGGGCCCAGCGACCGGCGAACTACGGAGGGAGGGAGAGCGGGAGGCCTCGGAAGCCACAGCGTCGGCGGACACGCGCGAGCCGAACTGGTGCTCGAGCTGGGCAAGGCGCACGAGGAGCCGGTCGTGACGGTAGGGCCACAGGTTGAGCGTCGTCGCGCTAGCAGCCAGCTCCGCCCGGACGAGCGCGATGGAGTCGGCATGGTCGGAGAAGTTGTCGGCAGGAGGGAGGTCCTCGAAACGCCGCGCGTCCTCGTCCACCGACGCCAGCACGGACGCGAGGAGGTCGCGAGCCCGACGTGGGGAATCTGAAGGGAGGGAAGAACCGGTGAGTGTTAGGAGAAGGGTAAGAGGGGCGCAGCAACGTACCTGCAGAGTCGGCGGCCGCCAGTAAGTCCGCAAGGAACTTGGCGAAAAAGGGCGCCGCCACAGGCGCCGCAGCGCCGCGACGGGAGGCAGAACGCGGCCGGGGGGCACGAGAAGGAGCGCGGGAGCGGACCGACCGACCACGGGAACGGTGGGGGGAAGGGGCGCGAGGGCGCGAACCGTCCACGAGTACAGCGCCGCCGCAGCCCTTGCGCTGGGCGCGACAGCGGATGCACTTGGTGGGGCGGTGAGGCTTGAACTCACAACGCACCGGCCCGCGCACGAAACCAGCCTGGCAGCGGCCGCAGCGGGTAGAAGTCTGGAAGGGTGGACGGTCAGCAACAGCAGGGGAGATGGGGAGGGGGTAGCTCACCTTGATGCGCTCACCAGCGTACCGCTCGGTGTGCGTCGGGCGGCGATCCGACCGGTGGAACAAGGGGTCGCCGTCACTGTCTACCGCCTCCGACAGCGAGTCGTCGAGACCACTACCCGGCGACGTCGACGAACGGCTGCGACGGCGGCGAGGGGCGGGCCGACCCTTTTTGGCGGTGCGACCGCGCCGGGGTTGAGGCGACTCGGTCGCGCGGGGAGACGAGAGGGGTGTGGGGGAGTGCGAGGCGCGGCGCTTCCCGGCGGCTTGGGACGGAGGCTGGACGGCCGCAGTGGCGGTACGCGCGGCGAGGCGCTCCCCGCGGGCAGAAGGCGGCGGCGGGACCGGCCCCGGGAGCGGCAACACCACCTCCGCGCGGTTCGCGAGCACGCGACGAGCCTGCGTAAAGAGCGGGCAGAAAGAAAGGGGCGAGGTTAGCGGGTGACGACAAGGACCGCCGATACACGCACCTTGGGGCGGAGCCGGGTAACGGAAGGGTCGGCCACGGCGACGGTGCCCTCACGCGTCCCAGCGCCGACGAGGGGCGACGGCGTGGCAACGGTCGGAGCGGACCGCGGCACGGTCGCCTGGGGCGCTTCAGGGGCCTCCGCAGCCTCGTCGTCTTCGTTCGCCTCGTCGAGGAACAGGGGCGGGGGTCGCACGGCTTCTTCAAGCGCGTCGTACCGCGCGCGCGCCTCGGGGGAGAACGTCACCCCACGACCACGGGCGTCGTAGTAGGCACGCTAGGAAATCGCAAGTCAGAAAGGAAGGCGAGATCAGGAAGAGCAGACGTACCAGGAGCTGGCGCGCTTGCGGGCGCAGCAGCGCGAGTTGGGCCTCGGAGGTGGCGTCACGCGCCATGGGCCCGAGTAAGCCCAGCTGGAGATCCAGCATGGCGCGGGTAGCGGTGGCGTCGGCGACGGTGGCAGCGTCCATGGGGTGAGGAATCGGGGGAGCGGGAAGGCGAGCGAGCGAGGTGAGGGGAAGAGGGAAGAAGGGCGACGGCGACTTCGCCGCAGGCGCACGAACAATGGTGCGTGCGTGGGAGCGACCGGCCGCGTGGCCCGGCCAGAGCGCTGGTTTTGCCTCCGAGCGCCCACGACGCCGGGTCGATCCGCGATCTGATCAGCGATCGTTGATTTGATCCCGCGACATGCCCCGGACCGGTGCGGGACGCCACGCGCGGCTCCGACGCCGCGTGGCGGGCACGTGTTGCTGGCGCGAGCGAAATCGCACAAGTCGTTGGCGCCCGCCCCTCCCACGGGGCGCGACCACGGTACACTGGCGTCGCACAAGCGGGTAACGCGTCGCAAGTTCAATACTCGTATTGGGAGGCATTCAACGACGTACATGCGGGCACAAGGCACTACACTAACGCGGGCTCTTTCTTTCCCTTTATCTCCCGACGCTCCGACAGTGCGACGACGCTACAGCGTGGCAGGATCGTCACGCGGGATACGCCCCTGCTGAGTGAGGCGCCCCCGAGTCGCACCCCCGCCTCGACGACCACGGTGCGCGTTTTGCCAACCCATCGGGACTGCGCGGAACGTCACGACCTCGTCCAAGAACATCGTCGGGTCGCTGTGGACGTCGGCCAATAACTCGGTGGGGAGGTTCGACGCGAGGATAGCGCTCTCAATGGCGGTGCGCGCATGAAGACTGTCGATAGTGGTGGACCACTGCAAGGCGTCGCGCAGATACGCGGCAGCGGCGGCCTCCAAGAACCCATCCGCAGAGTCAAAGGCGTCGGCATACGGACCCCAGCGACCACGCGCGCGGCGGTCGTCGGGTCGCGCAAGTTGCGCGATGGTGCCGTAGATCGACGCCAAGGTCGCCACGGTCTCGGTGGTGTGGGTAATGAGCGTATCGGACAGAGGGTGCGCGAGGGTACGCAGGAGGTCGGGGAGGGATATGCCGGTGGTCGAGTAGGAGAGGCGATGGACCTCGGACAGGAGGGCCTCTTCCCCGCCGTTCAGGCGCTGAAGAGCCGAAGCGCAAGCATTCATGCCGGCAATGAACTCCGCGTGGACTGTCGCGTCGATGCCCGCTCCGCGACCGGTGGGATGAGCGGCCAAGCAGAGCTCACCAAGGCTGCGACGGTACTGGGGAACGGACGTGCGGCCCGACTCAAATGCGGCCCACAGGGCGCCCTCGCAGAGGCGCGAGAGCTGGCGAGAGTGGTCGCGATTGTTCGGGAAGGTGAATCCAGCGATTGGGCGAACCGAAAATGTCGGGTCGAGAGGAGCGGACGTCGGAGGCGCGAGGTCGCTGACGAGGTTACCACCCCATTCAGCAAACGCGGCGCGCGACTCGGGGGACACAGTGAACAGCGTCTCGAAGACGGGGCTGACAACTGCCTGGACAAGACGAAGGACGGATGGCTTCGCAGTGTTATACACTTCATTCTGGATAAGCGCGACACGGACGTGAGCGGGGATCGCAACGACAGCGCGAGGACTTACGTAGAGCGTAGCAACCTTGCGACCCCACTCCTCCCGAGCCAGAACCAGGGTCTCGACGGGAGCGGTCTCCAGGTCAATCGCGGGCGGAGTGAGGAGTAGCCCGACAAGGGCGAAAGCACGCGCCTCAAGGGTGAAACTGGACGACATGGTCGGAGGCTGGGTCGCACGCACCGACCGTACTCGTTATGTAGGCCGTCGGAAACCCGCCGCGACCCGATATGCCGGGGTTTGGCCGGAGAATTTGCGTCTGAGGACAGGCACAGATTTCAGTTGGGGGGAGGATGGCCAGTCACGAGCGACGAGGAGAAAGATAGGGATTTTCTCGGCGACGGGTGACCAGCCTGCGCAGGGTGCACGAGGAACAAGTAGCCAGAAGGGAGCGGGACAAGACAAAGTCAGAGCCGACCACGCGCAACCGAATCCGCGATCCATCAGAACACGGTCGGAGACCGCGCGACGCTATGAGTCGCCCACGCAGCGAAACGCGACGATCATTGCTATGAGACATCAGGGGCCACAGTTCTGTGCGATTCATGGCGGCCGGAGGGACCATTTACAGAAGGGGTACACTACTCACGACTGCTCGCGATGTCGCTACCACTATCGCTGCGGTAATCCACTATCGCGCCGACATCGCCGACCACCACACGCTCCATCACAGCGACATCATCCCCGACACCCCCGGCGTCCACGGGATCGCCCTGCATCTGCTCGTCGGAATCGACACCGCCGGCATCGTCGTCAACCAAGCCGACACCATCACCGGCGGGCAAGGCGGGGAGCCCCGACAATACACGATGGCGCACAAAGGTCACCAAGAGGTTGTTCGTGTAAAGGTCGGGCTCGGTCGGGGCGGCTGGGAAATGGCGCAGAACGTATGCCGCAGTCACTGCGTACTCCAGGAAGAGTCGGGTTGCGTGCTCGAGGGAGAGGCAGGGGTCGCGAACGATGGCTAACAGGTAGGGAGCGTCGGCCCAAAGGGCTTGCAGATTGGCGACGTTCTCCGTAGCCCCAGCGAGCTCCTCGACGGTCTCGCGGTACACGGCCTCGAAACGAGCTAAAAGACGCGCACCCAGTCCGCCGAGGTTGCGACCGTACTGCGTGGGGGGCGAAATGGGCCAAGCGGTCGACTCGCGGGCGACGTAGTCGGGAAGGAAAGCGGTCCCACCACGCGAGTGGCGAATGGAGAGCGCGGAACATTCCAAGGCCTCTCGGAGGACGTACGCGACCCACGTCTGGTTGCCCAGGGGACGGTCATCGGGGATGGCGGCATGGAAAATGGCGAGCTCGCGCAAGTACGACGCGACCGAGCACCCGCGTTTGCGAAACACGACCCAAAAGTTCTCCTCAACCAGCGTCGCGGTCAGCCGAACCTTGGGGCGTCAAGTAGGTCGACCCGATCAACAACGGAGGTCCACGGGTGCAGCTCGGTCGTAGGGAGTGGGGCGGGACGAAGAAAGCGCCCCGCCCACGAGCGGAAGCGATCCTCGACCTCGGGTACGAGGAGGATGGCGTTCTCGAGTATCGGCATGAGGATGCGCTCGGCGAGGGGGATGATCAGCCTGGGGTCGGAATCGGTGATGGATTCCTACAGCCGATGGGAGCGGACGGTTAGCGCGACAACGGGGCGGAAAAGAGGGGAACCGTACAATGACAGCCAACACCTCCTGTGCCCAACGCTCGCGCGATTCGATCGCTTCGGCGGCTGCTGCGAGCGGGAAGTCCGCGCTGGGGGCCCGACCCAGGTGGTACAGCAAGAGAGTACCGCGACGGTACGTGTGGGGAGACCAGGTCATGATGGTGTGTGGGGGGGGGTTGGTTGGTCGGGCGGGCGGTGCGACGCTACCTGACGACTCATCGAGACGGCGCGAGGGAGCCTTTATCAGGAGGAGCCATCCGGGGATTCGCCGACTGAGGGCAGTCGGTAGCTCAGTTGGGGGGAGGATGATGGGACCCGCAGCGCTACAGGCACCGAAAAGGACCAATCACACCGCTACACCAAGACACACACCCCCGAGACGCCCCACAGGCGTCGCGGCACCGGCACGACCACGGGACAGCACAAAGCGAGCGAGCGTCTGGGGAGGAGTCGGAGAGCCGAGGTAGGGAGTCGGAACGGTCGGGCGCGGAACTTGGTAGGACGCGTAGGAGCGCAGACGCGTGGGAAGAGCTGACGAAGCAGCGGTATATAGACGCGATTCGACTTGTTGTAGAGACACTTTTGGACCTTGGGCCTACACCCGAGACTACACCTTTCGTTCCTGCTTCACAGAGAGCACCGCACGACGCGATACCGCCAGACCAGCCCGACACGATGCCTTAAACCAGAAAGTCGTAGCGACATCCGGGTCGCGCCACCTTTGCGATACCACGGGCTACGCTGCCCCGACTCAACCACAGACTGGAGTGATACAGTGTGGTAGGTTTTATGACTGACGTTTATATTCCAGGATAGCGACTCGGACGGTACAAGCGCGGGGACACAGGTCGGGCGGTCGGACGGCAAGGGCGACTCCGCAACTAGGACGGACCGGCGGCGGCAGACGGGAGGGTCGCACCGAATAGTGTGGGAAGAGACGCAACGTGCGACGGTCGGACGGGAGCGGAGAGAGAGAGAGAGAGAGAGCCGCAGGACGAGGGCAGGACCCGCGGGGTCCTGGGTGGTTTGTTCGGGGCACGGTCGCGATCTTGGGTTTCTTCCTCCGACCCACTACCTCTTGGGCCAGCGGTTGGCTGCTCGCTCCCTCCATTTCTATCGACGTTCCCGGGGCCTCCCCCAGGGTTCATCTCATCAGCGCGCACCACATCAATTGAAGGCCACCGACTTCGTTGAGAGTCCCGACAACAGTCAAGATAACGCAGTTCGTCTTCTGAGAATAGTCGGCGCGGATGTTTTGCAGGGTGTAGTCGAGATTGCGTAACATCCTGCGTACCGCTGATGAGACAAAGATATAGCTACATGGAATGATGGACGTACGTTTGTCGAGCAGCTATTGCTTCCTCCGACCCCTCCGCTGCATCTGATGGTCCGGCCACGGAGTCCTTCGCCTGTTTGCGTCTGGCAGCCGCAGCCGCCTTCTCCTCTTCACTCAGAGCACTGTACTTTGCCACGGCCTCCGGATCGGCGCGATACGCCTCCCCAACTGCCTTGTTGACGTGCGCCTGGAGTTGGCTTTGAACGATCTCATCTCCGCTTGCCTTAGCGTTGTCGATGAATGTCTGGCGGGCGGTCTGCGCAACGTGATGGTTTTGAGGGTCGGCACGGAAGAGGTCGAGAGCACTGTGAGCACGGCCACCGGTGGGCACGTCCGTGAGTTGGAGAAACTTGGGAAGGGGTTCGGAGGTTGGAGCGTCGCCCGCATTCTTGCGAGCATGGTTGCTGATCCATTGTCTGACTTTCTACAAGTAGACGTGAGTTAGAGATGAAGAAATGGAGACAGTCGCACACGCACCTCCTTGCGCGCAATCCTCCTCTGTATCCACACCTCCGTGTCCTCCCGCACGCCGTCAACTTCTTTTCGCTCGACGGGAAACCTCTCGCAAAATGCCTCCACCATAGTTGACCGAAACGTCGAAGCTTGCGTTTTATTGAACGATAGCTTGCAGTGTGTGCGGCAATACTGGACTAGCCAATCCCATTCTTCCTGTGTAGCCCAGCGAGGGTTTGGCATAATGAGTGGACGGTGAGTGAGAGGTGGAAAAGGATGTCGAATCTGCGAGTGAAGAGTAAAGGAAGGTCCAAGTTGTGTCCAGGTTCGAGTCTTGGGACAAAAGACAGTCAGTAAATACACATACAAACAAAATATGCCGACGGCACCTGTGACGGGGGGAGTGTGGCCGTCTTCGGCTAGATCGGTCGCCATTGTTAGCCTGCGGACTTACTGCTATGGTGGTGTTCGCTGTTAGTGGTGTTCGCTGTTGTGCACAGAATCAGTGAATCAGTGCAGAGTCAAAACAATGATAATAGCTCAAAACATGCTAAGTACAGATACAGAATTAGACATCAGTGAACGACGAGTCCATCTCTCCCAAGTGCTTGGGACACATCCACTCGGTGAAACTGGGGCGCGGGGTCCACGGTGAAGGATACCAGCCAAATGTGACCATGAACGCTCGGACATAGCACGTTAGCAGCTGGCTCTCGACCGCAACGTAGACCTCTCGCGAAAGCCCCTGGAAATTGAGGGCACGTATCTCTGCAGCTGTGTAACCCATCCACGGATAGCTGTCAAACACGGGGTACAGACTGATGATCTCCCTGACTGTGGCTAACCATCCTTTGCGATCATCCGGCCTGCCTATTTCCCAGGCATGAAGCCCGTCGGGACCGTGTGGCCAAAGGAAACGAGAGACGAGGTCGTCGAAGGAGCCCTCCCTGAGAAAGCCGGGTGTGGCGCAATGCGTGGACTCCAATGCATGCAGCTCATCAGCAATAGAGCAGCGAAGTGACATGGCAATGACTGAATAGCGCAGCTGATGGTTCCCGAAGAGGTCCGGTGTTACGGGGCACCCGCATGACAATGGCTGAACGGGATTCAGATCGCCTGCTATGATCTGCCTGTGGATTTCCTGACCGAAGAGAAGGCGACCGCCATACTGATAGAACACAGCAGGGTCGTATGTCTTTCCTACACTAGGTAATGGCCAGCACTTTTTCCAGTACGTGTCGCCCAAAATCTCTCGCCAGTCTTGCGTGTCCAGGCCGTTGAGCCCCCGCGGCCCACCGTCGGTGACGTGGAGATGACGATCGCGGATATAGGGAAAGAGCTGGACGTAGCGCGCGAAGTACAGAGCTTGCTTCTCTGCCGTCTGAGCGCCCCAAAAGAGATAGTACGATGGGTGTGAAAACATACGGCGCTGGCGGGTCACGGACTCGTCATTTCGCAACAAGCTCGGAGGGTTTGTCCATTGCGCGGTGAAGTACAACATGGAAATGGGGGGGAAGTAGGCTGGACTGTCGACAATGTCTGAAAATCGTCGGATCTCCTTCATGTTCAGTAGTTTGTCGCGATTCTGTGTTACTGCAAATTCTCCATGAGCAACAGAACCCGTAATTACGAAGAGGAAAACGCACCGCGCCCCCGCTTCTGCTTAGGACCCTTCACAGATCCTAACGACACTTGATATTCATTTGATGGGTTGAGGGTGTCCTCCCTCGGACAATGGCCTCTAGCTGCCGGCTCGAAAGACCGAGAGTGCTTGACAAGGGGTGGATAGAACCATAGTGGCTTGGTGTGCTTTTCGTTGAGCGAGCGCGGTCCGGTGAGGCGTCCCCGTTCCTTCAGAGGGGTTGGTGGAAGTCGACGAGATATTGGGAGTGTCCAATCTCCCGTGTGAACAACCATATATACGGCAACATTCATCCGGTGGTAGTCATGAAACCGCGCAATCGTGTCGACAATCGAACCCCGAGTGGCCGGGCGAATGGGTGGAGGAGATCCAGGCTTCAGGATGTCGTTCTTGATATCCTCCCACCAGTCACGAAATGCGAAAACTTCCAAGAGTCCACGTTGTGTAGCACGGAAGAAATCGACGAAGTCGTCCCAGGCATACACTCCATCTGCGAGGCGATAGTAGCCGTCGCGTGCACGACGCAACGCCTCCTCAGGAATTGTGACATGGCTAACCGATTTGTGATTGCGGGCCTGCGGGAAGATAGCGGTCGTGACCTTCCATGCGTTGTTAAGCCTCGTGTGCAGCGGCTCCCGCACACTGTCCGACATCGTGTGGACGTGCTTGCCATCTTTCTCAATTGACGTCCACATGGTTTTGTCAACAGAATCGGTGAGGATGTCATTCGTTCCATGGTGAGGCACATTTATGTAGGCAAGGTATGGAGCCGAAACGTCATAATATTGTGGAAGGCGAGTCCATTCATACATGCCCCACATGCCGTCCGCCTGAACATGTACAGATTGTGGTGGGTCGAGAGGAAAGGAAGAAGGGATGAAAGATGTGTTGGCGGCGATGACGATGGAATCCGCCTCGTCAGTTGACGTCCAGAATGCTAGCGGGAACGGGAAGGGCGCCATCTGTGCACGGTTGACCTAGGATCTGAAAAGACTCCCTAGTTAGCAGGGCACATAATGTCACGGCAGGTTGACACTCACATATGCAATCCCCACGTTAAGGACACCGCTGTTGCGCGTGGCCGACAAGGCTCGGCTGCGGAAGGATTCAGTCATCGCGATCATCGAGGGCAACACATCCTTAATGACTCACGTGAGCTATTCAGTCGTACACCGGCGTTTTGAAAGCCAGAGGACCAGGAACGAGAAAGACGATGAGCACGCGTGTAGAATGCCGTCTGGCGTTGGAGGCGCCTACGCAGGATGGAAAAACCGCAGATATCGGAAGTGGTTGGCGGGCTATGAAGGAAACGGTTGAGCTAGCGCATAGTCTCACAACGAAGGTAGACGTACCGTGATCAAATTTCGAGCGCGCGCGGCCCAAGATTGGAGACACGGAGCAGCACAGCACGATCGAAGGGAGAAGAAAGACGAGGGGGAGCACACGCAGGTAGCTCAGAGTGGACGGCACGTCTAACTCTTTGCGGGCTGTGTGCGCTGCACGAAGCGGTATGTGGAGGGTGTTGAAGTCCTAGCGAGCAACGCCCGTCGCTGTAAAATAACAATCAGTGAGAAAAATCGCAGAAGATGAGAAGAAAAAACACACCAGAGCAGCCGGGGTGTGTTGCGGACTTTCCGGGAGGGGCAGAGACAGAGCTGAGGGTGAGAGCAAAGTGGGGACACGCGCACGAGGCTGCCTTCGCTCACGGAGACCCGGAGGTTGGAGACGCCGAGCAGCTCGCACGGTAGGGAATAAAGCAGGGCGGCGGGGGGTAGCACGTACAGCACGCTCGGAGTAGACGGCACGTCCGACTCTCTGCGCGTTGCACACACTAGGGGTGGGGGTGGGGATGGGGAAGGGCGGTGGAGATAGGTGACGTGTCGACGAGTTTGACTTCACCGGGACGTGGGGTTAGAGTTCAGACTGCGACCGGCAAACTGTTGCCGGAACTCTAAGTGTATAGCTGCAAGTCGGAGTGTGAACTCTAGCCGCACGTCCCGGTGAAGTCAAACTCGTCGACACGTCACCTATCTCCACCGCCCTTCCCCATCCCCACCCCCACCCCTAGTGTGTGCAACGCGCAGAGAGTCGGACGTGCCGTCTACTCCGAGCGTGCTGTACGTGCTACCCCCCGCCGCCCTGCTTTATTCCCTACCGTGCGAGCTGCTCGGCGTCTCCAACCTCCGGGTCTCCGTGAGCGAAGGCAGCCTCGTGCGCGTGTCCCCACTTTGCTCTCACCCTCAGCTCTGTCTCTGCCCCTCCCGGAAAGTCCGCAACACACCCCGGCTCCTTCGGTGTGTTTTTTCTTCTCATCTTCTGCGATTTTTCTCACTGATTGTTATTTTACAGCACCAGTCGCCGTCGGCTGAGACACCCACACCCTCCTCCTTCCCCACCAGCAGAGAGTCCGACGTGCCGTCTACTCCTACATTGTCCTATCCCCTCCGCACTGCAGCGCACACAGCCCGTGAAGAGTTTGACGTGCCGTCTACTCCGAGTGAGCTGCGGGTGTTCCCCCACGTCTCTCTGCTTCCTCCGATCGTCTCTGTCTCCAACCTTGGACCGCGTGTCGCAAGATGTGTTCACGGTACGTCCAACTTTGTAGCGATACTCTGCGCTTGCTCACTATTTTTGTTCATAGCGCGCCAACCTCATGCGATCCGTACGAGTTCATCCCTCCCTCCCCGCCCCATACCAGCCCCCGTCCCCCATGGCCACCATCTCCGGTCCTTCCGTCGCTCGGCATCCTTCCCCCGCCTTCCGCAAGGCCCACAAGATATCTCGCCCGTCCGCACACGGCGCGGCCCCTCTGGTGCGCATCCCCTGCACCCTCCTTTGTTCTATCTATATTTATCTTCGCTTCAGTCGGCGAGCCATCCATACCACGGCCATGAGCCGACAGCGAAGCTCTGTGCTAGATTCGTCTCGCACCTCTTCGCCTGTCCCGACCTCCCTCCCCTCCCCGCGCCCCCTACCAACGCGCCCAACCCGCGGCTGGAGCACTTTATTGCGTATGCGCTGCACCGCACCCGGCTGCACGCTTCCGTTACCTTCGCCGCCCTCTACCTCCTCCAGCGACTGAAGGCTCGGTTCCCCGCCGCGAAGGGCTCCTCAGGCCATCAACTGTTCATCTCCGCGTTCATGATCGCATCCAAGATCATCTGTGACGACACATACAGCAACAAGAGCTGGTGTATTGTCGGGCAGGGCATGTTCGCACTGCGCGAAATCAACCAGATGGAGCGCGAGATGTGCAGCTATCTCGAGTGGTAGCTCAATGTTGACCCCACCACCCTGCACGACTTTGAGATCCAGGTGCGCCGCGACTTCGCCGGCCCGGGCCCGTACTCTCCCATCTCCCTCCCGACGCCTGCGCCTTCGCCGTTCGCACACCCCGGCGCCAGCACGGCGTCGAGCGTCCCGTCGTTCGGGCACCGCGCGTCGCCCGGGGCCGCGCCCATCCTGATCCCGAGCCTGACGATCACGTACCCCTCGCCGGCCTCGCCGCCTGACACCCCCGAGACCTCCCTCGCATTCCGTGTTGAAGTCCCACGTATCCTCCCGTCGACCCCGCTCGACTCTGCGCAAGGCGAGGAGGTTGTCATCTTATGAGCTGCGGTCGTGTGCAGCCCGATTTCCGCAGGCGTGGAGGGGGTCATGTTCTCGTCGCGCCCGATAACCGCCTAGTGCGCCCAGTTTGCCTACGCTACATTGACGATCCTCCTTGCTCATGTGGTCATGCTGTCCTGTATGTGCTTGCTCTTGTCTGCTCCCCTCCTAATGGCAATTTTATCTTTGTACTATATGACACGTACATCCAGTTCACACTTGTCAGGTAGCCTATCCCGAAATTGTAGTTGGACTTCGTATCATAAATCTGCTTACAATTATCCGTTTTCCATTGTTCCTGCCAGTGTGGCCGGTCTGGCGCACATGTGCTTGCTTGGACCGTCAGTACCCTCAACACTGACATTATTCTCTCACTCTGTCCTTGCTGCTGCAGTATTGGGATGGCCCCTGCAAAAAAGCGCAAATACGAGCCGTCGCGTGCAGCCGTACTGGACGAAACCATCAAATTAGTTCACCGACGTCGCAACGGTGATGTTGACAAGCGACAGGTTCCCCTTGGCATCCGCGCCCTCGCTGCCAGGCCCGAAAAGCCAACCATCTCGTATCTGCCGACAATCGAGGAAGAGAGTGAGATGGAGAGGGCGGCTGAGGAGGAAGAAATGGCTCCTGCGTCAACAAGCAGATATATTGTGAGTGTGGATTACATTTCTGATGCCTCGGTGTTCTAACGAGACCTGGTAGCCAACGCACACTGTCAACAGCGAATGGCGTACTGAGTGGGCCCCAAAAATGTTGGAGGCCATCTTAGGCTACGAGGCTGCAGATGACCTTGGCCGCCCTTGCTCCGCCGCTGGCTGCTCGAGCACCGCAGCTGACATCCGTTGTCGTGACTGCTTCTATCGTCGAATGCTCTGCAGAGACTGCGCCGTCAAAATTCACCTCGATAACCCGTTTCACCAAGTGGAGGAATGGGTCGGCACGTACTTCAAGCGCAGAGGACTTCAAGAGCTAGGCCTCGTCATCCGCCTTGGACATGGGGGCGACACCTGTCCCTTCGCCAAGGAACCTGTTTCGATGACAGTGACCCATGTCAACGGCATTCACACTTGCAATGTCCAGTTCTGCGGCTGCTTTCCACCCGACAAGTATAATCCTGTCGATGTCCCACTGCAGCTGGCAAACGCAGGGCTCTGGCCCGCGTCATATAAGAACCCCCGAACGGCGACAACTTTCCACTCAGCACGGGAGTACAATCAGTTCTCCCTCCAGGCCAAGGTGAATGTGATGGACTACAACCGTGTCAAGCTGCGCATGACAAACAACGCTTTTCGTGACGACGTACCGGTGAGTTTATCTTGCGCTCATCATGACTGTCGCCCATGCTGATCCTCGCAGGATCGATATAGGCAGCTTCTCACAAGCCAACGACAATTCATGTTCATCCAGACGCTCAAGCAGTTTGGAGCGAGTGTACAGGATCGATACGCCGCCGGAAGTCTCGTCGTCCTATGTCCTGCCTGTCCTCAACCTGGGAAGAACATGGACCCCGGTTGGAAAGACGTACCAGCAAAAGACCAGTTGAGTACACTCAAATATATCAGAGTTCGCTGTCTGCTGACGCCGCGTGCAGATACATCCATGCACTGTTTTATGCAAAAGACGGGAACTTTCAGCTCCATCAACACATGAAGAAGATGGATCTTGATGACGTCGCGTTCACGAGGGGCGGTGGTTATTATGTTGATGATGTTGAGTGTGCGAATCACCTCAAGATCATGGACAACGACCCGGATAGCAGCAAAGAGGTACGTATGCAACCGTCTACAATTGACGAAGTATCTCACATATCGTAGACGTCGACGTGCAACAAGTTCTTTGCTCTCAATGGCAAGCGCCTCGACGGCAAGCGCATCACGGGAGTGGTGTCTTTAGTATGCGCACCGCACGGGATGATCATGGGGTCCTCAACCATTGACTTGACGAAAGGCGAAAGGTGCGTTGTTGTCGTCCAATCACATGTTTGTGAGCCTCACTTGTTGAGCTAGATTTGCCCATGTGGACCTTGCGACGGTGTCTGCGACACGCCCATACAAAGATCTCAAGTTGCACATCTCTTCATACGATATCAATTGTCAATACGGAATTAACTTCGACACGCGCATGGACAAATTTCCGTCCGGTCGTCCAGACTTTCCCCTTACCATCCGTGTCGTTCCTAAATGGCACTTGAATGGGCACAAGGATGACTGCAAGTTTCTCAACTCGCCGGATGTCACTCCTGGGTGTGGCATGACGGAGGGCGAGGCGCCTGAGCGTCGGTGGGCCGTGCAGAATTCACTCGCACTTCAGACAAAAGAGATGGGGCCAGGGTACCGCCACGACACGCATAATGTTCACAACGGAGATTTCAACATGCAGAAAATCTTCACGATAGGTGAGTATAGCTCCTGCGTATCTTCTGTTTGTTGCGCGCTGACTGCAATCAGCCAAGTTTCTTGCAAAAAAGCTGGACCAAGCAAAGTCTGCCGCGGCGGAAGCTGAAGAGCAACATGAACGTTGCGAAGCGACCTTCAATTTCCGCGGACGTCCATTGGACGAGTGGCGGACTGCCGAAACCGAGTTCTTGACCACACTTGCCGACGGAACAGCACGAAAGGACCAGCCAAAAGTCAGCCCGTATGAACCGGCGAGTGACAAAGGTGTGAAGTCGTTTTTAAATTTCGCGCTCACTTGAACTAATATATCTTGTCTTAGCACCGACCGAGAAGGAAGCGTTGCTGATTTTGGAGAAGGAGTTTGACGCTGAGCGGGGCACAGCAAGCGAGGAACGTGGTCGGCCAAGCCTCACTGCGTTTCTGAAGCTTGGTCTCGACTTGGAGGCGCGACAGTACGTCTTTCTTGCAACACACTTCAGGTATTCCCCTAACATGTTTGAATAGGTACGATGTACAAAGCAAGGCAAAGCAAAAGGAGCTGTCAGGTGCCGAAAAAACCGCTATCGAAGACAGCCGATCGCGCCTTGACACTCAGATTGCACGCTTCGAGGACCTTCACGCTGCTATCGTGGCCCCGACAGTCCTCAGGCTTGAAAGTCCAGAAACGAGCTGGCCGGCACCGCGTTCTGACCAAGATGTCCTAGCCGAGGACGTCCAACTTCGCTTGCCATCGACATACCCCATGGACGTCAGGCAGAATTCCTTATTCAAGTCTCTAGCGGAGGCAGAGCTCCTTCTGCGAAAAGGTCGGGCTTGTGATCTTCTGCGGGAGCTACGCCTCAAGATTTCATTGAAGTCCTTCCTGTGGAGGTCAGAGAAGGCGTCGTATGGCCAAGAGGCGAAGACACGCCACCAGAAGACGGTCACTCGCGCTTACCAGGCAACCGCCCGACTTCGCCATCTATACACTACAATGCGGTCGAACATGCTCACGCTAGGGCTCCAGGAGGATGACAAGAACTATCGGCCGCTAACGGAACATGACTGTCGCGTCGTGGCCCTCGTTCATGCTGTTGAAGACCACGACACATCATCGAAGGACCGTGAGCGCTCGTGGCTCTGGCGCGATGGTGAGTATTGGGCTTCTGACTCGGATGACGCTACAGCAAAATGGGATGAAGAGCGTGAGTCCCTTTGATTATACGTGCTTGGTACCCAGCTGACATCATGATAGTTGACCGTCTCACCTGGTTCCGATCGAGTGCGAAGCAAGCTCGCTGGCAGGAACATGTCAAGCGCCTGGAAGAATCGATACGGAGGACGCAGCGGCATTGGTACGATGAGCAACAGGTTTGGCTGAGTCGTGCAGAAGCACAGGGCAGTTCATTAAGTCAACGTGGTGTCGCCGCATATGCTGCACGGTCGGTTTCTAATTCATACTCTGACAATGAAGTATCTGACATTCAAGCGTAGGAAAGCTGCAGTATTTGCGCGTCTGCTGTCTGATGCGAGGGAGCTCTACCCTGAGTACCTCAGGCTGTCGGATACTGAGGTCAGTACTGATATTGTCATAGACACTTCTACCTTGCTGACCTGGGAGCCCAGGTAGCATTACATGACTGACAAGCAATGGGTATGAATTAGTTACTTCGCTGAAATACTTCCACTGTACATTGCGTTGGAGTAGTCCCACTATACATTGCGGTGAAATAGTTGCATTCAACAGACACAAACTAGTTGCGCATGGAAATATAATCTAACTAGTTGAACATGGAAATATAATGTGGATATAGTTCATCCTCGAACTAGTTCGTGTTTTTTTCTTAAGGGTATCCTACCTGTCAGGCTCCAGAAGCCTACAATACTAGTGCTAAATACTCGACCGTCATAGTCGGCGTTGAACTAGGTCAACGCCCAGTAATTACTCATTTGAACTACTTCAGTTGTCTGCAAGTACTGGAATATCACCGGCACAACCGCGAGATGCATCACGGTATGGGCTGTGCTGTGTGTCTTGGTTCTCAACGCTGACATTGAATGCCAGTGCCAACTCACCGGAGCTAGGTCGTCGCAGCCCCGATGTCATAGTGAGCACCGACGATGAAGACGCTGAGGCTGCCGCGCTGCAGTTGCCCAGTGCGAGCTCTCGACCACAGTCACGCAACGTCAAGGCAGAGCCCATGGACGATGTGCTACCTGCTATCCGACAACAGGTACGAGTTGGCCTCTCTAGTGAATGCACCGCTGAGCTATGCAATCGTGCGCAGACCCCACTTGATGACATAAAGCCCAAAATCAAGGAAGACCACCAATTCGACGCAGCCACCGTCCTGAGCCGTTTAAATGCTGTCGGTGCTGAACCATACGACATCGGACCAAGTGCCGAAATTACGGAGTTCATCCTGAGTCGCGAATTTATAAGCTGGGAGTACGGCGGATCTGGACAAACGACATTCCCTAGCATTGCACAAGACAATATTGACAGGCACGGTCTGGACGACTTTATGTGCATTACGGTGGAGCTACATCCACACGCTCCGCTCCGCCCAGGGCATGCCGGCCTTTGGCTGTCACAAGAGCCGGGGAGATCGCGGTCGATGGGGACGGTCCGCCTTCTTGTTGGCCTTGCCCCAAAGAAGTGGATATATGCCGGGCAGTATAAATTGACTGAAGTAGAGCCACTTTCTCCAGAAGAATGGCTTCTGCAACGGAACAGCGTATGTTCTTGGCCTTATCTTCTGTAATTGGCTCCCTCTTGACACAACTGACCCCCACAGGTCAGGAGAAGCTGGTGTGCCGACATCAAGCGATATGGGTGGGGGATACGCGTCAGGATTCGTGTCATACATCGTCGTGACGAAGGACGCGAGCTGAGCGATGAGGAAGTCGAGGCTCTAGTTTCTACCGGCGACAAATTTTCAAATGTCGAAGAGAGTGAAATCATGACCGCTTTTGACAAGGGCGAGCAGGTAAGTTCGTGATTACCTTGGTGTGCATACCCGCCGAGTACAGTATACACCCCAGATGCTTGGAATGTACGCGATGAAGTGCGTAGGGTATGATCGGGACTTCCAGAACAACAACGTGACTAGACATCCCGTCTGGCTGGCAGAGAAGAAGACAGCAGTTCGGAAGAAAACAGGAGCTCGGAAGAAGACCACAGGCAAGGCCAAGAAGGTGAAAGTGATGTCGAAAAAAACCAAGAAATCCCGCGTCGCTGACCGGGAGGAGATTGGCGACGATGAGGAGAGCGACGGGGATGTTGAAGTTCTGGACGAGCTCAGATTCTTGGCACAGGGCACCAAATCTCGACCTCGAAACGCCACTTCATAGTGGGAAAGCTGACAGACACTTGTATAGTGAGGGGAGACACTGTATAAGTCTTCCAAATGCCTGCGCCGTGTACTACACAGTACTTGTAGTAATACCAAATGACCGGGCGGCTTTTGCAATATGATGATGTATTCTCGTATCCTGTCGTATCCTGTCCATTGAAGTCTCCAATGGCTCATTTTTTTTTCAATTTCTTTGCTCATTTGGTTACTCAGTCCAACCATCAGCGCGATTGGACTCCGAGAACATGCTGACCATCGCGGATCCCGTCTGCGTTGTTACGTCCATCCTACGCAACTAGCGCCTGTCATCGATTCATCGTCCTTCGCGGGCGGCGGCGACTTTGCTGCGTCTCTGCACCCTTGCACCCAGCTTTCCACCGCCCTCGTTACGATTTATGCCTGGCGCGAGCCAAGCAGACTTCGAGGACCTCGTCGTGCAGCTGCAAACACGGAACGCCGAGCTCGAAGGCGAGGTGTCCCAGCTCAAGGATGAAGTACATCAGCTGAAGGGCCAGCTGCAGGTACGGCCCATCGAATGACCTAGGAACGCGCGTTGCAGTGTACTCACGCTTTTCAATGGACATGCACAGAAGGGCAATGCGGGGAACTCCGCGCGGACGTCCCACGGCAAGGGGGGCTTGCCCGAGCACGATGGGAGCGATGAGAAGGTGCGCGTAATCATGTGTTGCGAAGCACTTCGCTCATATTGCAACACTTGCGCAGAACCCGGTTGCAAAGAAAGCTTCGCCGAAGGGGCGAGGTCGAGGCAAGACTCAGCTCGAGGACCAAAAGCCCGTCAGGCTTGAGAACGGGAAGGCCGTGAAGCGCGAGGACCGAAAGTCTGTTAAGCTTGAGGTTGAGGACCGAAAACCCGTCAAGCGCCCTTACCAGCTCAATCCCTCGAACTCCGTGAAGGCGGAAATCAAAGTCGAGGACGACGGGCGGCCCCCGAAGAAGCGGAGGACGCTGATGAAGATGGAGGTCGTTATCCCGAGCGGGCGGCGGGCGGCATTGCAGGCAGAAGCGTGCGGTCACAGCTCTGAGCGTCCGCGGACGCCGCAAGATGTCGATGTCAATGGGCCTCCGTATGCTGCTGTATTGATTGACCTACGCAGTGATGTGCTAACGACGGACAGGATCGCGGATATGCCTGACTTCGAGCCCTCAGACGAAGGCCGGTTTCACGATGGCGAAAGCCAGCAGGAGCGTGTAAGCATCGTGCCGGAGCCGGAGCCAGTGCTAACTGCTACTGCTCGCCTCATCAAACCCGAGCCCGTGTACGATGCTCCGCTTCCGGTGGCCGTGGAAGAGGTCCGCCACGTTCGTCATGTCGATGCTGTCAAGTCACGATGATAGCTAACGTGTACCATAGCATACCGCTGCTTCCGTGGTTCCCAAAGGAGTCAAGAAGGACCGCATGCTAGATGCCGCGACGGTGCAGAGCCGCATCGACGCCTTCGGAGGCGTTCCATACCCTGTAGCCCTCGATGCCCAGATCCGGGACACCCGAGTGAAGCGCGCATGGATATCTTCCGCGTTCGGTGGCTCCATGCAGACAATGTTTACCAGCCCCAAGAAGCAAAGGATCGCAGCGCACGGTTACAAGAATTTTCTGTACGTTAATTGGACGTTGCACCCACACGCCCCGCACGAACCCGGCGAACCCGGGCTGTGCCTCATGGAGAACCCGCTGGATGAGCGCAACGCAGATGCGACAGAACACCGCACATTTGTCCGCAAGGCACGCGACGGGTGGTGGCAGTACGTCGGGCAGTACAAGCTGCACGTAGTGCAGTCCCTGACGCCAGAGGAATGGCTTCTGCAGGCGGACGATGTGCGTCCATCGTTCCTCTGCGCTGCGATTCGTGCGACTAATGCGGACTTAGATGAGGAAGGGCTGGTGCAAGGCGTTGATGACACAGACGTGGGGGAAGGAAGCAAGGGTCCGGGTTGCGGTGCGGCGCGAGGAGAATCGCGAGCTCGATGATGAGGAGCTGCATGAGAGGTTGAACGAGGAGGACGAGTACACAGACCGCATCACGGTTGAGCACATGATGGAGGCTCTGGATCATGGTGAACAAGTAAGTCAAGGTGCTTGCAATGGGATGTCCGCTCTGACGGAGCATTCAGGTGCTGGGGATATACGGGATGAAGTGCATCGGTTACGACGAAAAGTTTCAGAGGACCCTAGTGGAAGGCATCCCTCGGTGGAAGGAGCTGGACGAGAAGAATAGGTTGGACAAGTTGAAAAAGAAAGCGGAAGGCAAGGCAGGCAGAAGAGCGCCCCAAAAGAGGAAGAAAGCCGCTGTTGTGCCGGTGGAATCCGATGTCGAGATTATCGGCGTGGATGAATCCAGCGAGGAGGATGGAGAGGAGGAGGAGCTGAGCTTTTTGTCCAAGGGTACTAGGTCACGGCCAGGACGTAACGCGTAACGCGTACAGCCGTTTTAGAAAAGGTTGTCCGCGCGTGTGAAACCGAGAGCGTAAATTCGAAAAATTCGAAAAATGTGAAAAATGCAAAACAATGACTAGATCGTATATGCCGCGACGCTTGAGGACTTAAATGAACCTAGGCAGCTCGCTGGCCGTGCTGTCAAGGTCTCGAGTGTATCTGAGACCCATATTGATGCGTTTGGCACATAGTCGCGCGAGTGCGATGAACCGGCTGTACCTCGCAAAGATCGTCACTGGTGTGGTTAAGAGCTGCCTGTCGTAATGGAATGAAGTAAGGGATGCTATGAGGGACAGTGGATGAAAGCTGAAACGAATAGGGCGATGTACAAAAGCCAACAGCGTGTGCGGGCTGACGCGCTGATGTATGAGCTAGGGTTGAGCTGGGCCCTGGGGCGACAACGTCGAATGAGCACCTCAGATGAACGGTACATCCGGCCTTCATATATATTCCAGGTGGCATTGGCGATTCGTTTGGCTGTCGTTCGACAATGCGGGTCGGAGGGCGTCGGCCTGCTCGCGGACTGAGTCGGGAGTCTTCGCGTGATTGGGCTCGATTTCACCAAATGCAACTCACAGGATCCACCACACATGTTGGAATACGGGCAGTGTGGGGTCAGAGCCGTCCAAAAGGCATTCAAAGAGGATGAGGATCAGCGGCTGGAGGCCGCTGGCAGTAGTCGGACCTGTCTTGACCGTTGAATCTTGACCCGGTGCAGACTTCGAGCATCACAGCACGCTGTTGAATGCTCCTAGAAGGTGACCAAGTCCATTCAAGCAACGATATACACACGGTTTCCCTCGCTCTCGTCTGCGACGTCCTAACATCCACCTCCGAACCTCCCCGGCTCCCCTGCGCCTTCACCATGCCCCAGTTGATGACTACGTTGACAGCTTCCGTTTCTGTGCGTGTCTGAATGGATTGAAGCAGAATTTGTAGGGGAGGGGAACCAGCGACGGCTTTCTCGAATTCCTCGAATTTTTTGATTTTTTGAATTTACACGCGCGGTTTCACACGCGCGGACAACCTTTTCTAAAACGGCTGTAACGCGAGGCTCAACGCCAACGCCGTCGCGCCGAGGTTGTCCCCGCCGATATCGATGTGTTACCGATGCGATGTGACACGAGTGGCCACGTCTGCAGCCAGCGTGCATCGCCTCGTGCCCACGCCAGTCTCCAGTCTCCAAGCCGCGAGTGGTGCGCCCTACGTCACTATTTCTAGCTTGCACATAAGGCCGAGACAAGGCCGCGCCTGTCCGCATTACTTCCCAGTATCAACTTATCGCCACCGGTGCGTCTCTCCCTGTGCCCAGCGACTGTCCCGCTCACTCCCCCTTGCCAGCAGCCCACCATGATCATGAACCAGAAACCCAGAGCCGTGCACTTCGGTGCAGGCAACATCGGCAGAGGCTTCATCGGAGCCCTGCTCGCAGAGTCCGGCTACCACGTCGTCTTCTCGGACGTGAACAACAAGGTCGTCGACGAGCTCAACAAGCGCGACACCTACGAGGTCCGCATCCTCGAGGCCGACGAGGGGAGCGAGGAAATCACAGACTTCTCCGCCGTCGACTCCCACAACGTGATCGCAGAGCTCGCAGACCCAAATGTGCGCATCGTCACCACCGCCGTCGGCCCGCCCATCCTCGAGAAGCTCGCGCCGACGCTCGCCAAGGGCCTGCAAGCGCGTCGCAGCGCAGGCGGCGGCCCGCTCAACGTCATCGCGTGCGAGAACATGGTCAACCAGACGCAGACCCTCGCGAAACACGTCCACACACACCTCTCCCCTGCCGACATCGAGTGGCTTAACCAACACATCGGGTTCGCGAACTGCTCCGTCGACCGCATCGTGCCGTCCGTGCAACTGGACGACGAGCACCCGCTCGACGTCGGCGTCGAGGAGTTCTCCGAGTGGGCGGTCGACCAGACCGCGCTCAAGTCGGAGATCCACCCGCCCGTGAACGGCATGAAGCTCACGGACAACCTGGACGGGTACATCGAGCGGAAGCTGTTCACGCTGAATTGCGGGCATGCCATCAGCGCGTACCTGGGGTACGTGCGGCAGCACCACACGATCGACGAAGCGATGGCGGACCCGGAGATCTCGCGCGTGGTGCGTGGCGCGCTGCACGAGGGCGGAGTGGCGCTGGTGCGGAAACACAAATTCGAGGAGCAGGACCACGCGGCGTACATCGAGCGCATCCTGTTGCGGTTCGCGAACCCGAAGCTGAAGGACGACGTGAAGCGGGTTGCGCGGCAGCCGCTGCGTAAGCTGGGTCGGGAGGACCGCCTGCTCGGACCGGCGTACCTCGCGCAGGGGTACGGGATGCCGATCGACAACCTGGCGCACGGCATCGCGGCGGTGTTCCTGTTCGATATGCCGGATGACGAGGAGGCGGTGCAGCTGCAGGAGAAGGTGAAGACGCACGGGATCGACAGGACGGTGACTGAGCACACGGGGTTCGAAGAGGGCGGAGACGAGCATCGGAAGGTGGTGGACGCGTACCACGGGCTGAAGGGGCAGTGAGCGCGGGGTGCGTGCGGCTGGACGTAGACTGTACTGTACTTACCTGGATACCCGCAATAATCACAGCGCTGGATTGTCGGGAAGATAGCCGGGGACGGTGGCCCGGAGTGCGCTGAGTCATGCGCTGGACTGACGGTGTCTACAATTACCCGCAGCTGTATCCCGGCGGGCAGCCCTCCGACAATACCGCGACGTCAGCAACACAAAGCGTCGTCGCTATAAGACCGCCGCCGCCGTCTGCGTCGCCCCCGCGCACACATGTCCAACCCCTACCCCGCCGACCACGACCGTCTCGCCCGCGCAACCCCCGACGCCGACATCGACCCCCCCTTCCGTCTCCCCGCAGGGCCCTACTCGTCCGCACGCCCAGACCTCCCCTACGCCGCCCTCATCGGCCAGGCCATCCTCGCATCCCCCGCACACGCCCTCACCCTCCAGCAGATCTACGCATACATCACCACCGTCTACCCCCACTTCTCCCGCGACGAGCAGACATGGCAGGCCTCCGTCCGCCACGTCCTCTCCACCAACGCCGTCTTCCGCAAGTCCCGCCCCGAGCGCGGCCGCATCCGCTGGGCCATCTTCGACCCCGACCTCCCCTGCTTCGACGGCGGCGGCTTCCGCAAGGACCTCTGCGCCGACATGCAGGCCGGCCGCAAGCGCCCCGCCCCCAGCGCCGACGCCGACGCCGCGCGCGGCCGCACGGCGAAGCGCGCGCGCCAGTCGCTCGACGACGCCCCGCCCGTGCGCCCGCCCGACAGCGCCGTCTCCCTCTCCACGTCGCGACCCGGCTCGTCGCTGTCCGGGTCGCTCTCGCCCGCTCCCTCGCACGCCCCGCCGACCCCCGCGCCCGCCCCCACGCCCGCGCCCGCCCTCACGCCCGCCCCCGTGCGCACACCCGCCCCCGTGCCCGCGCCGACCCTCCGCGCCGCCTCCCCCGGCCCCACCCCACCGCGCCGGCGCGCGCAGCCTCGGTTCCAGCTCTCGGCCGTGCGCACGCCGCTCTCGCACCTCGGCGTGCACATGGGCCCGTCGCCGAGCCTCGCGCACTACAAGCACCACCTCAACCCGCCGCCGGTCGCCGTGTTCTACGAGGGCGAGCGCGAGCGCGATCTCGACATTCCCCCAGAGCTCTTCGCCCGCACATGGTCGGCTAGCGATTTGGAGAACCTGCCGTCATTGGCTTTGATCGCCGCGGAGGCAGGCGTCTCTGCACCGCTGCGGTCAAGAAGTGGCTCGTTGGCGGCATCAAATTGGAGGCCGACGTTGGGGCCGAGGTAGCAGATATGGTGGCAGAAACGGTGTACGAGTATAATCCCCATAGATGTACTGATGAAGCGCAATAATTACCCCCCTACATACATCCGCATACAAACCCAATACTGTACACGTTAGAAGCATTTTTTCGATCCGAGACACTGAGCAAAAAGTTTGCGAGACATGTTTTGAAGGATTTTTCGAATTTGATCGTCAGTCAGACAAGGTAAGCACAAGGTCAAGGTAAGCAAGAAGAGCAAAAGGTTTGCGAGAGGCACGGCTGGCCTGCGCTACAGACGACATCGCCCTGGTCTCCTAAGACTAACACGGCGGAGCCTGCAAACTGCGGAATTGCTTCCCTGGTTTGTCAAGGCCCGATTATCCCAATTTCGGCCGAGGCTTCCGCCCCGAGGAAAGTTGGACGCCAAAGTTTTCTGGAGGGGACGGTCTTGAACTCAGCGCACAAGCCAGTGGATCCGTTGCAGGAAACACCACCTCACATTCCCGGTTGAGGGCCGTTACAGCCGCTACGCCATGGGAACTTTCTTACTCTCAGCGGTTGACCTGTTATATTGAGGGCCCCGTTCGTCTAGTTCCTGCCTCGTGTCTGAGTCGACACTCACTCACCCACTACTCACCCACTCACCTGCAGCTGAGGCTGCGGCAATTTTGCTTTTTAGTCTGGGCACTACCTGCAAGCTTCGTGCGTACTATACACACCTCCTACGTGCACTATACAAGATGGTTGGTATCAGCGTATACAGAAGTCATACTAGTGCAACAACAATGGCAACGCGTGCGTATATGCGCCACGTATCAAGGTCCGTATCGAAAGAGTCATATCAAGGTGCAGCAGCTGGGTATCCTTCACATCGTAACCATACATGTAGGTGTGATCGACTCCGCCGTGAGGAGCGCTTTCGCTGCCCTCACACTTCTTGTTTGAAACCTCCGACGAAAGGTTGACCGGCACCCTGGCCCTGAAGAGCAGAAACGGAATGAGCATTGCTGTCACCGGCTTGTCGACGTCACGAGCGACTCACGTTGCCATACGTTTGCGGTGGGGCGGTCGGACCACCCTACGCCGGATTGTTAGTACGTCCAAGCAGTGCCCAAGCGGCAGAGAGACTCACGGCTCCCTTTGCAAAGCCAGGCCCCGCCTGTGGCGCCGCGTCGTACCGATTGCCGGCGTTTGCGGTGCCCTGCGCGCGGCGAGAGCGGCCCCCGAAGCAGGGGAGGCGGCCAAGAAGGCCTGGGCGCTGGGGCGCAGCTGTGCCGCCTGGTGCTCCGCGTGCACCTCGGCGCCGGCAACACATCCAGAGCAGGAGCAGGAAGAGCAGGAAGCCGACGACGCATGCTGTGGAGGGACGCGGACGTGTGAGTACTGTTTCCATGGGCAGGGAGGGCGATGAGCTGACCGACGGCGATGCCTGCGATAACGCGGCCGGCGAGACCGGATCTGCGGCGTCTGTAGGTGATCTGTGCGTCTGCGGGGGGCACGAGGGACGCGACGAAGACGGCGAGGGCGAGAGACACGGCGCGGGCGCTGGGACGGGCGGGCGACATGGCGGTGCGAGTGGACGTGGGGGGGCTGGCACGGCGGGTTCACTTAAGTAGCGGGCTGGTTTCCTTGGCCCCGTCATCGAGGAGCCGACTGACGCGCAGTCTTTCAAGTGCCTGACGTATTGCCCTTTCAGGATCCAGGTCTTCGCAGGATGTACGTTCTCACGCAGCGGACAATCGTCGGATGTACGTTCTCACGCTCTTGACCGCACACCTCTCTCTTTCTGACCACCAACATGCCATCGCTGCCTTCCACCGCACTTCGCGCACATCTATCCACCAGGCTCTCAACTCGCTCTCTCGCTGCTGTAGCGACCTCTCGCAAGCCAAAGGAGGAGGGCTCGATTGCCTCTGTCTTCACCTCGCTGACCGGCGAGGCTCCTCTAGCTCTGCCTCCCCGCTTTGCCGACCTTAAGAAGCAGCTCTGGAAGGATGCGCTGGCAGAGAGCTGGCGTGAGGTGACTCGCGAACTGAAGGATGCGACGGAGGAGGTTGCCGCCCGAGGCACGGACGTATGTTCCCGCTAAACTGTCCGGACTCGTCTCTTCGACTAACCCGCGCAGCTTATCCCTGTCATCCCATTTGAGGACGTAAAGTTTGGTCTGTCTGCTCAGCAGCAGGCCGATATAAAGAAGAGGGGGGTTGTCGTTGTGAAAGGCGGTGTGGCCAAGGAGGTGCGCATACTGATTATGGACGTGACTGGCTGCATCGCTGACCTACCAGACCGGATAGGAAGCCCTCGGGTGGAAAAACTCAATCCGATCTTATATCGCAGCAAACAAGGAAAAAGTAAAAGGTGCGTCCCTCCCATTCATCCTGATAACCTCCTCACATCCTCCTCCGATTTCCCTCAGGCTTCCCCGACAACAACATCCAAGCCTACGAGATCTACAACTCCGCCGCACAGACCCGCGCCCGCACGCACCCCGCGCTTATCACAACGCAGCGCGCGCTCCTGCAGCTCTGGCACACGTCGGACGCGGGCAGCCCCGTCAGCCTGCGCACGCCAGTCGCGTACTTTGACCGCCTCCGCATACGCACGCCGGGCGACCGCTCATTCGTGCTTGGGCCGCATATCGATGGCGGCTCGGTTGAGCGCTGGGAGGATCCGGGCTTCAGAGCATGTTTCGGGCGCATTTTGGAGGGGCGATGGCGCGAGTACGATCCGTTCGATGCGTCGCCGAGGATTGATGCGAAGCAGGATCTGTACCACGCACCGTAAGATGTCTGACTCACACGGCTGTTACTTCTCTTGGGCTGACGAAGGGTTACACAGAAACCAATGCTCGGTCTTCCGGCCCTGGCAAGGCTGGACATCGCTTTCCACGACCGGGCCCTCAGAGGGCACCCTTCTCGTCTCCCCGCTCCTGCACCTCGCGACTGCGTACCTCATCCTGCGGCCCTTCTTCCGTCCGTCAGGCCCCGGACTCGACAATTGGTTGGTCGACCTGGAGAGCGCAGAGTTCCCGGGAAGCATGTTGGGCAAGGCACAGGAGCTCAGCGCGGCGACGCACCCGCATCTGCGGCTTGAGACAACGATGGTGCCGGCGCCGAGGGTGGAGCCCGGGGATCAGATCTACTGTGCGTACGGGGCAGGTTCGGTCGGTGTCGAAGAGTTCTGACTGTCGGGACTTAGGGCATTGCGATACCATTCATGCTGTAGAAGGTTTACATGCGGGCGCGAGCGACTCTTCTGTCCTCTATATCCCGGCTGTACCGCTCACAGAGCACAAGTGCGTTCCCTTACCTCGCGTGATGTTCTCTGCTGACTCTATCGTCGTTTTGCAGTGCGAGCTACCTTCGTGACCAACGCCATAATTTCGTCAATGGCCTTCCTGCTCCGTGAGTTGAGTTGCATTCAGAGGAGGTGAGCAGGGCTAATTCGAGTTTGACAGGGATTTCCCCGGAGGCGAAGGGGAGTCGCACTTCGTCCATCGCGGGACTGTGGACGCCGTGAAGGACACGGACGGCCGCCGTCTGCTCGGCTTCGAAGCCTTCCCAACCCCGTCGAATGCGACCAGTGTCGGGGAGGAGCGCGTCATACAGGTCGCGAACGACATCTTAGCCTGAGCAGCCCAGCAGAACTTGTGCTGTCCAGGGGAGAATTCCATGTATGTAATGTATGGGGTATCGCAAACGATAGGTCGATCTATGTGACAACACTAAAATACAAATGAGCACCAGCAATACACTTCCCCGCCCCACCTCTACGCGGCGCACGCTCAGTGGCGCCCCGCGAAGTGAAACTGGAATCCGCCGCCACCGCCGCCGCCCTGCGCGAACTGGAAGCCGCTCCCGCCCTGCTGGAAGAACTGCGCAAACGGATGCCCACCGCCGCCGCCAGGGAACGGCCCGCCCTGCTGCGCCATCGGGTCGTTCGGATCGTCGCCATTGTCGAAGCGCTGGCGGAGCTCCGGATTGGAGAGCACCTCGTACGCCTCATTGACCGTGGCCATCTTCGTCTCGCTGCCGCCCTTGTCGGGGTGTGCTTTGAGTGTCGCTTTGCGGCTGGAGCATGAGCTAGTCAGCGTCATAGAAGAGGTGCGCGCAGTGGGTGTACGCACTATGCCTTCTTGATCGTCTTGGCGTCAGCATCGCGCGACACGCCGAGAACTTTGTAGTAATCCTTTTGACGGGACTGCTTGAGCAGGCGCTGCGCCTTGGACAGCCGCGCGTGGATGTCGCGGTTGCCACCCCCACTCGCCTCCCACGCTAGCTCAAAAGCGCGCACCGCCTCCTCCCACTCCTCACGCACCAACAGTGCCTCGCCCTTTCCTATGAGTCCGTCGATGTCCTTGTCCGACCCAAGCATACGCAGGAGCTCGTCGCACCACTTCTCGCCGGTGCGCGCCTGGCCCATTTGGACATAGGACCGGCACAGCGCGCGGAGGAGCTCCTGTCGTCGGGGGCTATAACGGTGCGGAGGCGGCATGGGGATACCGGACGGGAGATTGAAGAGCGCCGGAGATGCATGTGGCTCGAGAGAGCCCTCCAGAGTGGCGAGAAGTCCCTCGCCCGGGCTGCTTGGGGAGGCCTCTGAGGGCTTGGAGCCAAGAATTAGGGAGACGATACCTCGCCAGTCTTCGGCGCCCATGAGCATGTCAAGTTTGGTAAATGACTTGTCGAGCTTCTTGACCAGACGGTGGGCAGTGAGACACGGCTTGGAATCGGGGTCGTAGTGTAAGCACTGCTTCAGGTTGGACATGGCAGTGGTGGCGGCCGTCGTTGGCATGTAAAAGTATGAGATGCGGAAGATGTTCATGTATGCCGATGTTGACGGCGACGTGATGTGTGTCAGTCGTCTGTCGAGCGGGTCAGTACGAGAAAGAAAGGTCGTGGATCATGAGGACGCACGTCATGTCGCCAACAGCTTCCTCAAAATCGCCGGCCGCGAGTGCGCAATTCGCCCTTTGCTGCCGGAGATGCACCGAGTGCGAAGCGATCCGCAGCGCATTCGTCGCCGCCTCCTCGCAAGCGGTCCACAACTTCGCGCGCTGTGCCTGTTGCACCTTCTTGGCAGCCATCTCCCCATCCGACACATTCAGCAAGAGCTCCGCCGCCGCTTTGTCCGACTTTTGCTTGGCCTGGTAACGCTTGAGCGAGTCGCGCGCATCTGACCAGCGACCCTCCTTCGCATGTATGCGTGCCTTCATGAAATGGGCCTTGTCGAATGTGTCCGACGTGAGGTTGAGGACCTGCTCAAAGTCTGACATCGCGTTTGCGTGTCGGCTGAGGGAAAAGTAGGCCGTGGCACGCTTGTAGTACAGCGCGTAGTCTGTTGGAGCAAGTTCTGGGGAGCGTTTCGTGAGCCCAAAGGACGTACAAAGAGGAAGAGGCGTACCTATTGCGTCCGAGTATGCCTTGACCGCATCGTTGAACTGGCCCGAGGAGAGGTAAGCGTTGGCCTCGTTAATTAAGGGGGTAAGCCCTGGAGGATACAGTGAAGACCCAGCACTTGGGTCTGCCTGGGCACAGAGAGCGAGTAACCAGAAACAGAGGCCATAAGCCAGAAGAGACCGGGGCATTGCCACGAGGGTAAGGAGAGTGGGAGGAGGAAGAGAGTGAAAGAGCTGGCAGACAACGGACACCGCACTCGAACCACCACCGAAATGGAAACTTGACACGTCGTTGCCGTCCCAGAACAAGAAGGTCGTTCCCATCACGCGCTCGTTGCATGGCCACCATGTGACTTGGTCGCGTGAAATTTATGGTATTTCCGGCGTATTACTATCATACTCAGAACGAAAAGAGTACGCATGGGATATTATACTAATCCAGAACATCGCAATTTACCCACATTTACTCACCCGGCCCCCTTTCTGCATCGGTCTCATCCCTCGTCTTCGACCGCGAGCCAGATCGCGCGACTCGTTGCAGTAGGCCCGAAAGGCCTCCCCGTTCCTTGCTTCCACCAGAGCTGCCCGGTCCACGTGAAGTAGACCGCGGCCTGATGTTCCCTGCACCTCCCCGGCCCGACGATCCAGAGTCCGGTGTACGTGAGGCGAGCTCCACAAGGGGCATCCCACCAGCAGCTGCATTGCCTTTGCCCCCGCGGCCAGTGAAGTGTCTGCAGCATGCATGGGTATCAGAGGCCATATCAAGGTGTTTTTTTTATTACGCACGTTTGAGCGGGCGCGCTGTGAGCCGCCCTTTCCTCGTCATCTACCTCCAAAATCTGGGCTTCGGCTTGGTCCGCAGGTCGGGTGTTGCCTGCGCCTCCTCGTCCCATGCTGAGCACAGGACCCTTAGAGCGAGAGCGCGACGTGGACTTCGATTCCGCGCGGGTGAAATTCCCGGCGCCCCCGCGTCCAGCTGATTGCTGTCAAGCATGAACATTGATCAGACTGGGTCTCGGCACTCGACGAACGGGGAAACTTGCCGGTCCATTGGGCGAGCCATTAGCAGCAATTCGCCCACGTTCATGCTCGAGGTCGGCCTCGTCAACCTTCGCCCAGCGCGATCCGTCGCGCGATGGAGAACGCATGTTGCCCGCACCGCCAATCCCAATGGATGTCACCTGGCATATGGATTGAACGTCAGAGCTGTGACAAATTGGAAATGTGGCTATAGCTGACCCGGTTGAGGTTGCGAGGAGAGTGCACCTCACGTCCTCTGGTGTCTGAAAAATCGTCCGGACCTTGGCCCGGGAGGTGCTTCGCAGGCGGGGATCCAGGCTCTCGCGACTGCGACGACCGACGAATATTGCCTATCCCTCCGCGCCCAGAAGGGTACTGTGGACCATGTCAGCTCCTCATGTCGTCTCTGCCAACGCCAAACACGTACGTATTCGCGCCCGCGAGTGGGAGGCTCAGAGTGAAGGATGGGCAGCTCGACGGACGACATGAGGGGAAAAAGCAAACGAACAGCAAATGTAAAATTTGCCTGGAGGGTAGCTCGCCATATTAGACAATACCGTGCAGAGATCGAGTCATCTGACGCACCGGCTCTTGAGGGCGGAAATGAAACGGCAGGTGGGGCCGGGTGAGGATCATTTGGCCCTTGAGATTGAGCGTCCAGAGCCGCATTTATACGTATTCCGCTGTGGACAACAGCTGTGATGCCTGTAGGGGAGGAAGAGGTAGTGGGGTACGCAGACCAGGTTCCGGGTCAGCCGAACTTCCGGGCTACCACTGCATCCGCGCTGTAATTACCGCCGTGTATCCTAGGGTAGGCGTCTTCGCCGGGCTTGTCAACACGCTCAAGCGGATCTAGAAGCTATATGATTGCGAAAAAGCGGCACGAACCAAGCTACAACATATACATGACAGCGATGAAATGCACGACAAACAGGGCACTGGATCGCCAGACACCCGACAGCAGCACACAGCCCCGCTCAAGCACGCGCCATCGACGTGGGAGAATTGAGAAGGGACTGAAGCTAGCAGCGCAAGTTGAGCTGCGCCTCTACTGATAGGACCGCTGGTAGATGGCGTGCGTACCTGGTCTAGCACGACGGCCGACGACATCCCGTCGCCACCACCGCCCACCGGGTGCTCGAGGCCGAGCGCGTCGCCTTGGCCGTCGGCCGGTGGCTCTGCGTCCGCTTTCTGGAAATGAAATGACGGGGCGTTTAGGTTAGGTACGCACGAGACGAAAGGTGCCTGACCGGATCTCGCTTGGCAGTCTTCTTGACGGTGCCCTTTGACCCGCCGGCCGCGCCAGACGTGAAGGGTTCCTCACGCGGGACGATGTCAATCAGGAAATCAAACTGGTCGGACTTGCTGAGAGCCTTGGCGATGTCGGAGCGCGAGAGCGTGCGGCGCTTGTTGGAGTCGGCGATGATGAAGGCTCGCGCAGTGATCTCAGCGATGAAGACTGTCCGAGGTCAGTTAATTGCGTGGTCATTGCCGGGGTGAGAGCACTAGTACTGACTTTCGCAAGCCTTGCAAAACAGGATGGGGGCTATGGAAATATGTCGGTATCTATCACGGTCGTCCAATGAGAAGGGGCGCACCATCTGCTGCAATCATCTACCTCCATGCCAGCTGCGTCAACATTCCTCCACCGCCCACCTGCCAAGACGATATGAAACAGGGCTCACCTTGACATCGGGATCGCTCTTCATGACCTTCTTGATGCGTGCGAGCGGGAGCGGCGGGTGGCGGTAGTCTGGTGTCTCCTGCTCGGCAACATCGACCTGGCGCTGCCAGAATGAGCGCAGGAACTCGTGGAGAGGCTCTCCAGACTGCACGAAAGGCTTCGGTTGCGACATCGGGCGCGCTTGTGAGTGTCGTCGACGACGTTGGGTAGCGTGACCGTTCTGCCCAACCCGTCACGGTGGAAGGGAGACGTGACCGTGATGTTACGGGACGCGACATCCGAGTCCTGCGAGTCCGACGCGTCGAACACCTCTCCCGCCTCCTCGTACACCTTATCTCCTCTTCTTCTAGAACATGCCCGCATCAAGACGCCAGAAAATGCGCTGCGCATATGCCGACCCGTACGAGGCACCCGTGAAGGCAAAAAAGCCCCGCGCGCCGCCGAAGAAACTCACCCCCGAAGAGAAGGAGGAGAAACAAAAGCTCGCTGCCGAGAAGAAGGCACACGCGGCGAAAAAGAAGGAATGGGAGACGGCTCTGACGCCGTGGGTCGTTGACAAAAACGTTAGGTTCAGTATTGGCACGTTGGTGAGATACCTGCTCTTTGCACGCGTTCCTCGGCTCACGCAGCATCCACAGGCGATGTTCAAAAGCGATGGTAAATTATACGAGCGTGCGGCCTGTTTCTACGCACTCACTGTATCCATAGCGAAGGCCGCGTATGGGCTCACGGAGAAAGACATATTGAGCATCCGCCACGAGTGCATTCCCAATTCCCTCAAGACCTTCTTTGCGTGCGCGGATGTTGGTGCCCTCGCCTTGCGCAAGCAGAAGTTTTTCGATCCCACATTCGAGATGCCCGCAAAAGACTCCAAGAAACAGCTGTCCCCAGGTCTCATCGACGCACCGCGCTGCCTGTTCAAGAAAACCGCGGATGACAACCGCCGCAGGAAGGCGAACTTCCACTCCTGTTCAGTCTTCTCGCAACTCGTTCAGGAGACGGGGGTAGGTTGTCTTACCGAGAGATATCTGCCACATGCTGACCTTGTCCTCAGAACAAAGAGTACTCCCTCTTGATGGGTGGACGGGCCGAATTTGCCATGTGAAGCGTATATAAGCCTTGTAGAGTACACAGGTATATAAGCCAGTCGTCGTATAGTACCTCATATTTTCCTACTAGATCTATTATCTTATCTTATCTTCTGGGATGTCAAGTGATCACGCACCACGCGTGCGCGCGCACTGGAGAACGCTTCCCCAGGATTCCTTCCTCCACCTCCACGACGAGCAGCCTCCCACCTCGACGACGCTTTCCACCTTCAGACCACAACAATGCTTCGCTTCATTGTTGCAGTGTATTTCACTTGTCTGCTTGTTCTGAGCTCGTCCGCGCTGCCGTCGCCGGCGTCCCCGGTGCTGGCCGATCGCACCTATCCCTACTTCCCTGATACGCCCCCATCGTGCCCGATCTGCGCTGCCAACTACGATGGAATCAACAGCTGTGCGCAGGCGGCGCCGGTCCTTGCCAACTTCTCAGAGGTGCGTGCTATGTCGAATAACTTGGCGCAATCGCATATAGAACTCCCGCAGGTCCTCTTTAACCCTGGCGCCTTCCTCGACGTAATCAAGTGCGCATGCACGGACACATTCCAGTCCGCCTTCCCTCAATGTGTCGATTGGTACGTCTCCCGTCCGCGCCTTTCGCACCTGGCCACAAGTCTGATTGTGGCGCCAGCTTCGAGAAGACCAATCAGACCGGGTGGCTGGACACGCCCGACCTCCCTTCCGTCGTGTCTGGCATGCGGAATGTGTGCGGATTTGCCAGCTCGATCCTCGGCAACGTCTCGGATTCCAACGGCGAGACCACCCCCAGCAGCAGCGCGACCGCGACCGCGACCGCCAACTCTGGTCCCCGCGCCGCCGAGCACTGGCAACCCGTCGGCGGCGCCTTGGCGCTGCCAACCATCGCGCTCGGAATTGCCAGCTTCAGTGCCCTACTTCTGTGATGGACCGGACAAGACAAGCCCTTAATGGCCATGACCTATGACAGTGATACTTGTCTGGACACTTATATTCCCATTTGGATACCTCCCTTGCCATATTGACGACCTCACGATAACGAACATCTTACGACCGCCTCACGAAATATCACGAGCTATCTTTCATTTTTGTTATTCGCATATCTTATACTCACTGAATTCTGTACCCGCAGCCACTGCGTCAGTGAGCACGCCAAGCGTCCGTTGTATGGAATACCTGTGGAGGTTTGCGTATCACAATCCATCAGCTTGATCGTCAGTTGCGCAGGGTAGCTGGCAATTCTGGCATTCGGTAGAAGGATGCTCATCTCGATTAATTAGTGGGTCCCTACAGCTCTCGAATTGCCGCCGTGGCAGTGATGTCCGTGTCTTGTGGAGACCTCCAGGCATAGCTGCTCGGCGCTCTAAATCGACACGCCCTAGGGCCAGCCACTGCTGCCAGCTGACTTCGCCGCTGTTGAGAGAGGATTGCTACTACTATAGCGGGTCTCTGAACTTCATCGCTCAGAAAACAGTTCAGAACTACAAGGAGGTGTACTTTCTGTCCTGAACGTCACCTCTGGCTTGCTATCAGGTGGATGTACTTTCCTTGGCTCTATTTTGGACTTGCACCTCGCTGGAGTCCCGAACTTCCGGAAATATAACGTGATATATCCTCATGGGAGGGCCGGTTGTCCGAACACCTCCTTTGACACCGGAAACGCGCTGGTGCTTTACCGATGGCATGGCGAGTTCTCTGGCGGTCTCCGGCGCAGTCCACCTGGACAGGCAACGAGTCGGCTTTGTGACACGATGCGGCCGACCAAGGCGCTCCTGGGACGGCACATTTACCCCCGCTCAGGAGGAAGGCCCAATTCGTCCTCTTGGCCGTCTGAGGGACTAGCGCTGCTCGTTTCGACAATCATGCCAGGCTCTCCTTGAGTCTTCCTCAGAGAAGACGCGGAAGCTCTTGGAGAAAGACAGACGGTTCGGCTACTGCTAGGGCGCTATTGTATACACAAATGTTATGTCGCTGACCCACTGCAGCAGCTAGTCGAGGCAGGCCTCTCACGACCCCATAGAGCCAGTATCATCTGCGGCTTCTGTCGGTGGTGACCCACCTTCAAATGTGAACCCACCCCGCGTCCGCCGAGAAGCAACCTCCTGCTGGCGTTCGCCGGTCATCCTGTACTAACCTTGAACCCAGGAACCTAACCTTGGCGCTTCGCGAGCGTCATATACCGACTCATCACAACGCTGTATGTTCAGTTTGCACAAAGGTTCTGAAATCGTAGGTGCAAAGAGATACAGTGGAGTACCAACATCCACGCTAGAGCGTATCGTACAGGAGTTAATGCACTATGTGAGTAGAGCAATTCGAAAGCGAGCCATCGAAAACAGTGGATTAAGGGTCAAGAAGTAGAGTCCGGGGTGTGCGGTGGTGGTACAAATGCGGTGAAAACAAAGGTAAGTCAGAGATTGTTCTGTGCGATGTGACGCATGATAGTTAATGACGCGAGGATCTCTGTGGTCGTATTGTGAGTGGTCGGCAAAAGCAGCGCTCAGTTGAACACTTACCGACAGACAAATGGGTAAAGCCATGATAGATGGTAAGAAGGTTCCCGGACGTGCCATATGCTGGGCGATCTGGAGGTTTGAGATTGTAGTGCGCCACTACGAAGTTCTCGGAGTTGAGGCACTGCACAAATCATGTTGGTATTAGGATTGCGCCAGGCCCAGTCTCGCTTACCGTCCACTCGTGGCCGTTTATTATTTGGTGACTCCATTGGTAGTCTTTTCCATCAGCAGCCTTGAACCTGCGGAACAAAGATCTGTCGGCACCGCACATGTCAGGCAACGTGTCAGACTGCGGGCCACCAAGCCGCGCAACTCACCCTCCGAACAACGAGGTCTTGCGCAGGTACTGGTTCATCGGCATCGACATGCCGCCCTTCAGGAAGTGCACCATGCCCAGAGCGCCCTTCGGTCCGAAATCCAGCACGACGGCCGGCTCGCGGTAGAAGTGTCGTCGGTCTCGGTCACCTTGACTTGTCGACCGCTGTCCCATGTCGTACACCATCAAGCCCGCATTTTGCGTCCTCTGCGGGGTGGAGGAGACGCGGAGGAATTGGCGGTCGTAAGCTTCGTCGAAGTCAGAGCCGCCGACAAGGCCCGTGCGGTCTTCGAAGTAGTAGGCAGGTGGAGGACCTCCAATCGTCATCAGGAATGGGGAAGCGAAAGGGCTATGGGGTGGGGATGAATACACAGAAAGGCTGATGGGGGAAGTCAAGAGTCGAATCTACCTCTCGCGACAATGAGCGCCTTTATAGAGGGCGCAATGACAATGGACCGGCAAAGGGGCGCCTCCCAGGTGTCCCATTGCAGAAGGACCTAACGTGATGTTCTTCGGCCCTTCGCCTACCAACACTGCTTCCCGAAGACCACGACCATACGCCCGAGCTAACACGCTTTTGGGAAACCCTCTGTTATCGCGCAGCCGCCGCAAGGGGCTTGGGACTGCGCTCATGCTTTATGGGCGTCTACAAGTTGATCAACAGCTGATGCCAGCCAGTCAGCAGTCATTATCAAGCCAAGACTCAGAGGACTGGCCTTCGACCTCGCGAAGCCTGTCGGATGTTGCTGTAGCGAGTCCACGCGGCGCACAGTTCTCTTACCCATGGTCAGAGGATCAGAGGGGAAGCCGAGGCTTCCCACAGCGCCAGGATCACGATCTTTTCCACCGGTGGCTAGTGACTGGAGATCACCCTGCCCGGAGGGGGCGCAACACTACATGAGCTTCCCTTACATAAAGTTGCCTTGAAACCTTACCTTTTGCGCACCAGTTCACCCCCACTCCACATGAGCAGGAAACGTTCCTCAAACCCCATATAGAACCGCATTAATGTCAGCCCTGACGGTAAGCGAATGAATGTAGCAACAGCGCCGGAAGCATTTATGTTGAGAGAAGCAGATCTCGCGAGGGACTGCGATGGTCCCCATGAGATCGGCGAGATGCTGCCGACGAGCGGCTCTGGGAAATAGTCGAATCAGGACGGGAGGCACATGCACTCACGCGTTGTTCCTGATTCCGCCAACACAAGAGGTCCATAACGCCAGTCAGATGCCACAGGGTTCATGCCACAGGGTTCAGGTCTAGGCTGCAGTGTATTCAGCTGGGGGCATGGGGCCACTCGAAGATTCTGTAACATTCCGCGTATACGACGGCGATAGTAGAACCATTCACTTGCGCCCCAAGGTGGATTCGAAGCACCGCAAGTCGGTGGTACCCCCTTATGACATGACCAGCAGGAAATAGCATCTCCCAGATCTGTGGCATCGAACACGGAGAGAGAACGGCAGAGGCAGATGACTCACCGCGACCCTTTCGCGGCGGCTATGCATGTCAATCCCGCTACCCAAGTTGGCACCCCTCCGACCGAAGGAACTGTTGGCGTGCAGAATTCTGGTTGCCACGTTTTGATATTCCATTGAAAAGAGCGCGTGGCGGCGCCGGTCCTGATGTGCTTCGCTCGCTGGGCGTGTGGGGGCGATGGGAGTCTTCCGTAGGAGACGCCGGGGGTCTGAAGATGAGATCTGAAGCTTTAGAAGTGATTCGTAGTAGCCAGTCGAGACGGTAAGCGAGCACAACCTCGAGCCAGACCGAGCGAGCCACTCTTCAGGGCTCTCAGGCGGCTACAGAGAAAGACGGGTGGTTTATACCCGGTGCTTCTCGAACTTCCGAAAGGAATGCGCCCTTGAAAGATAGGGTGGCATACGATCGGATTAACTAGCGGGGTTGCCGCCTGTCAAGTGAATGAACAGCTGGTTGACCGTGGCACATTGATTCATGACTCTCACTTGTATGAAAGCCGTCAGGAGGGTGAATCACGCCGGGCAGCTATCTGTGCGTGGCAGACACGAAGGCACCTGTGGAGTTACTCGTCAGCATTGGGGATTACGAATTCAAGTCACAGACCAAGAGAGCAAAATTGCCGGGAACTGCGAGGATCGATTCAGGGCTCGGGTGCAAAGGTTTCGTAAGCGCACACGCAGAGAGGCAGGCCAACTTCGCCTTCAACGAGAGTCCACGTTCAGGGTGTTCATGGCGTGTGAGTGTGTTGCACACACAAGAAGACCACAACGTACGTAGACAAGAAGTCCTTCGACACTTCCTTCCTTCCAGTGGTCGGGGTTATCTGTGGCAGTCAGCACGGCATCGCATGGGAAGTCTCAAGTAGTTGGACCAAACAGCCTTCTCATCGTGTCCTAACGGGACTAACTGGCCTGTAAATGTCGAAATCGATAAGCCGGAGAAAGAGGATTACATGGCCCGCAAGCGCTGTAACGCCGCCTCGGTGTGATCGCGGAGTGGGCTGATAGTGTCAACTTCAGAGTCAGGTGGACGAGACTCTCACCGGGTATCATGGCGGACACTGTACACGAGTCCTGTGGTACACGGGGCCTAGCAACAGAGAAGCACCGAAACGTGATCCACCCGTTAGCTATGGGCTCAGCCAGGCTGGACAAGGAATAGGCCGCTGTGGCTGTTCTGACTAAGATAGTGCTCATGCGCCACGAAACCGCGAGACAGTAGAGTCATGGAAGCATACTATCGCGGCGTTGCAAGCGGTGCGGTTACGGAGATCAACAAGCCTATAAACCGTTAGGCGAGTATGATCGGAAACATGTTGATGGCGGCGCTAGCTTCTGTAGTGCGTCCTGCGCTCGGAACTTGGACCAAGAGTAACGCCTACACCTCTTACCTTCGATAAAAGGATATTTTGATACACGATGATATATCAACCGGTCACCAACAGGTCCCAGCTAGCACGAGCGTTAATCCGGGCATAATTGACATTGACGCCCCTGGGGAGCACACACCTCAACGCCACCCATCATCGGGGAACCTAGCTGCCGAAGGCAGATCCGCTTTCACTTATCATACTTGCTGAAGTCTTCGCATCCAAGAAAAGCTCATTCATCTCGCTGATATCGTCGATATCGATTTGTGTGCGGCCCGCCAAGGACGCCAAAATAGAGGCTGGAGTGAGCAGCTGCAGAGCGTACCTGAATCGTTTCATGAGCATTTTGTGAAATAAACGCATGTGATAGCCAATACATACCGAAGAGAGCTCTTCTCGCCCTCGCCTGCTAGCTTGTCTAGTACACCATCGCCGAATTTGAGGCCTTCGACATTGGCTCTCAGCTGCACGACTTTGCTGACTTGCTCGCGTGTGTAGCTATCCGTCTTGACGATAAGACAGCTTTTATCGCGGCGCTGTGTGTTAGGACTCAGGCGATGTCCATGGCGAAAAGCTTACCGATCCAACAGGTCAACGGGAATACCATGTGGCGAGATGACGTCGGTCGTCCCTCGCACCAGAGCATTGCCTCGATTTGTAGCAAATATGACGGTTGGGGCCATAGGGGACTCGAGAAGAGCGTTGAGGTAGGTGAAGCACTCGATATCCAGCATGTGCACCTGGTTTGGTCAGCGTCTGAATGATGCAGTGTCCGAGCGAGCGCACCTCGTCGATGAAAACTACGCCCGGCACAACTTCAGCAACGCCCTGATCCACATAGCTCTTAACCACTTTGTTCACCTCTCGCCTCAGCTTGTCCGTGACCTCTGTGCGACCACTCTTCACCAAACTCCCCATCACACTCATGATGTCTTGTCCACCCTGCGGGCGAGCATTTGCAGCGTCGAGGTCGCCTAACGTCACGTCTTGCACGAGTTCTTTCCGCTTGTGTACGTCCCCTTTCGGCAATGGGACATAAGTTTCTGACTCAAGGTCGTAGGAGGAGGCATAGGCGTCCGAGCGGCCTACGCGCTATGCGACTGTTATTGAACAACTCATCAAGCACGATATGGCAACGTACCTTGACCGCACCGGTGTTGGCTTCAACATAAATGACATCTCCCACCACAATTTTCTCCTTGAGAATGGCTTCGTATATGCTAGGATCCAGACGAAGCTGTTTTGTACCCTTGACAGTCTTCAAGCCCACGATGACATGGGAGACCGTCTTTCCATATCCGCTCAAAGGGTTTTCGGATTCAGATGGCGTCAGCTCTGTAACCTCGCCTTCGTACACCTCCTTGGTTTCCTTGATTCGAAGACCTACAACGGCGTAAGCTCACACTGGATATCGACAACCATGAGAAACGCACCTCACCTATGGCCCTACGGAACACCTCTGCCAGCACCTCCGTCTTTTTCACCTCGGTACTGTACACTTCGGATCCAACCATGGGGCAGAAGGGCACTTTTGCGCCTAATTCGTGAGAGATGGCGAGAGCAAGCGCAGTCTTGCCAGTTCCAGGTGCGCCAGCGAGAAGCAGAGCGCGGCCAGAGAATTTCCTTGATTTTACCAGGTCGACGACGACCCCACATGCCTGCGAGTGATGGTCAAGGTAAATGCAGATGCCGTGTCGATTGACATACTTCTCGTGCATTGTTTTGGCCAATGAAACCAGCAGTATCCAGATTCGCAAAGCCTTCGGGCGATAGTCCGAGACCCTTGATGTGCGAGTGGGGCGCGATACGCGAAGAACGTGCAGCGGAAGACGTGGATGGCGGTGGGAGAGCGTTGTGTGCGACAGGCGCAGAATTTGCAGGAGCGGAAGTGGACGCGCTCATTGGATGATGTCCCTTGAAGTCTCGTGGGCAACCGTTTTGCGAGAGCGAGAGCGAATGCGACTAGATGAAGTGGTCAAGGAACTCAGGAAGATGAGACCCGCTGCGACTGGTTCAATTCGCGCCTCCTGTGTGACCGTTGTCACAACGTTACCGTACGCGCCGAGTTCGCATGGGCAAGCAACTCTATCTTACAGTCGTACGTGATGCACTATCGATATGCATACAGACCTAGAGCGGTACAGGGGCAGAACACTAGGGCACGTCTAAGCATTTACCACAGTTGCTGAAGCCCACGCCTCTGGCTTCGAACTCATCTCAAATTCGAGAGTTCCCCCCTGTACGATGTCCTCGTGGCTGATAATGGGATCAAGTCGCTTCTGTCCGTTGACTGTGAGAGACTTGATGTATGGCTTGTTCGGTGCGCCAGATGAGATGATTTTTAAGGGTTTTTTTGCCATAGGTAGGTGGATTGTGACTTCGTCGTAGAACGGCCTAAGCAACGCAGAGACCTTGAGCCCGGATAACGAACTCAGTGACATGTAACAGGGACGTACGATCCAATCACATATTCTCCGGAGGCAGGGTTCACAGGGTAGAATCCGAGCGCACCGAACAGATACCATGCACTCATTTGTCCACAGTCCTCGTTCTGCACAGGGTGGCCGGACAGGTTAGCGACAGTCGCAACTGCAAGACAATCAGACTTACTCCAGCAAGACCTGTGACTGTGTTATTGTAGTCTACCTTGGCAATTTGACGGACTTGAGATTGAGCTTTGGAGGCAGCACCGGCCAGGGAGTACAGGTACGGGATGTGGTGAGAGGGCTGCAACACTAGCTGTAAATGGACTACTTGACGGCCAATATCGCCCGTACCTCGTTTGAATGGTCATTATGTCCTATAAAACCGTCAGAAATGTGCGTTATGTTCGAAGTCCATGCAAACACAGACCTCCTTCAAAATGCTCATCCAAACTCTCCACGAACTTCGCCTTTCCGCCGCGTGCCTCTATGAGTTCATCGACAGCATGCACAACGTCGAATGAGTAGGCCCATTTGTCGCCCTCCGTCCATCCTGCACTCTCGCCCGCCCACGCGCCGTCCGCATTGCGCGCCTCCATGAAGCCGGTGCCGTTGTTGTAGATTGTGAACGGCGCAACCATGGACCGGTTGAGGAAGAACGACGAATCTTCTGTGTTCCCGACTATCCGTGCGAGGACAGAGACAGCAAAATCGTCGTCTGAAACGCATTGTCATGGTCTAGCGTCCTGGTAAGCCTCGTGGCAACGAAGAGGACGTACAGGCGTAGTCCAGAGTGCGTGACCCCGCCTCTGAATGAACATCATCCGCCACCCATCCTTTGGCTGCGTACACCGTGCTCAGACCCGCGCGGACCTCGTACCCGACGCCCTGTTCGCGATCCGAGTATCTGTGTGTATAATGAGCGGGGGGTCACTTGACCGCAGGAACAACTCACGAGATTGTCGAGTCATTTTCTGGAGGAACAGTAGCATCCTTATGTACAGCTTTGTACGCAAGATTCAGGTCAAAGCCAGTGATGTTCTTGAGCGCAGCTTCTGCAATCAGGGAGTCGGCGTGCGTCCCGACCTGAAGGCTCGGTCAGTGACCAAGAAAATAAAGTTGCATCGGCGAACCGGCCCACCATGATGTTCGTCTCTGTGAAGGAAGCTAATCAAATCTGTATTGTGATTGTGCTGAAGCGAAACATACCAACAATGTTCTTCCACATTGGTAGCCACCCGCCCTACAAAGCCAGTTGTCATCAGGGAAAGTGCGACCAATGAACTGAGATACCTCTTCATAATCTTGGAGCATGCTCTGCACCATGCCAGGTATCCTCTCTGGCGCGAGCAATATCTGCCAAGCCCAGATTGCACGGTATGTGTCCTGCCGGCGAGTGTGCCTGTGAGTAATAGACCCAGTCGTTTGAGAGAGAGCTACTAACCCAGATAGAATAACCGGTGTACGAAGTCCCGTCATGCACTGCGTCGTCGTATCCAGAATAGTATTTTCCATCCTCATGTTGCTCGTAAGGATACTACAAGCCCATTAGCATGACTATAGGCACCTGGAAGTTTGGCAAACGAACCCACCTGCAGAGAATGGAAGACGCCCGTATAGAAAGTCTGCAACTCAGCATCTGACGCGCCCGCGACTTGAATCCTATCCAGCTTCTCCGCCCACTCTGTGCGCGTCTTCTTCGCTGTCTTCTCTAGCGACGCTCCGTCTGGAACCTCTGCTTCTACATTCCGCCGCGCCTGCTCGATCGAGATGAAAGAGACTCCAACACGGACATTCACGACGCGCGTGTGAGGCGCAAAGGTTGCGTATCCGCTCAGCAAGGTGCCATTCCGGGCGCGCTCGCTAGCGTACAGCGTACCATTTGTGGCGGTGCCCCAGCTGGCGAAAGGAACGTCGAAGCGTGCGACGAAGTACCCTCGGAATGAGGGGGCGGCGTTAGGGCCGATAATGAAGTCTTGTCGCTCAGGATTAGTTCCGGTGATCTCGCGCGCAGCGGGATTGATTGAGATGCTGCCAAATGGATATGTCACGTTTGCAGGATCGTCAGAGCCCATGACAGATGCGCGCGTTGCCTCCAGGAGGACATATGGGGCGGCAGTATCGGAGAACGTGAACCGAAGATGCCCCACCCGGGATGCTGGACAGTTTTGTGAGAAATTGTACGACGACGCCTACACAAAGGACGTACTTGCGCTCTGCTCGGCAACTATATGTCCACCCTCTATGGCGGCGAGGATCGCTTTGTAATAACTCGGTGTTAAAACCTCGTCATCGTGACTAAACCGCATTCCACGTTCCTCGAATACGCTCTGAACAGCGCCGGCGCCGGGGACGACCACCACCTGCGCACTCTCACCCATCCAGATCGCCGGCTGGTGAGTACCCTGGAAGCCATGGATGGCGGTATCGGTGATGTTGTAAGGCGTCATGGAGACATAATTCTGGCGCGTCTGGGCGACCCATCGCGTCATGGCAAATGGCGGTGCGGTGGACGGAATCATTCCTCCAGATCCATTGGGGGTGTCTCCTCCATTGCCAACGAGTCTGCGCAAGATGTAAGAGCATCAATCTGAAGGATGGGCCAAACGCGTACGGGTTCACGTGGTCTAGGGCACTACTCTTCGGGTCCCGGAAGCCTGACGGCGGGGATTGACCTGCCAGGACGGAAAGCGCGAGTAAACACAGCTGCGAGACGAGGAGTTGCCGTCGCGCGTACATGTCGTCGAATGAGACGAGAAGCTGCAGTAGCCAGCCCATGACGCTCGCCGTTTTATGTGCGCAGAGAATCCGGGGGAGCTATGACCTTGAGATCAGCTGACCGTGTCCACCCCACAGCTTGATCGTATCTAGTGATGGCCGAAGGACGAGGGTTCACATTCATGCGCGAGAGCGACCCAGGTGACACATACCGGGAGAAAGAAAATCAGCGATGTCGATGAGACTTGGAGCTCAACAGCGTGCCCACTGGGGCTCTCGCTCGATCGCTCGGGATTCGGGAGGGCAAAACGGAGTGTGAAAAGACGGCAGTCTTTGTCAAAATGACCACATCGACGGGAAAACAAAGCTGTCGGTTCCTGCAAAGTGTGAACGTGAACGATGCAACGTGTGGGGGCCGGACAACTTCCGGGCCGTCCGACCTTGCTCCTAACCCCAAGTTGAGTCTAAGGTCCCTCAGTCCGGGCCGCGTTCAACGTTGCTCGTGAGCCTCGTGTTCTCTCCAGTTTACCACTGGCCGTCCAAGCAAGTGACGACGTGACTACGCTCCAGCTAGCTGTTCTTTCAGGGGATGTAGATAACAGCCCGGTAAAGCTCGTATGGGCTTCGAAGTTCGAACTTCATGGTGTCGCACCGCATGGCTACCGGCCGCCTTCCCTGAGCTTCGCAGTCAGCTGGCTGAACTAATGTCGGCACGCTTCTCTCGACAGCGCATACATGCCAAAAATCCTCGCCGCACGTATAAAATGGCGGACAATCTTCGATGAAGGGCCAGCCTTGTGAACTTTGGCCCGTCCAAGTTCTAGCTTGCGACACTGGCATGCGTGTCTCTATTTTGACTCTGCTTATGATCTTTGGCCGGGCGAGCCTGCCTGCCGCGGAGGAACTGTCGGAATCTCACGGCGTCCGCAGTGATTTGCACTTTCACCTTCATGCTCGGGCTGCCAACAAGGATGGATCTGCGCCGGTGTACAAGAACCCAAGGGCTGCGATTGATGACCGTGTAAATGATCTTCTTCCCCGGATGACTGTCCAGGAAAAGGTCGCTCAGATGTGAGATTGTTTATCTGTCGTCTGGGTGTTCGCTGACTGTCATTATCTAGCATACAAGGAGATATCAACGGCTGGATGGACATGTCGGACCCGTTGGACGATACGAAGTCCTTCAACGAGTCTGGACTGGTGAGTTTGAATTCATACTTGCTCCCCGTCGCTAATGTCCATTGCCAGATTGATATGATGGCCACGAAGGCTGGCTCAATTTGGGGCGGTTACCTCACGCCATGGGATAAATTCGTCTACGCGGTGAACGTCGGCCAGAGATACCTCATGGAAAACACAACCCTCGGTATCCCGGCCATCTTCCAGTCAGAAGGTGAGCAGGATTACGTCGGCATAGCTATATTTCAGACACTAAGCGCGCACTAGGCCTTCACGGCTTCACCAATAACGGCACGATCTGGCCGTCGCCCATAGCGTGGGCGGCGTCGTTCAATACAAAACTCTTGCAGCAGGCAGCAGCGACCATCGCCACAGAAGCCGAGGGTCTTGGCTTCTCACAGCTTTTTGCTCCCGTTCTCGACCTGTCTCGTGAGCTCCGCTGGGGACGCGTCGAAGAGAACTTCGGCGAAGACCCTTTTTTGTAAGTGGAGACCAAAACATCTCATGTCGTGGTCTGAACCCGATTCGTAGGACTGGGGAGATGGGGAACGCCTACATAACGGGCCTCCAGACTGGGCAGCGGCGAAATGCCAGCTCGACGGCGACCGCGCGAATGGCGGCAACTTGCAAGCACTTTGCCGCTTTCGGTAGCCCACAAGGTGGTTTGTGAGTGATCTTAGTACCAGATCAAGCTGTCCCACGACTTATAAGCCATTTGAAAGAAATATTGCGCAAGTCAGCGGAGGCGAACGCGAACTCAGAACGATGTTTCTTAAGCCCTTCAACCGTGCATGCGTGCAGAGCCTGGCCATCATGACGGCGTACTCAAGCTACGATGGAATACCAGCCATTGCAAATAGTCGTACGTGTTCATATACATTCGCCTTGCCTTGCGATAAGACGTTAATGGCACTTCCACAGACCTTCTTACTGATATTGTCAGCTATTCATCCTTTGTGAACGGAGTAATCTTGCTCATCCGCGATGATAGCTCCGCAACGAATGGGGGTACAAGTACTGGGTGACAACAGATGCTGGCTCCGTTGATTTGCTCATTAGCCTCCACGGCACGTGCGACACCCGCGAATGCGCCGCGAAGATTGCGCTCGAGAATGGGCTCAGTGGGGAGATGGGTGGCGGGACGTATACCTATCTGACTCTCCCTGGTGTGTGTGATTCTTTGTCACCTCAGAATTAGCATTCACATGGTCGACGCCAGATCAAATCGCTGCTGGAACAGTCGACGTCAGTTTTCTTGATCAAACAGTGAAGGCAATGCTTCGCACAAAATTCACCCTCGGTCTCTTTGAAAGTGCGCAGTTGCCTTCTCTACCTTTCCATTGATTTTTGATAACTGACGTCGCCGTGTGCAGGCCCGTACCCCTACGAGGACTACCAGTCCACGCTACGCACTCCCGCCACCCGCGCGCTACTTCACCAGATGGAGCAAGAAGCCATCGTCTTGCTCGAGAATAGACAAAACACTCTCCCCCTCAATCCTTCTACGATCGGCTCCGTCGCGCTCATCGGCCCGCAGGTCAACCGCGTTTCGCTCGGTGACTACGTCTTCTTCAATGCTTCGCTTAACGGAATTTCCCCGCTAGCGGGATTCACTCAGCACTTGGCCAACACGTCCGTCCGCCTGAACTTCGCGCAGGGATGCGCGCTGTGGTCTCCAGACGAGTCAGGGTTCGCAGAAGCGGTGGCAGCCGCTCGTGCGTCGGACGTCGCGGTTGTGATGGTTGGTACGTGGTCGCTTGACCAGACACTTTTGTGGACCCCCGGTACGAACGCAACAACCGGTGAGCACGTCGACCTGAGCGACCTCGCGCTCGTGGGTGCACAGCTCGCGCTCGTGCAGGCTGTCAAGGCGGCCGGGAAGCCAACAATCGTCGTGTTCGTGAGCGGGAAGCCGGTTGCGGAGCCGTGGATCCAGGAGAGTGCGTCCATCTGAGCATGTTGGGGGGCGGTGCGGCTGACGAGGCAAGCATGCATGTAGACGCGGATGCGGTGATACAGCAGTTTTATCCCGGGGAGCTGGGCGGGCTTGCACTTGCGGAGGTCGTCTTCGGCGCAGCCAACCCATCCGGTGCGCGTTATCGTACCTCTCATCTAACTGGACTTCACCTCACGGGCAGCGCAGGAAAGCTCCCAGTGTCGTTTCCGCGCAGTGTGGGGACTACCCCAGTGTTCTACAATTACCTGAAAGGAAGTCGGCCTGTCGATGCGGGACAGGTGAACGCCGATGGGAGTTTGAAATTCGGGCATCAGGTGGGAGCTGAGATATCCTGCGCTCGTCCCGGTGAATTGACCAGTTTGTGTGGATGCAGTACGTGCTCGATAGTCCTATCCCCTTGTGGAGCTTTGGCCACGGGTTGAGTTATACGACATTCCAGTAGTGAGTGCTCAGTTCCTGTGCACAGAATCACACATACATACTGATGTTCTGGAAGCTCAAACCTCAAGCTCACGCCGTCCACAATCGGGACGTCGGACAACGTCACCGTATCCGTCACCGTGCACAACACAGGCACGCGCGACGGTAAGGAGGTTGTGCAGGTGTACCTCACCGACGTCGTCAGCTCGGTAGTCACGCCAAATCAGGCGCTCGTGGGTTTTCAGAAAGTCGACATCCCGTGAGCTCCGTGACGTGTTCCCGCGCTGGCTTGGTGCTGATGGTAATCGTTGCAGTGCGGGCACATCGGTGACGGTGTCCATCGGGGTGCAGGCAGTACAGCTCGCTGTGTGGACGCTGCAGAACTCGTGGACTGTCGAGCCGGGCACGTTCACGGTCAAGGTCGGCACGAGCGACCAGACGTTCTTGAGCACGAACTTGACAGTGAACTGATTGGTTGGTGCGTTGGCGGATACTCCGAATGTTTATATATGCACGCATGACTCCGGAGTTCCACCGAGGGCATTGGCAATTATTCAACAACGTCAGAACGACTATCTTCTGATGCCATAAGCTCAAGCTACGGAGACTATGTAGGTGTGATGAACCCGCGTGATCCAGATTCAAGATGACAACGAGCGGAGGTAAACCAGTTGTCGCAGGCAAATCGTGCGGCCCGGCGGCGCTGCAACTAGTACTAATAGTAGTGCCGTAGAGCGACATGCAGCTGCACGCGGATGAGCATGTGCTCAGGACGCTGGTTTGCGTAAGTGTCAAGTTTCAACAGTTGTAGCAGAAGCCTTACTTACAGTGACATCATCTCGGACTTGCCTCAGCTCTTGAGAGGCTCTGAGCTCATGCCGGGCGAGCCGAGCTGGCTCTACGTTAATGCACGGAGCCTGCGGAGTTGCAAATGGCAGGGGCATCAGTAGGTAAACGGCACACTGGGCCGATCGCCAAAGGGAGATTCGAGGTGCTTACCCGTCGATTGGCTTCCGGAAGGTCACTCGTCCAACGCCTTGTATGGTCAAGTGTGCCCGGCGACAGTCCAGGCTCGAGTGCTGCACCGTTCTGCCAGGTATGCGCGGGTGCCACGGTGCGCAGTGCTAGTGACCCTCAGTCGGTCGCCGTGCGCGATCGTCAGTGTCCAACTTGAGAACAATACTATATGGCAGAGCGTGGGTATGACGGAATATCGTCGAGAGCTGGCAGCGACGTCGGCGAAACTCACCAGGCGCAATCAACGGGGCGGCCGTCACTGGATGCGCTGCCGAGATCCAGGTGTACAGGTCCGACATCCGAAGGGCCCATGTGGATGGATGATGCATCACGGCAGGATATTCTGATGTCAGACTGCCAGAGCCCAGGACTCGAGGCTGCGGGCTGCGCGAGTGGCCATGGGCGTCGAGGAGCACAAGGTGGAAATGATGGTCGGTGGATGAACAGTGGCTATGTTCGACAGCGACGGAGACGGGTAGCTATGGGGCTGTGAGAGATGAGACGAGTGCGATCCATGTCTCCGAGCGAGGAGCGCAGGGGGGGCGGGCGTTCGTCGGGAAATCCGAGCTGGATATGATGACGGGTTAATTGTGCGGTCGGGGATCGGAAATGCGGCGAGGACATCGGATGCGCTCGGGAGCGTTGCATGCGTCGCCTGCATCGAGATTGAGCCAGGGCAAGTCAACGGAGAACATCCGAATGTCGTCCGCTGGATGGACGGCCCGGTGTGCCACATGCAGCGATATTAGCCTTTGCGGGCATCGCAGGGCATCGGGGGACACAGACCCTGGCAGAACAGGGCAGAATGAGTGCAGGATGTCCTTCCAGACGGTCGACCGCACGCGACGACAGTCAACGCCCGCCCGTCGACGTCACCACTGGCTGCGGCGGTCGACTGGCACCGACGCCGTGCTCACCCAGCTGGCATCGACGACTGGCATCGACGACTGGCATCGACGACTGGCATCGACTGGCATCGACTGGCATCAGCTGGTGGCATCACTGGCATCCCCACACGTCGTGACACCGACCATCGCTGCCCTGTGCAGGCCCTGCGTGCGGATATACTACGGGAAAGCCTCCAGGACGCCTCAGGACGCCCACCCGCGGACGATCAACAAGCGTCGGAAGGATTCGCAACACATCATTGGGTGTATCGCACCGTTCTCCCGGGCCTCGCTACCATCTCCTCGTCCTCTCTTTGTCGTCCCGTATATAACTCCCCGACATGCCTCCCTCTCGTCTCCATCCCCGTCGTATGCTCTTTGTCTCCCGCCCGCCGCCACCACCACTCCAACGGCCCTCCCGCTGCAGCTCATAGCATCGACATGTCTTCCCGCTTTCACGCCGCCTCCCTCGTCGACCCCGCCACCCACTCCCGCGCCCTCCTCGATCTCATCGACCTTCCTATTTCGCGTTCCCTCATAGGTAGGCCCGTATCCCCTCTCTCCCCTTTGTCTCATCTCACCTTTATCGCCCACAGAATGCCTTATTGACGCAGTCGTCGCGACCGTCGACGCCGCCCTCGACCGCCCGTGCCCCTCCTCCCCCTCCTCCAGGGGCCGCTCGCGCTCACGGCATGACGTCTCCGCACACGTCCACTCCAAGCTCGCCCTTCATGCCCTCGTGACGGACGTCCTTGCCACCTCAGAAGTCGAGGTCGGCGCCGTGCTTGTCGCGCTCGTCTACCTCGCGCGCGTCCGTGCCAAGCAGCACCTGCATTTCCACAGCGAGGACCGCGCTTACCAGCGCGTTTTCCTTGGCGCGATCGTCGTCGCGAGCAAGTATCTCAACGACTCGTCGCTCACGAACGGCAGCTGGGCGATCTGCACCGACGACGAGTTCAGCGCGGCAGAGGTTGGCGCGTGCGAGCGCGCGTTCCTCGGGGCCCTCTCATTCGAGCTTGGCTTCACCGAGGCGCACATCCTCAAGCACCATGCCACGATCATGGCGCACGTTGCCCCACGCCGCCAACGTGCCTACCGTGCGGCCCTCCCGCGCTTTACCCCACTCGAAACCACACCACCGTCGTCCTTCTCCGATTCGGACACCGACTCGGACTCGGACTCGAGCCCCGAGCCCTCCCCCTTCTCCTCCACAGCCACCTCGGCAGCGTCCTCGCGACAGACGTCGCCCGCGCCCCTGCAGATATCCCTCGAGGCGAGCCTCTCGCTGCATACGCCTGCCGCCGCCCCCAAAAAGGCCCATGGCCGCCTGCGGATACCCAAATTCCCCTTCGCCTTTGCATTTTAGCCGGCTTCCTACGACGATGCCGCATATCCCCCTAGACGTCCGCACATTCCTCAGAGTACCACTCGGAGAATTTCGGGCCCCATTTGAACCTTGTACGATACGACAACCCCAGATTTAGAACGAGGGGCGGAGACGAAGAAAAGCATCATGTACTACTACCACTGCAACATTGATACCACTGTCCCTTACAAATGCTATAGACATCCCGTTCATGATCCACACTGCTTCCACACTAGCGAGATTCCAGCGAAAAATAAGACTGGGGAAGTGCCGACTGCGTCGGCGACCACCTTGCTTGCCGTTTAGCCCAGGGCCTTGCAGGCAAGCATGGGAATGATACCGTCAAGTAGTTCAGTCGCAAGACTAGAGACGTACTGTACATAGTGCTTATAGTGGCAGTAGAATGATATACATAGACCTAAGTCTGTATGTGGTGGCACTTGACTGCAGATAGGTAGTATGTCCCGCGAATCCCTCGCGCAATACAGCCGAATCACAGATCGAGCAGGCCATCTAAAATAAGTCCCCGCACCCCTGGCGTAGCACGCGCAGGAGATCGGAGCGCCCGTTTCTGCTGCCACATGCGCTGCTTCAACTCCTCCGCCTCCCACACAGTCCGCTCCGCCTCCTCCGTCACTTTGTTCTCTCCCTCTTGCTCTCTCGCAGGACCAACGCGGCCTTCTTCCGCGACGTGTCCGTCGCGGGCGGGTACTCGCCCTCCGTGACCGACAATGCGGGTGTGCGCATGGGCTGACCTCCGTGTCCGTCGAGGAGCTCGTAGACTGTGGCATACGCGGATGGTGCAGCTGGCGGGGCGTGGATGGCAGCGCGCGCATTTGGCCCACGCAAGCGCGCTCGGAGTGGTGGGAGCTGGGAGACGGTGGGCGCGTTGCGGCCTGCTGCACATCTTCATCCTCGCGCTTGACCGCGGCCGGGCGCGTCGCGGGCGCGTTCGCGACGCTTCATCCTCGGCACGCCCATGGCAGGAGCGAGGCCAGCTCGCGGGGACCTCTTCGACTGCCTCGGGCTTCGCTCTCAGCTCGCGCGACGCTCGACGCAACCTCTCGCCGGCACGGATCGCGTCTGCGCGAGTGGCGGTGCCCGTGCCCTCCCGTCGCATCGGGATCGCCCCGCGACAGTCGCCTCGGCTGTGCTGATGCAGAGGGCCCCAGCGCACGCGTCGGGCTGCCGAGGCATGTGCATGCAGTGAGGTCGCACTCTGAGCACGGCAGCTTCGGTTTGTGAACGTAGCGCGGCGGGGATACAATGCGGCGCCCCTCGCCCTTGACCTGCAAGCTACGCGCGTCATGCTTTAAGCCGCTGTGGTACCTGCAGTGTGTGCGGCATCTCAAAGTCAGAAGAATGCACGGCGCGGCACGAGCAAACTGACCGTCAGGCCTCCATAGACGGTGTCATCGAGCTTTGGACATCAGATTCGAATAATGAATCTCGATAGAAAAGGAGCGCGGCAGTGCAGGGGTTTGAGTGGGATACATTAGGTAGGGACATGGGACAGCGCCGCAGCGGGCCGACTCAGACAAGCGCCTTCAACAGAGGCACGTGAACAGCAGACTGTTTGCACTTGTTGTCCAGGGAGGTCGGGCGCTTATAATTACGGGGGTGCGAGAAACCTTGGCAAGCAAGGTAACAAAGGACTGCCGTGTGCTCCTCCATGAAGGTCTGAATTGTCTACTCTGCCTACCCACCCCATGCGACGCATAAGACGGGTAGCAGGTCAGATGCACACCAGGGCACACCCCCTCGTTGGAGGACGAGCTCGACAGCACCAGGACAAGAATGACGGCTCTCCGGATGGTCCAGGCAGGGTCCAGGGCCCCAGGCCATAAATGGGAAGCTGGTGGCGTGCAGCGACCGCAGCGCGGCATCCTCGCTACTTTTACGCTGAGCGCGGACTCGTGCCCTTAAGCTTGCGGCCAAGCTACTGCAACTTCTGAAGGTATGGCATCTAATCGTAAGAATATCATTGATGTGCGTTATTACCTTGCAATCGCTCGCCAAGTCCCACCCGAATTGTGTCAGGCACATATGCATGTGTGTTCCCCACGTTTCATGCACCCGAGCAAGGTTACACACCTCTGCAAAGCTCTGGAGGTGCGTTTCAAGTTGAGGAGCGGGCTGTGAGAATGTCGACTTGGGTATGTAATAGTGGTCAGAAGATACGAGCCTGCGCGACGAAGCCTCTGGCAGTGTGAACTGCTGTATGCAGAGTTCTTTAGCTCAGCTACCTCCAATGGGCTGTCTTGAACATGTGGGCCAGATCGTCACATATTTTCTTCTATCCCCTTCAAGTTCTGGCCCCGGGCACCTTCAATCTCATCCCTTCCCCTTTCTTACCTCTTTCTATTTCACACAGCTCAAGATCCAGCACTCGAGCAGTCCTGTCGCTGGGTTGCCTGTGTAACAGACGGACGGCGCGACGATCGCTGTTATAACACAGACCGACTGTCATTTGACGCTCATCGAGGCCTCGCCCGAAAAAGGACATATGCTGTGACCTGCAGCGCTCCGCCCTACCTAAATGATGGCCACAACATGACTGACGGTCCCTCTCGGGTGGCGCCCGCGAGACTATAAGTATACGACATCTGCAGCCGCCGAGCTATAATCGTACCCCATGTCCCACCTAGTCTTCGCGATCCCAATCCCGGCCTCTGAAGAGAATGTGTCCCAGTACCGGTGCATGCGCCTACACGCTCTGCGCACCGAGCCGTGGGCCTTCTCATCCACCTATGCACGCGAAGCCGCCTTTCCCAACTCCGCTTGGTACGCACGTCTGGAAGGGCGTGGCAGGTGGACCTTCATAGCGAGCTACACTCCCCACTCTTCGGGTAACTCCTCGGGTGAGGGCGCACAGGGGTACGGTGGTGCCTTCATCGGCACAGCGTCAGTGTTGACGCCCGAGTTCGAGATACCTCCGGAACTCGGGCTCCCTAAAATGGAGAGCCACGGACATCGCAGAGGAGTGTATGAGGTGGTCGGGGTCTACGTGCATCCGCGGCACCGGAGACGAGGAGTCGCGCGCGCGCTGATGGAGGCCGTGGTCAAGAGAGTGGAGCAGGATCGGGCAACGGAAGGAAGGGAGCGGCTGGTGGAGCTGGAGGTCCATGTGGATAACCAAGTGGCGTTCCAAGCGTATGTAAAGTCGGGCTTCAAGGTGGTGAAGGTTGTGCGGGACGAGCATGATGGGCAGAACTATCACAGGATGACACGTGTTGTGTGCGGAGATTCGAAGGCCACTTGATACACGCATTGAAGGGCCTAGTGTATACATAGCACAATTGTGTCCTGGGGACCCGAGAATGTTATGCGAAGAATCAGAATGTGCAGAAGGCGTACCTTCAGTTCAAATAGTCTCTGTATTGCGGATAAACCCCGCAACAGTCGCCCACTTCCAGCGAGTTTCTTCGGGGTTGACGAGTGAATTCCCAGAATTCTGGGAGTAGTCCAGCAGATGTTCTCCTACCAGCAACCTGTCGAATTGACGTTCATGATCATTCGGCTCCGGCGAGAAACATAGATGCATACCTCGCATAGGCGCTGAGGCTGTTTTCTCGGCATTCCTGGCGGAACACAGTGAGATCTTCGACATTCACGTGGACAGCACAGTTGACCGTTCTCAGAGTATCGGCGATATTGGAGACGGAGGTGGCGTCTCCTGAGATGCATATGTGGGAGGGAACTTCGGAGGGTCGTGACATACAGAGAAGGCCTAGCTGGACCACTGCCCGTGCTATGTCAGATGTAGATGTGACGGTGAACTGATCAGACAAGGAGCCTGCGACCGCCAAGGTGAAGTCTGGAGCGCTGAGGCTAACTGTAGCCAGGTTGTGTGAATGAGCGTCCCAGCCAGGGAGCAGAAGCTACGCACAGACGGACTGGGGTCAAGTATCACTCAAGGTCCCACGTTTGAACGGACATTCGAACATACTTACAGTAAGGAGATCCTCTAGATGCAGTCCCGCGTAGACACACACCACTTTAATTCTGGGACTCCCGGCCTCTAGTATATTCCTGGCCACCCGTTCGTGCGCGTGCCTCCGGATGAGCTCCTTTGGCATGTGTTCCAAGTTGTCGAAGGCATGGTGGTCTCTGTGGACCGTATGTGAAAGTTCGCTTATGTATCCGTAGAACCAAATACGCACATTCCAAATTCATCCGGGAAGTAGACCTCCACGCCTGCAGCCAAGGCCGCACCAGGAAGGATATCCAATATCGCCTGGTCGTCTGTGGTGCTAATGAGGATGTCCACACTGCGCAAAGCGCCTCTGAGAGTACTGTCCAGGTCGTCTGGCTGTGTTGGCAAGGCGCGGATGTCAGCGCCGAGGTCTGCAGCGGCCCTGACGTGGGTCGCCTCGGGAGTGGGACAACATAGAACAACACGAGAGAAGAAAGGCGCGTATCTGGATGCGAAGAATGCGGAGGCAATCGTTGCTCCTGGTAATCCACCCGGGCGGCCATGGACGATGAGCGTGAGTTGCAAATACGGGACGACTGGGACAGACCTAGACATTGCGGTCCGCTTACTACGGCTACGGCCGACTGACTGCGGCTGAGTCGTGCAGAAATACCGAAGGACATGAAGAATCTGAGTGGAAGTTGTGCTGGCAGGGCGACCAGGTGCGGCAAAGGCCTCCTGGCACGTGCACTCGTTCTTGTTGAAGCCCCAATCTAAGGAAGGTTGACAATATTGAGTACCCCCCTCAGCATCGAGCAGATCGATATTGGCTTGACGACTCCGCCTGTCAGCTTCGGGTTTCAAGGTCTGGCACAACCCTCGCCGACCTGGCCGTCTTTGAAACACAAAAAAACAAGGGATCGCCTCGGAAGCGACACTTTCCAATGACCGGATCACTGCTACTACCACGCGCCGAAGCTCAAGTCTTCTGGGTAGCCCGAGGACCGTCGCTGCCCATGCATGCCCTGGTCGTGAAGGCAGACATATGGCACGACGGCTCCGCAATGGACTTCTCTCCTCTTCTCACTTCTTCTCATTGCCCGGCTCGCCACATTTTGGGAAGAAGGGGTTGCGACGTGAATTTCGTGTCTTGACTACTGTGGATTCATGACTTCCTCGCATGCTGGCTCGAGCTCATAGTACCGACGCTGAAGGACCCCCGTACGCGTACGTATCCATGTATGAGATATCGATGGACAGCTCACCCATTCTAAGAAGGTCAATATTGGGCCAGGGCACAGCTGCACCATGTTCGACCAGACCAGGACTTGTTTATCGAGGGTGGCGTCCGCGGTGGCCGTCCACATGTAAGTACTGGAGGCGAACCGAGGTCCCCGGTTGCCACGTGTGCCTGCTGCGGCGGGCGCCGGCTCGGTGGACCTTCCCAGTGCCCACTGACACTCACATCGACGGTTTGTCGAAGTCGCCTCCACCGAGTCACTGGAGCAGGCAACCGTTTTTGGCTCGGGGAAGCACCTCTCAGGGCGCAAGGGTGGTTTCTTTCCGCCGCGTCGAACGTCATTCTCATAGAACCTGCCCGGAGATTATCCTGGCGCTGCCCGAAATGGTCCCGCCTCGCGACACCGGCGTCGTTGGCTCAGACCCTCGGACGAGCCCTCAAAAGACCCTTCGTGATGCCAGATATGTTATATCTTTTTGATCCCGCATCTCCAATCTGCTTCATATCTACCCATGAACACGTTTTTGCCACGCTGCGTCCGCTCCTGATATAAATCGTGAGTTCGTATACCCTCAACATGATAGGGACCCTGACAAACGCTCTTTTATCAGAAGCAGCAAGACGCTCGCTCATCGGTGACCAAGCGCGGCTGTGTGGGCAGGCGTCATGTACGTACCTACCACCCTCGGTACGGGTCCTCGTCTGATGCAGTGTTCCTCTGCAATAGAACCACGCCTCCATGTATGGAATTTTCGCTCGAGATATACTCCCTCGTCGTGGCCTTCGTACGCAGCAGAAACGACATATGCACCCTGTGCCGAGTCTCCAAGGGATTCCAGAGGGCTGCGGAGCGGGCGCTATACAACACGCTCCATATGACCTTACCCAGCAAATCCGTAGCCCTGTGCAACCTGCTCAACGACCAACCCCGTTTCCCACCGCTTGTCGCCGCCCTCACTATATCTCTCCGGGGTATCGAACTGTCCTCCGAAGACAGTAACGACTCCGTGGACGACAGCACTTCCTCGTTGCCCCCCGACTACTGGGATTGCGTTGCTCGCGCCCTTCGGAGTACCACCCACCTTCGCTTCCTAAACATCTACCTAGGCACTGGCATGGATCCCAAAGTAGCCTGGATCCTGGATGGATGCATTTTCCAGCTGCAGATGTTCCACTGTGACATGGCGTGGGACGACGCACTCGTTTCCTTTCTCTTGCATCAACATAGACTCTCCGATCTGCACGTTGCAGATTTCAATAACGAAGATACCACCAATACTGTATCCATTAGTCACCATCCCCTCCGTCACGCTCGTGTCCTCCCCCGACTGTCTTTTCTAGAATGTGGTTTCCCCGAGGTGGCCAACATCCTCGTGCCACACCGCCCAGTAACCCATGTCAAATCATGCTTCTCCCGGTCGGATGTACCAGGGAAGCGAGAGGAGCTTGCCCTCCTATTAAACAGCCTGCATTCGTCATCGCAGGCTCTTCGCGCTCTCAATATTGCCGACTCTTCGTATACGGACTCCTTTTCCCAAGAGTTTCTCCCGCGAATTGTGTCCGCCTTTTCGCCCGATCCCACACTGCGGTACGTGGGCCCACTCGTCCTACCTGTCGATGGGAGACAGGTGAGCTGCGACACTGCGCGTTGGGCCTTCTTTATTGACTTGGACCAGCGCCTCGCATTCTACAGCTGTCTTCGCCGCCTATCCCAGCTCCGAGCTACTGAGCTCGAGGTCTCCGACTGGGAGCCTCCACCCACGAGTTTCGCCGCGATGCGCGCACTTGCGAGCGAGTTGCACATGTATTGCCCCTCTGTGAACGTCGTTGTATTCAGCCGCAACTTCGAGTCGAAGGTGCTAATGTCTGTGGACGGACTGTGGCGTATGGATGAGGAGACGACGGCGGATTTGATATGGAGGGAGGTCTAGGACGAGGGGTACGTGCGGCTCGCTCTGTGCTCAATCGTGCTTGACTTATACCCGTCTTAGCATAGCAGATACTCAAATCTTCAACAACGGGAGTCCACCGCTGGCGCCAGCAGAGAGGCCCCTATTGATATGACGACCGTCGAAGTGATGTGTTAGGAGAATTGTCCGCGGTTCATGGCGGAGCACATGGTCAACCTTGATTGAATTGAGGAGCAATTGCGCTGATATGCCCTCTTACTCAGAATCATTGCACGTCCGATTGTGCGAGGTATGGAAGAGCTTTCCGTCGATATCTGCGCATCGCTCGCGAATAAAAGTATACCTCCACGTCACAATTGGAATAGCTGGGCACCAGAAACCAAGCTCGTAGATACAACTGCAAGTTGCATACACATACCTACCATAATCGATCCGAAAGGCCCATCCTTCTACATCGCCACTTACCGTTCCGACATTTGAGCCAGGTAGTCAGACAACTGCACGCGGCATGAGCAGACGACAGTCTAGCATTGCAAACGACACGCACCTTCAATGCACCAGTCCTTATGCTCTCGCCAAGGTTCTGAACGTCAGGGTTAGACATAACACGCGCCATTGCGTCTCTGGCCGCAACCTCCAGCCCCGCCAAACTACCGTCCCCAGCACCGGCACCTGCGCCCTCCAGGTCTTCCTCTTCCTCACGGCCAAAGTATTGATTAGATGATATCGAGGTCGCTCCCTGGAACTGAGCAAGCCGCTGACGTCCCTCAGCCACGGTTGACGGGTCGTAGGAGTTTCGCTCAAAGAACATGTCCGATGAGATTGCCTTTTGGCCGCCAAACCGATCGCGCGCTGTGGTGGGAGCGTCATCAACTACGGGAGACGAGCTCAAATGCAAAGTGAGATCGCGAGATAAATGTGACTGGTTGGCGCATACCTGGTTCGTGCAGGCGCGGCAGTGCTCGCAGAGGGAAGCCCACCGAAACCTAATCGCTTCATGCCCATACCCAGTCTTTCCATATCCTGGTTATTTCCAGTCGGCTTTGGTGTGCCCTTGGCAGCCGCCGCCCTCGCTGCGCCTGCTGCCACAGGTTTGTTCTTGAGCTCCAGTGCCTCCGCCTCCTTCTTTGCACGTGCTTCTGCCTCCTCGCGCTCGCGATCGTACCCCAGTTGTTTGATCCTTTCCGCCTCCTCTGCAGCCTTCCTTTCTGCCTCGGCAAAATCTAGCGGGGCAGCGGCCTTGCGCGCGCCCAACCCGCCCAGTTTTGACTTCTTGGGAGCTGCGGCGGTGGTGGACGTCGTGGACGTGGAAGATGAAGAAAGACGTGATGAGCCGAGACCCGAGGGACGAGCCGTACCTCCACTGGAATTGGTGCGGAGCGAGGATGATGTGACAGTACGGGGACCCGTCGATGCAGGGCGACCGAGGACAGGCGGAGTCGCAGGCTTGGTAGCTTGAGGGGTGGGCTTCGGAGCGGCAGGTTTGTCCCATGACGAGAAGAAGTCATCCTCGCCGTCGCCAGCCGGGCCCTGCGAAGGAGACTTCGCGAGCTCGAGACCATCGACATGGATCCCTTCGGGATACCTGGGCGCTAGACGTGAGCAGTAGGTAGTTACGGATGGAGAGCTACGCACCTGATCGCATCCTCTTTCACTCGCTTCGCAAGCTCCTCCTTGTAGAGCTCGGCCACGCGACTGGTATACTTCTTCTTCACATCGGAGTCTGATAACAGAGACGATCCGCCGTGACGTGTAAAAAATTCAGTCGCGGACCCATTGCCGCCGACCTTCATGGTGCGTAACTGATTCAGCTGCCAGCTGTCGAGGTTCGTAGACCTGCCAATAGCGATGGGCTGATAGATGACAGCACAATGAGATAGGATGCTCACCTGACGAAACTAATGTGCACGCCCATATTTCTATGAACGCTAGAGCAATCTAGGCATATGTAGACACCAAACGTTACGCTCGACCATGTCGGGTTTCGCGCTTGGCAGTCGAAGCACATCTGCAAAACAGAAAGGCCGCGTTGGTGAAGTAGAGACGGACATTCGATTGGCAGGCATACCTTGTTACCCTTTCCACCTTTGAGCACCTTGAACACTTGCTCCGTCTCTGCCTTGGTTGGGTCGGCCATTGAGTGCGGTGCTCTTGACGATGAAGGAGGGCAGGTTGAGGTCGTCGCTAGAAAGCACACGCCAGAGACTGCAGGACTGGTGTTAGGAGAATAGAGATCCCGAGGAAGCAGAGGCGCGATACCTCTTGGCCGGGGTGAGATGTAACTAGAGTTGGATGCGGTGCGCGGCGTGAAGGACTCGCCGAGAACGACACGTCTCCGGCTGCATGCCAATCATTCTGTCAGTGTATGTGATACGCTAGGGAACTTGTCACCTATGTGCCCGCTTAGCTCAGCGGTAGAGCGCGTCACTCGTATTCGCGTGGCTATGATGAGGTCGGTTGTTCGAATCAGCCAGTGGGCATTTTGTTGTTTTACGCTTCCAGACGCCCGTGTTGATGGTCTCAAAGCGTGGGGCACGAGGCCAGCGGGCCTTGTTGTTGTCCAACACCTCCAGCCCGGGCTATAAATGAGTTGCTTCTCCATCCTCCCGAGTTGGCGTCGGCCACGTTGTCTGCCGTATCCAAGCGGCTTTGTGTTGCCAGGGGACTGCCAGTGTCAGGGAATAGAATCTAGGGAGTTATTGTCTCCGCTAGCCAACTGATCTTCCTGGTGCCTCACGCTCTGGCAGCACAATAGACTACTCCCCATGCCTGCCCTGTCTTGAAGCTGCGCAAGTCGCTCTGGGACCGCACGAGGGCCGTCCAATTGCCCGGCATCACCGACTTCTCGTCACACCTAAGGATATAAAGTTCGAAGGTATGGCCGCTTAGTGGCGATCTAACCCTGTCTAACCTCCGCCCGCTCGGTTTCCTTTGCCCGCGATGCTCTGCGCTTTCCCTCTGCTTTGGTTGATTGCCACAGTCTCTGCTAGTCCATGGTCACCTTTGGAGCACACTCGAGCCAACGATGCCGAAAGCAAGTCCGCCAGCCGGCCCCAAGCTTCCCGTACGTCTACCGCAGTGACGTGTAAGCGGCCGTGGGCTCATGTTTTCACGCAGAATTTCTCGTCAATGGGAAGGGCATACCCGATGTCAACTTCGACGTCGGACCTAGCTACTCCGGCCTACTCCCAATTAGCTCTAATTCAAATGAGACACGAAAGGTTTGTGTAGCGTTGGCTCGCGTGTCCGAACCGATGGCTCAACTCTCTGCTCGCTAGCTATTCTTCTGGTATTTTCCTCCTTCTGGACAAGGAAGCACAAACGATCTGATTCTCTGGTAGCGTCGAGAGTCCCTTTCCGATGCTCACCATTCTAAACTTGATTGCAGGACGAATGGCGGACCGGGCTGCTCAGGCCTGGAGGGCCTGCTACAAGAGAACGGCGTATGCTTCGTCTCCAGTCTACCAAAGCACCCACTCTGACTGTCTCATCTCTAGCCCTTTAGCTGGCAATGGGGCCAAGCGAACCCAACCAAGAATCCTTATAGTTGGACAAATCTTGCTCATGTCCTTTGGATCGAGCAGCCTGTTGGCACGGGTTACTCTCAAGGCACTCCCAACATCCAGGTGCGTTCATTTCGACAGTTGCTTGGCGCCCCCTCATGAGCCCTGCCCCCAGAATGAAGAGGATCTATCAGCGCAACTTGTTGGTTTCCTTCAACAGTTCCTAGACGTGTTCTCCGGTTTGCAGAACAAGAAGTTCTGGCTCACGGGTGAAAGCGTAAGCACACGCTAAGCGATTGTCCACTTCCTTTCCTGACTTTTCATGCAGTACGCGGGCATGTATATACCATGCATGTTACCTTTTTCTCTTCCCAAAGTCTTATTCGACTGACTTGGCGGCATCAGATATTGCTGACTACATATACTCTCATCCTGGCTCTCTAGCCCTTAACCTGCAAGGAATTTGGCTTGGGAGCCGTAAGACGGTTTCTCCATTCAATGATACTCGTCTGTTAATTCAGACCTTGACACGCAGCCGTCGTTGGAGAAGATGCGATCCAGATGTTTACCCCAGCTGTGAGCTTCGTGCATAAATTCGAGAACGTCTTCGGTTTCAAGCAAGTGCAATGTTCGACTGATTTATCACACTCACTGAACTGTGCCACAGCCAATCTTTCATGGCATCACTGGATGCTCGAGCCACATCTTGTGGATACACGCAATACTTGGAGACGCACTTGACGTATCCTCCTCCGGCCGCTCCCTTCGAATACCCGGGAAACACCTTCGAGGCCGCTCCAGGGTGCGACGTCTACACGGATATACTAATGGCGGCGCTGCTGCTCAACCCTGCATTCAACATATATCGTATCTTCGACATGGTGAGCTTTATCCTCTCGCTTTGCTTTGTATCTATTTGCTAAATGTATGTAAAAAGCCTCCAGTTCTGTGGGACGTTCTTGGTTTCCCGTAGGTTATCACAACAGGTTCCTCCGTGGTTCCAAACTCAGTGCCGGTTCTAGCGGCACCTTCCCTCAATCACAATCTCCAATTTACTTTGCTCGCTCAGACGTCAAGGCCGCCATCCACGCTCCGCAGTCAGCACAATGGACGGAATGCAATAGTGCCGTGTTCCCAAACGAGGACAACAGTTTGCTTGCTACCTACACTGTACTACCGGATGTCATCCAACGCAGTGTAAGAACGGTGATTGTCACTGGTGCTGCAGACTTCTCGTTGTTGACGGAAGGGTGAGTTCAATCGAAGGTATAACTGCATGAGTCGTCGCTCACACCTTCATTTACCATGTAGGACGCGGCTCGCTCTTCAAAAGTAAGTGATCACCGTTGGTTGGGATTCCCTTGAAAGCTGATTACACACTCCATGATATCAGTATGACCTGTACGTCTGCATTGTCTTGCTCTTACTTTTACATCGCCTCTGTTTCTAAACGAAACTGTAGGGAATGGAAAGCAAGGCTTCCAGAGCGCTCCTCAGCCGGATACCCTCATCGTTGACGGCGTTGGCGCCACGGGCTTCATGCAGTCAGAGCGCGGGCTGACATACTACGAAGTGTCGCTCACTGGGCATATGTATGTCGTAACCCTTCGCCTTTTTTGCGTTGCTGACGAGTCTGTGGTCATAGGGTACCTCAGTTCAACCCGAAGGTATGTGTGTTGGGCGCTTTCATATGTTTTGGTCTGTTCACCTTCGATACCAGGCGGCCTTTCAGTCCATGCAATACCTATTGGGGATCCGGAGTACACCATGACTGTGTTCGACGAGTTTAGAGCAATGCTAACGACAGGTCGTTACGGTTTCTTGACACACCTTCATGATTTTATGCGGACCTTGTACAATATTGAACGAGTCTACGACTTTACTGTATATACTACATACGAGCATGCGCCACTTCGGCGGCATTATCATGAACTGAGTGCACTATTAAAGGTCACCAAAACCCACGATTGATTGTTCTCGTACGGTAACAGTTGCATAACTAACCTAGAAGATGGCTAAGATTGTTTACAACGACCTTCGTTCTCTCAACCTCCGCGTCCGCGTCCTTTCATCTGCGCCTGCTCCTCGTCCATAAATCCTACTACAGATATCTCTTCGAACTGCTCGGCATCCTCCACCGCCTGCCGGTCCTCTGTTTCCCAGCCAAGCCAAGCTCCATCGCCTCTCTTGCCTTGCTGCTCAAGCACATCGACACCTGACGAAGGCGTGGAGATCGACGCTGCCGATCCGCCTTCGCCGCGCGACGTAGACCGAGAAATCACATCGTCCTCGTGTCCCGACGGGTAGGACAGCAAGAAATCTTCGTCCTCCTCGTCAAACTCCAGGGTCGCGGGCTCGCCAGTCGCAGTGTGGTCGGATTTTGCAAGCATCCGCGGCGAGCGCACCTTACCTATCTCGCGGCGCAGACGACCAAGCCCCTCACTCATGCCTTCACTGATACCTGAAGTCATGCGCTGGATAGGAATAGTGTTCTTGAACGAGCTGGGTCTGGATCCAGTCGGGCCGTTGGGGAGCATTGGGATGACCGGCGGAGAGGAAGGGTACTCCAAGTCACTGGCCATGGCGGACGATAGGGGTTCATCGAACGACGAAGGGAGGCCAATGTCGACACCCAAGGAGCCCTGGACGAAAGACTCCCCAACCCCCTTAGAGTATGCACTAACTTCCACCTCCTTACGGACTTCGATCTTCGGTCCAGGTACATCGAGTTGGTGTCGGCGTATGAGCCCGTGATAGTCCCCAGCCAGCTCGTAGAACGAGAACTGGTGCGAGAGATAGACGGGGCGCGGAAGTACGTGCATCGAAAGAGAACTGGTTTGAAGCTCAGCGTGTGCCAGCCAGCTGAAAGCAGACGTCAGCACGGACAGTTGCACTAAAACGTCGAACGTACTTGAGCTTTCCCGTTGTGTTGATCCCCGCCTCTGCAGTGTTCGCCACAGATCGAGTGACCACGGGCCAGTCATGGCCTCTCCTGACATTCCATGTCGCAACTTCATCCACATGTCCCGCAAGGTCTGTCGGTTTCTGCATCATCTGGGACAAGCCCGAAACGTTGGCCGAAGGCGAGGTGTTCGGTCTTCCGAAAGAGGATCGTGTAGGCAGTGAAATGCTTGTGCCTCCTATACCAGGTATGGCGCCTGGGACAGACAGGCTATGCTCTTGTAAGCGACGGTCCACGAATACACGTCGCAGCGAGATGGTTCCATCAACGGGGTCGAACAACAAAACATCCTGAAAATTCGTAGGTCGACGAAGGCGAACCGGCGATAATGGTTCCTGGCTGGGCGACGATTGCGTAGAAGTTGGAGACGAAGAGGAAGGAGAATGCACGCTCAGTGGCGGAAGGAGGCGCTTGGGAAGGGAATGAGTGTTAGAATCAATGAATGTGAAGACCAAAGGGGCGGCTCCGCGGTCGGCAGTTGGCGAAGACGTTGGCCTCACCCGCACAATCGGCGAGAGGGTAGTGGACAACGGCTGCTGCGGTGCTGAATGTCAATGGCACTTCACGAAGTATGCAAATATGCTTACCAGCTTCGTATAGTTGAATACACGGCCCTTCAGGTGGCTCTGCTCTTCACTCTTGCCTCCATAAGGGTTGGTGGCGAAGACGTGCACAGTACGGTTCCTAGAGCCGACGGCTATCCAACGTCCATCGGGTGCCCACTCGTGCTGCTCCACAACCGCGGAGGTTCGCCCTCTGCGCAAATCGTACATATGCCAAGGCGCATCCTCCTGTCGAATGTTTAACACGCTGGTACCGATGACAAGTGCTGGTCTCTCTCACCTCTGCTCGCAAGCGACTGTCAACGTCTGGAGATTGCAACATCTCCCTCCTCACTGCTCGCGCCGCACGAGATGCGGGCTTGAGTTGGTAGACCTTCAGGGTCTGCCCATCTTCCGGCACTGTCAAGAGCGAAGTGCCATCGGCAGAGAACTGTAACGAAGAAATCGACTGGCTCTTGGACGCCATGAACTCTGTGATGGTCTCTGGCTCTTGGGGATGCGCAGCCGGGGATAGCAGAGGCGCCAGGTCTAGGACGGTGACATAATTCCCTTTCGAATATTCTGACGGAGTCGTGCTGACAAAAGGAGACGGCGGCGCAGAGGTGTTCGAGTCGATATCGTCCACCAGAGGGCGACCGATGCCGGTGGAAGGCGACTGTGAATATCGACGCTGGTGAGGTCGACTTGCAGCCGGCGCACTGCGGGAGAAAGTAGGAAATCGCGGGGTTTGCGCTTCAGAGGGTGTATCAGTCGCAATTCGCGTGCGAGCGGCAGTGAATGCCATCGCGCCGAGTGACCGCATTCCGCTGAGAACACTGCCGCCCACCCGCATAGCCATGTTGCCGATGTCAGCCTGTGACAAACTACCGGTGGTGTCGGCGCGCACAGGTGACCGCGTGCGAGGCTGCGTCGAGGTCGCCACTTGGTTGGAGAAGTCGACCCGAGGAGGAGGCGAGGAGAATGCGAGGAGACGGCCTGAAAGAGCAAAAACGGGCTGCAGGTCGGCAGGTGGCGCGTCCTCTGAGTCTAGAGTGTGCGGTGGTAATACATTATGGTTGGTATCGTCGTTTGAATTCTTGGATGAAGGGCGAGCGAAAGCAGAGAGAGAGTGATGAGGAATTATGAAGAGGGTTGCAAGTGTACAGGGAGAAATGATGCGCAACGTTGATGGTTTTGAAGTGCTCTGAAGACGTCGTCAACTCTATACACCGGACTATCACACGGCGACTAACCAGAAGGATGAAGTTGGGGCTCGATGAAAATGATACAAGGCCAGGTACAAAAAGTTTCTCGAGGACTTGATGAGTAGCAAGAGAATAGACAATAAATTCGGGATTCTGTAAGGGTCGTTTCGCGCTACGATGGTGTTAAGTGATAGTTAAAAAGCTGAACATTGAGCACTTACATGACACCAACAGCAGGCCTGGCGCGGGAAAGTCGGTCGTCCAAAGTCGTAGAGGGGGGAGGTAAGATTGCCGCCGACCAGACATGACCCCAATCCGTGCTTGGCAGATTGAGGACCTCCGTGATGGAGTCAAGCTGGGAGCAATCCCATATCTGGAGCCCGGAACGATACCCTAGGAAGAGTAACCGCCTAGACACGACGTGAGATTGACTTCTGGAGGCCATATAGGAAAGGAAACCAACCTAGCGCAGCCAGCATTCAGAGTATCCCATCTCGCCCATGTAATGCTCTCGCCCTGGTCACTGCCAGGGTACTGCGAAAGCCCTGGCCTCTCGTTCTCGCTCAGTGCGAGCACCTCCTCCAATGTCTTTCCTCCCGCGTCTGTCCCCCAGCTGCGACGGCGATCCCCCTGCTCCTCAGGGGCACCGGTTGGGGACATGAAGCTCCCGAACGATACAGGGAGCGAGACACGTGGAGGAGAAGGTGCAGCAGAAGGGATGGGAATGGAGATTGACGAGGGAACGTAGCTACGCATCGTGCGTGAGAGGCCCTCCAGTCGGGTAGGCTGCCTGAGAACACGTGTCAGTATTGTGGGTCGCAGATGAACGGGCAAAGTGGAAGGTGTCTGTACACGGCAGTCATGGCGACTAAAGTAGAAACATTGTGTGGCGCCGCAAGGACCGTGACGAGGGAGAGTGTAAGAAACGAGATGTTCCTTACCTCGCGATCACGGGAGATCGAATGTGGCCAGAGATAACGTCCGAAGATGCTCCCTCAGTCGCCAACCGTGGAGGGGACGGACGTTGAGAGTGCGATGCGCCAACAACGGCTTCCTCACCCGTGTTTACTGAGACTTTGGAGTCCTGTGTGTTCGATGCCAGTGTGCGCTGGCGCCGTGGTCTAGATCCTTGCTCTACTGGCGGAGAACTGACAGTCCTATCACAAAGGGTGAATACATATAGGATGGGGTGTAGGACACAGGGCGTCCTGCACGTGGATGGGTGTCTCCGGAGGCAATGCTTACCTGACGCCAGGCAGAACGGGGGATAGAACATGACCTGATGCACCCTCGATCGACTCGAACGCGGACGGACCTGGACTATCGCTTTCGCGATCGGCTACTGAGGGGGAGTGACGCGCGGGTGGTCCAAAATCGACATCTCGAGCTGGACTGTCATGCCTTGATTTCGCAGATGTCCTGCACGCAATTAAGCATTAGGACGGTGGCCCAGGGCAACAGAGCGTAGCAATAAGCAATGAGTAGGAAGAATGGCAACTTGCCTGCTGCTCGAGGTGCTTGTCCCTACACGCTTCCGCTCGGAGTCCGGAGTCCGGAGTCGAGGGACGAGGGTGTCGGATTCCATGGCAGTCACAATCCTGTTGACCTGCGACTGCTTGGCCTTGGACAGCCTATACGAACAACATGTGATCAGAAGATGAACACCAGGAGGATACGGCGCTGATATGCCGGATATATCCAGGCATATTGGTGCAACGGGATGACTTGGTGCTCACCTGGCAAGTATTGGAGACTCTGTCGTGGGCGGTTCCGCCTGGACAAAGCCAGGCGAGCCTATTCCGCCACTGTCAGGAACGGTCTCGTCGTCCTCGCCGTCGCCGTCGAGTATGTGTGGAGGCGGCGGCGGTTCCGAGGCGTTGTAGTCCACATCAGGAACGAGGGGGGAATAGTCGTCGAGGTCAGGAATGAGGGAATTAGAATCGTCGTCATGCTTGAGTTTGCGAGATGCATGTGCTGTCCTCTTTGATGGCATTAACCAAGACGGAGTGGCTGCGGGGTAGAGATAAAGCAGGGGACAAGGAGGTAAGATGTCGTTGAGCGTGCAAATAAATACTGCAAGAGATTGAGAATATGCGAAGATAAAGTTGTCTGAAGAAAGAGAAAGATGAAGATGCAAGGAAGCTGGATGTGTTGTGGTCAGTCGGATAGGGAGACAACGTCCGCTTGGACGTCCTGTCCTGACTCCTTCCCCAAGACTGCCATTTTCGGTCATCTCGCCCTAACCCCGCCCTAAGGCTAGGTCTAGTCTTCCGCCGATCATATCGTATAGCTTGACTATCAGGCTGTAGTCACTACTAACCCGCAGCGGAGACAGACTGTGCTCACTCACGCGCAGCACGGAATCGACTAGTGAGACAGTCGTCAGCATTCTTGAAGATCCGGTGCACCCTCAGACTGACAGTCATGCTCATCGAACTCCCCCAGCATCCGCTCTGTTCCGACGCTGCTGGCTCCTGAAGGAACTCTTACCTCAGATGGCGGATGTCGATGAGCCCCTCCATCTGGCCCGTACATAAAGGTGACGTTGACAAATTTGTTACTTGCTCTTTCACCCCTCTGATATCACAGGATGTTCGGCAAGACGCTGCTTCTCCTCACTGCCTGTCTCGCAGTTCAAGCTGCTAGCATCCCAGCCAAGCGTCAGAATAGCAACGGTACGGCGGCGCATCCAAATATCACCGGTATGTGTTCGCTGTCTGCCAAGATGTGTGTCTTGACTGCCTTGGGCACTACGCAGACCCGGATGTCCTCAACTTCGCGCTGACCCTTGAGCATCTCGAGAACGCATTCTACACAGGCGGTTTGCAGAACTTCTCCCAGGCGGCTTTCCTCAAGGCTGGATATGCCGCTTCTGTTCGAGGATACTACCAGCAGATCGCAAGCCATGAGCAGACTCATGTGGCTAACTTAACCTCTTTGCTTGGCACTCAGGCGGTCCAGCCTTGCACCTACAATTTGTAGGTGTTGAACATATTGTTTCTGCCCTGAGATTGATAGCGTTGGGAAAATTAGCGGCAATGGCAATGTTTCCACCTTCGTCGCGACCAGTGACATGCTCGAGGTGGTCGGCGCTTCTGCATATTCAGGCTCTGCACGGTACCTCCAGAACAAAGTGAAGCATGTGTTCCCATGCCGTAGGATGTACACTGACGTTCTGCGCCCGTAGGACCTGTTGACTGCCGCTGCCGCCATTCTTGCGACGGAAGCTCGCCAGTCATCATGGATCAATAGCGCTGTCCGCGGTGGCAACCCGTGGTCCACGGCATATGAGGTTTGTTCCGTTACCTCTGTCAGAAACTCCGCTCAACCGCCACGCAGACACCGCTGGATTTGAACCAAGTGTACACTCTGGCGTCCTCCGTCATTGTCTCGTGCCCATCCAATAACACCGCTATCCCTGTGACACCGAATCCGCCGCTTACGGCCACGCCAGCTACCGCCAATCCCGGGCAGAAGATCACGCTCACCTTCAACACTACCAGCGGTCCGGTGACGAACGCCACCGGGTTGTATGCTGCTTTCTTGTCGGGTGTTACGCCGACGTTCCTTCCGCTCAGTGGGAATGGCACGTTCAGCGTGACCATCCCGTCGTTCCTGCGGGGTTTCGTGTTTTTGGCGATCACGAATAGTTCGTCGGAGGCAGATGATTCGGTCACGGTTGCTGGACCAGCGTTCTTCAATTTTGCTTTCAACAGTAACAACTCGATCACACCGTTGCCCCGCTGAACGCTTTGGAAGTAGGTACACAGCACTTTCTACATCGATATTGGACAGCATTCGGATACTCTAGTTGTGTGTACATCGTATATGCGGACACGTCAATGACATTGTGGCAAGTGGAATGTGACCCAACACGGTGAAAGTCATGGCGTTAGAGCGCGTGCCAGGCAGCCTAATGATAGCACTCTGGACGGAGTCTAAAGCCAATGGGCTGACATGAACATCCTGGGGAGATGAGATACAGTCGAAATGCCGAAATGCGTGATAGGGGGAGGCAGATCGCAGCTGCGTGCAGGCAAACATGAGGCCTCTACCCATTCTAGGGTAGACCTCCGGTGCGGAGACAATGAGGATGGCAGAACGCAATCAAAGGATGGGACAAGCGGCTGTCCTCGGAGTGCCGTGTGCTTCCCAGTTCCGGACAAGCGCGTGGGGGGCCCGCAGCCTCCCAGCGTTCAGATAGATGGACGCGCAGGCGGGCTCATGAGCGCAGGCGGTGACACGAGACCCACAGCGCATCGCCCAACAAGCGCTTCGCATCTTGTTGTGGACATCCGCCCGTCACCCAGAGAACCACGGCAACCCGAACATCGCATCAGCGTGACCTGTGGGGGGGGGGGGGGGTATGGGAAGAGGCGGGCGGGGTGCCCCACGATCGAAGCAGCTGTGGGCCGGAAACGGCGCCGCACCCGCCGGCTTGAGCTGGGGCGAGGAACGGTCGTGGGCACCCCGACACGCGCATCAGCAATGTATCAGCCTTCGGCGGGGATTCTGGCGAAAGATGCGCGGTGCATGCGGAGGCAACGTGAGGCAGCGGGGGAAGGCGCGCGGGGGGACTTGGGAGCGCAGCCGGCGATTGAATTGGGAGAACAGCCCAGGTGCCTGAAGGACGACGGCGGCCGCAGAGAGATGCGCGTGGTAGCCTGCAGGTCGTGGAACGCACGGTTGCGGCGCCATCGAGCGGACAGCCAAGGTGGGAGGCGCGCGATGTGCGCGGCGAACACGCTGGGGGCGGCGCGGGCTTAGCGCGGGAGGCTGCTGCGCCCTGGTCGCGCCGGGCGCTGGCGACTTGCGTCGTCGGGGACATTGACGCGAAGGACGCCGGGGGGCGGTCATTGAACGGCGCGCAAGGAGGAGACGAGGTGGGCGAGGCATGTGCGACGCGGCGGGTGCGTACGGTACGGTGCCTCGGGAGGCCGCACGTCAGCGCGCCACCGGCTTCGCAGCGGGGACGCCCGCGGCCGGATGAGGGAAGATGGCCCACACCCCCGCCAGCCCAATCACCGCGCCCAGTGCGCGCGGGGGCGGCGCCTGGCGTGCTGCGCGGGCACGCTGCGTGCCGTCAAGGCGAGAAGTCGGGAACCGTGCCTCGTTGTCACCGCGTTGCCCAGCGGATGCCGCGGGCGCATGCGGGTGGCGGGGCGGCGGGAAAACCGAGCAGGATACGGCCTGTGCGGCGACCCGCGCGCCTGGGAGCGGCTGGTCACCAGGGGGCAGGCAGCCGAGGTCATGTGCGCGGGCGCGATGGCGCTGATGGGCGTGAGACGCGGCGCCGGGCGTGCGCGTGAGACGCGGCGCTGGGCGGGCGGCGACGCGCGAAGCGGCCGGGGCGGCAGCGCGCGGGCGGGGGCGAGCAGCGGGCGAGCAGCGGCGGGCCAGCGAGCGGTGGCAGTGGGCCGCGCGGGGCGGCCACGCCGGGGCCTCGAGGCGCGCCAGGCTGCGGGGGTCGTCGGGGTCGTCGCGCGCACGACGCCGAGCGCCCTGCGTGACACGCTCGCTGACACCGCGCACGCACGCCCACGCGCACCAGCCGCGCCCCTCGGACACGTTCGCACCACAGCCCCTTCGGGCCCGCGGCGCCCAGCGCGGGCGGGCGCGTCCCCCGGACACCCGCCCGCCGCCCGCGGTCCTCCCCGCTTTCGGACATGCGCCGCATCCACACGCTCCGTCAACTGCGCAGTGATGTTCGCCGCCTCGCAGATGCAGGCGGCGTTTTGATATCTTGGTGCGCTGATGCAGCGCCACCGGCTGCGCGCACACCCGGGCACACACGCAGCGCGTCGGCCGGCCAGCCATGCGAGAAGCGGGCGGCGGGCGGCGGTGGCGGCGGCGAGGCGGGGTGGTCGGGGGCGGGGGCGGGGTGCCTGGGCCCGGGACGGGAAGAGCGCGCCGGAAGCGGGAGGCAAGCGCTCCTCGGGGGGCGGAAGCAGGGTGCACGCGCGGGCGTCGAGCCGCAGACCGCGCCCGCCATCTTATATCATGGCCCTCCCCCCCTCCCCGTCCCCGTCTCTGTCCCCGTCCCCGTCCCCGTCCCCGTCCTCCCCCCATGGCAGACCTCCCCGTCCCCGCCCCGCCCCAGCACAACCCCTCGTCCCCCGCGCAGCTCGCAAACATCCTCTCCTCCGTCCTCGCAGAGAACGAGAACCTCCGCCGCGACGTCGCAGCCGCAAAACACCGCTACGAGCGCGCAGAACACCTCCTCTCCCTCATCAGCCCCCCCGCAGACAACCCCTCCTCCTCCCGCTCCCCCCCGCGCACCACCCACCTCCCCGACCACACCGTCCAGGCCATCCGCGAGCTCGAGGCCAGTCTCGCCAAGGAGCGCGCAGCACGCGAGGACGCAGATGCCCGTCTCCGCGCCCTCAGCGACGTCTGGACCGAGCTCGACATCTTCCTCCGCGACACAGAGGGCCACGCCGTCAGTGCCCGCGCCTCCTTCTCCCAAGCCCTCCGCGACCCAGCCACAAAGCTTCTCCTCACCACCAGCGCTAGCTTCCCCCCCGCGTCCCGCCGCACTGCCCCGCCGCCCCCGCCGCGATCCGCCATGCCATCCTTCGCGCCCCCGCCCCACGTACAGAACGCGTTGCCCCCGCCGCCCTCGCGCATCCGCCACCGCGCAGACAGCATGGACGACATGCACCCTCCCGCGAAGCGCCTACGCGCTGATCGCTCCGGCCGTTATCCCCACGAAGTAAGTCGCCCTTCCCGTTGCTTGCTGTGCCCCGCCTCTCAGCACCCGGCCCGCCAGACCAGCGTGCGTGGACCGCCCCCCTTCGCTGCGCCGGAGCCAAACCACCAGCTGCACGCGCCCTACTCCCACCACTCCGCTCACCCGCGTGTCCACGCCTCCCAGCCTCGCGGCCGCCGCCCGACACGCTCCCCATCTCTATCCCCACTCCGCTCGCGATCGCGCTCTCGCAGCTCCAGCATGTCGCTAGACGAGATGCTCCTCCAGGTCGCGACCAACGAGCCGCGGTCAGGCTCCCCCGGATCGACGCAGGCGCCGTTCCCTTCGTATTACCGCCCTGACGTATCGCGGCGCTCCCTGTCTCCAGGGGAATACCGCCTGCCGCCTGTGCGGCCCCATCCTTCACACAGCGGCACCAGCCCATCCCTTGCCCCCTCTCAAGTTCAGTATCAGACGCATATCTTCGCCCCGCCCGTCACAGGCCCGCCGGGGAAGAAATCAAAGAGCCTGACGGACAAAGCTGGCTCGTTTGTCGGTGCGTACCGTCCGCACTTGTTTGCCAGTCGGACTGTGCCTAATCTCACCCGCAGAAACTGCCTCGTCTGTGAACTCGGGTGTTCGATCCCTCGCAGGTGCAGGCAGCCTACCTCCCGGCGGCTACCCGGCGACAAATGACAAGGGCCAGCGCATCTGTCGGCAGTGCGGGATGCCGGGGCGGTATAGGGACGGCAAGTGCGTGGAGAAGTGGGGCCCCGGGCCCGAGGGTCCGGGCACCGTTTGTGATCGGTGCGTGGCTTTCTGCGTGGGTTCGACGCGTGGGCGGAAGACTGACAGCTCGGCCATGCGCAGGTGCCGCAAGAAGATGAAGCGCGTTGAACGCCGAGGCACGCTCGAGACCCAGGTGCCGCTGTCGCGCGCGCCGACGCTGGCGCAATCGCAATCGCAATCGCAATCGCACGCCCATCTGCCCCTGCACCGCTCGGACACGGTCGTTTTCCCTCACGCGCATGCGGTGCCGCCCCGGAAGCTAAGCGACTCGTCCTCCTCACTCTCCGCGACGCGCGTCCACGCGTCTCCGCACTCGCACAACGGCGAGAACGGGCACGGGCGCGTGTCGAGCAGTGAGGTGGACGCAGAGGGGGAGGCGGAGGACGAGCTCGACCCCGAGGGCGAGGGCGAGGGCGAGGGGGACGGCGATGCAGACGGTGACGTCGAGGGCGAGGACGCCGATGCGGACCTGCTCGAAGCAGTGGACGCGGCAGAGGGCAACAACCGGGACGTTGTGCGGGAGAAGGAAAAGGTGCCATGGGTGAAGCGCGAGGGCGACGCAGTCGGTGATTTGTGATGCCAGCGTCTTTCCGAGACTGCGATACCCTGCCACCTGGTCTGTGCTTTGTTGTCGAACTGTCTGCTATTCTGTGTTATTTAGTCACACTGTCTCCCGCTGCGTTAACAGTATCGTACGAGTAATTGAGATCAACTGAAGCTGCATGGTCGACGCGCGGAATCGATCCGGAAAGTCGGGAGCACGTGACCCTCATGACGGAGAGACTTTTCTTTTGTCGAGCGCGTCGCGCGTCTCGCCTTGAACAGGACCCTCAACGTTCGACCCGCCCAGCCACTCTCACACTGTCCAAAATATCCCGTAGCTGTTTCACGAACACCGCACGTCACGGTGGGGATCTCCGCCTTGTTTCTGTGCGATGCGCTGATTATCTGCGTGCGGGCATCAACGTCACGGACTCAACTCTCAAGGGAACAGGCCATCGCGCGACAACTCAGTGCCCAGGACCATTCTGATTTCGATACACTGCGTCAGCATAGCTCTCGCTGTTGATTCGCAACCGGTGCGTTCACGTCCCCGTCCAGCGTCACGGAGTCGCCGGCTGGGCAACTGACGACGCGCGCCACACCCAGACTATTGCAAACGTCCTGCCCAATCTACTCCGTATTTGACGTCTCTGCGAGCTATCGCCATGACGAGCCCAGGACACGCCGTCGCGTCCGACGTCACCCTCGTCTCCCTGATCATCGAGCACGCCAGTGCGCACGATCTCCCCGCGCTCTGCCGCGCCTCCAAATCGCTCAACGCGCCCGCCGAACGCGCGCTGTACAAGGCGCTCACTTTCTACGAGCCGCACACGGCGGGCCAGGTGTGCCGCGTCCTCGCGCATGCACCGCACCTCGCGCAGCTCGTGCGCGCGTTCTCCATCGTCGCGCGCTACTCGCGCGTGCGGCTGCCCGCCGGGGACCTGCCCAACACGTGGTGGCAAAACGTCGCGCACGCGCTGCGCGGCATGTCTGCGCTCGAGAGCCTCGTCCTCGCGAACCTCGCGGGCCCGACGCCGTACGGGTGGGTCCTCCCCGCCGCGCCGGTGTTCCAGCTGCGCGAGGCGCGCATCCTGTTCCCGTGGACCGCCGACGCCGACGCGTTCGTGATGCACCAACGCGCACTGCGTTTTCTGCATGTGGTGGACATCGCGCCCGGGCTGGACGTGCCCGGCGTGGAGGCGCAGGCGGCGCTGGCGGACGCGCCGGACGTGCTGCTGCCCGCGCTCGAGATCATCGATGTGCCGGTCCGCATTGCGACGCAGTTCCTTGGGAGCCCGTTGACGCACATCCAAGTCATTCCGGACGCAGAGTCCCTGTCCAGCAGCGGCGACGTGATGGCGTTCATGTCACATCTGTGGCGCGTCCGCGAGACGCTCCGCTCGCTTGCCGTGCACGACGCTCCAGAATATCGGTCGGCAGAGATTGTCCTCCAAGTCTCTCAAAATTGTCCGGGATTGCAGTATCTTGGCGTCCTCGCTTTGCCTCCAGCCTCGGTGCGCATCTTTCTCGTCGTGAAAGGGACGTACTGACCTCCGCGACTTTGCCCAGCGATCGACGCTGCACACGCACCTGATGGGTTTGCCAAAACTGGTGATATTAGAGCTGGAAGTTAGTCGCTGGTCTCCTGCACCGTCGCTGCCAATGCAGCGCGCGCTGGCGACAGAACTGCAAACCTACTGCTCCAGCCTTCGAATCATGATATTCTGGCTACACTCACATCGCTTCGTCTTGCAATTAAATCAAGACACGGGAGTATGGGCGGGCCGCGCAGAGCCGGGGCCAGGCGGTCCCAGCTGGAGGTATCTATGACTGGGACAGAAGACAATGTTTGTATCACTATTTAAACCCTGCTTGTTTGTCGGCGCGATTATCTGTCCGGCGCATTGCGGGTAGTTCCCGCTACCTGTTGAGTCTTGTGGTGCGATGTCCACGATGTGCTTGGACCGCCTAGCTTTTGTCTAACCTACTTGTTTGGTCGACAACACGCTCTTTTCTGGCAGCTCAATTTCTGGCAGCTCATAAACCAACCCTCGAAGCTGGATTGCGCAGACAGCGTCGGAGCTCCTTATGAGCTCACGGAGATTCCTCACTGTTACAACAATGGCTCCAGAACGTCAACACGCTGCCAAACGTATTTCCCTGGATTTGGGACCAGTGATGCTCTCGCAAAATCTGAGAATTGACTGGGGTAAGTACACGCTGGACATGAGAAATGCGGGCAGGGCACGTCGCCCGTCGTCCGACACCTGAGCTTCGTTGATGCAAGGAAGTGCGAGAGCCAGACCGTGCACACTGAGCAGGATCTCACCTAAGTATTTGGACCCACTACCGTATGCCCAGAGCCTTGGCCTCCGCTTTTTGAAGACTCCTTCCCACTTCGTATACGGAATTTGAACCGGAATTTGACAGCGACATGGAGCTTCAAGCACAAGCCACGCGCCTTCGGCTTTCAGAGCGAATGTGGAGAGATTCTCAGGCTGAACAAGGAAAGCCAGGGAAAGGATCTGTCCGACGCTCTGAGTTTATTTTTAATGGGCCCGATCACACGCGCTCGCATCGTGGATGCAACCAGTGTCGCACCCGCTGCGCTGGCAGCGGCCCCCGGCCGGTGTGTATTCGATTTCATCGCACGCAGACTCGACTGTGCCGAGCTCGTGGCATCTCGAGCGATGATGGAGAAACTCGAGGAGTGGGTCGCGCGCCGCTGCACTGGGCAGTCGGGCTTCCGTTCTTCCATGCGCTCGGCTTTTTCATAGTGATATCCACTCCCTATGCCGTGCTTGAACCCTTCCCTCTTCTTCACTCCTGCATCGCCTTGTTGCAGCCTTTGGCTCCTCGAACTTCAAAGAGGAAATCGTCGCGATGCAGGCCGACGGCTCCCAGCACGATATCCCAGCTAGATCATCGTCGGAAACGGCCTCTCTACCAGATCCCTCAAAGAGTGTGGCGGCGCCGGTCACGGACCCACTGCCCAGCAACTTTGCGCAGCGGGGTAAACTTCTCGATTTTGGGTTCCTTCCCATCCCGACCAGGTTGCGCTATGACCCAGAGCACCCAGCACATTTCGGACTCCTGCTGAACGTGGTATTCGGGATAGCAAGCACCTTCAGTACGTGAGACTCGGCATAATGTTAGCGGCAGATGCACTTATCAGTCAACACAGTTGTGGCAAATCTGTATTATTGTCAGCCGTTGCTCAGTGAGTCAGCGTGGCCGCAACAGAAGGCGACTGCCAATCTTACCGGATAAACAGTTCAGTTGTCACAATCATTTGAGGTTTCATACGGAGAGATCTCGAGGTGTGTCAAGAGAGTTCATCCATTCCCAATTCACAGCTTATCCTGCCGCACAGGATACCTACGCTGGTACAAGCTGGGTAGGTCGTTACGCCCCGCCCCGTCTCTGGCTTTGAATACACGCTCAGATGCCCAATAGATACGGCACAGGACTTCTCTTCATTACTCCGCTCGGCGACCTCGTTCGGAGACGGCCTCTTCTACTCCTGGTGACGTTCACAAGTGCCAGCCTCTCAATTGGCCTCGCCATCACGCGTTCCTTGGCGGTTTTCGAAGCTCTTTCCTTCCTCGTTGGAGTGTCCACGGTCGCTCCGCAGATTTTGATCCCTCTCGCTGCCGACCTCGCCCCCCCGGCACGTCGTGCATCTGCCATCTCCATCGTACTTTCTGGCCTCCTTCTGGGCATCCTCATTGCCCGGGTCGTCGCTGGTACGATCGCCCAGTTCGTCACGTGGCGCGTAGTGTATTACGCCGCGATCGGTGTACAATACGCCGTCCTGGTCGCCCTCTGGGCGACACTTCCGGACTATCCTGCGAAGAACAAAGGACTTACCTACTGGCGCATCCTATACAGCATGGGGAAGCTGGCCATGACCGAGCCCAAACTCATTCAAGCTTGCTTGATCACCATGGCTTCCAGTGCCTGCTTCTCGACCTTTTGGGTAACGCTTACCTTCCTGCTCGGCGGCCCGCCCTACCATTACTCAACGTGAGAAGCGAATACTCAATATAATCCAGCCTCTCAGTTGCTGACTTATCTGATCAGGTTGGTTATCGGACTATTCGGACTCATCGGCATGTTTGGCGTCATGATGGCTCCCCTCGTCGGGCGGCTCGTCGACCGTCTCGTGCCGTGGCATGCGACCTTACTGTCCACGATCGGCTTGCTTTTGATGCAGGCCATCTACACGGGCGCAGCGGGCATCAACATCGGAGCCGTCATCGTCGTCACACTCGGGTTTGACGTCGGGCGGCAGATGCAGCAGGTTTCGCTGACAACTTCTGTCTACGGGTTCGTCGTATTCTAGATGCACTTATAGGTTTAGACTTATGTTACGCATAGGATCTCGGAGGCCGCTCGAGCACGGTTGAATGCCGTCCTCATTCTTTCTGTATGTCTGGAATTGTATACGGCCGGTATCATGACGGGCTGATAGTGGGATGTCAGATCTTCATTGGGCAGGTCATGGGAACGGCCGTAGGGACGAAAGTGTTCGTCGAGCACGGCTGGCGAGCCTCTGCGGTTCTCATGCTCAGTTGGACGGTATGGCAACTTGCCGTCCTGCTACTACGTGGCCCGCATTGCGATCGTTATACGTGGTTCGGCTTCCAAGGTGGACTTCGATGGACGAAGCCTGTCCGCCCGGAGACAGGCGACCCGCAGGAGGAATGGCGGGGAGATTCGTCGGAACTGAAAGAGTCGAGCGTCATCAAGGTGCAGGGAGCACACGCGGCCAGGAAAGCGGACAGTGGGGACAATATCGAAGAAAAAAGTCAGGATCAGGCAAACATAGTCTAGGGAGCCTCAATGATACCCAGCTGGATGAGAATACCGTCCATTCACTGTATGGCTTTGACGCGATGACTCCGCGCTGCTTGGCGACCCGGGACGCGGCCGCAAAGATAGCAGCTCGATATCTATTTTGGAAATAATGCCCAGAATTTTTTAGGCGCGTTCTTGCCGCTACTGGAGCGCTGGATGTACAGCAGGTGACACAGTAATAGCAACCTATGACGTCTGCGACTCGCAACAAAGCCCGACACACTATCATGCGCGCCTGACAAAGGGACGTTTAGAAGAGAACCTGCGTCCGCATCGAAGCCCAGTGTCATGGGGCTTCTGCAACCGTGACATTGGGCATGACGCTCGTCGTGCTTGCTTTTGACAACGATAATAAGCAAGATGGACCGGGAATCCTGACATTTGCGCAGGAGAACATTACCATGAACATTTGCTGGAAAAGCCGGAGAAATTGCGAGAGACGAGCAGGGCGAGAGCCGAGGACTTGTCCGGAGGACCGAAGGTCGCTGATCAAGGAAGAAGTGGGCAGCTGTTGCGAGGGCAGTTCCCAATTCGGCACATATCGTGCTAGGATTCAAGCATGATAGAGATGAGTATACGGTGAAGGATAATGCGAGCGACGACGGAAAGTAGTGAGCGGAGCCCTCGACGACGCTTCCCTGCTATTTCGGCTATGATCGGAGCAGTCTACTGCAATAGCCGGAAGGCGCAGAGATACAGCCCTGAGTTCATAGGGAAAAGCAGCGGAAGAGGCACCAGATGACGTGCGCTGCAATACAGTCTCGTCAACGACTAGCGAAGAGGATGATGGTGATGGTGACGACGCACAAACAATTGCCTGGCTTTTAAGACCGCCCTCCTGGTTTGAAGGCCCGCCCGGCGCGCGCACGATGTAAGTGGAAGCCGCTCAATATGTGGATGATCTGCGAAAAGCTAAAATGGTACGCGTTCAAGCAGTAAACAAGTGTGCTTCCGAGGGGAGTATAGCCCGGAGCGCACCTACTTGCGTTATCGATTGAGACAAGCGGGGCCGATCGTCGGGAACTGCGGTGGCCATACGCACGGAGAAAACACGAGGACCGAGGTGCCTTCTAGCGACCTGTCTGCAGCCTGAGCGATATCGGTCAGCGAAAATACCCCTTCATCAGGAGATCATGGGTCGTTGCACCGACAAATCGGCGGCGGAACAAAGGAGTCTGGCAACTAAAACATGGGCAAGTGCGGTAGGCGCAAGTATGCTTGCAAGTGGTTTCCCCAATGCGCCCACAACCACAGCTTCACCGTATTGCAAATCGGTTCCCTGAAGCTTCTGAAATTTCCTGATAGGGGGTGTAAATTCACCTGATGGGGCTTTTGTGTGGCCATCGCGTATGCGAGACATTCAGCCTGACGGGAAAAAAAAGAGTCGGGGATATAGCACGCCCGGGTCCTCCACAGGAGGACGAATGGAGACAAGTTGGAGCCGCTAGCATGGATAGGCTATTCGACACTTATGCTCGGGAGAAATCTCACTCGATCAAAATCGTGCCAAATGCATACCAACTAGCATCGCATATGTATCCTATCATTTCAGCATTCTAAGAAAGGCGGAATCAGTTGCGGAACATGTGACGCACCTAAAGGGTCCCTAGATAGAACAAAGTTGCAATTTAACGCCTAAAGATATGCTGTCTTGGGGACATTGCGGCCGCCAGGGGTATAGCCCCTCGGTGACGTGAAGCTCGATCGCAGCACGCGTCCGCGGTTGCGCCAAAACACGTTGCAGGTAGACGGATGAAACATCCGGATGGGCACTCGTGGTAGTTCCATTCGATCAGGCAGCGATCTGAGTCGCAAGGAGCGTATCTTCTTTATCGGCTTGCTAGCCATTGCATACCTCAGGAAGCTTATGCCAACCGACTTGATGATTCGGCGCCAAAAAGTACGTTTGCGCGTTTGAAGAAGTTGCATAGGCGCTACTGCATACATACGGCGACGTGGTGCATTCTTGAACGCTGGATGGGTGTGCGATAACGGCGCGATGAGAGCATGCGACCTTAACGAGACCAGGAAGGATCAGCGTATGCCTCGAAAGAACGGCGGTCCTTACCCGTTTTCCCAACGTGCTACAACACGATAGCCATCCTGATGTACTCCACGCTGCCCTTCATAAATGGCTCGCCGAATGATAGCAGGCCCTTCCTTTCGTACCAGCCTGCGGTGGCCATCCTGGCATCACACCAGACGATGCGTGCACCGAGTTGTTGACCCGCATGGGAGAGTGTATCTGAAAGCAGGCGACTGCCAATGCCCTGACCTTGGTGAGCCTCGTGGCAAGCAAATTTTCGGAACCGGTAGGCGGGAGTAGAGATATCGGCCTGGAAGCCCGAATTGATGGGCAAGTCTTCTCGAAAGAGAGAGATGACCGCGATAGGATGCTTTAATCCGCCCTTGACGAATGCACCGAAGTGCACGCCTGCGTCATCTTCAGGAAGCCGGACGTAATCCACTGGCTGTTCAGGCCAGAGAACAGTATGGCGAATGTTGATCGTGTCAGACACTGAGATTTGCCGAGTCTCAACATCTGCCAGCAGGTTACTCGTTAGCATGCATCTCCTGACTTTTCGTCACCAATGGAATCTCACCGATCTCCTTGGAAGCAGGCATTGAAAAGGCACGATGCAGTGTGCGCCTCGTGTGGTTGGTGCGGGGTGGACGAACAAGGAGATTCGAAGATCACAGATTATCGGCTGCTCGTGCCGTACAGTGTCTGCGAACAGACGACGAGGATGACTGTTGCCTGGTAGAATTGGAGGACGCCGCCGGACAAACGTTGAACAAGGCTGTAACGTGTGGACCGGGAGACTCGGTGGGCGTGGGTGGCAATCGAAAGAAAGATCGATAGCGCGGGATACGCGTCAACGTATACCCGAGTCTGAGTATCCTATCCTACATAGTTCTGCCCTGCTGCGCACTGTTGTTCTTATCCTGCCGGCAAGATATTGTCCTGAACCATTGTGCGTACGGGATACGCCAGATTGGCTATCATATAACTTGGTGCCATCCGGCTGCGATTATGACACCGTTTCTCGGTAGCGCCGGGAGCCTCAGCGCTCAGCGCCCAGAAATAACTCCAGAATTCATGAAGAATATTTTATTTCATTATAATGCATCCACAGCGGAATTCGCGGGGTGCCGGTGCTCGCACAGTCGACATGCTTCCTTCCTCGCTTAAGGAAGGATAATGAAGTTCGACGACGAACGAAGTTCAATTTAGGCGACAAACCGGAGATCTCATCTTCGAGCCAAGGCTCGCAGCAATGCCTGGCACACCAGAAAGACGCCTCCAGAGGCACGTAGGTCAAAGAAGGTTCGGATCCAGAGGCGAGTACAAAGACCGCGCACATCTGTGACTGATATGCCCGGAAGCGCTGCCTGCACTTACAGCGTCTGTCTTACCAGCAAATTGGGGTTTTGGTACTCCTTTATCTCGGGTAGTTGAGATTCTGGCCTTTGCAGTGATAATTTGTCCATTAGTAGAAGACGGGCGAGGAAATCTGATCAGACGTATGTATTAGAGGGGCTCCCTGTTCCGCGCGTTCGAATCGTACGCGATCTCGAGCAGAGCTTACTACAGGATGAGGGAAACTGGCCTTTGAACATCGAACTCGAGATGAAAGATTTACAGTAAAGACTGTTCTGACACCTCGCAGTGCTTTGGTGCGTGAGATTCATCGCAAGTTGATAGAAAGGAACTCGTGCATCGTTCGTTCAAGTCGGCAGCAGTTGACTCACAGAGGATCACACTCGACAAGCGACCTGCTTGCCGGATGTCGTTGCACCTCGACAGCGCAGCAGAGCACAGCCGATCCAACGCGGAGTCATGAAGGTGCGATGTTGTAGGAAAGACTTGAGCTGTAGGAAGTACCATCCCTTGACTATTGCGTCACCGTCACACTTTGGCGCCACCATCACGCATAGGCCCGACGCGGCTGTCCTCAACAAGTGCTCTGTTCAACGTTCACCTCTGAGTCGTCGTCGTCCTCTAAGTACAGCTCCCATCTGCATCCTGTGTCGTGACCATCGTCGCATATTTGGACAAGAGAGGCGGTCTTCGAAACAGACCTGTGCCAGACGAACTGTGCACCGCTTCACCGCTTCCGCCTCTTGCCCTTGGCTTCATACTTATAAGGTGCGCAGCTGCTCTCCTGCATCTTTCTGCTTTTCTCCCATTTAAGTTCTGACTTCAGACATCTCAAGGCCAATTTTTCATTAAGTGTCTCATCAGGCTCTTGACGTGCCGTAACCATGTCTGGCTATCCAGAGGTGCGTTTCTTTCGCAACGCGGCTTCAGATGTCTGAATGCCAGACTTCTAGGCCGACGAAGGTCAGAGAGGTCGCTATCAGGATGGCTACTCGCATTACCCCCAGCCCGGGGCCTACGATTCTCATCCCTATCCACCCCCTCAGCATGAACCGTACACTGGCTCTCCTCCAACCGACCCATACTCGACCATTCCGCCTCCCCCACGCCCCCTGTCGTCCAACTATGCTCCTCCCATAGAAGGCATGCATTCGCCGCACCAGGATCCGTTCATCACACCTAGTCTCTCTTACACGTCTGCGGCTGCTGCTCCACATGATTCGTACCACTCACCACCATTCCCGGTACATAGCACGCTCTCGCCGCCACCTCAGCACCCGCAAGGGTTTGGTAATTCGCCATATGGTCACGAGTACTCAGGGCCAGTTGGTCCAGTACCTCCAGGGACGTTTACCAATCCTTCATACGAGACCCATGATGATGAGTTTGGAGACGCTGGAGATCTGCCCCTCCTCCGCGCCCCTTCCCACGGCTCTCAGACCTCGTTCTCCCCAAGCATGCCAATTCCTGGTGGATACAATGACGAGGGCGAGAACAATATTCGGTACGGGAGCATACCCCAGCGCGTCCCCCGTCGCTTTAAGACAATCAAGAAAGTCGAGTACGTCCTGAAGGTCGTACTAACTGGCGTCGCTCACTTTCTCGACAGGTTGTTTCACGGCAACTTCGTGCTCGACTCGGCTGTGCCCAGCAAGCTCCTTAATTTATGCCCACTTCGTGAGGATCGCGAATTCACGCATATGCGGTATTCAGCAGCGACGGGCGATCCGAATGAATTCAAGGACAACGGCTTCACTTTGCGCCAGGTCCACTACGATCCGCCCCGTCGCACGGAGTTATTCATCGTTATGACAATGTACAATGAAGACGACGGGCTCTTCACGCGCACTATGCATGGTGTGATGAAGAACATCGTGCACCTGTGCAAGCGTGACCGCAGCAAGACATGGGGGCGGGACGGATGGAAGAAGGTTGTTGTATGCATCGTTAGCGATGGCCGACAGAAGATCAACGCGCGCACATTGAGCGTCATCGCTGCGATGGGCGCATACCAAGAAGGAATAGCGAAGAACTTCGTCAATGGAAAGTCTGTCTCTGCACATATATACGAGTATACCACCCAGAGTATGCATATTTTTAACGTATGGCACTCGCCACATCGACTAACTATGATTTAGTTTCGATCACCCCGTCGAACAAGATCGAGGGATCGGAGAAGGGCATCATGCCCGTTCAAATTATCTTTTGCCTCAAAGAAAAGAACCAGAAGAAGATCAACTCGCACCGGTGGTTCTTCAACGCCTTCGGCCCAGTCCTGCAGCCAAATGTATGCGTCCTCCTCGACGTCGGGACTATGCCCGGACCGACCTCCATCTATCACTTATGGAAAGCATTTGACATCAACTCCAACGTCGGGGGGGCTTGCGGCGAGATCGTGGCTCTGAAGGGCAAGTATGGGGAGAAGCTACTCAACCCACTAGGTAGGAGCCCATATCTCCGTCTTTGGCTTCTTCCTAATGTTGAATCAGTCGCGGCCCAAAACTTCGAATACAAGATGTCGAACATCTTAGACAAGCCATTGTGCGTGCAAGCGGTCGAGACTGTTCCAACCCTTACCTTGTCTGCTGTGTAGGGAGTCAATTTTTGGCTACATCACCGTGCTTCCGGGTGCCTTCAGTGCCTACCGTTACATCGCATTGCAGAATGATGTGAGAGGCGAAGGACCATTGCAGAAATACTTCCTCGGAGAAACCATGGCGCGTCAAGTTGCTTGTGTTCCAAGTGATCCGACTTTTGACCTTTTCATCGCAGCACGGTGCGGGAGCCGACATCTTTACGGCAAACATGTACCTTGCTGAGGATCGCGTAGGTGTTTCGCATATGCCATATGCTTAAGTCTTGATTATTCTGCCGCAGATTCTGTGCTGGGAACTTGTGTCTAAGCGCGGTGGATCATGGGTACTGCACTACGTGAAGTCGGCGTACGCTGTCACAGATACTCCTGACCAAGTCGGTGTCATCCCATTTTCACTTGCTGCATCTGACTGAGCTCTATTCAGGTACCCGAGCTTGTCTCCCAGCGTCGCCGTTGGTTGAACGGTTCATTTTTTGCCGCCATTCATAGTACAGTCCACTTCCATTACATCTATCGTTCTTCGCATTCCGTGATTCGTAAATTCTGGATCCACGTGGAGCTTGTCTATCAGACATTCAATTTGATTTTCTCGTGGTTTGCACTGGTCAGTACGGTCTTCCTTAACATATTCGCCGATGTTAATTGGTGGCGTTGGGCAGGGGAATTTCTTCATCTCGTTCTTTGTCTTAACCAATGCATTAGAAGACCCGACAGTCCTTGGCGGAAGGGCAATCCACGTTATCAACATCATCCTCAAGTATAGCTACGTGGGACTTCTCCTCACGTGCTTCATCCTCTCCCTCGGCAATCGACCGCAAGGTTCGATACGAGGGTATACCGCCGGCTTCGTTGGGTTTGCCTTATTCACGATCTACATGACGGTAGGCTGTCACTTACAGTCGCATCCTAAGCGAGGGCTGATCTTGGCACTTCTAGTTCGCTGCGATCTTCTTGTCGGTCAAGGCAGTGCAACAAGTGGCCGCTGAAGAGAAGCGTGGCGTGGCGTTTGGCGACTTTTTCCATAACGCGATCTTCCGCGACGTTGTCATCTCGGTTGCCGCTACGATCGGCCTCTACATCATCGCATCCATCATACACGTAGGTCCTCTTTGGCCCAGTCCTTACTCTGCAGTGATCTTATTCGTTGGACAGTTCGACCCATGGCACATGTTAACCTCGTTTGTGCAATACACTTTACTTGCACCATCCTATATCAATATCCTCAACGTCTACGCATTCGCCAACGTTCAGTAGGTTTCCCCATCTGGCTATAAGCGTGCTTAAATTCAGTCATGGTCTATCAGCGACGTTTCATGGGGTACGAAGGGAGACAACAAGGTCAACACGGACCTTGGTGTTGTGAAGACGGGCAAGAACTCAAACGAAGTCGAAGTTGTTGTGCCAACGGCCGAAAAGGACATCAACGCAGCGTATGAAGATGCCCTCCATATTTTGTCGACGAAGGCGCCGAAGGAGGAAGCAAAGGTCGACGCAGCGACTCAGCAGGAGGATTACTACCGCAATTTCAGAACAAAGTACGTGCATCTACAGTCGTTGTCCTTGTCATTTTACTGACTTGTTCTGTTTTTCTTTTCTTTTAGTGTACGCATTGATACTTTGCCTGTGAGATAAAACTGACAAATAGTTATCTGCATGTAGGTTCTGATGGCCTGGGTTTTGTCTAATGTGAGTGTTCCCTGCCTTGTTGGCTTGATACTACCCTGACGTAGGGTCTGTAGGCGCTCTTGGTAGCCGTAGTCCTGTAAGTCATGTATCATTGGTTTGTCATTATCTGTGACGAAGCATTGTTGTCTAGCACAACAAACGGAAATGCCAAGAGCTCAGGCGCGAATAGCACCGTCAATGGATACTTGATCTTCATTTTGTACTCTGTGGCTTTACTTGCTCGTTAGTGTCTCCTCAATGCCTGTCAGGAACTTTACTGATGATCTATCCAGTGGTACGGTTCATCGGCTCTACTGGCTACATGATCGTGCGGCTGTTCGCTGGCGAGTAACAGGCATCACAATGTCGCTTTTCTCTACTATTATCTCACGAACTTGTTAACGACTTCATGGGACTTTTTCCCTCTCTCATCTGACGTGCCGCGGGAATTATAAGCCACACACCGCGATGTTATTATCTTATTGCAACGACTATATGTACTACTGCTCTGACTGCCCGGCCCAACTCGACATCGAGCTCGTTTGCTTTGCGACAAGATGTCCGTGACGCATCATCAAAACGACAGCAGAGAATCAGATGCTCAAACTTTGACAGTCAACTGTAAATACCATTTAGATACGAGTTCTGTGTTTACGCTGGCTCTGGGTACGGATCAAAGCCCCAACGATGCAGGTCGTCTGTCTTCAGAACCAAAAACCCGTTAGTTGAGAGAGCCCACAGAAGAACGCAGCACGCACTAAATCAAAGAATTCCGGCAGCTTAAACCACAGTGACTCTCTCAGTGATTCGATGACGCTGCGCATGAACGATCCACAGGGCGCGCATATGTCTTCCGGCATTGCGGCCTCGGCGGCGCCCGCCAGCCAACCGAAGGGGTCACTACTCTGCTCGGGGTACGTCTGCGCGAAGTGGTGCATCCACCACTCCTCCAGGCGCGACTTGCATGCCCACGCCCACGGGTCGTCCACAGCGTCTGAGCAGCGGTCACCCCAGCCATCCTCACGGAGCAGTGCGCACGCGGGGACCGTCTGATAGCGGAAGGGCGCACGAACGGCGGACAGTAACGCGTTCGTGAGAGCAGCATTTCCGCGTACGACCCGCCGGGTGTCCGCCATGGTGAGGACTGTGTCATCGTGAAGGCCCTGTGTGATGCTGGGCGAATTATAGGTGCGGGTGAGATCGTAGAAGGCGATCGGGAGGATTTCATGCATCTCGTGATTCATCGCGAGACTAATTGTGAGGACTGTTTAACCCGCTCATGAAATCTAGCGTGAAGGGATAGGGGGTGGATGTACCTGGGTCGGGGTAAACACTAGCCATCGTCAGCCCTGAGTCGCATGCCGCCTTGCGTTCGTTCTCTTTCTGGCACCAAGCATCCAGGATGCAAGGATACTCGTCATGAAATTGAGATACTATTAGATTGCGCAACTTTGTCACGATGTATTTCGTAGATAGTCGGAGTTGGCCGGCACAGGTCGCTGGAAAGTTTGACTTGCTAGCAGATGGGTCAAGAGGGGCGGTGAATCTACCACAAGTCAGAAGGTGGGTGGTCAGAAGACAAAAGCCACCCACTCAGGATAATACAATGTCTTCAAGAACGCGTCGACATCCTCCACCGAGTCACCAACCATGTCGAGCACAGGGGTTCCTTCGACACGTTCAGAAGAATCGTCAAGCACAGGCGCATGGTCGTAGAAAGTCTCCCGAAAGAAGTACGAGTGCATGGCCAAGACAGACTTGTGTATCCGGTAGAGCACAACAAAGCTGTTGTCGACATGAGTCGCCCGTATGACAATGTTGCCGTCATTCAGCCAGAGGTCAGGACACTTGAGTGGGGTGTTCTCGTCTATCTCGGAGTCATCATCCAGAGAGGATCCTTGACTGGTCGGCGAAGAAGACATAGGGATACAACTCGCAAGCAGCCCCTCGGAGCAACCAGTCATGGTTCGTGGGAATGTCAGGGAACTGCCGGGTCGTTGCTCGTCAGCGGCGACGCCCCGCCGACGTTCTGCTCGTCATCGTCGACGATGCTCAAAGCAACCAGAGTAGCCCGTACGTTCTGCAACTCTCTGTCGCTTCAACGCACCTCTCATGTGTACAAGCAGGAGCGACACGGTCAGTGCGACCGGCGCGACGGGCTTTCGCAACTGTCCAGGACCCTCCGGTCCGACATTATGGAGGTTTGAAGGACCAGGACCGCATATTCACAAACGTTTTCTCGCGACATGACCATGGTATAAAGGGTGCCTTGGTACGTTCCAACTGGTCATCGTCTGTAACATGCAGTTGATCACTTGACAGGCGCGGGGCGACTGGCATCGCACAAAAGATATCATCCTGAAGGGCGACTCTTGGATTATCCAGACCATGAAGGACTCGGGTCTACGAGGCCGTGGTGGTGCCGGGTTCCCTAGTGGTTTGAAATGGAGTTTCATGAACAAGCCAGGCTGGGAGAACGACAAGCGGTGCGTCCGACTTACTCCCTTGCATCAAGTAGCTCTTAACCCCTATCACAGTCCGCGCTACCTTGTCGTCAACGCCGACGAGGGTGAGCCCGGGACCTGTAAGGACCGCGAGATCCTGCGTGGTGACCCGCACAAGCTTGTTGAGGGATGTCTCGTCGCCGGCCGCGCTATGAACGCAACTGCAGCCTACATCTACATCCGCGGCGAGTTTTTCCAGGAGGCTGCGCATCTGCAGCAGGCCATTACCGAGGCATACAAAGCCGGCTTTCTCGGCAAGAATGCCTGCGGCAGCGGCTACGGCTTCGATGTCTACGTCCACCGCGGTGCCGGCGCGTACATTTGCGGCGAGGAGACAGCGCTCATCGAGAGTATCGAGGGCAAGCAGGGCAAGCCGCGTCTGAAGCCACCTTTCCCGGCCGATGTGGGGTTATTCGGCTGCCCAACGACAGTCGCGAATGTGGAAACCGTAGCGGTTGCGCCGACTATCTGTCGGCGCGGATCGAGCTGGTTTGCTGGCTTCGGCCGTGAGCGCAATCAGGGTACGAAGCTGTTCTGCATCAGCGGGCACGTCAACAATCCCGTCGTGGTGGAGGAGGAGATGAGCATTCCCTTGCAGGATCTCATTGAGAAGCACTGCGGTGGTGTGATTGGAGGCTGGGATAACCTGCTCGGGATTATTCCTGGTGGATGCTCTGTTCCGGTCTTGCCAAAGCCGAAGTGCGAGGAAGTCCTGTGAGTGCGAGTTTTTGGTGTCGTTTTTTCTTTCTGAATCCGCCTCATCCATGAATCCGCAGGATGGACTACGACTCGTTAAAAGATGCACAGTCAGGTCTGGGTACGGGTGCCGTTATCGTCATGAACAAGTCTACGGACATCGTTGCCGCTATCGCACGGTTCTCCCAGGTATGAGGCTCACGTGCAGACGTTTTGTCACGCTCATTTTTTCCAGTTCTATAAACATGAGTCATGTGGCCAGTGCACTCCATGCAGAGAAGGCACTACCTGGATGATGAACATGATGAACCGCTTTGTCGAGGGTCGTGGTCACCAGCGCGAGATAGACATGCTGCTGGAGTTAACGTACGTTTTCTGTGTTCACCATAACATCCACCTACTGAGGGCCTGCCATCCGAATAGCAAACAAGTCGAGGGCCGCACGATTTGCGCGCTCGGAGATGCTGCCGCTTGGCCTATCCAGGGTCTCATGCGACACTTCCGTCCGGAGGTAGAGAAACGTATCGCCGACTTCAGGGCCAGGGAGGGAGGGGTCCTTTTTGGGGGTCGTTTCATACGGGATGTGGACCCTACGCTGGCTATCCCAGATAATCTGGGTGGTGAACTTCCTGAGGTCGGGCTTCCGGCGCAGCACTAGCGCGCCCGATACTACGCGGTGAAGCTAGCTATCGTCACCTGCGGTCATACGTAGACAGTCAACACGTAACAATGCAATAACCAATGATATCGAGAAAGTTGTGGCATGATTATAGGTATCTTCTACGCATATGATGGCATAGCTGGCGGCTGAATAGCAACGGTCGCATTTGCCACCCCGTGACGCGTATTCCACCGCTGGTACTGTTGCAACATCTTCGGCGTGATTTGCCTCTTCACATTCAGTGCCGCCTCCAGAAATGCCCCTTGTGGTACCTAGACAGTATGACGACATCAGCGCAACTCTCAAAACATGTGTCATGAGACAACCGACGAATGCAGCATTTATGTCCTTTCCCATGGCCAGCATTGCAGCCTCCTGACAGAGTGCCGAAATCTCCGCGCCAGAGCAGCCGTCCGTCTACACGTAAATATGTTGGCTGCAAAAACTAAAACATGTAGAAGGAATGATTTGGCTGCTTACAAGCGTCGCGATCGCTTCGAGGTCGATGCTCGGGTCTACGCTCATCTTGCGTGTCCTTATTTTGAGAATTTCGACGCGGCCGGCGTGGTCCGGTGGGCCCACATAGAGTATGCGGTCGAACCTTCCGGGGCGCATGAGTGCTGAATCCTAGTGGTCGCAAAGATGAAACAATGGGCAAGCTGTGATGTCAGAGCCTACCCGCTCACCAAAGCGTCTGGGCGGTTGGTAGCCGCGATGACCGTGACGCCCACAAGCTCCTGGACACCGTCCATCTCGTTGAGAAGACTGGTGAGAACGCCGTCGTGCGAGCCACCGTCAGTGTTGGACGAGCGTGATGCGGCCAGAGCATCGATTTCATCCTGGGTGGCATTGAGGCGTGAAGGCGCAATGAGGTGGATATACGTACGAAGAAGACAACAGAAGGGGCGGCAGCCCGAGCTCTTCTGAACAGCTCTCTTACAGCTCTCTCGGACTCGCCGACGTATTTGTTCAATAGCTAAAGGATATAAATCATCGTGATCAGCATGGTCATGAGTGTGTGGAATCAGAGTCCGACCTCGGGTCCGCGAACAGCAACAAAATTCACCCCACTCTCCGTCGCGGTAGCGCGTACGAGCACCGTCTTGCTGCACCCTGGTGGGCCGCACAGCAGCACGCCCTTTGGTGCGCGTACTCCGAGTCGCGCGAGGCTCTCGCCGTGGAGCAGGGGCCACTCGACGCTTTCGCGCAAGCGCGCGATGACGGAACTCATCCCACCGATGTCGGCGAATCGAACGGGCGCCATATCAAAGAAGTCCGCGCGGAGGGCAGACGCGCGGATTGTGGGGAGTGAGGCATCCAGATCGGCGGCGGAGAGGAGGACGGGCGGTGGCGATGAGGGTTTTGTCGACTCAGAGGCAAGGGACGAGGCGAGGTAGCGTTTGATGGCGAGTGTGCCCGCTTCGCGCACGACGGCCGCGAGGTCGGCCCCAACATAGCCGTGCGCTCTAGAGGCGACGGAGCGTAGCTCATCGGGAGTAACGTTGTGTGGAGTTTGTGCGAGGAGGACTTTGAAGATAGAGATTCGTGCTTCGATGTCGGGCACACCTAATTCCAGTCAAGCGCTGTGAGGGGAGTGTATGACATGCCATCAGGAAGCATGGTAAGGACCTATCTCTATCTCTCTATCAAACCGCCCAGGTCTTCTGAGGGCTGGATCTATGGCATTGGGCCGGTTGGTTGTAGCGACGACCACCACCCGGACATCCCCGTCGCCCTCAACGCCGTCCATCTCGGTCAGAAGAGTCGCGACAACGCGCTTTTCGACCTCGCCACCTGGTCCATCCGTCGCGTCGTGGCATATCGCGTCTAATCCTCGTCCAGCACAATGATGCACGGGCCCTGGCACGCGCATCTTCGAAGACTCGCCGCAGGCTGGCCTCGGACTCGCCATGGTAAGCTGAGCTCAGTTCGGGACCGTTGACAATGAGGACGGAGGATCCTGTGGAGGCTGCAATTGCCCGCGCGAGATGGGTCTTGCCTTTCCGGTGGGCCGTGTAGCAAAAGGCCCCGAGGGGTTTCAGTCCTGGCAGGATCAGAAAGCATGATCAGTGAGTGACAGGTTGCCTTATTTCATTGCAAAGAAGGCAATGATCGCTCACCAAAGTGACGGAAGAGGTCTGGTCTTTTGAGGGGTATGTCTATCAGGTCACGTATCTGGGAGATTTGCTTATCGGGCCACCAACGGACGTATAGGCTTCGGACTTATTGTCAGAATCTAATGCCTCAATCTGGGGTCAAAACATAGGTGCTGATTAGCAAGAGGCAGACATTGACGGTTACACCAACTTTTTGTGGACCAAAGTCGTGGGCGGAGGCGCCGACTTCCAACACAAACGTGTGTGTCCCAGCCAACGGTGCACAGAGAAGGTAAATGGCCCATCGACAAGGCAGTCAGACGCCGAGTAAGCTCCGAAACTCCACCCCTGCGACATCTGACTGGGGCAAGACGACGACAGGCGCAAAGTGGCGGTCACGTCCTTCGTACTTCACCTGCACGATCTGCGTTGCTGTTAGGAACTTTAGGTCGACTTACGTACATGTCATCAGTAGACTGCTCCAAAACATCACATCGGAATGCCCACTAACCCAGGGTTTCCTTGACAAGCAAGGTTAGCCAGTCACTGCCCTTTCCTTTATCAGTCTTCCTTTTGCTGGCGGCCGCTGTAACGGGTGACCGAGAGAATCCACCTCCCTCAGGCGCACACTGCTTGCCTCAAATGACTGCCTCGCTGCTGGTAGCCAAGCAGGATAGTAGGGACTTTGTGCGGTTGGCAGTGGGTATAAGCGCACTTGACTTTCTTCCGCAACCCTGGCTGTAAGGAGTAGCGTCGGAGCTACTTGGACAACTGCTTGAGGTTTGGCAGTCAGTTTAACAGATGGGCAATCATGGCGCTTGCCTGCTTGTGATAGATCAAGTGAGGGCCATATAATTCCTGCCGCAAAAACCTGGAAGAACCGATGAAGAGCAGTGATAAGCATACGACTTTGAATCTTGACTAATGAAAGCCCACTAACCTTGGATTGCAAGTCATCCTCGTTGTGCGAACTTGCCGCCGTAATGAACACGAGGTCGCCTGCACATGTTTTCGTGCCCTTCAACGCGTCGCTGCTGATGAAGATCCGACGTATGGCGCGATCTTCCACCAACGAAGACTCTGCAACCTGGATTGCGAATGCTTTCGATGAGATCAAACTCATGTCAGGGTAGCAGGCAACCGAATGGCGCGGGAGAACTCCTGCGAACCTTCCCGATGAGGAAGGTGAGTTGCCTTACTTGGCAACTTCAGTGGCACACGTTCAACGCCTGTCGCGGCGTCGACCTCGACGGCACTTACTCTCATCGACCTCGCTGGTACTTAACCAATTCTTTACCAACACAATTCTAACCTTCTGACTTACATTCTTTCGCAGATTTTTTCTACAACGCAACGGCGATGGCCCTGCTGTCTGCTCGACCTATGCAGTCATCTCCGTCTGTGGCAATCGAGAAGGGGGCATATCGCCTTCACGGCCGAACCCCTCGTCGCACACGCCTCCAAGGAGTGTCCCCGCTGCGCATAGGCTCTACCGGAAGCACTGTCAGTGAAACCTCACGCGCATCGATTCGTCATGAACGACACGTCACTCTACTCCTGGTCGTTCTTGCTATCGCCGCCATAACATCATTTGGGCTCGCATGGATCCTCTCTGTGAAGGGAAAGCGCGGTGCGTGCCAGTTGCTACGCCACAACATGATCTCTCATGGGCTCATTGGAGTTGTGACATACAGTTTTGGCTCCACCATTATAGTTATCGTGCTTTTCTGCCCTCCTCATGCTCGTGTCTTGCTACTCTTCTTGTTATCGCACTGGACCCTTGCTGTCGAATCTGTCGTTGCTTTTTACTCGTTTCAATGCTGATACACTTGCTCTCATATCTGTAGTAACCAAGGCTGATCAGCGCTGCACAAAACCGAGACTATTTCCCCGGTTTTTGCGCGAGGCTATGTCTGCGGGAACCTCGCCCGTCATTTGCTTCGACATTCTACACGATGAAGACCCGATAGGGCATACGGTTTGGCAATCATTTATGCAAGACTGCATCCGTGGAAGACAATTACACCGGTCAAAGCGCCGCCGTTGTTGTACGGCATGGCCAGCAGCTCGTGATAGGCTGGCGTGCTTCTGAAAGCCCCGAAGGTGGTCGGTACTGGCCTAAGGACGCGTGCAGACGTTTCATTCTCCGTCACCACGAGGCCAACATCTTCTTCGATCAGTAGGTGCTGGATGCCTCCGGTAAGCCTGCTGCTCCTCGGCCTCGGAAGACGTCTCGAGCTCGATCTGGCATCTCGTAAGTGTCCGGCACCCGTCCCGTTCGGATGAGGCGACAGCTGACTATCTCTTTAGTAAGGGCTGACCACCATGCGAAGGGCTGGGCAAGTTCCCCTTCAACGTGTACACTCCGGTGATCTGGGTGTATGCCTCCATGCCATGCCATCAGTCGCAGGGCCTCCTGAGCCAATCCGCCATATTCGTCAACCTTTCCAGCCGGCCTCGTTGCCAGTACGTGATTCTTCCAACGTATGTGCCATTCCTGAGAAGACCCTGCAGCCGATTGAAATTTATCAAGCTACCGACGTGCTTCAGTCTGAGGTATACTTCGTGCTACACCTACTATGCGTTCATAATAAATGACGCTTCTTCGCAAACGCACTGACATTTCGTAGCCTTTTCCCTGTGGAAGGGGCCACGATTGACGTGCCCGCCCGTTGTCGACCGAACGCAGTTGTATCATCAAATCTTCGTGTAATCTGCCGTTGCTGTTGGGATTAGGACGCAGAGGCTTGGGACAATCGAGCCGATCGCATGCGTGGAATCGAATGCTCGCTCTCTCTATGGCTGTGTCTCATCTGCAAGCGCCCGGAGCCGGCGTCCAATTTGATAAGGGCGCCTTGGTCTGCCTCAAGGCAAAACCTTGCCATGTTATCCACCAAAGGAGGACCCCCTCGCATGGCCAGAAGTCAGGTGCGCTACCTCGTTATCTGCGGTGCCTCTGGTGCTCCATTTGCCGAACTGTCCGTGACACGGCATAAATAGACAACAAGCCGACGAGGTGGAGGACCCATCCTGTCTGTCAACCATGCAGTGCAAGATCTTCACGGCTGCTGTCTTTGCGAGCACTCTCGTCGCCGTTTCTTTCGGCCATGACGATCATGACGAACTCCAGATGCCGCTGGATTATGTCCGATATCCATACCAAGCTACCTATCCTGGTGACAATGAAGGTACAGAGACACTTGTCAAGAGTGATGACCACGTCTGACCTCTTCTGACCTACTACTCAGTTACCGCTGATTCGATCTTTTCTGGAATCACAACGTTCGCAAAACTGCCTTGGGTGAAATGCCTCACGCAGAGAAGAGCACGGCTTTCGATATCGCGTTCATCGGGGCTCCTTTTGTGAGTGAACGTCTCACTATCAAGACACAAGTTTTGAGTTGGACACAGGACACTGGAACCTCGTATCGCCCCGGAGCTCGCTTCGGCCCGGCGGGTATTCGCTCAGGATCACGCAGGCTCACTCTATATGGCGGCTACAACGTACCTCTTGAAGTGAACCCATTCTTGTCTGGCCTCAAGATCGTCGACTGCGGTGACATCCCGGTCACCCCCTACGACAATCAATACGCGATCAGACAGATCGAGAACGGCCACAAGGAGCTGCTGCATCGTACAACATTCTCCCCGCTCGGCAATGACTCCCTCACCGGAGAGCCTCTTATCCCGCTTTCCTCTGATGGCAAAAACCACCCCCGCATCATCACTCTCGGCGGAGACCACACAATTGTATTACCTTTGCTGCGATCCATTTACTCCGCCTATGGCAAGATTTCTGTCATTCACTTCGATTCGCACCTCGACACATGGAAGCCGTCCGTTTTCGGCGGTGCCCCATCCTCCCAGGCAGCTATCAACCATGGCACGTACTTCTACTGGGCTAGCCAGGAAGGTCTCATAAAGACGGGAGCTCCATCGCAAGTGCACCTTCCCTTTCGTCGCGCACTCTCGACTCGAGAGTGAGGCACCAGAGCTTATGGATCCTAGTGACTGTTTTTCTGGCTTTTAGCATGGCGCCATCCGCACAACTTTGTCCGGTCCCGCGGATTATGTGAACGACGACGAGTCTGGTTTCCAACGCATAGAGGCACGAGAAATCGATACCATCGGTAAGCGCAGCTCGCCTTCCCTGGTCTGCATGCCTACTGATTCTCTTAGGCACCACTGGTATCATCAAGAAGATTAGGGAAACTGTTGGCGATGAGCCGGTCTACTTGTCGATCGATGTGAGCACCATGTATCTCATCTCATGTATATGATTTGTGCGAACATCATGCAGATCGATTCGATCGACCCGGCGTTTGCTCCGGCGACTGGCACACCTGAGACGGGTGGCTGGTCAACCCGAGAGCTGCGAACCATCCTCAGGGGCCTTGACGGACTCCATATAGTGTCCGCAGATATTGTCGAAGTTGCCCCTGCGTACGACACCAATGCCGAGCTTACCACAATGGCTGCTGCAGATGTGCGTCCATCAGTTTTGCAGTGTCTCCTGTATCTCACGCAATCATTGTAGGTTCTCTTCGAAGTCCTGAGCGTTATGGCGAAGACGCCTCTGGGAAAGGTGGCGAAGTAAGGCTGTGTCTGCGAATGGACTTCCAGATGCTTCTCCGATGCTTGCATCGTTATGCGGACTGTAGCTCCTTCATTTTGTGCCAGTACTGGGGCATACTTGACGTCGTGCAATAGCAGCGACAAGTCCTAACCCTAGACCAGGGGCATGACTTAGCCGTAGACTAGACAATGCCCAGTGTGCACAGGCCTTAAGCTCGAGCCAGCGGCTGAGGCGAACAAAGACACTGCCAACAGGTCAGGCTATATAAAGAGGCCTCGCCTGCCGCATTTTGCAGACACCGCTGTCCTCGCCACCATGCAGGCTGACCAGTCAAACGCCAGCCAGGCCTACACAATCCTCCGCATCAAGCGCAAACGCAACGAGGAGCCTCTCGATGCCCTTGGCATGTCAAGACGCCATCGTGTCGTCTCCATCAACTGAACTATTCGTGCAGTGATCGAATCCCGGGTGCGCAGGAAGAAGTCACGCGGTGGTCTCGACGTCTTCCAGTTTGCCGAGACCGTCGGGCCAGAGGCATGGAAGGACCAGCAGCAGACGCGTCATTTGCAGGTGCGTAGCTTCCAACGTCTTCCAGGCCGTAGAACATAACTTTCGCGGCGTTGCTCGTCCATAGGAGCGCATCTCCGCTCTCGCGAGAGAGCAGGCGACCAAAGCCCTCCTGCAGCAGCCTACCGCTCCCTCTCAATCGCCTTCACGCTCACCGGTGAAAGGAGATACAGGTCGACAGTACACCATTGTGGCTAAGGATCTTCCTTCGCCATCAGTGAGGTCCAATGCCCCGTACGCCACATATATATATGTTGTGATCGACCCTTCCACTCACGACTTGACATCGGACAGACCCAAAGTACTCTCCGCTAGAGACCTTGAGCAACAGCCAAAGACTGACTTCAAGCTCTACGATGCCGTGCTAGCGGCTGAGCCTGCCCCGCCGTCTCCCATCGATACGGAGCTCGAGAACTTTCTTCCGATGTTGCAGGATTACCTGAAAAGCAAGTCCTCTTCCCTCTCATCATCGGCAAAGTGCTGACCACTCGTTGTTTTTAGTGAATGATGATGACATCAATCTTCCTGCAGCGTCGCCGCCGACTACGGCCAGGCCATCAGGCTCTGGGCAAGCAATCACGGTACCTGCTTCTCTACCTCCACTCGACGACCCAGACTACGTGTGGGACGTATTCTATCATCGCGCAGGGCTGATCAACGAGTTCGATAACACGATTCACATTGCGACACTGTGAGCTATTGTTTTGTCTTGATTATGCAGGTGCTGACATCTGGGTCGTAGCACTGGACTTCCGTCGTCGTTCGGAGATCCCTTCGCGTCTGACTCCGAATCCGAGGAAGAAGACGAAGCTGATGAGGATTCCAATGGTACGTGCCACTGATTCCAGCCCGTCGATACAAACTGTACAATTAGAGCCGGTTTAGACGAAGGTTACTATAAGAATGACTACCCAGATGAAGAAAGTTCCGAAGACTCCGATGGCAGTGGTCAGTCCCATCGCTTCGTCTGCTCATTTCCCTTGACTAAACCTCCACACTGGATCAGATATGTTCCATGAGCAGTCTGAAGACGAGGGTACGCATCCTTGGAGATGACCGTGCTCAGGGTACACTTCGTCATACCTATCATAGTAGATCCGCATTGTCATTAATAAGTTAGTGTGCAATGCAAGGGATCATGACATCGTTACTCAAGCAAACAGCTGGTATACATTATTTTATGTAAATCGGCAACCCTAGCGAAGTGTACAATTACGTGTATGGACAGAGCTTCTCGTACACCGATACCAGATGAATATATATACACACCTTGACCCCCAAAAAGACAAGCAACCCGCCAATTACCCAAGCGTGTATAGTAGGTGAATGCGATAATATCGATACATGAAGAAAGACGGGTCCGCAGAGCTCTAAATATGATGGGGTGTGATGTCAACAGTCGATCCAACCGACAGTAAGAGAGATATGAAGGGGACGAAGTGCCAGATGTGAAAAAGATGCAAGGGTGGGCGACAGCGTCCGTGCATAGTGCGATGAACGAGAAGTATGCATGGCGCACTGTTCATGTGGAAGGCGTGTTTGTTTCCAATGGAGGCGAAGTTGGGAAGGGCGTAGGATTATTGCTGATCTGATGGGTGTGTCGAGGGAACCATCCGCCGAGCTCCCAGCTACTCCCGATGCGATATTCGTCTTTCTGGCGCTGTAAGGGGTCTGTGACGCCGCGGAGGATGGTACGCAGGCGTTTCCAGTCTATGGGTTTCAAAATCCATCCGTCGATCCCATATCGCATAAACTCGTCTCGTTCTTTCTCCAGCAGTGACGCGGAGACCGCGAATATGGGGATGCGGCCATTTAGATTGTGAGAGACTCGGTCATGATTTGGGAGCGTTGTTGCTTCCAGCTTTCGTATGCGCTGTGTTGCCTCGAAGCCGTTGAGAATCGGCATCCTGGTAACATTCGGAGATCAGAAATCGACCATGATTATAATGACGCCGCCGTACTGGATATCCATGAGGACACAGTCATATTGCTGGTCGGCCATGATTGCCTCGACGCCCTCTTGTCCGTTCGTAGTGTTGACGACAGCGTGACCGTCTAAACTCAGCCGCTTGGCAAGGATCATGCGGTTAACGTCATTGTCCTTATATTGCGCTCGTCAGTAACTGAACTAAAGAGCTCGATGCAACAGCGTACCTCCACGACTAGCACACGCAGCTTTCCGCGGACGGACCCGTCATCGGTCTTCGACGGCTTGTGCCTCGGCGTCATCTCATCCATCGGTCGTTGATGCATATCGTCAACCTTGACCGGACGGAGCGTCGTTCCACCTTCAGTCACAGTACCAATAGGCGGAGGGATCGTCCTCGTCTCTTGGGAAGATGTCTGTTCAAAAGCTGCACCGAACGTATTCGAAATCGCGACCACCAGACTGTCGAGCTCATGACTGCTGCCGGAGCCATGACTGTTTGTACGATGGCGTGCCGGCCTGGTGGATGTGCCATCAGACGATGAAGAGCGTGAAAACACGGCGCGGCTGGTCTCATCGGGCAGAACGAAGGGGATGAGGAAGGAAAATCGGCTTCCTTCGTCGACTGTCGAATCCACGCGCAGCTGGCCGCCGAGCTGCTCTACAATGCGTGCCACGACGGCGAGACCAAGCCCTGTGCAAGTTTATGAGAGATGAAAAAAAAGCAGGACAGAGCAGATATAAGTACCAAGGCCCGGCGCCGTCGTCACCTTGGGTTGCGACGATTCCACTTGTTCGAACTCGCGGAAGATGCTCTCCAGCTTCGCGGCTGGGATACCACAGCCTGTATCGCTTACGACGATCTCTACCACAACCTGTTTTGGAGTCCGCAGGCCCTGGGGCTCTTCGTATTCTCTGCAAGTGGTGGAAATTTCGCCATTCTCCGTGTATTTGACTGCGTCGTCCTGTCAGAAGCACGCATGCAGGTTGACCCAGAGACTACTTACGGGCATTCGCCGTCAAATTAGCGACCACTGTGCGTATCTTAGTAGGGTCGCCAACGACCATTCTTGGACTGCGTGACAGGTCCAAGCGAAATCTGAGATTCCTGCGCAACGCCTCGCTCTTATATAGGTTGGTCGCCTCTTCGATGACAGCGGGCAGATCGAAAAGTTCGTTGAACGAGGTTTCATGGCCACTCTCCAGACGTGTCAGATCCTGCGGCGACTTGGGTGAGGACGAGCAAATGCCGGTATAAGAGGGGCACACACCAGCAGGTCATTGATCGTGAATAACAGACTCTGTAATTCAAATCAATATTGATGGAATCAATGGCGACTTTTGAGATTTTTACCTTGGATGCAGCATGAGATTGGTTGAGATTCTCCCGTGTTTCAACATCCAACGATCCATGTAAAGCAAGCTCAAGGCAGCTGAGGTAGATGTTAGCATGGCAAAAGAAAGTGTACGCGATGACGACATACTTGATGATGTGGTTTAACGGTGTGCGAACTGAATGAATAGGCAAGTGAGCAAACGACTTGTCGCTGACACCGCAAAGATATCAATATACCTTCATGCCCCGCATTCGACAACAAGATATTCGTCAGTTTCGTGGTCTGTAGGGCATTTTCTTTCTGACGCCAAACCTCGATGAACTACGCAAAAAATCAGCGCGACGAATCACTTTACCGGGCGTGGCTCGCCTTCGCACCTTGCCGTATACCAGCGCCAGCACTCCTGCTGTCTCCAACTGCTCGTCAGTCCACGCCCGCGACCGTCCTGTGACCGTCTCGGACCAAACCTTGAACGAGTTCCTCGGTTCCAGAGCTGACTGCCCCTGCCCTTCCTTGAATGGCTTGCCCGCCCAACGGACATGTCGCGTCTGTCCTTTGCGCAGGAAGGCAATAAAATCCTTGCCGCCCGTCGACAAAGGCACGAACAACATGCCAGCGACAACTTCGAGGCCGGTGGACAGCTGTAGATCTGGAAAGTCTTTCGTTACGGCCTGCGAGACCTGGATCATGTTGAACCGCTTCAAGCGGAGGTACTCCGCCATGACGAGGACCTCTTGTCCGTGCTGGTTGGGTCCGAGGATCTTGGCACCCTCACCAATGACGAGGACGCCAAAGTCAGCGTCGAAAAGACCCAGGAGATCGTCAGCATTGGATACAATGTAACCTGTGGAATGCTGATCGCTCGCGATGGTGTTGATCTTGCAAGGCGATGAGTAGGCAGTATATATGCTGACTAGGGTGCTTACCAATTTGCGAGTGTGGAGGCGGTGGGCGTAGCTCAGACGCTCGACGTTGCGCGAGATGGAGTCGCTGAGCAGGCGGAGCATCTGGCGCACAGGGAAGGAAACGCGGATGCCCTGCGAGCCGTAAGAGTGGCATGCAACCAAGCCCCACAGTTGACCAAACGCGGTTATAGACTGCCAACGGGAACTCAGTGAGACTGTACTCGAGCGGACTGCAGCAGTTTTTCACGTACCACTGACATTGACGACCGCACACCCATGTTTGCAAGATCTATACACAAGGCTCCGTGAGCCATTTGAAGTTCAAAAGCGAATCCAACCCATACATTTCAGATGGATGGGGCTCATCGCGCGCAGGTAGCAATGTGTCATGTTCTAGAGGCGTATACTCAGCTAGTCGTACAGAGCGAAACTAAGAGCAGTTACCAGTGGCACTAGCAGGTCCTCTGCATTTCTGACAACCAAACGAGCTGTGACCTGCTCGCGGTCGTACAATAAACGCGTCTTGTCTAAATATGCATATAAATCAAACCAACGCTTAGCTCACATTAACAAAAGCAGCGTACTGATCATGTACAGTTGTCGAGCCTGCCAACAGACGACATGGTCAACGGAGTTAGCAACGCATGAACAGTAACGCACTTGAGCAGGGATATCGGCAGCGGGGAAATGCAGGCCCTTGTATAGGTCGTGTGTATGGTTCCAATCCACCAGCTCCGCGACTGTCTGCCCGTTCCAGCTGTCGTCGAATTGATACACCAGCACGCGATGAAACTGGGTCAAGTCCTTTATAACCCCAACGGACACCTTCAGAAAAGTGTCGAGGTCGGTCGCCGCGCTGAGTTGCTCGTTGATTTGATTCATCACCCCAAAGACGTCCATCATGCCCGCGCCTGTCCGTTGACCTCGTCGCCCGCGACGTTTACGTCCAGCGTCACCAGCAGAAGGTGATGACACATCAGCGCGGCTCATCCTGCGGATGCGCTCGAGGGCGGGCAGTGGCTTTGCATAATTTGTTGTGCTTTCCACGATGTCTTCTACGCTTGGCGACCAGGTCTCGTCTCCATCAAGGCCGCCGATCGCAGACAAAGATGACGCGGGAGAAGGAGACAGAGCGGGAGGCGTGTTGGATGGGTTGATGGTAGAGTTGGACCCTCTAGTCGTCGACGTCGATTCCGAGGCGTAGATGTTCATTCGATTTTTGGATTGCAGTTCGCTGTCAGAAATGGGAGTGTTTGACGAGCCGGGGCTACTGCTCGCTTCACCGCTGCCGGGAGAGGACGTCGGTGTCGAGTCGCTGCCCGTGCCCGGATGCAAAGGATTAAAAAGGTCACGGTCAAGCTCGAACTCGAGGATGATGAGATCCTGTGCACCAGTACTAGCGGTGGTATGGGCGGGTGCGTTGGGGCGATGTGCAGCACACCAGCACGACCAATACCTCCTCAGTTGAGGGTCTGATTCTGCATGGTCCGCCAGTGCGCTACCTGGCATACCGTATCCGTGCAGCAAGAAGACATGTGGGCTAGTCTCCTCGCTTGTCGAATTTGGATCAGGATCAGACAAGTATTGGATATTGTCCCATATTACGTCCACCTGAGAGTCTGGTAGGACGTCTGTGAGGCACGGCAAGGAGAATAGGTACCGAGGGCTGAGCCCCAGCAGCTCCGTAGAGTTCTCGGAAACTTGTCGCACGACCAGTCTGTCGCTTGTCGTATCCTCGTGCACGGCGATGAGAACACCGAAGCCTTGTACAGCACCCGGCGTCCTGATGGGCTGGACAGCAACATTCACATGTTCAGTTTAAAGGGACATCGTACAGTCGGACCGCTCACCTCATCCTCGCATTGTATGAGCTTTGCCTCACGGCCTATAATGACGTGGTGGCCATCCGCGTCCTCCTTGTGCTCGAAACGAAAGGTGACGATGGGCTCGTCGCCGGACGGATGGCCGCTGCTAGAGCCGACTGAGCGGTCGGCATCAACTGAAAGACTGCCTCCGCTCAGCGACGATTCCGGGGTGGATATGCGCTGCTGGCTGCCCCCAGCCGGGGAGGTACCGACAGCAGGCCGGCTGCTCACAGATTGCGGCTGATGTGCCGCGCTCACGCTCGACGAGCGAGAGGATATTGGTGGCAGTAAGACGATGTCGGTGTCCGCGAGGTCAAGAGAGGCGCGTTCGTGGTCGGCTAGGAGGTCTACCTGGGCCATGCCCGCGAAGGCTTCGTCGCTGTGACGGAAAGGGACTGCGGGTGAGGATTCTGCGAATGCCTCCGCCGCAGCGTGGGAGAGGCCAGGGGGATGTCGAGGATCATAGTCATAGTCAGTTGGTGAGGGGGAGAATGGCGATTGATCGATGGGGTGTATACCAAAGTCTATGGGGGACGAGACGGAAGGACGCGGGCTTGCAATGTGCAAGCTCGGCGCGCTCTGGAAGCTGGTACTCTGAACTGTGAGGTCGTCTGCGGGGAAGTGGCGGAAGTTGGGGGACTGAACACGCCGGGACCTTTGTGGGTGCCGCCTGCGGGAAGGGCGAGCCTCGGGGGAGGAGTCCTCATGAGAGCTGCGTGAGCGGCGAGACTGGGGACGGACGGTGGGGGAAGCAGCGTCGAGGGACCTGCGACGTAGGGGAGGCGGGTCTGGGGGTTGTGCGGGTTGTATGTTGGCCAGGAGGGAGCGGACGGGGTAGACGAACGAGCTCGACGACGGCGGGTCGCTGCTCGCGCTCATGCTTGATAGCGACAAGAAATCAGTACGCGGTTGGCTACACACCACTGCTCACGCGCATGGGGCATGACGTCACTCGCGTCCTCTTCAGCCTGACCTTATAAGAGTTTCGAACAAAGCACAATATGCATGCAGGGTCTGCACACTGCACTGCACGGACATGGATATTCTGGACTGTCCTGGCAGTGGACTCCATGTACGTCGTCGCCTTGCAGATCGCTCACTGGCACTGGCCGCGTCACGTGCGCGCGCCTTGGTCTTCACGCGGTCCCACTGGCCTGGTCCTCCCACATCACAGCGCTTCAAGTCATGGATGCACGACTGCGTCGCGTCAACAAGGAGATTGCAGGTTTGCACGCTCAAGTACTGCAGCATCCGACCCCAGTGATTGACTGCACGCACGCACAGACTGCAAGAACGACAAGTCGACGAACATCGAGATCGACCTCATCGACAACTCCCCGTTCCATCTTCGCGGCACATTCGAGGGCCCCCAGGATACGCCCTATGCTGGCGGTCGTTTCAACGTCGTGCGTAGTATAACTTTGCTACGACAACAACTTCATGACCGACCTCTCTGTCTTCTCACGCGACCCACAGGACATCGCCATACCACCAACCTACCCCTTTCAACCGCCCAAGATCCGATTCCTCACAAAGGTCTACCACCCGAATGTCTCTTCCGCCTCCGGTGCCATCTGCCTGGACATCCTTAAGGATGCCTGGTCGCCTGTCCTTACCTTGAAGTCGACTCTCATCTCCTTACAATCCCTGCTCAACTCGCCCGAACCGGATGATCCACAAGATGCCGAGGTCGCGAAACACTATCTTACCAGTCGATCGGGCTTCCAGGAGACGGCGCGCTACTGGGCACAGGTGTACGCGGGCGCCCCGGGGGCGAAATCGGGCGATGCGATCGCATTGGCTGGGTTGGAGACCGCGCATGTAGACCGGTTTGAGTCAATTGGGTTTGAACGCGGGAAAGTGGTGCGTGGCATTTTCTCGTGGCGGATGTCCTCAGCTTGCACAGGAAGCTGATATACTGTCGCTACCGCAGATCGATGTCCTCCGAAGACTTAACTACCGCGGCGCTAACATCGCCAAGATTCCGGAGGACAAGGTTGTGGAAGAGCTATTGAAGAATTGAATGCATTGTTCTCGTACTTCCCCTGTGTGTTGTATCCATTATCTAATGCGCTGACCTCGACTCGCGCTGTCCCTTCCAAGAGTCGCTGAGATGCAGTTGTCTCTGCGGCAGAAATTTATGGTCTTCACCAGCAAGGCAGCACTGAGCGCTGTTGCCCTAGGCCCAGCCCAGGCGCTCCCTTACCTTGGTTGCCCTCTCTCTGCATTGGGATCGCCGCTATTGCCATTGTCTCTGAGGCTCAAGATCATGGCTCAGGTTCACATTCAACAACAACAACTCTCGAGCTAACAACCAACTAACAACGCGCAAATTCACATATCAATAACGGTCTATAGCGACTAACTCAGACCAGCAGGACTCGTCTGCACGATCATATCAGCGATCCTCCAAAGCAACAATGAAATAGGGCACCCACTCCTACTGTCCAGCACACCTTGCGTGCAAGTGTGCTGTGTCTCGCTTCAACCAGCACGGTGATGAAATATCTCGGTAAGGGGGCTCGTCTGAGCGGCCAGTAGGTCAACGTGCGTTCCATCTGCGCTGCACGGCCACGTACCTTGGGCGGTGGGGCACGCTTGCCCAGAACGCAGCTGCAGTGCCCACACCACTGCCATCACGATGAGGGAGAGGATTCGGCCATGCATTTTGTCGAGGTCTCCAGAAAAGACGAGAGGACACTGGCAAGCCTCCGCAGCGTATATATGTACCGCCTCTCAGCTGGGAGCTATCCCGCAAACTCGTGCCGAGGTCAGTTGCCTTCTGCGCCTTCTCAGATATGGTCATGCCTTTCAAGCATACTTTTTACCCAGGCCTCGTCGGAAGTGCGCCGCGTTGTGCTGGTCTGAGACGCTGGAATTTGCAAATTTGCGACGTCCACACACGAGGCACCGCTCCAGATCCAGAGACGTCGCCGGGGAGCATGCTCAAATTCCCTGCACGGTGCTTCTGGGCCCCGACTGGCCACCTTCTTTGTCCACGACACCTTGTCTGTGCGCCGGCGCGCATAGCTTCGCGTAGGGATTCGCAGCAGCAGCGTCCGCTGATGCCAGGTGCAATGTGCTACGCCGGTTGGACCGGCTGGCTGCGGAGGACCAACGGGGCTCCGGATGCGTGCGGCCTCGAGTCTGGTACGGTCGGCTTCATAGAGTAGCGTGCCCGCCGCACGCATGGACCGGTGTCACGCCGTCCTTGAATCTCAGACGATTCCCCATGGCTCATCGTGCTGTAGCGCAGGGCGCCTGGAGATAGCAATGGGTGTCCATATCATCATAGGAAGCAAACGGTGCGCTACTTAACTAACTAACTAAATAACGGTCGGTCGTGTACACGAGTCCTGCAGATACGAGAATAATAGCATAGCATTAAGCATATCGCTGCGAAAAGTAGATGAAGTAGATGAATAACTCTGAGAAGTTCAATAGCTCGCTCACTCAGGTGCGAAAAACCAGGCATCATTTTTGGTGGCAAAAATGCCCACTGGCTGATTCGAACAACCGACCTCATCATGGCCACGCGAGTACGAGTGACGCGCTCTACCGCTGAGCTAAGCGGGCTGTATTCTGTCATGTAAGACAGTCCCTGTAGAATAGCTACACTACAGCTCCAATATTGAAACCAGCATCATTGGTGTCACGGACTGGCTGCCTTTGTGACAATGACATGCGTTGGTCGGCAGATTGTAGCATGTCCTCAAAGTGATTTGCACGTATAACGATTAGTATAAACGGGGTCGCGGATATATATCTGAACATTAGTCCGGCTAACTTACTTTGACGTCCAGCTGGGAGCTTTCCGGAAGTGGCCAAGGCTAGCTGGGTTAGGGTTTTTCTCGTTCATTGACGCGCGACTTGTCTGGTTTGTTCACTTGCCGCCTGTTCCCTTCCCTTCTCCCCATCCCATCACCGTTGCCAGTTGTTCGCAATCCAACAATGGGCGAGTCACGATCTGAGCTCCTCGCGTGGATCAACGAGCTCCTGCAGCTCAACTACAACAAAATCGAGCAGTGCGGCACGGGGGCTGCTTACTGCCAGATCCTCGACTCCATCTATGGTACGCCACGCCTGTCGCTGCGTGTCCTTGACCATCCACCGACACCCGGGGCTCTCAGGCGACCTCCCCATGAACCGCGTCAAAATGAACGCAAGACACGAGTACGAGTTCATCGCAAATTTCAAGGTTATGCAGAATGTGTTCAAGGCAAAGAGGATCGACAAGGTACGCCTTTGTCCGACCTTTGCTCTTCCGCGGGTTGACAACGCCACGCGCATCACAGCCGATACCCGTGGAGAAGCTGGTGAAGTGCAAGATGCAGTGCGTGCGCTCCCCGCGATGTCACCGTGCGCGCCGCTCATCGCCCGCCGGCTGATAGAGACAACCTCGAATTCTTGCAATGGATACGGCGGTTCTGGGATCAGAATTACGGCGGGCACCCGTACGACCCCGTGGCACGGCGAAAAGGGCAGGCGACGGACACGCCCGCGACCATCGCGCCGATCGCCGCGCCGCGCGGGGGCTCAGGCGCGGCGCTGAACGTCGGCGGCGCTCGGAGTGGCGGGAAGACGCCGGTGAGCGGGCACCGGTCAGGGAGCTCTGCCGCGGTGCAACACGAGCAGGTGATCAACCTGCAGGCGCAGCTGAAGGACATGTCGACCCATCTGGAGGGCCTGGAGAAGGAACGGGACTTCTACTTCGCAAAGGTGCGTCGTGCATCTCACAGGGGTGAGAGGTATAGACGAAAATACGTGATGCAGCTCCGCGATATTGAGATCCTGGTACAACAGCAGCTAGAGGTCCTCGAGTCGGAAGCCAAGGACGACGAGACGCTGCGCGAGATACAGAAGATTCTATACTCAACTGAGGTCAGTGACGGCGCCCAATGATGACGAGTCTCTTCTCTCATTCCACTTCCTTCGTGCGCGCCAGGATGGCTTTGAGGTGCCCGAAGGCGGCGTGGCGGCGGAAGAGGAGACGTTCTGAACTGATGACCATGACTCTTGTGGCGCGTTGGCGTTGGCTCTATTGATGATTCCCGTCCTGGCTGGTTCTGCCTGCCGCCCTGCATTTATTCCCCGCTCCATACCTACGGCAACGCCTGAGCTTTGTTCGAAGTAATGCATGATAGGTTTGCACTAGCGCGGCATGTGCGTGTTCGCCTGTCGGCTCGAATGGGTGCATCCTCAGCCCGGTCTTGGAAGACGCAGGCTATGTCATCACTGACTACTATAGCAAACCACCCTGCCTAGCACGCACAAGGCTTCGCCAATTACGCATCGGTAGACAGCTTACAATGTTTGGGCAGAGCGACATACTTTTGAGCAGACAGAAACATATACAAATGAGAATGAGAATTTGCTAGACGTGAAGGAAACTGGTGTTCCACACCAAGCTCGGCGCATATCTGTGTCTAAGCCGCATGCGGTATGCTCAGGTCACATCCAGCCACGCGCACATACTCCCCCTCGGGTCCCCAGCTACCCATCTCACAAATCTGGAGCTCGTCAATGTCCCACACGCCCAGTTCGACATTGACAGGCCGTCGGGCCTGTACTGGGCCCGCGATCATCCCCCGCATGGTCTCGGACTCGAGTAGCGCGCGGTACGAGAACGGCTGGCGGGCCCCGCGCGGTTTCGGACGACGGTAGACAGTATTGAGTATGGTGCAGTGCAACTTTGTGTATCGTTAGCGCTGTTCATGGTTTGCGGAACTGTTTACCTTCAGCGGACGGTCGTCTAGCATTAGTCCAGCTGTTCGAAACTCCTGTTGTATGCGCTCTGAGTACATACGCCCAACGACGGCCGTCAACAAGATATTTCAAGACGAAATATTGGGCTCAGCGCACCGCAGACCATGCGCAATTTGTGCCCGGCTGCGCTGCTCAAATCAGGCCCCACGTAGAGCACATGTGCGCGTTCCGGATCACCGCGCTCGGGCTTCATGATGTCCAGCCTCTCGAGACCCACGCGCAGCCTTTCGCCTTGTATAAGCTGATGAATTCGCGGCTGCAATGCGCGGAGGGTTTGGCGAGCAGCTGCCAGGGTGAGATTAGGATCTTCCGGGAGGTCCAGGGACATGACGCCGAGAGTGAGGTGCAGACGGCGCGCGGGGACGATGATGCTGGAGTCTAGGCCGGGAATTGGAGGGTTGTCGGAGAGCAATGCAGAGGTTAGCGAGGATATGGATGAGCGGAGAGCGGCATGGTGGCCCTTTGAAGGGATCAGGACCAGGGTCTCCGGGAGAATGAGTGCGCTGGCTCACGATGGGCAGTGCAAGGACTGCATGAGGTGCACCAGTGTATCAGTAGTGCACTGGATGCGTCCAAGATACGCGCCTACATACAGTGCGTTAGCCTCTTATTTGAGATTATTCTTGCGGTCGGCGGCTGGGTGACCCCGCGCTCGGGACGGAGAGCAGGCCTGGACGGGACTGGGACGCGGAGGCCATGTGTGTGGACGGACATGACCGAGCAGGGATGGGCGCGGCAGACAACGGCAGCGTACGGCACAGGGCGGCAAGGAACACCGGCGCGCCGCGGAGTCTGAATATGGGTGGCGCTGTAGATCAAGCGAGTAGATGCCTGTGAGAGGCTGCCCATATTTGCCTGCATGGCGGTGCTGCAACTTTATTGTCGACAGCGCTACGCGGTGCCAGGATTCTCATGCGGCACAGAAAGACCGCAGACGGTTGTCAGGACAAGGGACGCCACTGGCAAAAGCACGCCCGTCGTCGTGGACTGGGTGGTCGTTGACTCGGAGGGCTGTGCCATTAACGGACATGAATGCGGGGTCAGCTGCTTCAATAACCTTACGTAAGCGCGTTAAGACACCGCGCCCGCTCTCCCCTCCTCGTCTTCATCCCATCCCCTCGCTTCCTGCTCTTCATCCCCGCATTCCCTTCTATACCCTCCATCAGCCGCTAGGTTCTGATCCCAACACTTCAACGCGCCCCAGCCCCCGCGCACCCGCGTCTCTTTCCTGCCCCCGGCGCTCGCTCACGCGTATCCACGGATACATCTGTCACTTTGCATATATCTACCCACGAAACCATATACCCTTCCCCTAGTCTCTCCCCACATACACATCAACTTGCGCATCCTCCGAGCACCCTTGCGCGTGCTCGGAACAACTTGAGCGGGCTTCAATGGCCCTACTGCGCCCACGCGCGTCTTCAAGCCGATGGAAGGGCAAGGCCAGGGCGGTGCCTGTTCTCCGTAGACAGGAGGGGCAGGGCGGGCCTGCAGGCATTGTCCTGCCGCTCGAGATGGTTGGCGGCGGCATGTACGAAGCGTGAGTCCCACCCTTTCCTTGCCCCCTTCATATTCCTGGCACACAGCCTGCTGTTCCCCGCCATCCGTTGCGTGCAAGGCGGTCACAGGGCGTCTCATATCTGCTCTTGTCTTGCTCTCTACTTATGTCTTCTTTGTTGAGCACGCTCCCCTGAGAGGTATGCCGCGACGGTGTATGCGCCCACTCCGACGATTGCACTCAACGGAACCCACTCCTTATATGTGCATTCCTGTCGCCAAGTGCCCTCAGTGGCCGGCGTCGGGAGCTCGTTGGTATAAGTCTTGCTTCAAAATTTCGGGGCGATCAATCATTTTGTGTCTCAGTGCTATACGCCGTAGCTTCCTACGGCTTTGACTGACCGTGTTTTGCCTCGTGGCATAGTGTCTATACCGTACCCGTTCAAGTGGGCAAACAAGGCCAGAACCTGTCGTTACAAGTCGACACTGGGTCGTCTGACCTCGTAAGTTTCCATATATTTTATCGCGTCCTCCGAGACCAATGTTTGCCTCCAGTGGATAGCATCGACGTCTTGTTCTTCGTCGGCTTGTTCCGGCGCCAAAGGAAACTTGTACGATCCGTCCTCTGCCTCTCCAACCAACGTCCCATTTTCCATCACCTACCTCGCGGGGCAAGTCAGCGGTCCCATTTACTGGGATCAGGTCGAAATTGGCGGCTACAGTCTCAACAACCAAGCGCTTGGTACGCCTCCCTCTTTCTTCTTCTTTCAGCCGTCTAAATGCATGCGTAGCCGGTGCGACCTCAGTTGACTCAGAGCCGCTCGAATCCGCGTTCAGTGGTATTTTAGGCCTTGCGCTTCCTCTTAACTCTATCATTGCAGAGAAGATACATCCAGTGGACGGGAACGCGCCGGACGGCGCCGCATTCGCATCAAATCTTTTCGGGCTCACACCAACTTCGACCGCACCGGCCGCCCGCTTTCTGTCATTGTCACTGTCGCGTCCTGGTACAGACGAAATCCCTGCTTTACTCGGCATAGGGCGACATCCAGCGGCACTTGTGCCAGACCCCAGCAAAATCAAGTACTCGCAACTCATTAGCGGATCTGACGGCGTGCTGTTCTGGCAGGTCAACGTGCGTGGCATCACAGTGTATGTCGACGGACAGACGCTTCCGGTAACCATCGGCCGCTCGAAAAACGGCGCCGTCTTTCCTCAGGCGGTCGTAGACTCCGGGGTCCCTTTTATCTTGACAACTACGGCCATCGCAAATGGCATCTACGGTGCGTTGGGCATCGGTCCAGCTGCTGACGGACAATGTAAGCCTTTTATGTCTCATCTCCAATCTGGTATTCAACTTTAACGCTGGCTTGCTTCAGACTACGTCCCATGCAAAACGCCGCTCAACATGACAGTTACTCTGGATGGACAAGATCCACTACCTCTACACCCCCTCGATCTCACGACGCTGTCACAGGGCGACCCTTCCTCTTCCATGTGCACAGGATTGATTCAAACGGCGAATGGTCAAATGGATGCAGTGGATGGAGATTTGGACGACATGATTCTCGGAGTGCCATTCATGCGTAACGTCTACACCGTCATGGCTTACGACGTTCCCGATTCCAATGGTGGTTTTCCAATCGTCCCCGGCCTCCTGGGTGACCAAATTCATCCCCGGCTAGGCCTTCTTAGCCTGACGGATCCCACGAAGGCTCTTGACGAATTCAACACCGTTCGAGTGCTGAATCAGCCGCTTTCGTCTGGCGGGGGCTCGAGCGGCCAGTCTTCCAGCGACCAATCGCACACCACGTCGGACGGCCGCAAGCTGTCCATCGGCGTTGAGGTTTTGCTGGGTCTGATCGGATTCTTCGCCCTCGCCGTCAGCCTGTTTGCTCTGCGCTGGTTCCTCGTCAAGCGACGGTGGCGCCGTGAACAGAACCGGTCGGGTTTCGAAGGCGGCGACCAGAAGACTGCCTACCAGCTTGCCCAGCGTGGATCGAACTCCCTCGACCGGCCCTCGGAGGACATGCTCAGGGCAAATCGGTTCGAAGCGTACAAGGCGCGCAAGGCGCTGGGTTCCGGATACACTGCCGATACGCAGCGCACGCACGTCAATGAGGATGACCTCGGCGAGTTCGGCACGCATGGACTGCCGAAGGATGGCGGGCACCAGGAGGAGGAGGCGACTTACCTCAACCTAGATCCCTGGGACGCGTCCATTGGATGGCGTGGGACCGTCGTTGGCGACAGCGAGCCCGTCGAGATCCACCCAAGGGCTGTCTCAGAGACGGACGAGCCGCTCAGCCCACCGATGCCACACCATGGGCACCACCCGTCGCCGAGCGAGGCTAGTACGCTGGACGGTGCGCAGGGCATCGCAGAGCCGCTCTTGGCACATATCCACTCACGCGACGACTCGCGTTCGGCGCATGAGCTAGGGTTGTTGCCGCCAGGCGAGCGAGGGAGCATGGCGGGCATTGGCACACTTGCGCGTGGCAGCCGCATCGGCTTCGAGTCGCGGCACAGCGCGATGGGGAGCGTCGGTAGCATCCGGAGGTCAGTCAGTCCGGGCATGCGTGTACCCGCGTCGCCGCTGAGCGCGCAGTTCCCTGGAATGCTGGCGGGAGAGGAGGATACTGCCGCACGAGCGCCGATGCTGGAGGGCGCTGATCGAGACCACTCATGACCCTTGCGCGTCGTCGCACAGTTATGCCCCCCATTCTTAGCTTACTCCGGACAATCGTATCTCTGGGCACACAGTAGTATATAAGTGGTTAGTATCTGCATGTCATAAGGCTACCCGACGCTCCTTTTTGTACTCGTATCTCCTACCCAGCTAGCATCGTAATACCCCCATCTCCATCTCATGCATCACGGACCATCTCGTTGCTCTCCGTCAGACTTTCGACACACCTACTCGTTGCCCTTCTCTTATCTGTCGCAGATCAAGCTGGAGCTAGACAGGCCAGCGCCAGCGACCAATTTATCTCAAGTAGTGTATAACAGGTGGATCTCTATCACTATTTACTATGGAGGCAGAATGCAATGCGGCACGTGTAGAAAAGCACAAATCACGCACTACGCTCTAAACATACACGTAGCAGAGTATCCCTGCTCGAGTATCGATCACGTCCCCGATGCTTACTTGTGGAAACAGACCGTCTGTCGGCATATGCGAGTCCAACTAAACCCAAGTCAGTTCACGCGTTTGGAGGACCCGAATGATCTCACATGTAGGTACGGCGGCGCGCCGTTGGGGTATTGCTCGTAAGTGGACAGGTTTTGCAGCGCTGCCACAGACCCGCCGAAGAACGTCCCGCGGTTTGCAGCATGCTCGTGCTGCCAATCATACCAAACCTTGTCCACCATCTGTAGAGCCAAGCTTGCATGTTAGATACTATGAACGCACCGCCGCCCTGGGGACCGCTTACAGCGTGGTGCATCCAGAATAGAGGCTCTGAGATCCGCTACGGTCAAGCGACAGTGGCGAGTCGAAGGGTCTGCGACGCTCACCGTTGGCAGACCAGGTAGGCCCGGGAACACAATCAGCCGGAGCATTTTCAGGGCATGTGCCCCCAAGGTCTCTGTGCGACCGTCAGCCTCTCTGCGTGAACCCCAAATGTGAAGTAGCTCGTACCCTCCCATGATAAGATGCACTGCAGAGTGCGGGCCCTGCACCGCGAATAAGGCCGCGAATGCTCCGTTGCCGCAATATGACGCACCTCGAACGTTTCAAAATCTTTGTGGAAGCCTTCAAAATCGCCTACATTTCCGGCAATCAGATTTCGGATTTCTGCAGGGGTGAAGGACGTGTTCGCGAGCTTTAACGGCTCCGGGAAGAAAGGCGACACGGCGGTGAAGGGCTGCAGTGTGAAATTCCTGCGGACTGTATGGGGAGACGGATACGAAAGTGGCATGGAGTGGAATCCTCCGTCGGGAACGCGGAAGTCGTGCGCAGGTTCACCCCAGCCTCCGAGCCCGCTGACCGGGTCGGCGTCTTTGAAAATTGTGGCACCAGAAAAGTCCGCAGAGTCTGAGCAGCGGTCAATCCGAGCGAAACGGATGAAGCCGAGAACCTCGAGTACCTTTCGTCCAGTCCCAGTATGGGGACACCCCTTTGTACCCGCACTTGCTACTGAGCTGTTGTTCGTATACCCAGACATACCAACGATGCCAGGGGAGGAAGAGGCCTGTGAAATGGATCTTGAAGACCTTTAGTACATGGTTTCCATTCCGCTTCGCAGCATTTTGAACTTACCTGACTGTTGAGATCCATGTGGATGTAGACGAAATCTGATGGCCAAAATTTGCGGTGAGAGGTATTCAAGATGCATACACGACGGACATTGCATACCATCGTAGTATGACCCAGAGGCATTGACAGGAGGTATCCGCGAAATAGATGGATCTACGGATGGTGTCAAAGCAGGATCATGAGGTAAGTTTGCCAGACACTGGAGCGGGTCAGCCTGTCGACCATAACGCAAAAAGACGGGTATGCACATACATTGACAGCCCGAATCCAATCGGCTTTCTCGGCCTTCGAGAATGCCCTCCACTCACGCCGGACGGAGGGTGTGACGCAGGGAGCAGCTGGTGACGATGCGTGCACAAAGTTCGTTGCAGTCCAGACACCGACAACAGCGAAGGTGGCAAGAAGTCGCATCTCAGCCAATAAATGAGCAGGACAACCCGAGCGAGGGTGAAGAATTGGGATGTGAACTGGTGCCTCCGGAAAGAAGTCTGTATGTCTTAAATATTTGCCTCAAGGGCGAGATCGGAATCGTCGACGTACGCTGAATGGTGCAGAGGTTGCGAGCCTGAGGTACCAAGAGTGAAAATATCAGAAGATGACCCGGCCCCTTCGGAGGTCGTCGGCTAGCACTGTGAATAGTGGTCGTTGCGAGCAAGGATCTGAGCCGTCGCGCATCTTCACGCATGCCCTGTTCCTCGTGGTGGGCCGATGATCGCACGAGCCACGAGTGACGATACCGCCAAGCGCCTCCAACCCGAGAGCGCAATCAGGTAGTCTAGAGAGAAGGATGGGTACCTGTCAGTCTTGTGTCGCGAGAGCGCTGGTAATTGCGTACCCAGACGACACGAAACACGATCACCCGCGCCCTGGGGCATTTTGGCGAAGTCAAATCGGTGCCAGGCTGTCGGGCAGAGGGAAAGATAAGCGCGGACGCATACGTGGTTGTGACTGTTGGGATACATCGACTGTTTGATGTTCGAATTCGAATGCGGCAAGCACACACTTTGATTTGGCCCACTGAACACCGATCATCGCGGGCAGGTAGATACGCTTGGACCGGCGGTACATACGTGCAGGGAGTCTGCCGTACATGCGAAAGGCCGAGATGCGCGACAAGCCAATAGTTGAGCAAGAAATAGATTTCTCATTCGCATCAGCAATATTATAGCTGCACAATTCGTGTGACAATTCGTACACGGGTGCTTCAAACGCTCTCAGAATCCATACCCTGACAGCGGAGTCAGAGTCAGAAGGACGATCAACCGTTACGATAGCGCGCTCACCTTGCTCTTCTCTCCTTGTATTTTCCTGGCCCGCTTGCCTTTCCCGAAAGTCAACATTCCGAGAAGAGTTAGGACACCCAGGACCAATAGAGCCACAACAAGCGCAAGCCCTGCACCCAGGAACCCAGCACCGACGGGGCTGATCGGCTGATCAGGTTTGGCGGCTGCAGACGCTTGGGCAAGAAGTCCGCATCCGCGGTCTTGGCTATTGCCGCATACGCCGCACCATTGAGCTGTTGTGTTCACCGCCGCAGGCTGAGAGTCGACTCAGTATGAAGAGACTTATCTGTTACCGGATGACCACGCACCGCTAAGGAATTCATAAAGGTCGACAGGGGCACATCGCTGTCGGAGCCATAGCCAAGGAAGGAATACGTCCTAAATTCATCATCTGTACCGTTTTTGAAGTTGAAGCGCAAAACGGGCGGTCCGCCCCCGGAAGGCTGACGGACTTCGAGCGCCCAGGCCGAGGCGTAGTTCACTGATAAAGATGAGCGTGGTGGACTGGACAGATCAGATCTACTTACCTACACCGGCGAGGCCGGAATTCGCCTGCACTGCGCCTGTCATGTTGAAAAGTGAGATGAACGGCTTGTATGAGATCGCCTCAACCATGAACGAGAGAGGATCCGATGCATTTGCGATGCGACTGAGCCCGGTAAGCATCGAAGGCACTACGGTGCGGCCAGCAACTGAGAGCCCGATCAGAGTTCGTGTGCAGGGACTATGGAACACTGTCACATACTGTTTCCGATGCCATCCAGCTGCTCGGAGGAGAACGTATTGTACTCGTGCCAGTTGGCGAGGTCTCGAGCTTGTGCCAGGAACGTCGAGGGCAGGGCCCGAGCAAAATCCGCGTTGTGAATTGAATTGACGTTCATATAATCGAAGACCTAGGTCGCGTCAGTGAGTAGCGAGCACGCAAACTAGATGACGGTGTCCGCATACGTTCCACTATGCACTTTGATAAGCTCAGGAAGGAGTAAAAAACACATGCTTGGACTTACCATGTTCTGTAGCGTAGCTGGTCGTCCGTCGAGGTAAGGAGGCAGTTGGGACAAGAAGGGTTGCGCCTCCTGTTTCTTCGCGTTGAACTCAGAGGAGTTGTAGAAGGCTGAGACGTCCGCGTTAAACGTCTAGCGTAAGGAGTCTCAGCGAAGCTTTAGGATTGACATGTAGTCACTTACGGTACACGACGTGAATCCCTCGAGGGAAACGTCATTGGTAGACTCGACAGACTCGACTGGAGATCGCTATCAGCAGACGGCGGTCCTGAGTCGATGTGCCGCACGTACTAGGGATAGTCTGCAGCGGTTGATGTTATGATGTGATATAATCGTGGAAGTGGACTGTAAAGACTCGCCTGATAGCCTGCAAGAGGTCCTGTGATCGTTGTTCCATTCGCCAATGTCGTGTTATACGCTGAGGTGGCTGGCCATAACCCTTGAGACAGCGAAACGGCCGAATCAAAGATGACGCCGCCTTCGTCTCCAGCATCGGCCCGCATCCACACTTGGCTATCATTGAACAGGCCCGCGTTCATGTTCTGGACATGAGACGGCGACGACTCGTTAAGATAGAGTTGTCGCAATGCATCTCCAAGAGCAAACTCTTGAGCCTATCGAACACGATCAGCCCGGCCTGCTTGGAGTTGGTGATTGCATACTTACATTGCCCAGTGGGGTGATCGAAGTGTGGGATGCAGCATAGGTGGTAGGATCTTGATAAAAGCCTTGACGATCTCCGTGCCGAACCAGGACAAGGACGCCGAGAACCGTGCTGCTCGACATGGCCGAGGGTTGAACGTCGCAAACTGGTGACCTCAGGACGTGGGCTTCGGATGAACCGAGTGGGCGCCGCAAGGGGCAAAGACGCATGCGCCTTTAAACCCGCTAGTGTTGCGGGAAAAACCTCTGGCCAGTATCCCCCCGGTAAGGTACCGGTGGCGCTCCTAGCCGGGGAGGTATCAAACCGGTACCGTACCAGGGAAATAGTCACGTGATGTTTAGTTCCCACGCAGTAGCAGCTCGATTTTCGCGTACACACGAGGATTTGGAATGGTTTCAATGCATCAGATGAAGATTTAGCAGTGTATGTATCCATAGCCAAATTGCCAGAGCTTAGCCGTAGGTGCCCCGACCTGTACGAATTCGCTGCTGCCTGCTACACAAGTGTCATGATTTGTCAGCAGACGCGGCTTTTGCAAGGCTGCCGCAGCACTCGAGCGTACATTGTAACAACGCGTACAATACATACTGAAACCTCGGGAGGCTTATTGAAACAAGGCATCTGTGCTGAAATCATTGTCCTCTTCATCAGAATCTGGTATGCTCTCGTCCCTAGCCTGACCTGCACTGACTCCGACAGCAGGGTTCCGACGTGCAGGAAGCTGAGCTTCCTCCGCGAGGACATCAGATAAAATTGCAGACCTCAGGTTGATGTGAGGCATCTTGATGAAAGCATTGGCAGGTTCGTACGGTTCTGCCAGGTCTTCACCTTGAACGTCATTGTCGTCTTCTTCGTCCGACATCGGTGCGGGTGCGTTTTCTGAAGAGGGGAATACCTTCTTTTCGATGTTGTAGAACTTGACCGAAGGGAATTGATTAGTGTGCGCGCACACCTGCTCGAATGGTTGGAACACTGTGTACTTCAATAAAGAACGGAGGTTGCTTACCTTGCTCTTAGACATGTGGTACTGTCGGACTTGAGTCATTGCAGACATGTTATGCACGGATAGCCGATTCCTATGCTTTGGAGTAAGCCATGTGAATGTAGAGCCAGTCCGTTCATCGGGCATGGAGTTGACTCGGACGGAATACAGTTTGATAGCGAGATGCTATTCATGACAGCATCAGTCGGCAGCGCTCGGTGAATCATACGGACACGAACACGTACCGGAAGGATGTGCACATTATCAGAGCCAACACGGCCCTTCCACCACTTAAGGACCGCCTGCGGAACCGTATCGTCGAGCGGATGATCGAATGGGAACTGGTGTCGAGCATAGGCTAGAGTTTCCCTGTGAAGTTGGGCTGTAAATGATTTCCCTTTTTTTGCCCACTTCAAGAATGCCTTCTTATGGCCATGAACGATCTCTTTCTCTCCGATGTTGGCTAAGAAGCGGACAACGGACTCGAAAATTGATGGATGCCGAACACCAATGAGTGTCACCTTCTCGCCTTCCGGTAGCCACAGGTCCGACGTGATAAGATCTGATTGATGCACACATAAGACAGCGACGAGATGCAAGCAAAAGAATGGCTCTAACCAGGGTTCAGATATGCTGCAGCAAGGTATGCATTATTAGCTATGTTGCCATCCAGAAAGAGTTGGCGATGTCGCGCATTGAGGATGCCGCGGATGGCGTTCGCGACCTCAGCGTCAAAATACAGCCTAGGATTTTGAAAGGCGTCCTCTGTTGCACGAATAACAGCATGCCAGAATATATAGACGTCGGCAGCAGTTGCCTCCAGAGCCTCCAGGCAGGCTAATGCCTTTGTTGCAGGCAAAGTGGCCGCGATGAACTGGGAGAGACCAGACTCGAACTTGAATGTCTGGTGATCATCCGGTGCAGGCTGAAAATACTCAGCAATTTCCTGCGAATGTTGTCAGCAAGTCATTTCGTCTAGTCGATCCATCAATTGTACCTCATAAAGTCCGTTAGGCGATTCACGGATGACTTTCTTGATCGCAGCTGAGGACCGATGGACAGAGCGAGCAGAGAGCGGGATTGTTGCGAATCTCGTCTTTCCGATAGCCTCCAGGCCGCGTCCTGTCTTTAGTTTTTCACGAGCTTTCTTGAGGGCTGCATGTCCAGCGTGCGAGGTATGAAATAATGTTATTGTCTGCCGCACCACACGGATGATCTGGTTGCGGATTAGATCTGATTAATGCTGGTAGTGTGGACGTTTGCGCACCGGTTTGAAAACATCAATGAGATTAATCTCAAGGATTGTGCGATTCAAGTGATGGCAAACATCCGCAAGATTGAGCGCAGTGGGCATGAGGGCCAGAATTGCAATGGAACGCGAGGCTCGCGTGTTACCCGTGCTATCACATGTCAGGCCGGAAAACCTGGACGGACCGATGGCATTGACAATCTGCGCGAAGTTGTTAGAAATCGCTGAAGTAGTTAAGTTCCAATGCCCACGTACCGGACTTGCGACATTCTCAACGATCCAAGGTGCAGTGTGCGACTCGGAAGTTGCCTCCCGTGTGTCCATCAAGTATACTTCACGGTCTGAGGTCGAGACGTGTACAGTCCAGTAGGACTCACGACCTGTCGAAGTTCCGCCGTCATAGGAGAGAGTGAGGTCTTCCTGACCTTGCAGATACTTGAGTTGCTCCCGGCGGACCCACGATGCTTCGTTTACGATGCCTTCATATTCGAGCTTGTCTCTGGTTGAAGGTGCATATGATGGTAAGGCAATCTCAAGCATCTCCTTCCACTCCGGGCGCGAGACGATATATGTTGGCAAACCCGCGACGCATATGAGTTTAAGAATGGCAAGGTCGAGCTTTCTGTGACGCTCGAGCTTCCCAAGCGCCTTTGCTTGCCGAAAGAACGCATGTGTCGCGGCGCCTGCATCTTGCTTCTCCCCATCTTGTCCAATTCCATCTTGAGCTCCTAGTTCCTTCGCAACCATCATGGATCCTTTCGAATTGGTGAGCTCCTGGACCTGCGCAGACAGTGCCTTTCCAGCTGAATGTATGTGCACTTTCTCCCGCAGCTCTGAGGACAGCTTGGGGCAGTCCTTTGCATGACGAACGACTCGGATCAACGCTCGATGTCGGAAAGTATGATGGCAAGGGTTATCAGGACCTCCGACACAGCGCCAGAGCAGCGTAGTTGGATTGTCGCGGCGATAGCAAGCCTCGGTGAGAGCGTCCATCAGAGGATCCGGCGGCCGTCCTCCCCGGCGCGCATCCTTCTTCGGCTGCACCCATTTGACAAGGTCACCAGGGTTAAGCTCAATCTCCATGTCGCTCCCATCTTCTTCCCCCATCTCGTTCACATACGGAGCTGCGCCGTCCGCAACTCCTTCGGCATCTGATTTCTGTTCATCGAGCTGCTGGTCTTGCAGTACCGGTGAACTACTAGGCTGCTTGTGCGTAGCGACTGTGTTTCCGCCCGAACGCTTTGCAACCTGTAAGCAAAGCTTCTGTTACTTACTGCTGTCGCGCGCTGACAACCTCTTTGGGCACTTACAGTTGACGTTCCAGCAATATGCAGATTCAACGACGCCGGTTTGAAGACCTCGTCCCACTGCTGCTTGCTCCCCGCATTGCCGGAACTCTCCGCCGGTTCCTTTCCTTTCGAAGCGGCATTTTTCTTCGTGCGTTTGGCTGGCACGGTGAGTGGCGTGACATTGGTGGCTACACTCAGTCGCCTCTTAACGACGCCTTCTAGACTCAATAACTGCGGCTTCGTGAACGCCGATGTGTGCGCACTTGCCCGTATAAGCATGCCAGGCGCTAGCATATTGGACTTGTATTTGAGACTGTCCTGCACTGTCGGTGAGTCGAGTCCGCAAGTAAGTGAAGCTGAGCGCGCACTGACCATGTCACGTAGGTAACACATTATGTCAGCAAGGTGTCGAATGCGTTGCACGACACAGTCTGTATCCGAGAGGAGATGGATGTCGTCGGGGATGAGATGGTGAGCAAGAGAATTGTGGCTGAGGACAGAGCAGGAGAAGCTGTCGAGCTGTGGGGTGCATGGTAACACGTTGAGTGAAAGCGGCCCAGTCGCTCCGTGTTGTCCTAACCACCATTCTATCATCTCCAACAGCTCGCGGGGCGGCTTCCGTCCAAGAGAATCAGCATAGAAAGCCGTGTGTGGCTCTACGCTGACCGCAATGGACACCCAGTGATTTGTCTCGTGTACGGCTGCTGGCAAGAGCACATCCGCGCCATCGATCCGCACCCCGATCGTCATTCCAACCTCCTTGAGTGATCCATCTTGCAGCTGCGAGCCAGCCAATCGTAGGGGAGTGATGCCGCGCATTGATTGGTAAGATGTTCCGCTAGCATTGAGTCGTGCGCGGTTGCGGTACGTGTCAATGAGCTTGACTGATGCCGCACTCGGCAGTATACATGCCGGCTTGCCTTGTCTTTGCAGACGATGACCTAGCAGCATCCCCAGCTGATCCATATGCTCCGCCGCCAGCCAACGCCGACCACAGTACGATGTAAGCGTCTTTGGATCGACGCCCATCGTCGTTGGGAGGGGTACGTCCCATGGCCAGTCGTCGAGGAGTGCTGACGTGTCTGCAGCAAGGGACTTCACCTCGTCGTTGAGCAAGCCCTCGGTCCAAGTCTTCAACCACGCAGTGGCCAGAGAAAGGCGCGCCTTGGCAGCGAGTATGCGCCGGACCTCGTACCAGTAGGTGAGAACCCACATCGGGGTTTTGAGTGTTTGTTGAGTGACCGACTCTTGAACAGGATAGCCCAGGCAAGCATAGCCTGTCTCTAGGGCGGGGTTGACGCGGTTTTGCAGGATTTCCAACACCTCGGTGTGCGGCGGCATCGGCCTAGAGAGCAGGACCATTGCATTTGCGGCCGTTATGAAGCTTTGGCCTTCGAGAAGAGTGTGCTCTGCTGGAGCAGAGACGGCGCGTTCGCCTCCGGTGGGACAGGGAAATCTTGGATATCGGCATTGCGCAGGGCTGGTGTGGGTAGTAGGACATGTTTAATGTCGTCGGGAATGGGTATTCTTTTGAGGATATCACCCAGAGTTTGAAATGAGTCGATGTCGTGGATGACCTCGTCGTCCGCCATTTGACAGTTTTGAGGGTTGGCAAAATGTGCTAGGCCAGTGTCGAAGGTGAAGATTGCGCCCTCATTTAGTCACTCACTACGGAGTGTAAATGTCGATCACAGCAACGGGTCGATCATACACACGTTGCTGCATACAACACTCTTGCAACTATCCCATGCCGAGGCGGGATGTGTCTAATACCTCCTTAAACATCCGCGTAGCATTGCACAACCACCTTACGACTGCCGGCCATGTCTGCGTGCGAGGCTGCGAGCCTCATGGCTCATGGGCCGGCGCCGGGCGCCGGAGGGGCCGACACACATCACGTGCTGGAGGTATTGTACCGGGTATATTGGGGCCCAGGGCAGGGCAGGTATGGTACCGGTACTATACAGGTACATTACCGGGGAAAAACTTTTTCGGGGAAAAACTCAGGTTTTTCCCGCAACGCTAAAACCCGCGTCGTGATCGTCCACGTGACCCATATATGGCTGATTGTTCAGGAAGGATAGGAGAAAGCCATTCAGTCCACGACCGGGATAAAGACTTCTCTCGTAGGCTATACAAGTAGCCATGGACGGAATTAAAAAGAATTCTCACGCGCCCCTGATTCGGCATGTATGAGGCACGGCAGAGGGAGGAGCCCGAGGGACGCAGAGGAATAATTTGAAAAAGGCTCGATCACGCGCCTGCAGAGGGTTCTGGAGACTCAGAATTATGGAAATGGCATGAGCACATGGGCACGGCCCTAGTTATCAGACGCTCGGAGGCGGCGTGAGCAGCGCGCGAAAGGCAATGGGATAGTAGTACGCACCTATCATCCGGTGACGCGGTGACGTTCCAGGCGGCCCGACTGTCTTCTCGAGCCGCTCGCACAAGCTGTGTTGGACGAAATCGACAGCGGCGCAATGGGTTGTATGCGCATGAGGGTGTTTGTCAGGAAGTAAAGAGTCGGAGCCCGACCGTGACTTGGGCGCGTTGACGGGCCGACACTCCGGGTATTGAAGCAGTGCCGTGGGCATTGGCTCAGCGCACCAGAATCTTCTCGACCTCTGCTATATTCCGATTCGAGGAGACATGAAGATACAAGAGAACGCTGAATGAGAGCACGAGCTGGAGTCGCTGACGAACGACCGTGGCCGGTGTGTCTCGCTAAACTGCGCTCGTCGTCAACAACCTGTCAAGTCGGCTTTGTTCGGTCGGTTGCGTGCGACGGCCAACCGGCCCGACGGCGCCCTATCGGCCGAGTGTTCCCATACTCCCTCTCCACACTCCGTCCGACTCGCACCCAGCGAGACGCGATCAGCAAGCTTCTGCAGAGAACATCGGGGATAAAATAAAACATGAGCCTCGTTCGCACACGATGGAGCCCGTGTGCCCAGCTCTGCTCGCGTGCTTGCTTGGTGGGCACGCCATCGGCCTCTCAACCTCCGTTGACGCTCGAGTTCGATGGCCGACCACACTCCAGATACCCTAGACGACGCACCGGATGACACGCAGCCCGCTCTGCCTGCTGTAGTGGCAGACCCGACACCCGATTACCCGCCGATAGCTGGAGAGGTCGAGATTGCGGACATCGAGCATGTCTATGTAGAGGACGACCCAAGAGCCTGGTCAAAGTCGCGAAAGGCGAGTCCCTGGCATGAGCATCCTGTCCCCTTGATCCAGAAACAGATCGTGCGTAGACTCTGGTGTTGCTAATGGTGGCAACAGCGTCGCTTATTGCCGGCCTTGCCATTAACATCTACAATCGTGAGCACGACTCTACAAGTGCAGAATGTCCGCTTACCAAACTGAATGCTGCCCAGCCGCTATTACTAAAATCGAAATCGACTTGCATGCAACAAGCAGTCAGATCAGCTTGAGTCTCGCGCTCTTTATCCTTACGCAAGGGGCATGTCCATTGCTATGGACCGCTATCAGCGAGATCAAAGGCAGGAAGGTGATTCGGCCCATCCTGCAGCATATATTATGTGACATCTGACAAGCGCCCATTTAGATCGTCTACGTTGTGTCCATAAGCCTCGCCATGGTAGGCTGCATTGTTGCCGCAGAAGCCAAGAGCATCGGGGTCCTCATTGGCATGCGTGTCCTCCAAGCCACGGGGTTAGCAGACCTGCCGACCACAGCAACTCTGATGAACTGATCTTATCATAGCTCGAGCGCGGTCATGTCTATCGGCGCAGCGACGCTTGCAGACATCTACGACCCTTCAGAGCGCGGCACGATGATGGGTGTCTATTACGCCGCGCCGCTCCTGGGCCCGGCGCTTGGCCCCATCGCAGGCGGCGTGCTCACGCAGCTGCTCTCCTGGCGCGCGACCTTCTGGTTCCTCGTCGTCTGGATGGGTGGGGTGCTGCTGCTCTTCACGTTCGCGTTCAAGGACACGTTCCGCAGGGAGCGCAGCCTGACGTACCAGAGCGTGCTGCGGCGGCTGCGCGCTCGCGCGGTGGCGGCCGCATCGCAGCGGTCGAGCGTGACGGTCGCACCCGTGCTGCCAAGGACTTCCACCGTGGAAGTAGAGAGCAAGGTGGCAGAGAAGGTCACTGTGGCGGATAAGGATGGCCCATGCGGGCCTCCCGCCGGTGGCTCGGACTTGGAGGTCGGCCGCGCGCCTCCGATGAAGGAAGTCAAGCTCTCTCTCACGGACGTGAATCCCATCCCACCATTACGCCTCGTCCTGCGGCGTTGGAACAACGTCGCCATCCTCACCGCCTCAGGCCTTATCTTCGGCTTCAGCTATTGCATCGCGTACACGTGCGCGCGCACGCTGGAGGACCGATATGGCATGGACGCGCTCGACACGGGGCTTGTGCTGCTCTCGTTTGGCGCAGGTGCGTGCCGTGCGAGCTCACTCCTGACTCATGGCATAACTGACGTGTCTTCTGTGCGCGCAGGCAGCATCGCCGGCAGTATCCTTGGTGGGCGCTGGTCGGATCGTGTGCTGCGCCGGCTGAAAGCTGCCAACGGTGGGCAGAGCGTCCCGGAGATGCGCCTGCAGAGCATCAAGCCCGCGATGGTCCCGCTCCCGCTCCCGGTCATAGCCTACGCTTGGCTCGCGGACAAGCACCAGCATATCGCGACGCTCTGCGTCGCGCTGTTCTTCTCCGGATTTTTTTCCATGTACGCCACACCTCGCTGTGTCGCGCATTACCTGGTCTGACGCTCTATGAACAGCTGGATATACTCGAGCACCCTTGCGTACATCGTCGACGCCAATGCTGGGCGGTCATCAGCTGCCGTCGCATTGAACAGCTTCTTCCGCGGCATAACTGCCTTTCTCTTCGCCGAAGTTGCTGTCCCGCTGCAGGTAATTGGTCATGGCGTTCCACGAAAATAACTGACATCTCGCAACAGAACAGCATCGGAGACGGCGGCCTGTATACTCTATGGGCGGGTTTACTCGTGCTGTGCGAGCTTCTGATCGTTTTGGTGCTGTATAAGGGAGGAGGTTGGCGGACACATGCCGAGGCGCAAGAGCACGCCAAACGCCGGTGATAACCTGCCGCGCATCTTTTCTTACTCACTCAGCGCCGAAGCAAATGGATATATCAAGATAAATGAATGTAGAGTAGACTTGTGTGCGCATACAAAGAGAGATGCATACTGCTCCGGCGGGAAAGAGGGTATGTAATGGGCCAATCACAGTCACCGAACGAACCAAACTCCTCGCAACAGGGACTCCAGCACGACCTCCAAAGACGCGCGTCTAGTTGATTGATGCAGCGTCGACTGGGCCTCCGGTCGGTACCTCGACTTCGCTGTCGCGCGAACCCACGTGCAGTGCTTCGACCTTGCTACCTTCAGGCATTTGGATCGACGTCTTGGGCTGAGGAGGGGGTGGGGGCGGGCCTTGCCTGCTTTGAAAGTGCGCTGCGTCGAGTTTCGCATCGCCCGGGAGCGCTACATCGGTCTTCGGCGGGGGAGGGGGAGGGGGAGGACCCGGGGGACCCTGGCGGCGTGCGGGGCCGTTCACTTGCTCAGCCGCTGGGAGCCTGCGACCCATGTGAAGAACATCGACTTGTTTCTGTTCGCTCGGGAGCGCTATATCGGTCTTCGGCGGCGGCGGCGGGGGCGGCGGCCCGTCATCGCGAGAAGACAACCGCGTGCCCTTGACGGCCGACGTGTCGACACCATCACGGCGTATCGGTAGCGTCACATCCATAAGGTCGACGCTCGGATCCGTCGGAAACGCGAACTCCGCACGTTCGTTGTGATGCTGGTACGCGACCTGGACGGGCGGCTTGCCGGGGTCTGCCACGGGATCGAGAGTGTTCCGACGCTGGGGCTTTGCGTTGTGGTGGTAGTCAGCGGTGCCGAGGGGAAGTTTGACGGTGCTGGTCGTGTCGTCGGTGGTGCCTGCGCGCTTGCTGTCTTTGTAGGTGTGCTCCGTGGCAGAAGCGATCGGCGTGTCAGGAGCGATCGGCTTGGGAATGTCTCCGACGGCCACGTTCTTTACGTCGTCCTGCTTGCGACGGACGGCCTGGAAAGCGGCGCCCATGTCTGGCGTGTGTGGGACCACGTCCCGAGGCGAGGGAGGCGAGGGAGGCGAGAAGGAGAAGTCGCTCAGCGCGGGTGCGGCGGGTGCAGCGGCTGCGGCGGGTACGGTGGGCAAGAGGGGGACGGCGAGGGAGGAGGTCGCGCAGAGGCAGAGGGCGAGGAGGACGGCGAAGGCGGTGGAGTGGACCATTGTGATAGAATGTGCGGGTAGAGAGATGAGGGCGAGGAGCAGCAGAGGCGAGAGGGGGAACAGCGAAGGACACTGAACTGGGGGCTGGACGTCGCGCGCGGGCGGCCTTATAAGTGTCTGGCCTGGGCGGGCGGGCATTGGCATCCGACCCGCGCCAGATCGAGCGACGAGCGGCGGCCCCACCGCCCGATGCAGACACCGCGCCCGCCCCACCGCCCAATACGGACACCGCGCCCGCCCGAGCGCCCGATGCGGACACCGCGCCCGATGCGGTCACAACGGCGCGTCGTGCGTGGCGCTGTCGATGCCTCTGCACAGCGCATCGAACAGCCGGCGCCCGTCGTCCGCGCCGTATTCGCCCCCGCCCATCGCCCTCACCAGCGACCGCAGCTTGCCCCCGATCTTCGGAACCTGCACATCGTCAGCGTCCGTCGCCCGCAGCGCAGCCAACAGCCAGCACACCTCGTCCACCAGTCCCTCCAGCATCCCTCCCAGGTCCTGCACGTCTCGCCGGAAAGCCGCCCCGCGAACGGACCCGTCGTCCTTCACCCGCTGCGCCTGCGAGAAGTTCACCCGGTAGTACCGCACAGGGTACTTGCTCCGGTCAAAGTCTTCTGCGCTCGATCGCCCGATGTCCATCATCACACCGTTCGCGAGCCCGTACCCTCGGTGCGCAATCTTGTGCTCGTGCAGGAAGGAGAGACCCTGACGCAGTCCATCAGTCGCGTCCCCGCGTCCCCGGCCGCTACCGCTCGCTTACCTCCAGCGCCTGGCGAATGTAGTCGATGACGTCGGCGACAGTCTGCATCGGAGGCTGGTCGTACTCGAACAGCCGCTCGAGGCAGACCACAGCGATCCCGCCGCGCTCGGCGACATACAGGACTCGAGGCGCGGGGTTCCACGGGTCGTGTCGGACCTCGTCCGAGTTGAGCGCGCGCAGGATGGCAAGCTCTTCGCCGTCACACGGCATGCGTCGCAGAATGAGCGAGCAGGTGCGCGAATTGGGCAGCGCGTCGTCCTTGGCAGACTCGACGAAGACCTGCAGCAGCCATATCAAGACGGGGGAATTCGCCAGCAGCACAGCCGGCGCACCAGGTCAGGCCACTCGTCGCCCTCGGCGTACTGAGACAGATACTCGTCGACGACAGCCTCAAAATCACTGAGGAGGGGTACGTCAGCATCTCAGCATGTCTGACACGGAAAAGGTGCGCACATGTAGTAGCGATGGGACGCGGTCGAGGACGCCTCGGACGTGGGTATGCAATACAAGCCGCGTTTGGGGGCCACGCTCTGCATTTCCTCGATGGACATGTCCATGGTTTCCAACGGAACCATACGCTGCAAGGGATGGCCGAACTCGAGGTTAGGATCGAGTTCTGGGTTTGAGTCGGGGTCAGAGGGCGGAGTTGTAGACTCGAAGCTAGAGGCCGAGGAGAGGGGAGAGCCGCAGCGCTGCATGATGGTGAGGGCTAAGTAATAGTGGGGATATAGAGTAGGTGGTCATGAAGGTCATCGAGTCGGACGAGGCTTATAGGAGGAGGTAGTCTACCGGTCCCAGTCCGAAGGTATGCTTACGTCAACTTGTGAGTTTCTCTGCGCGGCTCGGCGTGCTTTCTGCCCATGGCGTCCAAAGTCTCCGCCGCAGACTTCAATGCCTTCAACGTCAGCCTCCAGGCAGCCGCCCTCAAGTCCACAAAGCATTCAGCCGGCCTGCCAACGGACCTCGCTTTCCATCGCTCGGTCGACCGCGCCGTCGCCAGCGACCTCGATGCATGCTCCGACAAGGTCCTCTCCCTCGCAAACCGCCTCCTTCAACTCACCAAGACTGCCGAGAGCTCTAAGAAAGCCAGTGCCAAGGCAAAGGCTAAGCTTGAGGATAGGGATGACTTGCTGGATAGGTTCGAGTCCTTGATAGTCGAGTCTATGGATCAGCTGCTTGAACGCGCTGTGAGTCGTCCATCGCTAGAATGGGAAGCCCGCACTCACAAGAGACACAGGATATCTGTCTCGACCAACACACTGGGCGGACAAAGGCCCCTGCCATTGCAGTAAACCCCCCTCAACCCGCCGCAAAAAAGCCCATTGTATCAAATGGACGTCTAGATCCGTCCCTTCAGCACGCGCACTACCTTCCAAAACCTCAGCTCAAATTCAAAAAGAAGGTGAACAACGAGAATGGGCTTGTATGGTATCCCTCGCTGCGTCACAAATATAATGCGCAGGTCCCTCTCGGTCACAACCTGCATTCAGATGGCATTGACAGCGCGGAGAAGGCGCTGCCTCCTCATCCCTACCGCCATGAGATCACCAACCTATCATACCCTGCACATATGTTCCAGTTCTCTCCGCCGATCGGATATCGGTCGTTCGCAGAAACGCCGTACACGTGGGTGTCGACGTCCGCCAACTTGGCTTCTATGCTTGAACAGCTCCGGAAGGCGCAGGAAATAGCTATCGACCTGGAGTATCACAGTTATAGGACGTATGGTGGTTTCGTATGTCTCATGCAGATCAGCACGCGAGAAGGAGATTGGATTGTCGACACTTTGGAGCTGCGGGAGGAACTGGAAGACCTCAACGAGGTTTTTACTGACTCTAAGATTGTGAAGGTACGCCCTACTTTGAGCACATCAACCGGCTTGATAATGAGTTTGCACGCCCAGGTCCTCCATGGCGCGGAAAGCGATATTGTATGGCTTCAACAAGACTTCAACCTGTATATCGTCAATCTGTTCGACACCTTCCACGCGTCCAAGGTTCTCGACTTCCCCCGGCACGGTCTGGCGACGCTTCTTGAGATGTACTGCGACTTTACTGCTGATAAGAAGTACCAGCTTGCAGATTGGCGTATACGGTACGTTCGTGCTTTGCCTCGACATCACTTACGTGCTGATTTGTTGCAGGCCTCTACCCGAGGAGATGCTCCACTACGCCCGATCCGACACGCACTTCCTCCTCTATATCTACGATAACCTGCGCAATGCTCTCCTCGATCGCGACGTTTCAAGGGCCCAGTCGCGTGCCCAGTCACCGGCCGCGGCATCTCGGCCAGCGACGCCTTTGGCATCTGATTCATCCATTCGCGAAGTACTGGCACGTTCTGCGGAGACATCGCTCCGGATGTACGAACGCGAGTTCTATGACGTTGAAGGCGGCAGCGGACCTACAGGCTGGGATACCATGGCGAGAAAGTGGAACAAAGCCGCTTTGATGGCTGACGGGCACGGCGGCATGAAGCGCGAGGTATATAAGGCTGTCCACGCCTGGCGAGATCGTATAGCGAGGGAGGAAGACGAGAGCACGAGGTCTGTGGCTCTGTTTGGGCTAAGGAAGGGGTACTGACGGATGCTACTTAGATACGTGCTGTCCAACCACTTCGTCTTCCAACTTGCGGAGCAGCCACCGGCGGATATGGCTGCTCTGATGATGACCTTCCAGTCCGTGCCCGCGATCATCAGAAAACGGGCAAATGAGCTGCTCCATGTCGTCCGGGATGCTGTCAAGCGCGGGCTCGCCCAGGAGCCTCAACAGACTGCTCGAGGTGTCGCTGTTTCGCTTCCACAAGCACGTCCGAGTGACGTACCTTCACAAGATAGCATGGACGTGGACTCTGTGCCACCGACGACTGGCACGGGCTCACAGGCGTCGTCGCTCTGGTCTCGTGATGCTGCTGCTGGTGCCTCCTTGTCTACTTCCTTGTCTGTCCTGTTTGGAATTGCTGGTGCTGCGACGACTCCGCGACCTGTCTCTTCGTATTCCGTTGCCCAGAGCTCTTTGTTTGGGACTCCCATGGCGGTTTCCTCGAGCGCTCGAAGTCTGCCCGGACGGTTCCAGGACGTCGTCAACAAGATTCATGGGGCGCTGGTGATCGCGCCTACGGCTCCAGTCGTGAGTAATCTTATGCTTTTTGGGTGCCTACTCACATTCATGCTAGACCTCGGGCACATCCGTCTCGACAACTACGGAGGCCAGGATCGTTATCACGACTGCCGCCGCTGTGGAGGGCAGTGTTCAGGACGAGATGCCCTTCGTCCCCGCCTCACAGCGCCGCTCTGCGAAAGTCGAAACTGAGGATGATACAATCGTCGTCGTTGGGCAAGCACGACAGAAGAAACGCAAGCGCAAACAGAAGGCAGCTGCCGCGGGCGACTCCGCTCTGGGCTCTCGGCCGGCGACTCCTGCCCCAGGCGAACCTGCTGCGTCAGGGCAAAATGTCGGGCAGCCAAAGGCTGCACAAACCGAGGAGGACGTGCTGCCGTTTGACTTCGCATCCGCGCCGAATATTCTTGATGACGAGCCAGTGGAGGACGAAAAGAAGCCAAAGAAAAAGCAGAAAAAGGCTAGAGGTATGTGACGCATAATCTTATTACTGTCTGTACCTGACTGAGCTCGATCACTAGGTGGTGTTTTGGAATATGGCAACTTCCCAGCACCGCCACGAGACCGCAGCCAAGTGAAGAGCGGGAATCAGTCGCACACCTTCCGCAACTGAAGAGTTCCTTCCATGGTCTACGCGCGGCTCCTCATTCACCTTTCTTTTCTGAATCCAGGCTTATAGTTCCCGTTCACCCTTACTTCTAGCACAAGTAGATTGGATATCACGTCTCCGACGCTACAACCATTCTTGATTCCCATTCTGCGACAAGAAAGCGCCGTTGTGCGTCTTCTGCGTCATTTTCTTCAAGACATTATTGATGATGAGGCTGACGGACTGAGCCGTGGTGAGTGGGCCCTTCCAGTTTGGGTAGAGCGCGATGGCCTTCCGGGCCAACTTCATCTCCCCTGCTGCAACCTCTGGCGCAGCTGAGAACCAGAGAACTTCGTATCAGGAATTGCGGGTTTCAAAGCCGAGAGTGCACTTACATGACTTTTCGTGCGTGTCGACGATCCCGGGGGACAGGAGCAGGAAGGTGAAGCCTTCCTCTCGGAGCTTGATCGCGTACTTCAAGTTGGTCATGTTGAGGGCCGCTTTGGATATGGAATACGGGATTGCGGCCTCAAAATCTACGAGCTCAAAGTATCGTCGGTGAGTAAAGGAACAAAAGACTACTCGCCACTATGCTTGCTTACTTCAGTGAATGGGATATCACCGAGAGCGGAAGTCACGTTGATGACCTGTTTGTTCGTTCCCTTTCGAAGGAGAGGCAGGAGGACGTTCGTGGTGAGGATGACGCCAGTCACGTTGACATGGACAGACGTCTCGAGGTCTTTGACGAGATTATCTTCGTCACTGGTGTTGAATCACACTCAGCCTAGCGTAAGCAACCGGAAGAAAGTACGACTCACTATTCCGAGATGGCAAGGTGAGGCCGCTCGAGCTGTATGAATGCCGCATTATTGATCAGGACATCCAGGCTACCGCCCGTGATCGTTGCGACTCCCTCTGCGGCAGCCTGTAGGAGGCAATTTCAGTAAACATCTTCCTACAGTGGACACCCGCGGTAAATCTGCTTACCTTGAGAGCTACGATGTCAGTGATGTCCGCCTCGAAGACATGGACATTCGTGCGAGACCGAACAAGTGCGTTGAGCTTGTCTGCGCTCTTCAAGCTCCGCGCTGTCCCAAACACAAGGTTGCTCTCAGCTTGAGATAGCTTGTTCACAAATTCGAGCTGTATGCGGATCGATCAGAACGCAGCTAATCAGAAATAGTTACGAAGGAACTAAAACTCACGCCAATCCCTCTGTTTGCACCTGTCACAAAGTAACTCACGGGCATTCTGGTTCCTCGGAGATGGTCTAACGTCGGCCTCTGTCTTATATCTGCAGTCTTACTAAGTTGACCGATACTTCTTATATCCGATGCTGCACACCACTATTGCTTAGTGGTCTGCTTATAAGCTTGTTCTTTTACGTGAATCACTTGCGGTCAGGGAGCTTCCCTACTGTACCAGTCACTGGTGGGTCAGTGGTCACGTCATAAAAATAGCTGTCATAATAATATCATACAAAGTGGTCAAGAGCGAGAGTCAGAGAGAGTCAGTCAGAGATAATAGCCCACAGGAGCCGCCACAGGATAATGCCATATATCAGCCCGTGTACATATCGCGCGGAATAATATATCGCGCTGAGAAAATGCCATGAAGCCGTGCGAACCTGCTGCCTTCAGTTGCACTGGTGTACCACCATGCGGTCCCTCCTCCTCACCATCCTTGCGTGGCACTCCTTCATTTATGCCGGCGCGGTGAGGATTGCTGAACGACCGCAATCGTACGAAGTGACTATCCACCGCCAACCAGGGACGCAAAGCTGTCACATCGTGCGCGAGCGTGAGACGCCACTGCACAGACGGCTGTCTTCCTCCGACTCTGACAGCTATATCGCGGACACTACCATCATACAGAGGCACGACGGCAAGGGCGACGTGGAGCAAATTCGCTTGTTTGCCCGCAGCAAGTCCCGCGTGCAGGACCGCCACATTGCGCAGCTATGTGACGCCGGGCCTTCGCCGCAGCTCGCAGACGACCCGCTGCAACGCGTTTTGCAACATAATGTTGCATCGATAACCGCTCCATACGACGCTGAGCGCCGATACATCTCGCTTGATGATGTGGTGCCCATCGCAGGGCACGGGGACTCGTCCAATAGGGTCGACGTGGCCTTCTTCGCGGACGGATGTGAGTAACAAGTTGCACACTTTTTCTTCAATGCAGTTATTACGGAGACTAATGTCCGCGTCACCAGACTTGGCTTCAGAGCGCTCTAAATTTATCACCGACGTTACACGACTCGTTGACGAGATATCAGCGAATCAAACGTTTCACACCGTCGCACCACTGCTGAAGTTTTGGGCGGTCTTTGTACCCAGTAACGAGGTGAGCACCGCTTGTTCCGTACCTTCAAGGGCAAAGCTGACCAGAGTTACCGACACTGCCCGTAGACCGGGGTCGGTGTTGGTGGGGTACCGAAGGAGTGAGCGCACTGTGTCCTTGCCCATGAGCCGTGCTCATGTGGCCCAGCACTCCATTTGGCCTTTACCGAGACGGCACTGAGCTGAGGGGATTATACTACGCCCACCCCGAAGTTGCTCGTGCTGCGTGCGACGCTCTTGGCGACCGTTGCGACTACCCTGTACTGCTTGGTGCGTGTTTTGACGTCTCAGTACGCAGTGAAGTCAACTTCGCCAAACAGGTAACGATCCATTTTATGGGGGGTTGGGAGGCGAATTCACGTAAGCTCCGTGTCCTGTCTCGCTCAAGTCTCGCTTGTGACATCTCGTTCCAGGACAATCACATCCTCCGAGGTCAATGGACAACTCGTTCTCAGGTAAGTGTATTCTGGGATAAGAGTCACGGTTTCCTTCACGAATCTTTCAAAGGCACGAGCTTGGTCACTCCATGATCAACGTCGGTGAAGAGTACGATGGCGGATTTTCATATTTTGGACCCAACGCCGGTCTTGACCTCAGCGAACCAGTGCCCTGGGCACACTGGATCCCTTCCTCCAATGAACCACTTCGCGTCGAACGATCGGCCATGCCATTCCAGGCATATCCTTGGACCCTCCTTAACGTGACCGAGCCTTGGGTGGCCACTTTCAACTCGTCAGGAGCTTATGCGCGGTACCTTGTCCGCTTCTCGCTGTCCGGCTTGCCCGAGAAGACGGATTTGAGCGTCGTGCTTGACGACAATGACCTTGGTTGGGTGCCGAAGCCGGGGCTCGGCGTTGATCGCTGGCATTATGACATCCAGAGCGACGTGCCGTTGAAGGAAGGCCAGCATGAGGTCAAGTTTGCGTTGAACGAGGGGAACAGAGAAGGAATCGCGCAGCTTTGCAGCCTGGAAATCTTGGAATTTGGCAGCGGCACTGAGCAAGTGTTGCCATCTTAATAAGGAGACCCGAATTAATTCTTAACAGGTTTAATTCAACGCGCGGTGTTTATGGGCTTTTCCCGACGTATATCTCGACTGATATCCCCCACGCTTCACTGCTGACTTGCTGCCCAGGTTTTCGTACCAGAACGAGACGTCGTATCGGCCGACAAACGAAGACTGCTTGATGCGTGCTGTCGCTTTACCTACCTTCTGCAGCGCATGCATTGAAGGTCTTTGGTTATCCCTACTCGGACGCGTCGACCTCGTGGACGACTTGCAGGCGTTCTGCTCGTTCAATGTCAGTTCCTCGAAGTGGATCCGGACCTTACAGCTGTCGTTGGCGCCATTAGGTCAGTTCAGGGAAGAGACGGTTCAAAACGAAAAGTATACGATTGCGTGGGTCAAGAACGGTGTCCCATTGGACCAGTATGCGGATCAGACGGCGATAGTCGTCAGTGGTGAAGATTTGGGAAGGTTTGATGTTGTCGTCACGTTTGTGACGGAGGAGGTACGAGTAGATCAGCACTCATTATTGCAGAGCCATCGCAGGGCTTTCATTTCTCACCGCTGCGAGTAGAAGTGTACACTAGAATGGAGCTTATGCTTGGAAATAACTGCTGTCGTACTCGAGGAAGAGTAGTAGTGCTCTGGATGCGTTGATCAGGATTAATAATATTGCGTCCATAAGAGCATATATTATCGATTATTATTTATACCAACAATCGAAAATTATTCATGCCTCCCAGATCCTATCTTATCCAGCTCAGAGTTGCACCTTTTGTGCAGCTGCTACACCCATAACCATGCTGCTGCATGCAACCACTCTGCTTGCGCGGAGTGGAAGGTCCATTGCTTCTTATCTTCGACAACTTCCAGACGAACTGCGCGCCCAACCTATCCTCTTCACCTTGTCGTCGAATGCCTCCAAAGAATTCCTCAGCACCGTCGTTCATGTCCTCGACTCTCACAGCAATTCGCAAAGCGTTGGATGTGTCTCAGCTGCGCTTCCCTTGCACTCTTCGGTGGTAGCCTGTTCGCTGGCGTTCTTTGACAGAGCCACCGCTGTCCCGTTCCGGAGCACGATTCAAGGCAGAGTGGAGCCACAAGTTGGGCGATGGCACGCTATGAGAGCACATCAAAGCCCTAGCTCTGCCAACGAGCTCGACGTGCATTCATCGCGGGAAGATGCATGGAAGCGCGAAGTCGACGCGGCGGTTCGGGGTCAACACGGTGACATCGATTGGGACCGCATCTGGAGCGGCGTTCGTGACCTTGAAGCTCTGCCGCCTGCTTTGAAACTTATCAGGTTGGACATTCAAACCCCGTTATTTGAATGCTCTGACGACTCGTAGAAAACAGGAAGTCCACACTGTGATCAGTTTCACGGACAGCGCTTTCCAGGGATTCGCCAACGCACTTGAAGCATTTCCGCAAGCAAACAAGGTCATTCTATGGCTGGCAACTTTCTGCAGGTCGACTGACGCCCACAGAAGCTCAGCCTGGTCGCGAGTTCGACCCCCTTTTCAACCGGTCTGCCCTTCACACTCATAGAGAACAGCTCATTGCATTCGTCTGGCGCGGTTGGTATTGCGCTTACCTCGGGTCGACGGCCTTCTCTCATGCTGCAGTATCCGGGCTTAGAAGAGATAGCCCCGCCGATGACTGTAACAGCGTACGTTGTATTACTGAGCTAACAGGAGGCTTCCCTGACGCGGTCGCAGGTCTGACGGGAATTTAATTCATGGACTCGATGGCAGCAACCCCACGAAGATGCTCATGTCCGCGATCGAGCAGCAGAAGCTCAGCGGTGATGAAGCCAAGGACGACGAGTTCTGCTTGATGATCCTGAAGTTCGGCATGGTAAGCGGCAACGGAGCTAGCCCAAGCGCTGAGCGTAGCTTATCTTTTGAGTAGCCCTGGGAAGTACATCGCATCATGGCTGGTGGTCCGTCGCGCGGAATTATGGCGCTGGAATCTGAGATTGCCCCTGCCGAAGGTGCCATCGTGCAGGTCGGTCATTACATTCGCCTCTCCTTCAACTCATAATGTCTCAAATTCGCCTTTCAAGCTATGTCACAGACCGCGAGACAAGGTCCCGAACGCTTTCATGGCACCACCATCAGATAGAACCGTAACATTTGTTAACACGGCGTCAGACCTGAGCAGTACGCCACAGTCGGATTTGAACGAAAGTGATGTCCACGGCTTTGACGAGGTCTTTGGGAGCACATTCTTGAGCGCGAGCGAAAACGGTTTTATTGTTGGTCGCTCCAAGGGTGTGGGTAGCGAGGGCAACTCACCATGGAAATCCTCTGTCACGGGTGGGCGTGCTACCTTGATTTCGTGGGAGTAGAACTATAGTGTTTCATGTTACCTAGTAATGTAACGACTATTTGCTGATACCGTGAGGTCAAGCTTGCTACGGAGAGACTATATATAATGATAATGATTCTTTGCATGGATTGCACACACATCCGATTGAGAGCGTATTTTTCTGAATCTCTATTCATGACTATGTGTTTTATGTATTTTACACGCGCGAGACACAGAGCAGCGAAATAGATAATGGAACGAATCTTCGTATGCGCGGTAACTCGTAAGTAGTCCACTGGCTGGGAACAGTAGAGTCCATACGTGTGGTGCATATACTACGGGCAGGGTAACTGGTAGGGAGTAAAAATTCATTGCTGAAAGGCGTAGAGGTACAAGGATGGGCATGCGAGGTCGATAGCGGGGGAAGGAGTGTGTGTTTACTTTGGAAGCAGTGGATACAGGAATGTGTGCTTGCATGGGAGAAAGTAGTAGAGGAAGGCAGGAGGTCGAACTAGCTCATATTTACGCGGCTGGTGTTTCTGTTGCCCCGGCTTCGGTGGAGACGCCCTGCATAAACAGTCAGCTAGTATTCTGAGAAGAGAAGAGAAGGCGATGAGCAGGGACGAACCTGGCTGCGGCACGCCGGGCAGTTGTTCCGCCCCGTTTCCAGCCATCGGTCAACGCAGTCTTTATGGAACAGATGACGGCAAGACATCAGTCGGAGGTCCTCCTGCGGTGCGTAGTCTTCGAGGCAGATCAAGCACTATGCACCGCTCACGCATCAGTATCTGTGTGTGGAAACACGATTACGACACATACCCGTTCGACACACATTGGCGCGACACGGCCGTCCTTCTCGTATCGCTCCAGTTCGTGATCATGAATGACTTCTAGGCCCGAATTGTCGATGTCTTCCTTTGTCGCCGTCGGTGGCTTCACCTGGCCCAGTAACTCAGCTAGCTCCCACAACGCCTCGAAGGAATCTAGCGGGTCTGTGCCTGTAACAAGATGGTGGTTTGGAGGATAGTAGCCTGAGCATATACGTTAGCTACTATAAACACTGTGTATTTTATGCAACGCACCGCCAATGACATAGATGAAAAAGGTCGTCGAACCATTGCCTTCATTTTGGCGTGTCTCAGCGTTCGACGTCCTCCTGTTCCTCATCCCCCGGAGGCGATCTGCTGCACGTGAATGCCATGAACGCCCTCTGGCCCCATTCGTCGGCGTATCCGCTCGTTCATTATCCATGTCTGCGTGGCCGCGGTCGTCTTCAGCAGGCATGTCATCGTGGTCGTGGTCGGAGGGATCCTCGCCGTGTGTGTGACCTGCAAACAACCCTTCTTCGTCTTGTGCCAGCGTCGGATCCTCGTGTGTCCCACGCTGGGCATTGGTCCCGTTCACAGACTGCAACCCTACGACGATGACTGGCACGATGATGTTGGTTTCACCGTCAGACGAAGGTGTACCTTCCGAAACACCAGTAGTTGTTGCAGATGTTTGCGCGGACGTAGCAGGCGCATGGTTGAGTGGCGTCAACACAGGAAGAGGCGAAGCCGCTGATGCTAGAGTGGCGGGCAGCGAAGTAGGCAGTGCAGGCGAAGATTGAGCTTGGTTGGCAGGCACTGTCATCGGCGGGAATCGATACATTCTCCACCAATTGATGCCTCCACCAGGACGACGCTCAGAGCCCGAAGCAGTGCGAGCGCCTATGATTGGGATAGACGCCGCGTTTTGTGGTGCGTTTCCTTCCTGCCCGTGAGTAGTGCTTTCTACGTCTTCCTGCGCGTCATGGACTTCGACATGTTCGAGCTCGTCGATGTCCGAGTCGGAGCCGTCAGCAAGCGGGGGAAGATCATCATCTCCGATCCCCGGCTCGTCTCCGGCGGACGGGATACGCTCGTATAGAGGGTATATGGCGGGTGGCATGTCCTCGGTCGTAGGAGAAGGCGGCCGATCAGTGTTGGCTGGACTAGTTGGCGAGTGATCATCAGCCAAGGTGCGGCGGAGATCCGTTTGCAGATCGATGAGGAAACGCTCGAAGCTATCCTCCGGTGGCATGGGGCGCTCAGCATCCAAGACAGTATCGGCAGTAGGTGTGCTCGCAGGTGCAGGTGCGGCACCGGCAGCATTCGCGTTCGACCCGTCAGGGTTATCAAGGCCCATCCCAAGATGGAATGCGCGTGCCATTTCAGCAAGTAGCTGGGTCCTTGGATCAGCACCTTCTGTATTGCCCGCATTACCTGCGCTAGGGGGTGGCGGTGAAGGGGCGGGTGTCTGCTCTGGAGACGCGTGCCGATTATTGAGGCCGAATCGGTCACGGATGCTGCTCCAAGCATTGCGCATCCTGTCCCTACTCGATTGTGGTGCAGGAGGGACGCTAAGAGTTCCAAGTCCACCAAGGCCTGCAGTGGGGGTTGGCGACATCGGACGGCTTGCTTCTGAGGGAGGCGCTGGAGCAACGCCTGGAAGGGCTAGGCCGGATGAGAAGAGAGGATCCGACGAACCAGTCACGAGCGACGCCGCGGTTGCAGCAGTGGCCACGCTGTGAAAAACGTCAAGAGTCAGTCGTAGCCGAATTATCGCGATCAAGATGGAGCGCACCTAAGGAGCGTGCCCAGGACGTCTATACTGGTAGGCGAGAGCACCGGTACTCGCGGTTCTGGGACGACGCGGCTGTGCGCGAGTCCGAGGAGGTATGCGCGGTTAAGGGGTCGCTGATCGGTGCGTCAGAAGATGAGGCGCTGTCTGGGGAGATGTAGGATGAACGGCGGGAGCGCATAGGGCGGGTGAGCAAGGTTGACAGGCGCCGCTCGGATGAGGCCGGCACTGAGGTAGCACGACGTCCATCATCCCGGGCTTGTGCTGAAGGTGCGGAAGCATACGCAGGAGCAACATCGGAGGTGTGGACGACGCCTTGTACTACGACAAGGGTGCCTGCAGGTGGGAACGCGCGGGCGGGAGCTCGTTGGGTGAATGGAGTCCCAGCTTGCGTCGGGGGAGGAACCGCGGTCACTTCAGATATGGGAGACGGAGAGTCCTCTTCGCCATCGGTGTCTGTGACAGCCTCTAGGAGCGATACGCTCGACGGCTGGGGTGTCGGGAACGTCACGGCAGATGTCGAGGAGCCCGCGACTGCGTTCGTGGACAATGTGCCCTCTTCTCTCTCCTTCCCAGTGTGCATCGCATTCGAGCTGCCCACGCTCGGAGCGATGGGCAGTCCCGCACGTTCGGCCTCCCCTGCGTCACCTGCATCCAACCGCGGCGCACTCGTATTCCGACGCTTGGACATGAGCCATCGGCGGCGACCACCGCCTTCCGTAGCCGTACTATCCAGTCGGCTCCGTACAGAGCCCGAGTTCGATGGTGAGTCCGGTGGGGATCTTTGACCCCTCAGACTGCCGAGGAAACTTCGGCGCTTGGTTGGCTGGGGATTGGAGAGAGTGCGCGGGGCGGTGCGGCGGGACCGTGCATCGGGCGAGGTGGCTGCCTGCTGGTGCGAAAGCTCTCCGGGCACGCTGTCCGGCGGTGACCGCAATGATGCATCTGTGGTGTTTGTCTCCTGGGGTGGGGGAAGGTGGTGCGATGGCTGAGAGGGATGGGTATCGTCGGGACGAAGTCTGGATGTCCGCTGGCCCATGACGATGCTCAATTGCGATCCAGCGCAAGCTCGTAAATGCCGACGAGGAAGAGAGGGGAAGTGCTGGTGGGAGAAAGGACGAGGGACAGCGGGTGCGCTGCTGACGCTGACCCGACCGTGGCCAAGTGGCTGGTGGCTGTGCTGCGCTGCTGGGCTGGCACTGGCAGCCTCAGGAGTGTGCTTTCAGGACTGCGCTTTCGGTCCTGCGCTCTCGGTTTGACCTCAACCGCACCGCGAGGAATAGGTGCTAGCTCGCGGTGCCAACGTGGCGTATTCAATATTATATAAGAGGGCTCTTCACATAAACCTATCGTATTGTCAAGCCTTCCATTTGTGTCGTTAGAACTACAACATCATGTCGACAAGGCAGTAAAGCCCGCCTCCTTCAGCTTTGCAACCAGTTGATCAACATTTTCAACCTGACCCAGCACATAAGCACCGTGTAACCTCGAACAAGGGGACCAAGCGTACCTTTCCGCCCCCGACTCGTTTTGGGGGTTCAGTAACCTTGATAGTCTCCAGCACGGGAGTCAGGTCGACTCCAAGCTCACTGGCTGACAGCTTCTCGATGGGTTTCTTCTTGGCCTTCATAATGTTAGGCAAGGACGCGTAACGGGGCTCTGCAGATGTTCAGCTGCAGATAAGTTCCCGCGCCGAGACATCGAGCGTACCGTTCAATCTGATCGGCCGCGTCAGACTGTGGGGCTAGCCGTTGAGGACGTTGGAAGAACGCACCGTAAGTCCGTGGTGACCACAGCAGGCAACTTGCATACCAGCTCTTCGGCACCTCCGTCTATTTCGGTCCGCACGTTCGCAACATACTTCTCCACATCCACCTCGAGCTTACTTGCACACGTTGCCTGTGACGCGCCCAAAATTGCAGCAAGCATTTGTCCCGTCTGGCCCAAATCGTCGTCGATGGCTTGCTTGCCCATGATGATGAGGTCGACGCCGCCCTCCTGGCGCTTAACGATAGCTTCCAGTACGCGTGCAACACCGAGCGGCTCGGGTGATGGAGCAGAGTCCGGAATTTCCACGTGAATTCCGGAGTCGGCGCCCATGGCGAGTGCGGTGCGCAAGGTTTCGGCGGACTTTGGCGGTCCAATAGTGACGACCTTGATGGACTTGACCGCATCCTTCAGCCGCTCGCGAAGCCGGACGGCTTCCTCCACAGCTACATCACGTTTCCATTTGGGTTGCAGCATGGAAAGGAGGGAAGAGCGCACCGATCTCGTCAAACGGGTTCTGTGCTCCTTGTTCAGACACTGAAGGCCGTGATGCAAGCAGCACAAACCCACCATGGAGTGCTTGACGTTCGTGTCAATGCCTGTCTGCTGCGGGTTCACGCGAATCTTGACCGCATAGTCGACACATCTAGACAGGCCAGGCTCGTCAATGGGTTGCGAAGCATACAACGGGGTTGCGCACCGCTTGACGGGGACGAGGATATTAAGCAATCTGGCAGCTGTGGGTCGCATATTGTTTCGACGGGCGAACAGAGATCTTGCAAGGGTGTGTCGACCCGGAGAGTCGAGACGCGATTATATGGCGAGTGGAATAACGCTGGAAGCAAGAGGCGTGCGCCCGGCCCGAACCTCGTCTCCGGCAACGTTGGCGCCGTGTCCCAGCTGAAGTGTGGATCTTCTGAGCCACCCTTCCGCGAGCGAAGCTTGGTTCAGTGTGAGGCTCTGACAGCCTCTTAGGGATAGCTATTGAGGTGCGTTTCAGCCTTGCTCGCTGGGGCTGCGCAAGGAGACTTTGTGGCATGGTCGAGCGCTGGCAAGGCTAGGCAATGCGCGCGGTATGACAAAATATCCTGACATCACGGATGTACATTCCCCTCTGCGCATCCAGGGTTGGTGCTTACACCTCAAGGCCTCAGAGAAGCTGAAGTTCAGGCAGAGGCGCCGTTCTCACGGTAGAGAATTGAAGCGGCGCTGCAAGTGGGCACGGGCGCCGACATCTCCCGGTGACGATTTCGCGACGACGACAACTCACAACTCATGGTCTCCAGAGCCCTCTCTGCAACACTCGGCCGTACTCTCCGCAGTGTGGCTCGCCGTCCTGCGTCCCTGCGGTCGCTGGCGACGGCAGTCTCCCAGAGCCCGCTGACAGAGGTCACCACTCTGTCCAATGGCCTGACGGTCGCAACCGAAACACACCCACATGCGCAGACCGCGACAGTCGGTGTCTGGATCGACGCCGGCTCACGCGCAGAGACCGACGCTACCAACGGCACCGCCCACTTCCTCGAGCACATGGCGTTCAAGGGCACCGGCAAACGTGGCCAGCACGCCCTCGAACTCGAGGTCGAAAATCTCGGTGCGCACCTCAACGCGTACACGTCGCGCGAGCAGACCGTGTACTACGCGAAGAGCTTCCGCAAGGATGTGCCCCAGGCAGTCGACATCATCTCCGATATCTTGCAGAACTCGAAGCTGGAGACCAGCGCAATTGAGCGCGAACGCGACGTCATCCTGCGGGAGCAGCAGGAGGTTGACAAGCAGTACGAGGAGGTCGTTTTCGACCACTTGCATGCTGTTGCTTTCCAAGGTGCGTACCCGTGCCTTGCACGTCAGAGCCCTCTTGACGCCATCCCAGGTCAACCTCTTGGTCGCACCATCCTCGGCCCCAAGAAAAACATTCTGTCCATCAAGCAGGATGACCTGTCGTCGTACATCAAGACAAATTACACCGCTGATCGCATGGTGCTCGTTGGGCTGGCGGTCTAGACCACGCAGAGCTCGTGAAGGCCGCAGAGAAGTCATTCGGCTCCCTCCCTGTCTCCCCGAACCCCATTCCCCTCGGCCGTCAGGCACATCCCAAGACAAAGTTCATAGGCTCGGAGGTGCGCATACGCGATGACGACATTCCGACAGCGCATGTGGCCATCGCCGTGGAGGGTGTTAGTTGGTCGTCACCAGACTATTACCCCATGCTCGTCATGCAGTCGATCTTCGGCAATTGGGATCGCGCTCTTGGCTCGGCTTCTCTCCTCTCCTCTCGCCTCTCCGACATCATCTCCCAGAACAACCTCGCGAATAGCTACATGTCGTTCTCGACGTCGTATTCGGACACCGGACTGTGGGGCATTTACCTCGTTTCGGAGAACCTGGTTAACCTCGACGACCTCGTTCACTTCACACTGCGGGAATGGACGCGCATGAGCATTGCGCCGACGAGCGGGGAGGTTGAGCGGGCGAAAAGTCAGCTCAAGGCGAGCCTGCTACTGGGTCTGGATGGGACGACGGCGATTGCGGAGGATATCGGGAGGCAGTTGGTGACGAGCGGGCTTCGCTACACACCAAAGCAGCTCGAGAACGCTATTGACGCGGTCACGCCGGAGGATATCAAGCGGGTTGCAAAGAAGTACCTCTGGGACAAGGATGTAAGTTCATCATCGATCCTTCGCGGACGGCTCGTTCTGACTGTGACCGTAGATTTCGTTGGCTGCTCTTGGTTCCATCGAAGGTCTCCTAGATTACAACCGTATCCGCGCGGACACCTCGTCTCTCATCTACTAGGGTCGGGGTGGCACGCACAGGTGTCTTCGGGATGCGGGAGCTCTCTGTACCTCTCTAGATATCAAATACAGTTTGTCTATATCTATGTTTCTGGGACACGAGTGAAGGCCTGAGCAGTGAGGAGCACATGAAACTAAAGCATGAATACAATAGAGTGTCGTTCGAAACGCCACGTGATGTGATTCGACACGGGCACGTGGAGGTTGAAAACTCGCGTCCAGCAGTGGCAGCAGCGGCCACGCGCCTCTTGTTTGACTCTACTCGCCATCGCCGCGCCCTTCCTCCTCGAGACACCCCCCTCTCCCTCTTTCATATGGCCATGGCTACCGTAGGCTCGGTGACCCGCCAGATAGCTGCCCTGGAAATATCCTCCAAGCAGAACACAACTGGCAAGTCAGCAAAGCCCACCCTTCAGAAGCAGGGCAGCCAGACCAACGTCTCCAAGCTTCTCACAAAGTTCGCTGCACCCAATCCCTTCCCCGAGTCAAAGTCAAAGTCCAATCTCAAGACACATCATGTCAAGGGATCCAGCTCGTCGTCCTCCATCTCCAAGCTTCCAACCGCCAGTCAGAAACTGACTCGGACGCCGTCTCCTCCGCAAACAGATGGTCAAGGGGAGATTGACATTGGTCACTACGACGGTGGCTTTGAGATAGAGAATGAGAAGAGAGGCGAGGCTGTTCATGGTGAGGCAGCAGAACAGTTGGCGCTTGACTCCAGCACTTCGAAGTATGTCCCTTCTGCCCTAGTCCACCATCACCATCTCATGTCTCATCTTTCCTCAGGACCCGTCCTACCCGAGAGTGGCATCTCACCGACTTCGACATCGGCCGACCGCTAGGGAAGGGAAAGTTCGGGCGCGTCTACATGATTCGCACCAAAACCGAACCACGATACATCTTGGCGCTCAAGTGCTTATACAAGTCCGAGATCGTCCAGTCTCGCGTCGAGAAACAGATCCGACGCGAGATAGAGATTCAGCAGAACCTGCGACATCCCCACGTCCTACGCCTCTATGGCTACTTCCACGACGAGAAGCGCATATTCCTCATGCTCGAATTCGCCGGAAAAGGCGAGCTTTACAAGCAGCTCACCAAGTACGGCTCGTTCTCTGAGCGCCGCAGTGCCGTCTACATTGATCAGATGGCGGACGCCCTCGCTTATCTTCACGCGAAACACGTTATCCATCGCGATATCAAGCCGGAAAACCTCCTCCTCGGCATCAACGGCGAGCTGAAGATCGGTGACTTTGGATGGAGCGTCCATGCCCCGGGGAACCGCCGCACCACACTCTGTGGTACACTCGACTACTTGCCGCCGGAGATGGTGGAAGGGAAAGAGCATAACGAGAAGGTCGACCTCTGGGCTCTGGGCGTCCTCGCATACGAGTTCATCGTCGGTTCGCCCCCTTTCGAAGATCTGACTGGCTACAACGGTGCGTTGAGTGGCCCAATGCTGATCATTATCGCCTACGTGACCCTAATAAACATACATAGCCACCTATAAGCGCATTGCAAAGGTCGACCTGCGCATCCCACCGAAGGTCTCCGCTGCCGCCCGCGACCTTATCGAGAAGGTGTGTCGTGTAGTCGATCTTCCATCATGCCCTCGTTCATCGCGGCAATCCTCTCAGCTCCTGCAGTACGATTCTGAGAAGCGGCTGCCTCTCGCCGACGTCCGCCAACATCCGTGGATTGTTCGTTACCGGACGAAGGCCCCTTCCACCGGCGGGACACAATGATGAGAAGACACCGCCCGGCGGATCGGCGCTATGCCCCTTTTGTCTAACGCACATTGCGGACACGCAAATCGTTGACGAAAGGCGCTTATGGACTATTATCGCATCGCTTTCACTGGGTGGCGGCAGCGCCACTCAGTGCTATGTAGCGTATCTGATGCGTATGCTATGCCATCCCTGTGCATCGCTATTGACAGCCATCGCCATCTGTTTCCACGAAAGAGCAGAAGACACGCCTCCGGCGTCCTCTCTCAGCGCCTCCTGCTTCCTCGTTTTTGTGTTAAGAACACCTTTACGCGAAGCTGAGATCCGGATTTCCAGCTTCGACTGATGGAAGACAGTCGCCGTGTGATTATTCTTGGGTGGCCTTGTGGTCTCTGAAACGCCAACAAACGAGTGACTCGGTCTGCCGCGCAAGGTCCAGCTACGGACGCTGAGAAGATTGATGCAAGTTGTATTGGGGTGGTGAACAAGTGTGAAAGATGTGCGTGGAATGTATGTACATTGATAACGGAACACGGACACAGTGCTATGCATGAGACAAATCAGAAAGCAGACACAACATACAGACAACCGAGAGCAATGGAAAGCAAGGACAAGCGAGTACAGACAAGGCTATAGAGATGAGATGTGACAAATAGATGCAGGTGAAATAGAGGCGGGCCAGTGATCCAGATAGATACAGATTGGTATGCAAATTGGAGACCTGGGATGTGTGCAGGCCCGGGGTATGAAGAGAGATGAGTTACATCGACGACGAAGGGGAAGAAAGTAACATCGAACAAGTCTGGTGGAAACTCCTGTGACAATTAGAGACGAGATAGCACGGTTGGCGGCGGAAGGCCCCGGCTCTGGTGAACCTTGAGATGGCGCTGAGCGGAGTCTGGGCGGGAGAGCAGCTCTCCGCACTCCTCGCAGAGCGACCCCGCTTTGTTCGGGTTCAGCTCGCACGAGTAGACTTCATGGCGGTCGCGATCTTTCGGGCGGCCGAATTGTTTGGGGCAGAACGCGCACTTGGCGCGAGGGAGCTTCGCCTTGTTGTTCTGCCGGCGGGCAGTCCGTCGCTTCTTCTTCGGTTTGTACGCCGAGGTCGCCGGGGGCGACATGACGGTGTCGTCGTCGGACTCGTCACAGAAGGGTGCAGGGCTGGCGGCGGACAATTCGGGGAGAACTGGAGCAGGTATAGCCGGTTGCATGCTGGCGGCGCACATTGCAGGCGACAGGGTGGATGTCGGCCCTGCAACCGAGGAGACAAGCTCGGGCTCGAGCTTGGGGAGGACGTAGTGGGCGCGTATCCGTTTCCGCAGGTTGGAAGGGCGCCTCGGACCTGCGGGCGCGGGACGTAGTCATCGTCGTCGTCTTCACCGTCGGACTCAACATCCCGAGACGCCCGCTTTGACTTCTGTCCAACTGCTCGTCGGTGGGTACAGAAGCGGATGCGAGAGGCTTCTCGTCCTCGCTTTCAGAGCTGGAGTAGAAGTCTTCCGGTGCCTCCGTCGGTATAACAGAGGGCGGGTGGTCGCAAGTGTCCGTCTCCGCAGGCACCTCACTTTCCTCCTCGAACAATTGCTGATACCCGGGAGATATCGGAGGGGGGGAGATATCGGCAAGGCAGATGGTCATCGGCAAATTCGACAGAGGAAATGGGGAGTTGTTGGTGCTGTTGCTCAGCGTCGAAGACACGCTCCAGGGAGAAGCGGAGGCTCTCAGGCCTTTGAACGATTCCTGTAGAGTGATGACATTAGCTACAGATACAGTCAACAATTGAATAACTCACGGAAAGAACGGCTGTCGGCGACGAATACCGAGCCGCTGTATGTGGTTTTGATGAGTTTGAGTCTGTGTTATACGACGATGCGATCATGGCTGCGAGAGGAGAAGGCGTGGGTGCTGTGGCCGGCAATGTTGGCAGGTAAGACAAGCCCGGGAGTGAGGAGAGTGAGGAAGGCAGGACGTGTTCTGGTTGTCCATCAGAGGAAGGCGTTGTGAGGAAGGCATCTTCACGAATGAATTGGTCGAGGTCCAAGCCATCACCGCCATCAGCTAGGAAGAGAGGGTTGCCTGCGGAGGCCCGGGAACGCAGGTACCGTTGTTCTAGACGAGTTTGTATACTTTGGCAGTTGGACACGAGCGAATCGATACTGTCTGCCCAAACGATCAGGGTACAATCGTCGCGCTGCGGGGCCGAGGTCGTGAGCAATGGTGATGACTTGGTGACTCGAGGCGACTCACGATGAAGGCTGCACAATGGCTCCTCTCGGCATAGCGCACTAACGACAGATCCTCCAGAATTTGAATGCTATCATAATCAAGTGGAATGTGCTTGGCGGCAAAATTTCTATCGATTGTCGTTAGAACACAGCATCGCCGCGATGAGTGGCTCACTCACGTGGAATCTACAGCAATCTGCACAGCGGAGTTCCTCATGCAGATGGCAAACCTGCGGTTGAGGCCTCGGAGAGCCAGTGCTAGGCCAGCGGACACCGAGTCGCTGCAAGGATATGCTTGTATATCCGTGCCATTGAGGCAGCCACAGATGCGGGAGATTTGATCATCTTCCGACGAGCGCGCTGCGGTGTATTGCTGAGTGCGACAGTAGATGTCACGGAGAATGGAGATGGCATCGTGGCGTTGCATGATGAGTCGCGGGGAAGAAAGTGCGAACTTGAAGGAGGGGAGAAAATCAGGAAGCTTTAAACGCGCGGAGATGTGAAATGACCGCAGTGCCGCCTGGAGGTGAGTGCACCGGGGAGAGAGGGCTACCTTATCCGGGGCTCTGATTCGGTTTGCTTTATATATCCGCCGTAATCTCGGTCATCACCGCCGCCAGCAGACGACCACGGCCACGGCTGGGCCTCTGATCAGAATTCGAAGCTGAGCGCCCAAAGACACCATAGCCGCGCCTGTTGCGGTACGCGATACCCAGCGCACGAGGCAACAGGCGCTCTGTTAATGTCAAATGGAAGCCAGGGGGTGGCCGGCCTTGTTGAAAACGAGGTCCAGTCCTCCACGATCAATTGTGTAACCGCGTTCCTGTCGCTACGAGCTTGGACAAAACAAAAGCCCGCCTGTGCGGCGACAGTTCTCGACAGCAAGCGAGAGGCCTTGTGAACAGCTTGGGTACCACATCGGAAGTGACACGGAAGGAAGAAGGGAAGGCACACCGAGGTCTTTCCAACGTAATCCTAGCGCGCTTCGTTCGAGGCGCTCACGCCTCTCTGACTCGACGTCCGCCTCTTCGCAAGCCTCTTGACCTCGTGTTAACAACGTTGGATCATTGATTTGACTGCTGTCGAAGCTCATTGACCACGAAAAACGCGGGAAACACAGAACACGCACCACTGCTCGACGTTATGCACTGCCCAACATACTTAGGTCCGAGCCCAACAACGCTCTCATGGGTCGGGGCCGTGCGTTATGGTCCGCGTCCCTGACGCAAGGGAACAAAGCAAGGATCGATAAGATGGCGCTTATCAGCATACCGTCCCATTCGACTGCGGCAAAGGCCCAAATCAAAATACACGGTGCAAGCGCAGCTGCATATCCCAGAACGATGTTTGTATGCTGCCAGGAGCAAGCCAGAACTGGGTGGTAGCAGGGGTAGAGGAGAGACACCGGCCTTGAGCCCGGTAGTTGGTTTCAATCTCCGCATTGCCAGGGTAGTGGCGTCTAAACACTGAGAGACATGCCGACCTTGCTGTGAGGTACAGTCTAGTCATGTTTGTTTCTCAGGTCTGCGGAGAACAAAACATACTGGTCCATCTGCTGCCTTGTCATACCGCCGTCATATGAGACCGCGCCGGACGACGTCCTCAGGCTCTTTGGCGATGATTCACCATCTACGATCAGGTACGGATGAAGTGCACTGCTGATAACTATAAGCAGTGTCATAGGCTCCCGCATTTCTTCTTCGTTGTACACGCCACTCGCAGGGCTTGTAAGTTGCACGGCATCGCGTTGACACCATATGTCGTACTTCTCAGGAAACTGTGCATTCTGATTATGTGTGCCCACCAAAGAGACCTTGATATTTATAGCGACCTCTTCTCCGAGAATCCGCCGGACTTCACTGCCATGAGCACATCAAAATTTGTAGTCATCCTGCTTGCACACTCTACTCAAAGACAACCCTTATTGTCCAAATTACAGGAGGTGCCTATCTTTTGTGCCACTCCTTATCCATAGCAAGGGCAACCCTTATGTCCTCTACCTTCTCACATCTGACGGCTCCCGGGCGAGATCAGGTAATGATTCATTGGGCGCCAGGTTTCTAACGCGCTGCAATCACCCATACCGCATTTGTACACTTCGAGAGCCTCGTGTGGGACACAAAAGACACAGCGCTTCCACCGAGAACTTCATGTGATCTTCTCGAGCACGATGAAGTGCCGATCCATCATTCGCCTCTGAGCTCCCAGCAATGCCATCATAGGGCGCAATGTATAGCCAAGCAAAAGAAGAAAGCACGCACGTAAACAGCCAATCATCAATTGTTCGGCACTTTAACCACTCATCTCCCACGTCGACAGCTCATCAGGATTACCCTGTCACAATATGATTATAACAAGCGAAGCCGCGGTGGACTCTTTTTCTAGGACACAACACTTTCTCACAACCAGGACATGGATGTCGGCCAGTATGAATGCAACGATAGTGCCAGACACACCGAGGGACTGTTTGAGGGGGGCCAATGTCGTTGCAGGTAGGCAGCTGGAAGACATCGGGAAAGGAGCTGGTTGCGGCGACGCGAGTCGGGAGTCACCAAGGTGTGAGCTGAAGGACATCTTGCCGTCAGTGGTAGACTGTAAACTTCAAAGACTGTTGAGAGTGACTTTGGATAGGTTAGTGAAGCAATGATTCGCGAAGAAAGGAACCAACCGCAGGCACAGCGAGGAGCGAATCGGACTGGGTGGAGCGCATGCCGCATATGATAGGCAGAACACAATATCCTCTGGACTGTAATCAGCGCGAAATGCTGCAGGAACGAACACCACAACATCGGCACTGAGTAAAAGCCTGGGCAAGATTCGTTTTCAAGTTCATGGGCGTTGAAACAACACTAGAGGCTCAGGCTGCCGGAGTTACCCGGCGTAGATGCCCTGACTGTACTGCCTCCCAAGCTCTTGTAGTCCGAGTCGCCAACACGATGCTCTACCGAGCACAGATGCGTCTAAACAGAGAGCTCGATGAGCAAACATCTGCGTAAATGAAGTGCGAGACTCAGCACTACCGCCTTCGGCACTGTGATTGGTGTGGAATGACTGACATACGTGTCCATGTGAAGGGTGTGAGCAAGGATGGGAGTTGACTGAGAAGTCACCACACGGGGTGACATGATCACGTCGTAGTCTGCCAAGAGGTCGTGTGCCTGTCGACTGTTTGCCTTAGCCTTAACGATGTTCCCTGGGCGGCATGTACATAGACGCGATGGTCGCAGCGGCGTGGACGCTAATGACGAGCTGGTAGACGGCGTCGAGCTCACCTTGTATTAGCCAGATACTGATGATTGTGGGCATTGAATCCGCCAGCTGTGACCTAGGGATCGAATGCTAGTGTAGGTTAGCCCTGACGACGAGAGCAAGTTGGAGAACGCACCAGCTACATATCGTCGGGCCAATCTAGTCCCGCTGCTTAGATATAGCCATTTTGTCGTCGGCCAGCGTTCACGTGCGTGCAGCAACACCAGGAATTCGAGCAAGATTCGAGCTCATGCGTCAAGCTTCAAGTTCGAGGGAGCCATTTTTCAAGCGGCGCTGCAGCTAGAGCTATCACGCATGTGAATGTGTGGGCTGGTGTGGCTGGGCCCAGTGGCACGCTACTGGGGGCTTGTTAAAGAACAGTGAGAGTAGGACTAGCCTGTCACAGGCTAGTAGTAGCCTGCCAGTGGTGCGCGCTTACATAACCTGCACGCGTGATTAATTTCAATTTTTCTCGACGACTTCGACCACCCTAATACTACTGGTTGTAAGTACTCGACGGACCCACCAACATAGCCACTTCAAGCACGCATTTGAATTATCATCGCTCTTTGCAGTGGTGCCTGGCGCTACCCAACCCCTTCAATTCCCTCGACATCGACAAAACCTAGGACTGCGATCCTTGAAGTTGACAGGTCTGTCACACTTTATCCGCGCACGTCTTGGCCAATTTTTGCTTGCTGTATGACCTTTTGAGCAGCCATTCTCGGTATTCAGGCGGAAGCCCATAGCAACTTCACACCAGCGATGCATATGGAGACGCACCGATACTGAGATTGTTCGGAGCTAAGGCGTCAGCCTCTCAGCCCGCATCCTGTCCTCCTGAGCTTGCGAAGCTGAAATCTGTTCACTCTGCCCCAGGGAGACTAGGCCTATCCTATCCTACCTGAACTCATACGTCACCCTAGCTCTCGTCATTACCTCGACGAAATCGCTTTTCCGGCCTGTTTCCGGTTCATCCCCTATACGTGCCTCGACTTCGACTCCCCATGCCCACAGCCCTGCTCGGTCCCTGCGCTCTTCCGACATGCTGGTTATGTGCTGCCAACCTGCTTCGACTCGTCCACGAACCGAAGGTAACTACGATAGCTTTGATGAAGTTTTGATGATTGGATGTCACTGGGGCTACCCGCTGTTGTCCGACGCGATGTGTCTATCAGGCGCTGACTCTGGCAGGTGGTGCTCTTCTATTGGGCACGTCAATCCCGTGGGTGGGCATTACGTCTGTCTCGTCCTAATATTATCTCTGACCCGAACTCGAGGGTATATAGAAGCCATCAGGAACCGCGTGCTGCACCTGTATATTTGTAGGCATAACGAGGCTGGTGAGCTCGGAAGTTACAAGATCGCAACACCGGACATCCTCGAGGACGCGCATTGATGCACAACATCCAGGCGCGCCAGTGCCACGTTCCCCAGCCCGATAACATCGCTCCCCTGCGTTTCGGGCGTCTCAACCATCCGGGCATAGAACTTCGCCGCCGTGGAGTACGTGGTGCCGGATATGGGACAACGTAGATCGAGGAAGATAAGAACAGTTGTCAAATACCTCATGTGCATGTGCGGGGGCGCCCGTTGACATTTGCCAAAGCTGCGCATGAATTTATCAAGCAGCATGTCGTTATGCTAGGACCGCAGGGCCTCAGGTCGCAGCATCGCATCATCATGAACTCAATATTAATTTCGGGTTGTTTCCGAGGATATTGCCAGCAACCGCACGAAAATAAAGGCTTCCGTGAGTCGGCGGGCCGCTGCTTAGCATAGGATGCCAGGTGACTCTGGCCGTTGAGTCTCCGAGACCCCGATATGAGGATGGACTTCATATCTATTCGGGATCTCGAAATCCGACGACGTCCGCCTGCAGAGACACGGTGACGTATACCAGCTGGCTGGAGGGACATGAGGGGACATGTCGAGACATGTCGCAGGTAAATATGCGCTAGACACATTTTGACCCCGCGATCTGGCGCGCGCCTATACTTCTCCCGTTTCGAAATTCGGCCAACTCAAATTTCGGCGCTACCTCTGGGGCGTTAAATAAGTACTAGCTACCCCGCATGGACGCCCCCGACCGCCTCGCTGCTTCCCCCACAACCTCCATGAGCCTGTCCCTCGCAACGGCAGGCATACTTGTGGCCGTCCCATGTCCTCCCCCCTTCCTATCCCCAGTGTGACGACTCATGACGTTGTCGAGGACTTTCGCGAGTCGTGAGTCGTTCGTCTCACCTTGGAAGCACTGACGGCGTTTCTCACTGCACTCTACAGCACCCTGACCCGAGTACGTCTCATCCATCGCATCTCTAACCTGGCACCCTTTACATCCACCGTTAGTATGTTGGTGTAGCTAGCTTTTCGCTCATGGTGTGGGACCACATCATAACTTTCCCGGATGAAGTGAGTCCATGGTCTCCACGCCTTCATTTATCAATACTGATGTTCTACTCAGGTGGAGTATATATGGTATGGGAAGAAAGGTCTCCGTGCGTTTCGATCTATACCGACACTGCGTATTGCACGTTACTCATATCCTGCCTTACAGTGGTTTATTTGTTCTTCCTGGTACGTTTCTGCGATGCTCCTTACTTTGGAAAACGCTGTCAACTGCATGAAGAATCGGTATCTTATACCCCTGAGCTTTATTGTGAATATATTCGCCTACTTTTACGGTGGCTGGACACACGAAGTACGTGCTGCCCGCTGATCGGAATCCGTTACGCTAATATGTGATCATGTGCAGAAGTATAGTTGCTTCGCGGCCGTGATCGACCACTGCTGACGAGCTTTCAGTTGCGCGCGTTTTGTTGCTTATGAAGGCGCTTTCACAATGATTGGAATCTCGGTAGTGGGCTTGATGATGTTTATTCGGTGCGCCATAACCGTCGCGCTGACAGATTCTGTCTAATGACCTTCGCAAAGTATTCGGGCATTGTATCGTCGGTCATGGCTCGTACAGGGTACAGTGATCGTAATTGGGCTAGCTTACATCGGCGTCAATTCGTGGCTTATGACAACCCATGAACGTGCGTTTATGGAGCTGTTCAGGCTAAAGGGATGTCTCTGACATTTCATTTAGCTGTGTTCCACAAGGCGTTCCCCCTTGTCGATTGTGCGTAAACAATGACCTACCTTTTCCGCATCTGCTCACTTCCTAGGCAGCATGCACCATGATCTTCCATCCCAAAGTGTGAGCATCTGCGTTTCGATATACGTTTGATTTCTGATCAACAATGGGTACTGGCATACTGCTATCAGCGGGTCAATCGCCGCCGCCTCAGCTTGGCTTCCATTGCTTTACGACACTGTGGTGGTCGCACTAACGCTGTACCGGACGGCAGGAGCTGTATGGACCAAAACAGCTGGACAAATCGTCCGCGTGCTCCTACAAGAAGGTCTCCTTTATTACAGGTAGGTGAGCCAGCTCAACGGAGCTTGCTTCTTCATGCTCACGCTCTCGTGTGGATTCCAGCGTTATATGTAGCGTCACACTGGTGCTCACCATCATGATCCTCGGTGCGCCGCAAGGACTCCGCAACGTTACTGCACAGTAAGCATCATCGCGCCGTTTTGACAATTGCTCGCCGATCAATTCCTCGTGCAGACTTGAGCTTTGGTATATATTGGTCTCCTCAGCCCACTGACTGTACTCATTGAATCTGTCCGCTCGCCCCTTGTAGCTTAACTGTAAGGTATTTGTTTGTGGTGAAGCCGCGACGCTTATCCGGGCCTCGCAGATTACGATGTCGGCCCGCATCACTCTACACCTCAAACGCTTTGCACACATGAATTCCTCCCTCGACCACAAAAGCCCCGCCCCACATTCAGACATCGCTTGGCGTTCCCTGGCACGCCCGTCACGCGTGGGCATCCGTCGCGGCCGTATACACCATGTCGAGCGGAGCTACGAGACCTCTTTCTTCGCGATGGTGAGCATGAATCGGGGTAATGGTGTCGACGAGGAGGCATTCGAGGGCCTGCGCGATGGGCCGCGGTCACATGGCTCCGCAGTGCCTAAGCAGGTAGAGTCTCAGGGTGGGAAAGCAGATTTGGAGTGATGCTGGCAGTGGCATGGATAGCACTGCAGGGACGCTTTTGCAAGGTTTTTTGGGAACTGGTCCTGTTGATTCAGAACGACTATCTTCTGATACCATAAGGTCAAGCTACGGAGACTAGTCCTGTTGTACTTACTAGTCCATCGCACATGTAAAACCACATGAATTGTCACTATAGTGGCATAAGCTACGTGAGATGGGTTGATGGACGTGACTGCATGCAAAGTAGTAGCGGGCGCACCTGACATTCTGACCAGGACCTCCCCACTTTAGGCGCCAAAGTGACGCCGGTCGGAGCAGGACTCAGCAGGCTACGTCGTCTGCCAAGGCGCTGCAACACGGGAGGGATTACATGAGCGATAGATTGGCTCGTGGCGAGGCGCGACAGCCTGAGCAACTGCAGAGCGACAGAGTCAGCAGGGACTGAACCTCGGACAGGGGACTCGATTTGTCGATGTCTGCTGGCGGTGGCGGCTGCGGACGAGTCGAGTCTGAGTGAGTCTGAGGGGGACGGAGGCGGGAGACAAGTCGCAAGCGGCCGGTTTTGTGGGCGTGGCGCTGAGTGGCGTCGCGACTGTCGCGACAGTCGCGTTCTCATACGCCTAGTGCATCTGACGCCTTCCCTCGCCGCCCTCCACACCTCTCCGAAGACACTCATGAGCCCTCTGTGCAGACGTCCACGATCTCTTTAGTCCATATCTGCGTTCGATACCCTGTCCATACCCTGTCCCCAGGCTCTACGTCCGCCTTAACCCCACGAACACAACCATGGCAGGGCCTTCCACGTCCTACGCCTCCAGCTCTACGAGCTCGAAGCTTCTCAATGACTATGTATGTGCGTCTTCCATAGGGCTGTGGCATCGTATTGACTCTGAGGGCAGCAACTCGGTGACTGCCTGGGCAAAGGCGCGTTTGGCCAGGTTTACCGTACGGATTCCCTTCTCTGTGATCTGGCGACCTTGCTGAGCTTTGACGTCGCAGGCGCGTTAAATTGGGCCACTGGAGAGACAGTTGCAGTGAAGGAAATTCAGCTGAGTAACATTCCTAAAGGCGAATTGGGTCAGATCATGGTACGCGCTTTTCTTCATTTCCGAGCGAGTGTCCCTCCTTACCTGCCCTGGACAGTCCGAGATCGATCTTCTCAAGAACTTGAAGGCGAGTCCACCTGCCGGCATCTGTGTTATCTCCCTCACACGAACGCACAGCATCCCAACATTGTCAAGTACAAGGGGTTCGTCAAGACACGCGAATTTCTCTATATCATCCTTGAGTGCGTGCGCCGATCTTCTATATCTCTTCTTCCTGACGAGTCTGTAGATTTTGCGAGAATGGCTCTCTGTACGGCATCTACAAACGCTTCGGCAAGTTTCCGGAGAACCTCGTAGCTGTGTACACGACCCAGATCCTTGAAGGATTGGTTTACCTGCACGACCAGGGTGTCATTCATCGAGATATCAAGGGAGCGAACATATTAACGACGAAGGATGGCGCAGTGAAGCTTGCGGACTTCGGTGTCGCCAGCAATACGACCGCTGCAGGAGCTGCAAGCGATGACGCAGTAGTGGGCAGTCCGTATTGGAGTGCGTGGCTTGCCTTGTCCAACCGTTATTTATGCTGACATTTATCAGTGGCGCCCGAGGTCATAGAGCAATCCGGCGCAACCACAGCCTCGGACATCTGGTTCGTACCTGTTTTGGCGTCTTAACCGTCCACTCTGATTCTGCAGAAGGAGTGTGGGATGCACCGTCATCGAACTGCTAGAGGGCCGGCCGCCATACCACGACCTCAAGCCCATGCAGGCGCTCTACCGTATCGTACAAGACGACAGTCCTCCAATACCCGAAGGAGCCTCACCTATCGTCAAAGACTTTCTATATCACTGCTTCCAGAAGGATTGCAATCTGCGCATCTCGGCGAAGAAGTTGTTGCGGCATCCGTGGATGCTGTCCGCCAAGAAGCAAATGGCGGAGGGCAAACGGGCCAAAGGCGAGGTGCCAGGGCCGAGCGGGGATCGGCCGCCAAGTAATTATAATTTCGATGAAGCGGTGCTTAAGGTGCAGGAGTGGAATGAGGCTCTTAAATGTATGTCGCTTCTCGCCCTCGCCCTCGTCGCTGGGGCTGAGGGGTTTTTAAGCGCCAGCACGACCTTCCAAACACCCCGTTCGACACCGCCGCGGACCTTCACCTCCACGCTCGCCTACGGAAGCAATTTTCGGCGTGTCGCCCTCCATTTTGTCCTCTTCTATGATCGGCCTTGGCCGTGGTGCAACCAAGCCCACAGTGCCGGCGAAATCTTCTACTGCTCTGGCTCTACCTGTGCCACCCGTATTTCAGCATCCAGAGGAGCAGACTGATAACTGGGATGATGACTTTGAGGAAGGTATATCGTTCTCGAAGCTGCAAGGTGAGTTTGCCTTGTCCTCCAATTGCCCACGCATGCTCACTCTCTTTTACAGCGTTGGAGAAGACATCGCTAGAGGACGAGAAGCCCGAGGTAGATGAGAACGCTCAGACTATCCGGCCGAATCGGAGTCCTGGCTCAGCAACCACCAACCTGCTGTCCAAGTCTCCGCCAGTCGAGATCGGCCCGATTGTTGAGGATTACTCAGATCTTGGCATTGACGAAGACGACGAATGGCAGGAGAAGTTCGCCGACTTCAAGATGAAGAATTCGTCCCGTCGCGGTCTCTTCCATCCTGACGATATCAAGACCGTTGGCCTCGCGCCGTCATCACCGGCCCCAAGACTGCGCCCCTGCCAGATTTGTCACGCAAGCCGTCGAAGCCTTCTCTCAGCCCCCTTATGTCTGCTTCACCGTTTTCTGGGCCGGGCAGCGCACTCTCGCACTCGCGTTCACCCTCTTTTGCGGGCTCGGCGAGCGGCTCTGTGGGCCGGTCGGAGGCACGCAGGCTGATGCATCATCGGGAGTTCAGGAAGTATACTGAAGAAGACGATGAGGACTACGATGATGTGTTCGGCAAGCCGAATGGATCAAGTACGCTGTTGTTTTTACAACTGATACGAGAGGCTGATTGTAATGCAGTGGCAGAGCACCCGATGCAAACTTTGCAGCTCAATACTAGATTATCGAACAAATCTTGGGTAAGTCCGAGGCTACATACTCATAGATCCAGTTGGTTGATTCCTTCCTCAGCTGGGAGATGACGACACGGATGAGGAGGATCCATTCGCCGAGGTTCGTCTTTGCTGTCACCGTTTGGGTGCCAACTGATATACTCTCCGCCTAGATTGACGAGGGCTTCGCGGAGGATGACCTGGAGGCCAACCTGCAGCGAGACAAATATGCTCGTCTCACGAACGCCGTGAACCAGCTCATCGACCAGCTCACACCTGCTACGCCGGACTTTCAGCTCAGGCAGGCTTGCGACCAACTTGTACGTCGTGTTCCATTCCGTGCCCTACCCTTCCAGATGCGCGGCGCTCATGATTGCTTAGTTGAGCATCATGTCAGACACACCGGAGATGCAAAGCCAGCTGGTCTCTGCCCATGGGATGCTGGCAATACTTGAGGTACTGGAGGAGTGTCAGGAGCAGCGTGAGGCACATCGGGAGGTTGTAATGCGCCTTCTACACATCATCAATCTGGTAGGTCCTTTGATAAGGCACGGGATCTCCGGCTCACATCGTTGTACAGCTGGTGACCGCTGATGCTGGTTTCTTGGAAAGCTTCTGCCTCATTGGGTGCGTTTGCAAATCATATCAGGAAATGTACCTTAACTCTTGCTCTCTTGCGTAGCGGTATCCCTGTGATGATGGGTGGGTGATATCTTTGGTTGCTGCTCCTCGGCATGGTTGTCTAATTTTCGGCCATAGTCTTCACCTCCAAGAAGTATCCTTCGGACTGCCGACTGCAAGCATCGAACTTCATCCAGTTACTATGCCACACTTCCGTGCTGACTCTTCAGATGTTCATCTCGTATGTCCCCCCATGATCTCGTTTGTATCATGATATTCGTATTGAATTCTTGTCTAGCTGTCGAGGCCTTAAGAACCTAGTCGACTTACTCGACGAAGATTTTGCTGAGCAAAGCGAACTCGTGGTTCACGCTCTGAACGGCATAGGAAGCGTCTTCGAGCTACAGAGTCCCACGACGAAAAACGACTTTTGCCGCATGTTCATCCGCGAAGGCTTGCTGGACCCGTTGTCTTCTGCGCTGCTCAATGTCATGGCGAATCGCGGCGAGACGGCTTCCGAGATGAAGAACAAGATCATCCAAATTCTCCTCGTCTTTTCTCAGGTGTCGCAGTCTGACATTCACGTGCGCAATGCTCTGGGCACACGGAAGGTGGTGAGACGTACGCAATCCTTGATCCAGCATCTCTTTTTCTTTCCCTAACCGGCGTGTCCAGGACTACTGCGAGCATGCGAACTTCTTGAACCGGAATATTTGGTCCACATGCTCAAGGCTATCAAGCATCTATCGATGAATTCGACGCTGCACGAAACCCTGCAGAACGCCAACGCCATCGAGATTCTAACGAAGATCTTGGACGAGCAAAGCTCAGGCCCTCATAGCACAGTATGATATCTGTCAATGCTTCCAGCACACAGTCTGACCACCGTCTTTTGCGCAGGAAATGGCCAATCATATCTTCCAGACGTGCTACGCACTGTGTCGCCTCAACAAAGGCCGACAAGAGGAGGCAGCCCAGGCCGGTATCATCCCCAGCCTCATGCGTGTCATCGAGTCAAGCTCTCCGCTCAAGCAGTTTGCCTTGCCCATTCTATGCGACCTGGCTAGTGCCGGGAAGAGCTGCCGAAATTTGCTATGGCAGCATGATGGCTTGCCGATGTATGTGAAGCTCCTGACGGACCCCTACTTCCAAGTTAGCGCTCTGGAGTCAATTTTGGCATGGCACGTACTTCATCATGTACGTCTTTGAGAGTCAAAGCTGACATCTATGGTCAGGTTCCAAGAGGAAGAGTCGCGCGTTGAAGACGAGCTCGTGAAGCCCCAGTCCATTGACGCCCTCTTGAAATGTTTTGTCTCAGCCAAAGCAGGGTCTTTCGAGAACTTGCTTGATCCTTTCCTCAAGATCTGCCGTATTTCCACCGCCATTACGATCAGTGTCGCCAAAGCGCAGTTTTTCCGGAGGGTCATAGAGAAGCTAGGCAACAGCAAGGCAGTCGTCAAGCTCAACCTTCTTCGCATCCTGCGTACCGTCTGCGATGTACACCCAAACCGAGCTATCCTCGTCGAGCGCTACGGGATCTACGAGCTCGTAGTCAAGCTGAAGAAGGAAGACGGCGCCGTCCTTGTGCGCGAGCTCGCGAAGGAAATTGAGCCCACGCTCGCGCCCGCTCTCAAGCCTGCTCTCACGAAATCGAACCTAAAGGGTCTCGATACTCCCAAAAGCTCCATTGCTCCGAAGAAGCGGATGCGGCGCACGGCGTCAGACACGTCTGGCATGCTCACGCCACCGCCTTTGCTCGGAGGGAGCTCGTCGCGTGGACCCTTAGGTGGTCCCAGCGGGTCGTCGGCGAACAAGTCAAGAGTCCTGCCACCGCGCCAGACTCTGGGCGATATCTCCTGGCAAGGGACCAGAGAGCGAAGCTAGTCAGGCATACAGTGTAAGTCGATCGATGTATATTCTTCCTCTATTCTTCCTCGGGGCTATAGGTCCCACCGCAAACTCTCTTTTACTACTTGCATAGCACACGTCCACACTCACTTTTATCGCATACTCCCTCGTAGCATTTCTCGTTAACCGTTATCGTGCACTAAGTAATTCACTCAATGTCTTGAACATTATTGTATTGGCAGCATCGGCTTTTGTAATTTATGCCCAACAGTAGTCTGAATGGTTCGCGCCTTCTTAGTGACTGTATACTATGCGAGCATCTAGGGACTCACAAAATGATCACGACTACCTCCGAGTGAAGGGTATTTGAAGCCCGGAAAGTAACTGACGAGCCTTGTCTTGTGCGCCAACACCCCGTGCGTTTGTGATGAAATGGATGTGCATGCCGTAGGATCTCGGATACGAATCGAGGTTGACTTCAATTTGCGGGAAGAACCCCATGGCATCCGGAGGTAGACCGAAGGAGACCACGCCGGACACCCCGCTAGGTGTGTTCATGTTGGTCGAGGAGCCGGGGAGCAAGATACCGGGGAACTCCCTCAAGCGTGGGAGGACGAACTCGGTGAGCGTGCCCAGGAACTCGTACATCTTTGGCCCCTTCAGGTCGACCTTGGCCCCCAGCGGGAGCCCGGGACGCGTCCATCCGCCCACGGTCTTCACCCCCTTCACTACCTGCACGCCTTCAACCGTGCGGCGGCCACCCCCGCGCTCTGTTTCGCCCGACAGAGCACGCAGCGCCATGAGCGCGCCAAGGAGGTTCTGGCGACTCGTAATTGCCTCCTTCACCATCGTGTGGATCTGTATGCGCTCGAGCTGCACGACATTCGCCGCGGTGGTCGGGGGTGCGGGCTTGCGGCCTAGTTGTGAGCCGCCGACGGGCGGGTTATGGCGCAGCTTCGAATATGGGTCCTCTGGGTCGAACATGAGGCGAATTTTGCGCGGCTCGGGACGGGCGACGGGCTCGTGCTTGTAGGTCATGTAGAGAAGGTCGTCTTGGAGTGTTGTGTGATAGTGATCGCCGATGCGCGACGGGTGCGTGTCGCGCAAGACAACGTTGACGTGTGGGATGGGCAGGCCGTCAGCGTCACGCAGCAGCGGCTTGCGTATTCGTGGCGGACGCCGCGTCGGGCGCAGCGACCGGACGGGTGCAGCGGTGCGTGCAACACTTGCACTCATCTATCCGTAGCGTTAGCTGCCGGTGAAGATGTGTACTGGGCAATTCACGTACTTTTGTTGGAGTTGGGCGGGAGGACAGGACGCAACTGTCGATGAAGCGCGTCGGCCAACCCCCAAACACCTAACCTCAATCTGGGGGCATCCAATTCCCACGCTGGCGGGGACGCGCTTGTCACATCCTGTCACGACAGAGCGCACGGAGAACAGATACCTACATGCGCCTTTCCCAACCATGTAATCAGTCAGCAGAAAGCGCGCAATCTCAAGAGTGCATCAGGTCGCAAACACGGGCCATTTCATTGTCGCAAGTGCAGGGTCCAGTCTAGCGTCTTGGACGGTCGTGACGCGCGGTGTCACGGCCGTTACTGGGCCCGCTTGCTCTGTGCTCACCACTTGCCTCCAGTTCTCACCCGCATCCCCCTTTGCTCCCGCTCGGCCGCTCTTTGCTCTGTGATACCTCTTGTATTCTTCTTCGAGTGTTCTGCTCGTCCTTGGCATGGCTTTGACGGCCACTCCTTCGTCCGCCCTACTCCCGACACCTTCGTGGGATGAGACGATCGTTCCAGCGCTGCGGAAGAGTGTGTGCTTTCTTCCGGTCATTTCCTGCATGCACTCAACCATTTTCTAGGGCTGGAGGGTGAAAGTCGCGTTCTCGCCCGCCGAATATCCGCCGCGTCTATCGCGTCTATCGAAGAGAACTCACCCAACCACCCAAAGTCCATTTCCTCCTTCTCCTACTCCAGCCGCGACCAGAACCCAAGCCCTACGTTTTCGCCCCGGCCCAGCGGCATCCCCAGGCCGAGTCTCCAAGCCTCGCGCCCTTCTGTCTCAGACAACAGGGCTACCACTCCTACCAGTACGCGTGCAACCAACGGCGCTACTTCTCTCACGAAACGCGATCGTACTTTGTCTCAACCCCGTCCCTCAGATCGGAATAATGTGTCGCTTGATCCCAAATATGGCCCGCCTCTGCCGACGAGCAGTGTGTCACGCTCCGCGTCGCCGAATGTCCAAGGTCGACCCGCCGCAGACATCAAGCCCACGCGTATCCCAGTCGCACGGACGAGGACAGCAAGCATGTCCAGTCACGGCCACACTTACAACGGCGGCGTTACGCGCAGCGAGAGCAGAAGTGGCGCATTTGTCCCTCAACGTTCACCTCCCGCGCCTGAAGCAAGCCTCAATCTGGTGGCTGAGCAGCATGAGCCGGCCCTTCTCATGGACAGATACGACCGCTCGCTGGACGATCTAGTACCACGGCCGTCGACTGACTCCGAAGAGCGCCCCTTTGAGCACTGGTATCGAGGGGAGGTCTCGCGGAACGGAGGTGTAGGAGAGCTACGCGTGGGGCGCCGGATGGAGATGCTGGATATTGCCAACTTCGGCCACAAAGTGGCGTCCGCAGCGGCGATGAGCGATGCCGACCAAAGGAGGAGCGGGGGGAAGGGGCGCCGGAGAGCAGGAAGCACTGGCGGTGCGAGAGGAAGCTTCTACATGGAGGCGGATGCGAATGGAGGAACAGTGCTTGACGAAGCACCGTTGACTGACCTGGAGGTGGAGGTCGAAACGGAGTCGGAGCCGGACGGACATCTACCCCCGCGATCTGCGTCTGCACTGGGCTTGGGCGACAGCTTGACCCCAACCACTTTCATCCGCGAACGTACTGCCTCACGAGCCACGCAAAGAGATCCATCAACATCTCGCATCCCTACCCCCACTCTCTCGCGTGACCCTCCCCGCACGCCGACACCGACAATGTCTGCTACCCCCCTCGATTCATCGCAGTCGACTCCCCGCACACCCACCCAAGACCGGAAACAGTCTCTTCCGCGCTCACAGTCAGCCACGCAGCCGAAACGACGTGCCAAGAGCCCGGCAGAAGTTGCATCATCTGCAAAGAAGACCAAGAAGGCACCAGTTTCGAAGCACAAAGATGAGGAGAAGAGGCGATCTGTGGCGGAATACCCTGTTCCAGCAGATGGGGACATGGCATATGCCATTCCGACGTGGACGCAGCCAGTGCCGCCAGGAGGAAACTGGGATGAGGTGCGCACCTTTGTTTCATCTTGTGATACACTGCGGTCAACGGGCAACTGCACAGGTGGTACTACCGGCTGTGGCTCGGAAGAAGGGCCTCGACGAACATTACACGCAGGCGGATGGAAGTCCACAGCAAAAGAAGCGTCAGTCATGGGTACCTGAACCGGTGGGTGCTGTTTCATTTGATCTCAGTGGCATGCCTACCGCCGTGCTGAATTGTTGCCGTGCCCCGCAGGCGCCAGGGACATTCGGCTACGACTACTCCAAGTATCGACCAATACATGCGAACGACATACCCATGGATGAGTTCGGCCAACGTCCAGAAACCGTGGACGAGGAAAAAAGTCCCCCGCCTCCCAAGGCGCCAGTGCTGCACGTCGATACTTCTGTGCGCACGCGAGCACATGCACCACCCTCGCCTGCGCCGTTCTCTCGTTACCTTCATCCGGCGCCTGCGGAAGTGGAGCATGCAGTTGCATCGACTGCGGATAGTGCCGTGCAGCCTTCGTTGAGAGAGCCCGCGGAAGAAGAAGAGGATGCTGGCTGTTGCAAATGCCTCATCATGTAGATATGCTGGAGCTTCTCTGTTTTGGTTGCTGATGAGTTATTCACTTCACCTTCGTTCATTCCCTCGTTTTACCCCACCCCTCGATCGAGATCATCGAGGATGCACGACCCATGTGGTGGCGCCCCGATGCCTCCACGAGAGCCGCACTCTGCGCCGATCCCGTGCAAGGGCAGAGTGGACCCAGGGCGGAGACAGAGGTGCCGGTTGCCAGGTCGCGGAATGCGGTGCTGGGTTCCTGATCTACTTTGACCGCGGCCCGTGCCATCGACCGCTCACCCGCTCACGCGCACGGCGGACCCCTGTGACAGTCTCTTGCCTCGCGCACTACGATATACCCTACTACCGCATTATAAAGATACCGCTTGGATTATATGGATTGCATTGTTAATGGCACGGCAGAGCTGGTCTGGCGTGCGCGCAGAGGCGCAGCATGAAACGTCGCCGACATGGAAACGGCCGTGGTGAGGCAGCACCGCGTCGGCGTCGGCGTCGGCAAGTCATCTTTCATTATGCGGACTGTGCAGTGGCCCGACGCCGGTGCCTGCAGCGTCTGTGCGTGTGCGTCTGTGCGTGTGCGTCTGCTGGCTGTGCCCTTGCCTGCGGTCGCTGGGCAGTTCCGATGCAACCGACTCCCGGGAAGCAACACCCTGCAACACCGCAGCGGGTTTCGATGATTGATCTCGCCGCCGGACCCACAAGGTCCTCCTCCTGCACTGCACCCTGCCTCTGCCCGCGACAACTGCAAGACGCCCTGCCCTGCCCCGCCTCTCGTTTCTCACATCGGCTTTACACCTGCGATCAAATCACGATGCGAAGGCGACGCCGTCCCGGCTGGTCGTAGTGCACACTTGCCAACCGATCTCCTGGATCCATGGCCACCTTGTACTTTCGAGACCCTGACGCGCCTCACATCCGCGCCCGCCTGGCCAGGGGCAGCCCGTCGCCACTCCAGGTCGTCGGGGCCCCCGGTGCAATTGTTCGGTAGGCGCTGCGCTCGTTGCGCAAGCCCGAGCTATATATGCCATGCATCTCGCCCCGTACTCTGTGTCATTGCCTGTCCGTTCGTTCCCGCCCCTCATCCCCCTTTCGTTCCCGCCATGCAACGTTCGGATCGTCGCGCCATGCCCGGCGCGAGTGCATCGGCCTCCCATACTCCCCCAAATGCCCAGGGTGGCCCGTCCCCGGGTCCGTTGATCTCGGTTCCAGATTCTGCAGCGATGCGATCCAGCGGCTTCCGTGACCATCACCTCCACCCCACCTCTCAGGCTCCCGCTGGCGTGTACGCTCATAACGAAGGTCTGATGGCGGGCGCAGGCGCTCCGGCAGCGCCCACCCCAATGCCGGGATTGTGAGTTGTCGTGATATGCCCATATTTATAAATACGCGCTAACGGGGTACCTCGGCCAGGATGTCTGAGTACGGACAGGACGTCGCCTGGCGGTCAAACTATCAGCATCCTTCACCTGCTGGTCCTACCACCATCTCCCCCAATCCCTGGGACGACTCTCGTATGGACTCTTCTTCTACAAGGCCGAGCCCAGAGACTATGGCTTCTCTCGTCAGCGGCGCCACATCGGAGCGCGACCGTTACTACCCCGGAGGAACGGGGGACACCTATAACAGCTGGTAAGCCTGCGAGTCGCGCGTTTTCTGACTCTGGCTGACGGGATGGCGCAGGGGTCCGTACGGCACGTTTGCATCGTCTCCGTCGGGAGGCTCGGGCGATAGCCCAGTGCACACCAAAGAGACACACGGTGCCACTATGTACGGAGTCCCGGGCTACCCCATGCCAGGCGCGCAGGTTCTCAACTGGTCCGACCACCGCGAGGAACAATCGTACCACCACTTGCCCGCCGCAGGTGGCAGCCTCCCCGTAGACCCTCGTCGCGGTGCTGTCCCGTATGTGGTCCAACAGAACAACCGTCGTGCGACCGATCCCTATGCGGCCGAACAGCCTATCGGCTACCCTTCGGCTAGTTACTCTGCCCAAAAGCTCAGCGGGCGTGGCAACCTGGGGAAGCGCAAGGACCGCGACCGCAAGCCAGCGTCCACGGATGGGGAGGCCGATATGGTGGAGGACGAAGGGGACACGGACTCCGATCTCGAGGCGCAGAAAGACCGGAAGAAGAAGTATGCGCAGGAGTTCCGCTACCGCGAGAAACGTCTCTTCGAGGAGATGAGGAAGCGTCTTTTCCCTCAAGACCCTAGCACCAAGCGCAGCGAGTGCATGGAGAAAGGTCAGCCCTTCGCTCGAGTCTCCGGCGCGAACTTTTTTATCTCATGCCTCTCTGCAGCCATTGAAGGACTTGATGAGCTAGATTCCATGCGCATTCAAGCTAGGGAGCGCGACGAGGAAATCGAATCGCTGAAGCGAAAGCTCCACGAGTCGGAGGTCAGGGCAGAGTTGATTTTCCGGCAGCTCCAGGAGCTTCGCGGGAAGCAACAGTTTGGAAGCTTCATGGGTTGATATTTGCTTTATTTTTAATCGAACAGGCCTAATACACTGTCAAGGCGCAAGATGTTTTCTGTATCAATTTTTCTTCTTCTTTATTTGATCTGCCCAGTTTCGTGCTGTATCCATAGCTTATCTTGTATACCCCCCCGCTCTGTATTGTTCGCTTTCGTAGACTCATTGGTATTGTAGCACTGTCCTCGTGTAGCCACTGTCCTGTGTCCTCGTGTAGTCCGTATTTGTCCAATGTCCATATCTTTGCGCTGTGCGCCGTAACTCTACGGTCCTCGGCGACCCGGTCCTACCGCGCGCCCCACCTGAGACCACCCGCCTGCGAGTGGCCGGCATGCTGATGCTGACTCTGCATCGCAGCTCTGTCGCGGTGGTAGGCTGCGAGCTGGCGCTCCATCTCTGTGACCGTCTGGTCGTAGGCTTCCGCACGCGCTCGCAGCTCAGCCAGCGCTGCCGTCTCCTGGGCCTGTCGTTGCCTCATTTCATGGTGTGCATCAAGTTGAGTCATCGCTATGATCACGCAGAGCGCGTTAGCAATGAAAGGGATGCAGGAGGTGGATGAACACACTCTTCTGCAGCGTTTCCACCCGCTGCCTGCGATTCAGCGGCTGGGTATGAGTCGGTACCGCAGGCCAGACATTGGCCGACTTGGCAGCAGGAAGAGCTGATCCCTTCACAGAGCGATGAGCCTTCGAGGCGACGGCGTTCCTGTGAGATGCTCGCGAGCTGCCCTGCGCCGGCTGGGGTTGTGGCACGACGGCGGCTCCATTCAACACCGGTGGCAGTTGAGACATGCTGAGATCCTGGCCAATAGAAACTGTTGGCCGTGATCAGCCATGGCAAAGTCTTCGAGAGAAGAAAAATACCGGTTAACGAAGGTGCGATTGTATGATGGGCAAGGAAGGCGGTCAGCAAGGCCGTCTTAAACCTCACGGCCCAATTGTGAAGAGGTTTCCGCACAGCGTGACGGCCTCGACAGCCCAACATCCGTCTACAATGGGCCATCAAGAACGTCGGACGCCGAGCAAGAGCGGCTCTTCAGATGGCATTGCCATGTTGAGCCCAGCGCACAAAAGGCGATCGTCCATCGGCAACCTCGGTCTGTCGGGATGTTGCCAACAGTGAGACCACACCTGCACAAATGGAAGGGTGTCTCTGGTGCCATCCCCCGAGTGGGAAGCAGTGCAAGATGTACCGCAGGCAGTGCGTACTGGCATATGTTAGCAGCTGCGGGGGGCTGGCCGCTTCACCAGAGTCTGGCAACTGGTGTTCTGCAGAAGGGAAAGGGCGTGAATGATGCGCTGGCAGCGGGTGCGACAGTACTTATTTACGAGCTCGGTACTTACTTGCTGGCCATGGATGACCGCGCCGTGGCCGGCGGCGGCGGCGCCCATGCGTCCGCCCTTTCTCTGTCTCAGCGCCATTGCAAATTGCGGCACTGGACACCACCATCTCCGGGATGCTCGGACTCCCACTGCACAGCTGCACGAACGCCGTGAAGAAGCGAGTGGCCGAGAAGGCCGGCCACAGCGGCAGGCCGTCGTCGGCAGCGAGCGGCGTACAGGTGCTATGGTGCGCGGTTGTCTTTTGTGTCGCTCCGTATCGCCATATATATAAGGAGCCTCCAGTGTTCTGGCTTCGAGGAAGGGGCGCTCGGACATTACAGGGGTCTGTGGCCTGTGCGTGGCGTGCCCTTAGTCAACCCGTGTTCAGCCCGTGCTTTCACGTTGCTCACAGCCACCTCTGCCTCCTTGGCGCGGCCATTGCGCGGCCAGTTCGCGGCCAGTGCGCGGCCCCGTCGCATGCGCCCCTGGTCTACGTAGTAAGATGCGATCTTTGCACGATCGCTGGCGTCGGGCTCACGCGAATCGGCTGCGACGTTCCGGGTCTCTCGCCAACGGCTACTTTCTGTCGGCTGTAGGCCTGTAGCGGCCACGGCGACCTAGCTTATCGCGGTCGTCAGGCGACCTTTAGTAGCCGTATGCAACATCCCACCGAGCAATGCTAGGCAATGCTTGCCCAACGCCTTTCCAAATAGCTACATCCAACGCTTGGAACGCTGACCGACCGGCAGTGATCTCCAAATACACACGAACGGTCTTTTTTTTTGCCTAGGCCACACGTTGTTGTTTGTTTCGACCTGTCTGCGCTTAGTAGCGGAACGATTGTCTTTCGGCAACGGAGACTACGGTCTGCGGCTGTGCACGTCTTTCGATTATGATATCAATAGGTAACCGGTAATGGGTTGATTGTGTTGTCGGGCTTTCAGACAACGCTACCTGACGTCACGCAGGTCAATGCCTTATATTCAGAACGACTATCTTCTGATACCATAAGGTCAAGCTACGGAGACTAGGTCAATGCGACTTCGCTTTGCATTTTTGGCATTGTCCCAGTCATATAAAATCGCCCTAGGTAAAGAGAAAACCTGTCCGTCCTTACTGCCATGCCCCGATCTTGCCAAGCTCCGTCAAGGCGAAACCCACAGCGAGCATGTCGACTGAATGTTCAAAGTCCTGCACAAGCGAGCGGCGGGCGTCATGGTGCGTCCGCACCTGCGCATCAAGCCCCGAGACTTTCCGCAGCCGGCGCCAGGTGTGTTACATAGCCGGAATATCAGCACGTTGATGCCTCGTCATGCCCTTGGGCCGGACAGCGCCCCACTGCTTCCTGCCGCACACACGCATGCTCAAAGCGCACTTGTCGGCGGCGGCGGCGAACCGTGGCCCCGCGGTGAGCGCAGCTTCGCATCACTGCCGAATGCAGGTGCGGGTGCGGCGGGAGGCAACCCGAACAGACCGGCGTCGAAATCGCCTGCAAACGGTACACTGGGGCGACAATCGGGCACGGCCCCTGGTGCGTCTTCATCTGCCAGTGCGGAGTGCGACGATATGTCTCAGCAGGATCGACCCCCCGACGCCTCGCTTTGTATCTCCTGACTTGTGGCCGGGCCAGTCCAGCGTGTCTGCAGATGATCAGCCTTCATATCGCAACTTGCCGTCGCAATCTGGGAATAATATTGGCCGACGGAGTCTGGCCCGTCGGGACACAGACTTGTATGGCGGTGATCAACGTCTGTGGTCGAACACGCACACGCACACGGCCCCGACCCCGACACCCGATCTCCCTCCAGAAGACTCGTGGTGCCATTCTGCGCCTCAGCAGTCTGCGCATGACTAGACGGATAAACTGGGTTGGCGCTAAGCCGCGGTATGTCTCTTTTATCGTGCTGGCCTTTCCCGCGTTGATCAAGGTGTAGGTTGCCAATGTCTACATATCTGAAGTTCTGGCAGGTGTTTGAACGGTTAGGCCTTTAGGCTTGAAGTGATATTCATAGCTTGGAATATGTTAGGCTACTTACATCGAATGAGCTATGTACACTTACAGCCTTAGGATAGGATAGGATAGGTATGTTGTCACCACGTATTATGAGCATATCCATTAGAACATCGGCCGGAGTTTGACAAAGGTTGGATTTGCCTCGGGGCCCGGGAGCACGTTCGCGCGGGGGTTCCAATGCCCCAGTGACCGTTCGCTTGCGTACCCTGCCACAACTTCAACTCGTCCAACATCCTTCTCGCGTACTACGGAACGACTGTCTTCCACGCCAGGTCGGCAACGGAGACTACTCGCGTACGTGGCCTTTCGCCACCGGCACAAGTACTGGCACGAGCACCGTGACACGGCTACATAGATAGCGCCTTGTCAACCTTCGTCGACGCCGCCGACTGCTTCAGAACACTCAAGACACCCACGGCAATGTCACCGACGACCAGTCGCACATTGCCAGGTGTGTAGCTTGCACCTATCCTTGCATCTACGTATCTCATGTCTCGGGACCGATAGAATGTTGGGGTCATCGCGGAGTGAGTCTAGTATCATTAAAAGAGCATCCCACTGAGCTGCCTACCCAGGCGTCCGCGGCGTTGCCGGAAAACACCCTTGCGAGCTTCGAGGCTGCTATACGGGAAGGGTCAGAGGGCATTGAAAGTGGTGCGTTGACTGATCCATAACTCCTTGTGCCTCTGTGAATGACGGTGGCAGATGTCCATGTTTCCCAGGACAATGTCGTCCTCATGTTTCATGACCCCAGTACGCATCGGTTCTCATTGCGTTCTGTATGCCTCGCAGCTAATGAACTGCCCCAGGCCTAGAGCGGACAACGAATTACAAGGGTATGCAAATCATCGACGAGGAAGTGGGAGAGTTTTATGAGCTGACACTGCTGTGCGCAGGGTTGATCCGGGAGCGGGTTTGGTACGGACAAGATGGCATGGAGCATGCGCGGACGACCAAGGAGCCTAAACAATCGATACCAACATTCGTGGAGACGGTGTCTCTTTTGATGCAGGTGTGTGTCGCCATCCACCGCGCACGGCGCCCTCGCTCACATCGTTGCAGCCCGAGAACCGGCACGTTAAGTTCAATGTCGATGTGAAAGTGTGGAATGATTCCGTCCAGCTGTTCACCCTAATGCATGAGGCTATCTCCTCGTATCCAGACTGGGAGACACTCCTTGCACCGCGGTTGGTCCTGGGGCTGTGGCATCCCCGAGCGCTTGTACCAGCGAAAGCGATTCTGCCGTATTGCAAGCGCTCGCATATTGGGTTCACCACAGACTTCGCGCGGAAATACTTTTGGAATGACTGCGATGCGTTCTCTATGTGGTTTCCCTGTCTGACATCTGTTGACGGCGAGAAGTGCGTTCACTGTAAAGAGCAGTAAAGGCGGGCGTATTGACCGCGGCACAGGTTCCGCAACGAGTGCAAGTCCGCAGGGAAGCACTTGTACGTGTGGACAGTCAACAGCCCTGTGCAGATGGTCGAGGTCAGCCTTGTCTTCTTGTGACTTACCAACCTCTTGTACGCTGCGCTGACAATATCTGGGCAGGCTACGCGATGGGGCGTTGATGCAATCTTGACTGACGTCCCGAATACTTGGCTTAATCTGCGCAAGGCTCTTGGTGGTACGTTTTTCCAGTGTTCTGAGACAAGGTAGCAAGCAGCTGAATGAAAAACCCACCTTGTACAGCCGACTACGATCAAGTTGCTGCGCAGTACACAAGGTCGTTCTTGTGGACGGGCCCCATGTATTACTCTCCCTTTCAGACCGCACTCTCTTGGCTGGTGTGGTGGCGTCTGCAGAAGGTTGCAGGCTCATTTGAGGATACCGAGTCTTCTGGCCAGGCCGCGGCGGTACAGGCTTGAGTCTATGTGGCCAGACGCTGAATATTGATTATTGAAGCCCTGACCATTGTTGTATGAGAGACTCCATGAAATTAGAAATACAGTGTTACCCTTGTACTGTGGCTTGAATTTTCGTCCATCCCACTCATTACTCTGGTTATCCTGAAAGGCATTAGTAGGCTCCTGGCAACGGATGTACGTAAGCACAAGGTCAAGGGGATCTTCAAGCACATCTCCTTGGACGTTGTTCCTCATCGATGTCTTCTTACGTGTCGAAGCACACCTTTCTTCTGTATGCTCACAGATCAAGCTTGCAACGATCCGTTTCCGAACAAAAAGCAGAAGGAGACAACATGTTCTATAGCTTTTGTTGTTCCGCTTCGATTTGACATCTTGAACTCGAAGAATGCAGACGTACGTTCACCTGCGATATTGTGCACTTGTTGTTGGAGAGCACACAATCCGTTCAGTGTCGTCATGGGCATGGACCGCTTTGCCCGCCTTGTTGACTTCCCACAAGCTGTCATGGGCATGGTCACTTACTTACCAACGGACATTCTACGTACGTTCACGGACTCGTTCTCATCGTGCGCGTGTTGTGTATCCAACAGACTCGTTCTCTATTCGCCTCGTACTTACTTGACTCGGCAGACTCTTATGTTTACGTGTGTTTGGTTCGTGGCTCGCTCATAGTCGCCTCTCGCTCATGTACTTCTCCTTGTCGAGTCAACGCCAGCAACGAGCACCCGCTCTGTTCTCGAACCTCCTCTGCTTCTCACACTCGGCCCGTTACAGTTTGACTCGACCACCCCACTCGAAACCCTACCTTTGCTTCTTAACTTCTTCTCGACATCTCAACACTCGACACTAGCCCCTATTTCTCTCATACATTTCTGCTAATATGTCCGCAGCAGGCTACGACGAAAATCCCTGGCCCAGCACCACTGGGAACATCTCCCAGGACCAGGTACCCGCTCAAGAGACAGCTGAAACTGCTCCACAGGTACCTCCGAGTAATCCGACCTGGCAGGACTTCAGTGCGATGCTGGAGACACTCAAGGGCGTCAGCCGACAGGTACAATACGCTGACGACAATCAGCGACGTATCGGCGCCGCTCTTGAGGCCCTTACGGAACGTATTCACAGCGCCCCGCAGCCTGCAGCGGCTGCGCAATCCACCCGTACTCGCGATTTCGACGACGTCCCTCGTGGCGTCGCTCGATTCAAGGAACCACGCGTGTTCACGGGTAAAGCGACTGACGTCGAACCGTTCATTGACGAGATCGAGGCGGCCGTCGAGCTGTCTCGTGCCTCGCTCCCTACTGACTATCACAGGGCTTTGTATTTGCAGTCGTACCTCGCCGACGGCTCCGCCAAGAGCTGGTTCACGGCTATCAAGAAGAGCAACGAGGAATTGCTCTACGACTTCCGCGACCTCATCATCGATTTCCGAGAGAATTTCGGCGACAGCGACGTCGTCGGAACGGCTCTACGCAAGATCGAAGCACTCAAGCAGACTGGCTCGTGCTCGAGCTACGCGTCTCGTTTCCGAGAGCTACTGGTCTACGTTGACTTCTCCGAAGCGACGAAGATCCAGAAGTTCTATGAGGGTCTGAAGGAAGAAGTCAAAGACCTTTTCGTCTCTGTTCCTGTTGTTCCTACTGAGTTTGACAGGTACGTCGCGAAAGCGACCGAGCTCGATAACCGCGTGCACAAGCGTAACATCGAGAAGAATCGCACCAAATCGTCCTTTAACGACAAGGACAAGGGCAAGGCTAAGCAACAGCCTTCAACTCCGCGTTCCGGTCAGGCGTCCTCGTCGACGACGCAGACCGCACCACCCGCCTCGCACTCGTCGGTTGTACCCATGGAGATCGACGCGACCAAGGTCCGCGCCCCTCTCACACAAACCGAGAAGGATCGTCGCCGCCGCGACGGTCTGTGCATCTACTGCGGGCAAGGTAATCATGTCATTTCGAACTGCCCTAACATGTCCGAGCGCGCGAAGAAGAACTTTGCCTCGCGCGCTCCTGCGTCCTCGTCGTCGGGAAAAGCCTAGCCGGCTGCTCCCACGTCCCAGGGCATCCGGCTGACGATGGGACACGTCTCTCAGCAACGGCTTTCACGCCGGAGCCCACGCATGTTCGTGCAACGGACAACACGTTCATGCCTGCGTATCGTTCTAACCCGTCCTTCATATTCGCTTCATCCGCGCCCATGCTTAACTCACCAGACCATTTCTTTGTGTCTGTCACACTCTCTTTTCCTAACCGTTCTCCTCTGCACACGTACGCGCTCGTGGACAGCGGCGCAACGACGTCGTGCATTTCGGAGCGCTTTGCGACGCGTCATTCTCTTTCGCGACGTCTCAAGGACGTTCCGGTTCCCATCATGGCGGTTGACGATCGCCCGATTGCTTCTGGCCTGATCACCCAGGATGTAGTCACTAACCTTTCGGTGGGAGCTCACTCTGAATTTATAGCGCTGGCTGTTGTCGCAGTCGGCTATCCTGTCATTTTAGGTCTCGATTGGCTCCAACGCCACAATCCCAACATCGATTGGGTTGATTCCAACCTCACCCTCGATTGTTGCGGACTTGCTCGAACACACCCAGTCACCATCTCTGCGAGAGGCTCCGGTCTCGCGCCCCGACTCACTCGTCCTTCGCTCAACTCGACTACATCCGTCGGCATAGGCTTCGGTCTAACTGGCGCGACTGCGTTCGCTTCAACAACAATCCGCCCGACACCCGATGCATCACCACGGCAGGATCGCGCATCCTCGCCAAGTCCTTCGACTCCTCGACCCTCGCTACTCTCGTCCCTCGTTCAGTGGAATGGCTCCGGTCGCTCTACTCCCTCGCTCACACCTGCGCCCAACATTCGCACCATTTCACCTCGCAAATTCGCTAAGGCCGCGCGTGCGCAACCGCATGATGTCTGCCTCATTCGTTTCCTCCCCACTGGTTCGCCCGCATTCATTTCGGCGACCAGTTCGACATCCTCACCTCTTGACGACCTCGATGCCGACCCTCCACCCGCTGCGTCTGGTGACGACCTCGCGCAGCATATCCCGGCCAAGTACATGCCGTGGGCATCGACCGTCTTTTCCTCTTCCGAGTTCGACAAACTCCCAGCGCATCGTTCGTTCGATGTCGACATCGAGCTCGAGGAGGGGAAAGATCCACCATTCGGTCCACTATACCGCCTCACGCCTCAAGAACGCGAAGCGCTAGCCGAGTACGTCAACACCAATCTCGAGCGCGGGCACATCCGTAGCTCGACATCCTCTGCTGGCGCACCCGTCCTATTCATCCGCAAGAAGACGGGCAACCTTCGCCTCTGCGTCGACTATCGCGGACTCAACGCGATCACGAAGAAGAACCGCTACCCAGTTCCGCTTGTGCACGACCTGCTCGATCGTGTACAGGGCTGCAAAGTATTCACGCTCATCGATCTCGTTTCAGCTTACTCTCATTTGCGTATCAAGGAGGGTGACGAGTGGAAGACCGCTTTCCGCACGCCCCTCGGACTATTCGAGCACCTCGTCGTGCCGTATGGTTTAACTAACGCACCCGCGTCTTTCCAGGCATTTATCCAGGACGTCCTACGAGACTTACTCGACATCGTATGTGTCGTCTACCTCGACGACATACTCATCTTCTCGAGAACTCAAGAAGAGCACGACAAACACGTTGCGCTCGTTCTCGATCGTCTTCGCGACGCTCATCTCTGCGTTAACCCCGCGAAATGCGAGTGGGACAAGGCAGAGGTGGAGTATCTGGGCTACATCGTCGGCGCTGAAGGCGTCAAGATGAACCCCAAGAAGCTCGCGACGATTACCGACTGGCCCGTGCCCAGTTCGGTGAAGGAACTTCAGTCTTTCCTTGGTTTTGCTAACTTCTACCGTCGTTTCGTTGACGGTTATGCTCGCATCACCACTCCGCTTGTCGCACTGACCAAGAAGAACATCGTCTTTGAATTTTCAGATGCTACGCGCGACGCATTCGAACGCCTCAAGCGTGCGTTCACGTCCTACCCAGTGCTACGCCACTATAATCCGCTCGCGCCGTGCACGCTCAGCACCGACGCGTCCGACTTCGCCATCTCTGGCGTCTGTCAACAGCCGGACGACGAAGGTCAACTTCATCCGATCGCCTACTACTCGCGCAAGCTTGCACCGGCGGAAATCAATTACGAGATCCACGACAAGGAACTACTCGCTATTGTCGATTCGTTTCGCGATATGCGGGCGTGGCTACTCGGTTCGCCGTTTCCTATTTCTGTCATCTCTGATCACAAGAACCTCGAGTACTTCATGTCCTCGAAGGTTCTCAACCGCCGTCAGGCGCGTTGGGCTATGTTTCTGTCTGATTTTGACTTCCGGTTGACCTGGGGTCCCGGATCGTCGAACGTTGCGGATCCTCCATCGCGACGAGCTGACTTCGTCCCTAAAAAGGGGGATGACACCCTCCTGGTGCAGAACCGGACGATACTCACTGCTAAACACACAGAACATCTTTTTCCTTCACAGGTTTCATCATCATCGAGCTCTACGACGCTCAGCGCCCTCACCACTCTCTCCATCGACAGTTCAACGCTTCTCGAGCGCTTCAAAGACGCGTTTCGAGAAGATGTCGAATGGCGCGAAGCGCTCGTTCATGGCAACTCGGACTTCACGTCCGAGGGTGGACTTGTGTTCCACAAAGGAAAACTCTTTGTCCCTCGACCACTACGTGCTGACATTCTTCACTCGCGTCATGATCTTCCATCCACAGGACACCCTGGTCGTACTCGCACGCTTGGGTTGGTCTCTCGAGACTATTCCTGGCCCGGCATGCAGACCTTCGTGCGTCGCTACGTTGAAGCATGCGATACTTGTGCGCGTATCAAGACGCCGCGTCACAAACCGTATGGGCTTCTCAAGCCGCTCGACATTCCTTCACGCCCGTGGAAGGCAATCACCATGGACTTCATCGTAAAGCTTCCTCTTTCTCATGGCTTCGATTCTATTTGGGTCGTGTGCGATCGTCTCACGCGCTACGCGCATTTCGTTCCTTGTAACGAGACGATCGACGCGCCTGGGTTGGCCTGGTTGTTCCTCGACAGGATCTTCCGCTACCATGGCCTTCCCGATTCTATCATTTCGGATCGTGGTTCTGTTTTCATTTCGCGTTTTTGGACTGAGCTTCTTTCCCTGCTCAAGATTGAGTCTCGGACGTCGACGGCGTATCACCCGCAGACTGACGGTCTGACGGAGCGCACGAATCAGACGCTCGAGACGTACTTACGTGCATATTGTTCTTATCAACAGGACGATTGGGTCGACTACCTCCCTCTGGGAGAGTTCGCCTTCAACAACCTCGAGAACAGTTCCACGCACCAAAGTCCCTTCTTCGCCAATTTCGCTTTCCACCCCACCTTCGAGCCGCAACTCACCGAGCGTTCCAGCGTTCCCGCTGCGGACGACCTCGCGACTCGTCTCGACGTCATCCATGCCGAATTGCGCGCCGAGTTATTGCACGCGCAAGCTTTGCAGTCCAAGTACTACAACGAGAAGTCGCTACCTGCTCCGGAGTTCAAGCCTGACCAGCTCGTCTGGCTACTCCGTCGCAATATCAAGACTACACGTCCTTCTCTCAAGCTCGATCATCGCCGTCTCGGCCCGTACCCCATCATTCGCAAAATAGGCTCATCCGCTTACCTCCTTCGTCTCCCTTCCTACCTCTCTCGTCTTCACCCCGTATTCAACGTCTCACTCCTTGAACCGTATCGTGACCCCTCCGACTTCCATCCTCATTCCTCTCCGACTCCTTTCGAACTCGCCGAAGATGCCGCGTTGCAAATTCAGTCGCTCCAGGACTGTCGCAAGATTGGTCATCGTTTCGAGTACCTCGTTCGCTGGAAGTCGCTCCCCGAGTCCGAAAACTCGTGGGTTCCCTTGTCCGACATCCCTACCACCCAGAACGAACTCATCGACCGCTTCCACCGCCGTCATCCTCGCGCGCCTCGTCCCCACGCCGTTGTCATTAACAAATTATTCTCTATTCCTATTTCTTCCGATCCAGTTGCCGTTGACCCGCTCGTTCCTCCCTCTGCCCAGATGCCCTCCGCGCCGCTCCCGTCCACACCGCTGCCCTCCGCGTCGTCCGCTCGTCCCGCCGTACCCGTTGCCGCTCCGCGCCCTCCGTCCCCGCCGGTCGTACGACAGAACTTAGGGTCTGTGTACGAACCTGCGCTGCAGACCACGACTCGCTCAGGTCGCGTGTCCAAGCCGGCCGTCAGGCTGGATCCAAGTCTTTGAGCAGCCCCTTCGTCCGTGACCCTAGAAAGGGGGATGATGTCATGGGCATGGTCACTTACTTACCAACGGACATTCTACGTACGTTCACGGACTCGTTCTCATCGTGCGCGTGTTGTGTATCCAACAGACTCGTTCTCTATTCGCCTCGTACTTACTTGACTCGGCAGACTCTTATGTTTACGTGTGTTTGGTTCGTGGCTCGCTCATAGTCGCCTCTCGCTCATGTACTTCTCCTTGTCGAGTCAACGCCAGCAACGAGCACCCGCTCTGTTCTCGAACCTCCTCTGCTTCTCACACTCGGCCCGTTACACAAGCCTCCAGGACAACAACATCCAGGTCAGGTGTCGACGTCTGCGGCCGTGCCGGTTTCCCACTGTGTGCCTTCTAGCCTGAGATGCCTCGCCGTGTCGCTGCGCGGGGGAAGTCGTTGCACACTCTGAAGCGGTAATGGGTACGAGGGAGACAAGACGTCTTCGCATCCCTTTCTTGGACGAACGTCACAGCTGGATCTACCTCCACTGCTACGCCCGAATGGACACAAAAGGTACGTGTCTTCATGACAACGTGTGCCACGTACTACAGCTCGGCACAGATTGTGTTGTCGGGCACCTCGTGGAAGCTGCTGTGCCATTGACGGCCACGATGAGTCTCTATTATCTGGGTCAGGCCCTTCTTGACTCGTTTGTACGGCTGCGCGGTATATCTAGGCGTCAACGCGCTTGATCTTCCTACACTCTTCTTTCCACTGTTTACCCCAACTCGCATCCACGATCGTAATGTCTGGACGCCCGAGACTTCCCTCAATCAGACACTTGCTTAGCGAGGACTTTGCGCCACTTGCTTCATCCTCCCGACCGTATCGTCCGAGCCCGGACGCGGATACTGGATATCCAGCGTACCCTCATTCACGATCGGCACATGACGATAACGAATATGATTCGGACGAGCAGGGGACAGATGGCGGAGACGATGAGGGGTGAGTGGTGACAATCTTGGTCCGCATCATCCAACTCTGACCTTTCCTGCCTCATCCAAGGGATGTTGGCGGCGCCTCTACACAGCTGCGGGGGGTTCAGAGCGTGGGCCCAACTTACCATCACACAAGACTGCGACGGGATAGGGGTACACGCAAGCCCTATGACCGGCCGGCAGAAACTCACAATGCGAGTCATATTCCGCGCGCGAGCCTATCCGCAACCGAGGACGAGGGCCACGAACACTCTCTTGTCGAATCGAGTCACCCGCTGCGCAGCATGCCACATGCGGCAGCTGTGTACGGCCCCTCCCCTTACAGTTTCTCTCCTTATGATGCGGCGCAGGTCAACGAACCGCATACCTCCGTCTTGGCTGCCAGACCCAATGAGGACGACAATGGGGCGGGATTTCTTGCCAGTCAGGAATTGCCAGATCAAACAACGTCTCCTGGGGTTGGACCTGTCCGTCGCTCTCCGAGAAAACAAACTCTCCATGAACGCAAGCCGTACGATCACCACGAGTGCGCGCGCCCTTCTTCACACTCCGTCGGGCGCCTCGTTCCCGTTAGTGGCCATGAGGATGCTTTTGGCGCCAGCATCGCCGACTCCCCACGACTCGGAGCCACACATCAGACCCCCAGAGCGGCGTCATCTTCGTGTACACGAAACCCCAGCCCCTTCTCCAGTGCACTCTCCCGCCTCTCCCCGAGCCCCTCACTCTCTTCGCCGTCCATGGCGCCTTCGAACCTACTTGAAAGTGAACTCCCACGCACAGTGACTGCAGGAGTGCGCTCACCTGCGTCAGCGCTGACGTCGACGTCGGTGAAGCTTTCCAACCTCCATCCCGCTGCTGGCACAACCCCTGCCGTGGGTCAAACCTTGCCTACGGGCACGGTTTTTGACAACAGCACCCCTGAGGACATGGAGAAGACCATACTAGCGACGCGCAATCGCCAGACGGCGCAGAAGAAGACCGTGACAAAGGGGCGGGCGAAGAAGGCTAGCGGTGGTTCTGAAGATAGACCTGCGCGACTGACACCCGAACAACGTAAAGAAGCTGCGCGTAAGGCCAAAGTGATGAAGAGCCAGGACTATCGCAGGCGTGTTCGTACTGCAGTAGCTGGAATGCGCAAGCGCTTCCCGGAGGCATTTCACGGTTTCAAGGCGAGAACGTCACAGCCTGATTTGCTAGAGAGAGGTCAGCCAATTGTGTGCGATACTTTCACTATTTTCGCTTATACTAGGGTGTGCAACAGGCATGGAGTGGTTATATGACGAGATTTCCCGGCTAAGACAGAAAAATACGGAGTCTCAGCAAAGAATCGAAGCCCTGGAAGCATCGGGCAAAGTAACGCTGGCAAGCCTGTAGAAACGACATCTTACCGTCCACCATAACCAATCTACTTAGTCGCTGAAATACCCGTTTATCTGAACTTATACCCCTACTCAGTGTATATGCGTAATTACTCTATAGTTGTATAAAATTGAAGTATTTAATCACACCAGTTATACATCCTACGCCAATTATACATCTTACGCGGACTTGTGTCTGAGCGCGGTGCGTCGCGGAGGTCTCATGAATGAAATCTCTGGCTTACAGCTATAAAGAAGTGCATGGGCATCGATTCAAGATTTCCGTTTGAGAGAGATGTAACATGACGATCTACTCTAGATCGACAACAAATCCGCCCTGAGGCATTACGCCTTGTTCTACGCAAAGGACGTAGCGTTGAACATGCGTCTCGAGTTTATCCAAGGGCCGCACAGGAGTGCGTCGGTAGTCTTTCAGGTATCTCTTCAACACAGCCTCGTAAGTGAGCTGGTCTCTGCTTCTCTCATACCGTTGCAGATCGCGTAACTCTACTCGAGAGGTGAGGTCACGTTGAGCATGAGGTTGGTCAAGAGTACTCACGAAAGTCCAAATAGTCGAGACGAGCGCGTCTGGATACCTCCCCAGAGCTTGTGGGCTTTGGCAACCAGTCCGTGCCGAGACCACCGGGGGTCTCCCGACAGTTCGTCTGAGGCTGCTGCCGCATTGTAGATGATTCTTGTTGTTCCATCACGCTCAATCCAGTGGGTCCTGTCAAGTGAAAGCGGATTTCGGGCACTGGCCTCACTGGTGTATACATTGCCAGCTGTGGGACCTGGGTGAACTGGATGGGTGAATGTATGCGAATATGAGCTCAAGAGAGATGCTCAGACTAGTATGCAGATAGTCAGTAAGCATGTCACGATATACACAGAGTAGCTGAAGGACGCACAGATTACTAGTCACGAGGGAAAGAGGAGGTCGTACAGCTGGAGAAGCTGAAGGAGAGAGTGAACTGAGGGGAAGCTTTTAAACGATGTTACGCACGGCCACACACAATAAAGCTGTCTGAAGCCGACCTGTGCATGCCAGGGGCAGGCCACGACGACGCCTCGTGGAAGTCGTGCACCCGATGCGATCCAAAACTAAGGAGCCGACCGCACTGCGTCGGCACTGCACGAGGCATACAGAACAATGCGATACGGGGGCAGAGGTCCTATACAATGGCTTGATGCCCTTGTCTTTGGAGACAACGCTGCCGAGAGGCGGTGGCTTATAATAGGGTGGCTACCGGACTGAAGTGATGTTGAGTACAAGGAAGACAGACGCCGAGGAGAGGAAAAAGAACCGCATACGTCGCGCTGAAATAAAAAAACATCCATCACTTGAGCCTTGGGGTGTCACGGGAAGACGACACACTGGGCGCAGCACTAGTATTCGAAAGCAGGGTGGCGGTTACAAGGGTTACTAGGTTTTTGTCGCCGTCGCATTTCGGGACACAGGGAGAGCTTCCCAAAGCCGACACTTACAACAAATTGTCGAAGTGAAGCATACTAAAAGCTCAAAGACATGTGGAAGCAGAACGCAGGGAGTCAGGAAGTGGTAGACACGTAGTACTAGTAGTTCTGCGCGCGTCGTGCTGAGCAGTGCCCGGGGTCTTGGAACGTCGGACCGCTCGCTTTTTTTGGCTGCCGAGCTCTCCTCACCCACTCGACTTCGTCATGGCAAAAGACGACCTCATTGACGACCATCTGTCCGCGCGTCAGTCAAAACGCGCTGTGATTGCTCTTCTCGACCACGCCATCAAACACCAAGCGAAACGTGAGGAGAGTGAGCTCCTGCCGGGCAAGGAGCAGAACGTATGGCTGCAGGTCGCGGTCAAGACTATGCAGCCAGAGAGGAAGCTCAAGCCGTACAAAATGTGCGTCTCCCCTCCTTTATCTTCTTGCTCTATCTTATACATGGCTAGTCCGATTAAACACCCATTAGTGGACCCGCGCACGGCCTCGGTGTGCTTGATCACAAAGGACCCACAACGAGAGTACAAAGACCTGCTCGAAAGCCACGGGGTCAAATTCATCAATCGTGTTGTGGGGATTACCAAGTTGAAGGGGAAATTCAAGCCGTTTGAAGCGCGACGTCTTCTGCTGCAGGAGAACGGCTTGTTTCTCGCGGACGAGCGCGTCGTGCCTCTGCTGCCTGGTTTACTTGGAAAGAAGTTCTTTGCTGCGAAGAAGTGCGTATATCTGTCCTTTTGCCGTCGTCCGCGTCTCTGACTTATACCCGTGCTTACAGGCAACCCATCCCAGTAAATCTGACGCGCAAGGATCTCAAAGGCGAACTGGAGCGCGCTATCTCGTCGACATACATGCACCAAAATAAAGGGACATGCACGTGCGTTACCTCCACCAATCCTCCCGCTCGCTCTGAACCTGTTATAGATCAATCAAGATCGGCACAGTCTCGCAGACGGCTGTCCAGATACTAGCCAATCTGCAGACTGCTCTCCCCGCCATAGTCAAGGCCATTAAGGGCGAATGGGATAACATCCAGAACCTCAGTATCAAGACTAACTCCAGCGTGGCGTTGCCGATCTGGTCCTGTAACCTTGGCGCGGACGAAGGCGGTCGCTGGGACAGAATGGTCGTTGATGAGGAGGAGGCCGGGAATGAGAGCGACGATGAGAGTGAAGGCGAGGATGTCCCCGAGGTTCCCGAACCAGCTGCAGCGAAGAAGATGGCTACTACCTCAAAGGGCAAAAAGCGGGCGGCCGAGGGAGAGGGCGAGACTCCCTCAAAGAAGGCGAAAGCTGGAGAGGTCGAAGCGGCCTCGTCCAAACCCGTCTCGGTTGCGAGAACTGCTGCGCCATCAAAAGTACGTCGTGTGGGACTACCTACTGTATCTATTCAAGCGTGTCTAAGTGCTGAATTTTAGGTGACCACCGAATCTACTCCCGCTGTCATATCGTCTGCGGACTCGAAAAGGCGGCGCAAGTCTGTGTCAGGCAAGGCGGTATCCAGTACTGAGCCGGCACCCTCAGTTCCCTCCACGCTATCTTCTTCACCATCTTCGCAACCTCATGCTACATCCAGGCAGAAGTCGAAGAACAGTGTCGAGCCGTCCGCCGCAGCACATGCGACGCCTGTCGAGACTGCCGCAGCGACGTCTGGCGCCGAAGCAGACGTGGAGTCGGCGGATTCTTCGCTCGCTGTTCCGGCCGTGCGCAAGGAGAAGAAGACGAGAAAACGATCGCTTAGCGTTGCAAACACCGCAGCAGAGGGGGGGACGCCCTTGCCGAAGAACGCGCCGACGGCTGTCGTGGCCCAAACTGCTGCACCGACGGAAGCCCCTCCACCTCCAAAAAAATTGAAGAGAAAGGCTTTGAGAGCTCTCGCTGCTGCAGCCGCAGCAGTCGAGCATTCCTCCGAGCCGGTGCCAGATGCAGTAGGGCCTACGGAGAGCTCGAAGGTGCTAGCAGCCGAAATGGATGCTGCTCCGCCCGTGAGAGACGTAGGAACGAGCAAGAAGCGGAAGACGTCGAAGAAGGGGGAGAATGCTGATGAAGCGGCTGTCATCCCTTCTCTGCCCGTCACTCCGACACCCGTGGACGCGGTGAGCGCATCAGCAGAAGCGAAACCGAACGAGCATCCATCCAAGAAGAAGCTCAGAGCGAAGGCCGAGGCGGTGACACCGGCCGCTGACCGTGCGCTTGCGGCGAAGAGCCAGCTTTCGAAGGAAGAGCTGAAGCAGAAGCGCGCATCTGCGGTGGTTGGCGAGAAGAAAAAGGAGAAGGTGGTGAAAGGAGGGAAGAGCTCGGCGAAGAAAGGTATCGTTGGCAAGTAGCGGCTTTAGCTCTACCGCCTGTTACTTTCTCGACGATCGGCTCAATATCTGATATACACAATGTCCGATGACACGGTGAATGTCACCCTTCGCACAAAAACCAGACGGTTGACTGCGTGTAACGCTCAGGCCTAAGCACTGTAACCTGAGCACGTGAGGCAGGTCCCCGGTTCCCAATATTAATAATACCGGGGAGCCGAAGCACTCTTCGTCTAGCTAGCATCACGATGTCGAGCAGGCAGCCAGCTATTAGATTGTCCATATCTCATCCAGATGAGGACGGCGTAGCTCTGGTGGGAGTTCTGGAGCAGCTGGAGCCGGGCAGTGCAACCCGAGGCAGGAAGATCGCCTTGGTACGTGAATGCGTACTTACTTCGAAGACGTCCTCATATCACTCGATAAAGATCCTTCATGGTACTATGGGGTACGGACTCTTGATCCTCGCCTCCTCTGAGCACTTACTGATTGTTGGACATAGTCACAAAGATTACTTGTTTCAGAAACGCCTGGCGCACCAGCTCCCTCTGGACTCTTTTCGCTTTGATTTTCGGTCAGTCGCCCAAGTCCTGCATCTTCCCTCTTCGTCCTATGCCCGTCGCTTCCATCTCGTAGAGGAGCGCATGAATCTGGCGGGAAATGGTACTACGCCGGCTTCGCGGAAGATTTGCAAGACCTCCGAGTGGTCGTCAAGTATCTTTCCGACAACTATGGCTACGAAGTCGACCTTCTCGTCGGACACTCTCGGGGCAGCGTCGTTGCTCTGCATTGGCTGTGTACCTCCGAGGAGGGCAAGCGCGTCGGGGGCATAGTCAACGTCTCCGGAAGGTATCGCATGGAGGTAAGGGATCCTCAGCGAGACATATGTTGCGCCATCCTGACCTTCCTCCGGCAGAGAGTACTGCATGGTAAGCACCCCGCAGCTTTCGCGGAACTCATCAGTCGCCTTCCAACTTGGTGTCATCCGACTTTAACACATCATCGCTGATCCTCGTGCAGATCCAGGGTCAAGCTATCAGGCGGCCTTCGACGAGCAGGGTTTCTTTGATTGGAAGGTCACCGTCGCGCGTCAACCGGTCATCGGCCGTATCACACCCGACGACCTGCAGGAGTTCGCGCGGTGGAATTCGGCGGTGGTGTGGGATCACTTTCCAGAAGCCACCGATGCCTTGACCATCCATGGTCTCGCCGACAAGACCGTCCCTGCGTATGTTTTGGATTGCTCTCATTGACATGCTGCAGTTTTGATATGCGCTGTAGGTATGACGCGACAATCTACGCTCGAGCCTTAGGCGCGCGCGAGGCGGGCACGCACAGCCTACACCTGATAGAAGGCGCTGACCACAATCTCACTGGGGTGAGTGTATTTCTGGGATTCGCATGCTAGCTTGCTCAGGTGACCGCGTAGCAATTTGACGAGGTCGTAGCGGTCATCCTAGAGTGGTGGCAGAAGCACCTGCAAGGGGACCTACGGACTGGTATCTGGCAGACTGGGAACCGTACCAAGCTGTAACTCCTCGGCACTACTGACTGGAGTCATGAGGTACATGCTCCCCCCTTGTGCGGATACAGGCGGAATCCAGCGCATTGTATATGCGCATGCTCTACCGTGGACTCTCGATGATCCGAACTCGTCGCTGGGAGTTGCGCTTCGTGACTACAAGAGCTGATGGGCATTCTCTGACGCTGCGTTCTATCCCTCATTCGCCGCTCTTCTCTTGGCGCAGCGCATTCCAACTTGTTTCTTCGCGCGCGCGTGTCCCGAAGCCTGAAAACATCCTCGCCGCAAGTAGCGACAACGTCAGCAACTGTTGTGTTTCTTGTCTTTCCATAGACAGCACATGTCAGGCACGTTTGACGAAATATCCATTCCTTGCAGCACCACACAACAAGCTCCCTTGGTGTCTGGATGGACAGCTGCTCGACTTGGGGCGTGTACGGCCCTCTAACTCGGCCGATCGTCGTGCTTGGTGGTGCGCATCGCTCCCGGCGGTGTACACAGCGTCGCCGACTTCCTTCTTCGTGGATAGTGCCCCGTGGCAATGCCTGCGTTCAGGAGACTTCGACGTCTCGAGCAGGAAGTCCTGACGCAAGATTGGCCATCTCGGTCAGCCCGAATGTACGGCAGCACCTGTGTCGCTCACCGTCATCGCCTTGGCGAATTATGCACCACGTCGCCGACCATCGGACGTGAGTAGATCTGCGGATGAAAGGTGGCCAGCTTTACTCCCGAATAAATCTCTTGCCACTTTACGGCGCTCGGAATGCGACGTGTTAGTCAGACCGTTCCACGTGTCTACGCATGTCCGCATACAGGACAAAGGCTGTGGCCATGCTGTACGGCCTTCCCTGTCTCGTGCGACGCAAGGTCTCGTGCACGTCACTTGCTTCACTGAAGGACCAGACGGCAAGGACAATGATCAAGAATCGATGGTATGATTAGAGGCAGTGGTAGCTATACAAATGGTCAAGTACTAGGTCTAGGAAATAACAAGATGCTGGGTCGTGAGGGTTCTGCGGTACACAAGTCGTGATCGGGAATGCGTTCTAATGGCCAAGTCTAGACCGAAATTACAGCAGTCCTCTGCTGCGCTCCTCCATAGGGTATTCAACCGGGAACACTACTCCAGTGCATCCGCGGCAGCGTGATTAGGTTTTGAATGTGTCTGTAACGACACGACCGCCGGCATCAAGCACAGGGCTTGGGAGGTGGGTGCCGATGAGGGTGGGTGGGTGGGTGGGTGGGTGGGGCGTGTGTGGACGGTCAGAAGAAGACGGCGCCCTGTGTGCTTGCGCTCGCGCTGATGGCTGCCTGCGAGGCGGACTGCGGCTTGGGCCGCGCCGAGGGCTTGCCGGAGCCCTGGTGGGATGATGAGGAGTTGGAGGCAGCGGGGCGGGAGTCTTTGGAGGCGGGGTAGGAGGTCTGGGAGACCAACTGTGTGGCGAAGACGGAGCTCATGGCGGGTGAGAGCAGAGAGCGAGTGAGCGAGGGATGCGAGGAGGATGGCGGGACGAGGACGCGCGGCGGGGGCTTATATGGCGGCGCGCCAACGGAAAGGCTGGCGCGCGCAGAGATGCAACGATGAAGCGCGGCGTTAGGATCAGGACCTGGGACCACAGCACTGGACACTGGGCGGCCGCTGCTGCGCTGTTAATCCTGGGAAGATCCGGGCTCAGCGGATCGGTAGCTGCTGCCTCTGCTCGCCCGCCCGCCCCCCCGCCCGATGCTCTCCCGATCTTCCCTCGACCCTGCGCGCGGCCCTGCATCACCCCGCCTCCGCGACTGCGCGGCGGCCATGAGCGCGAGCACGGCGGGGAACACGGCGCACACGTACTGTTCGCAGTGATGGTCATGGAGGAACCCATATGGAGGACGTACGGAACGATCAAGCCCCAATATATTGCCTTGCCTCGGTCGACAACCGTTGCGGGAACACAACATCGCATCAGCGGTATGCGAGACCGGAAAACAGGAACAGCCGGCATGACTGTGGCGCCTGGTGAGCGGGAGCCGGCGCTCACCAGCACTTGTTACCTATCTCTCCAGCGGTAACGGAGCCGTCGATGAGACAGAGAGGCGCTGGCGTCAGGGACCTGCCGACACTGCGCAGAGGCATGAGAGCGTCAGGCAGTCAGTGCAAATCAGTCTGAGAACACAAACAACTCACCCGGAGCTGAGCAAAGGGGTATCAAGGCCCCCGGCATGGGAGATGCCACAATGAGACCGCCCGCACGTACGTGGATGGCGTAACCAATACAGCAGTGCACCTGTCGTAGGTAAAGCCCGCGCTATCTGGCTAACGACACAAGATGAATGGACCCGAGCAAAATCATCTGGACAAGATCTTCCCGGGCGTCAGCTTCGACGTTGTCGCGAACAATAGTGCACGAGGCATCGGAAACGAAGCAGGGTGCTCTTCGGGCTAATGGGGATCAAAACAAATGTACCGTATGTCTCAACGTCGCGTAGGATACCGAGCGCTCAATGCGTACGCGCCCATCTGACGCTAACTTATCTTGAGAAACAAGCCTCGCGTAAACGGGGCTCAAGGCACGTAAGGCATGTGGGTCGAACGTGAGGCTCTCACATCCATCAGGGATTCTACTCGTGCGATACTCATGCAGTCGGCGTGTTACAGCAGTGTGTCACGTCGTAAGCCTGGATGGTTCAGCCACGTTGTTTCCGCTGATATTGTGATATTGAAATAGGCCTCAGCCAGCACACACGAGGCGCGTTTACGGTTTCCAGGACATAGCGAATACTTATGCGAGCGGCCCGCCGGGAACGGCTTCGGATACACGGAGAAGTGCACATACAGTACTAGTGATACAGTATCGGTTGTAAACTTCAAGTCGGACCTCCGAGGGCCGACGCCTCGGCCAGCACGCGCTGGGAACTCATCACACAGGATTGATCGCTCCAAATGAGTCGGGGACGTGCGAGTGAGACTGCGGCCAGCCTGCCTCGAGGCGCCGCATCAATTGACCGCCAGTGGCTCTATGGTGGCAAATACTTACCGTTAGTTGCATACATCGATCCTCTCTGGGTGGCCAGTGGTTAGTAGCTTGCATGTCGAGAGGTGGTTGCCTTGAGGCACGACGACGATGTACCGCGTGCGCATTACTTAGTAGCTCCTGGTTCCACACGATGTCAGCTAGCTCCTCGGAAGGCTCTGTCGGCGGAGGCAACGCATCAATGCATCACAAGGGATGTCGTCGGGGGAACTCAACGGCCATCACAAACTGACACTAAGACACGCCAGTACTTCGCCCGAACCTTGGCAGGTCCTATTTTCGAGTTCAGCGTGATGCTCATCGACGGCCCTTTCACGTACGCCAGGAGCGCAGTCTGACTGGGGCCCGAGTCTCTTTGGAGTTTGGGTGGGCTCAGACAAGTCCTACATACATACCTCTACGGCCACCTACTCGACCCCGTCCCACGCCCTTCAACTATACGCCTCCACAGCGCCGTTTCTTTGATACGAACCGCGAATTCGTTGTGACAGGCGTTAAATGAGGAGAGTTGTACTGCGGCTATACTTGACGTCGATTGACTGCCGCTCATGCAATCACGCAGGTGCATGAAGGCATGCCAAAGGTGAGTGGATGAGGGGATGCAATGGTGTCCAGCAGGCATTTCATTCAACTCCCAATTCGTCACCTCCGGCCACTCCAACAGAAGTAACTGGTAGTTTTCTTAACCGTCAACGGACTACCTGAAGCATGGAGCAAAGGTCCCGCCAGATACCTTCAGGGAAACCTCTGTTGAAACTGATCATATGGGGAACTAATAACAACACGTCACACAATATCAACATGGTGGACCTTACGCAGAAAGTGCTGCTGCAAGTTGGGCCTGCGCGTAGAAAAAAGCAAAGTCAGGAACGTAGTACATGCTTTGTGACCGATGTGGAAAACGCACCGAGAGAGTCGTGGACGCTGCTGGGCAACCTTGCCCGGAACCATGCAGGTTCTGAAGCGTGACAAGCGAAGTTTGCAAACGCGTTACGAGCGCGGACGCAGTATTATCCAAAGGAAAGGTGACGTGTACCGACGGATTGTTGACGGCGAAGCCTGCGTGGACGTTTGCAAGCAATGACTGCGGGAAAGCGGCGCGCGTCAGCAATCAGCATACCAACCAAACAATTTGTAGGCTAGCCTGGGTGAACGACTCCTTGTCGGGCGGGCAAGAGCACGGTACTTGCACAGTCTGCCCATTCGAGCCCTTGACGGCACCATCGCAATTCCCGTTGCCTGTCACGTATGCATCGTCAATGTCTGATCCTGTCACATTGTTCAGACTCACCCTTGGGATTCAATCCTGCCGTGAAGCCGAGGTCAGGCACAAGGGCTGCAATGGCAGCGTCGCTGGGTGATGTAGCACCACCTGTGCGGACCGGCGGCGCAGCGAGTTTGGAGACGGAAGTGGCAATTTGAGCCAGAGCAGACGAGCTGGGTATAACAGTCGACGCCTTCGCCGAGCCAGATGGATTTGCTGCAGCAGTCGAGTGCGCCACAGAAGACGGCTTGTCTTGCACTGCAGTGGAGGTGGCTAGGGAAGATGGAATGACACTCGGCGGCAGAGGCAGGCCTGCCTGAATGGCCTGCGCCTGAGCATTGAAGGTCGTCGAGACGATAGGGCAACCAACTCCAGCTCCATTTAGGTTTTGAAGAGTAATAGATGCGGCGTTGAGCCGTGTGAGTTGCGAGTTAGTCGAGTTATCCAACGGATAAGACAATCCAACTGAGGGGTTGTTGATAGCGAATCCAGCGTTCGCGTTGGCTGTCAGTTGCTATGTGATTTCGTCAGCGGAGGTAGCTGGGAAAACAGGTCTTTGGCGCAGCACTAACCGCGATGTAAGTGTCTTGATCGGGAGGACATGAGCAGGGGATTTTGATTGGCTTTCCATCGGCACCGTCAACAGCACCATCACAATCACCCGAGCCTGTAGGAAACAGGCAGGCGTCAGAGTTTGTGTGAGAGGCGTGTCTGTGAGGGTAAACCCACCAGTCGGATTGACGCCAGACTGCCAGCCAAGCGGCGGGGCTACAGCGGCGACCTGTTCCTCCGTGAGAGTCCCAGAGGCAGGTGAAGATTGGGCTGGAGGAGCGCTGGAAGACGACGACGAAGGAGGGGACGAAGGTGGCGTAGACGAAGGAGTGGAGGATGGTGTCGAAGAAGGGGCAGTCGTCGGCGAGGAAGCGGGAGGGGAGGAAGGAGGTGGAGGTGGAGGGCTGCCGGCAAGAATAGCGGCCTGCTGAGCTGCAAATGTGGTAGATGATACTGGGCAGCCAACACCCAGGCCCCTCAGATTCTGCAGCGTTACAGAGGCCGCGCTCAGCCGCGCTAGCTGCGAGGCAACTGAGTCGTCCTCAGGGAAGCTGATCGGGACAGACGGGTTATTGACGACGAAGCCCGCGGCAACATTTGCGTTGAGTTCCTGATGGGAAGGTTTGACTCAGTCACAATGGGTGAGAGAGTTCGCGGTGGACACGAACTTGGACAAACAAGGTGCGGTCCGGAGGACAGTCGCATGGTACCTCGATGGGCGTTCCATCAGGCTCGTCAACGGCACCGTCACAGTTTCCTGTTCCTGAGACGCACATGGAACGTGTGAGAACGTTCGACCTCAAAGTTCAACATCGCTGCTCACCCGTAGGGTTGATGCCTGACTCCCAACCGAACTGAGGGATTAGGCTCGGGTCGACATCCCTCTTGGTGGGGCGCGCAGCAGCAGAAAGAGCCAGTACGAGAGAAACGAGAGCGGAGGAGAGCTTCATTTTTTGAGAACTGAAAAGATTGTTGAGATGACGTTGAATTGGAGTGGCCAAACGAGGGGAGCGCAAAGGATGGGGAAGCGGCCTGCGGCTTTATGCTCTCGCTGAGGCAAGTGAAGGAAAGACACGGCCGACTCCGTCGGTGGTTCAGCGATGAGAAAGAGAAGTGGGACGGATGCAAGAGGTGGGGTTTGAACGCCAGCATTTTGGCAGTCTTTTATAGAACAACGAACGAAGGCCAGCCTTGCACACGCACCTCCGGGGTTCCTGGTTCTTTCTTAGCGCGGCTTTGCGGCATGACAGTCGGTTACCACACCGCCGGCCACGTCGACGATCCGGAGGGAAGATTGCATATTTAGTCGAGGCCGCCTAGGTGCCGCGGGCCGTCAAGCGTTGTCGGGTTCCATGAGAGCTCGTCCAGTAGAAATACGCTGGGATGGGGACTGCGTTTTCGTGTCCGGATTCTCCGAGAGTGCACGACGAGTCTACGAATGTCAAAGAAATTGCACCTGATATCTGGGTAACGCGTTTTGATACGTTGGTTGCTGAAGCAGTGGTCATACTTATGCGAGATCAGAATTTTACTTACAAAACGTTTGGCATGATTCGCCTGTCAAAAGTCTCCCCGTCGGTCAGTGGTCAGGGTTAGCTAGCTGACATTAGAACAATACAGATTGCTCGCTGAAAACAGACAGTAGGCACCCAAGACGTCTCGAGAACACGGGAGGGTCGAAAGGGATGTGAGCCATACAGTTGACATAGCACAGCACATAAACCCCTAATACGAAACATAGAGCTGGTCAGACATAGCATATATCCACACAGCACCTTATCACAGTAACAAGTCGTCGTCGCCCGAAGGAGCCGATGACGACGTCGCGGCCGGCGAAGCAAACGCCCCGAACCCCGAACCAAAAGCCGCCGGCTTCGGCTGCGTGCTCTTCGCCGCTCCCCAAATGCCTGCCTGGACCTTCTCCTTCTCGAGGTCCTTGATCGACTTTGCGGGTGCGGCTACCTGTGTGGGCTTGTTGGAGCCCAGCGACATGGACCACAAATCTTCGAAATTCCCAGAGGATTTCGTCGTCGTGCTGCTCGGGGTCGAGACCGCTGGGGAGGTGACGTTCGAGCGTGGAGGCGGGGATGCCGCCATAATGGGTTGGGTATAATTCGGCGCGGACGGGGGAGAGGCGTAGGACGGTGGGCGTGCTTGCGAGGCGGGGGAGAGGATGCCACTGGTAGCGAAGAATGGCGGGGGTTGCATAGCGGGCGCCGGCGCCAGCGCCGGCTGCGCCGCCATAGGTGCCTGTGTCGGCGCCGCCACAGGCGCGGAGGAGCCCAGGAGATCCATGAGGTTAGGTTTTGCGGAGGGCGGTGCAGCTTGGAAATCGGCAAACTCGTCGTCGCCTTGCAGTCGCGTCAGATGCAATCTTTTGCTCACAGATGAAGCGTCTCACCATCATCTGCAGCGCTGAGGGATGCCAGTGCCGGCAGCGCCTTCTCGGTCGCCACGGGCTGCACTGCTGTATCATCATCGAAGCCACCCAAAAGGTCAACTTCCTTCACCGGCTCCGGTACCTTCGCCGCGGGAGTTGGGGCAGTGCTCGAACGTGAGGGAGTGGTGCGTGTCCCAGTTGAGGGTTGTGTAGTGGTTGAGCGACGCGGCGACTCGTAGTCACCGGCATCATACTCTTCGAACCCTCCTCGGCGCGATGTCTCGTCTCTGAATCCACCACTGCCGCCGCCACCGCTGCCACCGGCGCCATACTCTGGCCAAATGTTAGCCTCGCTGAATGACAGCGCATAAATTGAAATATACCTCGATCATAGCTGCTAGCGCTGCCTCCATAGCTGCCTCCGTAGTTGCTGAACGAGCCGCCCCCACCGGTATCGCTTCCAAAGCCACCGTATCGGCCGCCTCCAGAGGCAAAGCTGAGGCCGTCATTCCCGGTTCCAACGTACTTAGTCCTGTTGGCCTTGGCCTTTTTGCGCTCCGAGCGAATTTTTTCGACGTCAGAGAGGAGCTCGACCAATTCTCGGGAGCGGTTGCGAACTGATGACATGAGTGAGGCAAGTTCGCCGACTGCATGAGCATTGCACACCGTTGATTCCCTGGTCCTTTCCCTTGTCATCAATATAGTGGAAGCTGCGCAGCATTTTGATGGTTGAAACGTGGGAACGTGCATCGTCGACAACACGCTCGCTGCCGTGCTTCACCAAGTACTCCAGGAGTTGCAGAGCCTGTGCGCTGATCAGCTGGAAACGACACATAACGGCCTTGAATAAACGCACTTTGTATATTTGCCTCCATTGTCGAGCCTCCTTCTCCATAAATTGGGCATATATGCAGGGCATGATCTCGTTGAATTGCTGACTGAAGACACATTAGCGGGCGGAGGTTGGACCTTTACCTGACCTCGTACTTACAAGTTGAAGGTGCTGGGGGCAACCTATCAGACCGCGCGAGGATTCACATAAAAGGCACCGACTTACCCTTGCGCAATCTCCTGCATCAAGGTGGAACTCGCACCCCTTCATTCGGGCACCATGAGTCCTTCCTCCATGACCATGGCCGAAACGACTTACCACGCCTCGTCGTTTGTCGCCTCTCGGACCTTTGCTTCCATCTCGCTAACATTGAGGACGACATTCTTGGCCTGGTCTCGAGGATGAGGTGGTGCGACGGCCACAAAAAGGGACGTGGCAGACCTGGTTGTACATGCTCTTGATGTCATAGAGCGTGATATTGGAGAGGGTGCTGCTGAGGGACTCGAGACGATCCTGCATGGCGGAGAGAAGGGGCTGGGCAACGAGTGGCTGGGATCTGACGGTGAGTGCACAGTCGGTGTCGGTGTCCCCATCACCCTGTCACGCCATGTGACCGTGACTGGCCCGGGCCGCCAGTGCCGCCCGGAAGCTAAATCAGAAATGCGAGAATGAACTTGGCGTCGACGTCTGTTCCACCGCCATCAGGCAAGCCGCCGCAGACACGGCCGGGGAGAGCTTGTTCTCTGCTCTCTTGGTCCCGCGCAACTTTCTGGTGCTGCAGACGTCCGCCCGGCCCAAGGTTCGTTAGCCCATCGTCCTCGACCGGAGGACATATGTCAATGATAGTTCGTATCGGCAGCGGACATGCCCTCCCTCCTCGCTCGGTTTCGCTCGCGCACGGTCAGCCAGCCTGCCCCGCCGTCGCTCCCACCGCTGTCTCCCACAGCCGACACGAACTTCACGACCCCGCCCCCCATCCTTCCCTTCATAACGAACTCCCCTCTCCAGCGCAAGATCCACCCAGAAGTCAACTCCTTGCTCGAGGAGTTCTCTGCGCAACGCTCTCCTCCTCCCGTGCGGCGTGCGCGATCGGCTGCTCATCTCCGGCACTCGCACGACGAACCCCCGCTCAGTCCGCTCTCCCCGCCGCCCCCAATCAATTCACCGCCTTCCCTCCATGAGGACGAAAGACATGCACGGCTGTCTAGCGAGTCAAGCAACGGAGGCGGTAGAAAGCGCTTTCTCCATCGCATCTCCTCCCTGGCTACCGCGGGCGAGTGGTCCACCTTTGGCCGTCTACGGGATATGCGCCATGCAGACCTCAATGAAGTTCGCGGGCGTGTATTGGGGAAGGACAAGTCAGGCAGCCTTCGCTCCTCAGCGACTCGCACCCGTTCATCTCGCCCGTCGACAGGTCATACAGGCAGCACCCGCTCATCGCAGAAGTATGCTGACACGAACAAGGAGAATACCTCCGGCTTCCCACCACTGTCGCTACCGCCTCTTCCGCACTTCCGTAGACCAAGGGCTAATACCTCGCCCGCAGAGCGCACATCAGCTCGGATCTCTACGCCTGTCGCGGAGCAACTGGGCTTCGACTCGCCGCGCACTTTCGGGTACCCTACTCCGGCTACGGCAGCTGGTAGCTCCCCCGCATATACTCAACGTCACGACGCTTCCGAAGTGCCTGGAGTCTATTCAGATTATTTCACGGTCGATGCACACGGGAGCACCTTTCCGATGAGGTCTGGGGACATGCCAGCATCAGATGTCAACCTTTCCCCAGAGTTCACATTTGGACACGGTGTCCGCGCATATCGAAGCTTGCCTCGCGTCGAACAGATCTTCTCTAACTCTGCAAGACAGAACCAGGCCGAGCGTTCGAACGATGGGCTTCGGTCGCGGTCAACCTCTGCTATCCGCCACGGTCGCCGTGCCAGTGCGGATCTCTTCGCGCAGCAGGCCGTCAACATCGCGGCAGGCGTGTCGGCCGCAAGCGACTGGCCTGCGCGTGTTTCGCGCGAGCTGGTTCTTATGTCCTTGGGCGGCGACAATGCAAACCCATCCCTAGCACCTAGAGGACTTGACAGTCTGGCGCTACAAGAAAGCAGCGTGTCAAGCACAACACAGGAGTCTGTGGGGCGGCTGTCGAGCTCTTCTCCCTCGCACCCTGTCATACCTCCATTGTCCCCGTCTGTATTTGCGTCCCTTGGCTCTCCTTCCGACCTCGCCCCTGCATCTTCTCCTAATCTCGCTGCTGTGTCCAGGTCTATCAGCTACGAGCTGCTGAAAGCAGGCGACTCACATCCGAATGTGAACCTCCCGAGGACACCGCAGTCGCAAGACCTCAACGCCCCGGTGGCTTCTTCATCCAGGATATCAGAGCCCACAGCAGCCTCGGCACTCTTGCCCTCGTTTTCCATTCCCGCACCGCCTCCTAATAGCTTCGCTTCGCCACACTTCTCAAGTCCAACCACGTCTGTGGAATCCCATGGGTCTTCCTTGAGCCCTCCTCAATACGTCAAAGGCAAGGGAAAGGGTAGAGCGGACGAGGTTGATGCGACAGTCTTGGATCACAATCAGGGACAGAGAGCATCGTTTTCTCTGCCCGAACCTCGCTGTACGTTGACATCTAGTTTCGAAAAGATGCCAAGATTGCTGATTGTCATCCAGCTCCTCGTCGTCTATCAGGCGTGATACGCACTCCGTCTTCTGGTCGCCGCAGACGTGCTATTTTTTCGTCACCTCTGCCAGCCATTCAGTCCCGACCCAACTCTATGGCTTTGTCTCAGTCGTTTCCCGTCGCTGAGACCGACCACATGGGCGACCTGGGGCCCGCCCCGCGCCCCTCTTCCACGGCGACTGACGGGGATGCCCCTCCACGACGTAGCGTGTCGCAATCGTCAATTCCGATCAGCGCACTCATCAAGGCGCATGCCCCATCGGTTGGCCGCTCATCGATGTACCACATGCGTGACCCGCACAAGCCGCCTAGGAAACTCGAGACTGGGTGGGCGTTGCGTTTTCGTGCGGAGGACGAGGAAGGCTCGCCGCGACATGCGTGGCTGTTCTACGTCGCATTCGTCCTATTTCCGCTGTGGTGGGTTGCTTCATTCTTGCCGACGCCGAAAACGAGGCGGGTTGGCATGGATGCGGAGAAGGTCGTCACACTAGATGACCCTCAAGTTGAGTTCGGTGCGTGTTCCATTCCGTGTAGCTGTGCGGATGCTAAGGGTGAGCACTGGTGCTGAGCAGATGCGACGTCTTGGCGCAAGCGGTGTCGTATCATGGCGGTTGTATCGCTTTTCACGTACATTCCCTTCATCATCCTCCTCGCCGTCTTTCTGGATTAATCATTCTTTCTTTGAGTTTGGCTTTCTTGGGGCCTGGTTCTGTGTTGTGCCTGCGTGTTATTCCTTCGTGTTATCCTATCCTCATTATCCTTGTTGTCTTGTTCACGTCTTGATACCCGCAGGCCGTCGCCTGCTTACGGGGGCAGTCTGCCATGCATTACACGCGATGTCACGATAGAAATGCGGTGCGCTGTGGCCATGAATTGTGGTAGAATGTACAAATATACCTCGATCGATTGGAGATTCGGCACGGGCGCCTCTACGCTACTTAACTTTGCTTCCGTCGACATGTCGAGTCGACGTGCGCGCGTCGCGACTGAAGATCCAGTAAATCGACATTGCGCTACTGCGCATTCCCACGAAATCGACGTTTCAACATGCAGCAAGCGGCATGGCCGGCAGATCAAAACATCATGGATACCTCGAGGATAGCCTGAGGCGTTCTCCGGGCTGTTCACTCTTCCCTCTTCCCATCTCACGAGAACCCTGGTATGATACCATAGATACCCGCAACCCTCATGTCGAGCGACACATGGACGCGTGCTTTCGTCGAACACCTCAACTTTTATCGAATTCACTTGACCGCATTGTGAGTGATACACGACCTGCTACTCGCCCAGACTGTCGGACAGGACTTGTACCACCCCAGCACAGTGCTACCGCTGGTCTTCGCCGGCATCTTCGTCGCATCCAACGGCGAATTTCACATCAATTACACGGATGCACTGCTCACATGTATCAGCGCCATGACGGGCACCGGGCTGGCGCCCATCGACCTGAGCTCACTCACAGTGTGGCAGCAGTGTATTCTCGTGTTCCTAGAGCTTAGCGGGAGTGCGGTGCGCTATCTTTTGCTTTTCACGCAAAACGCTCTGACACGTCACTGGCTAGGTAACGGTCGCATGGCTTGCGGTCTACGTGCGCCTACGATACTTCCAGCACCACTTGGACTGGATCGTAAAGTCTGAATTCGAGCGCACAAAGACACGCGACTTGGTTTCTTCGGAGAGCGGCGACATGGCCTTCTCAGAGGGTGGCGACGCACGGGGACGCAGTATGACCTCGTCCTCGTTGCGCCGCCGAGCCTTCGCAAATATTTCGAACGAGAAGAGCCCGTCCTTCAGAGCGCGTGGGGCGGACGTTGATGCGGACGCAGCAGCTGGAGCATTCTCCGCTTCGCCCGAGCGAATGCCACCCGCTGAATTCACAGAGTCACCGACGACATTGCAGTCGCCGAACATGCCGTTTGCGTCGTCGCCGCTGAAGACGCAGTTTCGCCAGCCAACGAGAAGTAAGACGATGTCTCCCAGCTGTATGGAGTCATACCACTCATGTTCTCGTCTCGTCTAGGGCCCACACGCCGTGGCACTGTCCTGACTGTCAACCCACAGCAGAAAGATGATGCCTTCGGCGGCTTTGGGGACCCGCTAGCGTGGGGCGTGCAAGCGTTCAATAGCCGTTTCCCCAACGCTGGGCAGCGTGTCAAGCGGTCCATGACGATGTCCATCGCGCCAACCTTTCTAGTGCCGGGACACGGCGATGTGCCTCCCGGCGCAAAGCCGGTTTCATACCTCACTTTTGACGTGAAAGTGGCCCACAATTCCCGGTTCGTAGGGCTGTCGGATGAGGATCACGAGGAACTGGGCGGGGTGGAGTACCGGGCATTAAGCGCGTTGCTCTGGATGGTGCCCTTGGTGAGTGAGAGATTCGATAATTGTTGTGCATATATATTCACGAGGGAGGGATGGTGGTTCAGTACTACTTTGGTACGCTTGCTATAGCGTTTGTGGTGATAGCGCCGTACATGTCATTGTCACGCTGGAAAGACACTTTTAAACGGCCAAACCAGCACAAAGACATCAACCCAGTGTGGTCGGCCCATTTCTTACAGTCCTATGGCGGCCGTGTGCTGATGGCGGATGGCAGGTACTCACTATTCGAGGTCGTCGGTGCATGGGCGAACACAGGCATGTCGTTGGTGGACCAGAATTTGGTGCCTTTCCAGCGGGCATATCCCATGCTCATCTTCTTGATCTACGTCGTGCAGGCGGGGGGCACCGCATTTGTGAGTTCGAATTGTCCGCCATTGTGACTTTGACTAACTCGTTATAGCCCATATTGTGAGTTATCTTGTCTCCCTTACCCCCATGACTCCCTCTGACAGTGCTGCCGCCCATCCCAAAGCCTTCGTTTCATGATGTGTGTGCTTTATGTCTATCTCTGTCCTTCTCACTGACGTGGTATTCATAGATGGATAATATACCAAGGCTCACCGACGAACTCGCGCTTGAAAGAGACGCTTCATTTCCTTCTGGATCACCCTAGACGCTGCTTTATATACCTCTTCCCTTCCCGACAAACGTGGTTCCTGCTGACAGTCCTCTTGCTACTTAAGTGCGTCTATGACAATGTCGCACTGACCCACGCTGACTCCCTATCTCAGTCTGACAGATTGGTTTTTCTTTTTGGTGCTTGATATCGGGAATCCGACAGTAGAAGCCATACCCGTGGGATCCCGCATCCTACTGGGTCTTGTGCAGGCGGTCGCCGTGCGGCTTGCCGGTTTCCAGAGCATTGCTATTTCGGCGCTATCGCCGGCCGTCAAGTAAGTCATGCCATGTTGTTGGTGGCCGGGGGTTGCTAACCCAGTTCACAGAATCCTATACCTCGTCATGATGTATGTTTCGGCCTACCCAGTCGCCATGAGGTTCGTGCAGGCCATAATGGTAAGCTAACTAAGCATGACTGACTATTCACAGCGTGCGCTCGACGAACGTATACGAGGAGAAATCGTTGGGCGTATTCGAAGAAGATGACGATGAAGACGAAGACATTGAGGACGAGCAAGACTATCCGGATTCCGATTCGCGCGTTGCAATCTGGGGCAGATATCTTGCTCGACATGCACGACGGCAGTTATCATTCGGTGCGCACGGCTCGTGAACCAGGCCGCTAATGCTGCTCACTCAGGCATCTTTGACCACAGATCTCTGGTGGCTTGGCCTCGCTCTCTTCTTGGTCTGCATTTTCGAGGTCAGACAGCGAATGGAATCAGGTCCATGTTGACTGATTCAGTACCTGCTGCAGCGAGGGCATATTAACAATCCAGACAATGTGACATGGTTCAATCTCTTTGCCTTGCGTAAGTCACATACATCTCGCGTGGCGTCAACATACACTGAGCATGCACGCAGTCTTTGAGGTGGTGTCGGCGTACGCTACAGTCGGACTGAGCCTCGGGATCCCTACAGTACGCAGCGCGGTTCGCCCCTTTCTCACTCCAGTGCTAAGGAGTGTATGCAGGCCAACTACTCTCTTGTCGGCGCGATGCGCACACCGTCGAAACTGATATTCTGCATCGTAATGCTCCGCGGACGCCACCGTGGGCTGCCGGTCGCGCTTGATCGCGCCGTGCTCCTCCCAAAGGAGTTCTTGCAAAAGGCGAGTGCGAAGGCGAGGCAGATGAAGATGGGCAGACGGGATACGGAGAAGCTATCTCCGATCCGCGAATGAGCGTTCTAACAGGCTGATATTGACTTAGACATTGATATGAAAGTATACCTGTACCTTGATATATCATAGATGGCAATGCCTTGCTTGGACGGGACCGGGAGCTTTCAGGAATCAATTCACTCGTGTGCGATGGCATAGTACGCAGAGAATTTATGGAGCCATTACGCCTCGAACGCCTCAACCTCACCACCAGATCGCCACGGCGATAGCGTCTCCGATAAGATGGATGATATGTCCTATGTCACCAAAGCTCGGTAACGGGGCGAGCTTTTAGATCGCTATGAGCCACTCACTGTAAACCAAGCCCGAGCTTCAGTCTGGTCGAATCGCTCGCGTTTCGACGCCAGGATCTCGAAGACGGCGCCGATAGCGTTCCTCTGCACCTGGCCCTCGCAAAGCTGTGGACCCGCATGGAGCAGGATGTCGCGAACCGCACGAACTTGTTCCGGCGACGCCAAGTTCGAGACGAGCACGTCGAGGCAGAGATGGACTTGCGGGGCTGTGAGTAGGTGGTTCGCGGACAGGTCTCCGACATATCGGGCGAGGGCGAAAGCACAGCCGATATACTCGTGAGGCGTCCCGCTCGCTCGGGTGACAGACGAAGCATTGTTCTAGATACGCATATAAGGATGAGGGGCTCAGCTACAACACAAAGAATCCGACTTACTGGGTCCCACCACCCGCAGAAGGTCTGCAGCGTGTAGTCTCGGACGTGCCAGACGAATACAGCCGCGAGGTCTTGACCGTAGAACTCGAGGAACGCGGACGCTAGCTCGTGCACGAACAGCGCGACGGGGCGGGCGGCGTGCGCCTCGGTGGCCTCCCAGGTCAAGCACCAGGCGAGGTCCTGCAGCCGAGGACCCGTCCAGTCGCGCAGCATTACGGCGCCCCGCGCATGGAATGCCCGCTGCTCGTCCGACGCCGCGGCCAACCCCATCTCATACGCGGGCTTCCACGGTCGATAAGGGTCTGTGTGCGGAGGAGGTTGGGGCACGGGTGGGTCGGAGGCGGGCAGGGCGGAGGACGAGGCGACGGGCATTGGTGCGGGTGGCGGCGACGCTGGGAGGGCATTGGAGAAGTCTGGCGTCGCCGGGCTCGGAATGAAGGGCGCGGCGTGAGGGTTGAAGGGGGAGGAGCCTTTGAGCGCAGCATCGCGCTCGGGCTGGGACTTGCGAGCGGCGCGGAGGTCGCGGAGGGCACTGAGCTTGGGGAGGTCGAGGCGGAACGAGGTGTATGCGGGGGCATCGTGCAGCACGAGGTCCTTGGCGAGTGGCGGGAGCTCTAGAGGCTCGTCGACGGAGGTTTGCAGCGAGCCTGCGGAGCTGGCGGGGGAGTTGTAGAGGGAGTCTTCGGAGGAGAAGTCTGCGGTGGGCGACGGCGAGAGGGGATCGGGAGGGTGTGCTGCGACGGCATGGGAGAAGGGGCGCGGGGGCTCGAGGACGGGGCGACGGTGCATGGCGGGACGAAAGAGATGGAGGCAGCGGGCTGATAACGCGGTATGCGGCTTATATGCGTGCTCGAAGCCTTTGAGGCTCAGGCGCCTCGTGCTGAGCCACTCGCGGATTGGATTCGGTGCACGGGCTGGTCTGCTGGTCGACGCCGTCGACGAGGAGGGGAAGAGTGTTCATCGCTATGCTCCCTGCCAGGCCGTTTTAAACAACGGAAAGCTGTACAAGGAGACGGTCAGGCCAGCCGCCACGTGTCTTGCGCTTGTCTGGCGTTGTCGTCCTCGCGGGTCCAGCGTTGTCAACCTCGTGCGCATCCGTTGTCTGCGTGCGGTGCAGCGTTGCGGGCATAGCGCAGCCAGAGGGCGGGCGGTTGGCAGAGAGCAGCCGACGGCGACGGGCTCCGGCTTGGAGTCGCGGCATCGCCTGCTGTCCGCTGCACGCCACGATGCCCCGTATCCCCTCTTGCCTTTCCCCATCATCTATCTATAGAGACCTCGCCTTACATAGTGCGGCCCTTGTCTGGTTATAAAGGCCCCTTCACTTCCGCTTCTCCCACACTGCCGGCCAGAACCTTGACGACCATGCTCACCAGCACAACAAGACCCACCGCGCTTCTTGCTCTCGCCCTTTCCTCCGTCGCACAGGCCCAGTACTCCCTGGTCAAAGAGTACGCCGGCTCATCGTTCTTCAACGACTGGAACTTCTACGGGAATTGTGAGTGCTTACCGTCCCCAACTCCACCGTCGTCCCGACATGCCTTACTCCCAGTCGACAATCTCACGAATGGCGACGCCATCTTCGTGACTGCCGATCAGGCAGCGTCTCAAAAGCTTGCCTTCGTCAATGGCGCAGGCAACGCCATCATCAAGGTGGACAACACCACAACCGTCGCCTTCAACGACAAGCGCAACACCGTCCGCATCTCCTCCAAGGACCAGTATGCAGTTGGGAGTGTATGGGTTGCAGATATGTTGCACGTTCCGTTTGGGGTGCGTGGCATGCGTTCTCGGTTCGTAACGGTGGTGCTGAAAAGGGCAACGCGCAGTGTTCCGTCTGGCCGGCTTTCTGGTCGCAGGCGCCGAATTGGCCGACGGGTGGAGAAATTGACACCTTCGAGGGCGTCAACATGGTGTTGAACTCTCAGTCCGCACTGCACACGGAGCCGGTGAGCACGCCTTCCAAGGTGCCTACAGCGAAGTCTGCTGAGGACCGGCCCATAGGGATGCACAATCACCGGCGCGGTGCAAACGAGCACACTCGTCAACTCCACCGACTGCTCATTCCAGTCCAATAGCAACGAGGGCTGTCAAGTGACGAACCCAGATCCAGCCTCGTATGGCGCCGCTTTCGCCGCGGCCGGTGGGGGGTCTACGTGACCGAATTTGCGGAGGCGGGCATCTCGTACGCGCGCTGTTCTCACCCCCATCCTGCGCGGTGCTGACAGGAGCCTTTGATAGTATCTGGTTTTTCTCGGTAGGAGGCCCCCGGCTTTTAGTATCTATTCCTCCGTGCGCTGATATGCCGTGCAGCGCAAAAACGTCCCAGCCTCGCTTCAGGGCAACAGCAGTACCGTGGATACCTCGACGCTCGGCACTCCCACGGTCAATTATCCGCAGGCGAGCTGCTCGATAGATAAGTTTTTCCAGCCTCAGAACCTAATCTTTGATATCACTCTGTGCGGAGGTGCGTGCCATCATCATCATCAGTTTATCGACGTCCCTCTCACACTCCTTCAGATTTCGGTATGTCATTGTGCCGGCGACGCGAGATGCTGACTCACGGCTGTCTGCAGCTGGCAACCCGACCACATTTGCGCAGACGTGCACCGGCGTTTGCTACCAGAACTACGTGATCGGGCCCCCGTCAACGTACGATAACGCCTATTTCGAGGTGCAGTCGGTGCGGGTGTTCGGGACGTCGTCCAAGGTGGACATCCCCCCGAGCGGGGCAAATGGTGCCGCCGGGTGGGCGGTGAGCGCGCGCCTCGCGGTGGCCTGCTTCGTTATTGCGGCAGTTGCGTACGTCGCGCCGGGGGTGGCCTGACGCCGCGGGAATGGGTGAATAGAGAAGGGGGACGTGCGGCCGCGTGCCCTGACGCCACCGAGGTCTGCAGACGGCCACGTAGACTAGGACGGCTGTATGGAGGGCTTTAATGAGGAGATGCTATGATGAACACGTTGACCGGTGGAGTGGGAAGCGGTGCTGGTTGACAAGGACGCAGAGGTGCCCTCGGACGTCCGTTTCATTCTTGTCGACCAGCGCAGGCCAGCCGCCCGTCGCCTTCCTCAGCGTCCTCAGCCACCGCTACCCCCTTGCGCCAGGGGCAAGATGGCGTCCGTTATTAATTCATAACCTCCGTGACATGAACGCTCTCGACGTGCCTCCCCTTTCCCCACATTCCCCCTCCGCGCACATGCAGATCGCACCCGCCCCGTCCTTGTCGCCCTCGCACCCCAGCGCAGCCGCCCCGCACGCGCACGCGCTCGACCCGGCACAGCTCTTCAGCGTCGCCGGCACCGTCGCTGTGGTCACTGGCGGCGGCACTGGTGCGTGTGCGTGTGGCCCCGGACCGTGGGCAGTCGTCGCTGACATGCCGTAGGAATTGGCCTGATGATTGCGACCGCGCTCGAACACAACGGCGCAACGGTGTACATCGTGGGACGGCGCCTGCCCGTCCTCGAGAAGGCGGCGAAGGAGCGAAGCGTGCGTCCCGTGCTCCCCTTGCCTACTTATCGCTGATGCTGTCCCCTCCAGAGGTATGGAAGGATGCTGCCTCTCCAGGGCGACATCACCTCCCGCGAATCCCTCCTCGTGATAGTCGACATCATACGCCAGCGGCACGGCTACATCGATCTCCTCGTCAACAATGCAGGCGTTGCGCAGGGCATCATACGCAAGTACGACCACCAAGGCGACATCCGTTCACTTCAGGACACCCTCTGGAACGCCGCCTCCCCGCAGGATTTCACCGACGTGTTCGACGCAAACGTCACCGGCGTGTATTACTGCACTGTCGCTTTTCTCGAGCTGCTGCATGACGGCAACGTACGGCGGAGCCGCACAGACCCGCATCATGTCACCAGCCAGGTCATCACCGTGTCGAGCGTCGCCGCATTCCGGAGAGACGACCGTCCGTACAGCATACCGTACACGCTCAGCAAGGTCGCGAGTACGCATATGAGCAAGATGTTTGCAAACATCTTGAAGGACTGGAAGATCCGGAGTAATGTTATCGCTCCCGGCATCTTTCCCTCTGGTCTGTTCTTCTCGACTTTTCCTATCTTTGCCGCGCTAACGTACAGCAGAAATGACCAACGGCTTGATACCAGACTCGCACGTCGCGAGGGACGTCCCCCTCCAACGTGCGGGGAAGTTGGAGGACATTGCGGGGCTGACGTTGTTCTTAGCGAGCAAGGCAGGCAGTTACGTCGATGGCACGGTGCACATTACGGACGGGGGACGGCTCTCGATGTTCTCCTCGACATATTGAATTATTAGGATGGGATCTTATTATATGGATGTATATATTCGGCTGGCTTTACTGTGTTATATATTGTACTCATTGTACTCTTTCAACCATCGAAAGAGGTGAAGTCCGCCCTGAGAGTTATTCGGCAGCGAAGCGCGGACACATCTTCCCGCGGAGTGCGGCTGTCGCACTCATCAAGAGCATCCATATGGACACGTTCCTGTGCCACATCCTCTGAGAGTGTCAAGTGGCAGAGGGAGGCGACAGGCCAACAGATGGGCCGCGCGCATGGGCCGTGCGCACCGCCGGTGTGTCCCCATGGACGAAAACACAGACATAACGCATTATCTGGATACATACATACACACAAGGGGAATCAGGATTGTGCCTATGCAGGCTACCGCCCGCCCCTCGAAGACCTGGCGAGAACAACAGAATATAATAAGGGAGGGGATGCATAGATGAAAGCCGAGGCTTGGAATAAAACCTGTCCATAAGCCCCGACGAGATGTATAGTTAAAGATGAACAAAATCCAAACGTGCCGTGCCCGAATCGATGGTAGATGTTTTTCCTGCCTGAAAGGCGTCGCTGCGCGCCAGGTTGTCTACGATGCCAATCGTCAAGATGACGCGGGGGAGGTGCCCGCCGGGTCCTCAATACCCATCTTGCTCCGCACAACCTCGAATGTCTTGAGCATCTTGCGCCGGGCCCCCAGGGCCGCAACGCCCTGCTTCTCCAGCGCAGCCTCGTCCATGAGAACCATGTCCTTCCAGTTCATCCCCTCGAAGTTCGGGGTGTACTTGTGAAGGCGCAAGGTCCGCAGCCACCCAGGGACGTCCGTCAGAATCACCGGGTCGAAGTCCTCCTCGTCCTTCTTGGCCCCGTCGCGGCCGGTGTTCGATTTAACTCCCGGCGAACGTCCTCCGCCTCCACGCGCGCCGCCGCGACCGTTCGCCGCGCCCTGCTGCTGCAGCCCGACGAATGGGTTCATGCCGGGCTGCCCAAAGTTGCTCGCCGCCATCTGCGCCGCTAGGAGCTGTGCCTCCGGCGAGATGCCCATCGCGCTCAAGTTCGCCATGTTCAGCATGTTCATGTTCATGTTGAAAGGATTGATCTGGCCCATGCCCGCGAGCCCCGCCATACCCAACCCGGCTCCGTTCGGGAGCCCCATGCCGAGGCCCGGGCTACCCAAGCCGAGGTTAAATCCACCCATCCCCAGACCGGCCATTCCTCCATCGTCACTTGCAAAGCGACCAGAAGACACATTTGACAGCGCGGGGCTCCTCGCTCCAGACCAGCCGCCGGGCCCGAACGCGTTGTTACCGCCATTGAGGTTCCTGCGCTGCGCCTGTTGCTGCTGCTGCTGCTGCTGTTGTTGCTGCTGTTGCTGCTGCTGTTGCTGTTGCTGCTGACGACTGGGCTGCTGCTGCTGAGAAACTGGCTCCCCGTCGTCGCCGTAGACGCCGTTCGCGGGGTTGGACCCGTCCTGTTGACCGAGAGAACCAGCGCCCTTGGAAACGCGACGGAACTGCTTGGCGTCGCTCATGAGCGGGACACCGGCGTTGTTCCATTCGCTGAGCTTCGCCGCGGCACCATCAAGCGTTTGGGCGTTGTTGGTCGTTTTCTGGAACATCGGCAATAACGGGGTGTTGACCATGCTGGCCCAACTATCACCAGCGACAGGAGACAGAGCATCCATCCCCTCAGGGCGGGGAGACCGGAAGGAGGCGCTGGCTGCGATACCCGAGAAGTCCGTGCTCTGGGGCCTCGACTTCGTGGGCTCGATAACGACCTCCTGTGTGGGCGAACCAGTGCGCTCGGCCACCTGGCCGAGGGAGCTGGAGCCATTGCCCCACACGCCACGCCCGTCGCCACCGGAGGCGAGCGCAGGCGCGGAGATGCGGTGCGCGGCGTTGCTGCTCGCCTTGAGCTTGGCGCGCTGCTGAGCAAGAGTGGCAGCGGCATCGCCAGAACCACTAACGTTGTTGGCGGCATCGGGGGACAGGAAGGAAGAACCGGAGGACTCGAATGCCAGGGACTGGCGGTTGGCGGCGGCTCCGGCGCTGAAAGTACGCGCGGATGGGGAACCAGGGACGGGGGACTTGAACCCTGGCGACTTCATATTCATGCTGGCAAGCTTGGCCTCCATCTGGTTCTGCATAGAACCACCAACAGCCGGGCTTAGCAGGGCCGTCATAGGATCCGCCCTGGCCATTTGTTGCAGGACGGTGATGAAGAATCTGATTTGAACTTGGGTAGAGTGTTGCAAAAGACTGTAAAGAGCGGCTGTGCGCTCAGCTTCGGAGAGAACCTTGAACCCTGACGACGTTACCGGCGTCAGTTCGATCCCTCTGAAATCAAGAAACAACTCACATTGCTCGATGGCGCTAAGCTCCTCTTGAAATTGACATCGAGAGAGGCGGCTGCCATCTCTTCCTGTAATACACGTCAGCATCGTAAGATACACGCTGATGCTCGGATACTCACCAGGGTCACTTCATAGTGATGGAAATTCTCAAACCATTGGTCGATGGCATCCGCTGAGGGGATATGTGAGATCAAATACTGACACGTATTGAAAGACGCATGCAAGAGGATAGATGCCACCTCCACGGGAAGCACCGAATGATCGACGCCCATACGGCGAATGAGGACTGGCTTCCCAGCCGTCCAGGAGAAGAAGAAAATTGAAAGAAGCTCACCTTCGGGAGTCTGGAAAGTCGCACTGCCCAACAACTCGCTTGTCGGACGTCCACTGGGCAGCCCGCCAGGGCGGGGGGATGCGAGACTGAAGGCCTGGGCACCAGCGGAGGGACGGGCGGAGGGTCCCATGGATGCGCGGGAATTGATGGGCTTGCCGTTGGCGCCAGCCGGGGCCGGAGAGGGGCTGGGACTGGGCTTGAGGAAGGCTTGAGGCTGGCCATTGCGGTAGAGAAAATGATGTCGCGGAAGCAAGGACTGGGCAGAAGAGCAGGTAAAGCGAGCAGTACACTGCTGGGTAGATGTGAAAGGGGAATAGTTCTTGGTCCTTCAAGGCGAAAGGGTCGGTTGAGCCGACCTCGAGTCGGCTGTGGTGGCTAGAATGCGGAGCACCTCAACGATGAGAGGGCTACTGAGTCTAGACAAGACCAGCGGAGCCTGCCGGCCTAGAGAAGACAACGAACGGCGAGAACGACGTGCGACGACGACGGCGAGGAGGAGGCGACGGCGAGGGCGACGAGGAGAAAGGGCAAGAGTGGCTGCCCGCAACGCCAACAAAAAGACATCACTCCCTTAGGTAAGCAGTGGCTTTGACCATCAGATTCAAATGATCATCAGCGCTCACACTTGTTTGACAATATATGTTCGGCCACAAAGTTACAGTTACAGTATATAACCACTCAACACCACTCAGTCCATCTGCGCAAGCCCCTCCTTCATGTACTCCTCGAACAGAGACCGGTAGTTCGGATGCCACCTGCTCAGCGCAGGGCGTCCCTCCACCACGTCGCCAGCACCCCACAGGATTCTCAGCTGATCAACTTCCCGCCGAGTCTCGTTATCCGGCACCAGGATATAGAAGTCTCCGTCTCGGACGCGGTCCAGCATGTACAATACCGTCTCTTGCGCAGTCCAAGCGCCCGCCGGCTTTTCCGCGCTCTTGTTGGCGCCTGTCATGCCCGTCCAAGTCCACCCGGGGCTGACGGTCTCCGTGAGCCAGATCGCGAGATGAATAGAGTCACCTGCCGCACATGAACAAGTGGGCGGTCACGTTCACGCCTGGGCGCTCGCGAAGCTCGTTCGAGAGCCCTTCTGTCAGGCTTTTCACCGCCGCCTTCGAGGCATTGTAGGCCGCGTTGCCACTGAGAGCGACGCGTGCTGTCAGTGCTGCTCAGAACCGCAGAAGAGCTACGCACGGTGGGTTCGTGATGCCTTGCTTGGAACCCGTGTTGACAATCACGGATTGGTTCTCTTGGTGCAGCATCGACTAACAAGGCTGATTAACCGACGAACGGAGGTGTGTGCAGATAAGATGACTTACTGGGACGAACGTGTGCTGTACGTTCAGGATCCTGTTTGGACTGTTTGGAGGGGCAAGCGGTCACAGGCTTGGTGGGCTTACCCAAATAGATTGACATCCATGATGGTCTTCCAGTTCTCAAGGCCCTCAAACGACGTCCCCTTTACCCCGACAGCTGCGTTGTTCAAAAGAACAGCCACCTAGATGATCAGAGGTGAGGTCCCGGCACAACAGATGTCTTCGGCGCGGTACGACGAGGGACGAAAGCAGTCCTCTCAGGTCGCTTTCTCACCTCTCCCCACGCCTCGTACACTCTGTCATGCAGCCTGGTGACTTCATCCAGTTTGCTGACATCGGTAGGCACGGACAGGACGTTGCCATCGCCGTACGTGAGGGCTAACTCCTTGGCTAGTTCAGCGAGCGCGGCCGCATTGACGTCTGCGATAGCCACTTTGAGGCCCAGCCTGTAAGAGTTGTCAGTGCTTGTCGTGCGAATGGTGTCGTGAGCACCACATCGGTGAAGCTCGGTGCGCGTATGACTGCGGATACACTCAAGTGACGCCATCCCTACGCCAGCGGCACGTTGGGATGGCGAGTTACGAGCGCCAGAGGACGAAATGCGGAACCAAGAGACTGACCTCGCCAGCTCCTGCGCCGCCGCGCGCCCAATGCCGCTGGCCGCACCAGTGATAACGGCTACCCTTCCGAGATGCACGACGGGGTGTAGGTCGCGATCGATAGGCGACAGGGCCGAGAGTCGACGCGGAAGGGGGTTGTTGGGGGGCGAAGAGGCGAAGGACCGCGGTCTCCCATAGGCATAGTCAGAGACAGCGGGGCGAGGGGCTGGGGTAAGATGGAGGAAAGCAACGAGAAACAAGACCGCGAGCAGTTCGGACTTCTTTATATAGAACCCATCGGCCGATGACGACTTGGGCAGGATACCCGCCCCAGAATTTCGGGGGTCCTGAGCCTGCGCGCCCAACTTTCCCGGCAGCGTCGAGTCTACTACCTGGACTTGCGTGGGCCGTCGCCGCGTGCTATGACAGGCCAGGGAGAACGCAGGAACGCTGCTCAGAATGACGGAATATCCTTGCAAACAGCACGGTATTATATATAATGACTACAACGACGAGAGGTGCTACAGATGATAATCTCGAAGGCTCGTCACAGGCCCTCGTCGTACAGCTTGCGCGTCAGCGCCACGTAGAAACGTTCGAGGTCGAGTTTCGGCTCGGGTTCTTTTTTCTTGACGCTCGGCTTGGACGGCGCCATGTCAGAACGTGTCGAGGACGCCTTCGACCCCGCAGTGAACGGAAGAGACGGCAGCGAGTCCGTGGGCACCTGGTCCACGATCCAGTCAACCACCGCTGACAGACGATCCGTGGAGGACTTCAGTGCGTCGTCGTCCGCTTGGTCCCTCGCAGTCTGCTTCGCCGCTTCATCACCCGTCCCCTTGTTCCGCGCCTCGGCACGCCGCTCTAGTCGCCCCAGCGCCCGCACGAAGCGTCCCCAATCCCTGAAACCCCACCCTCTCCCACAACTGATGGTATGATGTCCACCCCCATTTCGATGCCACTCGCGCCGCGTATCTCCCAATGGTCGCAACCGTCGACAATTCCCAGGAACTCCCCCCAGCGCGCGCTTTGGACCGTGACCAAACCATCATTACCCCATAGCTCGTCACGTCTCCACGGTGACACCGTATCGACGGGGTTGATAGTGTCCTGCTGTAGGCGCTTGCGATGCTTCTCCTCGGCGCTGTCCAGCACGAGCTTGGGAAGCCAGAGAGGATGCCACACGTTCATAGAACCGGTGCGCCCCGCGACGCTGAAGTATCTGACGCGAGGGTCATCAGGTGTGGACGGGTTGAAAACAGTGTTGAGGTATGTTGTCGTGAGGTTCGCATACGCGGGCGAGTCAAATGCGGAGAGGAGAAGAGTCGTGAAGGATGAGGGAAGTGAGGAAAGCGATAAAGAGAAGGGCAAGGATGAAAGCTTGGTATCGGTCTTCCGATCTTGCGGACGTGAATTCATTTCAGGCGATGAGGTTGCTGCGACCTGAGACGCCGCGACAGCCGCTGTCGCGGCGGTGGCGGCTTTCTCCGTCTTCGTTCTCCCGAGACCGAGGTAGTCCTAGTCATAATGTTAATATCCGTCGTGTCGAAGGGGAAATCTCACGCACCGTGCACCAATCCATGAACGGGGAGCCACGATGAGGCGTGGCGATGCTAGTGAGGGACAATGGGGTATACTCCGTGGGTTGCAGATGCGTGATCAAGTGCCTGCAATCCAGGCCGCCCATCGAGTGTGCCAGGAAATTGACCCCGCGTCCAAGGGCCCTCTGCTTCAATACATGATCAAGTTCTCGAGAGCGCGATGCGATAGAACCCGTTCTTCGATTGTTGTCATTAGCGACAACACTTATCAATGAGATAGATGAGATGGAGTACCAACCCTGGCACAGACGTGACGAGGACCTCGGCGCCTATAGTCTTTCTAAGGATATTAAGTATGCTCGACCAATAGTGCATACGGAGGCTGGGGAAGGCCGAAGGCCCGCGCACGTCAAAGCCATAGAGACCTAAGCAAGGCGGCGGTGTTACTGACGCTGAGCGAGGCAACGAGTGCACTTAGCGCACCATGGCATAAAACTATAGGATATCGTGGAGCGCGCACAGGGTCAAACAGGACGGGACTACGCATCAATTGCTGGATGACACCGTCATCTTCCGGTGTGGGATCATGGTTTTCAGGAGGCGGGGAGGGCTCTCTCGGACGCATCTTCGGCTCCCGATCTGGCTCGCTCACGTCGAGCTCGTCGGCTGCCACCGACCGTCTAAACAACAGGGATGCGGGAGACGACCAGCGAGGCCAGGGTAGAGAAATACCTAACGCTACAGACGCGATGACCAGAGAGCGGTGGTAGGCTCTTGATTGACACGTACCTTGAACGACAGAGCCCCATTTCGCGTCCTGCAGCGGTAATCCAGCCAATGATGTGGAAGCCTGTGTACCCGCCCGCGTGCTTTCTGAGCTCCAGGAGGACCAGATGCGGCGAAGGGCCGTCCGTGCCCCTTCAGAGCCTGTGGAGGAGATTTCGTCGCGCTGGAGGTCGGGTCGGTGGAGCAAGTATTGGTGGGTTATAGAAGCGGTTGACAAGACATTGAAAGCACGACGAAGAAAAAGGCTGATAGGAAGGGGGACCCAGATGCTGTTCATCTCCGGCCATGAGCACGTCGACGTCGTGGTCGTCGGCGAGAACACCTGAAACAGCTCTCAGCCGCTGAAGGCAGCTTACGTACGCATTTGGTTGACTTCAAATATATTTCCCACTTGACCTATTTTGTGACTATAACCATTTAAACTCTGACAACCAAATCTGAGTACTGCTCCTCGGCCGGCGGGTCCTCTGCTCGTGCTGATTTTTTTTCCCTGAGTCCATCAGATGGCCCGCTGTGCTGCCCTGGCGCGCTCCGGATCCTCTCCTGCTTGCCAGACGCACATGACAAGGAACTTGGCGATCGTCTCCGACGTCGATATGATCGAATGTAGAGTTGCTGCTGTTGCAATCGAGTTTGGTCCTACAAGAACGCGCAGTTGGCGCCGGTGCGCTAGGACAATCCGCAAGGGCATATGGTCAAGCAGTGAACACAGAGACCGTGATCCGCCCGAGTGGGCAGTGTAAGCCCGGCTGACAACCCACGCCGTCGAGGGCAATGGGGGTCAGCTGCGTCGTCATGTGCAGCATACGAGCTAGCCGCGATGCGTGTATCGATGCCTTGGGGGCTGGGGGAAGCGGGGCGACGTAAGGGCGAGCACGAACGATGGCATCAGAAATGGGAGGAAACGTGCAGGGATGGGCACGATGGGGTCAGAGGCAGGTCAGAGCATACAGTAACAGACGGCGCGCTCCGAGTCCGGACCTTGCCCAGCGGTACGCTATAAGACCGACCGTCATTACCCCACACCGCCCATCCAGCTTCTCCTTTGTGCGACCATGGCCACTTCCGACAGCGACTCGCCCTCTGTGCTCAACGACCCTGCCAAGGCCCATCTCCAAGTCCCCCCCACCGGCCCCTACTTGTCCGGGACATCGTCGCGCACGGGCAGCGACACCTCTCTTCATCGTGTGAAGAACGTGCCTGGCTACACGACCCCGGCCTTCAAGGGCAAAGAAGAGCAACGCGCCAAAGTGCAGAGCAACATCGCAGCCAAGGTGTGCCAAGCTCCTCCCTTTGCTTCACTCATCACCGCTTACCGTCATACGCGTGCAGGGTTTCGTTCCTCGCGAACTCGTCGCAAATGAAGTCGAATGGTTCTACAGCCACCTCGGCATTGACGACACCTACTTTCGCAACGAGTCGGTCGAGGTCATATCCGACCACATCCTCGCGCTCTTCGGTGCCAAAATCCTCGCCTACACGAAACATGACCCGTCTCAGCTTGTCATCGACCTCGAGAAGATCGACGACAAGGGCAATGGCGCGACCTTCATTCACACCAGCCCACCTGGCTTGACCTCGACGGAGGGCCCGGGCTCGACTTGCGAAGCCAGGTGCGAACTAGTCACATCGCCGCCGTCAGCCCGTTGATCCCTTTACTCAGGATTGACGAGTTGTACCTCGACAAAGCTACCCCAGAGAATTGCTACCGCTTAGAAACTTTCCGCTCTACGGGGTCCATTTCCGCGACCGCGTCGCAACAACTGCGGTGCTACTTCGTCTCGAAGTGCAACTTCCCCAAGCGAGCGCCTCCTTCGACTCCCAAGGATGAGAAGACAAATATCCGCACAGTTTCGGACCCTGTGTTCCTCGAAAAGGCTAGCGAGAACACCATGGACATATACCAGCAGATCATGTGGAACGTCGAGAACCGTTACGGACCCGTCATAGAGGTCTTCGAAGTGGAGGGGACGCGCGAGCGCAGGATGGTCATAGGGTACAAAATGGGTGGGACAACGCACTTCTTTAGGTCAGTAGCATTCAATTACTCGACATATCTTTGCAGAGCACTGATCCCTCTACAGTGCTCTATCGAATCTCTATCACTTCTACTCCCTGTACTCAACCCGGAAGTACGTTGGTAAGTCACAATTTGACTCGGCTGCCGTATGTCTTGCCGACACTGTCTTTCAGAACAATTCTCCAATGGCATCACTATCATTTCCCTATACCTCAACCCACTCCCGAATTCGAACGCTCCACCGATTGAACACTCCATCTTTCAAGTTATGAAGGAGGTATCCCTGCTCTTCTGCTTACCCGACAACCCATTCTTCTCCGCCGCTGGAGCGTCGCGGCATGCTGTTCAAGACGCAGCTTATGCATGTACGTGCTCGTTTGGCGGAGGAGCCGCCTGGCAATCTGACGATGCTTCCAGATTCGGGGTGGATATTTGCACAACACTTCTGCAACCGTCTGGGACCTGCGTATCTTGCTTTGAAGAACACATTAGACGAATCAAACGCGTCGCATGCGGAAGTTCTCAATAACATCAAGCGTCGCTTCCGAGAAGAGACGTTCACCCGCGAGAGCATTGCCCAGGTTATCCACGCTCATCCAGAATTAGTACGAACTTCGCGGGTTTCGAGGGTACTGGCTGACTTCTTGAACTCCAGATTCGTATGCTTTACGTTAATTTTGCGATGGTCCATTATCCTGCAGATGAAGCGCAGAGACTCATGTAAGTCCTTTCGGATGTGGAATGCTCTATCAAAGTTGAGTAATATATGCTAGGCCGACACTATCGTACCAGCGCTTGCAGACCGAGCAGCCTCTCACAGATCAAGAGCTCTATGATCGTATCCGCCGCAGTGTTCTGAACAAGCAGGACCTGCAAGTGCTAGAAAGCTTCCTCATCTTTAACAAGTTAGTTCCTCAGTCTCCGCCTCTTCCGTGCAATGTCATTGTTATATCGTAGGCATGTCTTGAAGACCAATTTTTACCAGCCTACGAAGGTGGCGCTCTCCTTCCGCTTTGCGCCGGAATTCCTGCCTGAGGTAGAGTACCCAAATAAGCCCTTCGGGCTATTTTTCGTCATCGGTGAGTGATCAGAAAGAGAGGTTGCAGGTGGTTAGACAACTCACCAAAGCGTCCAGGTAACGAATTCCGGGGATTTCATATCCGCTTTAGGGATGTCGCACGAGGGGGCATCCGTATCGTCAACTCCCGTAACAAAGAGTGACTGACGCATCCTTCAATGGCAAGGACCGGTACTCACATTCATTTCTTCCAGGAATTACTCGATCAATCAGAGGATGCTGTACGTCGGCGACGACTGTCGGACCTGCTACTGTGTGCTCATTTTGTTGCGTTTTCAGCTTCGACGAAAACTACGGCTTAGCTTCCACGCAGTCGTTGAAGAACAAGGATATCCCAGAGGGAGGAGCAAAGGGGACCATTCTTCCTTCGTACGTCTGTCTGGATACTGTACGTTGTCAGTGATTGACCGTGCCTATGATCGGCAGGCTCGGAGCCAATCCTCGACTCTGCTTTGAAAAATATGTGGATGTATGCGCGCCCTACGACGTCGATGCGACGCTTTGCTGACATTGTCATTCGCAGTCTATCCTCGACTTGCTCATCCCAGGACAAAGTCCAGGCATCAAAGAGCGTCTTGTCGACCTGTACAACAAGCCAGAAATCCTGTTCTTCGGGCCTGACGAGGGCACCGCGGACATGATGGACTGGGCCGCATGTAGGCATGCTCTCTAGAGCATCGCGCTTTACTGATACTTTTCCGCTAGTACATGCTCGCGAGCGAGGCGCCGAAGCTTGGTGGAAGTCGTTCACCACGGGCAAGAGCGCGCAGACTCTCGGAGGTGTCCCGCACGACACATATGGCATGACGTCACTGTCCATTCGTCAATATGTTCTGGGCATCTACAAGCAGTTGGGCCTGAGGGAGAAGGATATCACGAAAGTGCAGACCGGGGGTCCTGGTCAGTTGCTTGTTTAGACAGGCGGGACCATTACTAACCCGCATACTTTCTCAGATGGCGATCTTGGTTCCAGTGAGTACCACTCTGCGTGTCCTATTCACATCGATGACACTTCTCGATAGATGAGATCCTCCTCAGCTCAGACAAGACTGTTGCAATCATTGATGGCAGTGGGGTGTTGGCTGACCCAGCTGGTATCAATCGTGAAGAGCTCATCCGCCTGGCCAAGCTTCGTGTGCCTGTTGGGAACTTCGACAAGTCGAAACTCAGCAAGGATGGTTACTTGATTCGTGTCGAGGATCAAGACGTCAGACTACCTTGTAAGAATAATTTGCCCTTGTGTTTTTCTTCTCTTACTTTGTCGTCAGCCGGAGAAGTTGTCATTGACGGTACCGATTTCCGAAACGGGGCTCACCTTCGGTTCAAAGCTGATCTTTTGGTCCCTTGCGGAGGGCGGTCTGTGTTTCCTTTGACCTACCAATGGCGGACAACAGCATTGACTTTTGTTATATAGGCCGGAAGCTGTCAACATCTCAAACGTGGCGGCATTGGTGGACGCCGAGGGCAAACCGCACTTCAAGTACGTTGTCGAGGGTGCGAACCTGTTCTTCACACAGCAAGCACGTCTGTATCTCGAAAAGCGCAAGGTGGTGCTCTTCAAAGACTCCAGCGCTAACAAGGGTCCGTTGCGCAACGTTGATCACGGTGTGGTTATGATGTTGATATCTATTCGTAGGCGGTGTTACGAGCTCGTCCTTGGAAGTGCTCGCAGGGTTGGCCCTGTCGACAGAAGAGTACATTGAACATATGATCTTCAAGAACGGCAAACCCAGCGACTTTTACAAGAGCTACGTTCGCGATATTCAAGATAAGATCACAGAGAACGCCGCCGCCGAGTTCACCTGCCTCTGGCGCGAATTCCAGCGGTTGCAAGGTGCCAAGCCGCGCACAACGATCTCTGACGAGCTGTCGAGCACGCTGAACAACCTGCAAGCGGAGCTTGAGAGCTCCGACCTCTTCGAGGACAAGCCCAGCCGTGAAGGCGTCATGCGGCGCGCCATTCCCAAGACACTGGTGGATAAGATCGGGCTCGACACGCTGTTGAAGCGCCTCCCGGAGCCGTATCAGCGGGCCTTGTTCTCTAGCTGGGTCGCTTCGCACTTTGTAGGTGCCAGGCTGTTGTTTTCCTTCCTTGATGCTGATGATGTTACGAATGCAGATCTACAAGTATGGCGTCCAAGGCTCCAGCGTCGACTTCTTCCACTTCGCGCGTGACCTCTCCAACTAAAGCACGGGCATATCGGTGTACTCGGACTTTCTCTCGCAATCAAACAAGCTGTTATCGCATTGCATTCGCATCCTGGGCTGGGTAGTAGTATATCAGGACAGTTGGGGTCGTTAAATAATGTAGCAGAAGCTGTACAAATCAAATACCGGCATCGAAGGATCCGGAGCTTCCACACGTATGAGCAACGCACGAAAGACGATGCACACATACGTGGACATTCGTGGTGTCAAAGTCGCAGCGCTTGGACGCGTCGCCACCGACTCGAGCCCTTGTTCCCTTTGCGGCCAGTGCCTTCATCGCAATTGTCAATGACAATGACCAGTCCTATTGTTCCGGTGCGAGGCGCGGCGCGTGTCCAGCCTCCTTGTGCTTTTTTGTGTCTTGGCTGAAAATCAAGCGGCCAAGCGAACGCTTCCAATTCTCGGACCTTCTCCCCGACGGTCGGAATGGAACGATGCCGTGAACGTTATTGACGTCCTCTTGTTTGCGACAAAAGGTGGCGCCCGCCGCTGCGCAGCGCTCAGTTCCTCATTCTTGGGCCCTCGTGGCCGTGCCTGCGTGCCGGCAACGTGGGCCGCAATGCAGGCTCAGTATAAAAGCGCGCGTTGTGCAGCGCCGCAGACCATCCAACATCCGTAAGTCCACGAGCACCTTGATGTCAAGACTGTCATTCACACTACCTACTATGCTTACAGGCCTACTATAATAACCCGTACCAATATACCACCCGCCGGTCCAAATCCAAAATGTCGCAGACCACGGTGTCCACCAAAGCAAGCACTATGTCCCTGAATTCTGAATTCGCTGCGGAGAATGCAGAAGCAGCAGGTGCGGCGCCCGCTCGTGAGGTGGGAGCGACGGTACTGACTTGTCTGCGTTGTCTAGCAAATCCATTTGCGGGCTATGATAAAGAAACTATCAGCAAATTGCTGTCGGAGATGAAGGCATTTCTCGACGATATTGACCAAGAGCGAGCGGAGAATTCCGACAACGGCGACGCAGTCTCTAAGCCTGCAGCGTAGGCGCCCCTTCATGAGGGAGTTGTTCATCGTCGTGGACGAGGCAGACGCCACACGTATGTGGCGCGTGTCAGGCTCCCCGGCTATCCTGCGTGTAGCCAACGCGGGCGTCGCCAGGGACAGAAGGGGTGCAGGCCGGGTGTGGATGGGGTAACCTAGTAATGGTTAGCAGGGTGGCGGGACCAGCTTGTTAGTTAATGTACATCAAGACACTCTATACCCAGACGTTCCGTTCATACGCATTGTATATCATCTGACAACGGAGATGGGGTAACCATACATGCGCCTCAACATTCGTCGGATACAAGGAAAAGGTCTATGCCTTATGCGAGCGAGATTCCTATCCTGAAGGAAGGTCACCTTGTCAAGAGCGTGATGTCGACTAGATACAAACACACCAAGTTCGGCAATCCTCGATCACTACTTCGAGTGCGCGTACGTTTCCTCAAGCCGCGACTTGACATAGTCGCCTGCTGTCACGACTTCGTACTTTGCGGGCATGTCCTCCGAGACACAGCTGGGCAGCGCCTGTACGAACATGTTCAGCATCTGTAGCTCATCGATGAGCCCAGAATCCGCACACCTCAAGCTTCACGTTGTAGTCCGTGCCGAAGAAGAGGGGGATGGAGTATCGCTCCGCGCCGGTGCGATTTACGGCGCGGTGCACAGTAGATTTGAAGACATCGTCTGGAACGAGTGGATGGTGTGAGCACCAGTTATTGGGATGAAGTGAACCCCCGCACTCGTCCATCGAGCGAATTGATCGCCGATGCTGCAACGCAGGTCAGTCGGGCGTTTCGTATATTTGAAGGCACTCACTTGACAACCAGCGACCCAGGAATGGGCACGGCATCGATCCATTTGCCTGTCGTATTAAGGACTTGGAGAGCTTCGATACCATTTTGTTGCCAAAGAATCGTGAAACACTGTGGCTAGGTCTCAGTAGGAACTGTCAAACAGTGTGCAAGATCCATCAGGCGACCTCATAACTATGTGCAAAGCAAGCGTTGGTCAAGCTGCCGTTGACGAGGAACTCGCGCTTACTCCGTATGTGCGCCTATGCCGATAGTCCGGTCATCGACGGCTCCATCCTGGGGTGGGTAGTAAAGCAGCCGCATGATTGCTGCGGGTTTGGTGATCTGCCGCACGGCATGATGAGGGCACCGAAGCTCCGAAAACGTGAAACACGCATACCTTGTCAGAGAAAAAATCTTCCGGGAGATCCAGGGCCAGCGCAAACAGTGGAAATAAAAACTGTCCCAGGCGCACTGCAGCGTGGCTTGGCGGCGGCTCAGCACATCGCAAGGACAGCCGGAGCTGTGCAGAGACCACTGACTAGTACGCGAGGGCGGCTGCCCGGAAGCCCGGCACCGCTGCCTCGTCGGGCCAGACGTTCGCACCCGCCATGGGGCCGTCGTCCGCAGCGGACCGCGACGCGCCATCTTCGAACTGCTCCCATCCGAGATCAAAGCCCTCGTGGAGGTCGCCGCGGTTCTCCGGATTCGAGTTCTCGCCCAACAGAGCCGTGTAGCCCTTGAAATTGGTGCTCTTGTGGATGTCGAGCTTCAACACCGGAAAATCAGATGCCGGGGAGCGACGAGAGGCGGCTCTGGGCAGACCTCTGTCTTCGCGTCGTCAGGCAGGCTGAAAAACTGCTTCGCGGCGTCGAGCGCGTGCAGCGTAACAAGCTCCGGGATGCCGTGGTTGGTCACTGAGTGCGCACGAGGACTTGCAACGTCATGATGTGGCCCGTGCGCGGGCGGGTTTTACGGCGGGGGCTTACCGTAGAAGAAGCCGACGTTGACACACGCGTCGCGAATCTGGTCGGCGAGCTCGCGCCGTGCGCCTGCGTCTGCGGCTGCGGCACCATGGAGATCACTGGTGGGCATACAGATCAACTCTGTCAATATTCATCTCGCTGCACCGCGTGGTGGCGTGGGGGTCGGCTGTGCGCTGGTGGTGCGAGGTGGAGGCATCTGAAGCTATGCAGCACGCACATTACAGGGATCTCGTCAAAGGCGCTTTCTGTGCGCATGGTGCCGAGGAGCAGTGGGCGCTGTGATTGCGAGATGTGTTGCGGGGCAGGGGCGATGGCGGGCATGAGGGGAGGAAAGATGTGTTTTGTACATGTTTCTCACGGAAGCCATGGACATCCTGTCCTGTCCTTTGCTAGGACAAGGCCGGACGTTGCTGCGACACGTTGCGGCAAGGCCATTCCTCGACCCGACTTCAACGCTACACAACTTGAAGGGGCCGCCGCCGCCATCCGCCGCGCACTATCCAACGGCGGACGTGTCAGCGCTCATCATGCATATTTGTCCTCCTGGCGCTCATCAGCAAGAACATCAGCGTCGCTATGTACGAGGTATGGCAATATTGGTATGGAGCCTGGCCAGCATCAGACTCCACATATCTATAAGTACCCCGCCAGCGCACCCTCGCCTTTGTCTGCCTTTCCCCGTTTGCTTTCACGATCCCGGCCGAGTCGACCTCGTCCCCTGCGCTGCGCGTACCGCTCACGTTCACACTCTCTACACTCGTTCTTTCTTGAGCTAGCCTCGCCCACGCACTTTCTCAGCGCATAGTCACTCCTCGTCCATCATCACTATCATCATGAAGTTCTCTACTGCATTCCTCACTGTCACCGCTGTCTTTGTCGCCTCCGTGGCATCCGTCCCCCTCAAGCGCGACGTCGACCCCTCGCTCGTCCCCGAATTTGGCCATGCCGCCAACGTGAACCCCACTGGTGCGCTCCCTGCTCCCCGCCTGAGCAAGCATGCCACTTACCATTCATGTAGGCACCGGCGACTGCGATGGCGCTGTCAACGGCGCAAACGGCCAGCCCATCAAAGTCCCTTGCGCGTGCCCGCCCGATCGCACCGCCTTCATCCAGGTCCGTTCTTTCCACATCCACCGTGTCTCGCTCTGACGCGCCACAGAAACTCAACGCGAACGTGAACGCGGGGCACGCTACCAACAACCCGTCCGTGTCCGTTCCGTTCCCCACGGACTCCTCGAAAGCATCGCAGCTCGCGCGCCTCAACGCCGCGACGATCACGCTGCAGAACTTGAACGGACCGGGCGTGGGCTGCCCCGTGGTGTCGACAACGTTCCAGGCGCAGTCCGCGGCGATTCAGGCGGGCGGTGCGGCCCCAGCGCCTGCCCCAGCACCAGCCCCTGCTCCTGCCCCAGCGCCAGCGCCAGCCCCTGCTCCCGCACCTGCGGCGGCGGGCACGCCGAGCGCGGCGCAGATCGCGCAACTTGCACCGCAGCTGGGCTTCAGCGCCGGGGTCAATCCCACAGGTACGTGGGCACGCTAGCATTTGGAACGTGCGGCAGGGAGTTAAAACGCGTCGTGTGCAGGCACGGGCGACTGCGACGGCGCAGTCAACGGCGCGGACGGAAAGCCCATCAAGGTCCCGTGCGCGTGCCCGCCCGACCAGACCACGTTCGTGCAGGTACGTCGCGCCCGCGTTCCTACCACAGATCCCACTGCTGACCGACGCACCAGCATCTGGTGGGCGACGTGTCTGCGGGACACGCGGTGAACAACCCGTCCGTTTCGACGCCGTTCCCGACAGATAACTCGGCACAGTCGCAGCTCGCGCGCGTGAACACGGCGCTGGTGACGCTGCAGAACCTGAACGGGCCGGGCAAGGGCTGCCCCGCGGTCTCCACGACGCTGCAGGCGCAGCAGAAGGCGCTGCAGGCCAAGGTGTAGAGGGGGGTTGGATGCGAGCATAAATTACTTCTATGATTATTGGGTGACGCGTGTAGCAATGGCGACGGTTTCTTTTCAACCACTGGTGACTGCAGTCGAGGGGATGCGTGACTTGGTACACGTGACGGGTGACCGTGATGGTAGCGGCGAAGCGAAATCCTCCTGCTTAGACTCCGCCATGTCGCCCCTCGACGTCCTCCCCGCCCACCCACGCTGCCTCCCATCGCTTCCTCGCCGTCCTGCAGTAATCCTGTCCCCCGCATCCCACGACCGCGACGACAGCGCAGACGACGCTTTTTTCCCCGACCTCCCTCCGCTCCTCCGCGGCCACCCCGACATCCACCTCCGCAATGGCGTCCTGACCGCAGCACGCCTGGCCGCGCTCCACGAGCCCGACGCAGAAAAGGCCTACTTTGTGGCCGACCTCTCCTACATCTACAACCAGCACCAGCGCTGGCAACGCTGTCTCCCCGAGGTAGAGCCGTTCTATGGTACGTCGCCACTGTCGCTGGCCTGCGCCCTGCTAACAGTCCTGCAGCCATCAAGTGCAACCCCGACCCCTACGTCCTCCGCCTACTTGCCGCGCTGGGCACGGGCTTCGACTGTGCCTCCAACGGCGAGATCGCCCAAGTCCTGTCCATTGGAGTCGCCCCCGAGCGCATCATCTTCGCCAACCCCTGCAAGGCCACGTCCTTCATCAAGAACGCTGCGCGTTCCCGCGTCCACATGATGACCTTTGACAACGCCGACGAACTCTACAAGGTCGCGCGCGCGAACCCCGCCGCGCAGCTCGTCCTGCGCATCCTCACCGACGATTCGAAGAGCTTGTGCCGCCTTGGACTCAAGTTCGGTGCGCCCCTCGCGTCCGTCCCCGGGCTGCTCGCCAAGGCGCGCGAGCTCGGTCTCGATGTCGTCGGCATCAGCTTCCATGTGGGCAGCGGCTGCTACGACTCGTCCGCGTTCGCCGATGCCGTCATGCGCGCACGCGCGGCGTTCGACATGGGCGCCGCGGCGGGATACGCGTTCCGCCTGCTCGACGTCGGCGGCGGCTTTGAGGAGGCCACCTTCGAGGCCACCGCCGCGATCTTGCGCGACGCCCTCGATCGCCACTTCCCGGACCGGGCCGACGTGCGCATCATTGCGGAGCCTGGGCGGTTCTACGTCGCGCGCGCGTTCACGCTCGCCGCGAACATCATCGCGCGCCGTGCACCGCTCGACGGTGAGCATGCGGCGGCGTCCGGCGCAGACGGCGAGCCGGTCGTCATGTGTACGTTCTCATCCATCGATCGTTTGCATCCATCTGATTGCGAGCTGCTGCAGATTACATCAACGACGGCGTGTACGGCGCGTTCAACTGCATCCTGTTCGACCACCAGCAGGTGCATCCGTACGTGCTCGCGATGGGCGGCTCGTTCCACGTGCCCGGCAACGCCCCGCAGAGCACAAGCAGCGTCTGGGGCCCGACGTGCGACTCGATCGATTGCGTGTGCCCCGTCGTTGCGCTGCCCGCCGCGCTGCAGGTCGGCGACTGGCTTGCGTTTGCTAATATGGGGGCGTACACGGTGTGCGCCGCGAGCCAGTTCAACGGCTTCCAGGTCAGCGCGGTCGTGTACACCACGGGTGGTGGGCCCGGCGCGCAGGAGACGCGCCACGCGCTGCGCACGGCGGCGGGGGAGGGCGCGCTGAAATAGGACGCAATGCTCGCGGGGACGGGAAGACCGCGAGACCAGAATGTGCATGTATCTTCTCGATGCTTTGATCTGTCGATCTGGACTATCGTTGTTGACGTTGTCTTTATACGCTTATTGGTGATAGATGCTTATTTGTTTTCTACGCGTGTTTGCGGTGCGTCGGACACACAGCTCAAGCAGTCGTTTCCGCAAATGCGAGCGCACATCACAGCCCGGTAGGAGAGGATACATATGTGCCGTGTACTTGTTACAAAACAAGAGAGTTATACGGAGCGGGCAGTGTAGGCGTCCATGTGCACGTCGGGCAGCGTGTGTGTGGCGCTCACCATGCTTTTCGCACGCGTCTTGTGGCGCGACGTCGACCACGACCTCCTCGCGGCCGCCATGACCGCCCACGCCGTCCCCATTCCAAGGCTCGACCTCTCCGCGACTCTCGAGGCACAGAACACGCCTATCGGCCTGCGCATCGGCGTTCGAGGCCTCGACGCGTAACATCGCCAAGGCCATCGCAGACGAATCGCGGCAAGGCGGAGATTGCGCAGCGCAGGAACGCGTCCAATGCGGAGAAGAAGAGGTGACCGACAAGTCGGAGGATGTGCAGAGCGAGACGGACAAGTGCAAGGTGCGGGAGCGAGAGCTGATCGCTGGTGCGCGCGAGGCCCGCGGGACACCGGCTGACGAACGTTGCAGCGTTGGAGGGATACCAGGAGGAAAAGAAGGAGGCAGAATCCTCACTCAAGCGGCAGGTGACGTCCATCTGGGAGGTCGTGTGCGCTCTCTCGACACGGAGATCGAGCACTATCGCGCTATGGCCGGCAACCTGCGTCGAGGTGTGCCGAATCAGCTCTTTATGAAGCTGATACGTCAGGATAGAACGAGAAGCAGAGCACGCAGTCCTCGCTGCCCACGCCGCGGTCGCTGCAGCGGTCGCGGCCGGCGCACAGGCCACACAGTGCTTCATGGAGGGCGTCGGGTACGGCAGCTCCTGCAGCACGCGAGGCGTTGACGACTTGTTCTGCTCGTCACCACGGCCAGCCGAGTCGCGGTGCTCAGGCGCTGGCTCGCGCTGGCCCGCGCTGGCTACGACGTGGTGATCGATGCTCTGGCCGGTGTGCAGGGCTGGCGGGATGACGGGCGTGGCGGCCATGTGGCGATCTGCGCACGCTGATGGCGGATAAACGCCGGCCCCGCATAAATAGGCAGACGCGTGCGCACTCGCCCGCTGCACTCGCCTGCCCGCCATGCACTCGCCCGCCTCGTCCGCGTCCCTCCCGTCCCTCACAGACGCGTCCTCGTCCTCCGACTCCCTCCCAGACCTCGCCCCCGCCCACGCACCCAACGCGCACCTCGCCGTCCTCCTCGACCGCCGCCTCTGGAAACCAGACGCAGACGCGCCCCACTGCGACACCTTCCTCTGCTCCAAGCCCTTTTCCCTCCTCGACCGCCGTCATGTGCGTCCCTCCCGCACCCGCACCCGCACCCGCACCCACCCGCTGACCCCCCACAGCACTGCAGAAAGTGCGGCGGCGTCTTCTGCGCGGCCTGCTCCTCACGCACCACGCCGCTCCTCGACACCACCGCCCTCCCCTTCCTCAACCCCCCGCACGGCGTGGCCCTCGCCACCTACGCGTCCCCCGCCGCCCCGCTCGCCCCCGCCCGCGTGTGCGACGCCTGCTTCGCCCTCATCCACGCCCTCCCGTCCCCGCGCCCCGCGCCACGCCCCAAGCCCATCGCCTCCGCCTCGTACCCGTCTTCCTCGCACGCCCCCTCCCGCCGCAGTCGGCCCCTCGCGCGCCGCTCGCCGTCCCGCACGTCTGCCTCGAGCCACGTCGACGACAACGAAGATGACGCCGACGTGTCGCCGGACCTGCGCACGTACCCGCTGCGCCGGCCCTCGAGCGTGTGCAAGGCGACCGGCGGCGGCCGCTGGACGCCCAAGCCCGTCGTGCAGCCACCCGTGCCCGGCCGCAAGCAGGAGTACGAGGTGCTGCTCGAGCGCGAGGAGCAGGAGGAGCGCGAGCGGCGGCTGAACCCGGTCGTGCGCGACGGCGAGATCATGGTCCGGCGCGTCGTGTGCTAGGTTGCTCTGGTCCTGCGATACCTGTTGTGTCCGTCTCCTGCCTGCTCGCATACCACTCGCACTCATCGTCCGCCACGTCATCACCATGTCCTCTGTTGTATCATCGTTGCTTCATCGTCGTCGCTGTACATACTAGCTGTCGCTGCATCGCTTGTTTGCCATACCATACACGTGATAATATATTGCTATGCTATGCTCCGTGCGCCCGGGAATAGTGTGGTAGAGAGCGCGGCATCGTCGGCGATATGCGCGGGTGCAGTGGCGCGAAATGAAAAGGGCCCGGGAGGCGCGCACACGGGAGGCGCGCACACGGGAGGCGCGCACACGTAAAAGACGCGCCTCGAGGAAGCGCAGATCGATCGCCACGCTGCCATTGGCTGCCAGGCGCACGTGACCCGTCTCTCTCTCCGTCAACTCGCGAGGCGGACGTTCTCCTTCCACGCTCGCGAGTGCACGAGACACGCACGTCGGCCACCGCCGCTGCACGCGCATGCTCTGCGATCGCAGACGCGGTGAGACCTTGGTCTTGATCACAGATCTGGGTGTTCGTGCTCGCCGCGTGCCGCAGTGGACAAGGTCCGAACCGACCGCTGTGCTCGGGACTTGGATCGAGGCAGTGTCGTGCGGCCACATATGGCGTATACGCACAGGCTGCGGTGCATGCACGCCATGATCCGGAGTAAATGTGCGGTGCGCAGATCCGATGCAAGTTGCAGATGTTCAGCAAAATCAGACGACTCCAGTCATCACCCAACAATTTCAGTAAGACTTGCGGCCCTACCTGCCTGCACAGCGATCGTCCGGTATCAGTGATTTTGACACGCGCCCGCGCAAAACTCACCGGCGACAAGAGCCATCGTTCAGCCGCCGTCGCGCCCATGTGCTCCTCACCGCAGCTGCGCCAGGCGGCCGTCTACGAGCACCACTCTCGGTCCGAGCGTGCGGCTGTTCGCGCAGCATGTGTTCGACGGGGCGCTTGCACTACACCTTCCTCCATCCACCAGAGCTCCCTCCGATCAGGCCGCGTGACGCCTCCAGCACCCATGATCTCAACGTTGTCGACGCGCGAATTGAGGAGGATATTGTAGGCGCCGCGCTGGATGCTTCCGAGGGCGTGCAGAAAAGGCTCTGGTGAGGCGGGTAGCATGCATTGCGAATTTGGCTATAAGCCTATGCCGCCGGGGAGCCCTCCTCTGCACGTGCTTCCTCCTTCATGACATCGACCGATATCACCCCCTGCGTCCGCACAAGAGCTCCCACAATCCGTCCGCCCTGTGCAGCCCACACTTCCTTTGGCACCGCAAATATTTGCAGCCACCCAGTCTGTATGTCCGTCAGCCTCCGCCAACAGGCTACGCTGGAGGTACTACTCACAGCGCCTACGTGGAACAACGCAGGATGGATCATAGACACAATCAGCGCCGGCCGCATCGCGTACGGGCACGACGGGTCGAACGCGACGCGCAGGTACGTGTTGCTCGAGTCGAACGACACTCGCACGTATGCGGTGTGCTGTCCGCTCATGTGCGGAGAGATCTGGTGTGTGGGTGCTGACATCCGTGTCTCAGCTGCTGGGGAGGTAGTGTTGCGGGAAAAACCTCTGGCCAGTATCCCCCCGGTAAGGTACCGGTGGCGCTCCTAGCCGGGGAGGTATCAAACCGGTACCGTACCAGGGAAATAGTCACGTGATGTTTAGTTCCCACGCAGTAGCAGCTCGATTTTCGCGTACACACGAGGATTTGGAATGGTTTCAATGCATCAGATGAAGATTTAGCAGTGTATGTATCCATAGCCAAATTGCCAGAGCTTAGCCGTAGGTGCCCCGACCTGTACGAATTCGCTGCTGCCTGCTACACAAGTGTCATGATTTGTCAGCAGACGCGGCTTTTGCAAGGCTGCCGCAGCACTCGAGCGTACATTGTAACAACGCGTACAATACATACTGAAACCTCGGGAGGCTTATTGAAACAAGGCATCTGTGCTGAAATCATTGTCCTCTTCATCAGAATCTGGTATGCTCTCGTCCCTAGCCTGACCTGCACTGACTCCGACAGCAGGGTTCCGACGTGCAGGAAGCTGAGCTTCCTCCGCGAGGACATCAGATAAAATTGCAGACCTCAGGTTGATGTGAGGCATCTTGATGAAAGCATTGGCAGGTTCGTACGGTTCTGCCAGGTCTTCACCTTGAACGTCATTGTCGTCTTCTTCGTCCGACATCGGTGCGGGTGCGTTTTCTGAAGAGGGGAATACCTTCTTTTCGATGTTGTAGAACTTGACCGAAGGGAATTGATTAGTGTGCGCGCACACCTGCTCGAATGGTTGGAACACTGTGTACTTCAATAAAGAACGGAGGTTGCTTACCTTGCTCTTAGACATGTGGTACTGTCGGACTTGAGTCATTGCAGACATGTTATGCACGGATAGCCGATTCCTATGCTTTGGAGTAAGCCATGTGAATGTAGAGCCAGTCCGTTCATCGGGCATGGAGTTGACTCGGACGGAATACAGTTTGATAGCGAGATGCTATTCATGACAGCATCAGTCGGCAGCGCTCGGTGAATCATACGGACACGAACACGTACCGGAAGGATGTGCACATTATCAGAGCCAACACGGCCCTTCCACCACTTAAGGACCGCCTGCGGAACCGTATCGTCGAGCGGATGATCGAATGGGAACTGGTGTCGAGCATAGGCTAGAGTTTCCCTGTGAAGTTGGGCTGTAAATGATTTCCCTTTTTTTGCCCACTTCAAGAATGCCTTCTTATGGCCATGAACGATCTCTTTCTCTCCGATGTTGGCTAAGAAGCGGACAACGGACTCGAAAATTGATGGATGCCGAACACCAATGAGTGTCACCTTCTCGCCTTCCGGTAGCCACAGGTCCGACGTGATAAGATCTGATTGATGCACACATAAGACAGCGACGAGATGCAAGCAAAAGAATGGCTCTAACCAGGGTTCAGATATGCTGCAGCAAGGTATGCATTATTAGCTATGTTGCCATCCAGAAAGAGTTGGCGATGTCGCGCATTGAGGATGCCGCGGATGGCGTTCGCGACCTCAGCGTCAAAATACAGCCTAGGATTTTGAAAGGCGTCCTCTGTTGCACGAATAACAGCATGCCAGAATATATAGACGTCGGCAGCAGTTGCCTCCAGAGCCTCCAGGCAGGCTAATGCCTTTGTTGCAGGCAAAGTGGCCGCGATGAACTGGGAGAGACCAGACTCGAACTTGAATGTCTGGTGATCATCCGGTGCAGGCTGAAAATACTCAGCAATTTCCTGCGAATGTTGTCAGCAAGTCATTTCGTCTAGTCGATCCATCAATTGTACCTCATAAAGTCCGTTAGGCGATTCACGGATGACTTTCTTGATCGCAGCTGAGGACCGATGGACAGAGCGAGCAGAGAGCGGGATTGTTGCGAATCTCGTCTTTCCGATAGCCTCCAGGCCGCGTCCTGTCTTTAGTTTTTCACGAGCTTTCTTGAGGGCTGCATGTCCAGCGTGCGAGGTATGAAATAATGTTATTGTCTGCCGCACCACACGGATGATCTGGTTGCGGATTAGATCTGATTAATGCTGGTAGTGTGGACGTTTGCGCACCGGTTTGAAAACATCAATGAGATTAATCTCAAGGATTGTGCGATTCAAGTGATGGCAAACATCCGCAAGATTGAGCGCAGTGGGCATGAGGGCCAGAATTGCAATGGAACGCGAGGCTCGCGTGTTACCCGTGCTATCACATGTCAGGCCGGAAAACCTGGACGGACCGATGGCATTGACAATCTGCGCGAAGTTGTTAGAAATCGCTGAAGTAGTTAAGTTCCAATGCCCACGTACCGGACTTGCGACATTCTCAACGATCCAAGGTGCAGTGTGCGACTCGGAAGTTGCCTCCCGTGTGTCCATCAAGTATACTTCACGGTCTGAGGTCGAGACGTGTACAGTCCAGTAGGACTCACGACCTGTCGAAGTTCCGCCGTCATAGGAGAGAGTGAGGTCTTCCTGACCTTGCAGATACTTGAGTTGCTCCCGGCGGACCCACGATGCTTCGTTTACGATGCCTTCATATTCGAGCTTGTCTCTGGTTGAAGGTGCATATGATGGTAAGGCAATCTCAAGCATCTCCTTCCACTCCGGGCGCGAGACGATATATGTTGGCAAACCCGCGACGCATATGAGTTTAAGAATGGCAAGGTCGAGCTTTCTGTGACGCTCGAGCTTCCCAAGCGCCTTTGCTTGCCGAAAGAACGCATGTGTCGCGGCGCCTGCATCTTGCTTCTCCCCATCTTGTCCAATTCCATCTTGAGCTCCTAGTTCCTTCGCAACCATCATGGATCCTTTCGAATTGGTGAGCTCCTGGACCTGCGCAGACAGTGCCTTTCCAGCTGAATGTATGTGCACTTTCTCCCGCAGCTCTGAGGACAGCTTGGGGCAGTCCTTTGCATGACGAACGACTCGGATCAACGCTCGATGTCGGAAAGTATGATGGCAAGGGTTATCAGGACCTCCGACACAGCGCCAGAGCAGCGTAGTTGGATTGTCGCGGCGATAGCAAGCCTCGGTGAGAGCGTCCATCAGAGGATCCGGCGGCCGTCCTCCCCGGCGCGCATCCTTCTTCGGCTGCACCCATTTGACAAGGTCACCAGGGTTAAGCTCAATCTCCATGTCGCTCCCATCTTCTTCCCCATCTCGTTCACATACGGAGCTGCGCCGTCCGCAACTCCTTCGGCATCTGATTTCTGTTCATCGAGCTGCTGGTCTTGCAGTACCGGTGAACTACTAGGCTGCTTGTGCGTAGCGACTGTGTTTCCGCCCGAACGCTTTGCAACCTGTAAGCAAAGCTTCTGTTACTTACTGCTGTCGCGCGCTGACAACCTCTTTGGGCACTTACAGTTGACGTTCCAGCAATATGCAGATTCAACGACGCCGGTTTGAAGACCTCGTCCCACTGCTGCTTGCTCCCCGCATTGCCGGAACTCTCCGCCGGTTCCTTTCCTTTCGAAGCGGCATTTTTCTTCGTGCGTTTGGCTGGCACGGTGAGTGGCGTGACATTGGTGGCTACACTCAGTCGCCTCTTAACGACGCCTTCTAGACTCAATAACTGCGGCTTCGTGAACGCCGATGTGTGCGCACTTGCCCGTATAAGCATGCCAGGCGCTAGCATATTGGACTTGTATTTGAGACTGTCCTGCACTGTCGGTGAGTCGAGTCCGCAAGTAAGTGAAGCTGAGCGCGCACTGACCATGTCACGTAGGTAACACATTATGTCAGCAAGGTGTCGAATGCGTTGCACGACACAGTCTGTATCCGAGAGGAGATGGATGTCGTCGGGGATGAGATGGTGAGCAAGAGAATTGTGGCTGAGGACAGAGCAGGAGAAGCTGTCGAGCTGTGGGGTGCATGGTAACACGTTGAGTGAAAGCGGCCCAGTCGCTCCGTGTTGTCCTAACCACCATTCTATCATCTCCAACAGCTCGCGGGGCGGCTTCCGTCCAAGAGAATCAGCATAGAAAGCCGTGTGTGGCTCTACGCTGACCGCAATGGACACCCAGTGATTTGTCTCGTGTACGGCTGCTGGCAAGAGCACATCCGCGCCATCGATCCGCACCCCGATCGTCATTCCAACCTCCTTGAGTGATCCATCTTGCAGCTGCGAGCCAGCCAATCGTAGGGGAGTGATGCCGCGCATTGATTGGTAAGATGTTCCGCTAGCATTGAGTCGTGCGCGGTTGCGGTACGTGTCAATGAGCTTGACTGATGCCGCACTCGGCAGTATACATGCCGGCTTGCCTTGTCTTTGCAGACGATGACCTAGCAGCATCCCCAGCTGATCCATATGCTCCGCCGCCAGCCAACGCCGACCACAGTACGATGTAAGCGTCTTTGGATCGACGCCCATCGTCGTTGGGAGGGGTACGTCCCATGGCCAGTCGTCGAGGAGTGCTGACGTGTCTGCAGCAAGGGACTTCACCTCGTCGTTGAGCAAGCCCTCGGTCCAAGTCTTCAACCACGCAGTGGCCAGAGAAAGGCGCGCCTTGGCAGCGAGTATGCGCCGGACCTCGTACCAGTAGGTGAGAACCCACATCGGGTTTTGAGTGTTTGTTGAGTGACCGACTCTTGAACAGGATAGCCCAGGCAAGCATAGCCTGTCTCTAGGGCGGGGTTGACGCGGTTTTGCAGGATTTCCAACACCTCGGTGTGCGGCGGCATCGGCCTAGAGAGCAGGACCATTGCATTTGCGGCCGTTATGAAGCTTTGGCCCTTCGAGAAGAGTGTGCTCTGCTGGAGCAGAGACGGCGCGTTCGCCTCCGGTGGGACAGGGAAATCTTGGATATCGGCATTGCGCAGGGCTGGTGTGGGTAGTAGGACATGTTTAATGTCGTCGGGAATGGGTATTCTTTTGAGGATATCACCCAGAGTTTGAAATGAGTCGATGTCGTGGATGACCTCGTCGTCCGCCATTTGACAGTTTTGAGGGTTGGCAAAATGTGCTAGGCCAGTGTCGAAGGTGAAGATTGCGCCCTCATTTAGTCACTCACTACGGAGTGTAAATGTCGATCACAGCAACGGGTCGATCATACACACGTTGCTGCATACAACACTCTTGCAACTATCCCATGCCGAGGCGGGATGTGTCTAATACCTCCTTAAACATCCGCGTAGCATTGCACAACCACCTTACGACTGCCGGCCATGTCTGCGTGCGAGGCTGCGAGCCTCATGGCTCATGGGCCGGCGCCGGGCGCCGGAGGGGCCGACACACATCACGTGCTGGAGGTATTGTACCGGGTATATTGGGGCCCAGGGCAGGGCAGGTATGGTACCGGTACTATACAGGTACATTACCGGGGAAAAACTTTTTCGGGGAAAAACTCAGGTTTTTCCCGCAACGCTATGGGGAGGGCAGATAGGACTGTTCGTATCTTATGGGTGGCCTTTTATGCCACAGCTGACCCATCTGACAGACAGCTGTAGGGAACGCGGCAGATGCATGGACGCCGCAGCCGCAGCCCAACAGTCACAGTGGCACAAACAAAAGCGCTCGTGACATAGAACGGCGGGAGTGGCTTCGATACGAGTAAGACGGTGGCTACATGGTACAGTAGGATGTGACATGCGGTTAACACTGATAAACAATATACTCTCGTCTAGGGATGGTCCCAGGTCACCTAGAACCGACTTTGACCTAGTGCGCTAATGCCGTACCCCATCAGCTTGCCCAATGCCCGGTCTCGTTTGGACAGAACCTGCGAGGTGGCGGTGCCGGATTTTTGAGCGTGAGGAGTAGACGAAGCGGGGGTTGGTAAACCCTTGACCTTGTGGGTTGGCAGGCCCGACGAAGACGGCGCGGGGAACGACGGGCCCCAGCCGTACGTGGACACGAGGGCCCCGAAGGCCGCCTCGTAGTCGCGTGGCGGACGCGCAGGCAGGGACTTTACGACCAGTGGTTGCGCGGCGAGCGTAGAGGCTGCAGGGCGTGGTGAGTTTCCGCCAGCGTGTGGCAAGGCTGATTAGAGAATGTACTTACAAGATTCATTGGAGAGCGTGCGCTTCGCAGTGCGGAAGATGCTCGACATTGTGTCAGGTGAGAAATTGGGATGTGTGGATATGATGACGGGGTGCAGGTTATGTAGGTGAGCAGTGGGAAGATGGCGTGTTGGAGCAGATGGACGATGATGTGTTGATGGGATGGCGGCGTGTTGGAAGAGATCGGATGATGAAAGGAAATGTTCGCGTCAATGCGGGAGAAATGGAATGAAGTGATCAAAGGCTTTTCATACGGACGACGGAATGCAGTGGCACAAGTCACGCACCCAGCTGGAGGCGAACGTGCGCAGTCATATGTTGGCGCTCAAATACAGCCTGAGCTCGCCCCTGCGCAGCATTGGTTGCCCAGTGCGCAGCTCCACATGTTGCATCGTCAAGATGCAAGGTGAAGCATAAACCTACGCACTGCATGGTCCGACGGCGATCACGAAGTGCACCACAGGGGCCCCGTTGGATTCCTATAATCAGGATTTATTGTGACAGTCAGTTCTTGTAACACTTGGCGGGTCTCGGTCCCACTTCGACCTCAGTGAAGCCAATCCGATCCTTGTCTGTGCTCGAAGGGTGAATTGGTAACCACTGTGCACAGCGGCGCAGAAAGTGGATGTGCTGGATAACCAGCACAGAACCTGTTGTATATTGTATATGGTCCTCAAAGCAGTTACACCGTTAGTCGTCACAAGCTCCAGGCCGCAAGGCGCACCACTCTGGCTGCAACTTGATTGCCTGCACCCCACGCTGCACCATCCTATAACCCAGATCATGCAAACGTGGAAGAGCCGAATCCAAATCCCTCCCGGCCCCAGACCAGAATAGCTCTGCGCTTGCCGCTGCACGCGGCCATGTAATCGAATCCAGATTCGCAGGGGACGATTGTTCCGTCCAAAGGAGGTGCTGTCCTGCCAAGACAAATAAGGCTGTCAACACAACAGTTGCGAGGAGGGTGTTCCTCGGAAAAACAAAACCTACCGCCGAGAACCAGCTTCGCTTCGTCCTCCGTGAGATTCTCAGTTGGGTTGAATGTGTAAGACTGCATTGGACGCTCAGATACAGTAGGGGAACGTGATGTCGACACATTACGCACATGCTGCCATGTCTTGGATGGCGCACACCAGCTGTTCCTGTGCCAGCGTCAGCAATGTCGACGAAATGAGTAGATCTCCTTACCCAGAAACATCGTTGCCCAGCCACTCGCCAGCCCCACAGTCCTGTGCATCCACCGAGAGGGTCAGGCACAGGATGTGTGCAGTTTTGAAAACCAGTACGCACCAGGTAAAAATAGTCCGAAGCGGCATGGATGAAGCGGAACCCCTTTTGAGCGACAGACGCAGCATTCTGAGACGAGATCCAAACCCTGACAAACCGTGACAGGTCAACATGAAATTGCCATTTAATCTGGGCGATATGTGCACACATAATGATTGTGTCGTTATTCAAGGTCACACCATAATCAAGAAGCATCTCTGAGAAGGCGGCGTGTGAGGCTGGGGGACACAGGCCGCAAGAAGACTAGGGCACAGCACCTTCCCAAACGACCGGGGTCTTGTTTCGACTGCGCAATGCATCGTGCATGGTGTTCACGAATGCATTGAGAGCTTGGGTGACAGTCTGGCCAGTGGCATTCAGTGCAGCCTGGGTTTCCGGGTCGTCTGCATAGCAGGCATTGTTGACCTCATCGCCACCGGTGCTCAGCATAGTAGAAGGGAAGAGCCCAGCAACAGCCGAGAATAGCTCGGCGGTGAAATTAACAACGGCAGGTGTAGCGAGGCGGAGCTGACCGGAAGGTGGCTCTGAAAGAAGCGTCGGCCGAGGTTGTAAGGGACTTAAGGCAAGGATAACTTGCCGGCAGCATTAACGGCCCATGGCGAGGCAACGGCACAGGCAACAAATTCCGGATGAGATGCGGAGATGATAGAGGAGTGTCCAGGGGTGTCGATCTCCTGGGGGAAGTTAATAACATGTCAGGACTGATGGTGTAGACCTTGGCGCCAAAACAGAGTCTACCACGAGGATGTCGATGCCACGCTTTAATCGGCATCAATAAGGTTGTATAGCGCGTCGAGAGGACACGCCTCACCGATCCCGCATAGTCCACAACATTTTGGACATCGATCGGGGTGTAGACTGATGATTTTGAATAGGCACCCTTCTCCGAGATCTCCATGAAACCCGGTACCTCGAGGGGGAAGCTCTGACTATCGGAGATATGCCAGTGCAACGTGCTCATCTGCATGAAACGAATCCTAACTTTGCGAAAGAAGCATGGCATAACCACACACCTTCACCCAGCTCATGGCGTCGAGTGTGCGCAGTATGTCCGGCACCGGAAAGCTCCAGTTCGCGGCCAGTATGAGCGTCCCAAGGCGTCACAGCTCGGCATGATGAAACTCACAAATTCCGGGCTGTGTCTAGCATGAATCCGCGATAAGGCTACGAAACGAAGTGAGATGTGCGCCAAAAAGATAACTGAACCACGACGCACATAAGCGGGAGAATCGTTGATCGAGATCGGGGCCTCGATCGTATACACCACCCCGCCCGCCCAATACCACAGCTGACTGAACGTTGTCAGGCCCCTGAACAAACCCAAGCTTGAGTTGGCGCGCAAAACGGCAGCCGATCCATCTGCAGGGATTTGAAGGCTATATGCCTCGTTGCGACTCTCCAGGGGCGCCCGAGCGTCATCTGTGATGCTCTTCAAGCTCAGAGCCGCCGTAGGGCTGATGTCGCCCCCGAGTTCGAGACGCAGAGATGACAGGACGCGGGCGCCTGCGACCGCATCAGCGTCCGCCGCGCCGCGCCCCACCACCAGCCGTTCGAGTTTATCGTTCTTCAGGAAACTTTCCGTGCGCGAGATAGCATCCATGAGGTCCACAGGGGAGCTTGCCATCGGGGGCTGGATGGTAAAGTCCGTCGACAATCGCAATGCGACGCTGCCCGTGGAGATCGTCTGTGGCTGCGGCCAGAGACACATTACCGACAGCGGCAGCGCAGCGATAAGCAGGACACCGATTGAGCGCGGGCTGTACATGCGGACGAGGAGGTAAGGAGGGCGGTCAAGCAGGAGCGTTTGGTGCGCGAGGCTGAGTAGCCATGGCCGTGCGGGTCCCGCAAAATCGGATACGTGGCAGGTGCATAGGAAGCGTGGCCAAGGCAGATGGACTGAGTGACCTTCTCTGGGCGAGAATCCCAGAATCAACGAAGTCGAACGGGCGCATGTCGGCGGCAAGGACAACGAGGCGTTGCAGCCACGAGGCCTCGGGTGACGGGGCCCCACACGGACCCATATCGACCGATACCACGAGCATCGTGCGCATGCGCGGGGGCACAGTCCATGTGAGTTAGCGAGCTGTCGGCTTCACTTTCATTCAATATTGTATCGTAGTAAGTAGTTGTAATATATGGGCTTTTTTCGTGGCCGTGCTAGAGTGGGGTAGATGTGATATGTGTGGTTTATGGCCGCGCTACGAGTACATATGCTATGAGAGAGATTGGTGATACCGTGCCGATGGAAAGTAGAGTGATATGAACGAGAATGTGCAAACACCACCGCTTGCCGTCACACGACGGCGGGATCAAACCCAGCCTTACAACGGCTTTGTGACCGGACATGATCCCGGTAGCAGACAACAAGCGATGGTGTGTCTCTCACCCCCTTGTAAACAACCGCGGGAGGCCACACCGGTGGTGCGCCTCCGTCGTGTGTTGACACATGAGATGACAGGCAACTGGTGAGTCGCAGAAGCGCTACATCGCGCTAGCGAGGCGTGCCTCCGGCGGAACTCTTGGGAAGTCGGTGCGAGACTTCACGGTGGTTGGAACGACGGCCGTGCCTGGGGCAGCGGGTTCCATGGGAGCGAGGGGGATGACCAACGACGTTGAAGAGCTGCCGCCCGCGGAAGAAGCGGCGCGTTCGAGGATGGAAGTCACCTGGAGGCGACCGATAGCGTCGCGGCTGCATAGCCAAAGCTGTGCGCATGCACCTAGAAGACGACCACTTGTTAAGGATTACAGACATGCACAGCGCGCAGCGCACCATATATGACATCCATTCCATGATCCCAGGCGCCCCGCAGGGCCACACGGCGCCCGCCCTTGGCGACCCACGCAAATGTCGCGAGGATGATGGCAAAACCCACTAACATACGTTGAGTTCAGCGTCAAGCGACGCCGACGGGTACTCACAAACTGAAATGAAGACCCCAGTGACCGCGTTGAGAGTGGAGGGGGGACGGGCCACCTCCGTCGAGGTTCTGGTCGCTATAGTCGGGAGAGCGTGGACACTACACAAGAGAGAAAAGAGCAGCGGTGCTGCGGGAAGAGATGGGGCGTACATTGTACGTAGGCATCGCTTGAGGTCAAGGGTGCTTTATAGCGAGGATCAGATAGTAATCATGGGTCCCTCACTCACGGTTAGCCCTACGCCCTTATTAGACGCCGGAAGATTGGCGAAACCTAACGCGCGAACTGGTGGCGGGCGAGGACCAGGAGGACCGGTGGTATTAACAGACCAAGCGACCTCAATTAACACACCTTTCCTGGCAAGACCAGCGCCCCCGCCAGAGCCTGGCAGCGTCTGCTGAGTCTGGTTGTCTAAAAATGGAGAACCTGAACGATGCCATCGGGTATCTGGCCTGCAGGACTGAAGGCTTTTCCCGACACGCAACCCCCTGACACTGGGCCTTGCGGGTTTGGTTGCCTCGTGTTGTATCGGATAGCTCGAAGACCTGGGGCGGTGTGAATAGAAGATGACATGGGCGCGAGAGAAGACATGGTCATTGACGCTGTATCTTCCGGCTTCGACTGAACCACGCACTACGGGACTGTGGTCCGGGGCTGAGCTTGCTGATCTAGCGGCAGATATGTGACTGCAAAAGCGACGCCGAGCCAGCGAGCGGAGAGAGAGGCAAGCAATGCGCGCCAGGCAACCAGGAAGCGGGTCATGCAAGTCTGCTGGTCAACTAGATGTCGGCGGATTCACAGGTAGGCACGCACGCAGCAATAATGGCACTGCACTGGCACTGCAACGCTGTTCGCAACGTGTTCGAAGACACCCAGACTTTGTGTCCTTCCGCGCACTGCCCCATCGATCGTGCGCAGCGGGACCTGCTCGTACCCGCCGATGCGAGGATAGGACGACCGTCGACCATCCGTAACGGCGTGCGGCGGGTAGGTGGCGGTGGCGGCCCGGGAGACTGTGTCTGACCTGCAGTGCGTTGGAACTCGACTCGGGCGACTCGTCGCGCTCCCTGCGTGGGTTCAGCGCATCCCAGCTTTCATTCCCCCATACCCATCCTATCCCTGCGCTCGCGACGCTCCCCCACGCTCCTTCTTCTGCTTCCCACCGTCAGCCCACGCTGGCTGGCTCACGACGAGCTCAACGCCAGCTTCAGCCATGCTCGTCAGGAAGATCATCGAGTCCTACGAGAGGGGTGTCGCGGAGGCAAAATCGACCGTTGTGGTGCCCGTACCAGCCAGGAGCCTCAGAGTGCCCAGAGCGAAGCGGCCCAGTCTGCGCATCGTCACCGAGGACGACAGCGAGCCAGCAGCATCTGTCCATGTGAGCCCCCCGCCATCCTCATCGAGACCACTCCTCAGGGCCGTGCAGCGCCGGGCGGATGTGCCAGACAACAGCAACATGCTCTCTCCTAAACTGGCGACCACTATCCTGTGAGTTCACTACGCCGCCCAACTCTTGCGTCAGCCGTCTCATAGCTTCCCAACTCCAAGTACACCGGACACCTCCCATACTTTTGGTTGCCCCAACCCAACATCTATCCCATCCACTCTTCCTTCCACCCTCCCTTGTGCTCACTCCACTTCTGCCTCTGGCCCATTTCAAAGCCGCGCAAATACACCCTGTATCCCGACCTCTTCTGAGACGCTCAAGGCACGGCGTCTCGAGCGGTATGAACGCGAGGAGGCTGCGCTTCGACTCTCATTGCAGCGAACACGACCTTCGCCTTCCGCCCATGCACTTCAGGTCGCCCAGCTCGAGCTCACAACGGCGATGTTCGACGCCCGCGCCCGCGATACCAAGGCGCGTTTGGAAGAGCTGCGGGCTTTACTCGCCACGCCAGAGGAGTCTGCAACAATGGAGTCGATGGCGCGTGAAGACTTACTGAAACGCCGATGGATGGACGAACGCTGGGTGGTGGCAGCTGAACAGACGCAGAAGGCAGCTGAGCAGACGCAGAAGGCAGCTGAACAGACGCAGAATGTCCTAGAGCGGAACATGGACAATCTTTTGACAACCAAGGACAACCAGTCATCACATAATTCGTCGACGCTTCGCGCCCGGAAGGAGGCGAACTTGGCCAAGTTCTTCGCCAGGTCACCTACCAACACATCTGCTCTGCCGCGCCGACGACGAATGATCAACGAAGAACCCCGTCGTATCTCGCATCGTGACGTGGAGCCATATCGTTTACGCACCTGGCCCCTCGATGCCTACCTCAGACGGCCCCTCAATATAGGCCCGCTTTCCTTCAACCTCCCCGTGCCAGTTTCGCCCACCACTTCTTCCACCCCTCGTCGTTCGCCCAAGCGCCCATCGCCGATTGAATGTCTCCTTCCCCCTGTTATTGAGCTCGAGGTGTCGCCACCCACAACCACCTCTGCAGCATTCCCGGGCTCGCGCCATACCGCGACGGCCACCAACCGCTCCTCGACCGCATCGTCCTTATCGTCCTCCGAGTGGCCACCATCAGGATACGCGACTATATTCTGCGTCGTACCTCGCTCGCATGCAGAGATCCTGGCTGATGCTTCACCAGGATTTCAGTTACCGGACTACGTCGCGGGCCTGCTCGCCGACTTCTCCCACATCAAGGACGACATCACCCTGCCGCTCGCCTCTGATCTCACGTTTAAGGAGTTGCAGCAGCGTCAATCTGTGGACTCGTATGAATCGGGAGTACTCGTCGCCCGGCCATCGGCGGATCACTACGAATACGAACCTGAGCCCAAATCCTTTCGCCGAAGTTTCAGGTTGAGCATTAGCGGACGCGCACATCCACCGAATGCACATCACTTACAGGCGATTCGTGAAGACAGCGAAGGGCATAGTAGCCCGTCTCGCTCCATCCGTCATCGGCCGTCCTTACTCCGCCATCGTTTGCACCATAGCGAGGAAAGGAGCTCGTCCACACCCACACGACCACGCACACCGCCTCGACCTAGCCATCGTTCAGCCGATGCGGAGACTCCCACGAAGGCGATGGACCGCATGCGCAAGAGAATGTCAAATCTTGGTCGGGCTCACAAGTAGGTCGGGGTGTATGAGGATGAATTTCTGCCTACGGGAAAGAAGGGCAGCGCTGTATCTTGTCACCGGGTATTGTGGATATTGTGAAATTATGCTCCATATCTACCCCTCATTTATCTGCCATTTGTCCAGTCCAATCTTCATCCTGGTTAGCGAGCGCTAGCCCTCCGCCCATCCTCTATCGGCGATGGGTAAGTCTCAACGTAAGGCCCTGATTATAGTCGCTGGACGAGAGTTTTTTCCACGCAGCAGGCCCGTCTATGCCGTCGGCGGTTGTTATCATCGCAGCGCCGTCACGGCGTTCCGAGGCGTCTTTCACTTTCCCATGTTGGACACGCCGAGATCCTAACCGAGCGCGCTAGAATTCTGCTATGCTCTCTCGATGCGCTGTAAGCAGATCTCGGATCACTGTAGAGTTCCGTTAGCTTGCGCCGGCAGCCCACATAAGAAGGTCCTCGCTATTGTGGCACCCGCCCTCCCTCTGTCTTTCGTGGCGATTGTTCTCAGCTTGTTTTGCTATGGCGACCTGCCGCCATGCCCCATACGGTACATGGACTTCTCAGCTGACTGCCGAGGCAGCTGCAACACAGGTGCGCCTCGCCCCGCTGGTTGCGAGTTTCACTCACCCTGTCGTCAGGCCTTGTCGGGCATTGAAGATGTCATACTCGACCCCGTCACATCGAAGGCATACTATGCCCAGAAGCGTCCTGCCGAAAGTGAGTATCCTCAGGAATCAGAGTATCCGTTTTTTCCCTCCACAAACTTCCGAAGGCGGCAGGTCAGTGGTTGTGGACGCGGAAGATGGTCAAGACTTGTTTGATCTTCACTGGGACGCACGCACGCAAGTCCACGGTTATGGAGGCGCAGCGGCAGCCGTATATGACGACGTGCTCTATTTCTCCAATCTTTATGACGGACGTGTGTACGAGTGTGAGAAGGGCGTGCAGCCCACGGCAATCACCTCCAGTACGCTTCTTTGCCTTGTATGGCCCGCGGTATGAACTGAATTGCTGGGTGCCACAGCGAACTCTGCCTTGCGCTTCGCTGACTTTGCTGCGTTCCCTGACAATCCAATTCTGGTCATCTCTATCGTGGAGGACCATACCAATCCGCACCCCGCCCGCGTTGTCACGACTTTGGCCGCCATCAATGCGTCTAAACTGACAATCACCACGCTTGTGGAAGGATCTGACTTCTACACCTGTCCAAGGTTCAGCCCGGATGGCAGTTTCCTCGTCTGGCAGCAGTGGTACGATGCGTCCATTGGCCTGTATATTCCGCTTTGCTGACACGGACTAGGGACCACCCAGACCTTCCGTGGCAAGGCGCCGAGATCGTTGTGGCGCCGTGCTCAATGACCCGAGACCGGCGCACGCTTCACGTTGGCCCTCACATCCACATTGCAGGCCAACCCGGGTTCGTATCTGCGGTCGACCCGGGATGGACCTCTTACAACACACTATACTTCACGTCGGACATCAGCGGGTTCCACAATCCCTGGACGTACACCTTCGACCCGGCCAATCCATCCGACAGTGGAAAGTCGTCGCCCATAGCCGCCCAGCCCATTGAGGAAGAGTTCGGCGCGCCTCAGTGGTGGCTAAGTCAGCATGGCTCCGGCGCGCTGAATGACACAACCGTGGCGTTCTTGTCCTTCCGCGACGCCAAATCCAGGCTGTATCTTTGCGATCTGCTGACCGGGACGATCATCGAGATACCGACCCCGTATGCCCACATACAGTACATGCATGGTGACGCAAAGGGACGTGTAGTCATGCTTGGCCAGCCGGCTGACTGTGCTGAAATCCTCGTTGAACTTGTCCTGGACGACCGTGGTAACCCTGTCCTCAAACCCGTAATCAAGGTGGATACCTCGATCATGAATCTGCTGCCTTCCTCGGTCTCGATTGGGCAACAATTCGCATTGTCACTTGCACCCGATGAGCGAACGTGTCATGTGTCGTACTACCCTCCAAAGTCTGCCATCTATGACGGTGGGTTTCCCGAAGAAAGGCCCCCGGTCGTTGTCTTTATTCACGGAGGACCTCATTTCATGGACCCTCTCGGCCTCGACTTGGGGAAACAATTTTTCACCTCTCGCGGATGGGCATAGTGAGTAATATGTGAATTCGCACAAATCAAGGCGGATGACGCAAATTCGATACAGCGTGTCCGTCAACTACCGCGGCTCCAGCGGGTTTGGTCGGCAATACAGGTTCGCCCATCCATGACGTTCAAAGGAGCCATAATTCAACCAATTTCAGAGAGGCCATCAATGGAAATTGGGGTCTCATAGATGCCCAAGACGCGCTTGAAAGCATCTGCAAACTGGACGAGATGGGCCTCGTCGACAGCAGGCGCGCCGTGGTTCACGGGGGGTGCGCGGGCGGGTATACAGTGTTACAGATCGCCACCATGCTACCAGAAGCCTTCGCCGCGGCGGCTCCACAATACGGAATTTCGGACCTCCGCAACGTTGACAACTTCGTCCACAAGTTCGAGTATCAACTGTGCGACAAACTGATCGGCGGAAAGTACAGCGATTGCCCCGACATTTGGCATCAACGATCACCTATCCACCATGCAAACAGGATCAAGATGCCGCTGCTGGTGCGTAGGACAACTTTCCACGGCATGCCTCAATTTTCTCATGTATATATAAAGGCCTTCCAAGCAGTGGACGACAGAGTCATGCTCGCCGACCCGATGGTGAAAATGGTGAAAGCCATAGAGATCGCAGGAGGAGAGGCGGAGCTTGTTCTCTTTCCTGACGGACGGAACCACGCAAAGACCGTACAAGCAGTTCTCGAGAAGGAGCTTGCCTTCTTCAAGCGGGTATTGGGCCTTGACGAGGCATCAGGTTAATGGCGTTCGTGAAGTCAGTTGGCTGTGATGTATTATGTGTTCCATAAACAATGTGATATGATGGCGTGAATGTGACGAAACAGTGCAATGCAAAAGAGATCGATGTGGCAGAGTGAGAGACGAAAATCAAGCACGCGAGACTACCACTCTCCACTGTCCTTGCTATGCCCTGCACCCCAGTCGCTGTCAGACGCATCGGCGTCGGTGTCCACCCACTGATCGCCGCTGGCTGTGGCCATGTCACTTGCCTTGTCCTTGCTCGGCGTCGATACTCGTAGCGGCGACACGCGCCTACGAATGGGGGATCGCATCCCGGCTTCTGCCAGCAGACCACCGTTCAGGAATACGTCTCCCGCTTCAAGATGGCCGGGAGTAGCGCCGCTCGGCGTTCGTCGCACTTCATGCAGATGAGCTGTTCGTGCCCAGCGCCGTGCGGAGCGTGGTACCGGCCCAACCAAGAGCGTGGCGCTTGTCGCCCCGTCGACGCCCGCCGAGGAGTGTGACGCCGATCTCTGAATGACTGGTCGGACACTGGTGGGGGTCGACGGACCTGCCCTAGCATAGTGACTGTGGTGAACACGTGGAGAGCTCCTAATTGATGGTGTGCGCGGTCGCGCAGACGACGCATGCTTCTTCACGGCAGATCCTGGTGTCGGAGTCGCGATAGTGGCCATCCGCGTCTGGGTAGTCTCGCCCATGCGTTGTAGAGTTTCGTCCAGTCCGCCCCGGGCGCTGCCAGGGAAGATGACTTTATCTCTCTTGGCAGCCACGCTTGTTGGCTCCCCAATGGAAGGTGTCCTGCTGCGGTTACGCAGCCTGTTGACCCAGTCGCCGCTGAAGCTGAGATTACGTCTGCCCCATTCCTTCATGGATAGCGCCCCGGAGACATTAACCTTCCTCAGCGTTCGATGATTGGGGAGTTCACTGCGCGAGCCTCGGGTGACACTCAGGAAGACGAGTACGGCTAGCAATAGGACCAACTGGGCGATACCAAGTCGTTTCTCTAGCATGATCTTTTTTGCCGAAAATGTGAGCCCGATTAAATAGCGAATGTAAAATAAGGCTCACCTCGTCAGCCAGATAATTCACTTGTGTGATCAGCACCCGCTGCTCCACCTCCATGCGCCTGCGCTGTTTCTCCATATCGCTCACTGAGCGCTGATAGAGCTGCGCTTGTGCGCGAGACATTCCTTCCAGTCGTCCCACGTCCTCCCCTAGTCGCCGCAGCATCTCTCGCACGCCAGCCGTTTGTTCCTCCACGTATCTTGTATAAAGAGTTGTGTTTGCTTCCAGCGCGGTCAGGCGGTTCATGATCGTACGGTATATCGATTCGCCTGTGGAAGGAATGTGGGCTGGTACCACGGCAGGCGACAGTGATATGATTGGGGTTACAGAAGGCGTAGAGGGCGCAGAGACGGAGGATGAAGAAATCGGAGAGGCAGAGGATGAGGAGCTGGAAGCCGAATCAAGCGAGAACATCGAGGAGGGACCGGGAGATGGCCCAGGCGTTGCTGCTACAGGAGAGTCTGCAATAGTAGATGACTGGACCTGCGCATCTGACGAATTGCCTTGTTCCACACCAGCAGACAGCGGTTCCACAGCAGACGACGTGGAAGGGATGGAAGGAGAAACGGAGGAATTTTCTGGTAAAGAGCGCGCGGTATTCGTGCTATGACGATTACGACCATCATGTTCGAGCGAGGACGGAGTCGAGTGTTGCTCAACATGTGTCGGTGTCTTGGTAGAACCGTTGTTTACGATTGGAGTCGAATCATCAGAAGCGACTTCCGGAGTCTGCGCTGGTATCGGAGGCTCCTGCCCAACCTCTGCGGGCATGCTGAAAGACACCACTGGCGGAGCCTGGTCCTGCTTAGCGCGGCTCTCTTCCTCCCATGTGTCCCACTTCCATTGCTCTAGATGTGTCAGGCCATACACGCGTAAAAGAGAGATCGGGCAGTAGTATTCGTTGCCGTAGTGGGAGTGGAAGTCGATGCGGAGGAAGCGATAAAAGTCCGTCAAGGACCTCGGTGGATGAAAAGACTGAGTACGCATGAGATACTGTGAACAACAGAGAGGCATGCACTCACTTGCACACCACGGATATTCTTGGCAGAGTAGGTTCCCGCGACTGTCCACCCGTTGGCATCCGTTGCGTCCGTCTTGGCAACACTGACCGTGAAGTCCTTGAAGACGCCACTGAAGAATTCGAAGTTCGCCAGTTGCACTGTATCAATACGAATGTCCTCGCAGAGCTCAACGATGAGGTACTGCCTTTCCGAGGCGCATGGGCTGAGCATGTAGCGATCACGCTTCGACGAGAGAATATTCGAGGCGGACTTGGCGGAACGGTGTGTTGTGTGTACGCGGGCTGAGCAGTCAAGGGATGCATAATTGAAGCGGTCGGTGATGGGGACGCGGAAGTGAGGAGAAACGGGTTCATTGAGCGGGACCTGTCCGTCTGTAGGGTCCGGTGCCACCGATCCGCCGCTGGCGTCCGCTTGTGAGGTCGCCTCCGGGACTGGTTCGCCCGCAGATACGTTTGACGCGCGTGGCACGACTGTGTCCTTTGCATGTGCTTCTGCAGCGCGGCGCGACTTCCAGTCCTCGAAGGAGAGAAAGAGGTCGTCGTCGACGGGTTCCGGAGAGAGCGGCTTCAAGCAGCAGACGGGCTCGTCTGGTGGTGTGGGCCGGTGGGTGGAAAGGGCATGAAAAGGGTCGTTACGGCAGGTGGACGGTGTTGGACTCGCGGGGGTAGACGGCAGGGGAAAGACGAGGATGGCCTGGCAGAGACAGACGAGCGTCGCCGGGAGCGATGCCAGCAGGTAGCGCATATCGCAGCGGCGTGCAGGGTGCACCTGGCAGACGGGTGACGGTGCCAGCTGCCACGTCGCGGTAGCCTGAGGGGCTGATAGATAACAGACTGCTGGCTAGTAGATAAAGACCTGCACCGCCCGGCACGTGCGACATGCTCGGATCCACGAGGGAACTCTGCCTTGTCGCCATGTGCAAATGCTTCCGAGCCATGCGACCGCCGCGATCTGCGCCGTTCAGCTGCTCGACGCCGACGTTCGCGGTGCCCTCCACACGGCCTGCAGACTCGCCTTCTCTCTCCTCTCGTCTCTGCTCCGACTATCTTGGCCGACAACACGCCTGCCGTCAAGCTCCGAGGTCTGCCTTTGGAATCTGTCGCGACTGTCTGGTCACAGCCCAGCTTCTCGCTCGCCGACACCTCGACGCTAGAGCACGCATTTCGATGAATTCTCCGCGTGGTCTTGCACTCTCTCGTACAGCTGATCCTACAAGCTGTTCTGGTCACGTCCGCTATCGACGGCTGGGAAGCTGGCCCACCGACGTATAAATAGTGCCCAGGTGAGCCAACTGGAACGCCAGCATCGAAAATGCGTTTCCTTCGTCTCATATCCGCCTTCGGCCTCGTCAGCAAGGCGTACTGTCAGACTGGTAGCATCGACGCGTTCATAGCTGCCGAGTCCCCCATCGCAAAAGCCGGTCTGCTAGCCAACATCGGTCCCAGTGGCGCCAAGGCGTCCGGAGCGAAGGTTGGTCGAGCCCTTCCCAACGACGGACTGTGCTTCCTCTGACCTAACCGTACTGTAGTCTGGCATTGTGATCGCTAGCCCGAGTCACAGCAGCCCTGACTACCTGTACACCTGGACGCGAGACTCGTCTCTCGTCTACAAGGCCATCGCCGATCAGTTCACCCTCGGCATGGATAGCAGCCTCCGCGGCCAGATAGACAACTTCATCGGTGCCCAGAAGATCATGCAGCAGGTGTCTAATCCTAGCGGCACCGTTTCCTCCGGCGGCTTAGGCGAGCCCAAGTTTAACATCGACGAGTCACCTTTCACAGCTGGATGGGGTCGCCCTCAGCGCGGCAAGTTCCTCTTTTTCCCATGGGAGCTTTCTTCTGACGGTCGCGCTCGCGCTCTCAGATGGCCCGGCTTTGCGCGCGACAGCCCTGATCACCTATGCCAATTGGCTCTTGGACAGCGCCAACTCGTCATTTGTAACCTCCGGCATCTGGCCGATCCTCAAATTAGACCTGGACTATGTTGCCGCCGACTGGAATATTACCACGTTTGTTGTCGTCTGTTGCGTCTCCGTTCTTAAATTCACAATCCACTTAGATTCGACCTTTGGGAAGAGGTTTCTTCGTCTTCATTCTTCACTACCGCTGTTCAGCACCGTGCTCTGCGCGAGGGGTCAGCTCTCGCGACTAGGATCGGTCAGACGAGCGTTGTCGCTACCTACAACAGTCAAGCAGATGCCATATTGTGCTTTTTGCAGGTACTCAATCCATCCTGCTTCCACGTCAGCCATTCCGCTAATCATTATGCCAGTCGTACTGGAATCCAACTGGTGGCTATGTGACGGCCAATACCGGAGGCGGGCGCTCTGGAAAGGATGCAAACACGGTCCTCACGTCGATTCACACATGGGACATCGCCGCGGGCTGCGACTCCGTCACCTTCCAACCCTGCTCCGACAAGGCGCTCTCCAATCTGAAGGTCTACGTGGACGCATTCCGGAGTATCTACGTCATCAATGCTGGAGTCCCGGCCAATGCTGCTGTGGCGACCGGTCGCTATCCGGAGGACTCGTATTACGGGGGTAATGTGGGTATCCTCTGTGTTTACCCCACAGCACTCGCACTCATCAACCTTTATTTGACAGCCGTGGTATTTGACCACTCTTGCCGTTGCTGAGCAGCTGTACGACGCTTTGACTACATGGACCGAGTTCGAGCAGCTCAATGTCACGGCCACGTCGCTGGCATTCTGGCAGCAAGTATCACCCGGTGCCGCTGTCGGAACTTACGCTTCGACCTCCGCCACGTATTCCCAGCTCACGGCAGCCGTCAAGACCTTTGCAGACGGATTTCTTGGGGTCGTCCAGAAGTACAGCATAGCCTCCGGAGGGTTGTCTGAGCAGTACACGAGGAGCACCGGCGTCCAGACGAGCGCAGTCGACTTAACCTGGAGCTATGCTGCGGCATTGACAGCCTTCAACGCACGCGCTGGGGTCAAGACCGCGAGCTGGGGTGCAAGTGGACTTACTATCCCAGCGGTATGTGAACGAGGTGGCAGCGGCGGCGGCGGCGGCGGAGGTGGAGGTGGAGGAGGGGGTGGTGGTGGTGGTGGTGGTGGTGGCGGCGGGAATGGCCAGGTCGCCGTAACATTCAATGTCCACGCGATCACCGTCTATGGAGGTAAGTGGTTTTCTGAGAATCCGTACATCCTCTAAATCCTGTTTCTAGAGGAGATATACATAACCGGCTCGGTCAGCGAGTTGCAGAACTGGTCTCCCGACAGCGCCTTGCACCTGTCGGCCGCGAACTACCCCACGTGGAGCAGTGAGTACCCTCCGCACTGTGTTTTCGATAACGTTGCTGATGTCTTGCGATTCAGTCACCGTGTCCCTTCCGGCCAATACTGCTATCCAGTACAAGTATATTCGCAAGTTCAACGGTAAGACCACCTGGGAATCGGACCCGAACATACAAATCACCACTCCTGCAAGTGGGAGCTTTACCGAGAACGACACTTGGCGCTAGGCGGCGGATACACGCAGCTTCGCTTGACGCTTGACGTGATATATACACTCTGTTCTGTTTTTGCTATGTACAATTGCAAGTCGGTGAGGCTGATAATAAGACGGGAATAGCAGATAAGGATAAGTCCGTTAAGTCCGAGCATGCGTCAAATTAGCGCGAAGAACAAGTTGGTGCCACTGGCCCGGGGACCCTAGTATGCTATCCGAGACCGACGAAGTCCAACAACCTCTCTTATGTCCCTCTTCGGATAGCGCGCAAGCTGCACGATTTGTCCCTCATCCCCGTCATGTACTCTTACGCTGGAGCTTCCGAGTCGACGGTGACACTGTGAAGAAGCTCGTGACAATCGTAAGTCGCCCACCTAGTTCGTTGCCCACTATCTGTTCAAATTGATGCAATCTCTGCAAGATCATTCCCTGCGGCACCGGAATCTTGCTCGCTGCACTGGACAAGACCAGCATCACTTCTGCATATGCGTCCATTGGCAGCGACCTGGGACAGCTGCAGAACGCCGGTTGGATAGCGACAGGGTACATGCTCACGCAGACTAGCTTCCAGTACGTTCGTTTCTTCTCCTAGTAGAAGCGAGGTAAAATTGTCCGACCATATTACTCAGGCCGTTGTACGGAAAGTTGAGCGACATCTTTGGGCGGAAAGCTTCCCTGCTCTTCGCGTATGCCGCCTACTCGGCCGGGTGTTTATTGTGCAGCTTTTCGTCGAATATGGCCCAGCTTGTGGCGGGTCGAGCGCTTGCCGGCCTCGGAGGCGGTGGCATGACAACGTACGCTTCATATCTGCGCTCGCATAGTCGTCATGTTTATCTCGAAACCTTGTTAGGCTGCCCTCCATCATAGTCACCGATTCAGTGCCTCTACGGACACGGGGCAGCTGGCAAGGCAAGATTCGCCCTCTCAAAGGCCAAAACTCTGCGCTCTAACGATTATGTCCGTCAGGCGTTCTGAATACAATTTTCGCTGCCGGAGCTCTTATCGGTGCGCCTCTCGGCGGGGCTCTGACTGATGGTTCGGGGTGGAGATGGTCAGCTAAAACCGCTTTCAAATGCTATACGCTGACGCACTCTGTTTCAGGATCTTTCGTCTCCAATTGTCCTTAGCTGTGGTCGCAGCTATCACAGTGTCGACTATGCTGCGCCTTCCCGCCAAGGCTGACACAGGGACAACGACATTCTCTGCGAAAATGAAACGTGTCGACTTCTTGGGCGCAGTTCTATTGGTTCTGACGATCCTCACGCTTCTCCTGGGACTGAATCGCGGCGGTAACATCGCTTGGTCCGATCGCTGGACCATCACTTGTCTCTTCCTTGCGTCATCCTTCGGCGTGCTCCTTGCATTCGTGGAAGCCGGAGTAGCCAGCGAGCCCTTCGCTCCCGCCGATGTGATCGTCAAAAGGACGCTGATTCCGCCCTTTCTCTGCAATTTTTTCACCACGGGCGCTGACGCGTGCCTCTTCTTCTACGTGCCCATGTACTACCAAGCGGTCGCGAACAAAAGTGCCAGTCAAGTTGGCGCCATTCTCATGCCCATTGTATTGTCGCCCATCGTTGGCAGCTTTGGTGCTGGCCTGCTCATTCAAAGCACAGCCAGGTACTTGCACCTGGCCAGAATCGCATTTGGTCTACAACTCCTCGGCGCTGCAATTGTCCTGGCGTCTGCAACCCAGTCAAAGACCATCCTTGGCGTATCGACTGGCGAGTAAGTTCACTGACGGTCAGCGATGTGAATTGACCGCCGTTTACTAGGCCTGTTCATCGCTACCTTTGCCACAAGTGAGGATGTTGCGCACCATGAGTTTTTCACAGTTGGTTCTCAGTTTTGCGACCAGGTATCGGTGTTACCTCGACGCTCGTGGCCTTAGTAGCCAATGCAGGCCCTGCCGACCAAGCGGTGGCTGTTGCCAGTGCGTAGACTGGACAGTAATTTCCGATACATATATGAACCGCCCAGTAGTCTCATATCTGTCGCGCTCCATGGGCGGCGTGATTGGCATCTCCATAGGAGGCACCCTCATTCAGAATACCCTGCGCAAGCTGTTGCATGCTCGCTTAGTTCATCATGACGTTAATGTCGAAGAGGTGCGTTTCTCTTTGCTCAACCCACAACCAGCTATGAACTGATAACCCCCTACCTATGGTCAGATCATAAGACAAGTTTGTGCATCCCTCACCTACATCGATCAGCTCGAGCCTGTCGTGCGAGACGTCGTTCGGTCGTCATACCACGAAGCCCTTCGTTCTGCCTTCTTGTTTTCTATCAGCCTTTCATGCTGCGCCGTCTTTGCAGCGTGGTTCATACAACAAGTAACTTTGTCAGAAATAGTCATAACTGCTAGCGACGAAGGTGATGATGTGTAGAGTGAGATGTCTATTGTTGTGCCGATACGGACGTCTACTTAATCCTATGTGATTCGCTCGTCCTCGTTTGATGGTCACATTAGAAATCGTAAACGTAGGCTACCGCGTCCCGGGATTTGAAATCCTGCGAGCGGTCATCAGCCAACTACCCATCTCAGAGATGGAATACTACGAACTGAGAATACAACAATCGCGTCCTCGGTGATGCCCGCTGCAGGGGTGGACGTCGGCGAGGGTAGAACATTATGAGGGAAAGCCACCTCTCGCATGACAAACGAGAGGTCTGCATTCACAGAGCCATTGAGGAAGAAATTTTTCGGCCTGAGGCCGTCATCCTGGCGGCCCTCGATAACCACGTCTGGGCTGTTGAGCTGTGCTTGAGGCGCTCGCTGCAACTTCCTCAAGCGGTGCGGATTGAAATCCCAAATGCGCGTCGCCCATTCACCGTCAGAGTTACGCTTCAGCGGGGTTATAAAGCGCATTCCCGAGACAGGGCTATCCACATTGACGTTGCCGCGCTCGAGGCGCGTACGAGCGGACGGCCAAGCAGCCCATTTCTCCCAGGGTATGAAGGCCAGCCCGGAATGCGCTTCGTAGGGTCGCGGGGCCGTGCTGTACGACACGATTGTTGATAAGGGGATGAAATGAGTGATCGGCTCATGATCGTGACGGTCGTAGATGGTGTATGATACGATGAGAAGACGTTGTGCCTGGGACAGGCCGAAGGGAACGCGAAGAGTAGTGCTCGGAGGCATGGGAACCGGATCGCAGTGTACGATGATGTTATTCACCTGTAAGCGAGGAGCCAACTTGGGGAGGCCAAGTACGATGGTGGGCTGCGCCTCCCTACCGTCTTCCTGTAGGTCATACACCAGCAAACACGGCTCTGATGTGTTGTCCGGATCCACAGCATTACTTGTCACTTGGGTAGCCGTGACCAGGATGAGCGAAGGAGAGATGAAGGCAAAGCGGCATATGTGTCTGCCAGTGATGATCTAGGTATAGGGAACAGCTTGAGAATGGCAGCGCGTGAGGATAGGCACTGCAAAATGGTTACCTTTCGAATCTCGCCCGACTTCCAGTTCCAAATTATGAGGTAGTCCGGTTGGCTGTCACGGGCTTGGACGAGGAATGCAAGCAGGTCTTCAATGACCCTGGGGGTGATGGTCCCGATGAGAAACCCCGTAGGAAGCAAAGAGCCTATGATGTCAGGAATAGGCGCAGCTAACGGGTGGGATTCGCCTGAAGTCAACGATCGGAACTGCATGAACCAGGGATGGACATCATCTCTAGGCACTTGCAGATCAGACCATACGTATCGTAATGTCGAGAGTACACGCACATATTGGGTGTTCCAACTAGCACCAAGACATCCTGGGAAGGGTCGATGGCACATTCTCGTGCATAGAAACCGACAGGCTGTGACCAGTCGCGCCTCGCAATTCTACGCGAGCGGGAGGGCAGCTGGGTGAAGAGCAGCAAGCCATCGTCGCGAGACCAGGCCAGCACCCCATTGCGAATCGTCGCGCCGTATACATTTCCCCACGTTCCGAGCGTGACTTCCGTGCGATGCGTATACTTGAGCTCTCTCCAAGCTGCAGAGTATGTTTGCAACCTTTGCATGCGCTCTATGGTAGTCATGTCGCACGCGGGGCCGTCTTGCGAACCATTGGCGGCCAACGCGACATTGTACTGGAGCAGCGTCGAGGCTTCAATGATGTCTTTGAAATGGCGGCAGACCTGTGATCCGAAGTCAGATGGGTGGTACGGTGGGCTGGCAGGGTATAGCGTACTGCAGCGCAGCGCAGGATATCTTGGAAGTCCAGGATCTCAAAAATCTTGACCGTGAGCTCGACGGGGAGGGTGAGGATACTATGAGGGACGTCTGCCATGGCAGAGGACGAACAGGGCCGGACGGCAGTGAAGGCGCTGCATGGTGGTCGTTACTGCCGTGAGAAGGGCTTGCATGACCTTTGCCGCGACTCGATCGGATTTCCCAGCGTCACACCCTCACCCAGCGTCCGCCAGCCGCAGTGCTCGCCAGCTCGTCGTTGATGGATTTCGACCGCAAGTCCGCAGTTTCCTCCTTCTACGGCGGTCGCAGACCCGCACAACCCCAGGAAGACTACGCCTCGCCTCCCCCCACCTCCCAGCCCTTCGACCCGCGCTCTCGCAGGGACTCTTCTTCCTCCTTCTTCAACCCTAATGCACCCGCAAGAGCCAGCACAGAGCTCCTGCGCACCCAGCCCGCCCCATACGACCGTGGTTCCTACTATGACACCGGTCGCCAGGAGCCCGTCAAGGGCGGTTACGACGAGGAGGAGAGGCTAGGTGGGAACAACGACGCGGGATGGGATGTCTATGCCGATTTCAACAACGCCGGCCCTCGTTACAGCACGGCGTTCGGTCTTGGCAACGACGCGAGGTGCGTGTCCTCGTCAATTCCTCCACCTCCTTCGACCCATCTTATCACACAGCTACCAACCGCTCTCGCCCCAACACACCCTCACCAAGGGCGACGATGCAAGCACCACTGGGCCGGTAGAACTGGTCACGGTACCTGCATTTGGTCCGGAGTGGAAGAAGGACGAGCTGAAGGACATGACCAAGCGTGGGCGGAAGGAGAAGAAGGCGGAGGATCGTGCGCGCAAGTGGAAGGCGTTCAACCGGGGTCAGTACGGGCTACTGGGCAGGAAATGGCTGACGCGCAAGGTGCTCGTCTTCGTACTCTTTGGGCTCTGCGCCGCGTGAGTGGCTTCATTGGCCTTCGCATGCGCTCACCCGCTGACCACAGAGCGTAGCGTCGGCGTCGTACTCGCATTTACCATCCCGCGAGTGCCTGGCTTCGGCTTCAACTTCCAGACGCCTCTCATAGGCGCATCAGGTTCCTTCAATAACTCCATCCCCGCCGAATTCTCGCGCGCCCCCGCGAATTTCTCATTCCCTGCTGTTGCCGAGCTCCAGGTCGACACAAACTCAAATTTCCTCCCTTTGACGTTCAAGCACCTTGATGCTCAGGTCTACGACCTCGACTCCCTCCGGCAGGTCGGGGAAGGCCACTTGGGTCACTTCAAGCTGTCAGCAAAGACGTTCTCGAACATCCAACTGCCGCTCAATTTCACATATCTGGCTACCAACGACACAGACCAGACCTGGACGAATTGGTACAATGCTTGCAAGAACAAGGCTCTGTACAGCGATGGATCGCGGCCAGGTGCGTCCCACGAGTCCTGTCGATATCGTATGAGCGTAATCTTTGTCCCAGGGCTGCGATTCCGTTTGGTGATCGATATGAATATCGCTGGTTTACCCGGCAAGCACAGCACGTCTACGACAGTGACAAATGCACCGTGCCCGATACAGCTTTCTCTGGATTCCGCTTAAATGACGTTTATACCGCCCGCAACGGGCAGGACACGATCTACCTGACGAGGACTATATTCACCCATACGCTGTCGCTACTCTTTGTTCTTCTTGCATGGACACGGACTCATTCATAACCCCCGAACTCTACAGCCTCTAGTATATGCATGCCACGCGCCTGACTTTTGTGAATTATGCTCATAATTCTGCGCATAACAGGATATCATCCTTTCCGGGTTCGTTGAGATTAGGCAGTGCGCCCGTACGTTACCTCATCAAGGCTCGACTGATTCCCGTGCGTCCTCATCACACCGCTCTACAGTGTGTCCTGACGCATTGAACAGAATCTGTCTGTCCCTGACCACGTCTTCTTTTTATTTGAGTTCGCCCTTTTCCTAGCCGCCTAATAATCGACGCATATTGTCGCGGGAATTTCAATCTGGAAGGAAGCCCATCCATGATTCGATCAAGAGCTCACTGAGCCCTTCGCTCAGATTCAAGGCATGCGGAGGTCACATTGCACCTCAGATGTACTGACTGGTAGCGCTCGCAAGTACCCCTGCCTGATGGATCAACCCGTCTAACCTCTCCGAGCCGCTGGCCGTCCCTCGCCACGAACAGAGGCGTCATGACGAATGGCATAGCTGCGCAGCCTCCTGCAGCCACCACATCATTCTTTTCTGTACCACGGGAGTGGGAAGCGTTACACATCCTGCCCCACTCAGACTGCCTCTCTGTTTCAGGCCCTGGAGATCAGCGAGGTCCGTGATCGATGCTTCCGGCCGTATAAGAGTCCCTCCTCCGTGCCGCCTGTTAATTCTTAATGCACCCTCCCGACTCGTCTGCAGCGCAGCGATCACCATGTCCTCCCTGCCAAACAACGGCCTTCCGATCGAGGCTATCATGCTTATCGCTTTGTTCATCGAGAGCGTGTTCTACGGTGCGCTTCATCAATGTCACCCTTCTGCGTATTATTCTAATTGTCGATGACAGGCCTCTACTTGGTGACCTTCGGCATCAGCATCCGCGTCCTGGCGTTCACCAAGTCTTTCTGCCAGCGCCGAATCTGCCTGCTCACAGTGGTGCTCCTGCTCTTCGTCGTGGCGACCTTGAACATTGCCTTCAGCCTCCGGCATGTTCTGGATGCGTTTGTGTGGTACACCGGACCTGGCGGCGCTCGCGCGCAGCTATACGACATATCCAACCGAGTCAATGCTATCAAAACAGTCAACTACGTTGTTCAAACGATCATCGGGGATGGAATGCTCGTGCGTGCATGCCACTTGCTGCGTCGCGTCTTGGCTTCCCCTAACGTTGGTACTTCAGTTATACCGATTATATGCGGTCTACAGTCACGACTGGAGGATCGTGGCATTCCCTGCTTTGCTATGGGCGACCACCATTGGTAAATTTGCTAGCGCTCTATCGGTGTTGCGACGCCGCCTGACCATTGGCCCGCAGGCCTGGGCGCCGTGACGTGCCAAATCACGTTTTCATTGGACCAAGATGCCACGCTCAATTCGAAACGATTGGTGCCGTTCGTAACGTCGGCACTCGGCGTCACCATGGCGCTCAATGTCGTCGCCACATGTAAGTTTTAGCTGCCAACTGAGACACTAGCCTGCTCAACCGAAACACAGCGCTGATACTACTCAAGCTATGGGTGCTCCAACGACGGTCGTCAAAGGTTATCGCCGCACCAGCGCATGACTCCCAAGGCAGTGTACTGCGCCGCCTCACGCATGTGTTGATCGAGTCCGCTGCAATGTACACCACCGCGGTGTTCATTTTCTTTGTGGTCTATGCGTGTTCCAACGACGGCTACTATGCCATCACCGACAGTGTACGTTCTTCTCCCTTGGCGGCGCCGTGATGATGGTCGCTCAATGTTATCTCCAGATCGTACAAATCATTGTAGGCGTCCGGATGTCAGACTCGCGCCGCATGCTACACTGACCGCGCTCGAGAACAGGGCATCGCATTCAACTTCATCATTGTGCGGACGTACCGAGGCGGAATGGCGGAGAGCACGGAAGTCGCGCCGCTCACGTCGCACATAACGATGCCGAGTCCGACGAACGTTACCTTCATAGAGAGCTGCTACGAGCCGAGACGGCACGGAGAGAAGGATTCGTACGGGGATGACTGAGGGGGTAGACAGCTGTGGTTAGTAGGTGGTTGGACCAGAATTAGAGACATCATGATCAGAGACTTATGTAGCTCTAGCAATATTCCAGTGATCGGCTACGTATCGGCCGACCGCGTCCTTACTTGTACTTGCTCTGCCGCTGACGACGCATATGTCGTTGATTGTCCGGAGCTCATCTCTCCCAAAGGTACGGAGCTTTGCTCCAAGTCAGTGGGCACTCATGTTGAATTGTAGTCTGCGCACTCGGCGTCTCCACATCCTTGTCGCCCCCACGCTCGCCCTGCGCCGATGGAGCGTGTCACTATCCGATGATGGCATGCCTGCGTCGTACTTATCTTGCCCATCCCAGCGCTACATACACTAGCGTTCCTTCTCTTCCCCCATGATGCACTCCTCCAACGAGTCCTCCGAGTCCGAGCAGCCCAAATCAGCCTGGTCCTCGTATGAACTTGCCATCTACAAGGCCGGCGTATCGCCCAGCATCCGCTCATACGATGCGGATAAGCTCGCACAAGCGGCGAGGGAGGCAACCAAGGACTATCATGGTCAGTGCACATCGCGACCGATCACGGTGCATGCTCACTTGCCCGCAGCTGCGTACATGTACACCTTCGGCAGTGCAGGCTCCGGCGCGACTGACCATGCCAACCGCAAGGCCCTCCAGCGCTGGCGCATCATCCCGCGCATGTTGAGGGACGCCTCCGAACGCACTCTCGAAGTAGGCATCAGCTGCGAGTCAGTAGCCTGGGTACGTCCGTGACTAACCGGCCCCTCTGTGCAGACCACGCTCTTTGGTGTCAAGTACCGCTGCCCCGTCTTCGTCGCGCCCGTCGGTGTGCAGGGCATCCTCCACTCCGAGGGTGAGCTCGCCACCGCTCGGGCCGCAGGAAAGGTCGGCGTACCCTTTATCATGAGCACCGCGTCCACGCGCTCTCCCGAGGCGGTCGCTGAAGCCAACGGCCCCGGTGGTCATCGTTGGTACCAACTCTACTGGCCACGCTCCCCCGATTTAACCCTGTCCCTCCTCGGACGTGCCAAGGCTGCAGGCTTTACTGCACTCGTCATAACACTCGATACGATGTTGCTTGGCTGGAGGCCGCACGACCTCGACACTGCCTATCTTCCCTTCGGGGCGGGCGTTGGCATCCAAGTCGGCACGTCCGATCCTGTGTTCATGGCTCGCCATAACCTTCCCGTTCGTCCGGATGAACGTCCTGCCTTCCCGTTTGACCCTCAGGCGCACCGTAAGAAGATGGAAGAAGGCGATGAAACCGCGAAGCAGGCCACAGCTTTGGGGTTGGCGTGGCTTGCAGAGACGAATTCGGGAATCTTCAAGACCTGGGACGACGTTGCGTTCCTTCGCAAGAACTGGGAGGGGCCGCTGGTTTTGAAGGGGATACAAAGTGTTGAAGATGCCCTCAAAGCGATGGAAGTTGGTGTTGACGGAATCGTCGTGTCGAACCACGGTTGGTCTCCCTCTCGCGATTGCGTACATTTGTTGACTGTTTTCAAGGTGGACGACAAATTGACGGCGCTATCCCTTCGTTCCTGGCACTGGAGCAAATCACGGGCAATGACACCGTGCGCGGCGCGCAAGCGGAGGGCAAGTTCACTGTGCTCTTTGACTCGGGCATCCGGACGGGCAGCGACGTGATCAAAGCACTGGCGATGGGTGCGCAGGGAGTCCTTCGTACGTATTCTATGCGCTCCAGGGCCGTGACTACTCTGCTAACTTGCGCGGGCCGCAGTCGGTCGGCCTTTCATGTACGGATTGGCGATCAACGGCCAGCAGGGTGTCGAGGAAGTCCTGCGCGGCATTCTCGCAGACACGGAGATCACGTTGGGACTGAGCGGGTACAAGAGCGTGGCGGACATCCAGGGAAAGAGGGAGCAGGTCATTACGAAGATGGAACCGGGCTTTGATTGACGCTGCAAGCACAAGCTATAGAAGCGAGCTGTATGTACTACCAAGCTGACACAGGCAGCGAGTCGAATGTGGCTTTGTCGGGTTTGCCTCTCGAGAGTCAGATAGAAGCCTTAGCGTGGCCGTGCCGGACTCCGAGGTTGCATATGCTCCCTTGCCCGCATCCAGCACAGAGCATATGGGCTCGCCGCCTTCTTCCTCGTCCTCCACGTCGACGTCGTATAAAGCGCACTCTCCGCCGTCGAGCACTTCACTGCCGCTCTTGACTTGCCATGCGTGAGTTCTTCTCTCGAGCCTCCTGTGTTGTTGGCGGCGGTGAACGTTTGTTTAGGTCTCATTATACGCGATGACCCTACTGCTGTCGGCGACTACATCGCAAAGTACATAGCCAAACGGTGCGCATTCGATCCTTGCGTGCGGCACTGTCCACGCCGACCGAGACTCGTCGCTCCCATCCTAGTATCAACGACTTCAAGCCTACTGCAGAGAAACCCTTTGTTCTGGGCCTGCCGACGGGTTCCTCGCCCATCCCCACTTACAAGGCTCTGATCAAGTTTGTACAAGACGGAAAGCTCTCGTGAGTCATTCAGCCAGAAGCATCCCTGGCCACCGCTTATAATACCCAGATTCAAGAATGTCGTCACGTTCAACATGGATGAGTACGTCGGTCTCCCGGAGGACCATTCCGAGTCGTATCACACGTTCATGTTCCGGGAGTTCTTCTCACACGGTCAGCACATCTGAGCTGGCGGTCGTTCGCACCTGACATTCGTCTCTCTCAGTCGACATTGACCCTAACAATGTCAACATCCTAGACGGGAATGCACCTGATCTTATTTCCGAATGTAAGAAATACGAGGAGAAGATCAAGTCATTCGGTGGAATCGAACTCTTCCTCGGCGGCATCGGCGAGGATGGGCATATCGCGTTCAACGAACCCGGTGCGCACGTTCGCTCATCTACAATCGTGAGCCGCCCTCATGGAACCTAACACCTCACAGGGTCCTCGCTGGCATCGCGCACACGTATCAAGACGCTCGCATACGACACTATCCTCGCGAACGCCCGTTTCTTCAACAACGATATCGAAGCGGTCCCGCGCATGGCGCTCACGATTGGCGTCGGCACCGTGCTTGACTCGCGCGAGGTTGTCGTCGTCGTGACGGGCCAGCGCAAGAGTCTTGCGCTCAGCAAAGCGATCGAGGAGGGAGTCAACCACTTGTGGACGCTCTCTGCGCTGCAGACTCATCCCTGGGCCTTGATTGTCGTCGACGAGGATGCAACAGCCGGTGTGTGCCATTCTTTTTCTACACGTCGTGGTTCGATAAATGGACGCGGAACAGAGCTGCACGTTAAGACTGTGAAGTACTTCAAGTCCATTGAGCGCGTTCAGGAGGAAGTTGAACAGAGGCATGCCAAGCTCAAGGCCCAAGGTCTGCCCGAAGGTGACGAACAGATCGGAAGCATGGAGTGATGGAGCCGCTATAGCTTCCGTGAATTATATTTCCCATGCATTGCGCGGGAGCTACCGTATACGACGAGACCGGGCAATTCAAGCGATGTTACATGTCGAAAAAAGGACCGGAAGTGTTCCTAAGCCTGAGATCTGAAGCAACATGGAACCTCGACCCAGTCTCCGTAGCTGTCGACATCAGTGTCATGGTGGTGGTACGGGCCCTCTGACAATGCTCTCCCATAGAGCGGTACGTTCGACAAGATCTCGAACATTCCTCTCCGAGAACATTGCAGAGGGCGCATTGGATGGGTACTCCGACCGTCTCCACACAAGCTCATCCATTGTCATCAGGAAACCGACTGCACGCTCGACGTCCGAGAAGGCCTGTATCCGGTTAATAGACGTCCCCGAGTTCAGCGAAAGATTCAGACGCTCTATGATGCCCTGCTGTATACGTCAGACGCAATATGCATATCATCACAGCCGAGAAGTCGAACCTGGAACGCTGGATCTTCCAAGGTTTGAGTATCGTGTACGGTGTCAGACTGGCAAGCTTTTGCAACGCTGAGATCGGCTAATTGTGACTGTAATTCAATGCAGCGTTCGCGTAGATCGACCAGCTCCCCGTTTGCCTGGGTGAGGGCCCGATCCAGATCATACAGCAAGTGATCCCGGTGGTCCTGCGTATGGGATAAATCATTCTACCTCCCTCTCGCAAAAAGTCGCACAGCAGTAACCGAACTCACCTGTGGCATGTCATCAAATTCGCCACGACCACTAGAGCGTGGGCTTTGTGTTATTTCTTCTGCACCAACTGGAGAGTAGATACTACCGCCGATGAAGTCCTCTGGGCGCAGTTCCCGACCAGACCCTGGAGGCAAATCTTCGAGAGACTGCGGTTGCGATCCACGTTCGTGAGGGAGTGAAGTGATGTCCCGCTTGGCAAGAGTGAGAAACGAATACTGTCCCGTTTCAGTGGCAGCCTGCTTCGAAGACAAGTGTGTGATTAGAGCGATCCCTTAAGAAAATCAGAGAACATACGGGCGGGTAGGCCACTACTGCATTGTCTGAGCGAGTAGATGACAACGCTGCATGCCCAGGACTACTCTCACCACTGGTTTTGGTCACCTGAAAAAGCGAGCGTATCTTGGTGAAGTCAAGCCTTCCATCGGCATCTCTGAGATCGCCGACGGACGAGGGCTGAACGAGGAGATCCTCATTATCGTCTGTGGCCAGCAGATCGAGGAGAGCATCGAACTCATTGGTGGACGGTGAGGAGCTGTTGGCAGTGTCCATCGTCGGTTGTGGCAGACTGCCGTACTTCTTCAGTCACGGTCGGGGCTCGTATGTGCACCCCGCCACGTGGAAGACTTGACGAGGTCGCGGACCGACTGGCCGGTGCGGGCCGGGATTGCACCGTCGATGGCGCACACGGCTCGCATACATATCCCCAATTTTACCCTTAGCATCGAGTCAAATGTTATCTCTGGAGAAGTTCGTCGCCACAAGTCATTCCGTGTCTACCGACCGACTACCTTCTCTGAGTCCAGGGATGCATTTAGGTAAGTAGTTATTTATTTGAAATTCTCCCACCACTTCATCCATCTTTCGATGTGACAAATTAACAGCTCGGTCAGTCTCACGGAGTACGTGCCGCATTGATCATAAGCATCTCCGCGAGAACGAACTGAACCAGCTATCGTCGCCTTCTTCCCTGTCATACGTGCGCCGCCAAGTGCCCTTTGGCCCACTGTAAGGTGGGAACGGTGGAGTTGATGAGGGTATCTAAAGGTTGTAACCCCCAGGACGCGTCCTCCGTGTCAATCCCCGCTATAGAAAGTGCGGCAGAGGAGAGGTAAGTGTGATATGGATCTTCCGGAGGTGTCAATACCTGATTCGCGTGCAGTGCTTGGGGACATACCTGGATGCTCCCCAGGTGCTTTGCTTATCCCGCCAAACTTGTACTGGCAATCAGCAAGGAACGCAGCCATAGCCGCTGTGTTTATCAGCGACTTGCCCCCAATGATCTGAACTCCACCCCTGTCAACGCGATGAAAGATTGTGCCAGGTGATGAAGCCATACGTCGAGTGCTGCGCTGCACCAAAAACAATAGCACGCGTCTGCTAACTTGTTCGTGCGGCCGCTGAATCCTCCGGTTGCATCCTGCGTATGCAGGAGCCATCTCTCTGTCTGTTTGCGTTCCGTTGAAGAAAAGGGAACAGGGGCACCAGGTGGTGCTAAGTGCAGGCTTGCAAGCGCGCAGTATGTCGGACCACCTTATCAGTTGTCAGCTCTCCTACACGAGTAAAAGGCGTGATGGACGCATGCCACACCTATCGCCTCCCCGAAGGGCGTCTGACCGTATCCGCCTTCGTATGTCTGCGTGGAAGACGTCAGACGGTGCATATATCGGCGGACATTGATTCTTACTCGGCAGTTCTTCACGTACGCAAATGCGTTATCAACGTTGATGCCTGACCAATCCTGCAGCAGCGAAGAAATCGCAAAAGCGCAATACGTCAGCCTGAGATCGCCATCAGATGCACCGGGAGTCGTCGAAAAACTGCGCATTATCCCATGTCAGGACGCAACACAAGAGAGACAGTGTCTGCATACCTTCCGTCTATGTCCTGACAAGAACGGATGAATTTGAGCAGACCAGGGCGGTCCAATTTTGCAAAGTCATCGCGCAGGATTGCAAGCGACAGGAGAGCGCAGTATGTCATGATCAGATGGGGCGTCGAATAGTCAGTATACTCTGCCTGCGAACCGCCTGAGTAAATACTTCGAGAAATACGGCGAGGACTTACAGGTATATTCTGATTTCGATTTTCTGTGCCCGTTACGGGGCTCGGGCGGAATCCCGTGCCGTACGGCCCCCCTGGCAGGAAAGTTCACTACTGCATACCAGAATGCGGCACGATGGCACCCACCGGCTTGCTGCTCCCATATCCAATCCCGCCAGCTATCGCGGTCAGTCGCTGTGATCTTTTGATCAATAAGCCCAGTCAAATCTAGCGTCCCTAGGCAATAGTACGCGATAGCCATCCTAAGATCCGTTATTGATACGTATCAAACATCTAACAGCGCATCAGCGTACCGTGACGAGTCCATTTCGACGAGACTGGCTGGAAGCCCTGCGAGACAGCGGTTGCAGTGCGCGACATGGCCAGATTTATTCAAAGGGGGCAGGTGGGCAGGGCGCGACATGGGAGTTTGTTGTAAGGCTGACACTTGGCGTCGGGCGAGGACATGCCTTTAAAGGCGCAGGTGCAGCAAGCCCGGGGGACCAACCGCTGGGACGAAGGGGCCGAAATGAGGAGACACAGCTCATGGATCGAGCCTCAAGGTCACTTATGGCGGTGGATCGCGACAGAAGTTAACGTCGGATCGGCAGTCGGACGGTCACATACACGCTTGCAACTCAGACGCACTCGCGCCACTAACGGTTATCAGGGTCGCGAATCTCAACTTATACATAGATGGTGCGCGGCGTCCGTGGCTGGAATAACAACAGTGGAGATCAAGTGCCAAGCTCAAGCTGGCCGGTCAACGATTGGACTGACAGTGCTATGCGGTGGAACGGAAACATTAGAGATACAACGATGTGCAGACCAAGGTGTGGCTGAATGAAAGGACAGAATGACAGTAAAACGCGGGGAAAGGGGGTAGGGGAAGGGGGAAACGGTAGGCAGGTGACCACTTAATGTCCTGGCCAATCGGAGTCTGTTTGTTCACATAGCGGCCATGCTTACACCCTGGAATGCACCACGCTGGCCCGCGACGACCTGCGGCTGCGGCGCATTGACCTGGAGATTAGGGCCCACGAAGACAGGCTGGCTCTTCTCCTCGAGGTCAGTGTAGAGCACGGTCATGTCCTTGCGCTCCTTGCCCCAGTTGTCGGGGTCCCAGAAGGTGTATGTGCCTTGCTCCCCGCCCTGGACCTTCTGCGACGGTGCAGTGCCCGATTCTTTCGTGAGCCACAGTCGCAGGTCCTTGTGATACCTCCAATTCCGATTGTAACTGATGCGAATGCCCGCTTGCATAAGGACCTGAACATGGAATCAATGAAAAGGACTTACAGCTCCTGTGCGGCGACTTCTTGTAGGGCGTCACGAGGTGAGGAGTAGAACATGAAGAACAGTGTTTCGTCGCTGAAAGCAGCGGCCTTATTAGGGCCGGGGGTAGGTGGTTGGACATTGTAACAAGCTGGCAGGTGGAAGTCTGGCTCTACCGAATGTGCCGCAGACGAATCGGCCCAAGGGGTGATGAAGGTGGAGTAGAGGTTCCTGCGATACATCGCACGTAAGCTTGCATCCCAAGTCATCCGCGAAGCACGCACCCTTGATGTTGCATGTCGAGACCCATTGTGCCCAAGTCCGTCCCAACCGCCAGCAGTGCCTGATCTGGATCCGCGCTCTTGATCATCGCGAGTAATCCTAGCAGCCCCCACCGATCTGCAGCGGACATGAGCACCTGTTGCGCAGGTGTTTGCGGTACGGCGCCAGGAGATACGCCAGAACCTTGCGCCGGACGTTGCACCATCTCCCCTACCCCGGCACCCGTCCCGTTTCCAGTCCCGTTCCCCGCACCGTTCCCCAGATAGGGTGTTTGCAGTGGACCCGCCGGTTGCGCTTGCGGTGGCTGCGTTGACGGAGGCTGTTGCTGTGATGGTGCTTGCGGAAAGGAAGACGGAGGTACGACGCCTGGGGGAGCGCTTAATTGCTGGTGACTTTGATGTTGGGCGCCATTCTGAACGTTCGCAGGGTATGAAGGTGTTGGCGGGATGGGGTTGGGTGTGGCAGAGTTCCACGCAGCTTGCGCAGCGGCACTGAGTTTGAGATGCTGTGGTGGAAGTCAATTGACGCGAAAAGTAAGAGATGAATGCCACGCACTCGTTGTTTCTCTGATTCTGACAGCTGCCCGCTCAACACCCTCGGCCCGAGGTTCAGTAAACCCGGCTGCTGCTGACCGCCCGCCACTTGTCCTAAGCCACTTCCAACTGCGTGGAGCCCATTCAGGCCCGGCGGGTGACCTTCTTGTGCTTGCGACTGAGACGCTTGTTGCGCCGTTGGGCCGCCCAATGCGGGGAAGTCGTCTGCCGTGAAGTCTCGAGGCTGACTTGGCCCTGTTAACGGCACAATCACACTTCCTGACGGCGGTACCCCCGTTCCAGCCTGGGTTGCATAGCTGGTGGCAGCTCCACTCGACCCGTTGTTGTTGGACGGAACACTGGCCGAGGTCGCCGGCGTCGAGCCTAGCGCCGGGAAGTCATTCGGATCGAGTCCCACTTCGCTGGCTGATGATACCGAAGGAGCTGTCCCGCCCACACTCGGAGTGGCACTCTGCACTAGATGCGGTGGGAGATTGGAATGCGGGTTGGATGGTTGGCTGGGTTGTTGCTGCCCGTGCTGCTGCAAAGATGCCGGCTGATGTTGTTGCTGGGACTGTTGCTGCTGGGGCTGCTGCTGCTGGAGGCCAGATGTGAAGGGGAAACCTGGCGTCCGTTGTTGCACAAAGCCAGGTGACGGTTGGGGTAACATGTTCTGTGTTGTCCGATGGTTCGGGAGACCACCGTACCCGGGCATCACGTTTCTCGGCGGCATGCCGTAGGACGCATATGGTCCCCTGAAAGGACCTGCAATGCCTGGGCTTGGACCGAGGCTCGGGGGACGTTGGGGTGGTTGTCCTTGGACGCGACATCAATGGGCGTACGCGGGAGGGCATAGGCACCGAGTTACCTGGTCGATTCATTTTGTGCTTATTCGAGTGGATGCGGCTGGTGCTGCAGACGACTGTTGAGTAGAAACGCGACGGATGGCACTGTCTTTACGCACCGACGGGGCAGCGGATGCGGGTGGAACGGTCTTGGAGGCTGAAAGCAAAAGGTCAGTTTGTGCTCATTTGGTTGCTTCCCTTTTCGGGCGCAATGCGGGCGGGCGTCCGACGTTCGAATTGCCACTGGCATTGACCACCACCGACGAGCAGGACAGCCAGACAGGCTCGATGCCCGCTCATCCGACCTTGTTGGTCGAACACACGCGCCCTGGCCCGAGTCGGCGCGCCTGCAGACTGCAGCGCTCAGGATGTCCACATGCAACCTGCTGGTGTCGATAACGCTTTTCCCGACGTCTGTAGGCCATTGGGCGGCGGAGAAGCCCGTGGCGCTGTGAGCGACGTGCAAACAGTCACGCGGCCGTCCCTCCGTCCCTCGAGAGCCCTCAAGCCGGCCTGGAACGAAGGGGCGGACAGTGATGGGCCCGCGCGGCGACAAGTCGGGCGCGTGGGCGTGCTGCTTCGCGAATCGCAGTCGAGAAGACCCATGACCGGCCAGCAGCGTTAAGTACTCGGCCGTCCGTCTTGCAGACCAACGCGCTCTCTGCGCTGCACCATGTCCTCCGTGCTGCTCGCCCTCGTTCTCCTGCTCTCCGTCTTCTCCCCTGCCCGCGCTCTCTGGCCGCTCCCTCGCAGCCTCCAGACAGGCTCGACCGCCTTGACCCTTTCGCCCAGCTTCAACATCAAGCTCTCTGTCCTCCACGCCCCCAGTGACCTCCTGGATGCAGTCGCCCGCACCAAGCAGTATCTCCTCAACGACAAGCTCGAGCGCCTCGTCGTCGGCCGTAGCTCGGCAGACACCGGCGCGATCGCGGGCGCCAAGACCTTGTCCTCGCTCACCCTCCAGCTCACCCCAGGCGCGACGGCGCGACCTATCACCACTGAAGCTCAGCAGGCGCCTGAGGATCGCGACGAAGCTTATTCCCTCACAGTGCCAGCGGATGGCTCCGCTGCCCTTATCACCGCCGATTCGACCTTGGGCCTGCTGAGGGGCCTGACGACCTTCGGTCAGCTGTGGTACTTCCACAGCGGGCAGTCATACACGCTCAGTGCTCCCGTCCACGTCGAAGACTCTCCGGCTTATGTACGCGGTCCTTTGATTTGTTCAGTGTCACAGCGCAATGACGATGCCCTGCAGCCCTACCGAGGTTTCATGCTTGACACAGCCCGCAATTTGTGAGCGCCTGCCTTGCCTCTCAATGTACACTGGCTCACAGTATGTGGAAGCTTTCCGGTTGCAGACATCAAGAGGACTCTCGACGCGATGAGTTGGGTGAAGGTCAGTCGTGCATCGCCAACTCACAGTGAGCATCGAATATGCAATCCTTCTAGATCAACACCTTCCATTGGCATGTTGTCGACAGCCAGAGCTTCCCACTTGAAGTGCCTGGCTTCACGGACGTCGCATCCAAGGGCGCATATAGCGCGTCTTCCGTGTACACGCCGAAAGACGTGGCAGATATCGTATCGTATGCAGGCGCAGTAAGTTTCAACGAAACCAAACTTTAACACGGGGCTGATTGATTCAACTACACACAGCGGGGCATCGATGTCATGGTGGTACGGTCACCACTTCAATTGACATAATGCGAGTCTGATTTTGCTCCAGGAAATCGATACGCCCGGACATACGTCAGTCATCAGTAAGGCTCACCCTGAGCACGTTGCGTGCGCTGAGGCAACGCCCTGGTCGACCTATGCAAATGGTCAGGACCTCATATCGTTGCATAGCTTTGCCGCTGAGCTATCACAGAGCCGCCTGCGGGGCAGCTTCGCTTCACATCCGACGCGACGACCAATTTCACTGTAAACCTTCTGGCCGCGGCTGCCAAGATGTTTCCGTCAAAGCTCTTCAGTACTGGAGGCGACGAACTGAATACCAACTGTTATGCCGCCGATCCTGCGACACAGCAGGCGCTCAATGCCAGTGGACAGACACTGGAGCAAGCCCTGAATGTGTTCACACAAAAGACGCACGCTGCCATCGAGGCTGCTGGGAAGACGCCAGTGGTATGGGAAGGTGCGTTGCGCGACGGTTCATGGGGAATATCGCAGTACCTGAACTTGAGTTGACAGAGATGGTCTTGGTGCACAATGTCACCCTCTCAAACGAAACTGTGGTCATGTAAATGCTGCATACTCCTCTCTTATCGGTCATTAACGCAACCCTTAGGGTTTGGATCTCTTCTGACGACGCCGCTGCGGTTGCGCAGAAAGGTTTCAAAATCGTTCACGCCCCTTCGGATTATTTCTACCTTGTACGTTGGGACCCTCCTCTTTTCGAAGGCTTCCCGTGATTGACGCTTTGGCAGGACTGTGGTGCTGGAGGTTGGGTTGGAAACTTTCCCAGCGGGTATGCTCCGCCACCATTCAGCTAGTTCTATCATGTTCTGACTTCCCTTACCGACTTACAGCAACAGCTGGTGCGAGCCTTTCAAGACCTGGCAGAAGGTGAGAGTATCTACAAGCGCTCTTTTAGGTCCGCACTCACTCTATCTGCAGGCCTACTCTTTCAACCCGCTATCAGGCCTCTCGGCCGACCAAGCCAAGTTGGTTTTGGGCGGGCAGCAGCTGTTGTGGACCGAGCAGTCGGGTCCCCAGAATTTGGATTCCATTGCCTGGCCACGTGCTGCTGCGTCGGCAGAGGTGTTCTGGAGTGGTCCAGGTGGAGATGACGACGCGGCGCTGCCGCGTCTGCACGATATCGCATACCGCTTTGTGCAGCGGGGAGTCCAAGCCATCGCTCTCCAGCCGGAGTGGTGTGCCCTGCGACCAGGCGCGTGCGATATATGAGGACTGAGGTGTATATGTACGCTGCTTGTAGCATGAGTACTGTACTATTCAAATATTATCTGCAAAAGAGCCGGTGTAGGACCCGGCCGGACCCCGAGTCCAGATTGGGCCGGACTCCAGTCACTTAAGTAACAACTGCGGGAGCCATCGGCAAATGCCGGGACCACTTCATCTTCTCCAACAACGACAACGCCCGCCAGCACAGACGACGACGACGGCGTCGCCCTCAATGTCGCAGTCTTACTTTGCGCCACGAACACAGGCAGAGCGGCCAGAGGCGCCCTCTGCGTCTGTCAGCTCTGATCAGCAGCTCCGGGATGTTCAGGAGGCATATCTCGAGCAGAAAGACAGGTGCGCCATGTCCGTCTCGCCAATCGTCACCTGTTGACTCCTCCGCGCAGGCTTGTCAACGCTCTTGACTCTACCAAAGAGATTCTAGGCGATATTAAGGAGTTCAACCACGAGTCCTGGACCGTCCGCTACCCGCGCTTGCGCGAGGTTGAGCAACAACCCACGCGTCGCCACGGCATGCGTCGATCCCTCTCATTCGCCGACGATCCCACCACGGAGACCGACGTCGTTTTCTCCCCTGCGAAAGGCCTTACTCGCTCCATCACGCTTGCCTCCGTCACCGACATACCGGAGGAGGATGACGCTGCCGAACAACAAAGCCTTGCCGATGAACGCCTCATACCCGGCTCTGAAGACGCAGATTTTCATGTCTTGCGTCTCGATCTCAAAATGGGCGCGCAGCACGCCGCTGCATCTCTCGTCTCGCAACTGGAGAAAACCTCGATCGCGAACTTGCTGGATGACCGCATCGCATCGTCCATGCAGCACGTTGACAAGCTGCGCGTCCGTGTCGAGGACACGTCGTCCAAGGTGCTTGTAACTGGAGACCTCAACGCGGGCAAGTCGACCTTCGTGAACGCGCTCCTCCGTCGCGAGGTCATGCCAATAGACCAGCAGCCATGCACCACGGCCTTCTGCGAAGTTCACGACGCGGCGGAGAATAGCGGCATGGAGGAGATTCACATCATTCAAGAGGGTGCCGTGTATGACATGTCTGATGCGTCCACATTTACGCGCGCGGGCCTCTCCGACCTTGAGGACATCGTCGCTGACAACGAAAACACGCAGCAAGTCATCAAGCTCTACCTGCAGGATACGCGCTCTCCCAACGAGTCGTTGTTGAACAACGGCATCGCGGATATCTCCCTCATCGACGCGCCAGGTCTGAACCGCGACAGCATCAAGACCACCGCTGTCTTTGCGCGCCAGGAGGAGATCGATGTCGTAGTGTTCGTCGTTTCGGCAGAGAATCACTTCACGCTGTCGGCGAAGGAGTTCCTGTTGAACGCGAGCAAGGAGAAGGCCTACGTGTTCATTGTGGTCAACAAATACGAGCAGATCAAGAACAAGGACAAGTGTCGTCGTGTCGTCCTGGAACAGATCAAACAGCTAAGCCCGCGGACCTACGAGGATGCAGATGACCTTGTGCACTTCGTCGACTCCGTCTCCGGTACACAGTCCCAGTCATTTGAAGACCTCGAGGCGGCTCTGCGGTCGTTTGTTCTCGTCAAGCGGGCTAAGTCCAAGCTCAACCCTGCCTCAACTTATCTCTCTCACCTCTTGTCCGACATCGACCTCCTCGTCGGCGCCAATGCGATCGTGGCTCAGTCCGAGCTCGACCGCGCGCGGGAAGAACTTAGCAAGGCGCGGCCCGTGCTGGAGAAGATGAAGAATGATCATCAAACCCTTGATGACGTTCTCGAAGTTACGGAAGAGGACGGCACACGAAACGCCAGTATTAGGACCAAACAACGTCTCAGCGATGCTCTGGACCGCATCAGCCACGGTCTACCTGCAGTGGACAAGTTCGTTGCCATGCCTTCCTACCCTGGCCTTCTCGCTGTGTGGGACTACGCTCGTGACGTTCGCAAGGCCTTATTAGCAAGTCTCGACATGGCTGTCAAACTTGCTGAGGACGACTCCCGGCACATAGCCGTCGACGGCATTCGCAGGATCTCGGAGCTGGAAGACCAACATCTTCCAGAGGGAGTGGAGCGTTCGCGCCGCGTCTTCATGCCCCAGGCCATGTTCTCGCCACGTGCAAGCAAAGATGGTCGCCGCCGCAGCCGTCGCTCATCCGGTGCGGTCGTCGCCGGCGGCTTCCATAATCTCGGCATTGGGCTCGTTCACCGCAGTGACCTCGTGCAACCGACGTTCTTCGATCTTCTCGACATGCCGCACTACTTTGGGACCGATTCGAGCGATAGCAAAGAGAGCGACGACATCGCTCCAACAGCGTTAGGCGTCGTATCCGTTGGTCTCGGCGCGCTGACCATGGTCGGCGGACAGGCTGTCGGCGCACGCGGCCTCATCGAAGGCATTGTGCGCATTGCGGACCTCCTCGGGAACGAGAGCGCACGCAAGTGGGCTGCTCCTGTGTTCGGAGCGTTCGTGGTTGGTGCGACAGCGTACTTCGTGCTGGAGCTCCCAAGCACCATCCCTCGTACTGTTGGGCGACGCATCCAGCGCTCCCTCGCAACACCACCAGACGGTCAAGAAGTAAACGAGGAGGCTACTTTCGTTGGCGGAAGCGCTGCACGCATATCTCGGGAGACGCGGAAAGTGCTTCGCCTCGCAGCGTGGGATTTGAAGGAGCGGTTCCGTACAGCTATGGACGAGCGTGGACGTGAGGTGAAAACGGCGGAAGATACTGAGAGGCGGGCGACGAAGGCGTTGGAAAAATTCAAGGAGGTGGAAGGAAAGACCGTCGACGTGCGCGTACATGCCAGGCTGGACCAGATTTCTGCCTAAGCGTGCCCTTTGGGTTCTCACCTGAAGCAGGTGGGTAGCGGCAACTTCATGTTTTCTTTACCTGTCCTGATGTCGACGGGCGCCGCAGGTCATTCTCGTAACCAGACGAAGATGGGCCCCGTGCATCTACTTATAGACTGTGCATCTCGGCTCCTCCTGCGCAGGCAAGGGGGTTGTTCCACACATAACCGCACGTGCATGTTTTGCTTTCCCATCCTCTACTTTTTGACGTTCTTTATCATGTCTAACCTCTTACGATAGTGCCCCGGATTTTAATGTGTACTAGATCAAACCTCGATCGCTGTATGTCTGACCATCGAAGGTGTACTAGGTACATGTGTCATGGCATAGTGAACCTCATGCATATCAATGAAGATGAAAACGTTTGCCTGTCATAAATCGGCAAAGCCCACCTCTCTTGAATCACACAGACCTCGAGCTCTACAACGAGTACCGAATCCGATGCAGCACCATGTGGACTTCGACTGACACCTAGATACTTCCAATCACACAACATCAAATCTGAATGGATGGCTCAGATCTGTGTTTTGATTGACGAGGGTGACGTCGTTCGCGAATGAGACATGGTGGGACCCGAGCTCTTCGAGTGCTTTCCGCATCCTCAGGGACCACATCCCCGTCACCAGCTGCAGCGCTCCAGCGGTCCTCTAGGCGAGGACACCTTCGACAAAGCAGCTTCCTCCAGCGCACGGTCCCCGACAGTCTGCTCGCCTCCGCCGGGGCCCATCCGTCCCGTTCTACGTGGAACATATTCAGCGTGCTTGTCGCTCTTGAAATATATGCACCGGGCATTGACATTTTGAAGGGCCATTTGGAGGCCATTGAAGGGAAAATCAGCAGCTGGCAGACGATGCATGAATTCTGCCTCAGGGAAACTGTGGTACTACAGGCGCGCCTCCCCAGAGTAGTCCGCGAGCTTCTAATAGCACCGAGGAAGTTTCGGATGCCGCGGGCAATCGTTACAGAAAAAGTAGATATGTGACAACTGTGAGATTCGAACTCACGCCCTTTCGGACCAGATCCTGATTCTGGCGCCTTAGACCGCTCGGCCAAGTTGCCTGTATAAAGTGATCGCACAGTGGCCAACTCACCCCCGAGTGGGAATATATCAGTAGACGACATAGACTCCCTGGTCATTTCTGGCTTTCTACTAAGCTGCAGTAGCGGTAGCCGCGTAAAAGTAGTCTCTACGGCGGGCATCGCTGTCAGATAAGCACCAATAATTACATTCTCAGAGCTTATTCTTGATCTCCTCATGTAGCTTCGCCAGCTCTTCTTTGGAAACTTCCTGAGCGGGCCACCCCACTACAAGACCTTCCGTCTCGCCATCGGAAGGCTTTGGGATGACGTGGAAATGGACGTGGTCAACAAGCTAGATGCGTCCTCCGATCAACCGCTTTCCATAAATCACCTCATGATCAACAGACCTGGTGAGCGATGCGGCCATTGTTCTGATGAATGGTTTGACAATTTCAGCAGGAGAGCCACAACAACATGTCATAAGGGCCAACCTGAAGAACGTTGTAGTTCTCGACACCGAGGGCGATAGCTATCTTCTTGGCGATGGGCAGCGCGTCGGCGAGATAAACGTCAGGCAGCTCGTGCAGCTTCGCAGCATGATCTGTTATCTCGTGAAGAGTTTCGCGAAGACCACAAATTAGTGTAGTACGAACATTTGGGGATGATAAGGGCGTGGCCCTTCGAAAGGGGGCCGACATCCAGGAACGAGAGCCTGTCATAGGGCTCTTTCAGAATGGAGGGATTGCCCTTGATGTGGGGGACACTGACGACAAATCAGTCTCGACTAGCTTGAAGCTTGGTATTTCGCCTGATGAGAGACCGGGTTTGTACTGTAGAGGTAGAAGAGAGTACGGATAAGAGCGCACCTTTGACGATCTTGCAGAAAATGCAGCTCGCCAGTGTCCTTGATAGACAAGGCACAGTGAGCAAAAGAGCTTGTAAGAGAGGTTTACCTACTTCGCATTTGACGCCATCATGGACCGGTTGCGACAAGGTCCAACCGGCGACGAAACGTGAAACTGTACATGTCACATGACTTGCACGATTCGGGGCAAAAACTAAAGACAGAACTGCATCGAGATACCACAGACTAGTCTACACGACAGCCTCCAGTTTACATGCATGGATCGCAGCCGCCACGCTACGACACAGCGATCTGTACTTCTGCCGATTCTTCGAAGTCCACACGCCCCTCGACCTCCGTACGCTCCGCTTCCTCTCTCTTTACTTGGCGGGCAACGGCGTTGCCACGCAGAGTGTCAATCTCCTGCATCAGCTTAGCCTGAGATACGGGACATCTCAGCCTCCAGTCATGACGCAACGATTGACACGAACCACTTGATCATCGAGGGCAGACTCGCTAAAGATAGCATATGGCGCAGGAATAGGTCCTGTATTTCTGGCTCCTGAAGAAGATATAAGAGATCGATACATAATTGTATAATATAGATGCTTGCCAAACGCAGCGTGTGCGAAGACAGCACTCATAAGCTCGTGGTTACGTTGGTAGCGTGTAAGCGCCAGGGTGCGAGTCGAAATATGCTCGAGGTCCTCTGCAACGTTGGAGTGAGATCTCGTAGGATGATAGCCTGTAACGACGCACCAGCGGTATCCTCCTCGTCGAGCCGTTGCGCTTGCACAGGAGGAGGTCGAGGCTCCCTCTGGCTGCGGCGTTCACGCGCTTCCATTTCGTTGATCTGCTGCGTGACTAACGCCTGCGGACCACCACTCTGCTGCAACATCACTTTTTGACCTATCTTTTCTCCCATGACATATACTGCAGGTTCGGAAATAGGGCGCATTGGGTATGCGCGGACTGGTTGGGAGTGCGCGCCATTGGGAATTGCTGCAGGTCGCAATCAGCGAGAGCATCTACATAGTCTGATCTCGATGGCACCCACGGACTGCAGAGCCACGAGTGTAGTGCACCAGGATGAGCTGTGAGTGACCGCCCTTGCTGAGTCTGTAACGCCGCCTAACTCTGGACGCAGCAGTTTCTCCTGAGCTAGGAACAAAGCCATATCGCGCCTCCATTACTTCAAGTTCCTGCCACAAGACATATATAAGTGAGTGCGTAGAAAAAACGCGGGCACGCACGCGACCGCCAGCGATGGGGATGCTATAACGCTGTTCTTGTTCAAGAAAGCGGATGCCATCCGGCGGGAAGGAGAAGTGGGGCGGAATGAACAAAAGACATAGTTGACCATCTGGCGGCTTGTCGATGTAGCCCCATTGATACGGGACCTGGCTGGAGAGCTGGATGGCGCGTGACAACATTTGGACGGCAGTTTCATGGGTGAGGGTGGGGTGCAAAGGCAAGTTCTCCGGGAAGCGCAGACATGCGCCGTCCGCCTGCGCCTGCGCCATCGACATTGGGAGTGCTTCTTGCGTAGCAGGCGTGAATGCAATGCGAGAATGAAGTATGCTGCGCACACCTGGGATGCGTGGTCGAAGGAGAGTTGCAGCGTTAGTGGCTGCGGCAAAGAGCGAGGTTGGACAGGGTTGGACTCGCGATCGCAGGCAAGCGCCGAAATGGCAGACACTAAGTACTTGTCACTTGACACTGCGCACAATACCCGTCCTCTCTCTGTCTATTCGTCTTCTCGCGCTCACCAAAATGACCACATATGCGCAGTACTTCTGCGCAGTAGCTCTAGAGGGACTAGACTTCGCCTCCTTCTGCTGCCATTCGACTGTCCACACTACCTGCTGGCTGCGCACCCTTACGATGCTGGTATAAATGAGCACTGAGGTTCAACAGGTAATACATCCTTCCAGCAATGTCCCTGTCTCATCCCCCACGTCGTGGTGGTTATCAGCGCTCTACCTATTCTCATAGATCTAAGGCCCCGCCGGGTGCCCCTCCAGATCGTGAGATTTTGGATGGACTGTCGCCCTCCATAGAGCGGATAAACGTCCCCACCACCTTCGAATTCGCGACGACACTGTCCAAGTCGACGGACATACGGAGCCTCGAGTTCGTCGGCTCTTATAACTGGGTGGACTCGGCTCGCCCGACCATCATTGTCCCAGGTAATTGCAGCGCATTGCCATGAGATTTTTATGACTGACGGCTAGATGAAGGTTCTCCACCGACCTGGACAGAGCCCACCCTCCCCCTCCGCGTGCAACCCGACTCCGAGGTGCATATAAGTCACCAGAATGGCTATAGAATGTCATCCCGACAGCTTCTGCCCCTCATGAAAGCTGTCGACACGCTCGGAAAGCCAGTCAACTGGCCGTCCGTTGACCTTGTCACCGATCGCAACAACCTCCGGAAACTGTTGCGGTGGATCAACGGGACAACGAAGAAGGAGGACGGGACGTACAAGAATTTCAGAATCGATCTGGAGCTTGCTGGGGCTCAAACAATTCTATTCAACCGCTGGGAGGTGCGTGACCGCGAGGCCGCGAACACGAGGGCCTACGGAATCAAGTTTGAACAAGCGACCACAACGCTGCCGGCGGGTTGCGAGAAGAGCACAGGCCACCATCGTATTGTGAAATACGTATGTGTTGACTACATTGAAATTTAGTCGTTCATCTGAACTCCTTCTCATGCAGGATTTTTTTGACCTGAGCATGGTTGTCAGATTTGAGGTTGATGCATGCCTACGCGCTGATAAGACGAGGGTCCGAAGCGCAGCTAAGCCTGCCACGGTGGACGATCTTTCCCACTCAATGGGCAGCATGCAGCTCGCTCCTCCTGCGCCTGCCGTTGTGCCTTCTTCCAGAGCGGGGCAGTCCGATACCACCTCTCTAGCTGTCATCCACGCAGGGACGGAGGTCACGCAGGACAAGATACTGGAACTCGCAACACGGTCGATTAATTTCATCGAAAACATGGACTGGACGGAGGTGTACCCGCAGCTGTACCTTTCGCAGACCCCTCATTTCTATCTCGGCGTACATTCCCGCGGGAGCTTCTCCACGATCCAGAAGCGAAGCCTTGTTGAGGTGGAATTGGAAGCACAGAAGCGGGCGGGGGACGCAAACATGCAGAAGTTGGGCAGGGCGCTGGAGCTCATCCAGGACATCGTGATCGAGCATGGGCATGGGAAGCGACTCAGCTTGGTGTGTATGGACGGGATCCTCAAGGTGCACGAGAGGGTCGGAGATGGCTGTCTGCCGAAAGACGCGATGGCGAGGTTCGAGGTCGAGTAGTTGACGCACTAGTGTACTAAGTATGTATGTAGTAGAAGTTAGCCCCATGGGCGCCCCGCATGAGTCGGGTCTGGAGCGTCGTCAACGGGGAAGTCTCGGGGACGGAAGACAGTTGCGCACGGGGGCCACAAGCTACCCGCGGGTGTGTGAGCGTGCAGCGCGCACTGAGTTGATAGGAGAAACGACGATAAGATGGCGGAGAGTCGTCGGCGGAGGGCTCCGCTGAACCGACATACCCGATCCGGCAGGTTGCTTCGGAGTAATGGGCATTCAGACTCCGCGGCCCGTCTGGACGGCGCGCGTACATGACGCGGCCTCAGCACACGCGTATATTACCTCGTCCGCCCGCCGTCTGCCACTGCCCCCGCCCCCGCCCCAGCGACCCCATGCCCAACATGTCCGCCATCGTCCACCCCCAGCAGAGGCACTTCAACCCGTACGCAGAGAACGGCGGCACCATCCTTGCCATCGCAGGCGCAGACTTCACCGTCATCGCAGGCGACACCCGGCAGAGCGAGGGCTACAGCATCCAGACACGCTATGCGCCCAAGGTCTTCCGATTGTCCGTCTCTCTCCTCTCTCTCTCTCCTCCCTGCCTCACAGCCGTGCCCCAGAACCGATCGCGCAGTCCTCGCCGTCAATGGGTTTGCCGCCGACGGCAACATGTTTGTCAAGAAGGTCAAACAACGGCTCGAGGTGCGTCTCCCGCTCCCCCCAATTCCCACCGCTCATCCCCCCTCTCAGTGGTACAAGCATGCACACGCAAAAGACATGCCCCTACGTGCGATTGCGCGTCTGATCCAGACCATGCTCTACGCCCAGCGCTTCTTTCCCTACTATGTATACAACATCCTCGGAGGCATCGAAGAAGACGGTGCGGGTGGTTTCTGCTCCTGTGACGATCACATGCTCACTCCCGGCCGCCTTTGGTAGGTTCCGGCGCGGTATATTCGTTTGATCCCGTTGGATCCTACGAGCGCGAGGCCTGCCGAGCCGCAGGCGCCGCCCAGTCGCTCGTGCAGCCCTTTCTCGACAATCAGGTGGGTTTCGCAGACATCACTCCGGTGTCCACAGGTTCGCTGACCACGGCCCGATCTCTCCCCGATTTTTTCCCGCGCCCGTGTTGCTGCTTTTGCTCTGATCAGATCTACTTCAAGAATCAGACCGCGGCGCCGGGTCGGTCACACCCGTCGCACTTGCCCCTCCCCGACGTCCTGTCCATCGTCGTTGATTCGTTCACGAGCGCAACCGAGCGCCACATCGAGGTTCGTCCGCCGCTTTCGCTTCTCCGTTGTGGCGTTGTGGTAACCTGCATCCTCCAGGTCGGCGATGGCCTCGAGATCTACATCGTGCTCGCCAAGGGTCGGAGTCTACAGGGCGTCGAGGGGCTGCATGGGCTGCGGGAACTGAGCACGCAGGAGGATGGTGAGCGGGTGTTTGTGCTTCAGCGCGACTTGAAGAAGGATTAGGCCGATGTAATATTACATGACATGGACCCCGATGCAATGGACCGCCGCTCCGCACGCTACTGTTCGTTAATAGACTATTTTTTCATCATCGCATGTATTTTGGGCCTCGGGGCATTATATGGGTAGACACTCTTGACTAGTTTGTAGAATATGCAGAATTTGCCACGTGCGTGCGCTTGCGTGGTCGATGTGGGCGGGGCTGGTGTGTGCCGACGCTGACGCTGCGGCGGTCGACGAGCGTGCCGGTGATCCATGCATGCAATGGGGGGCAGCGAGGCGACGGAGGGCGACAGGCGAGGCGAGCCTTGTGGCAGTGAGCGCTGTCGCCAAGGAGCCCTGGGCGGTGGCCAAACACGCACAAACTGAACGTTCTCCACTGACCTCGTCGTCGTCGTCGTCCCCGCCGCCCAGCGCGCTGTCCCTTCCCTCGTCCCGTCTACCATCCTCCTCTCTCTATCTCCAGCGGCAGCAATACCCACCCTTTTCCGATGTATTTCGCCCGTCTCGCCGCACTGGTGCTCGCATCCCTTCCCGCCGCCTTCGCCCAATACGACGCTGCACATAATGCCACCCCCATCTCTGGAACCTGGTCCTCAGGCAGCAAGGCCGTGGTCACGGGCGCCGTGCGTATCTTTTCCGCTGCCTGCCCACCGTCGCTGACTGCACGCTGCTTCCAGGGCTTCGCAAATCCGGCGAACATGTCTTTCATATATGCAAAGACAACAGGTGTTTCCTACTCTTTGTGAGTCCACCACAGACCTGTCGAGCATGTCCACTGACGGTCTGGCCAGCACGGACGATGGTTACTACGAGATCGCCCGCTACCGGTTTAACGGCAATGGTGCGCACAAACGCAGCCCCGCTTTGCGCAGCACGATCTAACGGCCTCGTCCTTCAGGCTCTCAACCAAACTGCATAACCGGTGTCATCAGCTGGGCGCACGGCGAGTACACGTTGCAAGCAAACGGCTCAATCACGATGATCCCGTTCGGCGATGGCTACCAGCAAGTCCAAGACCCGTGCGCAGCCGAATCAAACTTCATCGAACCCTACAATTCCACCGAGCTCTACGTCTCGTGGCAAATCTTCCTGGATCCCACCGACGGGCCCAAGCTCCATCTGTTCGGATTTGATGGCACCCCGGTCGCCCCCCAATTCCAGGTCTCTCAAACCCCGAACATGCTTCCGACGCAGGCGCTGCGCAATGTCACTGCGGCCACGACAGCCGACGTGGCTGTGCGCGCCGCCACCGGTGCGGGCATGCGAAGCTCTGTGGCGGCGGGGGCGGGGACGATTGCGGCGGCCATGGCGGGTGTGGGAATGCTGTTGGCGTTCGTGTAGAGAGCGGGGACAGCGCAGGAGTCGGGCAGCGGCAGCCCAGGACATTTCACGTATACTTCTATATCCCACCGTAACTTGTCTTGCGTCGGCAGCGTGTGTGTGTATACAATACCCAGCCTCGTACACGCTCTTTGACCTGCGGGTGGTCGGGCACTTGCCACAGTGCGGGGGCGGGAAGCGGGAGATGCCGCCGCTCCTAATTTGCGGTGCTCGCGCGCTCAGACTCTCATCGTCCTCCTTGATGTACAACCACCACCACCGTCCAGCTCTCAGCGGCCTCCCTGTCCAACTGCTTTCCACCGACGTCGTCCTGCCGCGTCCCACCGCTCCCCGCAGCGACACCCCCCTCCCGACTATGACTTCCCCCTCCCAGGGCCACCACAGCCGGCACACGACGGACTGCCATCCAGCTCATCCCTTCCCCAGGGTTCCCTCGCCATGTCGCCCGCCGCCATGTTCCTCTCCGCCTTCAGTCCCGCCGCATCCTCCGCTCCCCTCCCGGACGACGAGGGCGAGCGAGTCGCCGGTTACACCTTGGGCCCTATCATCGGTTACGGCGGCTTTTCCACCATCCGCAAGGCTTTCTCGCACTCCGGTGCTACCCTGGCCGTCAAGACCGTCCGCCGCGCGGACCTTGCCTCACAGGCCAACACGGGTCTTGCTCGCGAGCGCCTCGCTACAGAGTCCGCAGTCTGGCGCACACTCACCCACGAACATATCCTCCCCCTCTTTGATTCCGTGCACACTCCCTACGCCGACTATTTCTTCATGCTTCTCTGCCCAGCCGGCTCCCTTTTCGACATCCTCTCGCGCGATGGTCGTCCCGCTCTTCCCCACGACGATGTTGGCATGATGTTTCGTCAAGTAGTCCGAGGATTGCGCTACCTGCACGAGCAAGCGGGCATCGTACACGGGGACATGAAGCTCGAGAATGTACTTGTCGATGAGTCGGGCGTGTGTCGCATCGCCGACTTCGGCATGGCACGTCCCATCGAACACACCCCATCCACCGCCAAGCCAGCCCAGCCCGTCCGACCCCATAGGTCTCTCAAGTCGCAGCTGCCCATACATCTCTCTCTCTTGCGTCACCACGGTGGTTCTCGACACCGCAACTCCTCTCCGTTGCCATCGTCTGCTCAGACAAGGCATGCTGTCTACGACTTCCCGCCAGGCTCATTGCCGTATGCGGCCCCCGAGCTGCTACACCCACCATCCTTGTCCCACCCTCATCGCGCCGATCCTGTCCAGGACATATGGGCGCTCGGCGTCATGCTGTATGCGCTTCTTACTGGGCGGCTGCCCTTTATGGACTCTTTCGAGCCAAGATTGACCATGAAAATACTTCACGGTGAGTGGCGCCATCCTCATCGCGATCTAGACCGTACATCCTTGTCCTGACGTTCACGGTTCATTAGGTGTATACGAGGCGCCGCGCGATATCGGGCGCGGCGCGGAACTCACGTTGCAAGGATGCTTAGAGCCTTCAGTGACGCGGCGATGGACGATTGCTGCGGTGGATGAAGTGGCGTGGAGCGTCGGCTGGGGTTATACGTCTGATGACCCGTTCACCGACGAGAAAGAAATCGAGTTGATGGTGCACGAGGTTCGACAGAGGAGCAAATCACATTCTCCACAGCGACGGTCGTTGTCTCGTTCGCGGTCACCGGGCCCCACAGTCTTTGACCCCGACGCGCGCAATTCTTCCGCGGTCTTCCTGTCGCCCTCGCCCCATCCACGTTCCTTGTCACGCAGCCCCAGCAGGAGACGTTCCCATGTGGCAGCTCTTACTCTTCCCAATCAATCACTATCCCCACCGCTCACAAACTCGTCTCCGCCGGGTCGTGAACGTGGTCGAGATCCATCGAAATCTCGGGCCAGGGCCTCCACTCGTTCACCCAGCCCAAGCGTCGCGCCCCTTACACCTGTCGATGTGCGTCAAGGTATGCTCTTCGCTCCCTTCTCGCCACCGAGCGAGACGCGCGGACGCAAGGCTGTTCGGCAACTCCTCGACTCCGAGCTTGGCGTTGTTAACGAGTCTACCCGCTGGGCTCTCTCTCCGGACAGCTATGACGCCGATTCGCTTCATGCTCAACAGGCTGAAGCGCGGTCACCCTCAAGAGGTCTTCCTCGAGCTGTTGTCTCGCGACATCAGCTATTCGGAAGAAGGTCAGGCAGCCAACCTTCATCCAATGCAGCACCGTGGACAGCTCCACACTCCCGTGCAAGTGTCGTATCGTCGGCCATGACCATGGGCGAGTCTACCTTCTCCGGCGATGATGCAAGCCGGCGGGTGTCTGGTGCTACGCCAATCTCCATACGTTCTCGAAGCAATCGCAGCAAGAGCTTGGACCAAGGATGAATGTGTTACACCACTAGTCTCGCAGAACTCGCAGATCGCGTGTCGTGGTGGGTCTTGTAGAACCTTATGTGCATACTTAATATCTCTACGTTTAGGCCAACAGCCATTTGACTATACTCATCCGTATGTGTTTTCGATTGTCTCTTTTTCGCACTCACCCCCCAATTACATGTCATCTGTACTTTGCACTTATGGTTCGTGGATTAGCTAGGAAAACACCCGTGTATGATAGACACAGTCAGAGTACCCGGAAATGCAATTGATTTTGATCCTTCAGGCTGCCTTCGCAGTCAATTGAATGTGGTTCAAAAAGCGCATCCCTTAGGTTGCGAGCCAGGTTAAGCCTATTGAACATCTACGCGATCTACACTCTGCAGTTGTCCAGATTGAAGATTAGTATGTCTTCCGCACCAATCTCTACCAGTTGATCCATCACGTCTGCCATTTGATTCTTCTCCACCATCGAGCTGACCGCTACCCACTCAGAATCCTCCAGTGGGCTTATAGTGGGCGCGCGCCGTCCTGGAGTGATTGCTGTTGCAGCGGACAGCCCTGCCCGCCGCACATTGTATTCGCAAACCACGTATTTCCTCGCAGCGATAACACCTGCAATGCGGGAGGTGATCATAGAAATGAGTGGCGTGAGGTCCGGGTGTTTGGGGACAGAGGATTTGATCAGGACGGCTTCGGATTGCAAAAGGGTGGCGATGGCATGCAGACCAGCTGCCCGCATTGTCTCGCCAGATTCTAGACGCCTAGATCAATAGCGGCTCTTGAAGCGGATAACTATACGCGCACGGACCTACCAGGTCAACTAGAGAAAGTGTCAAGTGGGCACGATTGAAACAGACATAGCAAACGAACCAATGCCATCAGCCAGACCAAGAGCGCAGGCAGCCTCAACACTGCCGCCGACATATTCGATGCTTGTTTTGTCTGCGTCCGTTTTTCCCAGACGCGAGTCGAGCCGCTCGAAATAGTCACCAGAGAGAACCTCGAAGCTTGTGACAACTCGCTTGCCCGCAAGATCGTCCACCGTATGTATCGGACCCGCCTCGGGCACCTGTACTTGCAGCGCGCACTTCCCAAATCCGAGGCGCAATGTTTCTGTAACATGGCTCTCCATCCTAGCCTCCAGAATCACGTCGTGGCCGGTGATGCCGAGATCGACGTTGCCCTTTCCGACGAAAGAAGGGATGTCTGAAGCAGGCAAAAACACGCTGGATGTCCGGGTGGGTCAGGACAGTGGTAGGAGCAAGAAACAGGGGGAAGGAGGCATACAGGGCGATGGGATGATTGAGGACCAATGCAACATCTAAGCGGTTGTGTCTTCGGAACTGTATGTCCGCGCCTGGGTGGAACTTAAAGATCGGCGTCGCACTTTCCTAGCTGGAACGTACCAGAGAGCAGTTCAAGACATTTCTCGTGCAAGCGGCCTGGATAATGAGGTGTTATACGCCTCAAAATGCCGATACCTGGTCTCAGTACGCACCCTTCTTTGGAATGGCGAACAAGAGACGGCCGTTGAGCGTGTTGGTGTCTATGAGGGTCTCCAGCATATCAGAAGGATGTTGATAAAGGAAGACAACCGCGCACCTAGTGCCGACATCGATAGCGCAGGAAGGAGACTGAGCGCTGAGAAGCTCAATCGCTCACCGCCCGAGTCACTGCCAGTCGGCATTTTGTGATCTAATCTTATCTCCCTTGCCTTGTACCATCGCCGCAGACATGACCGACTCAAGCTTCAAGTCCCTGCTCAAGCAGCTCGTCGACACGCCGGAGTATTTTGGCGCTGCAGAGCTCAAGCTCGCCCTGGAGCACATCTTCTCGCCAGAGGGTGCGGTTCTGCCTGAGCAGATCGGTGCCTTCCTGACGGCGCTACATATCCATCGCATCGAGCGCAGACCGGAGATCCTGGCGGCGGCCGCTTCCTTACTGCGTTCACGCGCGTTGACAGTGGCAATAGAAGATTGGGACAAGGATTTTGTGGTCGACATAGTCGGAACCGGTGGAGACGGTCACAACACGTTCAATGTCAGTACGACGGCGGCGGTGGTCGCCGCTGGCGCAGGGGCTCGCGTTGTGAAAGTACGTCCTGTCCATCCTGAGATCGAGAACCAGCGCTCAATGAATCATCGAACTAGCACGGAAGCCGGGCGTCGACGTCGACGTCGGGGTCCGCGGATCTGCTGCAATCGCTGGACTGCCTGTTCACTCCCCCGTCGGCGGACACCCCGGTCCCTATTGCGAATATACCGTTCACGTTCATCCTTGCGCCGCACTACCATCCATCCCTCGCCCTCCTGGCTCCTGTGCGCCGTGCGCTGCCGTTTCGCACGCTGTTCAACGTGCTAGGGCCGCTGATCAATCCTGCGCGGCCGCGGGGGATGGTGCTGGGAGTGGCGGACCCGGCGCTGGGCCGACCGTTCGCGGAGTCGTTGGCGGCGGGCGGGGTGCAGCGTGCGCTGGTGGTGTGCGGGGCCGAGGGACTGGACGAGATCAGCTGTGCAGGAGAGACGCAGGCGTGGGAGCTAGAGGAGGACGGGCAGATCACGGAGCGGATGCTGCATCCCGCGATGTTTGGGCTGGCGGTGCATCCTCTGAAGGAGGTTGCGGGAGGGACGTCTGCGGAGAACGCGGCGACATTCCAGACGCTGCTGAGGTCTGGGGGGTCTGTGCCGGGGGAGCTGGGCGCGGTGCTGGACTTTGTGCTGCTAAATGCGGCGGCGGTGCTGGTGGTTGCGGGCGTTGCGGGCGGGTACGAGGAGGGCGTCGTGCTCGCGCGCGAGTCGATTGCGTCTGGGCGTGCGTGGACGGCGCTGGAGCGGTTCCGGGAGGAGGGCCACAAGGCGCGCGTCCTGTAGCGTACCGCGTAGTCGCACGTGCGTGTACACGGTTCACACGGTCACGCGGTCACGGCCGCGGGCCAAAATCAAAAACGACGCGAGCTCGCCAACGCACCGCAAACTCACGTCTTTCTCCCCATAATGTCGCTCCCCCAGCCCGTCCCCCCGTCCTGGAAGGTGTGCTCTGCGGCCCCCCGCGCTCCCTCGCACCCCCCGCTCACTCCCCCCACAGGATCTCGGAAAGTCCTCCAACGACCTGCTCGGAAAGGACTACCACTTCCATGGCACCGCCCTCGAGGTCAAGACCGCGACGCCCTCCCACGTCACCTTCAAGGTCGCCGGTCTCCGCGACTCCAAGTCCGCCGCCATCAACGGCGACATCGAGGCAAAATATGCCGACAAGGCCCACGGCCTGACCCTCACCCAGGCCTGGACCACATCCAACGCCCTCCGCACCCAGCTCGAGCTCGAGAACCAGATCGCCAAGGGGCTCAAACTCGACCTTGCCACCTCGCTGCTCCCCGACAAGGGCACCAAGGCCGCCCAACTCAACGTCACCTACAAGCAGCCGGGCCTCCACTCCAGGGCGGCCCTTGACGTCTTCAAGGCATGCCCCTTCTTCCCGTCTCAACTCTCCATCTCACAGTCGCTCTCCAGGGCCCCAATTTTACCGCAGACGCTGTCCTCGGTCGTGACGGCTTCTTGCTCGGCGCTGAGGCCTCGTACAACGTCACCGAGGGTAAAATCACTCGCTACGCTGCCGCTGTTGGCTTTTCTGCCCCCGAGTATGCGGTGACGCTTCATGGCCTCGGAAACCTCAGCACTTTTGCCGCGAGCTACTATCACCGTGTCTCCCCTGACGTTGAGGCCGGCGCCAAGGCTATCTATGACACCAAGGCGACGACCTCGGGTGTCAATCTCGAGGTTGGCACCAAGGCGTGAGTCCGCATGTCAACGCATCGACACAGTGTCTGAATTTTGTGCGTAGATACCTTGATCAAGCTGCGTTCGTCAAGGCGAAGATCAACAATGCAGGCGTCCTTGCCCTTGGTGCGCCTGTCAGAAGTCGTTCGTGAAATTGTTGCTGAAACCCATGCTTGTTGTAGGCTATACTCAGGCTCTCCGCCCTGGGGTCAAGGCGTCGTTTGGTCTTGCTCTCGACACGCAGCGCCTGAACGAGGCTTCGCCCTCCGGCCCGGCGCACAAGGTCGGCGCGCAGTTCGTGTTTGAGGCATGAGCGTGGTGTACGAGGAGCTTCTTTCCTCTATTAGCATACTCTGGCGCGTACAAAGTCGAACCTAGTGGCTCGTGTAGTCCGTACAAATGACATGGGTCCTTTGCGACGACCACCTCTGTAATCGGCGGGCCGGCAAAAGCCGCATTGACGACTCATCTGCTTAGATCTTCATCTGCGACTCGACCCGCGCTCGACTCATATCATCTCTTCCTCTCACCTTCTCTACTACCGCTTCACTGTGAGCTGTTACTTGGACCAGACTGCGTAGACACGTCGGCCATGTCTTTTCCGGCACACGACAGTCTGTTACCTCTTCTCTTATCCTCTCCCTCATGCTGACCACATCCATTTGTCCTGTCGACCCGACACGCGCGATCCGGCATCCCAGTCTCTGCGCAATTTAGCTTTCCTAAGGAGGAAGAGAAAGTCCTGCAATTTTGGCGCGAGATCGATGCTTTCAAGACAAGCTTGAAGCTCTCTGAGGGACGCCCAGAGTTCTCCTTCTACGACGGGCCCCCGTTTGCAACTGGGCTTCCGCACTATGGGCATCTGCTTGCCGGAACGATCAAAGTGCGCAGTACTATCTTCTCCTTGTATGGTCTACTAAGCCCTCCCTGCAGGACATCGTGACACGACATGCCCATGTCTCGGGCTTTCATGTGCAACGGCGGTTTGGCTGGGACACCCATGGTCTCCCTGTCGAGCACGAAATTGACAAGAAACTTGGCATCAAATCGCGTCAGGACGTTCTCGACTTTGGCATCGACAATTACAACGCGGAGTGTCGCGCTATCGTCATGCGGTACGCAGGCGAGTGGCGAAGCACCGTGGAGCGCATGGGTCGCTGGATCGATTTTGATAACGACTACAAGACGCTCAATCTGTCTTTCATGGAGAGCGTGTGGTGGGCTTTCAAGCAGCTGTTTGACAAGGGGCTCGTCTACAGAGGGTTGAGAGTCATGCCCTATTCAACGGGCTTACTCACGCCTCTTTCTAACTTTGAGGCGGGCCTAAATTACAAGGACGTCAACGATCCTGCGGGTCCGTGTAGCCCACTTCTCCTTTATTCCGTTCTGACATTCTCTATGCAGTCACAGTGGCTTTCTCTCTCGTCGACGATCCGGGCACGTCTTTGCTAGCGTGGACCACAACTCCTTGGACACTCCCTTCCAACCTTGCCCTTTGCGTTCATCCCGATTTCACGTACATCAAAATTCATGACCAGGAACGCGATGAAAACTTTATATTGCACGAAAAGCTCCTGCGCACGCTCTATAAGGATCCGAAGAAGGCAAAGTTCAAGAAATTGGGGCAGTTCAAGGGTATAGACATGAAGGGATGGCGGTATGTCCCGCTATTCGAGTATTTCACGGACAGGGTGAGTACCAAGACACTAAATGTCATACCGTGGTCTAAAAATGTACCGACGCCAATCTCTCATGGGTAGTTCGAGGACAAGGCGTTCCGAGTTGTCGTGGACACATATGTTACAGACGACAGCGGAACAGGCATTGTCCACCAAGCACCTGCATTCGGTGAAGAGGATCATCGCATCGCCCTCGCTCATGGTGTTCTGCGGCCGGATGAGACGCCGCCATGTCCCATCGACGATTCGGGAAAATTCACCGATGAGGTTCCCGATTTTTCAGGGCAGTACGTCAAGGTTCGTTCTCTTCATTCTCCCATCTGCTACGGAAATAGCCGCAACTCCCTGCCAGGATGCAGACAAAGACATTCAAAAAGTGCTCAAGGCAAAAGGACGCCTCATCGTGCAATCATCGTTCATGCATTCGTACCCGTACTGTTGGAGGTATGTGACATATGCATATGAGTCTTTCTGTTCGAGCCACGAATTGTCCGTTAGGTCGAATACACCTATCCTCTACCGAGCTATACCGGTGTGGTTTGTGAAGGTGCAACCTATTGTAGACCAGCTCGTCAAAAACAATGCTGAGACTCGATGGTATGTTCCGGTGACGAACTCTCTCCGGCTTACAGATCATTGACGCATCTTGAAGGGTTCCGCAAAGTGTTGGAGACGGGAGATTTGGTAACTGGCTTGCCAATGCCCGCGACTGGAATATCTCTCGAAATCGCTATTGGGGTACACCCATCCCCTTATGGGTGTCTGAAGACATGTCTGAGGTCCGTACCTCTCTAATGTTGCGTGTCTGTAGCTGATCGATCCCAGATCGTGCCCATCGGCTCTGTAGAAGAGCTGGAGCGGCTTTCTGGGGCGGCAGGTATCACGGATATTCACCCGGACAAAATTGCCCACATCACGATCCCGTCGCAACAAGGCAACGGCCAGCTGAAGCGAATTGACGAGGTCTTTGACTGCTGGTTTGAATCCGGAAGGTATGGCACGCTCAATAACTCGTCGAATCGAACCCTCATGGAGTCATCAGTATGCCCTATGCACAGCTGCATTATCCGTTCGAGAACAAGGAGCTCTTCGAGAGCACTTTTCCTGCGGACTTCGTGTCCGAGGGCATTGACCAGACTCGAGGGTGGTTCTACACCCTCCTGGTGCTTTCCACCCATCTGTTCGACAAGGCGCCATGGAAGAATCTCATTGTCACCGGACTCGTTCTTGCTGCGTGAGTGTTTATCGTAGATATGCCGGCGCATCGGTGCTGACAATCGTGCAGGGATGGCAAGAAGATGAGCAAGAGTCTACGCAATTATCCAGACCCCAACCTGATTATCCAACAATATGGGGCGGATGCAACGAGGTGAGTGTGACCTTACTCCGTTATGTTTGCTGTAAGTAAAGATCACGATACTGACGTGGCAAAGGATGTTCTTGGTCAACTCGCCGATCGTTCGTGGAGACAATCTGCGCTTCCGGGAAGAGGGCGTGCGAGAGGTTGTGTCGCGGGTGTTGCTACCGTGGCTGAACTCTTTCCGCTTCTTCCTCGGTCAAGTTGCGCTCTTGAAGAAGACAACCGGGCATGATTTCCGCTACGATGCGCACGCGCCGGTATCAAACAATGTGATGGACCGCTGGATCTTAGCGCGGTGCCAATCTCTTATTGCCCTCGTCAAGACGGAAATGGAGGCCTATCGTCTGTATACCATAATCCCGCGGCTACTCGACCTTGTAGACGAGCTCACGAACTGGTACATCCGATTCAACCGCCGGCGACTCAAGGGCGAGGATGGGAGGGAAGACACGGTCTCTGCCCTAAACACACTGTTCGAGACTCTGTTCACGCTCTGTCGGACCATGGTAAGTACTCTGCGATCCTGTGTTGTGCGCAAGGGTGCTCATCAAACGGACAGTCGTCATATACTCCATTCCTCACCGAAAACATCTATCAAACTTTGCGAACATTCATCCCAGAGGATCCAGAAGCTGGGGACACGCGTTCGGTCCACTTCCTGTTATTCCCATCTGTGAAGGGAGATTACTTCGACCCTGTCATTGAGCGACAAGTGAAGCGGATGCAGACTGTGATCGAATTGACCCGGAATATTCGAGAGCGCCACAATGTCTCCTTGAAAGTGAGTATTGCTCCATCGTTGGCGGACATTTTACATATTTAACGGATGGGGTAGACACCTCTCAAAGAGCTGCTCGTTTTCCATCCGGACGAAGAATACCTGGACGACGTCCGCTCGCTGCAAAGATATCTGCAGTCCGAACTCAACGTTCGCGAGATCATCTTCACCTCCGACGAGACGCGCTCCGGCGTGCGCTACCGTGCCGTTGCAGACTGGAGCGTCTTGGGTAGGAAACTCCGCAACAATCTGGCGAAGGTCAAGAACGCGCTACCAAGTCTGACAAGTGATGAGGTCAAAGGGTACATCCAGTCGGGCGAAATTACCGTTGCGAATATCCCTCTAGTGGCTGGCGACCTGACCGTGCAGCGGTACATCGAACTGCCCGCCGGTGCAGAGAGTCAGTATGCAACGCATACTGACAGTGATGTGGTAGTGAGGCTGGACATCCTCATCCACCCTGAGCTTGTCGGCGAGTATCTCGCACGCGAGTTGATCAACCGCGTGCAAAAACTGCGAAAAAAGGCTGGGCTACAGGCAACGGACGACGTGGACGTCTTCTACCGGTTTGCAGCGGGCGAAGGCTCCGATTTGCGCGCGGCGATGTTGGAGCATGAGGCGTTGATTGAGCGGACGGTGAGGAGTATCCCGACGGAGGAGAGCCGGAGGAAGACCGACATAGTGCTCATTGAGGAGGAGCAAGAGATCGCAGAGACGAAGTTTGTGCTCTCTCTGGTGCGGCGGTAAGAATTATGTACAATTATAACTTGAGTCCGTGATGAGTGGGCTTGGATGGTCCTTATTGAATGAATAGTCGAGGCCAGACGTTTTGGTAAATGGGGGCCGGAATATGGCATTACGGCCTGTTCGAGTTTACTATGTCGATGGCATGCGTGCATCAGTAATTTGATTGGACATCACCATCTGGGGAAAGTCGCATTAGATATCAACATACTATCTATCTAACATCATGCTCCGGATTGACTCGGAATGTGATCATGATTGTGCTCAAGCAAAATGCTCATAGCTGTGGGAATAAAAATGCCAACAATTACTAGCAATGTGCGCATCTGCGAGCTGATGTCTTCTGAGCGTGCGGGTGTCTTGTGCGTTGCTGGCTGGAGGACAGTGGCTACATACAGGAAGCTTCCGGCCTGAGTTAACAGCATGTGAGTATGGTGGATCACGATGATGAGGGAGGCGTCTTAACAGATATTAGAAGTGCAATTCCAGCCCGGTGGATATTCGTGCCGTCAACAAGTCTGAACAGGGCGTAGGATAATAGTGCCCCTAATGGTGTTGATGCACTGAATGCGAGTAGATGGCGGCGACAGACGGCTCGAGGAAGGGATGCGGAGACGAGCGAGACTGCATAGGCAAGTGCCGTGGGTACTGAGTAGACCGTGACGATGCTTCAGATGGCAATTACCATGCGAGAAGAGATGCGCGTACCTTTATGAATGGCCAGTGCCAAAAACACTAGCAGGGACAGGTCACTGGAGTTTGATCCAGATAGAGCAGATATGCCCAGGGCAAACCCGTCTGCGAGACCATGGACGACCAACCCCACTGTGACCGCGTTCGCAGCCAGACCTTCGTCAGTGGCCCGGTTGCGAGGGTGCACTCCTGGAGATGCGGCATCGAATGACAGATGGCGTGGAGTTGAGAGTGGACCGTCGGCAAGCTCGGCCTCAGACAGCTCAGCATCAAATGCGAAGTCCATGGATGTTCGCGGCTGAGGGTGGTGGGCAAACGTATGGGTGGATCCAGAGACGAACTGTTCAACTAGAAGCATGAACGAGAAGCCGCTCAAAAGAGGCAGCGAGATCAAGGAGTTTGAGAGCGTTCCACCGTCCGTGGAAAGTGCTTCGATGCCTCTGAAGGGAGCCTGAGTGAGACGAAGCTAGAACAAGCGCAGTGTAACTCACAGACGTACTCAGGAATTATGACACCGAGCCCCGTTCCCAGAAGTAGACCAGTTCCGAGGGCAGAGAGACAGGAGAGAAGGGTTCCTAGGGACGTTGAATGCTGTCAGTCGAAAAGGTCATTTGTGGGAGAAATGACAGTAGTACCTGAGACGGTCAACGTGAGTGGGATCATACCGACGATGAACGATGTGAGACCGAGCAGCGTGGCCATCGCTACGAGCATGAAGAATTCGGACATTGGAGCAGGCAAGGACGGTGAGGTCGGATGCAGTGTAGAGTTGAACGCTGTACGCATGTTCGGACGATCCCGCATATTTTGCAGCTGTATGTAATCATTTCATTGTATATATCCGCACATCTAGCTAGCTGGCAGAAAAGGTGAATATAAAATGATGATTGTTCTTTGCCCCGTTTCCCCTAGCCGTCATCCATTGAAACCGGACGACGTAGTGAATAGAGGGGCATGGATGCTCTGTCGCATCACTTCCATGGCGTTGCTCAGGGTTCATATCAGAAAGACAAAAAAGGCACACAATCCAGGAAATGCACACGAGATACAACATCACGCTCTGCTGTGCGGGAAAATTCGTTCGAGAGGCCCTTTCCGACAAATCGTTGTCAGTGCTCGCAGCCACAGAAAATAGTTATGCCACGCACCACACGATGCGTCGTTCCTCAACTTCGCGGGACACAGTATCGTCTGGCGACCAAAGAACTTGTAGCAAGCACGGCGAATAGCCTCTTGAATGACAAGCGGTTTGATTCTTACACAGAGGATGAAGGAGAAAATGTTACGTCCATTGTTGACGCGAGCAACAGTACCATGCTGCTTTCCCCACGCATGCACCCTGCATGCCGGCCTGGAGGCTTTGGCGGAAGGCTGGATCGAGGGAAACGGGTCGAGAGCGCACCAATCGGCGCATGACAGCAATAGTATGGGACCAGTCAAGGGCGTCCATGCTGACCTCGGACACGTAGTATTGGCGGGTACGAGTTCCGATATACAGGTGCTCCTACTCATCGGCGGAATGACCCACCAACTCTGCCCGAGGTCGAGATTCTGACGTGGATGGATTTAGTGAGTGCGAAGATGAGCAGGAGTTGACCTGACCTTCAAAAGTGCAGCCGTGATGTCCGAGACCTGGATATTTCTTGCAGTGGCGATCGCACGGTGACGTGTCATCCAGAAGCATGGGAGCGCATCCACCGCTTCCTGCGTTCGCCCGCAGAATTGGGCAGGAAAGGGAAGCCAAAATGAAGCAGGACGGTGGAACGGGAGACTCGGAGAGGCCTGAGGCTCTTGAGCTCGTCCGGTGCTGGTGGTTGGACAGAAGGATGGCGAGCGGTGATAACCTGGGCTGGATTACGTGAGCACAATCGATGTAGCCAAGTACTAAGTCCTCTACTGTTTACTCAGAGGTTAGTACGCTTCGAAGCTGTCTCCTTCTTCCACAACGATGACAACAAGATACATTACCCCCGACGTAGGTGCCCTTTCCACCTTTCCTGCGGTTAGAACCCTCACAAGCCATCGCACTGTAGGAGCTGGAGGCTCTTATCAAGAGCGACAAACAGCCCCGCAAGGACTACCTAGTGATCGACGTGCGCGACGACGACCACGCCGGCGGCCACATTCTCCACAGCCATCATTCGCCCTCTCGGACCTTCCACGACAATGTTGACAAGTTAGCGCAAAGCACAAAAGATGTGCATACCGTCGTCTTTCATTGTGCACTCTCTCAAGCCAGGTACGCGTTCAAACAACAGCCGTCCAGACAGAGTGCTTAGCTTAGCCACCAGAGGCCCAAAGGCAGCACGCGTGCATTATCATTGAGCTCCCTCAGTGCCATCTACTTGCTGACCGGACCCTTGCAGATGTACGCCGCGATAAGAGATGAGCAGGGCGAAACTAAGCCGCACGAGGTCCTCATACTGCGTGGTGGCTTTACAGACTTTCAGGCCAAGTTCAAGGCGAGTCTCGCACATTTTCGAGCTTTTCTTTCTTCCGCGACAACTTGCAACGATCTGCAGGATGATCCACTTCTGGTCGCGAACTGGGATCCCGATGTATGGGCTGCCGAATGGTCATGATGACGGAAAAGAGCGGGCGGGATCGAGGCAAGGCTAATCATTAAACACACCTGTAATCAACTTGCTACTGTCCTGGATTCCTATGACCGCCGTTACGACTGAGGCGTAGACGACTCGGACTGAGAACCAGTCGGCTCTTTGGATGTGAGCATGCGTCTCGGCAACTCCTCGACGACAGACTGGATTTTCATCCGCTCTTCAACGATATTCTTGTGACATATGTGCCTGCGTGCGATGGCGTTCGTGAGCAACAACGAAATGACCTGTCCATCAAACCTACCAGGTCCCAAGCGAAACTAGAACGAACGTCCCGACCGCCCAGTTGCATGCCACAATAGGCCCTGCCAAAAGCAATGAGCGATTGCCCATGGCTCTCCAAAAGACACAACACTCACGGACGCTCATACTGCGAACGACGCCCACGCCAAATCCGCTTGCAATTGCGCTGAGCAGGCTATTTCTCGCGCATGGAATATCGCCGAGACGCTGCCAATCGTCACGGGGCGAAAGTCTCTGTCTTGGGCTAGTATATCAATGGCTGGGCATATAAATATATGGGAAGGCGATACCGCACCTTTGCAGCCTCGCGCACGTCGGACCAGTAGTTGCCCGTGGTTTCGGTCTGGTACACAGGGCGTCGAGCCTGTGGACGGGATGTGTTGTCTTCCACGGTGCGGTTGCTCATCGTTGTCGACGCGTAAGGTAGAAGTGCGACGCGTCACGCTCTGTTATCACTTCTTCGCAGCCACCCACTATGGCCAGCCTCGTCGCCATCCTGGACCTCAAAGGCAAACCTCTTATCCAACGATCCTATCGCGACGATGTCCCGTCATCTTACATCGAGCGTTTCCTGCCGCTTATCCTTGACATCGAAGAGGAAGGCCAGCAGGTCACGCCCTGCTTTTCCAACCAGGGCATCAACTACATCCACATTCGCCACTCAAACCTGTATCGTAAGCCTCATGTCCAGAGCATTACGCTTCTTCTGACCCTCATTCTTCATCAGTTCTGGCCCTCTCTCGTCGTAATTCGAATGCCGCAGAGATCATCCTGTTCCTCCATCGTCTCTCACAAGTTCTCGTCGAGTACTTCAAGGAACTCGAGGAGGAGTCCATCCGCGACAATTTCGTCATCATCTACGAACTCCTAGACGAGATGATGGACTTCGGGTACCCCCAGACAACAGAGAGCAAAATCTTGCAGGAGTGCGCGTATTCATTGCTTGGCCCGACCATGCTTATGACCGTTCCCCAGGTACATCACGCAGGAGTCTCACAAGCTGGAGATAGTACGGCCTCCCATGGCAGTGACAAACGCCGTTTCCTGGAGGTCGGAGGGAATTCGGTATCGCAAGAACGAGGTGTTCCTCGATGTCATCGAGAGTGTCAATTTATTGGTGCGCCTCATCGTCCCCTTCTGAGCACCTGTGCTGACAGCGATCGACCTGCATGCCTTTCGCATAGGTCAACGCCAATGGGAATGTTGTTCGCTCTGAGATCCTCGGCGCCGTGAAGATGAAGTGTTATCTGTCGGGCATGCCGGAGCTACGCCTCGGTCTGAACGACAAAGTGATGTTCGAGACAACTGGTCGTAGTGAGTTATGAGTTACTCTCTTGCTCAATATGCGCCCATTCCCGAACAATAGCGTCACGCGGCAAATCCATTGAGCTCGAGGATGTCAAGTTTCATCAATGCGTCCGCTTATCACGTTTTGAGAACGACCGCACCATTTCCTTCATACCACCCGACGGCGAGTTTGAGCTCATGTCTTACCGCCTGTCTCAGGCTGTGAAGCCTCTCGTCTGGGTTGAGGCCGCCATCGAGAATCACAAAGGCAGTCGGATCGAGTACATGGTCAAGGTTCGGGCGCAATTCAAGCGTCGTAGTACCGCGAACAACGTCGAGATCTATGTCTCTGTCCCAGAGGACGCCGATACGCCCAAATTCCGGGTGCGTTCTTGGGTGCGCTGTGGTGGCGAAATGTTTAACATATCTCGCTAGGCATCAACAGGGACCGTGCAGTATGCACCGGATAAGGCTGCGTTTATCTGGAAGATCAAGCAACTCGGCGGAGGGCGCGATTTCCTCATGCGCGCCCACTTCGGCCTTCCTTCCGTCAAATCTGGTTCGTCTATCATCTCTTTCGCCAGTTCCCATCCTCATCCGCACGAAGAGCAAGATGTCGAGAAACGTGTCCCGATCACAGTCAAGTTCGAGATACCGTACTTCACTGTGTCTGGCATACAAGTGCGCTATCTGAAGATAGTGGAGAAGAGCGGCTACCAAGCGTTGCCCTGGGTTCGCTACATTACACAGAATGGTGATGATTACAGGTGTTTATATTTGCCACTGTCGCACCTGCTGTATACTCATAAAACCACCTTAGCTTGCGAACTGCTCTTGAAAAGGGCAGTGCACCCATTGTACCAATGTGAAACTTGCGTCAGGGATTGCAAAAATCTCAGAACGAGAGGCATGCTTAAAAAGTCACTATATGAAGTGTGAAGACAAGATCCAGCTGCTTGGAAACTTGATGGGACGTGACGGTGGTGTGAGCGCGAAGAGAGCAACACGAGGCATCATGGGAGTGCAGCCTGGGCGAAATGAATATTGGCCTGCGGGGCTGCGCTGTGAAGCCCAGTGAAAATGCCCTCGAATGAGGTAGCATCCCCTCGACGAAGGCGCGTTTTCACACGGACCTAGTGGCATGCCGCAGGCTGCTGTCCATTCACCATGTTATGTCTCACAACCATCTCTTCACTTCCATTCATCTACTCCTATGCTCTTCTGCATGTCAACTACATAGCACAATCATTGTATGGCATCCATTCTCGTGGAATATAAGCGTATGTGTCGCCCTCTCACACCTGTGTATTGCGTGAGCATGTCATCATTGTCTTGAACCTCGCTGCTGTACCAGTCCCTGTAGTATAATAAGAAATAACACCGACAGTCATCGGTGTGCTAGTTTCAAAGATTGACCGATAAGGATATCATTTTAAATGGTTCGGCGTAGGAAATATTCAAAATGATTCCGACGGTAAAAACATTGTGATCCTATTGGCTACGGAAAATTAGGCTAAAATCTGATAAAATGTTGAAAATATTCAGTACGTGTTGGTTCACACGGGTACGGGACGTAAATAAATCATATTAAATGGTTACCAGTACTACGAATAGCTGCCCGTAGGGCTTGGAAAAAATGGGGAATAATACGGAGAAATCGGAATATATTTGGGGGCGTTGATTTCTAGCCATTACCTATTCCCACGGTCCCAAGAAATGCTATTTTTAAATCATTTGTGCTGGTATATAATCCTTTCCGTAGGCCCTGGGAAAACCCATTGACAACCATACAGTACATGTATGATTTAGACTTACATGTAGACCATTTTCACAGACTGTCCTAAGCCCAGTCTATTGGATTGCCTGTAGTCATGATCTTCTTTACCTAAGCAACAGAAATTTGTACACAGACAGCTGTCAACAATTCAGACTTATAGTATTTTTTCCATGACCCAAGCCCCCTCTCAATTGGAAGCCGCGCGGCGGTGCGGCGACACTCAGCTGAGTAGTGAGCCGGCCCAAACTATGACGTAGGATTAGTAAGTGTTAGTCAGCGTGTCAGGCCGGCGCGCCTGTTCCGGCTGACGCCATCTGTCAATTGTATGTGGGTCCACCCGTCCTTGCTTCCTCGCCTCCCGATGCCAATCGAGCCGCCCGACGCGCGATTTAGGCAATGCCTCCCGCCCGCTCTCCATTCCCTATATGGCCTGCGAGCATCGTCGCAACGGGATCATCAGTACGCTCATCCTCGCATAGCCCCGACCTGGTTAACTTTGTGTCACTTCACCAGTGTCGCCAGCGCTCCCTCTCGCCAAGCCAGAGCGAAAGATTTTTCTACTCCCTTCGTGGGAGCACGCAGCGTGGGCGGGCGGAGGAGTCGAGGTCAAAAGAACGGCAGGAGAGCTCGTGGGGCGAGAGTACAAAGGTGTGTACTGTGTCGTTGTATCCCTCACCACACTCCGTGCCGCTGGCCCCCATCCGCCCATGCCCCTGCAATCCACGCTCCGCCGCGGCCAGTTCGCTCCGCTCCCGTCCTTGGATCTCTCACCCTTGCGCTCGGTGGTCCGCGCACATACCAGGCACGACCCCGCCTTCCGACCGCTCAAAGCTCACTTGAACATGACAGGTAACCTGCTCTCTATGAGTGAGGACTTGGAGGACCCGCAGCTCGTCGTCGTCGTATGCTAGTAAGTTGACCTTGCCTCTCAGCTTATGCAGCAACTAATATCTTTCGAAGTCCTTGCTACGAGGACACCACGCTCGTGCCCGTCGACAAGCTTATCGAGTATTGGGAGACTCACGACTTCAACCTCCCGTTCTGCTTCTGCGTCATCAAGACGGGCGTCCTTGCCCGGACCGTCCTGTTTGTTCCAACCAGAGCGGACTCTGTGAGCCGCGGCCAGATGGTCCTCACCTGTGTGATGTTCGAATGCACGTACTACAGTATGTTCCCCTTCTGACTCTGTAGAGTTGTCGCTCACCAGCCATGCAGGGGTAATGGAGGAAATGTTCACTATCAAAGCCATCCCCTTGTACTCTACGTACCCATTCCTGGGCTACGCCCGCGAGTACTTCCTTCATAAGTCATGCCCGCATTCACTGCGCCGCCGCTTGACGTTGACCGACGACTATCTAGCTAAAGGCGTTGGGCAGTACACGCCGAGCCCAACCTCCTCGCCTTCCCGCGGCAGGACCGCCGCATGGCTCATCATCGGCAGCCCAACGACGCCGACGAAGCGCGCCCGCCCCCTTTGCCGCGCGCTAGCCAACATTGTCGAGCAGTCATTCGAGAACGCCGCGACTGCAGGCTCGTCGCCAGCTACTGCGACATTCCCAATCTCTACGCCTCTCCCTCGTACGAACGCCAGGCACCGCCTTCCAGTCAAGTATGAAGACGGCGGCGTCTTCACGCAGGCTATGCCACCGAAGAACCGCAGCACCAGCGCCGAGGACGACGAGGCCAATTCGTTTGAATACATTCGTGAGTTCTCAAACTACCTCACACTGAACAGCCCGCTGACGGACAGGAAGCCTCTTTGCACAGGGATGAGACCCTTATAGGCGACCTCCTCATGTGGTGCAAGCCAGCCACGATCCAGAAGGCCTACGAAGCGCCACCCCTCGGTGACGACGACACCGAAACGACGCTGGCCCACCTCACATACTTCAAGCTGCCCGGGATCAGCCTCCTTGAGCTCATCCGAGCGATAGAAAGGTGCCCGCACTGCGGCCTCATCATGGTGCACGAGCTTGTGCCCAAACATGGCTGCCCGTGGGCGGACAACTCCGACGAGGACGCCTCGAGCGCCCCTGGACCGTCGAAGAAGCAAAAGCTCGCCGCCCCCCATTGGTCCTCTGCCTACCTGGCCAATACGACGGGCAGCTTACCGCGCACCGTTCGCAACACAGTGTCGGGGGACAGCCTGAATGGCAAGGGTAAGGGTAAGTTGAAGGGGAAGGGGAAGGGGAAGGCGGCTGGGCAGTCGGAGGCGACGGCGCTCAAGGACAAGGGCTTTCATGTTGCTTACAATGCAGATGGGAAGGAGGTGAACATCATACATGGGTAGTGTCCTCTCTCAACGCCCCATAGCACCACTGCTGCGAATGTACATACGAGTTCTTCCCCTCTACCAAAATCATTAACTTTCTTGCTCCTGATAATCTGCGTGTGAAGTCGTTGGTGAAAGCTCGCTCTGGGTTAGCAGGGTTTGAAATTGTCCACTCAATGCTGAGCTTGGCATTGTAGAACTTATAGACACATCTGCAACGTGTCTTAGTCTGAGACGCCCATTGACGCGGTGACGCGTCGCGATTGGCTGAGACAGAAAGTCAGGGCATTGGAAAGTACGGCGGTTTCGTACGGCGCCGTAGTACGGCCAGAGTACGGCGTTGATTCCGGCTTCTCGGCAGGCCCGATCCCGCCTCCTCTGATTTAGATGCCCGCTGTCCCACACCTCCGGATGCTCGCTGCCCATCCTCCAAGTCGCGCTCCCGCCCGCCGTTCACGCCGCCGCTCGTTTCGTTGGCCTCAAGCGTTACTTTGGATATGCACCTCACATATCGCTCAAATCTCCGGGCGGCAGCCACTCAACGGCCGCATTGGTGGACGCGGCTGACACCAACGACACTCGCGCACGATACCCGCTATCACCGACGGCGCGCAACCGACAGCGGACGATAAATAGGCCAACTGAAGAGGAGTTGACGAGGAGTACAATTGGTGAGTAGCTCGCTGTGGCCATCTCGGCGCACACTCACGTCGAACAACGCAGCTCTGCTTGAACGCCATCCATCCTGCATCTCTTGCACTTCTCTGGTGGTAACTAATGACCGAGCGTGAGTGATCCTGACTGAGTGACTGAGTAGTACACCCTGTGTTACGTCTCTGTCGCGCTTGACCTGGGAGGCAGTCGATCATGCATGGCTGTCTGAATATGCCTCAAAATACTGTAGATATGCTCTAGTTATATTGTACAACGGAGCCAAATTAGCGCAGTATTTATGGATGCTGGCACACTCCGCCCCGCATCGGTCGAAGTAAATCAGTATTTTTTACATCCAGTGTGCGGATGGCGAAGAGTGTGAGTCGAGCTAGGCAATCATGAAAGCACGACGAGCGGCCTGCTTGGCTCGTATTACCACAGGTGCATTGTACGTTGGCCCAGCGGTCACAGTACTAGCGCTTTCAAACAGCGATTGCGGGCGAGCGTGGCGAGAAGAATTGTGGGCGGGGGAGTAGTAAAGTAGTTGGCGGTGAGCATCTGTTGGCGGGTGCAACGCCTCTGCTAACACGACTGTCGCCACATATGCGCATGCTGCTTATGCGCTCCCGACCCGGTGAGCCTGCACAAGGACGAGAGGTATAAGGCGGCGGGGGAATAAGTAGTAAGTATAGTTGGCGGTGCGGGGCACGGTGATGTAGCAGATCGGTGTCCGATCTGAGACAGATTGCTCTGGGCCAATCTAGACCGCTCGATCGCCGTAGTCAACGCCGTAGTACGGCCGTACAAAAACGCGCCGTACTTTCCATTTCCCGGATGTCCTCGGCTGAGACGCGTTGCTGTGGCCGTGCCACCAGCGCGTCTGACAGAGAACCCCAAGATTCATTGTTCAAAATTTTATTTATAGAGCTCTCCTCTTGACCCCGCTCCTTCCAATGGCCCACAACATTCCCCCACTTGTTCCTCACAAGCCTCTGTTTCACGAAGGAACCCAACCAGGGCACCGACGAGTTGCAGTGAACTTGCGAGCACCTTCAGACATCTCGGGCCGGCCCCCCTCCACGAACCACGGTCAGCAAAATGGTGCGCCCGTGCATGCTTCCTGCCCAACAGATCCTGACCCAGTTGACAGCCTTCTCAACGTGGGTTGCAAGCCGGAGACACAACAGAGCCTTCTGCCAGCAAGGTGAGATCTGCCGGCCTCCTACGTTGCCGACGCTTACCCATGTGTGAGCAGACTCGCTCGGGGGTTGGCTACACCCGCCCTACGTCGCTTAAAGTCTCCGTGGACTTCGACCGCCTGCTACGCAAGGCCATCAACCGCGACAACAAAATTTCTATCGCACACGGCGAACGACTGGAGCCTAACGTCTCCGCGGCTGGGTTGCAATCCCAGGCACCGCTGAGCCTGTCCCCTCTGAGCAGCCCTTTCAGCCCGCCTGATTCTCCTAGCCATGCTCCATTCTCGACCACCCCACCCGTTCCATGCTTTTTTGATGCGGCGCCCGGCGGACTGATCCCGGCCTTGTCGCTTGACGACAGCAAAGCACCAGAGGAGCACCCCGCATCAATCGGGGCTGAGGCACAGGAAGCCCCCGGAGAGCTCACCGCTTGCTAGAGGAAGTGGCGGAACGCAGTAGCAAGGAAGTTCCTCAAGAGAAAACGGACAGAAGGCGCGTCGGACGACGACCACAACAAGCTGGGGGCGCCAGGCCACAGCGATGACACGAAGAGGAGGCACAACACGCCGACCAAGAGAGAGTCGCCAAAGCGCCGACGGGGAAGACATCGCCAGGAGGATGCATTCGCGCGGGACCCGCTTTTTAAACGGCACAAGGCCACCTTCGCGTGCAGACATGTAACCCTGAGATCATCTTCCTCCCCGGGTTCGATGCCGACGAATATGAAGTCACCAAGGGTGCGTACACCGCCATGCGACTTGACAAGTGGGAGGCCATCCCGTGGTCCAGCGAAGAGATGGACGAGGAGGGTTTCAGGCCGTTTGAATGGGATGGCATGTAAGTTTAACTCCGGTCTTTGAAGAGCTATGAGGGCTGACCTTCATATCAAGAACCTCGTGCGCTATCCTTGACAGCCAAGAGCGCATCATTGCTGTCCTGGTCAGCCGCCCTACAGATGAGACAGATAGCAAGCGACCCGAAGGACAGCGCTGGATGTCGTCCATCGAATGGCTCTGCGAACACTTTGAGAAAGCGCGGACGAAGGAGGGTCGTGTTTTCTCCAAAGGAAATCGCCGAGGGGACTTTGTAGCAGAGTCCTTCGGTGTGTCGTATGGGGGAAGTCAGGTGGTACGTGGCCACTGCTACCCTCAGTCCGCGGGCTAATGAGAACCATTTGCAGCGCCCTGGCCGACTGCGGAACAGTTTGGACTTGGGGTCAATGGGCCAATGCACGCATGGCAGCACAATTACTCTTAATTGTTCAGGGGGGAGGGGGGGGGGGGGGCTTGGCCATTCAATATACAACTGACTGCCTAGTGTAGTAACATAAGTACTTTATAAAATGTTGCAGCTACAGTAATAAGATCTTGAGCCTTGTCTTATGATGCTAAAGCAGGGACAGTTGTGTTTTTGTACACTGTGCTATAGATTAGAACAGATGCCTTGTATCCTCTAGTTTGATATATATCAGATATAGTATTGAACTTCTCCTCAGATATACACACTCTACCTGTAGTTATACCATCATGAAACCATGTTTCAGCTGAGTCTCCTATTATGCGTGCAGTAAAATGACCATGTCCAAAACAAATAATACCTTTCAGCTTGTACATTACCTTATTATTGCTACAGCCAACATGCATTGTCTGTTTTATTTTCAACTTTGTTGTACCCACATAAGGCAAAGCAATGCCAATGAGAGGAGGAGGATGGGCACTTAAGTCTGTTATCTTTATCAACGGTCTTTGGCATGATTGACAGAGACGGGTAGTCTTCACTTCTAATAGCTTGTTTAATTCTGATGATACAGCTTGACTGACATCCTTCTCCAAGGTCCAGAAAGGGGTGTTGTATTGTCTATCAGATGCGATAGTATTGCAAGATGTACATTTATGTTTGATGTGAAAAAGGTATTTGTCACTTGACAGCATCAAACGGCAGAGACCATAAATATCAGTACCATTGGTATTATCCATTGGATATCCATTGGGATCCCTTTGGTGAAGTTGAGCCTGGAGAGAATTACGAAATTGTTCTAGAGTAGTGAGGGGCTGTCCAGTCATGATCTGATTCCATCCCTCAGATATCAAAGTGATGTAAGGATTTATTGAAGCAACATCCCTAGTCCATATTTGATTGTGGCTTATGAACACTTGAAAGAGAATTGTGAGCAGACTGTCATAAGCACAACTCCAGGTATCTGCATTCCAGATATAGCCCTTGCGCTCTCTTCCTGAGATAGCAATTGAACTCACATTGGCCACAACTTTTCGCCTTTTCACAATGCGAGCAGGCCCATTATCAGTATTAAGTTGGGTTACTGGCTGAGTCCCTATTGCAGGCACAAAAGAATTTCCAAGGTCAGCGTCATCATATTTTCGCTTGGATCCCTGTGCAACTGGTTTTGGATTAAGTGACCTTTTATTTCCCTTGGCTGTAACTCGCTGCCATGGGGCATCTTCCCCCACTTCTGGTATCACAAGTGGGTTGTACTTGGACCACTTGATAGAGGCATGTACATTGCCTGGCACATGGTCAGTTCCAATCCAGGCTCTATACTGCTTGATCAATGTGCTACGTGTTGAAGCATTGATATCACTAGGAAGTTCACCTATATAGCGCAACCGAGTAATCTCATCTAACAGCTCTAACTCTCTAAACTCCTGGCGCACATGGCCAGGAAGACCCCCTGTTATAATGGCTGTTGAAAAATCACGCATTAAAATAGTGCCATCCAAGCTTGCGCTTCTTGACAGACATGTGTATATAGAGTAGTGGGTACGACACTTGAATGGATCAACAATATTAAAGGGACGTGTTCTTCCCTGTGATGCATAGTCTGTCATAGCAAAATTGGGCACAATAGGAACCTGGTCTCTAGAGATGAAGACATTTCCGTCATTGGGAGTATTGCATTTAATAGGTATAGATTGCTTAGACAGCGGTACAACATTCTCTGGCAGACCTTCAAGGTAAACATTGGTTGGTGGCTTTGTCAACTTTACAAATACAACATCCAGAGTTTCTCTGTCATCATCTATTGCATGTGATTGCCAACCTACAACAGTTCCTTCTGCACCATTGGTAACACACACTTCAGTTGCTTCATTGCACTTTATCATAACAGGTAATCCATGACAAAGCTTGAGAATGCCAGGGATGTTCATAGTGACACTATGAGGCAGACTGTGAAGCTTTGCTTGCATTTCAGGAGGTACAATATTTGATTTTCGCTTTGGATCAAGTTGCCTGCCTTGAGATTTGACAGTGGTAGGCTCTCTAGATTTCCATTTATCAACACTATAAAAAGGCTTCAAAACTTGATTTGTTTCCTGTGCAAAGCGATCTGACATTGTAGTATTAATTTGGTCACGCTGAGAGTTAAAAGCAGTGATTACAGATACAAAGCGAAAGTTGGGATGGTTTGGATCAACATCTGGATTTTGAGGCCCTTTAATTCTAGATCGCAAAAGAGCAATGTCTTGTCGAGTACATGATTTGTAACACATATTTTCCAATGCTACGCGGAACTGTGCATCTCTCTCTGTCTGTGAGCGTTGTCGCATATTCTGTCTCACATGTTGAAGAGAGCCGTTGCTACACACGGCAGGCGATTCCACGCAAGCATGGGAACTAAAGTGAAGAAGAATATATCATGAATTCAAAAATGTAACAGTTGATACCTGTGACAAATTAGAGATTTCCTGGGAATGCAAGATTTTGAGGCTTTCCTTAGCTACTTATTGAGGCGTATTTAATGAGATGAAAAGAGAGCTACAATGAATATATACTTACATATGATGAGTTCTACACGTTTGCATTTTGTTATTTGCTACAGTAGGACTGAATGAAAGCATTAAAATTAAACATGTAGGTTATAAAGACTTGGGGTTAATGGGCCAATGCACGCATGGCAGTACAATTACTCTTAATCATTTAGGGGGGAGGGGGGCTTGGCCATCCAATATACAAATGACTGCCTGATGTAGTTATATACTTTTGGATATATTGCAGATATGCAGGCAAGCAAGTCTGTGACTGCATTGGGATCTTAGGGCAAAGCTGCGGTGATGGGCACCCACATGTAATTACTAATGTGTCTGAAACCAGATCCCTACTAGAGCACTCAAGAGGATATTGTGATGTGTATGAGCAAGTGTCAGGGAAGTGTTTTATATATGTGTAGGGTGTGTGATTGGAGGTGATGATCAGAATGCAAGAGTGTTTGGAGAATTGTCAACAGCAGTCCAGATGTAAGAACATATGGTGCAAGTGACTGAGGGATCACATACTGCGTGTATAACCATTGAAGATGAAGAGACAAGTGAGGGGCAGTGCAAGCACATGGGAAATAATCTGTGCTGTCAAGAAGTCTGCGAGAAATGTCCTACAATATGGGACAAGACAATATGAATTGAATAGAAGACAATGGAAATGTGGCAAGCAATACTTAGGATGCGCTCCGATATACAAGGGGGTCACAGGCAAGTGTGCTGCAATGTTGTAACACTGCAAATGCTCAGAGGAATGCACTGGAATGGTGTGTGCGACCGTCGGAGCCAGTGGAGCAATAATTGGAATGCTGGCGCAATCACAGAACAATCGGGATCAGAGAAATGCAGCATGAGCTTGAGAGCTGAGCTGGACATGGTTGGACAACAATGGCGTGACTGTTAACATACTCGGCAGTCACAGAGTTATCGGAGCGGTGTGGCAAACATGTTCTAACAACGATCTCGATGATTGAAATTTCCTATGAAATCCCGCCAAGTTGTAACAGCTGTGGCGCAAGATGCTGTGCTCTGAGTCAAGGTTGTAGGGTTACAGTCAAAACAATGTGTGAGTAGTCGAATGACTGCGTGTGCGGTGTGTGACTGAGTCGATGGTCTGAGTGTGGTGTCCAAGGTATGATTCCGATCACGCGAATGCCCTACGAGACTCCAATGGTTAGAACTCTGGCTCTGATCTTGTGAGCGTTGGGCGACACTAAATAGGTGGTGGGAGCTCGTCTGTGCGACTCTCCGACCTCCTGAATCACATGACTGTCAACTTGTCAAAAGTGCAAACAATGGTGAATGATTGCCTCGCAGCGCTGACAAGCCTCGTCCCGCGCTGAGAGGGGATCTCGACTGTCTTTTCGCATTTTCGACCAAGTCCTCGGTCACGTGACCTCGGCCTTCCTGCGCCACGATCGGAACGCCCCGCCAACTCCCACGCTGCTTGCACTAAGCGCCCAACCGCACACCCCATCGCCACATGCCCGCCAGCACAGCATTTCCCACACCTGTCACGACGCATCAATTTCCATCAGATGCGCACCGCCCGGTCGCACGACAGCCACGCTCGGCGCTACGCAACGCCGGTGCTCTCACACCATCCGAGTACCGCCTCAGTCACCCATTGTTCGCCACCGCATTGTCCGCACCATTGTCCCGATCGCTCCGACGTCCCCCGACCCAGCGCCCTCGACTTCACGACTCCCCTACGACACATCCCAACGCCTAGCGACACGCGTCTCCAATCCGACTCCATGCACGCCTTGCGATCGACGCGCCGACCACCCACGCTACGAATCGGAAGCGTCGCTTTCCGAACATTCGCGATCGGAAGGCGCATCCTCGTGTCCTTGTTATTGGACCGCCGTTATCGTGCTTGATATGGCGCACCTTGTCTATTCCCGCACTCCCCGATGCTGTTTCCCACAGTCAACAACAGAGCAGATCGTTTCCCGCACCGCTTCCTTTGTCCTTTGACAGCGCTGATCATTCGCTTGACATCGTCCCCCGCCTTGTTTCTCGTCGTCTGACCGTCGCATGACTCTCGCACATTGTCCGCACCATTTGATACGACACCGCTATTGTTTCTTTTGTCTTTCCGATGCCTCCGTACTTACTCGATCAGACATGCAATGTACTCGTCGCAACGTATAAATAGTCGTCGGATACTCTGTGCAATGCAAGTTACGTTCCCCCCTCCATCTGAAAAAAGTCAAATTTATATAGCTCCCAGCCATCATTACATGCTCTCACAAGGCTACATACTTGCCCAGCTCTGTGACATAGTGGTCTGTAGCTTTGATAGCCTGCAGAGTCCAGCATTGCATATATCTAGCAGCGTATAGCTGTGGTACTGTGCTATCGCTCCTACATACCGCCCCAGCTTTGCTATCTGTGCTATCCTTGCTTATCTGCCGTGTATAGCTGTGGTACTACGCTATAGTTCCTACATACCACCCCAGCTGGAAGGACGGGGTGCTCGCATCGAAAGGCGTTCAGTTCACTCAAGACACGTACGAAGACCAGTTCAAAGACCACCTCGAGAGCCTCAAGAAGTTTCGCAAGAAGAACCCTCCGAAGTACAAGGCGACGGTGACGAAGCAGTTCGAAGACGCCTGGTGAGTCCCACCGATGCTCGCTACGTTTAACATCTATTAACTGTCTGGTCCAGGGAGGCGGCTGGCTTGAAAGCGACCACTTCAAAGGCCAAAGGCAATCTGCTCGACGATGACGACTTTGCGGACACGGAGAGCGAGGGGGAGCTTGAACGGGCGAGGGATGGCGATGGAGGCCGCGGGGGCAGCGCTGCTTCGGGTGCTGGTGGGGCTGCAGTTACTGAGGCTGGAGCTGCATAGTTATTGTGTATTGCGCTGCTATGGGAGCTAATGATATGATCTTGTGAGCCCTCCAAGTGCTGATAGACAAGTCTGGGAACAATTGAGCTATTGGTCTGCTGAGAGCTGTGTATATGTGCAAGTTATGATGTAGCACCTTGAGACTCAACAGGGCTATTGATCTGCTCAGAGATGTGTATATACACAAGTGATGATGTAGCACCTTGAGACTGAAGAGGCTGTATTACGATTACTATAATCGTTTATTTAATCCACAGGTCAGGCTTTTCGTCGCACATTTTTATGAGTCGCTCTAGGAAGTTGACTCCCACGGTCAAGTCGCGTCGTAACTCCTGCCTAATATGGTATATCTCTGTCAGCTTTGATCCCTAGGTCTCTTTTGCACATATGAAGTATAAAAAGTGTCGCGTTTACGACAGTATTTTGCAATTTCTGGGCCAATGAGTACAGATATGAGCGTGATTTTGAGTGATCTAAGCTTACAAAGCAAGTGTTCATACTTACTATTTTTGGTAGTACTTTCCCACGGTACTCAAAATGTACCGTATTTGGGACCTGGGGACTATGATATGAAGAGACCTCATAGAATAGCCTATAACAATGTAGAAGATCCTTTGAAGCAGCTTCAAATTGTATATATATCTGTGTTGCCATTTGAGTTACCATATATGGGCATAGGAATGGCCACCCGGGTGTTTACGGCCATCGAGGTGTCGCACTTTCACAAGTACGACACCCGGATGGCCGTAAACACCCGAGGTGGGACCAAAGATGGTATATTATTCCCACGGGTTCAGAACAGTCCATATCTTGGCCAATTCTTATTCAATCAAGACAATCTTGGTATCACTGGACTTGTAAAATTCAGTACTATCTAATCATGTTCTCCATGAGTCTACAGGAGGGTTGTATAACCTTCATTTCATATATTCATTACTTTATATACGAAATATATAGAGTTGTTATTTCAATTGCCATTGTAAAATGATCATAAGTCCTCAGTATAATAGAACAATGTACCATACTCTATGTTTGTGTTTTATACCATTTTTATCTAGGTCAAAGGTACACATATGCAACAGTATGTAATAAAGTCATGCAATATCTGTCAGAACTGCATACATTTTATGTTCTCTTTGTTTTTGAATTAAACATTTTGCAATATATCTTTCACTGTGTCTCCCAGACTTTATGAGAGTAGATGACGCTCCCATGCAGAATAGATTACCTCTCTGGACCTTTCAAAGTCTTTGAGCTGTTAGAATTACAGACAGATGGGTATAAAACTATTGCTGAGCATGCTAGGTTGGAACTAACTATAGGATCTGTTAGTACCAGGTGAAGTACATGAAACCCTACTAAATATATACTTGCATATGTCACATATCACAATTCTGGTTCCACACATAGCCAGACTGGAGCCTGTGCTCTTTTTACAGAAACCGAACAGCATATGTTAAAGTTATAATTTAACTGAGCCTAATACACTGAGTAGAGAATATAGTGGCTTAGCATCTGTTGTTATCATATGTAATATTTAAGAAAAGTAAAGAATGATTATAGTGATCGTACTGCCATGCTTGCAATGGCCACTGACCCCAAGTGATATACATAGCCTTGATCACTTTTGTGAGTTGGGGTAGCATACAGTGGCAATATAACCTACAATGGAGATAGAGAATATGTACCACTGGTAGCACGCTGGGTACCATGATAGCACAGATAGCTAGATGATGACTGTGTATAGTCCACTATAGCATGGATATGCTCATCTATAGCACTATCATAGCACTATGGTATCATGCTAGTCCACTATGGATACTATTAAGTTGGTAACGTTGCTATGGGCCTATATACTCTGTCCGGCATATCAAGCTATCTATAGGATGGTTATTTTTCTCAGATGTCATTGCTCCGAGCACAAGTCGTGCACTCTCGTCTTCGTCGTATCGTATAGCGGTCAACATCGGTTGACTGCGCTCGCGCCCTAGCCTCAGTCATCGCCTCAGCCTTAGTTCTCGCCTCCCGTCTTATCGCTCTCATCTTGTTCCATCGTTGTTGCCCTTTGCCCGAGTCCTCGATCGCAGTCACGTCGCAGCCTTCCGACGTCGCACGTTGAAGTCTTGCTTTTCGATCGGTGGGAGAGTCGATCGATCACCTTGTAGCCACTGCGCTCTCGATCTCGATCGGATCGCAGTACGCTTGATCGGAGACGGTCGTCGCTTACTCCGGGACTCCTGACGCTTGCTTGCACACACACCGACATCTCTGCAGCGCTCTAGGCATTGGTGCTACGTTACGCATTCCGCCCTACTACCTGGTTATGTCCATCAGCGCGGAGCGAAGCGTATCATCAGCCACGTGACTGCACTTGGTAGACCTGGGTCTACACACAGGTGGTAAATATGCACTGGCTAATACATCACAATTCCTGCAGACTCCAGTACTCTTACCATTGTCTGTGCATTTATTGTAGCTTTCTGATGATATATAATATGTGTGCATTGCATCAGGGAAAATGCTGATTGAAAGAGCAAAATGTATTATAGGGCAGGGTGAGATGGAAGGTTGATACAGACTATAAGCAAGTGTTACGTGTGTATAGCCTTGTGGTGTAGTGGTTAACGCTCTTGAATTACATTATGTAAGCTATTGACTGGTGCTGTTGGTTCAACTACCCCTGTATGCACATTTTTAACAATAAAACAATTGGGCCCGGGTATCGTAGTAGCCGGAGTAGAGAAAGATGACGTAGCAAACCGGATCAATTGGCAGCATGCACTCGAAAACTACGTCATCTTTCTCTACACCATCCGTGGGAACATTTTACCAAAAATGGCAACTATGGGGCCTCTTTTTCTTATCACAGAACAATTCGAATCATATGCATATCTGTTCTAGTTAGCTTGCAAAACACAAAATACTCGCAGACACGAGTGTCTTTTGAAGCACAACATGTGAATAAGCATTGGGCAGAAGCTACTTACAGAAGAATTACTCAATCAGGCAGGTGGGACGACGCGACTTGACTTTGGTCCGAACTTTGGGACATATTTCCTAAAGCGATCTTTCTGATGCGTGCGTTTTTTGCCTGACTGATGGAAGAAAGAAACGATTAAGAGTAATCGTAATTGACTATCGCTTGGATAATACCATTGATTTGCGCGCGCGCGATGTGGGCGGCTTGCACCGATTGCCTTGCCTGATCGGCGACTACAGCCGCCGTCTCAATGTACGAGTCGTGCGTCGCAACATGCATTTGTAGATCATCTAACATAGTGATAAGCCGGGGGTCCATGATCTGAGTGCCTTGGCTGTCATGATCATGGGCCAGTGCCCGGCCCTTGCCCTTGTCAGCGCATGACGTGGCCTCCGCCTCATCGTCTAGGGCCTCCTCAATTTCGGTGAGCGAGGTTAACGCGCTCCCACTACCCATGCCCATGTCCGGCGACGGGTCGGCGTACCTGTTCGACGGGCCGGGGTTCGAGTCGCGACCAGCAGACTCTTCGCCCGCTACGGGTACGGGAACGGGGACGACCGTATCTTCAGTAGGTGTTCCACCCGGCTCGTTGGGGACGAGCGTAGGTGGGACGACCGGCTGCTTCATATTGCCGCCCGTGCGGGGGGAAATACGGCTCTTTTCGGTGCGAGGGGCCATCGTTGTGCGCTGGGTAGCAGATGTCAGTCTTTGATGAGTTAATTAGAATATGTACTTTCTGGCGTTCAAAAAACTGTAAGAATTAGTATCTTGATGTCTTGCTGTTCACGCAAACAGAACGGAATCCGAGTATATTCGAGTCTACTCGATGGATGCCGTAGTTGTGAGGTGGATGACAAGAAAAGAAGATGCCTTCCCATAAGGGGAAGGCGCGACTACAACTACGGCCAGCGTGTACACAACAGCAAACATCCCGTCAGCCGGGCGCGCCTCTAGCGCGCCCACGTGCGCCTCTAACGTGCCCGCGTCCCAGACGCGTCCACTTTACACAGTTGGACGCCCATCACTGCAGGTCCGAAGAACGCTTCAAGGTCAGGCCAAAACCTACGGATCTCGCGGGGTTTGTCCGGCGTGAACACAGGCGCTGTTCGGGCGAGCCTAGATGGCATCGGGACAAGGGCGGCCATTGCTGGTGGTTGTGCGGAGTATGCGGGTGGTGGGTGGATAGGGCGGAGCGAAGTGAGTTGCGAAGCTTGTGGGCGTTTCGGAAGCAAAGGCGAAGGCGAAGGCGGAGTGCGCGGGGTCGGAGGTTGCGATGAGTGGAGAGGGGTGAGAGTCGATAGCGGTGGCAACGGCGAAAGAGATCGCAGAGGCGTAGAAAATCCTCCGGGAACGTGGAAGTCAAAGTTGAAGTCAGGGTCGGCGTCGTGCTGAGTACCTGAAGCTTCGGGGAAAACGTCATCGTTTACCTCGTCTTTGGAAGCCTCGTCGGAGTGAGGGTCGTCAGCGGCGGGGTAGACGACGTGGGACCGACGAACTTCGTCAGCGAGGGTGGCAGAGCGAAGTTGATAGCGAGAGGCGAAAGGCGAAGTTGCTTCGGAAGGCTTTGGAGGAATGGTGACAGAGTCGTATTTAAGCTACAGCGAGTGCGAGACTGTATCGTACGGAAACGAACATAGGTAGGTGCGTACAGAGACGAAACACGAGCGAAGTGGATAAAGGTCATGTGTCGCAAGTCGAGGTGAGTCGTAACGAGCATATGTAGTGAGAGAGAGCTCTCATGGAGATCGAGAACGATGGATACCAAACAAACAATCAGCGCTGTCGCTACGATGTGATATACAGAAGGACGAAGTACGAACGATATTGTGGATACACGGCTCAGCGGTACAAGGCACGCCAAACGTATAACTGCGAGCCGAAGTTACAGCGAGTGGCGGACGATCTCCCGAAGTGGCTTGGAAGGTAGCCATGGCTTCGGGCTCGGTTCGCCTCGGCTCGGAAAGGTCGGGACGATAGAGGGGATCAATCGGGAACACTATAAGTGAGGGGGAGAACCGGACAGGGAAGTATCGGGTGGCAGCCGGTCATCTCGGAGATACGCTCACGGGACGTTTCACTACACTGATCTTGGTCTGGCAGCAACTTTGTGGTGTGTCTGCTGCTGATGGGCCGAAAGGTCTCGACCGAACCACGTGCGGGCGCCTCGGGGTGACTGGAAACGAGGCCGAAGCGCTGGAAAGTTCGGAGCTGAAGTCACGTGACTTTGGAACTTTCCGAAGTGGCTGTGCCGAAACGGCAGAAACGACGGTCCGGAGACCAAAGTCACGTGACTTTGGTTTGAAATGAAAAACCGAAAAGTTGCGGTGAAATTCCCGCTCGACGGGGAATCAGGCGTATCAACGGTTTAGGTGCTACCTTACAACAAGTGCAGCTTATGACCTTGAAGGACCTCAAAGGAACTTGGACGTTCGAAAGAGTTCAACAAGCTTACGAGTCCGGGAAGTCTGTCCCGAAACTCACGACTACTCTGTCGAACAAAATCCTCGATTGTAACCACGAAGGAACTTGGGGTTCTCAGCTAGAGGAGACGGTTGTGCAAATAGAAAGGGTAATTGGGTACTGGAGTCGCACATTTAAGCCGGCTGAGAGGAATTATTCGGCCACTGAAAGGGAAGCATTGGCGGCAAAAGAAGGATTAGTCAAATTCCAGCCATTCATCGAAGGAGAACAAATTTTATTAGTTACAGATCATGCTGCGTTGCAATGGGCGAAGACCTATGAGAACAACAACCGCCGGTTGGGAGCCTGGGGAACGGTGTTTTCAACGTACGCGCCTGGATTGGAGATCATACACTGACCAGGGTGCGTGCATTCCAATGTAGATCCAATTTCTGGGCTCTTGGAGACGGTACCGGAGTACGTAACCCCGGAGGCGGAGGAAACCCCCGCTCTGACTCTTGCTAGCCCGACCAAAGGGAGCGAAGAGAAGAGTACGGGTGTTCGTGCTTTCAAGAGCCCGGTGCAGGTCATGCTGTCGGAATGGACTGAAGGATTAGAGGTCAAGTCACGGTCTGCCTTCAAAGTTACCACGAGAAGTTATAAAGCAAAAGGACAAGCCACAGCAGTCGGTTCCCCGGCAGAAGGACATCCTCCCGCACTTATAGACAACAGTAAGACCCAGGAGCTAAGTCCAGAAGGGAGCGAAGCGGTGGATCTGTACGGGAAACAGCTAGCCTGGGAAGCCGCGAATCTACCTCCCACCATTCATGTCCATATAGACAAGGAGTATTTGCGCACCTTCGTTGAAGGTTATAAAGCGGATACCGCTTTTAAGCAAAGATGGGAGGCCACAACGTCTTCGCCAGACTCTTGGGACGCGGGTCTACGGTACTATAAGGACAAGAAAGGCTTGTTGTACTTCAGAGACACCGATTTCCGGCCTCGACTGTGCGTGCCGAAAGATTTTAGGGCAGGATTATTACTGCAAGCACATGAATCCCCTTTCAAATCAGCACACGCAGGAGCTGAGAAACTCTGGCAGCTGTTGAGCGGGAGATATTTCTGGCCAGGGATGAAAAGAGACGTTCAGAGATTCTGCGAGACCTGCGACGTCTGCCAGAAAATCAAGCACCGCAACTTCACAAAGTTTGGTCGGTTAATTCCGAACCCTATCCCTCGACGGCCCTATGAATCAGTATCACTAGACCTAGTAACGGGCCTACCGTGGTCCTCCGAGTGCAACGCAGTACTGGTGACCGTCGATCGCATGTCTAATTATGCCCAGTTCATACCGACTACGACGGGGCTAACAGCGGAAGGGTTCGCCAGAATATTCGTGAACCATGTAACATGCAAGTTTGGTATCCCAGACAACATCGTGTCAGACAGAGACCCTTGCTGGACATCGGACTTCTAGAAAGGAGTCGCCAAAGCTCTCAAAACGCGCATGTCCCTTTTCTCTTCACATCATCCACGGCACAACGGTCAGACGGAAATTGTGAATCAGAAGTTGGAGATCATGTTGCGTGCGTACGTAGCGACGGATAAAACGAGCTGGTCGGATTGGTTGCCTTTGTTAGAACACGCCTACAACAATCTCCCTCATGCGTCCACCGGAATGAGCCCTTACTTCGTACTATTCGGTTTCCAACCAAAGTTGACGTTAGACTTTTTGCCAGACGAAGAGATCGTATCCGCCCCGCAGGACGCGCTCCTGAACGGTCAAGCTGATGACTTCGTGAGACTCATGCACTATCATAGAGAAAGCGCGAGGATGGCACTCGCGCGTGCTCAATTGAAACAGAGTGAATCATATAACAAGGGACGCCGGGAGCTACAGTTCAATACAGGGGATCAAGTTCTAGTCAATCCGCATTCCTTGGAATGGCTAGAGAGTAAAGGAGAAGGCAGCAAATTAGTTCAACGTGCTGTGGGGCCGTTCAAAATTCAAGAACGAATCAACCCAAAAGTTTATCGTCTATTATTGCCGGATAACTACCCGGGTTCCAACGTGATGAATCTAGAACATCTGAGGCTCTATCGGCCCTTGGATCCTGAATTTGAGAGTCGAACGATTTTACCGGACATGAGACTGGATAAACCAGCTTCTTAGGAATATCAGGTCGAGAAGATCGTGGGCCACCGCTACGATAAACGGCTCAAGCAGATGCTGTATCTCATACGCTGGGAAGGCTATTCTCCGCTATATGATTCTTGGGCTACAGCCGCTGATTTGCGCAATGCTCCGCAACACCTGTTCACTTATCGGACCGTGCACGGCTTAGCAGGAGCTGGAAAGGCTTGACAACCCCACCTGCTTTCAACCTCTAATTATAAGTACTATACTTTCTACTTGGGGTCAGTGGCCATTGCAAGCATGGCAGTACGATCACTATAATCATTCTTTTTATTTTTACTTTTCTTACATATTACATATGATAACAACAGATGCTAAGCCACTATATTCTCTACTCAGTGTATTAGGCTCAGTTTAATTATAACTTAACACATGCTATTCGGTTTCTGTGGATAAAGCACAGGCTCCAGTCTGGCTGTGTGTGGAACCAGAATTGTGATATGTGACATATGCAGGTATATATTTAGTGGGGTTTCATGTACTCCACCTGGTACTAACAGATCCTATAGTTTCAACTTAGCATGCTCAGCAATAGTTTCATACCCATCTGTCTGTAATTCTAACAGCTCAAAGACTTTGTAAGGTCCAGAGAGGTAATTCATTCTGCATGGGAGCGTCATCTACACTCATAAAGTCTGGGAGACGCAGTGAAAGATATATTGCAAAATGTTTAATTCAAAGACAAAGAGAAGATAAAATATATGCAGTTCTGACAGAGTATTGCTTGAATTTATTACATATCGTTGCCTAAGTGTGCCTTTGACCTACCTAAAAATGGTACAAATCACATAAATAGAGTTTGGTACATTGACTTATTATACTGAGGAATTATGATCATTTTACAATGGCAACTGAAATATTAACTCTATATATATTGTATATAAAGTGATAAACATATGAAATGAAGGCTATACAGCCCTCCTGTAGAGTCATATGATACATGATAAAATAGAGCTGACTTTTAGGAGTCCAGTGATACCAAGGTTGTCCTGATTGAATAAGAATTGGCTAAGATATGGTCTGCTCTGAATCCGTGGGAATAATATACCATTTTTGGTCCTACCTCGGGTATTTACGGCCATCCAGGTGTCGCACTTGTGAAAGTGCGACACCTGGATGGCCGTAAACACCCGGGTGGCCATTCCTATGCCCATATATGGTAACTCAAATGGCAACACATATATATATACCTTTTGAAGCTACTTCAAAGGACCTTTTACATTGTTATAGGCTATTCTATGAGGTCCCTTCATATCCTAGTCCCCAGGTCCCAAATAGGGTACATTTTGAGTACCGTGGGAAAGTACTACCAAAAATAGTAAGTATGAACACTTGCTTTGTAAGCTTAGATCACTCAAAATCACGCTCATATCTGTACTCATTGGCCCAGAAATTGCAAAATACTGTCGTAAACGCGACACTTTTCATAATTCATATATGCAAGAGAGACCTAGGAATCAAAGCTGACAGAGATATACCATATTAGGCAGGAGTCACGATGCGACTTGACCGTGGGAGCCAACTTCCTAGAGTGACTCATAAAAATGTGCGACAAAAAGCCTGACCTGTGGATTAAATAAACGATTATAGTAATCGTAAATTCTTTTCCTAAAACATATTACTTTCATATCTTAATTGGGCTCTCGCGACTTGGGCACGTGATCACTAGCGAGCGTCTAAGCCACGAGGCGCGCTTAGACGGAGAACTCGTAGTGAGAACTCATTGTCCTTATCCCTCATCGTCCCCTTCACCGCACCAGGGAATCATGTCGTGGGCAGCACAACCAGGATATGGTTGGGGAGCGGAAACCGCTCCCACACCTACCCCCGCGGGATCTCTGAGGAGCCTTGCAGCACGCCGATGCTCGGGAGACCCTAGCGCTGTCTACGACCATTCCGTTCAACCGTACCACATCGTCGCGTCTGGAGGGAACTCAGTGGACATCTACACCTCGTCCGTTCCTGGAGTGCAGTGGGTAGGATTCGGACTGAATCCAACGCCGTGCGGAACTGCGCCGGTATGCCTGCCTTCGAGGACTCCCCTCAACGCCGAACCTCCGTTTCAGCGACGGAAGATAAGACACAGTGTAGAAGTAGATTGGTGGGATCACAAGAGACCCTGGCTCGTGTACCGCCCGTTACCAGACGACTATTCCAGGGGCGAGTGGATCTACGACGATTCAAAAGACGGAGAATACGCACTCAAGGTAGGCGGCGATCGTTTCCAGACGAATCCGTCGTCTATGATCAGACTCGTGGATTTCGCCGCCCGAATCACAAAGATCGATGAGATCCTGTCCCGCTACTTGGAATACAACGTCGTGCCCCTACGCATTCCGCCAGTCTCTTCCACTCCCGCTCAGAAAGAGGAGCTTCAAAAAGTGTTCACGACTACTAGGCGCTCCATGATCGAGTGGATAGCCTTCGTCATTTACCTTGTCTCGCACGCCGGCAATGGATGGGAATCAATACCAGTGCCAGTAGTAGGATGGAAGGACACCGTGATAGGATGGCTCTCGGCTGAACGGGTCGGCACGCTCATCGACTTCCACCTACCCTGCATAACCTGGCCAAACGTTCAGGAACTCCATCTTCATGGAGCGAAACCCCGATACTTATGGCATTTCCAACTGGAAGGAGGAAACTTGGTGGCCCTAGACCCTCGAAATATGGGAGCTCAAGAGACCGCCGTGGTAGCGCAAGAACGCGACAAACGGCTGCAAAAATGGGACAGGAATAAGGAGAAGTTGAAAGCGAGGACGAACAACCTCCTTTGCAAGGACCCCATTACACAGATCAGTCAAGTCCGCCGTTGGTACGAGCAAGTCGACGCCGATGACCCAAACTCCCGGGTGGTCGTATCAAGGGATCGCATAAAAGTGGGACAGTACATGGGCTTTGTTGTGCGTCTCAACTATCCGGAGCCAGGTGACGGCACTTTATTCCTCGACGAGATGGACCCAGCGCCACCGGTCGGCCAATGGGCTCATATGCCAAAGGCAGACGGCGACTCGGAAGACGAAGAGGACTTCATTGAGTCCGTCTACGGCAAAGGGATATCACAGATGAGAGCCCCAGATCCTTCAAGTCTGGAGCCCCCATTTAGAGCGATGCCACCTGTCGAAGATCAGCCACCTCTTGACAAAGGAAAAGGGAAAGAAACCGCGCGTTCCATGGACATTAACGAGCCGGATCCGCAGGAGCTTTTGGACAGCGCCGAGGACATCAGTCTAGCCGACGAAGCCAATCTCCAGAGTGCGCTACAGGCGTCCCTACGACCAGTCCACGAACAACGAGGCGAGAGCTCAACGGCCAGCACTGCTCGTGAAGTCATGGCGGCGGGTAGAATTGGATTGTCCAATTCGACGAAGGAGGACTACTCTCCTTCTCCTGTAACTGTGACTTCGCTTCCGATGGCACTCGTGGTCCCGGGCACGCGGAAAAGGGCTCGAGAGGATGGACCTCTCGAGGCTGGATCGGACAACCGATCTCTCCTTCAATGCATGCAGGGCCCACAAAAGATACTCGTAATGGACTCGTCATCGGCCGTTCACACCACTGAGGCCTCCACTCGTCCGCTGCTGTTGCGAATCTCCGTCTCCTCAAGTCCCTCCATGAATCCGCCGTCTTTGCTCACTCGCATGGACAGCCTTCCCACTACCTTGTTGATGGACCGTATCACAAGTGGCGACTCAGCACCAACCACACCAAATGAAACGTCCCCAGTCGGGATCGCGACGGAGCCGGTGGTGAGCAATGACGAACTCGTAGAGGAATTACCGGAAGACGCGTACGGGCAGAACTATGAATTGGCTGGCGTAGCCACATTCACGCCCGCAGTTCTAAGGCCAAACGGGACTCCAGTTTCCGTCCCGCTCATTGAGCCCATTCTGACGGGGCGGGTGCATCTACTGCCGCGCTCAATGATTCGTGCTGCGCGGTGGAGGGATCGGTCTAGCCGAACCATGGCCACGCATCATCGCATTCTTTCTTGCGAAAGGAATTCCTTTCGCATGGAGCTACCCCAGAGCTCTGCTGCAGCAACCATTTCCGTCAGTACCCGCTGCGTAGGTGCCTCTCACTCAAGACAGTGCGGCGCCATTTCAATGGTGGCACTCTCATGCCGACACCTGAGAGACGTACCTCGCGACAGTACGGGAACTTCTGGTACAACCGAACGCACGCCTCTTTCTGCACATGGGTGGTCTTGCATGGCGGCTGGCTAAGGAGTTCGGCCCAGCGAGTTTGATGGAAGATGCGGCGAGAGGACCCTCCAGGCTTGTCACGGACTACGGCGTAGGGGTCCCGACTCATGCGCCGGAAGTGTGCATTAGCGACAGAGAGCGGCGAGTGGACCTGGATTAGTTGTTCGGAGCGAAGAGCGGACGGAGCCTATGGCCGCGTCAGAAAGACTTTCTCGATTCCAAAGCGTGGAATGGAGAGTGGTCCTGGTCAAACGAAGTCTGGTTCTCGATCCGTCTCGCAGCGTTGGTATCAGGGAGAAGCGTGGACCTGCGGACTCCGAGCCAATGGACGAAGGATCTCAGGAACGGGTTACGACCAGCGGATCGCCGCGAAATCGACGGCGCGGGGTCAGAGTTGCACGCTCAATACATGATCAACTCGGACCCCGACGTGGCAGCACTCGGCATAGGTAACTACCATGCCGGACGGAACAGAACAACGTGCAAGAGTTAACTCTACCTGGCGTCCGTCTCGGAATACTTCTTATGATGATAAAAGTATATAATTACGATTACTATGATCGTTTATTTAATCCACAGGTCAGGTTTTTTGTCGCACATTTTTATGAGTCGCTCTAGGAAGTTGGCTCCCACGGTCAAGTCGCGTCGTGACACCTGCCTAATATGGTATATCTCAGTCAGCTTTGATTCCTAGGTCTCTTGCATGTATGAACCATCAAAAGTGTCGCGTTTACGCCAGTATTTTGCAATTTCTAGGCCAATGAGTACAGATATGAGCATGATTTTGAGTGATCTAAGTTGACAAAGCAAGTGTTCATACTTACTATTTTTGGTATTACTTTCCCACGGTACTCGAAACGTACCCTATCTGGGACCTGGGGACTAGGATATGAAGGGACCTCATAGAATAGCCTATGACAATGTAGAAGATCCTTTGAAGCAGCTTCAAAAGGTATATATGTATGTGTTGCCATTTGAGTTACCATATATGGGCATAGGAATGGCCACCCGGGTGTTTACGGCCATCCAGGTGTCGCACTTGTGAAAGTGCGACACCTGGATGGCCGTAAATACCCGAGGTAGGAGGACCAAAGATGGTATATTATTCCCACGGGTTCAGAGCAGACCATATCTTGGCCAATTTTTATTCAATCAGGACAATCTTGGTATCACTGGACTCCTAAAAATCAGCTCTATTTTATCATGTATTACATGAGTCTACATGAGGGTTGTATAGCCTTCATTTCAGATGTTTATCACTTCATATACAGCATATATAGAGTTAATATGTCAATTGCCATTGTAAAATGATCATAATTCCTCAGTATAATAAGTCAATGTACCAACTCTATTTGTGTGATTTTTACCATTTTTAGGTAGGTCAAAGGTACACTTAGGCAACAGTATGTAATAAATTCAAGCAATATTCTGTTAGAACTGCATACATTTTATCTTCTCTTTGTCTTTTGATTGAATATTTTGCCATATATCTTTCACTGCGTCTCCCAGACTTTATGAGAGTAGATGAAGCTCCCATGCAGCATAGATTACCTCTCTGAACCTTACAAAGTCTTTGAGCTGTCAGAATTACAGATGGACGGGTGTTAGTCTCTCGCTGAGCATGCTCAGTCAAAACTATATAGGTGGGATCTGTTAGCACCAGGTGAAGTACATGAAGTACCCCACAAAATATACCTCTCTGAACCTTACAAAGTCTTTGAGCTGTCAGAATTACAGATGGACGGGTGTTAGTCTCTCGCTGAGCATGCTCAGTCAAAACTATATAGGTGGGATCTGTTAGCACCAGGTGAAGTACATGAAGTACCCCACAAAATATATACCAGCATATGTCACACATCACAATTCTAGTTCCACATACAGCCATACTAGAGCCTGTGCTCTATTTATAGAAACCTAACAGCATGTGTCATAGCTATAATTGAACTGAGCCTAATACAGTAAGTAGAGAATATAATGGCTTAGCATCTGTTGTTATCACATAAAATATGTAAGAAAACTAGATATAATAAGAATGATTATAGTAATTGTACTGCCATGCTTGCAATGGCCACTGACCCCAAGTATTTAAAATGTGTGTTCAATTTGAGTGCTTACTTCCTCTCAGTGTCCTTCAGAGATATCAATGTGTCACTAGACGACGTTCAAGAATCCATACGTAGAGCAAACTAGACTTGAGAAGGTGCGTCCCGCAGAATCTAGATGCTCTGTTTCACAGCTGATGCATTAAATCTGAGTGCTACGCTACTTATGCGGTGGCATGGTCCAAGCTAACCCAGGTGGTATGCTGCGCCGAATCTAGATACTTCATAACTTGGTGCGTCTGTAGCCAACTCTGGCCGCTATGGTTCAATGTCCCTGGGTCTGGTCTGTGATTGCCTGCACAATGACACAGGAAATTGAAATCCGATTAAGACCCTCACACTCCTGCGGACTTGGCCACGGTGGCAAGTGGGTGCTCCCACACTCGCCGGTACCGATTTCGGCTAAACTGTACATCATTAATTCAGAGGGCTATGGGATGGTAACGGCGAACTTGCCAAATCTTTTACTATGCCACAGTTGGTGTGAGGTGCGGCCTCCGTTATTGTAATGGCCGACTGAATATTGTTGCAGATGATTTCCATTTTGATGTCAGCTCAGGCGACATTTGAATCTGTGGAGCGGTTGGCACGGTGTTAATGCCGAGGTGTTTGATATCATGAGCTGACGCGTCCATCGTCCCTCAGATATGTACAGGTCTCATGACCGTGTTTGCCGACACTAAATTGTCTCCATTTCAATGCCGTAAATGACAATGCCGTAAATGACTTGTGTCATACCGGGAGATTGTGTTCTCGCAGCAGTTTGTTGTGCCTGTGTCAGGAGCGCATTTACCGACTGAATATATCCATCAATTCTTTCCATTTACTCCGCAGGTCAAAGCCGAAGGCAGACATCCGAAATGGTCGGCTATCGCGCCTTCGCCATGGCCCTGGTATTGTGAATTTCTACTTGCCCGTGTGCGGAACCCCTTCAAACGGACGTAGAGCTAAACTTGGACGCATTGCTGGTTAGCGTCTCTGGCTGGCTTTGCGTTTCTTGCCCGTTGCATGTATTGAACAATACATTTGTGGTCCACCAGTCCGTGAATTTCTTTCGACGACCGTTTCAGAGCCTTTCACATAAAAGGCTCATCACTCTGCACCTGAGGAACTTCAGTTTGCACCGTCCGCAGACTACCTTTGAGTTTTGCCTCTACTGGCCACACTTCGCTGTCCTCATTGTTTAAGTTCGCAAAACCAAACACCCACTTCTTCAATATGAATCAGTCGAAGAAACTCTTGCAGGCATCCTGCCTCCAGCTCCGCGTCTCGGAACTTGTTGGGCTGCACAACTCGGTATGTATCTCATCAGATATAGTCTTTCTCGTTCTAACCCGCTCCCTTATCTCATAGTGCTGCTGCTGCTGGTTTTGCGCGCAACACAGCTGGGGTTCCTAAGCTGTCTATTGCAATTGGGGCTTCCAAGATGGCGACTTCTCAGGATGTCATTGAATTGTCGGACGGTGCTGAAGACTCCTATGTCATTCTGGACACCGACCAGGAGGAGTCCTTGTATGTCTCTCACTTTGGTTCTGGCAGTATGGTCTGAAAAGTTTACGCAAGTTTCAGCGATGACGACTTTGCTGTTGTGTCTTCACCTACTAACAACATCAAGGCCGCTAGAGGACGCGGCAATCATTCTGTTCCCCGTGCTAGGTTGATGTTGTTCGTATTCTCAGCAAAACCTTGTTGACATTTCATTAGGCCCCTGCGCAAGGTTGAGGCTGCTGCGGATACCTGTGCGGCCGCCTCTTCGCCGTCCAAGCTCCCTTCTGGATGGCTGCGTCGCAGGAGGAGTATGATGCGCAGATCGCCAACGGGACATGGACTCTAGTTCGCTACCCGAGGGCGCGTTTGCAATCGGCTGTCGCTGGGTCTACAAGATCAAGCGCAATGCAGATGGCTCGATCGAGCGCTACAAGGCTCGACTCGTCGCCAAGGGCTACAGTCAGCGTCCTGGCTTCGAGTTCTTCGAGACCTTTGCTCCTACGGCCAAGTTCTAGGCCATCCGCGTTGTCATTGCTCTTGCTGCGATCAAGGACCTCCATCTGCGCTCCATCGACATCTCCCGTGCATTCCTGAACGGCGATTTGGATGAAGTTGTCTACATGAAGCAGCCTGAGGGCTTCAAGCGCGGTCCACCCGGCACAGTCTGTCTCCTGAACAAGTCCATTTATGGCCTGAAGCAGGCGGCTCGTGCGTGGAAGATCAAGCTGGCAGGCATCCTATGCGACAAGATGGGCTTTGTCTGCATCTACGTGTTCTCCCATGGGGAGATCCGCATCATCCTGCCTGTCTTTGTCGACGATGGCACACTCGCCTCGAACAACGCCTCTATCCTCGACCAGCTAGTCGACGAGCTGCGTCTCCACTTCAAGCTGTGCGACCTGGGGGAGACCAACTTCCTGCTGGGCATCCAGATCACTTGGGATCGTCCCAAGCGATGCATCATGCTCTCCCAGCGCCAGTACGTTGTTGACCTGCTCAAGCGCTACAACCACAGCGACTGCAAGCCGGTGACGACGCCTATGGTGTCCGGTCTTCGCCTCACGGCAGACATGGGGCCCACAAGCGAGGAGGAGCGTGCCTGCATGCAGCGCGTGCCCTATGGGAGCGCTGTGGGCTCTATCCTCTTCCTTGCTCAGGCTACTCGCCCGGACATTGCCTTTGCTGCTTCTGTCCTCTGTCGGTTCTGTTGAAGTGGGTGCTCTGTGCCCACTCCTGCGAGTGCCAGAGGCTAAGTTCCCACGGTCTCGGAAATCTCCGGATATTGCCTTATACTGCAGGGGGATGACTTTACTGCTCTTCAGTCGTTTACACCCCCTGCAGGTATGTCTCCTCGTCTTATGTCCTCAATACCAGTTGTTTACATCCCCCTGCAGCCCCTAGAGCTGCTTGAGGACTTGTGGGCAGCTGCCAGAAGCAACTGATCTCAACAGGTTATGGGCCCTGAGCTCTACTCTAACCCACAATCTTCGACTCATACCTCGCCTCCCTCGCATTCGATCCACACGCAAATTGGCGCGGTCACAGACACTCCTGCCCTCGTCCCACTCCCCAATTACCGTGCGAATCCATCGAGAACTGCGCTCCCAACGGCTCACACGAGTATTTTCGCCCCTTTATCAACATTAACGCACCCCGGGCGCGTTTCGCAACCGTTCTGTGCCCAAACATGGGTCGGTCCCCAGGCCATCTACCCGCACGCGAAGTTTGGTGGAGATTGGGTCCTTCGTTCATCTGCAACGAGCTCGTCGTCATTGCCTCCTATGACTCCCTGCTAGACTCGTAACCACTCTGTCTCGGCGACACTTGGGCATGGGGAGGAGAAGTGTCGCCAGACAGACTGGCAGATCTGAGTTTGAATACATAGGCAGTTCTGAGGTGGCGCCGAAGCTCCTTTTTGGGAGATTACCTTGCCCTGGCAAGGTCTCTCACATCCCGTAATTGGCTCAGGCACATTTCACACTTCCTAATTTGTCGGCCTCTCGGCTTCTTCCATCTCTGCTACAACACGCCCGCGCTACTGTTCGACACGCTGCTACTGTTCGACATCTCCTCTGACCTTGCAATTCCATCCCACCATCGTTTCGACTCCTCATTCAAGTACTCGAGCCTCTCGTCTTGAAGCGTTAGAAAGGGATCCTGCGGCTGGTAGAACAACTTGGTGTCAAAGTCGCGCAGCAGCCGGATCGTGTCCCGCCCCGAACTACGGGACAGAGCCACATAGATGTTGAACAGGCTGAGGTCTCCGCCAGACGGTGGTGACGCTATATCGACAATGACATACGGGATTGTCTGGCCCTGTGAACGATAGTCGGTGAATGTGTATGCGGCTGTCACAGGGAGCTGTCTGCGAGTGACAGTTCTCTTCAGCGGTTGCTCCTGTCCACGCGGGATGACAATCTGCATAGTCTTGGAAGCAGGAACAATCGGCAAAACACATTCTGACAGCCCCTCTAGTGCTGTCATTCGAGTCCGGTCGAGCTTAACGAGGATGTATTCCGGCAACTTCCTGAGGGTGACATGCCTCTCGCTGGGTACGTTCGGCTCGTCCTGACTGAGCACAATCTTCTCGATTGTTCCGCGTGCGCCGTTGGCAATATCCAGGTCCGTCTGCACGTTTAACGTCACCATGACCTTCATGCCCTCAGCTATCTCAATAGATGTCGGCAGCCCAGATACCTCTCCGCCCTTACGACGCCCGCTCTTCTTCGTCGCCATGATCAACCGCTCGTGAGCCGTCAGGGGTCGGTTCTTGATGGTATCCTCGGCTTTGCATGCAAAAATCTGCACGCCTGCTCGTAGACTGTGCCGTTCAACGGCTGTTTTGTTCCATTGCTGACGCACACCATGGCGGGGTGTCACGAGCGATGCACCTGACCACTCTGAGCTCTCAAAGTCCGTCTCGACAGTGTTTGGATCTGTGATAACGTGTTCTCGAAGCATTTGGATGTGATGTTCTTGGACGCGGCCAAACCGAAGTGCACGAAGGAAGTCGAGCCAGACAGGGTCCGTGATTCTCATTTGGTCCTTGAGAAGTACAACTGTCCGCAACTGATCATAAATTTCGCTTCCCAAGCAATCATCGAGTTTGTCGCCACGGGAAACATCCGACGGATAATACAAGGGTGCAGATCGTTTGTTTGCGACGGGAGGAAACTGATGAAAGTCTCCGCACAGGATAACGTTGACTCCGCCGAATGGTTTGTCGCTTGCAGCCGCTGCACCCTTCCCAAGGGCGACATTGCGCGACAGACGAGCAAAGAATGCGCGCGACAACATGGACGACTCGTCGAGTATGAGGTAAGTGACGTTCTCCCAGATCGACGACAACTTCTGACGGGCAGCGGCTGTTGGTTCTCCGCCTCGCAGTGATATAACGCCTGTTGTGTGTGTTGTCTTCCCATCTATAAGTGACGCGGCTATGCCTGTGTATGCCGACTTCACGAGGCGGTCACGGATCCCCATGCTTGCGAACAGCTCTGTCACAGTCTGGATGACCCTCGACTTCCCCGTGCCCCCCTCGCCTTGTATTTGCATTAGAAGCTGTTCGGTGTCTTCGCCACCTCGTGTACGTCTCATATGCCAGTTTATGATGTCATATGCTCGCCTTTGATCAGGTTTAAGAGCGATCGGGTCCACCGCGCTGATGGCCGCCTCTGCAACCTCGCCTAGTGGAACGACTTCCATCTCGTCCGCCAAACTGCGGACATCGCCTGAGTCGGCAAGTGACGATGAATGAGGCGCTGCGTCAACGGAGTCCGACGTTGCGCGCTGCATGGCAGCTTGCCATCCCAACAAGCTGGCCAAGTCACCACCTGTAGCATTGGAAGCTGTTGGGCGCCACGTGGTGTGTAGCTCGTTGAAAATGCCTGCCTCCTTTGCAATTGATACTGCAATGCGCCCATGCTCTTGCTCTGCGCGCGATGTATTTTGCAGCTCAGCGGCTTGGATCATCTCCTCCGTGATCTCCACGTCAACTTGAACACCTGCATCTCCGCCGTCGTCATCCAAGTCACCATCGGCTGCTTCCTGTCGACGTTGACCGGCAAACTCGGGTTGTAGTGCAGAAGTATCTGCGTTATCCGCAGCGGCCTTGCAGCTGTGGTAATGTTGAATGCTAGAGATAATGTCGCGGACTTGGGCTGACGACGCATCCAGGAATTGGGTATAGGCTTGTTCCCAGGTTTGTCCGACAACACGTAGGTCTGCTAGCGATCGCCAAGGTTTCAAGAGCAGTAGCATTGATGCACAGTAGAATTCCCGCTGGTCATCGTCGTCTCGTCGAGGAAATGAGCACCCGATGAAGTTTGGCAGCGTATTATGCCCTGCCGCCCGGCGCACACGGACCCGTGTCGATGCGATGGGGTGTTGACTGAGGTATGGGATGCGTTGATGCCATGGGCGGCCCCTAACAGGAGCGCGTTGGCGTTCATCTTCGCTTCCTGACTCGGCCTCATCATCGTGGTCACTCTGCTGACGGCCTGTTGATTTGGTACTCTCGTACGTGTCCATGAAGAACTCGAGCACATTAGATGTGTCTAATGCCGCTCCACGTAGGATGTAATCTTGCAGCTGCGAGCGCGTTGACAGCTGACCTCGAGGATTAACAGTCAAGCGCATAAAGACGCCGTCCTGGTGGATTTTCGGTGAGCAATATATCCAGGAACTTGTTGCAGTTGACTTACAGCGTTGTCTTCCCCTCTCGGTGCGCCATTCGCAGGGTCAAGACCCATGTTCGGATTGGAACCAGTATCTCCACTGAAGAAGTAAGCGAGTATCAGTCTATGTACCTCATAAATCACATGATAACTGACCGTTCAGTTTGTTCAGTTTGCTGAATGCGCTCCGCAGGACCGGCGGTGGGCAAACCTGAACTGCGCAACTCGGGTTGCTCGCGTAGAAGATAGCTCAAAAATAATGTCCAGTAGACCGGCGTGTAATGGTGCGAGCGGTACACATCTCCCCACCCCATCAAATATGACATGACTAGCGGGCCAGATATCTCTTGTTCGCGATTAAGGATGTTGACTGCTCGGAAAAGCAGCAGTCGCTGGCGCTCTTTCAGATCTTCAATGTACGTGTTGGTTTCAAAGTGATACGCAAGTCCCTTCGCCAATAGTGCCGTCATGTTGTGGTACTTTCCCTGCTTCTTTGCCGCATAGGAAGTCACATAGAACGTTATGTTGAGTGCGTCACCCGCGTTCATCAGCAATTTGCTATCGCTGTTGCACCGGACACTTGCTGTCAATGCAGGCGACCAACTGTTGAGATACCCGTACGTTCGCTTCGGCAACCAGTTGCCTTTCTCGTCAACGGTATCTTCAGCTGAGAGCGGCCACGGAGCACGACGCTTGCATACAGGCTTCCCTGTTTCGTTGAACCGAAGACACTGTGCAAGTGTGCAGGTATGCAGTTGCTTTGTGCGCACAACACGGTGTTCCATGTCGTTCATCGCCTCTTGAAATTGGGCTTGCGATGGATTGGGAGGACGCGAATAGGCAACCTCAGCTTCGGACGGAATAGCTTTAATGTGAGCTTCCGTCTCTAGGCCATGCAGATGTGCGCGAGAATTGGCACGAATGTACGCGGAGACACGTGCGCGGAACTCCGGTGTCTGCAGCAGGCCACGCATAGTGTCTGCGGACGGCGTATCTTTCAGCCATGCAAGGAGGTGGAGGTGTAATGTGCCGCGTCCTTGCGCTTCCACCGTGCCGAAGTACGCAGAGATGTTGCCGAAGATACCGGGAGTGGATTGCACGCGGCTTCCCGCTGTGACTTTGATGCCAAATAATGTTTCAAGGATAGTGCTGATAAGGAAATGAAAGAATTTCGCCGCTGCGAATGGGTCACTTGCAATGTTGTGCGCACGCCGACGCTTGTCCGGTCCAAGCGCCGCATCAAATGCGTCCATGTCAATCTCTTCACCGGCGAAAATTTGCGCGATAGGATCATGGAGATCATCTGGGTTGATAGTTATCCAGAGGGTCTCAGGATTGTGCACGATAGTCGTTGACCAGATCTGGCTGCGGTATTGTACACGCGACGAATCGGAGCCCATGACACGCGATGCTGTTGACGACAGGTTCTGCTTGAGGATCCGCACTGCTGCATTTGATATTGGCAACCCAGCCTCCTCCTGCTTGGCGGCAGCCTCGAGATCTTGCAACGATATCCCGGATAGAGCGGTAGCGATAGAGTCGAACCCCTTCTGGCGCATCTGAATCCGCGCAGATGATAGGGCTTGCCGGCGTTGGAGCAGACCGAAAGCCAGAAAAGGGAATGTCTGGTGCCGACGAAACCGGCGATCGTGATAAAGTAGCGACCACTGAACATGCTGCTGCAAAGACAAGGGATGCGGCCGCTCCTTCTCCATGCCACCAACTCCGTACGGATAGAGAATGGGGTAGGCTTCCTCCCATAAATTCCGATCAGCCATACCAGAATTCGCACGTGCATTGGGGAGGTCGGGGAGAGGATTTCGACTATGGCGAATGACATAGGGCTCTTCCTCGAGCTCGCCACGTAGATTGGAAAGGCCGGACATAAGCAAGTCGTGGGATGACAGCTGAGACAAGTCCGTGTCGTGGACACCCGTGAAGCTCAAGGGAAGTACGTCTGCACCGTTATCTTCAGCGCCTCCTGTCGTGGTATTATTATCTGCCATTGGTTCTGCGTCAACAAATTTATAGTACGGCAGAACACAACATACTCACCAGAAGAGTCATCTGCTTGATCGTCTTGCGGAACATAACCTGCCCCTTCCGCTTCGGCACCTTGGGTGTCTGTTTCCTGTCGAATAGATGATAGGAGCTCCGCAGGAATGTCATCCTCTGGAAGGTCCTGAAGGCGTGCCTCGTTGAGATTGATATTGCCATAGTATTTCGGATTATTCACTTTGAGCCATTGAAGAGCGTCGGCTACATGCCTCCGCCTGACCTTGAACGCGGATCGGAGCCAGTGGGCGGGAAGAGGGCCAGTGCCAATGTACGCAATGGTAATGAGCAACGCCAAGATGGATGGTGGATGAGGCATGAGCGTGCCCGACAGCATGTCGGATATCTTCGTCGTCTTCATCTCGAAGGTTGTGACTGTTCCACGAAGACCTGACTGCAGAGTAGATGGGTCGAACGTAGCGCGGCGATCCTTTGGTCGTAATTTGACAACAAACACGCGAGGGAATGCACGGCCTATAAGGAGATGCTCGACGAGCGTCAAAGCCTGTAGACACCATGGCACTGGTCCGAGCCAGAGATCGTTGGCGAGGGACAGAGGAGGGGGGCACGGATCGCTGGCACTGAGGGACGACAGACAGTCCAGGCGTCCCTGTAGGTTCATTAAAAATAAGACCGGTAGTTACCGGTCAGTTCATTTCAAGAATAGACCGGTAATGTTATCCATTTAAATGAATTGACGTACGACGACGCATCAGTCATTAAAAATGCTTCAGGGTGTAAAAATGCTTCGATGCTATTGGCTACGGAAAAATCGGATAAAATCGGCAAAAATGGTGAAAAAAATCAGTCGGCGCTTGTTCCCACGGGCACGGGACCAAAATGAACCATTATAAATGGCTACCGGTAAAACAAATTGGCACCTATAGGGTTCAAAAAAATGGGGGAAACCCTGGATAAATTGGCATATATTAGGGAGCATCAAATGCCACCCGATTTCGGCTCCCACGCGCCAAAATGTTCCCACGGTCCCAAAAAATGCCATTTTTTATCATTCACACTGGTATATAACCCTTTCCGTAGGCCCTAGGAAAACCCATTGATGACAATACAGTACGTATATGAGGTGGAATTACATGTGAGCCATATATACAGACTGTCCTAAGCCCAGTCCATTGGAATGGGAAGTGGATGGACCCACAAACAAACAGAGTATATCATAAGGAATATCCTACAGCCATGATCTTGTTTACCTAAGCTACCAAAATTTGCACACAAATAGCTCTCAATACTTTAAGACTTATAGTAGATTTTTCATGACCCAAGCCCCCCCTCAATTCTTCTCAAACACAATTTCTTTAGTATTTATGCTGTTGAGATAGTATTAATGGACACATTTTGACTACTTTTGTATACATTTGGCAGGGTCTGACCGCTGTAGATGCCCAGTCACAATGCAGCTAGTCTCTACCTTCATATTACATATTTAACATATCATTGTTTGAAGTCATTGGTAGGCTGCATTCAACACATATATATTCATTATTTATATGTTTTAGCCCAAAAGAATGGAGTATGCCTAATAGCTCTCCAGGGTATGGTCAGTAAAATCCCCAGATATTTCAAGACACTCACAGACCATGCCCCACCAATTGCGATATGTATTGAAATCCTACAAAAACTTAGTAGATAATACTGTACTTCCACTCTGATACAGCCTCTACTACTAGTACTGTCCTCAGACTCTGCATGTACAATAGCAAATGTTCTTTTCTTTTTCCACTAAACTGTGACTTGTAATACATGCTTAGTTAAGCATAAGCCTATGCCAACTGAGAACCAGGTCATTCATATGTACTTGTATAAGCCTGGTGACATTCTATATCTTGGAAGGTATGTTAGAGTGGAGGTACAGTGATACCTACCACATTGTTGTAGGATTTTGATACTTTCAGGGGTCGGTGGGGCGTGGTCTGCGAGTGTCCTGAAATATCTGGGGCTTTTACTGACCAAACCCTGGAGAGCTATTAGGCATACTCCATTCTTTTGGGCTAAAACATATAAATAATGAATATATGTGTGTTGAATGCAGCCTACCAATGACTTCAAACAATGATATGTTAAATATGTAATATGAAATAGAGACTAGCTGCATTTTGACTGGGCATCTACAGCGGTCAGACCCTGCCAAATGTATACAAAAGTAGTCAAAATGTGTCCATTAATACTATTTCAACAGCATAAATACTAAAGAAATTGTGTTTGAGAAGAATTGAGGGGGGGCTTGGGTCATGAAAAATCTACTATAAGTCTTAAAGTATTGAGAGCTATTTGTGTGCAAATTTTGGTAGCTTAGGTAAACAAGATCATGGCTGTAGGATATTCCTTATGATATACTCTGTTTGTTTGTGGGTCCATCCACTTCCCATTCCAATGGACTGGGCTTAGGACAGTCTGTATATATGGCTCACATGTAATTCCACCTCATATACGTACTGTATTGTCATCAATGGGTTTTCCTAGGGCCTACGGAAAGGGTTATATACCAGTGTGAATGATAAAAAATGGCATTTTTTGGGACCGTGGGAACATTTTGGCGCGTGGGAGCCGAAATCGGGTGGCATTTGATGCTCCCTAATATATGCCAATTTATCCAGGGTTTCCCCATTTTTTTGAACCCTATAGGTGCCAATTTGTTTTACCGGTAGCCATTTATAATGGTTCATTTTGGTCCCGTGCCCGTGGGAACAAGCGCCGACTGATTTTTTTCACCATTTTTGCCGATTTTATCCGATTTTTCCGTAGCCAATAGCATCGAAGCATTTTTACACCCCGAAGCATTTTTAATGACTGATGCGTCGTCGTACGTCGGTTCATTTAGATGGATAACATTACCGGTCTATTCTTGAAATGAACTGACTGGTAACTACTGGTCTTATTTTTAATGAGACTACATGGACTGGTGGACAGTCATGACAGACATGGACCATGGGATCCTCGTCGCCAGAGATATGCTCGTGCGCCAGGAGAAGGCCGTGTGTGAGGACGTGAGCAGGATGGGGTGTAGTTGGTGTCAGGCGCTGGCTGTTAGGCAGGTCGCTCAGTCGACAATCGCACATTGATGCCTCTCTTATGCCCTGCTCGCGAGCGCAGACAGCGCAGACCTTCATTTCAAGAGCTGCATTTGACGTCGCATCATGAAAGGCTTCCATTGATTTGTGAACATCGGCCATTGAAGGCAGTTGCAGGTAGCGTGCTGGGTCGCGTTCTTCGATAGCAGAAGCGGCATGCTCAAGACGGCTAGCCTGACGCCTGGATTGCCGCGTGTCTTCCCGCCTGCGGCTTGTGTGGCTAGCACGGATAGCTTGCTGCGCAACCTTGGCAGCTGCGGCGGCTTCGAGAATGGTAATAACATTGGGGCCTAATGTTTAAACGTGCGCGAGAAATAGAGATTTGTTGCGACGCAGCCGGACAGGGAATGTGTACTCCGGTTCTAGAGCATTGACTATCTCCTGCACGGTAAGATTTGAAAGCAGCGATGTCATTCCTAATGGAGCGGCCTCTCAGAGTCGGTAAGTGAATCATATAAAGGCATGTGGCAACACTCACGTTAGATAAAGAGACGTGCAGGAAGTGGAAAGGACAAGACGATACTCTGTAGCCTACAGCCGATTAATACGACTGTGCATCACGAGAATATTGCTGTGTCCGATCGCGCACAGGAACTGGCCACCTGGACCGTATCTCAGATACGGCAACATAGAAATGTATGCTCCGGACATTTTGCTCACCCTGTGAACGCAATCAAAACCGGAGATTTGGCTACGCCGAGGTAACCACGATGTTCTGTGCTGGTTGAAATTTAAAGATCAGTCCCTGCGTAAACGGCATGTGCACGCACAGTCAAACACCCACTCACCTCACTCCCATCATGTCGTCCTTGCCCGCCGACCTCAACGTCATCTACAACGACGTCAAGGAAGACCCCTTCTACGCCGCCAATCCGGCACTCCGTGACGCCACGGAGTGGTACAACAACGGGTCTGCCGACCGCCTGATTCTCAAGCACACGTCCCCCGATGCCGCCGCCGACGAAGCCGAGATACGCCTTGTCGGGCAGATTTCGCGCGAAGGCTTCTGGCTCTATCCCTGCGGCGGGTGGCACAACATTGACGATCCGGTGAACACATCCAAGCGCACGTGGAGACAGCCTTTTCATAAGGCGAAGGCCACTTGCGTGCTCGGCGCGACACCTAGGAAGTCGTTTGCCGACATGTGGCCGGCGTCCATGGCCACGCTGGACACCCTCATGAAGAACCTGCGTGAGACGCGGCCGTCTTCCAAGAATGCGGCCGTCAAGAACTCCTGTCGTACTGGCAATACACTCAAGCTGCGCCACAGTGTTTGGCAGGTGAGTTTTTATACATCGCCATGGAAAGTAATTTACTCACAACTTTTTGCTCAGGAGCTCGATGCACCCAACAATGAGGGCGACGGCGGCGACGGTGCGGTACCTGCCCAGGACGACTCTGCCGGTAAGTTATCAGCCTCTGATGCATTGTGACGAAGATGTTACGAGTGACCACAGACCTGGGAGCGCCGTTCGCAATCAAGACGTGGCCCTGCAAGTTCGCCACCGCAAAGAAGGCACGCGACACCATCATCGAAGAAGGCAAATACAAGGTCTGTGCGCTGCCCGCATGGGACAGACTCGACAAGAAGCTCGTGCAGCCTCTGGAGTATGAGGCTCGTCTTCGTGGCGCCACGGTTGATGTTCGATTCTCCCTGTCGCGCGAGTTCATCCGGTCGGGCGAGTCGGACAACTTCTTTGCGGACATCCGGTCCATCACCATCATTGAGATGGGTGCACCCGCGGTCGAGTCGCCTTCACGCAAGAGAGGTCTTGCTACACCGCCTGACCTCATCCGCAACCAGAAGAAAGCCCGCTCAGGCCCTAGCGCGTAGCGTAAGCAGCGTATTCACGATACAGTGCCTCATGTACTCACCTCAACTTGGACAGTGTGATCTTGAATTATGATGACCAACAGTGTTGACGCAGCGCAAAGGGGATGTTACGATTCCCTTGAATCGTTTCTTATGTAAGCACCAGTCGCGGTTTTTGACCCCCCCTGTAACCTTCATCTTGTCCTCCAAAATGGAAATATGTTCTCACGATCCATTTTCATTTGTAAACACATTTCTACCTCTTCCCTCCTCAAAAGACTCTCGATTCTGTCGATATTTTGCATTTTGTAGGCTAACTAGGATAGATATGCATATAATTACAGTTGCTCCTAAGTCCGATGAAAATGCTCTATAATTGCCATTTCCGGTAAATAATTCCCACGCTCAATCCCATGATGTCAGTCTCGGATGCATAGCACAAGCGCACTCGGAAACCACGTCATTCCTCTCTACTCCGGCTACTGTACTACCCGGACTCGATTACCAATCTTTTCAAAACTGTTCATAACAGGAATTGAACTGCAAACCTCCAAGTTTTGAAGACTGTAAGATACCACTAGACTATAAAGCCATTGACAATATGTACATCAATACATAACCTATAGACTATTCCTGTAGGCTTTTCAAAGCCTCTAAGTCTGTCACCTCATTCGCGCATCCAGAAATAATGTCATGTCCGAGCTCTAGCCAACGTACTACCTAGAGTAAAATACATATAAGTGTTTCTATTAGAAATTGAACTGCAGACCGTGCCCTTGATCAATACCTGGCGGCCTGCGCGAGCTTGCGAGCGAGGCCGGCCAGGTATTGATTGGGGCATGGTTGGGTCCATGTTTCACGGAGCAAGGCACAATGTTGCTGAGCAAGTTCTTGCACAGCGATGATGGGCACCCACATGTAGTAGGGTGCACTCACATTAACTACATAATGATATTTACAAACCATTAGAAATGGAATCGTACCTGCCGTGCTTAGCACCGGCCCACTACCAGCAAGTAAAGTAGTGCGAGGGAGGTGTTCATCTCAGAAGTACTAGAAATCTCAGATATTGCGGACTCGAATAAATAAATAGGGGCTACTCCTGCCACAAATTCTGGATGACGTGCGCAAGTGGTACAGTATTTCCACCAACGACATCTGCTTTGGCGGCGTACGAATGAATAAAAGACACAACATCGTCGGTCGATGCGCTGCCGGTCAAAGGAAGACAGATGAGCGCAACCACATCGCGATCGCAATAAGTTATCTAGAAGGCACATCAATTCTGGCGCGGTGATACGGCAACCAGGGGACACTCACATGAAAGTTCTCTTGGGACTGCTCCGGCAGCGTGCGGCGAATTATGAAATACGCTCGACTGCCACCTCGCCCTTGAGTTTCGCTGCCGAGATAGGATATTTGGATGGCCATACTTGATGTTTGTCATTGGAACGCACAGTCTGGGTGTCAAACGGACACTCACGAAAAGACAGCGATGCTGCGATCAAAAATTCTCGGGTGAATATTGGAATGTGCGCTCGGCTTGTCGAAGATACCTGCAATAAATAGCAGTCGGCATCAACAAACTTCTGACGCATGCAGATGACATACTGCGTGAAGAACAAAAGATCTTCGATGATATGAGGGATGTGTTGGATCCCGCTCTCCGGTGGCCAGCTTGATATAGCCGTGTTTTCGGGAAGATCGACGGGCACATCCACATGGTCGACAGAGAGCATGTGGTGCCACTCAGCAGTAGCATCTGCAAAGGCATCACGGAGCTCGCCATCATACAGCATGGTTGCGAACAACCGATCACCTGCAAATGCAAATGCCACGGCCAGCAATCGTGGACATGCTTCGTATTGGAATATGCTGCTGTCCGCAAGGCGCAACAGGATCCACGCAAGGAAGGCATATGGCCGACAAGTTGGGTGCCCCACGTGCGGTCGCTGTCAGAAAATATTGCGCTGTTGGGAAGGCGGGGAACTGTGTTGGTGCCACCTCCCCCCAGAAGAAGAGAGTGTCGAAGTGCGCAATGCTCGGGGTATAATCGACAATAAATTGCGGATCACGTTGCTGTTGCACTTGGATCAGCATTAACTTTGTGCCTATGGGAAACAGACGCCTTGCCGATAATCCCCGTGCAACATCCCCGATGAGTGAGTGGATGCTAGCTTGAAGAACGGCATTGACACGCCCAACGACGACGTTCATGGCATTTGGCGGAATAAAATTGATGTCGTCCGTCCAGAACGGTCCACGGTCGATGTCGTCGTCGGAAAGGTCATCGGCGTCATCGAGAAGAAAGGAAATAACTGTTGGGGGATCCATAACCGGCGTGAAATCTGACAGCGCATATCTGTACATCAGCTATCAGCTTTAAATGTGACAGGCCGCAGAAGATTTCAATGCACGCCATGTGCACATACAACAGGATGATACTTGCTGGGAGTGGGCCGACGCGTAGCGCGGCAGTACGATTCCGCTCTGAGGGGGTTTCTGGTTACATAATCAAATATATACATAAATAATAGTCTTGAGACACTATGTACTAGACACCAAAACGCGACTGGGAGTGGCCCTGATACCAAATTTAAGTCATGGTGGGCAATACTGTTCACTGGAGGGCATTAAAATTTACATAAGTTGGGTGTGCAGCTGCACCTGAGGTGGTTGTTGTGAAATCAAGAGTGATGACATCATTTCGGGCTCTAATTGTAATTTAAAACCCCGGAGTGACATCATCGTATTTCTGCCTGTGTTGTCTGGTGCATCTCAGTTGTCGCAACATCACTGTTCTGCAACTTCTGTATATGTTGCATGGCCTAGTAATCCGTGTATTTAGGCAATCATTTGTGTATATTGTGTGGAGCAAATGAGGAGGGGTAAAGTCGTGAGTTGACATAGCGTGGGAGCAAATTTCCAAAAAAGGCGACACAGATGATCGTTGCATGGGGTCGAAAAAACGCTGTATATGGATGACATAAGCAACGATTCGTAGGAATCGTAATTGGTGAAGAATTGCATCGGAGCGCGGAGTGAGGCTTATCATTGGTCACATGCTGGAGACCGCCGTGCGGCGGAAACACTCAAAGACAAGAATCAGGCGACGCAGATAGGAACCAAGTCGGGATTGCTAGGAAGCAGAGGAGGTGTGGGTACAGGAGAGGCAGTTGTAGATGAGGAGAGAGAGAGCAGAGCGAACACAACGCGACTGTGACGTGGCAGCGGGGCGGCGATTGCCGGGGCGCGCTGGTGCGTAAGTACGGGGACGAGAATATATACTATGTACGAGTCCGATGAGAGAGAAAAGAGAAAGGAAAAATGTATGTAGTAAGCTGTAGGCTTACACATGCCCGCGCTTGGTAGACCTGGGTCTACACACAGGTGGTAAATACGCACCAGAGATACATCACAAGTCCTTCAGACTCCAGCACCATGACCATTGTGTGTGCATTGGTTGTAGCTTTCCGACAATATATAATATGTGTGCATTGTATCAGGGAAAAGGCAAGAATCTGATAGAAAGAGCAAAATGTTTTGTAAGGCACAAGGAGGTAGAAGGTTGATACAAGCTATACACAACTATTATAGATATGCAGCCTTGTAGTCTAGTGGTTGACGCTCTTAGCCTATATTATGTAAGTTATGAACCATGTGCTGTGGGTTCAATTCCCACTGTGTGTGGATTTTTAGTAATGAAACAGTTGGGCCCGGGTATTGTAGTAGCCGGAGTAGAGAAAAATGACATAGTAAACCGGATCAATTGGCGGTTTGCCCTCGAAAACTACGTCATCTTTCTCTGCACCATGCGTGGGAACTTTTTACCAAAAACGGAAACTGTAGGGCCTCCTATTCTCATCACAGAACAATTCGAATCATATGCATATCTGTGCTATTTAGCTTGGAAAACACAAAATACTCACAGACACGAGTGTCTTTTGAGATGCAAAGGTGTGAAAAAGCATTGGGCAGAAGCCACTTAGGTAAGAATTACTCAATTAGGCAGGTGGGACGACGCGACTTGACCGTGGGATATAATTTCCTTTGGTAACGATCCAAACACACATTTTTTGGCCTGACTGGTTAGAGAAAAGAACGATTAAGAGTAATCGTAATGAAACGACTTGACAAGCAGATGGATCATCACGACTTGTTCGCGAGGACTGAGGAGCGGAGATCGGCACTATGTTGACGACTCCAAGTGTGCCTGCGCCGCGTTGAACGTTCGTTTGTCTGGTGAGGTGCTTTTGCGACGTGTCGCAAAGCATGCCCATGATGGGCGGACAAGAGCATGAGTAGAAGAAAGCGCCAGCAGTGGAAAGCGTGAGCGGGGAACTGTGACGCCTGTCATACCACGATTCATCACAGGCGCGACACAGCCACAAATCAGCAGCAGGTCCTCCCGCTACGTGGCAATATCACTCTGCTACGGCGCTGCGAGCGGCCAATGAGTGAACGCACAGGACGACCATAAATGCACGTACAGTGCTGGCCATTGTCTGCAATTTTCAGCCACAGCGATTCCGCAGGGCAGAATGATAAGCTCCCGTGCCACGTCATGGTGACGCTAGACCTCGCGTTACGTTTTATTTTGCAACATTGACTGAACACTAGACATACCAGAGCTCTGTGACGGACAGCCTCGTGTTGAAATTCAATGTCTGTGTGGTGGAAATTTGATGCCTGCACAAATTCTCCGGCACTCACAACCATGGGCGTTTGGGATGGTTTTGAAGCCAATTATATGATTTTGGAAGAGTAGGATTCGAATGGGCTTCGTTCGGGAGCTTAGTCCTAGATGCCCCGCCCTGCATGAAATCAACTTTCTAGGATGTGGCGCGAAATCCGGGTGTTTCCGAGGCCCGGGAGATAAAAGCTGTGGGTGTGTGGCGCCACATCCCATCTCATATCTCCCGGTTTATGTAAGCGCTGATACGCCTCGCCCCGCGCTGCGAGGCGATCGTTACGGAATTTTCGCACTTTCGTCAAGTCGACAGATACACAATTCCGGAGATCGCAGCGTCGCGCAGCAGTGCTCCGACCACTCGATTAGTTCTTCCGACCGCTCGCAAGATCGGAGCCAGGGTTCCGACCGTTGGAGTCTCGCAGAGCTGTCGCGCAATCGGAATCATACCTTGGACACCACGTGCGGACCAGCAACTCCGTCGCACGCATCACACGCAGTCATCCGACCACTTGCTCATCGTTCCGACTGCCGCCACGCAACCTCGAGCACAGCGTCTCCCACAGTTGTCACAACACGTCGGAATTCCATCAGACATTTCGATCATCGAGATCATCGTTTCAGCACGTGTGCCACGTCTCTCCGACGTCTCTGCGACTTCCGAGTACCCCCACAGTTGCGCCATTGTCCTCCGACCATTGTCTAGCCCAGCTCTCGAGTTTGCGCCACATTCCTTCGATCCCGATTGTTCTGCGGTCGGACCAGCGCTCCGATTATCCCTCCACTGTTCCGACCATCGCACGCGCAACACCGGAGCATTCTTCCAACTGTTCGACGAGTTGCAAGATCGCAACACTCACCTGCGACCCCCTCGCACGTCGGAGTGCATTCTACCATTCGCCACACCTCCATTGTCTCCTGTTCTGGTCGTATTGTCTTGTTCGACATTGTAGGATGTCTCTCCCACACTTCTTGACAGCGCAGATCGTTTTCCATGCGCTTGCACTGCCCTCCTGACAGCGCTGATCACTTGCTCCACATTGTTCTCCACAGCATCGCAGACCTTCTGATATGTTCTATGGACTCTCCCCCATTGTCTGTACCATGTGCGACTTGCGCACCATCGTTTGCTTTTGTTCCGACTCGTTTTCCTTTGTTCCGGCTCCATTCTTGATCGGACTCGTACTGTAGCGGTCGAAACACATAAATAGCGGTCGCATCCATGCTGCAATACAGATTCGGTTCCCCCCGCACGGTTCAGATCTCATTCGACGCCCATAACGCCTCGTCTCTATCGTATAGTTAGCTCGAGGCTAGCTCTGTCGCCTTTGCCTTTGCCTTTGTCTTTGTTGTCGTCGTCGTCCCGCACTCAGCTTATCGTTCTCCTCGCTCTCATCTTGTTCCATCGTTGTCCCATTTGCCGTTGCCCTTGCACTTTGTCGCTCCGACCGTCTTGCAACATCAGGAGATCGCAGTCGCGTTCCGCTCGTCCCGCAGCGATCACAACATCGATCGGCGTGCTCGCACCACTCATTCCTATCCTCCGACCACCGCCCCCGCTCCTCCGACCGTCCACACGCCTCTGCGTCGTTGCCTGCACGACTCGTCGTCGCTCCGACCGTCTTGCGACCTCGGAGATCGCAGTCTTGACTCTGCCGTCTCGCAGCGGTCGCAGCCTCGATCGCACCACTCGCACCACTTGTCCACACATTCCGACCATCGCATCTGCGCCTCCGACCCTTCATCGACGACTCTCCGATCGACCACGCATTCCGACCAGCGCATCCGATCGCACACCTCCCCACACCCGTCGGAGACGCACTCCGATTGTCTTCGGGACCCTGACACTCACTCGCACACATCACGGTACCCTCACCAGCGCTCTAGGGATCTGGTATCTGACACATTACCACCCTACTACCTGTGGGTGCCCATCAGCGCATTCGACGCCGTCACCGCTGCAACGAAGGACTCACTGTCTAGGAACTCATTTGTAGGCTATTGTATATATACCGCCTGCAAGTGGGCAAGGTAGCTGCCGCGCGCAGCGGCGCTTTTCGAGTAATAACGTGCCTTCGGAAGATGCCAAAACGCGTACAGGACCGTTGCATAGACATTCCGTGTATCATTTTCGACTTTCAGACATTTATGACATCTTCCTGAGATATCATCTCGCCCATGAGTCACTTAGGGATTACTTTGGCGTGCCAGAACCTACTTGGACTCGCTACACCGGCAAGGAAGCCTCGACTCAGCTTTTGACTCGACTCGTTGATTGTTGACTTCCCTGATAGAGCTCTATGATACATAAGACTGCTTCATGGTGCTCAGATAATATTTTTGTCATTTGATTCATCGACATTGAGGCTCTGAGCATGCTCAATGTGTCCAGGCATCTTCCGAAGTCACGTTATTACGTCCCGATTATGTGCGTCGGAGCTGCTCAGAACTGCCTATGTTTTTAAACCCAGATGAACCGGTCTGTCTGACGACGCCCCTCCACCCTTTCAAGTCATCAGGCAGTGCTGCATCGCACCACTTGAAGGCTCGTTGCTCCGCAACCCCTACTCGGTCCCCCTCGCCGTCTCGCACACATTGTCTAGGCCCTGTCTACCACCTCCGTGCCAAGTTATACACATCCGTTCGCCGCCGTTCGGCCTCAGCGACATCATCTTCATTCCTCTCCCACTGCTGCTCGCCTGATTGTCCTATCGTTCGGGTCGTTGCTCCACAACCGCGGCTCGGATCACCTCGCCGGTTCACATACACATCCTACACCCCGTCTGCCGCCTCCGTGCAAATTCATAGCCCCGTCGTCATCGTCGTTCCCCCGCTATCGCCTCTCTCTTCATGAAGGACAGTCCTGACATCACCAAGCTCGGGGAGGACAACTACATCACCTGGAACTCCGAGATGTGTTAATATCAGTTGCTTCTGGCCAAGGAACGAGTACAATATCTCAAGGACCAGTCATACAACACCCGTGTTCTTCATTTGTTCAGCGTCAATGCAGCAAACTCGGAGGATGAGTGGGATGATGACAGGGGCGCCTGTTGAAATCAGTTGCTTCTGGCAGCTGCCCACAAGTCCTCAAGCAGCCTTAGGGGCTGCAGGGGGATGTAAACGACGGGTATTGAGGACATAAGACGAGGAGACATACCTGCAGGGGGATGTAAACGACTAAAGAGCAGTAAAGTCGTCCCCCTGCAGTATAAGGCAATATCCGGAGATTTCCGAGACCGTGGGAACTTAGCCTCTTGGCACTCGCAGGAGTGGGCACAGAGCACCCACTTCAACACTCCCCTTTGATCCAGCCCATCTCCACATCTCTACAGCTCTAACCCCATCATCCTCCGAGTCACCTCAAACCTTGTCACGAGACAGAGGCTTGGTCAACGCGTCCGCAGGCATCTCCGCAGTTGGAATGAACTTTGGAGTGAGCAGCCCCTTCTGCACATTGTCCCGAAGCCAGAAGAAGCGCAGGTCCATATGCTTCATGCGACCATGATGCTCCGGGTTCTTGGACACACTGATAGCCGACTGATTATTCATGTGGATCACAGAAGGCTTATCCAGCTTGTACCCAAACTCCGAGAGCAGGTTGCGCATCCAGAGCACCTCCTTGCCCGCGTCAAACGCAGCAATGTACTCTGCCTCGGTTGTAGAGCTTGCAACAAGGGATTGAAGCTTAGAGCTCCAGGAAACCACTCCTGTCCCAATGCGCAGCATATAACCAGAGGTGGACCGCCCGCCATCGGGCTCGCCAGCGTGGTCCGCATCAGAGAACGTCTCAAAGAGCTCGTCCGAGTCTGAAGGGCCGTACACCAACTTCATGTCCTTGGTCCTCTGCAGATAGCGGAACAGGTGCTGAACCGCCTTCCAGTGCAGAGGACCCGGGTTCAAGACGAACCAACAGAGCACAGAAGCAGCAAAGGCAATGTCCGGGCGAGTAGCCTGAGCAAGGAAGAGGATAGAGCCAACAGCGCTCCCATAGGGCACGCGCTGCATGTAGGCACGCTCCTCCTCGCCTGTGGGCCCCATGTCTGCCGTGAGGCGAAGACCGGGCACCATAGGCGTCGTCACCGGCTTGCAGTCGCTGTGGTTGTAGCGCTCGAGCAGGTCAACAACGTACTGGCGCTGGGAGAGCATGATGCATCGCTTGGGACAATCCCGAGTGATATGGATGCCCAAGCAGGAAGTTGGTCTCCCCCAGATCGCGCAGCTTGAAGTGAAGACGCAGCTCGTCGACTAGCTGGTCGAGGATAGAGGCGTTGTTCAAGGCGAGTGTGCCGTCATCGACAAAGACAGGCAGGATGATGCGGATCTCCCCATGGGAGAACAGTAGATGCTCGCATCCGAGTAGATGCAGACAAAGCCCATCTTGTCGCATAGGATGCCTGCCAGCTTGATCTTCCACGCACGAGCCGCCTGCTTCAGGCCATAAATGGACTTGTTCAGGAGACAGACTGTGCCGGGTGGACCGCGCTTGAAGCCCTCAGGCTGCTTCATGTAGACGACTTCATCCAATTCACCGTTCAGGAATGTGTGGGAGATGTCGATGGAGCACAGATGGAGGTCCTCGATCGCAGCAAGATTGCATGCGTAGGCAGTCGCACATAAGTCAACTTTGGTGCGAAAATCAGTGTGGAACTGGGCCCCATATCAGAACGAACATATGCGGACGTGGTCAATATTGACCGTTACGACATGATAATAGGGACGCCATTCCTGTGGACGCATGGGATGTCCCTAGATTTTGCGACCGACTCAATACGCATAGGGGAGCGATCAATCGCCACATTGACCGTGGAAGAAGAGAACGCCCGTGTTGCAAAGACGTCCTCAGCGAGGAGACGAGAGGCACCTGGCCTGTGCGCGTGCGAATTGACTCGCCAGCCCGCCGGCACTACCCTTGGTAACAACTGCGGAGCCTAGGCGCGGGCGTGAACGACCACAGAAAGTGACGATAGAAGAAATAGAAGACGGATACATACTCACCATGAAGGATGCAGCCAGTGCTAGACATGACGGTCCGTTGTTGGAGTGCGTCGAGGAAGGCGACTCACTAAGAGTACATCCGCCCACTGAACGTACTGAGACCGTCAATTCAGCGCCGCTTAACGACCCGGCAATGACGGAGATCCCCCCTAAAGAATGACAACGGTTGAGAGAGAAATGGATGAACGAATTCACAGACGTACTATCGGGAGTCCCGCCTGTATTACCCCCAATGAGAGAAGTTAATCACCAGATACTGGTGATCGACAAAGAAAAGATATACCATTATCGATTACCTCGCTGCCCCAACGCAATGAAACCACAATTGATGGAGAAAATACAGCTGTACACCAAGGCGGGTTGGTGGGAATCCGCGACGTCCACGCAGGCAGCACCTATGCTGTGTATACCCAAGAAATCAGGGAAATTGTGTACACTGGTGGATTGTAGGGAACGGAACGATAATACGGTCCGGGACGTAAATACGCATGGACATTGCGCGTGCAAGATTTCGATCTAAAATTGATATGTCGAACGCCTACGAGCAGATCTGCATCGTCCCGGAGGATGTCAAACATACTGCGTTTGCGACCGTATACGGCACGTACCTGAGCTGGGTGATGCAGCAGGGAGATTGCAACACGCCGGTGACATCTCAGAGACTCATGACGGCAATATTCAGGGATTTCCTGGAGACTTTTGTGCATGTATATTTGGACGACATATTCATATTCAGCAACTCGCCCGAAGAGCACGAGAGGCACTTACGTTGCGTATTCGAACGACTCCGAGAGGCGCAAATGTTCCTGGAGAGGGAAAAATGCGACTTATACTTAGAGAAAATGGACTGTCTAGGACATGTTATTGACGATGCGGGACTACATGCCGACGCCAACAAGATGGCCCGAGTACGCGAGTGGAGAACACCACGCAACTATCACGACGTGCAGAAATTCTTGGGGCTAGTCCAGTACCTTGCACACTTTATGCCGGACGTCTCCGCATATACGAGACCGTTAGCGGCGATATCTAAGAACGGGAATCAAATTATATAGAGACCCCTGCATGAAAGATGCTTCGGGATGATAAAAGCACTTGCGTACAAGACACCGGTGTTAAAGCCCATTGATGCGTGAAACCCCGAGCCCGTCTGGGTGATAAGTGATGCCTCCGCGTCTGGTGTGGGCGCCATGTATGGCCAAGGGCCTACCTGGCAAACCTGTCGACCGGCAGGATTTATGTCAAAGAAATTCACCACTGCTCAACACAATTACCGCGTGTTTGAAATGGAGACGATAGCTATTCTAGAGGCCCTGTTGAAATGGGAGGACAAGTTGCTGGGGAATCAAATAAGGATCGTGACCGACCACAAGGCTCTTGAATTCTTCAAGACGCAGCGTAGACTGTCAAGTCGCCAGGCTCGATGGATGGAATTCATGAGTCTCTTCGACTTCCAGATATCGTACGTCAAGGGCGAGCTCAATAAAGTAGCAGATGCACTGTCCAGATACTATGAGAGCGACACATGGGAGGACGTGCACCCACAGACCGAATTTGTCAATGTCGACTCGAGACTCGACCCCGAAGGGGAGGACTTACCCTGGACAAGGCTCGTCGAAATCCATGCGATGCGCACAGAGGCCGATCGTCGCGTACGATTGAATACGCCCAAGGCGCGCCCAATGATGGAGCATGTCGAAGAACGACGGGAGGAGTCCCAAGCGTTGGCGGACGGGATTGCCCAGACCGACGTGGAGCGCAACCACGATAAGAACGACGACCCGCGAGTGGTTGATGCGATGCAGAGCGGCCCGCCGCTAGATCTACACCCCGGAATCGTCACAAGGAAGCGCCGACTCACTGAATGAGTACTCGACCAGGCGCATGTCGTCTTTGGGCATCTGGGCGCACAGAAAATGTCGGTCTGGTGGCCACGTCTGGGACAGAACACGGAGAAGTTCTGTAAATCATGTGGGATGTGTTAGACAACGAAGCCACGCACCCAGCTCGTGCAAGGATTATTGCACAGTCTGCCGATACCGACACGCCCATGGGGATCAATTGGGATGGACTTTGTGGGTCCATTCCCTACGTGCGGAGGATTCGACTATATGTGGGACATCATTTGCAGACTCACCTCGATGGTGCATCTGTCGCCCATAAAAACCACGACTACCGCGAGTGAGCTTGCGTGGATTTACATCCGTGGCGTTGTCCGTCTTCACGGCCTCACGGAGTCCATTGTGTCCAACGGAGACCCCAAATTCGCGTCCCGATTCTGGAGGGAGACTCACCAGCTGTTGGGGACAAAGCTGCTCATGTCGACGAGCTTTCACCCGCAAACTGATGGTGCCTCCGAGCGTGCAATCAGGAACGTTGGCCAGATACTGCGTGCGATGGTCAAACCTGATCAGTCCGACTGGGTGCAACAAGTACCACTGACCGAATTTGCGATTAATTCGAGCGTAAGCCGGTCGACCGGCTTTGTGCCCTTTGAGCTCAATTATGGAGCAATGCCCACACTACTTAATGGGATCGCAGCTACGAACGACGCAATGCCTGGTGTCAATCAGTTTGCATCGAACGCACAGATGAGCTTAGAATTAGCACGATCATAGAGAGCCGAGTATACCAAATGTACCAGGTGAACCGCAGACGGCGCAAAGAACCAGAGATTGTCCCGGGCGATAAAGTGTACGTATCGACCGAGTATTTGTCGCTCCCCAAGGGTCGTGCGCACAAGCTACTGCCAAAATTCGTCGGGCCATTTGAAGTAACGGAGGCGCACCATGCATCCTTGACATACACTGTGGCGTTACCGGCTCAGCTGCGCACTAGAAGAATACACGACATGTTTCACATCAGTCGCCTGCAACCGCATGAGCCAAACGACGACCTACTATTCCCGCAACTGAGAGACGAACGTAGACTACGACTTTGGAGCCCCAGACGACGCCGAGTGGCTGGTGGATGAAATCATTGGCCACCGGTGGTCTGGGAAATCGCTGGCCTTTGAGGTCCGTTGGAACTTAGGAGACATGACGTGGGAGCCGTACAGCTTGTGCAAGGGCTTAGAGGCACTGGATCGTTACTTAGAACTGACAGGGGTGTCCAACTGGAAACTCCTGCCGCGCAAGAAGGCGGAGCACCGAGTTGTCGGCGCCTCCACGTGAGGAGGCATTGTCCGAAGAACTGTACAGTAGGAGCGCGGGGTTCAAACTCTAAGCGAGGGATACCCAGTGGCCGTAGCGCGGTGCTTCGACTTCCAAAAACAAACTCGCACACCCAGCGTCAATCGACTGTGACATAACACGTACGACATGCCTGACACAATCATGCATGATAGCCGCCGGGGTAACTCCCGCAGTCGCGACCGCATGACACGTTCAGTCTCGCCGTCGAGGCACGACAATGACGACCAGGGAGGCTCTCGCCGCATCCCCATCACTCCCGAGCCAAGCTCTCTGGAAGTTCCGAGAGTTTATGAGCGTCATCATACATGAGGAAGAACGCGACCTGTTCTGCATCGACTGCAACGCCTACACCCGACACCTCGCGTACGCCGTGTTCCAAGGCGACAAGTCACTTAAGGCGGCCATCAAGGAACTAGGCGAGCATTTTGCCCGCGAGTACGAGCAGGGCGCACTACCCGTCACCGCGCATGGCGCGTTGCTAGGCAAGCTCGCCACTCTCGAAGAAAAAATGAAGTCACATAACATTGAATACAAGAGGCCTGCGACGCTCTCACGGAGATGCGTGCGCGCGCCGACGCATTCGAGTATAGGAACAATGAGTTGCGAGCGGAGAACGCACGTCTCACCACGCTGCTGAACGACAGCGACCTCCACCGTGACGCCCGCCGCAAAACGGTCGGAGATTACCACGTCCTCGAAGAGCTGGAGCAATGAGCCCGAGACGGACAACGCCATGCGCGGCCTCTGGGCCAGCCAGTGGGCGCCAGCTACAGTCATATACTGCGTCGTGGGTCACCACGCTGAAATGGGTCACCCCGACAATGGGGGACAAATGCTTCCAGATTTGGAGTACTTTACGTAGAAATATATTTCCCACACGTTGTAAGTTGTAGTCGGCCTTGAACCTGGAGATTTTTGCCACGCAATACACTATCTCCTACCCCATACTCATTCTACCATCTATGCCTGGTCGAGCTCAGTCCAAGCTGCTTCAAAAAACACTCCGGAATGAGTGGAGAACTCAGAAACTCAACTCGGCACGCGCGGAATATCACCCAGAAGCTTCCATCGGAAAACCTCGCGGCCTTCGCTTCTTCACTGAGAAGTACGAAATTGCGTACGAGACACTCAGAAGACATTGCCATGGAAAGCCCTCGCTGAAGAAGAAGAGTATTCAAATGCAGAAGCTGTCCCCTGCCCAGGAGGAGCAGCTGGTGCGCTGGATTGAAGGACTATCGGACCGCGCACGACCCCCAACCAACCAGAAAATCATTGAGATGGCAAACCAGCTACTCTCCGAGAGCAATATGCTGCACCCCTTGCATCGCAACGGGATCTTCCGTTTCAAGGCACGTTGGTCCCATCATCTGCAAACATCGTGGGGTTCTAGCTTTGACTCGCAACGCGCCGACGCACTTACCGTGACCGCAAAGCGCAACTACTTCGAGACCGTTGCCAGTGTATATGAAGAGCATGATATTCGAGATGGAAACCGGTATGCTGCGGATGAATCCGGCTTTTGGGAAGGCATTGCGGGTGTCGAGCGGGTTGTTGGGCGCAAAGGCGTCAAACGTCAGCATGTACGGCAAGAGGCCGATCGAGAGCTCACAACCGTGATGGCCACGATATGTGCTGATGGAACTTTCCTAGCGCCTTTTGTCATTTTCAAAGGCGAGCAATTACAGACATCCTGGGGCGCAAACAATCCCGGACAAGCAGTGTGAGCTTTCTTCTCTCCGGAATTTACATGTCACGCTCACACTGGCATATCCCGACAGGATTGCACGCTCGCCGAATGGTTGGATGACCTCGGAAATCAGCCTAGAGTGGCTTCAGTGGTTTGATGATCAAACACGTGAGCGCGCGGCGGGAGAAGCACGCATCCTTCACATCGACAGCCACAAGACTCACACAGCTCTTGAATTTGATGAGTACGCTGCAGCAAATGGAATCATCCTGATTGGGTACCCACCGAAGGCGACAAATCTCCTTCAGGGACTCGATGTCGTTCATTTCGCACGAGTCAAGATCCTCTGGCCGCAGGAGGTCAAGGCATTTGCGGACGAAAACGGGGTCCGAGTTGGGAAGGACAACTTCTTGTTGGTGCTGGATCGTGTTTGGAATCAGGTCTTCACGATTGCGAACAACAAGCAGGCCTTTGAAGCGACGGGTCTGTCGCGACCTGTCAACCCGGCTCGTATTCCTGAGCGTGCGCTACGGACAGCCGAAGATAGCTCGACGCAGAGCTCCTTTCCCCTTCCCCAGTCTACACCTGTTCGTCGAGCAATTGATGTTCTCAAATTTGCCGAGGAGATGAACCGCACACCTTCATTGCCATCGACACCCACGCGCCCGCGCTATCGAGAGCCATCCATTTCCCCAGCCTCTCGACATATCCACCCGAGCCTCCTCTCCCCAAGCAAGCGAGCCCGAGCCATTGCATTCCACCTGACGCAGTCAACTCAGCTGGCTGTGCCGAATCGAAACAACATGGAGACCGCACCCATTTTGGCGCCGGTACTCGGTCCCAAATCAGCTCTTCCCGGGATTCTGCGTGACCTGCAGGATGTAGACGTGGACGACATCAGTGACATGGACCCGGAAGAACTGGCTGACGAAGTGCGCACCTTGCGCGCGGCTATTCCTGTTGCCAACGAGACCATTGCCGCACAGAACACCAAATGATTGTCCAGAATGCCCATTGCATAGGGCTTCAGACACGGCTTCACAACAAGAAGAAGAAAACTCAAGGGACTCACGTTGCAAAGTATCTGAAGGATGGTGGTCGCCGGGTGTACACTGATGAAGCCTTCCGAGCCGCCGCACGGGCTGACCTTGATGATGCTGAACAGAAGGCTATTGACCAGGTGAAGAGGGCTGTGATTGCAGCAGCGAAGGGGGCACGATCCGAGTGGAGAGAGGAGCAGCTCGAGAAGCGGAGGGTGAGGAATGCAAGGAAGCAGGCCGAATGGGAAGCCTCATGTCGGGATCATGATGCTGATGGTACGAAGAAACCACTGAAGCCACCTCGTGCTCGCAAGGAGAAGACTCCGGAGAGGTTCACCAAGCAGATCGAGGAGGCAGAGGGGCTGGATGACGGTGCAGTTCAGCAGCTGCGTGCAGCAATTGATGGTGTTGATAAGGCCGATCGAGGTCATGTGCTGCTCGAGGCTATGGGTAATCTTGATGTTGAGCGCATTCTCAGTGACGAGGATCTCTAGACTTCATCTTTGCTACGAGATCATAATGTATACTGTATATATGATGTACATCGAAGCTTGGGATGTGAGGCAGGCTCGAGAGTCGACGGGCGAGACAGCGGAAGACTTTTCACTGGTAAGCACTACCAAATTAGGTAGTGACCCATTTCAGCGTGGTGACCCACGACGCAGTATATGACTGTAGCAGCACCGCGACGACGGCGTCTGACCCTGTATTCGAAGATGTACCGCCGCGTGTCCGCCTGGGGCCTCAGGCCTTAATCAATGCTGCCTCTGTTCAGAGCACCCACTCCTGCGAGTGCCAGAGGCTAAGTTCCCACGGTCTCGGAAATCTCCGGATATTGCCTTATACTGCAGGGGGGTGACTTTACTGCTCTTCAGTCGTTTACACCCCCTGCAGGTATGTCTCCTCGTCTTATGTCCTCAATACCAGTTGTTTACATCCCCCTGCAGCCCCTAGAGCTGCTTGAGGACTTGTGGGCAGCTGCCAGAAGCAACTGATCTCAACAGGTTATGGGCCCTGAGCTCTACTCTGACCCACAATCTTCGACTCATACCTCGCCTCCCTCGCATTCGATCCACACGCAAATTGGCGCGGTCACAGACACTCCTGCCCTCGTCCCACTCCCCAATTACCGTGCGAATCCATCAAGAACTGCGTTCCCAACGGCTCACACGAGTATTTTCGCCCCTTTATCAACATTAACGCACCCCGGGCGCGTTTCGCAACCGTTCCGTGCTCAAATTCGTACACGGGTCGGTCCCCAGGCCATCTACCCGCACGCGAAGTTTGGTGGAGATTCGGTCCTTCGCTCGTTGCTCCACAACCCCTACTCGGACCCCCTCGCCGTCTCGCACACATCGTCTAGGCCCTGCCTACCACCTCCGTGCCAAGTTATACGCATCCGTTCGCCGCCGTTCGGCCTCAGCGACATCATCTTCATTCCTCTCCCACTGCTGCTCGCCTGATCGTCCTATCGTTCGGGTCGTTGCTCCACAACCGCGGCTCGGATCACCTCACCGCTTCACATACACATCCTACACCCCGTCCGCCGCCTCCGTGCTAATTCATAGCCCCGTCGTCATCGTCGTTCCCCCGCTATTGCCTCTCTCATCATGAAGGACAGTCCTGACATCACCAAGCTCGGGGAGGACAACTACATCACCTGGAACTCCGAGATGGCTGCCTGGTTCTGCACCAAGGGCTTCTCAGAAGGCTTCTCGTCAAGGGCGAGGAGGTTATGCCCTCGTCGGACGCCGCTGAGCAGCTCAAGTGGAAGGAGAAGGCCTCGAAAGCGGCCGGCTCGCTCTTCCTTGCTGTCTCTCCTGCGCAGCGCACCATCTTTGGAGGAGAGGAGGACAACCCGGTCGTCATGTGGAACCGTCTCGAGGTATTCTATGTCACCAAGCGCCATCGGTTGCTTCAACGCCTACGACGATCTCTTCTCCATTCGCAAGGAGGAGAACGAGACACTCTCTACTCTCACCACTCGCATCGAGGCCGCCGCGCTGCGCTGCAAGAACCTGCGTCCGAAGATCTTCACTATCGAGGAGCTCGACGCAGAGCTTGTCTGCATGGCCATGATCCGTGTGCTTCCCTCCGAGTTCCAGTCATTCCGCTCTGCCCTACTCCTACTCGACTCTCTTGATGTCTCGTCGCTTCGCGAGGCATTCCAGAACGAGGAGATTGGCAGCAAGCGTCGTGCAGAGGACGAGGCAAAGGCTGCGTGCGGCTGCTGCAGCTGCGCAGGTCGCACTCGCTGCTGCCCAGGCGACTGCTGCTGCTCAAGTCGCTGCTGCTGCGAAAGCGGCACAGCAGAAGGCCTCCCGGGATGCGAGGCAGCGTTCTCAGTGCACGTACTGCAAGAAGCAAGGGCATGTCGTTGCCGGCTGCTACAAGCGCATCGCCGATGACTCTGGTCTGCTCCCACTAAAGCCGTCTGCGAACGCAGCCTCTGCGTCTCCTGCTGTCGAGTCCGCTGGCGCCGCTACTAGTGCAAGTCCTGACCTCTCTAATCCCTTTGCGCCTCTCCAATCCGACGCTAACTTCGACTGGAATGCAGACACTGGGGCCACGTCTCATATGACGCCCCATCGGCACTGGCTGCGCAACTACACCCCTCTCCGCCTTCCCATTCGACTCGCCGATCACACGTGCGTCGACTCTGCGGGAGTTGGGACGGTAGTGTTCAATCCAGTTGTTGGGGGGAAACCAAAGCGGGCGGTCGAGTTCACTAGAGTCCTTCATGTCCCTGCGCTTCGAAACAATCTACTCTCTGTCCTCTTTCTATCGGTCCAACGCGGGTTCAGGATCACGATTGAGGGCACGCAGCTTGCGTTCTCGCACTCCGGGGAGGTGCTGTTCACTGCTCGCGTCGACAATTCCAACACCGCATTTTTGGAAGGCACTACAGAGCCCATTTCGTTCCAGGCTCTCGTCTCGAACTCAACTCCTCGAGATCTGTCACTTTGGCATCGACGCTTCGCCCACGCTTCACATGACGCGATACGACGGATTCTTCGCAACCAGCTGGTGTCGGGGATGACGCTTGACTCGGACGCGAAGCCCGATCCTATTTGCGAGCCGTGCTTGGCTGGCAAGATGCATGCCAATCCCTTCCCTTCGTCGACGCACAGAGCGCGTGCTCCACTCCATCTCATTCACTCGGACGTCCATGGTCCTCTCCCTGTCCGTACGCCTTCCGGGTATCGCTACTGGGTCACCTTCATCGACGACCACACCCGGTTCCGTGCCGTCTACTTCATACGTACCAAGGACCAGGTCTTTGCTGCGTTCAAGGACTTCAAAACGTATGCTGAGAACCATCTGAATGCGAAGATCAAGGACCTGCAGGACGACAAGGGCGGGGAGTACATGTCCAACGAGTTCATCTCCTTCACGACTGCTCATGGCATCGGGCGCCGTCACACTGTGCGCAACCGGCCTCAGCAGAATGGTGTTGCAGAGCGTGCAAATCGCACAATGCAGGAGGTAGTCACTGCTATGCTTTCCGAGTCGCGTTTGCCAGCGTCCTTCTGGGGGGGAGGCGCTGTCTGCTTACGTGCACGTCTGGAATCGCACTCCTACGTCTGCTGTGCCCAAGGCGACGCCCTACGAGCTCTGGCATGGCCAGAAGCCGGACGTCTCGCACCTTCGAGTGTGGGGCTGTACGGCCTATGTGCATGTTCAGCGGGATCAGCGCAAGAGCCTCAAGTCGCACATGCAGAAATGCATCTTCCTCGGCTATCCTCCGGGCTACAAGGGCTGGAAGTTCTACAACCCGACGACAAAGAAGGTCTTCATCAGCGAGAGAGCGGAATTCGACGAGCGCTCCTTCCCTGGGACCAAGTCTACTGTCCCAGCGCTCGATCCACCGCCTCCTGCACCTCTTCCTTCGCTTCCAGACGATCCAGCTCCTGTTGAACCGCTGCAAGCTCCGCCTCAGGGGGGAGATAGGGCACCTTCAGAGGCACCTGCAGAGACACCTGCAGAGGAGGCACCTTCAGCGCCGCGTTCTGAGCCGGATCTTGCGTCTCCCGCTCCGTCGCGCTCACCATCGCCAGAGGTCCATGCGCCTTCGCCGCCTGCACCGTCGCCTTCGCCGCCGCCTGCTCCTGGTCCGAGCAAACGCGGTCGCAAGCGAACGCGCTCGCCTGCTGCAGCTGAGCCTGTTCGTCGCAGCTCCAGGAATCATCGCAGACCGGGCGAGTGGTGGAAGGCTACGCCTATTCCTGCCAAAGCCAAAATGCGGGAGCCTGCTCCTGTCATCGAGTCCTCTGGGGAGGAAGACGATCCACTCGATGTCATCGATGAGGCAGAGGACGCCATTGACTCCATTGCCTTGCGCAAGGCCTCTGCCTTGTCCACGCGCCGCTCGAGCACGCCTTCTTCTCTGCGCATGGCGAGCCGATGAGCTACAAGGAGGCCATGCAGCGCTCAGACGCGCCGTTCTGGATGGCTGCGTCGCAGGAGGAGTACGATGCGCAGATCGCCAACGGGACATGGACTCTAGTTCCGCTGCCCGAGGGCGCGTTTGCAATCGGCTGTCGCTGGGTCTACAAGATCAAGCGCAATGCAGACGGCTCGATCGAGGGCTACAAGGCGCGACTCGTCGCCAAGGGCTACAGTCAGCCTGGCTTCGAGTTCTTCGAGACCTTTGCTCCTACGGCCAAGTTCCAGGCCATCCGCGTTGTCATTGCTCTTGCTGCGATCGAGGACCTCCATCTGCGCTCCATTGACATCTCCCACGCATTCCTGAACGGTGATTTGGATGAAGTCGTCTACATGAAGCAGCCTGAGGGCTTCGAGCGCGGTCCACCCGGCACAGTCTGTCTCCTGAACAAGTCCATTTATGGCCTGAAGCAGGCGGCTCGTGCGTGGAAGATCAAGCTGGCAGGCATCCAATGCGACAAGATGGGCTTTGTCTGCATCTACTCGGATGCGAGCATCTACGTGTTCTCCCATGGGGAGATCCGCGTCATCCTGCCTGTCTTTGTCGATGACGGCACACTCGCCTCGAACAACGCCTCTATCCTCGACCAGCTAGTCGACGAGCTGCGTCTTCACTTCAAGCTGCGCGATCTGGGGGAGACCAACTTCCTGCTTGGGCATCCATATCACTCGGGATTGTCCCAAGCGATGCATCATGCTTTCCCAGCGCCAGTACGTTGTTGACCTGCTCAAGCGCTACAACCACAGCGACTGCAAGCCGGTGACGACGCCTATGGTGCCCGGTCTTCGCCTCACGGCAGACATGGGGCCCACAAGCGAGGAGGAGCGTGCCTACATGCAGCGCGTGCCCTGGGAGCGCTGTTGGCTCTATCCTCTTCCTTGCTCAGGCTACTCGCCCGGACATTGCCTTTGCTGCTTCTGTGCTTTGTCGGTTCGTCTTGAACCCGGGTCCTCAGCCCCAGTGAGAACCGGTCCTGCGTATATATGTGGGGTCCTGCCAATATATGTTTTGAGCTGCCAAATCTGTGTGCATATGCGCAATCGCCGATCGGAGCTATCGGCCTGAGTCGCGTGACAGGCTGCGACACGCGTCGCCTTGCGCATCTGCTTCACTTCGCTGCAATTTGCTGCAGCACTTTGCTGCATGCGCATTGCTGCGCTCCTTTGCTGCAGCACTTTGCTGCACGCGCATTGCTGCGCTCCTTTGCTGCACGCGCGTTGCGATTCGCGCGCCCCTGCTCTGTGTACGCACCTCTCGTCTGCGCGCGTCGCGTCGCGCCTTGCAACACGTCCCTCCAGTGCTCCACGCATACGCCTCTCCTCCACGCACTGGCTCCTCTCCTCTGCTTCGTGCATGCGCCTTTCATCTGCGCGCATCTAGTCTTGCCTTGCGCGCGCTGCAAACGCATTATATTGGTGTACTACTGCCCGCATCTGTGCACCTTCCCGGGCACCGTCATCACATCTTCTCCATGCCGCCAAAAAAAGAGTTCCGCTGCAACTGCCAGCTCCATTGCGGAGGAGTCCTTCGCATAGTCAGCAAATCGACGTTTTATAGTCATCGAGACGCCAAATACGCGTCCGGCTCCACTCCGCACAACATCCCGGGTGAAGCAAGTGGTGTTCATCCACAGCGGCGCAAAGCAACAAACGAAGACGGAAGTCATCCCAAGGCATTGATGTATGTGCACACCTTTTATCACTATATTGATCTCATTTGTTGTCTTGCAGGATATTGAACAATTCGGACACGAAGTGGACGACAGCAATTTTCAAGAAGACGATGTCGAAGAAAACACTGTACGCCCTACACAAGCCCCAATGGAGGTCGATGAGCCTGTAGATGTAAGTTTTCAGTGTCTCAATCAGTCACAAATGCTGTACTCATGCACTCGGACTAGCCCGTGCGCGCGACATCGATTCCGAATGGTGAGTCTGTACGTCTACATATAGCATTGTCATAGCTGACAGTATACAATGCTAGAGAACGATGATGAGGAGCCTCTTGAAGGCGATCTCATCGCTGTAATTGGGGATCGTGAAGAAGTCGAAGAGGCGACTCCACCGCAGTCTGTACGTATACTCAAAACTACATTATCTCTGCAGCTGCTCATATGTGTACGTTAGCCTCGTCAACCAGCCGAATTCCCCGAGCCTGGCAGTCTACTTGACCCGGACGATGACGGCGAGGGACTGTATTTTCCGCAGGACAATCGTGCCGCCAATCCCGCTGGTGCAGAGGATCCTGAGGACCAAGCTGAGCCAGGGCCACCTTCTGAGGGCAAAGAGGATAGCAACGAGGAGCCTGAAGAGCCGGATCCTCAAGCCGATATCGAGGACGCAGCGACGTCTTGCATTGAGGATATCAAGACTGCACTCAAATTTATCCAGGCCATCAAGAATGCGACGCTCGACAATGGAAACCTCGACCCCGAGATCGTCGAGCGACTTCGCCATCCGCTCACGACGGCGGTCGACCTCACTGAGTCTGGTCTACGTCTTTCCCTCGACATCTACCTCGCCATCACAAACGCATCGGAGCAGACATACAACGACATCTGTGCCGCCATCCGCCGCGCACATCCCGAGGACGAGCTGCTCTCGTTCAGTCAGATCAAGCGACGAGTCGCTGATATCAGCGGGATCACCTTGATCGTGCACGACATGTGCGTCAACAGCTGTCTTGCATACACAGGACCATTTGCCGAGCTGGAGGTCTGCCCGGAGTGCGCGGAGCCACGATACGACCCAGTCAAGCGTGCAGCCAGCGGCGGACGGCGGAAAATTCCACGTCAGCAGTTCCACACCATACCGCTTGGCCCGCAGCTCCAGGCCCTCTTCCGGAGCCCCGAGAGCGCTGAGAAGATGCGCTACCGCACAGAGTTCACTGCCAAAGTCATGGAAGATCTCGACCTTGGGATCCAACCAGATGTCTATGAGGATATCTTTCAAGGCTCGGATTACATTGAAGCCGTTGCTCGCGGGGACATCAAGGACGATGACATCGTCGTAATGATGTCCATCGACGGTGCCCAGCTGTATCGTAGCAAGCAGTCCGACTGCTGGATCTACATTTGGATTGTCTGCGACCTCTCCCCTGACCGGCGTTACAAGAAGGTCCATATCCTCCCGGGCGGCATCATTCCTGGGCCGCATCCGCCGAAGAATATGGATTCGTACACATTCGTCGGCATCCACCACGTCTCTGCGCTTCAGCGGGAGGGTCTCAAGGTGTGGGATGCGAGCACCAATCGCATTTTTAAGTCAAAACCGTTTGTCATCTTTTGGACCGCCGACCGCCCTGGCATGGTCCACATCGATGGCTGTGTTGGTCACAACGGCGGGCAAGGCTGTCGCATGTATTGTCCTATGAAGGCACGTCACAAAAAAAACCTTCCGACCTACTATCCTGCTGCGCTGAAGCCGAACAACTTCACGGTGCGCGGTTCTGATCACGACGACATTAATCTTCAAGAACTCGCTGATCTTCCTCCGGATCCCGAGAGGTACCAGGAAAATCTGGCGCTGGTTCAGAACTTCCCGAACATCACGCAGTTCAAGAAGCGACGCTTGAAGACCGGCATCTCGAAGTCTACTATCATCAGTGGCTTACCTGCGCATGGAATCCTACCCATTCCAACAGGCTATCCGCCTGATATCATGCATTTGCTTGGCCTGAACATCCCAGAACTGTTCATCCCTCTGTGGCGTAAAATTTTTGACTGCGACAAGAATGACGATCACAGCACTTGGGACTGGGCTGTCCTTACGGGCGACTTTTGGATCGAGCATGGGAAGGCCGTTGCCAACATCACCCCATACCTCCCCGGCTCGTTTGACCGACCGCCTCGTAACCCCGCAGAGAAAATATCAAGCGGCTACAAAGCTTGGGAATATCTGCTCTATTTCTACGGCATGCTACCGGCGCTCCTGATGGGTGTGCTCCCGGATAAGTATTGGCGGCATTTCTGCAAGCTTTGCGCAGGTGTTTGTCTGCTCATCCAGTATCACATCACCCGCCAGCAACTCCAGGAGGCCCACGTCTTCCTTGTTGAGTTTGCTCAGGAGTTTGAGGAGTTGTACTATCAGCGGCTGCCCGAGCGACTTCATTTTTGCCGACAGAGCATTCACACTCTTGTCCACCTGCCCCCGGAGGTCTTTCGTATCGGACCACAGAGCTGCTATCCCCAATGGCCGCTGGAGCGTATCATCGGCGACCTAGGTGCAGAAATCAAACAGCCGTCACATCCTTACGCCAACCTCTCGCAGCGCGCCGTACGACGCGCCCAGACGAACGCTCTCAAGGCCATGATCCCAGAGCTGTTACCACAGACACCTAAGATTCCTCGAGGTGCCGTTGACCTGGGCGGCGGATTTGTCTTGCTACGTGCCCGGGATCGGCACAAGCGGGCTCTGAACCGGCAAGAGAATGACATTATCTGGGATTACATTCAGCCCGACGATGAAGACGAGACGCACAAGCTCAAGATCCGGAAATGGGCTCGCCTTCGTCTTCCCAATGGTCAAGTTGCGCGATCGGCATGGAAGGAGAAGCTGAAAGCCCTAGAGGAGTCACGTATGGCACGAGTTGTCAAGGTATGTTGATATTTCATGCTACACTACTTATTCCTACTGATGTTGTGCTATCATCAGGTTCGTTGCAACGATTCCGTCAAGTTTGCTGAGGTGCCTTACACTGGACAAGGCGTTTGCGCTCGTATGTTGGTTCTCGCCCCCCGAAGAGGAAGCACTCGAGCGATCCAGCCAAGTTGTCTGGGCTTGCAGGTATGAGGACGGGTCGCTCGCAGTTGTTCCAGTACAGGATATCATGAGCGTGGTCTGCATGGCACCTTTCGAAGACCAGGAACATCTCGCCTACGAAGACAAGAGGTTCTTCTTGATGGAAAAGCCGGGCACTGAGGTCGCGTATAGAAGTGGGTTCGAAGACGACATGGAGGGCGAGTGAGAGGATGGTGCGTTGATTTCTTTGATATCAGACTTTGTCTGACTAGAGTCTAGGTCGCTCTGCCGAATGGCCGAGCCTGGGCCGAGGCCGAGCGCTTACCAGTCCGCAGAGCGGATTAGCAAACACCCATGTCATCTTCCTTCCTTCCACCACATCCCAGTCACTCCCGCTTGTCTCTGTCGAAAGCCTTCCTGGAAATAATGAAGCACACCGTTGTGGCGTTCCAGGGGGGCTAGACATTCATTTTTATATTTTTTCATCGCTCCCTCAAGCACAAACAGATGCCACGTCATCTGTACACAGACAGTACCAGCCGCGCACGCCGTATACAACCTCGCGATCTCAAGAAGCAGGCACACACTGCAGGTAAGTGTATATTTTGGTTGCCCCGCCGCTGCCACAAGTTCTAAGAGAATACACATAACTACTCGACAGTGACGTGCGCAAGTCCGAGTGCCGCGAGAACGACAGCGGGTACTTGGAGTAGAGGTCCTCGGCCGTGTTTGCGCACAGGGGTGGGGTGCGGGCGGCGGACCTCGTTGATGTGCACTTTTTGACCTGACTGGTTAGAGAAAGAAACAATTGAAAGTAGTTGTAACACGGGAAGCTCCTTTCATTCGACTGATTGAAAAAGTTAGAGCCAACAGCAAAACCACATGCAGTACTAGTATTATTTGAAGTGCACAGAGCCTGCAACGCTTAGGGCAGGACCTGCTTAGCTAAGAATTACTAAAAAAGGCAGTTGGGACGACGCGACTTGACCGTGGGATCTATTTCCTAAAGCGACTTATAATGTGTTCGCATTTTGGCCTGACCTGTTGGAGAAAGAACACCTGTGATTCCCACACTAGAGGCCTAAATAGGAGTGAGCATGCCTCCCGGTGCTCCCTTGTAGTTCGAAAGGATTCGACTACGCACCACTATCCTGCAATAATGATCACTAGTCCCAGCTTGACTTCAGCGAATTTTGAGGATACCGGTGACGTAGATAAGGGCAGATAAGCTGCCGCTGATAAGCGGGCGCCTGATCCCGCCGCGCGCGCTCGCTGCCTTCCGCATCCGGTAATTCCCTCCTGCACTGCCACATACCCTCGAGCTCGCTGTCGGCGCACGACGAGCTCGCCTCCCGCCCCCATTTCACCCCCGATCCCTTAGCTTTTTTGGGACCGCCCTGCCGCCGGCAATCGCGTGCATAATATCCACTCACTTCTCCTGCGCCGCCTATATTGACTCCGCCATCGCTCCCGCCTCCCGACACTGCCCAGGCCCAACCCCGACTCGCCATATCTCCCCGTCCCGTCGTCCTCACGTCTCGCAAAGGCGCAGGCGTGCTACAAGGCATACGAGGACCTGTATTCAAGCGTTCAACTAGCGTCGCAGCCGCCCGCGCTGCCGCCATCGGATCCCGCCTTCCTCCAACATCGCCCACATCCAGCTCGCCCATCCTGCGCGCCACGACCACAAGAACTTCAGAGGGCACAGAGGGAGTGTACTGGGTGCCAGGTACGCTGTTGTTTTAGGCCCAGGGGCCCGGGTTTTTGTGCGCTGACACCCACAGTTACCTCCTCCTCCTCGAACGTCGTCCTCGCTATCTCCATCAGCACCAGCGCCACGTCTACACAAACTTGGGAGGGCATAGAGGGACGGTGCTGTAATCTAGGTACGTCTTTCATTTAGCCCTCACCGGCCACGGTACCTTGCGCTGACGCGCACACCAGCCTCCTCCTCCCTGGACACCACCCAGGCATATCTCAGCCATCCGCGGCGCAATCTTCCTGGAAATTTAGGAGGGCATAGAGGACTGGAACCTAACGTGAGGTGTGCCATCTTTACAGCCGCAGCGCGTCGCGTTTCCTTGCGCTGACGTGCACACTAGCCGCTGCCTCCTCCGACGCATCCCCCTCGTATCTCAACCATCCATGGCACAATCTTAACGGGAACGTAGGACAACATAGATGATGGGCACCTGATGCAAGGTGCGCCATTATTACGGCTATAGCGCATCGCATTACCTTGCGCTGACACGCGCACTAGCTGCTTACTCCCTCGACACTGCCCCCACGTATCTCAGCGATCTGCAGCACTATCTCCACGGAAACTTGGGTGGGAGGGCATAGAGGACAGGTACCTGATACAAGGTGCGGTTTTGTTATAGCTTTGATGCGTCGCATTACCTTGCGCTGACGCGCACATTAGGTGCCTCCTGCCCCGATGCTGTCTTGCGCATCTCAGCCATCCGCTGCGCAGTCTCCCCGAAAACGTAGGAGTGCATACAGGCCGATCGCAAGATGCAAGGTGCGCTGTTGTTTTAGCCATAACACATCCTTGCACTGATGCATGCCTGTCTCTCCCTCATGCTACTCCCGCGCTGCTACAAGATGATTTCTTTCACATATTGGCATCAGATGACATGTATACTACTTGACTATGTATATAGTACTCTTCAGCAATCCATATCATGAGTTATAGAGTGGGAGACAAATTCTGGGATGTCGGGCGGCGCCTCACAGAAAATATCTCCCGCGGCAGCCAATCAGATTGCGGCATGTATACCATGCGCGCTTAGCATTCCGCTGCAGCGGAATAACTGTGGCTGGGCTCCGCTTGCTTTCGGGGTGTCTCGTTTGCACAGATAAACGTGTTGAGCGGGGCCAATAGGTAATACATGACAATCTGTGCACTATGTACTACGCAATGACAGGGACGAGAGGTATGGTAGGCGTGGCAGGTACGGTGATCGCAGCGGGTGCGGTATTTAGTGCGACAGGAGTGGGGAGGGATCCGGGGAGAGCAAGACCTGCGGGAGGTGTGGTGAGATCATCCTCATCCGAAGAGCGTACAACGGAAGCGCTCTTTGGATGTTTAGAGGCTGCCGGCACCGCGTTGCGGCGCGATGTGGTCTTGCGCTTTGGGGTCACCGCAGCCGTCCTCTTCGCTGCCGCTGCCTTGCCAGATGCTGACCCTGGAGTTGACTTTACGCTCGAGACCTTGACAGACTTGCAAGCCTTCTTCGGAGGTGGAGGAGCATCAGCCTCGCTGTCCTCCAAGTCCTCGTCATCGCTGCCCTTCTCCGAGTCTTCCTCGTCCTCGTCGTCTTCGGCCTCCTCGTCGCTGTCGTTGACCTGCTTCGCGGTGCGCTTACGTGTATGCGGGCGCGGTTTGCCCTTGTCGGACCTACTCTTCCGCTTCTTACCAACCGTCTCTCCTGCTGCTTCACGTGTGCGAAGGGCGGTCTCGTGCGCCTTCGCTTGCGCCTTCGACAGCTTGACCCACCTGCACATGCCGGTCTTCAAGGCATTGCGCAGGTCACGCAGGTCACAGACGGACCCGATCTTTGAAGGAGACCGAATTTCGCCGCAAGTCCAGCCGATAAGTTTCACTGACATATTGAGGACGATTGCGGTCTCGTAGTTGTCGAAGTTCATGCTTATCTTCGTCCTCTTCGTAATGTAGCCTGTATACGTGCATAGTTAGACTCGGAAATGCAAGAGCGGGGCAGGAACGCACGCAGACCGCTCAATAACATCTTGGTAATTTCGGCGCGCACTTTCGGAAGGGTATCTCCGCCGTTATCTGACAGCGCATCGTCAGAAACTGCACGCATGAGATCAGAGATAAGGACGTACTAATTGCATTGGAGCATGCCCAGAGCTCAAACTTCCTCGTAACATCCCACGGATCGAGGCCGAGGATGTCGTTGAGGAAGTCAACCGAGTCACTGGTGGCGAACCAACCAGGGGCGATTGAGTCGCTAATGCTGCTGCGGGTGACAAAGAGGATGCTCTTGGTGCCCACGCGCTCCGTGAGGTTGCCAAGCTGTGTGATAGCGCTGAGACTCTGTAAAAGTAAATAAGTCGAGAGGCACGCACCTCGGTGTTGACATTTTCGAACGTGCAGCGTGCATCCTGTGCGGCGGACTTGTTTGAGACCCGCACACCTACCTTCTTTCCCTCCCGGTATGCAATAAAGTTCTTCATAATCTCCGCGTGCAGCTCCTCTGAGATGTTATCGGGCTTGAGGTCTTCGTCTTCAGCCAACATGTCCTTGATCTCAAGGAGATTGTGCCGCTCATGCTCAGCGAGGCCTGTATTCAATCAGCACGCAGTTCTTCAAGAGCTTTGAGGGCTGATACTCACCTTCGTTGACCTGCACGGCCTTATAGTGGACCAGCGCATTTGCAAAGGAAGGTGCGCGTGATTTGGTGTAATTCGAGCGGTGGTTGACCTGCGTGTCCAGATAGCTACGCTTGACGCAGTGGGTCTCCGCAAGTTTGTCGAGTTTCACATCCTGCTCGACCAAGAACGCGTCGAGTGCCTCCGAGGGCTTTGGATTTGATTTTTGCAGCCGCAAGGTTCAGCTTGCGCTGCACCTTCTCTGCTTCGGTGAGCTGGTGGGAAACCCGAGGGTTGCTTGGTTGGCGTGAGTCGCCAACATCAAGTCTCCGGAGAGCTGGATCAATGACAGTAGCAGTAGCAGCCATGGCGGATTTGTATAGGACGAGCCCAAGACGAGCCTTCGTCTACACCTTGAAGTCGCGCGAAGTCACATTTCTCACGGCCAGTAGTGACCAAACCAACGGTCACATTTCTCAAGCGCTCAAGGTCGCTTGTCGTCGTTGCTGTTCACCCAGCATTTCATCGTCACTTGCAGTACCGATCACCATTGTCTTTCACAGTATACACCCCACCTTCCCAGATGCGAGCTGGCAAAGAAAGAGGTAAGCATCATGGCTCCCGATCCTGTAACCCTACTGACGCATCTGTACACAGCTCCTTCGCCCACGGTTGAAGACATTGAGGACGAGGACGAGGGCTCCGACCACGAATATCACAACTACGAGGTCGACTCCGATGCATACTACGAAGAAGACGTGAATGCAGCCTTTCAAGCCTTCTACATTTCGCAGGAGGACAACGATGCAAATGCCTTCGCCTGCGCCGACCCGTTTGCGGTGGCTAGAGAGTATGCTGCTCGCAACCCACCCGCTGGGCAGGACCCGGTTAGATCCAAGTCGGGGAAGAGGGCATATGTTGTCTACAACGGCCGCCAGCTCGGTGTGTTCCAGAACTAGTGCGTACGCAGATTTATTCTGTCTGCAGTCCCTTATGCATCTTGCAGCAATGCATGCGTCAGATTGTACTCCGGTTTCCCTGACCAGAACTTTCAGGGGTACCCCACTCTTCAAGCCGCTGAGATCGCGTGGGCCCATGCCCTCAGCACCGGAGAATGGGGCAGTCCGCTCCGTACTGGGTATGGTCTGGCTGGGCATAGCTGCCCCGAACCCACGCGCCTGAGCCCTCACAGCTTGGATCAACAAATAATGACAGCACATGTAGACGTGCCGCAGCGCACCGTGGCACGACTAGCAACACCGCCGTCCACTCCGGGTCGTCACATGCCGAGCGCTAGCTCCAGCGCGCACGGCTTGCTCAACTCCGGACGCACTACCTCGCAGGTGCCACAGTCGCAGGTGCCGCAGTCGCAGGTGCCGCGGTCACAGGTGCAGCAGTCACAGCCGACTGCAAAGGCGGCGCCTTCCACTGGCTGGAAGAGGGAGCCACGTACACCCACGTCGTCGAGCAGCAGCAACGAGCCGTCGCCGCCGTCTACTCCTCAACGCCGACAGGCTGCAGCGCCTCCTGGAAATCTGACGCCGTCTACACCTCGTCGCCGAGGAGCCACCCCTGTAGCTGACAACTATTCATCACCCCAGCTCCACCCAGATGCGAAGGCAATTGCCGTCGCCAATGCGTACGCCTGGTGGGTTGTGGTCATCGGGAAAGAGCCCGGTGTATATCACGGCATGTGAGTAGTGACATCAACTGTGTTATTCGTGCTGATACGTATGCATGCAGGGAGCGTGCGCGAATTGCGATGGGAAACGTGCGTGGCCAGCGTGTCCTGTCGGCAAGCTCGCAGAGCGACGCCAATGAGCTCTTCGCCACGTACTACATGCTCGGGCGTGTCCACACGCGTCTCTCGTAGTCTGTATGAGCTGTTGCGGTCGTCATTTCTTGTTGCTGAGGCGTTGGTGTCTGCTGTACCTACAGTCAGTAGTTGATCATGTATATGTCTTGCTGCAATGCTATCGTGTCCGTTGTGCTTGTATCATCATTGGGAACTTACTTGCAAAGTGCCGTTGTCCAAGCTTAGATGGTGAAAGGAAATGTGTCGTGATAATCAAGTGCGAACCTATGAAGGAGTCGCGCTAAAGCTAGTACTGCAGTCATATAATCACAATTATATTATGCACTTTTGGGTTGTGAGATTTTTACCTACATAGATCGGCACATGTATTCAAAGGTCATACCCAACTCGTGAGATGCATAGGTACGCCAAGGACTGCATGCCAGACAAAAAGCATCAACCCGCCAGGCCTAGGAATAGCTAGGGTTGGCCGTTCCTGGCTAGGGTTACGCAGCGCTTAGTACTTCTACCTCTCCGTTGATCATCCTTCATGCCATGATGAAGCGTCGACAGACACGCAACACAAGCACGTCTTCCTCCAAGAAGGTCAAGCATGGTGGCACAAGGGTTAGCTCTGTCGGGTACCAGAACAACTTCATCGAAGTCCTTCCAGAAGGACCGATTCAGGTGCGAAAGGCCAGTGACCGCGAAGCCCATGAGCAGCGACACCTTGGTATGTTCTTACCTGACTTCGTATGTTTCATTGGTAAATTGATTTGTCTACTCAAGAGATGTCGGCTGTCCGCCGCCAGGAGCTCATTGATTTAAGTACATTCGAAGAGCCCGCTATCAACGAGCCCTGGCAAGACGATGTCGACATGATGGACGAGGTTCTTGCAGGGGACCGTCCATTTGACATCAGCCACGCAGGTGGCGAGTTTGATGAGATCCTCACGGCTGAGCTACACACGGACATGTGGGCATCGTGAGTGTCTCATTTATACTCCTTACGACGCGCCTGCTGACGTTGAAGTGCGGAGCAGACAGCGTCGCATCGACCATCGGACACGTCGTGACCGCAATGAGCAACGTACACAACAGTTTAACCGCCAGATGGTGGCTATGACAGCCGCATTCATGACGTGGAGCCTGAGTGAAGCAGAAGGGATGGCGAGTTCAACGCCTGGCCCTGCTAACAATGGCGAGGCAGAACCCACGTACTCATGGAGCATCCGCGTTGTTGATACATACAGTGAGTCCTGTCACCCATCTCCACCTAGAAACCAGCTCATCTGTAGGGGTGGAACGGCGTGATGTCCGCATCAACGGAGAGACCGCCGGCGATGGCATTGCATGCAATTTTGTCAAAGCCGGACTCCTACCGTGCGCACCGCTCAACCCGACTGTTGCCATCACAATTTCCTGCGTGGAGCTCTACCGTGTCGCTCACCTCCGCTGCCCCTCGTTGTCTGTGCAAGCATATATACAGACCCTTTGCGACCTTCATGTTGTACGTATGCATAAATATACGCATACCATATAATCATGTCTCTAGGTCCCTTTCCGACGCTACCTTGTTCAGCAGTTCTCTATTGCGTATGATCTCTATCTTGCTATCCGTGCTGCGGCTCGTAACTGTGCACTTGCTGCTGTGGGGCACGATGCTCCTGACTGGCGCCTCACTAACTGCTGTCCTGCATGCACATATGTCCTCGAAGATGAGGACGAGATGCGCTTCAGCATGCTGTTCACCATGGACGGCGGCAACTCGTTGAAGCGAGTCCTTCGCCGGTCTGCAGCACCTTATGATGAGACGGGTGAGACACTGGGTCCGAGCTCCGAAGCAATTGATACACGCAGTGTCTCAGGGGACTACTACCTCTCACGCGACACTGTTGACAAGTTCGCAAACGACATCGGGTCTGCGGCACTTCCTGAATCCGACGCGGCATCAAATCCATGCGCCGAGCGCTGGGAAAACATGGCGCCGGATATCACCAAGAAGATGTGGGGCGTGTTCGACGAGACAGGTATCTTCATCTCGGTATGCCGCCATGGTTTTCTCTTGGTGCTTGCGGACATGGTGAAGAGTGGGGAGTTGTATGTATTTAACTCTACTGTGTTGCACGTGCTCATATATTTCTAGATCAAAGTACCCACTTGCTGTCACAAAGAAGCTGCTCGACACGTTTGGTAAGGATCTTGGAGGGGGCTACGACATTGGCTGCGGCTTTGCGACCACGATCGCTCACAGCTCCCTCAGGCCGCTTGCCGCTGAGCTCAAGTACACCTCCCTCGTTGGTGCATTCCACGGGCATGCCCACAACCGGCGCTGCCAGCTCTCGTACCTTGCAAGTTTCGTGGTCGGCCTTGGGCTGGAAGATCTCGAGGGCGGAGAACGTGTGTTCTCAAAGTCAAACCCCCTCGCACGACACCTACGTCACGCCGGCATATTTCATCGGCGACAAGCCATCGTAACATTTTTTGCTCACAGTGACACATTCAAGACATATCAAAACCTTGGTACGTAGTGTGCGCACATCAACGGATCTATTATGACCTAATCAAATATTGTCAGGGACGTTTCTTTTGAACAACTACAAGCAGGCCGCCGAGATCCTAGGGAGCGCCCCAACCGCGCTTGCCAAGGCTATGGATGACCTCGGAATCACGGAGGCATCTGCTTTTGAGACGTGGCGCCAGGAAGAGAAGACTTACCTGGACAACCTCGCGACGGAGCCTCTTATAGAGACGCTCGAGATGGAGCTCTACCAAAAGCTCGTCAACCTGGTGGAAGTGGAGTGAGTGCCGTCTTCATGTAGCCTAACGGTCCCGTCCCATGCTGATCATTGCGTCCCCAGGAGCAAGTTGACTGCTGTCCGTGCGGCCCCGTGGGTGACGGCAACGCTGGGGACACGCGACACCACATTAATAGGCGAGACGGCCCGTCGTCATGCGATTGAGGCGCGTGACAATGCCCTTTCTGCTGTCGTTGAACTCGAGCGCAAGTTGAACGTTGTCGTGCGTTGGTTACCGGGCAGCTTCGAATGGCAAGACGCGCAGCAGCTCGTCATCACGCGCAACTATCAGCGGGCCCTTGATCACCTGGAGGGGCTCGTCGTTGCACGCATGTTTGAACTGACGAAGATGAACCTCTCACAAACAGGTGCGCCATTTTCTCTACGCTATAGGATCACATTAATCATTCTTGCAGGCTACAAGCTCCGTAAACATATTGCGAAGGCACTGCAGGCTCGGTCAAAGGCGATACGGACTGCGCTGCAGCGGTACAAGGCGTGCGCGGCAGTCCTCAACCCACCTCGGCCGCCTATCACCTGGGATGAGGTCGTCGAGTATGCGTTCCTCGCAGACTTTGACCTTCTTCGTTCAGCACGACAGGACATCCGCTCGAAGCCATGGGCGACGCCGGCTGGGCGCCTCGCAATGGACACGTACTTCAAGATTCAGCGTGCACAGGAAGAGATCGTGCGTCTCAATGTGGAGGTACGACGGCTCGCAACGTACCTCCATGACGAGGCTGCCATCCATGCAGCTGATGAGACAGCCATCAGTGCCGTTGACCCACATCTTGCGCATCAGGTCCACCTCTACCGCATGGAGCGTGGCCGCTTCCATGAGCACCTCACTCAGCGCCTCCATGATATAGCAGGACTTCGCTCGTTCACCGGCTCGATTGAGCCCGGCACAAGGATTGCTCGCTCGAGCGCCACAGCGTCTTCATTCATTCCAGTCCCTGTACCTGCGGCTGATTTCCCTACAACACATCTGCCCGCAGTCCCGCTGCCAACACGACCACCCACGCCGCCGATGCCAACACGACCACCCATGCCGCCGATGCCGACTCCGCAGACGCCAATGCCGCCGATGCCGACGCCGCAGACGCCAATGCCGCCGACACCGCTGCCGCCGACACCGCTGCCGCCGACACCGGCGCTGCCGACACCGCTGCCGCTGCACCCCACCCTGCACACTCCGCCATTACATCCGCACGTTGGGCCATCAAAATCGAATGCAGGATCTGCTCCCTTGTATCCAGGACCCTATATCATCAGCTTGGAGCAGGAAGACCAGGAGGCCGACGAAGAGCAGGCTGACGAAGAGCAGGTGAAGGAGTTGGGCTTCGAGTTTTTCCATATCCTGGATATGTCCGCAGATATATAGCTTGAACTTACCGTCCATAGCTTGTAGTACAAGATCCTAGGTTGTCGCCGGCGCTGCGCCGGCAGAGCAAAGTGCGGCCCTGTTGGTGGAAGTGGATACGGGCACGATGTCTTCTTTCTGGGTGTTGCACACATAGTTCAGGCTCTCAGGGGACTGCTATACATTCATATTATATATGTTGTATAAGTGACATGTGTACATGGTGCTACAAGGGCAGCGGAGGGATATACATGGAGGCGGCATCGTTGCGCGTGTCAGCAGGATGTAACGCAGGTACTGCGACTCCAATGGATATTTTTCTGGTATCATGTACACACCCTCAATGCCCTCCTAAGTTTCCGTGCATTTTGTGCGGTGAATGGCTGAGGTACATGGGGGCGGCGTCGGGGAAGGAGGTGGCCAGTGTGCGCGTCAGCGCAAGGTAACGCGACACACTGTGATTCTAACAAAGGTGTACCGTGTACCAGGCCTACATCCTCTCCTCCCTCCAATATTTCCATGGATATTGCACGGTGGATGGCTGAGATACGGCCGGGTGGTGTCCGGAGAGGAGGAGGCTGGTGTGCGCGTCAGCGCAAGGTAACGTGGCTGACGGGTGCCAAACAAAAGACGTACCCCTATTATCGTACAGTACTTCTATGCCCTCCCAAGTTTGCATAGATGTAGCGCTGGTGTTGATGGAGATAGCGAGGACGACGTTCGAGGAGGAGGAGGTAACTGTGGGTGTCAGCGCACAAAAACCCGAGCCCCTGGGCCTAAAACAACAGCGTACCTGGCACCCAGTACACTCCCTCTGTGCCCTCTGAAGTTCTTGTGGTCGTGGCGCGCAGGATGGGCGAGCTGGATGTGGGCGATGTTGGAAGAAGGCGGGATCCGATGGCGGCAGCGCGGGCGGCTGCGACGCTAGTTGAACGCTTGAATACAGGTCCTTGTATGCCTTGTAGCACGCCTGCGCCTTTGCGAGACGTGAGGACGACGGGACGGGGAGATATGGCGAGTCGGGGTTGGGCCTGGGCAGTGTCGGGAGGCGGGAGCGATGGCGGAGTCAATATAGGCGGCACAGGAGAAGTGAGTGGATATTATGCACGTGATTGCCGGCGGCAGGGCGATCCCAAAAAAGCTAAGGGATCGGGGGTGAAATGGGGGCGGGAGGCGAGCTCGTCGTGCGCCGACAGCGAGCTCAAGGGTATGTGGCAGTGCGGGAGGGAATTACCGGATGCGGAAGGCAGCGAGCGCGCGCGGCGGGATCAGGCGCCCGCTTATCAGCGGCAGCTTATCTGCCCTTATCTACGTCACCGGTATCCTCAAAATTCGCTGAAGTCGAGCTGGGACTAGTGATCATTATTGCAGGATAGTGGTGCGTAGTCGAATCCTTTCGAACTACAAGGGAGCACCGGGAGGCATGCTCACTCCTATTTAGGCCTCTAGTGTGGGAATCACAGGTGAGAAAGAAACGATTAAGAGTAATCGTAACTCGGAAGGTGATTGTGAGTCGCGTCCGGGCTGGGGACTTCGTCGAAGAGATCTCCGACGAGCGTGGGGGATCCGGGGATAGCAGGTGGGGGTACGACGAAGCTTTGTCGGACTTCGTCGGCGAGAGCGGAGGAACGGGTGTGGCATCGATTGGAGAAGGGGGAAGGCGCTGGCGCTTGCTTCGGAGGAATCCTGACTGAAACCCTCGCAGTGGGCTCCAAAAGTGATGGACACAACCAGGTAGTAGGGCGGAATGCGTAACGTAGCACCAATCCCTAGAGCGCTGCAGAGATGTCGGTGTGTGTGCGAGCGAGCGTCAGGAGTCCCGGAGTAAGCGACGACCGTCTCCGATCAATTGTACTGCGATCCGATCGAGAGCGCAGCAGCGACAAAGGCGATCGATCGACTCTTCGACCGATCGGAAAGCAAGACTTCGACGTATGACGTCGGAAGGCTGCGACGCGACTGCGATCGAGGACTCGGGCAAAGGGGCAACAACGATGGAACAAGATGAGGGCGATAAGACGGGAGGCGAGAACAAAGGCTAAGGCGATGACTGAGGCTGAGGCGCGAGAGCAGTCAACCGATGTTGACCGCTACAGGCGTCCCTGTAGAGTAATAAGAAATAACACCGATGACTATCGGTGTGCTAGTTTCGAGGATTGACCGATAAGGATATCATTTTAAATGGGTCGGCGTAGGAGATATTTAAAATGATTCCGACGGTAAAAATGTTGTGATCCTATTGGCTACGGAAAAATCGGCTAAAATCTGATAAAATGTTGAAAAAATTCAGTCCGCGTCGGTTCCCACGGGTACGGGACGGAAATAAATCATTTAAAATGATTACCAGTACTACGAATAGCTGCCCGTAGGGCTTGGAAAAATAGGGAATAATACTGAGAAATCGGAATATATTTGGGGGCGTCGGTGTCTGGCCGATATCTCTTCCCGCGCGTCAACATATTCCCACGGTCCCAAGAAATGCTATTTTTAATCATTTGCGCTGGTATATAATCCTTTCTGTAGGCCCTGGGAAAACCCATTGACAACCATACAGTGCATGTATGATGTAGACTTACATGTAGTCCATATATACAAACTGCTTGAAGCCCATTCTATTCAAATGCGAGCTGGACGGAACCACAAACCAGGAAAGTATCTGATACAGAATATCCTGCAGGCATGATCTTCTTTACCTAAGCAACCAAACTTTGTACACAGATAGCTCTCAACACTTCAAGACTTATAGTATTTTTTTCATGACCCAAGCCCCCCCTCAATTCTTCTCAAACACAATTTCTTTAGTATCTATGCTATTGAAATAACATCGATATACATATTTGGACTCCTTATGAATACATTTGGCATGTTCTGACTGCCATAGATGCACAGTGAAAATAACATCACTGTCTACCACTACTTTCCCCATTTACCATCTTCTCCTTTGAAGCCTCAGGTAAGCTGCATTCTATATATATATTCATTATTTATATGTTTTGGCCCAAAAGAATGGAGTGTGCTTAATAGCTCCCCAAGACTTGGTCAATAAAATTCCCAAATATTTCAGAGTACTCACAGACCATGCCCCACCCACTGCTATAAGTATTGAATTCCTTCAAGGAGTTGGTAGATAGTACTGTACTTCTACTCTGATACAGCCCATACTACTATCCTTGTCCCAGATGCATGTGCAATAGCAAATGGTCCTTTCTTTTTCCACTGAATCTTGACTTGTGATATCAGCTTGGTTGAGCATAAGCCTATGATAACTGAGAATAGGGCCATTCATATATACATATGTGTACAAGCATGGGACCATTCTATATCTTAGAGGGTATGTCAGAGTGGAAGTACAGTACCATCTACAAAATCTTTGTAGGATTCCAATACTTATAGCAGTGGGTTGGGCATGGTATGAGAGTGCTCCGAAATATTTGGGGATTATATTGACCAAATCCTGGAAAGCAATAGTATTAGGCCCACTCCATTCTTTTGGGCCAAAATATATAAATAATGAATATATGTGCAGTCTACCAATGGCTTCAGCATGGTAAATCTAGAAAGTAATGATAGAGACTAGTTGTACTTTGACTGGGCATCTACAGCAGTCAGACCATGCCAAATGTATTCAAAAGTAGTCCAGATATGTATATCAATACTATTTCAACAGCGTAAATACTAAAGAAATTGTGTTTGAGAAGAATTGAGGGGGGGCTTGGGTCATAGAAAAAATACTATAAGTCTTGAAGTGTTGAGAGCTATCTGTGTACAAAGTTTGGTTGCTTAGGTAAAGAAGATCATGCCTGCAGGATATTCTGTATCAGATACTTTCCTGGTTTGTGGTTCCGTCCAGCTCGCATTTGAATAGAATGGGCTTCAAGCAGTTTGTATATATGGACTACATGTAAGTCTACATCATACATGCACTGTATGGTTGTCAATGGGTTTTCCCAGGGCCTACAGAAAGGATTATATACCAGCGCAAATGATTAAAAATAGCATTTCTTGGGACCGTGGGAATATGTTGACGCGTGGGAAGAGATATCGGCTAGACACCGACGCCCCCAAATATATTCCGATTTCTCAGTATTATTCCCTATTTTTCCAAGCCCTACGGGCAGCTATTCGTAGTACTGGTAATCATTTTAAATGATTTATTTCCGTCCCGTACCCGTGGGAACCGACGCGGACTGAATTTTTTCAACATTTTATCAGATTTTAGCCGATTTTTCCGTAGCCAATAGGATCACAACATTTTTACCGTCGGAATCATTTTAAATATCTCCTACGCCGACCCATTTAAAATGATATCCTTATCGGTCAATCCTCGAAACTAGCACACCGATGGTCATCGGTCTTATTTCTTATTATACTACAGGGACTGGTGACCGCTATACGATACGACGAGGGCGAGAGTGCACGACTTGTGCTCGGAGCGATGAGGGGGGAACGTAACTTGCATTTTGCAGAGTATCCGACGACTATTTATACGGTGCGACGAGTATAGTGCGTGTCCGATCGAGTAAGTACGGAGACATTGGAAAAGACAAAGAAAACAAGATAGCGGCGTCATATGAAATAGTACGAACAATGAGGAGAGGTCATGCGCCGGTCAGACGACGAGGAGCGAGGCGGGGAACGGTGTCGAGCGAGCGATCAGCGCTGTCAAAGGACAAAGGAGGCCGCGCGGTAAACGATCCTCTCTGTCGTCGACTGTGGGAAACAGCGTCGGGGAGCGCGGGAACGGACAAGGCGCGCCATATCGAGCGCGATAGCGGTGGTCCGATGATGTGGGCACGAGGCTGCGTCTTCCGATTGCGAACGTTCGGAGTGTACCACTCTCAAGCGGTCGCGACTGAGTCACGTGTCGATCGCAAGTCGCGTCGTGACTGCGGGGGCGTAGCGCAGGTCGTAGGCGCTAGGGCGCATCGGAGGGAAGCGGGCGAGTCGTAGCGCTGAGTCGGGGGGCGTCGGGGTAGTCAGGATCGTGGGGCGGACAATGCGCGAACGGACAATGCGCGACTGAGGCGGTACTCGGATGGCGTGAGAGCTCCGGAGTTGCGTAGCGCCGAGCGTGTCTGTCGTGCAACCAGGCTGTGCGAGTCTGATGGAAATCTGATGCGTCGTGACGGGCGTGGGAAATGCTGTGCTGGCGAGTGTGTGGCGACTGGGGGCGCATGGTGCAAGCAGCGTGGGAGTCGGCTGGGCGTTCCGATCGTGGCGCAGGAAGGCCGAGGTCACGTGACCGAGGACTTGGTCGAAAATGCGAAAAGACAGTCGAGATCCCCTCCCAGCGCGGGACGGGGCTTGTCAGCGCGGGACTGGTGCGTGTCGTGCGTGACGTGGCGAGTCGTGCGGGCGTCGTGGACGTCGTGAACGTTGTGCGGGACTGGTGCGGGCCGTGCGTGACGTGGCGAGTCGTGCGGGAGCGGTAGGCGGCGTGCGGGCGTCGTGAACGTTGTGCGGGACTGGTGGTGTCGTGCGTGACGTGGCGAGTCGTGCGGGCGTCGTGGACGTCGTGCGGGCGTTGTGAACGTCGTGCGGGCGTCGTATACGTTGTGCGGGACTGGTGGGTGCTATGCGTGACGTGGCAAAGCGTGCACGCAATTGCAGCGACGTGCACAGCGTGCGGATGTGGTAGGCGTCGTGTGGGTGTCGTGGGCGTCGTGCAGAAGCAGTGGATGTCGTGCAGGAGCGGTGGGCGGCGTGCGAGCGGCGTGCGGCGTCGTGAACGTTGTGCCGGACTGGTGCGTGTTGTGTGTGACGTGGCGAAGTGTGCGCGCGATTGCAGCGATGTGTACAACATGCAGATGTGGTAGGTGTTGTGCAGGAGTAGTGGACATCGTGCGGGAGTGGTGGGCGGCGTGCGGGCGTCGTGAACGTCTTGCGGGTGTCGTAGACATTGTGCGGGACTAGTGGGTGCCGTGCGTGACGTGGAAAAGCGTGCACGCGATTGCAGCGATGTGCACGGCGTGCAGATGTGGTGGGCGTCGTGTGGGCGTCGTGGGCGTCGTGCAGGAGCAGTGGACATCGTACGGGAGTGGTGGCGGCATTGTGAACGTTGCGCAGGTTTGTGTCGCTTGCAATACCCGCCACTCGAGCAAAAGAAACAGTCATGTGACGCAATATGGTCCGTGCGCGCGCGCGGCCTATAAAGGCAGCAGCCTTTTCGCATCGTGCGCACCCGTACATCCCACTCCTCTTGACTTCAACCTTGCCTTGAATTCAACAATTCCCTTTGACTTGGGGTCAATGGGCCAATGCACGCATGGCAGCACAATTACTCTTAATTGTTCAGGGGGGAGGGGGGGGGGGGGGGCTTGGCCATTCAATATACAACTGACTGCCTAGTGTAGTAACATGAGTACTTTATAAAATGTTGCAGCTACAGTAATAAGATCTTGAGCCTTGTCTTATGATGCTAAAGCAGGGACAGTTGTGTTTTTGTACACTGTGCTATAGATTAGAACAGATGCCTTGTATCCTCTAGTTTGATATATATCAGATATAGTATTAAACTTCTCCTCAGATATACACACTCTACCTGTAGTTATACCATCATGAAACCATGTTTCAGCTGAGTCTCCTATTATGCGTGCAGTAAAATGAGCATGTCCAAAATAAATAATACCTTTCAGCTTGTACATTACCTTGTTAGTGCTACAGCCAACATGCATTGTCTGTTTTATTTTCAACTTTTTTGTACCCACATAAGGCAAAGCAATGCCAATGAGAGGAGGAGGATGGGCACTTAAGTCTGTTATCTTTACCAACGGTCTTTGGCATGATTGACAGAGACGGGTAGTCTTCACTTCTAATAGCTTGTTTAATTCTGATGATACAGCTTGACTGACATCCTTCTCCAAGGTCCAGAAAGGGGTGTTGTATTGTCTATCAGATGCGATAGTGATAGTATTGCAAGATGTACATTTATGTTTGATGTGAAAAAGGTATTTGTCACTTGACAGCATCAAACGGCAGAGACCATAAATATCAGTACCATTGGTATTATCCATTGGATATCCATTGGGATCCCTTTGGTGAAGTTGATGAGCCTGGAGAGAATTACGAAATTGTTCTAGAGTAGTGAGGGGCTGTCCAGTCATGATCTGATTCCATCCCTCAGATATCAAAGTGATGTAAGGATTTATTGAAGCAACATCCCTAGTCCATATTTGATTGTGGCTTATGAACACTTGAAAGAGAATTGTGAGCAGACTGTCATAAGCACAACTCCAGGTATCTGCATTCCAGATATATAGCCCTTGCGCTCTCTTCCTGAGATAGCAATTGAACTCACATTGGCCACAACTTTTCGCCTTTTCACAATGCGAGCAGGCCCATTATCAGTATTAAGTTGGGTTACTGGCTGAGTCCCTATTGCAGGCACAAAAGAATTTCCAAGGTCAGCGTCATCATATTTGGATCCCTGTGCAACTGGTTTTGGATTAAGTGACCTTTTATTTCCCTGGCTGTAACTCGCTGCCATGGGGCATCTTCCCCACTTCTGGTATCACAAGTGGGTTGTACTCGGACCACTTGATAGAGGCATGTACATTGCCTGGCACATGGTCAGTTCCAATCCAGGCTCTATACTGCTTGATCAATGTGCTACGTGTTGAAGCATTGATATCACTAGGAAGTTCACCTATATAGCCCAACCGGGTAATCTCATCTAACAGCTCTAACTCTCTAAACTCCTGGCGCACATGGCCAGGAAGACCCCCTGTTATAATGGCTGTTGAAAAATCACGCATTAAAATAGTGCCATCCAAGCTTGCGCTTCTTGACAGACATGTGTACATAGAGTAGTGGGTACAACACTTGAATGGATCAACAATATTAAAGGGACGTGTTCTTCCCTGTGATGCATAGTCTGTCATAGCAAAATTGGGCACAATAGGAACCTGGTCTCTAGAGATGAAGACATTTCCGTCATTGGGAGTATTGCATTTAATAGGTATAGATTGCTTAGACAGTGGTACAACATTCTCTGGCAGACCTTCAAGGTAAACATTGGTTGGTGGCTTTGTCAACTTTACAAATACAACATCCAGAGTTTCTCTGTCATCATCTATTGCATGTGATTGCCAACCTACAACAGTTCCTTCTGCACCATTGGTAACACACACTTCAGTTGCTTCATTGCGCTTTATCATAACAGGTAATCCATGACAAAGCTTGAGAATGCCAGGGATGTTCATAGTGACACCATGAGGCAGACTGTGAAGCTTTGCTTGCATTTCAGGAGGTACAATATTTGATTTTTGCTTTGGATCAAGTTGCCTGCCTTGAGATTTGACAGTGGTAGGCTCTCTAGATTTCCATTTATCAACACTATAAAAAGGCTTCAAAACTTGATTTGTTTCCTGTGCAAAGCGATCTGACATTGTAGTATTAATCTGGTCACGCTGAGAGTTAAAAGCAGTGATTACAGATACAAAGCGAAAGTTGGGATGGTTACATCTGGATTTTGAAGCCCTTTAATTCTAGATCTCAAAAGAGCAATGTCTTGTGGAGTACATGATTTGTAACGCATATTTTCCAATGCTACGCAGAACTGTGCATCTCTCTCTGTCTGTGAGCGTTGTTGCATATTCTGTCTCAAGAGGACAACAACTTTTGTTTGATGCCATAAAGCCTTGCCAATTGTCCGTTGTTGCTCTCTAAAGCCGTTAGTAGTTCCTAGGACAGTGGAGACATGGTGGCTATATAGTGCCGGCCCTTTTGTCTGGATAGGGGGCAATTGTGCAAAGTCACCAGCAAAAATCATATTCTTACCACCAAAGGCTTGATCATCACTTTGTAGCGCAAGACTCATTTGTGCACTGATATGATAGAAGTCACCACAGTCAATCACTGAGACCTCATCTAAGAATACATAATTGACACTTTTCAACCGTCCACGTATATTTGCCAAGGTGGTTGCTGCTTCACTTACACCAGATCCAGATCCTTCTCCTCCTCCTCGGAAGCCAAGAATTGAATGATAAGTTGACCCTGACACCAAGGCAGCTGCTGTACCAGTAGGAGCCATTATCAAAAATACAAAACTGTGTTTTTGTCTGTCAAAGAGAGCCATGAGAGCTTTGATAACCTGGGATTTACCTGTACCTGCCATACCTCCAATATGCATTTTGAGTTGTTCAGCAAATATGTCAACAGAGTGGTTTGCTATGATTCGATAAGCTCGCTCTTGTTCTTCGTTGAGTGTATATTCTTGGGCCACCTCATCAATGAGCTGCGCATCTTCTTCACTGACAGCTTTAAAGGTCTTATACAAGAACTCGCGATCTACGACTTTCACTTCATTAACATTATATGGCTTTGGTATGCCATTAGGGGATGGTTCATTTTCCTTTCCTACTTGGTGGTACTGTTCCTGCTTCTTGTTTAGGATTTCCTTTTTCTTATCTGCTAGTACATCCTTCCATTGCTTTCCTGTCATGATATCTCCATTTGTGATATCAGTATCAATACTCCATCCATTATTCTTGTCTGCTGCAGCCCAACCTCCATTTTGCAAAACTTGTTCAATTTCAGCCATCTGTATTGCTTTGTTCGCTGTTTTCCCACTCACCTCATCAAATTGAGTGCTCAGCCATTCAAGCTCCTTGTCATTAAGTGCTTCATCTGTATTGCGATCCTCACTATATTGTGCATCTAAATCATCCTGAAATTGACCAAAGATAGGATTGAGCCCCATTTTTCTGTTCTCTTTCTCTGCAGCCTTGCGTTGAGCATGAAAATTATCTCGTGCATCATTGCATTCATATCGTATGTGAAAGAATTTTATCAACTCAAGCTGTCGTGGGGTAAAGGTGTATGTCTCAAAGGCCTCCTGCCAAGTTTGACCATTCAGTTTCAAATCACAGCCCACGCGCCAAGGTTTGAATAAGGTAAGCATGGTCAAACAATAGTCTTCATAATTCCCTTTGTCTTTCTAGGCAGAGTTCCCCCAACAAATTGGCACAATTGGCTCATCCTCAGATGCTAGCCTAACACTATGTGTTTCACATTGGGGATGTCCCGCCAGAAATTGGGGTACTTTTTTGGCTTCTTTTCTTTTTGATCCCTGCGTTTACTCCCTTTCTTTGGCTTGGACTGTACATAGTCAGATGAGCTATCATCTGCTTCTGTGCTATCAGTATTCATTTTATAGTCCTCATCATCTGAGTCATCCACAACTGTGCTCATGTCGTTATGATCAATATCCATCTCATCGTCACTATCAACAATTGTCTTGTCTGTGTCACTTTCAATATCTATAACAATGTGCTCATCATCACCACCACCAACTTGTATTTTGTGATCTAAGTCTTGGTCTATATCCATCATGTCATGCTGATTGTTACGACTTGGTGGGAAAGGGCCAGTGCAAGCATGGCAGTACAATTACTCTTAATCATTTAGGGGGCAGGGGGAGAGAGGGCTTGGCCATTAAATATACCCAAGCAAAATTGCTGACAGTCTAGGCTTGGGGATTGTCTCTATCACTCGGTGGTAGCTCAACATCCTGCATGCTCCAATGCACTAGGTGGCCGGAGGTGAGTGTTGCAATGTTGTGACGTTGTGATTATTCTTCCGGTAAGAATGCTCCGGAATGGTGGTCAGAATCCTGAGGCAATAATCGGGACGCTGATAAAAATACAAAACAATTGGGATCAGAACGATGCAGTGTGAGTACAAGAACTGAGGTGAACAATGGTCAGAGGACAATGGTGCAACTGCAGAGGAATACAGATGTCACAGTGACTGGAGTGGCATCATGCATACATTCTGATGACAATCTCAACAATAAACATGTCTGATGGAATTCCGACGCGTTGTGACAGCTGTGGGAGGTGCTGTGCTCGAGGTCACGTGGTGGCAGTTGGAACAACGAGCAAGTGGTCGGATGACTGTGTGTGCTGCGTGCGACAGCGTCACTGGCGCGAGTGTGGTGTTCAAGGTATGATTCCGATTGCGTGACTGCTCTGCAAGACTCCAATCTTGCGAGCGGTTGGAAGAACTAATCAGGTGGTCGGAGCACTGCTATGCGATGCTGCGATCTTCAGAATTGTGTGTCTGTCGACTTGATGAAAGTGCGAAAATTCTGTAATGATCGCCTCGCAGCATGGAGCGATGTGTATCAGCGCCGTCACCGTTGTGCTGACGCGCCACACGACATCGACAATGTGTATCTTGGCTTCCACTACGCCTATGGAGGCGGTTCCGGGCTCAATCAAGGGCTTGGATGTCATGTATTCCTAAGATGCCCAAGAGTTTATCTAATGCTGTATTTCACGGCAAAAGAGTTGTATTTCATTTTCACATGTATGTAATTTCTATCCACAGTAGCACCATAGAATTGCATGTATATGTGAATCAGTCATGATAGTATACATCACTATCTCGATTGAGCCCAGAACCACCTCCACAGGCGCAGTAGAAGCTGAGATACATGTTGTCGATGTCTCATGGCACGTTAGCACGTCAGCGACAACACGTCACATGTTGTGGGAAGCAGTGGCAATGTGTAAGCGTTGGAGTCAAGAGCGAAGCCACGGCACCTGGTGGCGCCGCAGCCCACGGGTCGAAGACCTCTGAACTCTTTTTTTCAGTGATTCTCATCCATTTTGCAAATCACAATAATTGTAGCTTTAGATATATATATCTTTTCCCAAAGTACCAAAGAAGGAGAAAGAAATTGATGCAAAGAGCAAACTGTCTTGTAGGGCAGGAGAAGATAGAAGGTCAACAACTACTGTACATATCCTACAAAGCTAAATGGCCTTGTAGTGTAGTGATCAATACTATTGGTTGATATAAAGAATCAAGAGGTTGTAGGTTCAATTCTCCCTCTGTGCGACTTTTTAATGATATAATTATTCAGCCCGGGTATTGTAGTAGCCGGGTTTGTGCACCATGACGCGTTTAAACCTGCACACAGTTGAAAGTGCCGGTTGATGCGTCATGGTGCGTGTTTGGCCACCCGTGGGAAAATTTTACCTAAAATGGAAATCGTGCAGTATTTTTTGCTGACTCGAGAACAATTGAAAACATGTTCATATTGTTGCTGGTTAGCTTGCAAAACGCAAAATACTTGCAGACATGAGTGTCTTTGGAAGTGAGAAGGTGTTGAAAAACATTGGGCAGGAGCTACTTAGCTAAAAATTGCTCAATTACGGGTAACCGGGTACTTTATCCCCGGGATTAGTAAGCAATGACTCATTGACCGGCAAAAATCCCAGTCTGCCTGATTCAACTGCGTCATTTTCCCACGCTTGTTGAGGAATTATATCATTGGCTATTCACATGATCAACATCCTCTCAACACTTCTGGTATATATAATGCATGGTAGTTAGCAACTAGAGCCCTCCCAATTGCCAACCTCACCATTGTCACCCCGTGGGAACATGTTACCAAAAAGGGAAGTTAGAAGGCCTTCTCTTCTGACCTGAGAACAATTGGTATCATGTGTATATCCATGCTAATTAGCTTGGAAAATGCAAAATACTCGCAGACACGAGTGTCTTTTGCAGTGCAAAGGTATGTAAATCACAGGGCAGGCAGGAGCTACTTAGCTAAGAATTACAGAATTAGGCAGATGAGATGACACGACTTGACTTTAGTCCAAGCTTTGGGACATATCTTCTACAGCATTCTTTCTAATGCATGCATTTCGCCTGACTGATGGAGAAAATAAATGATTAGGAGGAATCATAATTAAGAGTACTCGTAATGAGAACCATGCTAGTGCTATAGTTGAAGTGTGAGGATCCTGCAAGGTGCGGCAGGACCTGCTTAGCTAAGAATTACTGAAAAAGGCAGTTGGGACGACGCGACTTGACCGTGGGATCTATTTCCTAAAGCGACTTATAATGTGTTCACGTTTTGGCCTGACTTGGTTGAAGAAAGAAACGATTAAGAGTAATCGTAATCAGTTTTCTCAGCCACATCTTCTTCATCTGCCTTTTTGCCTTTGGGAATCTTGAACTTGGTAGCAAAGCGACACCAATCATAAAGAGTCATAGCTTCATAGTCTACAGGGCGCTTGGTAAAGTCATCTACAGTTGTCAATGCAACAATTTTCCCTTTTACTTTGTTGATAACAACACGATCTCCATTCTCTTCTTCAGGCTCCAGTGAGTTCCAATATCTTTTCACTTCATTGATGAATGGCCGCCAATAAAATGTCTTAAATTTATGACTAGTGTAATGGTCAGGATGACCTAACACATAGAGAGATGCCATTGGGCCACCTATTTCCATCTTGGTAGTCATGGAGTTTACCACTTGAACCATGACCTTGCGTGCCTTTTCCATTTGCGTTGCAGTTCCGCTGAGAAACTCAGAGTTGCGATTGAAGACTGATTTAATAGCCTCTAACATGACATGAGTCTTTAAAGGTGTCTTGGTTATATAGTCAGTCACATATGCTATAATAGATTTAATAGCAGTTCCAGATAGAAGACTGGCAACATCCGAATTGCACCTAATGAGGTAAGTCAACGTAGGGTTGAATGTGTTCAGCCAGGCCTCACCATGTTTCAGTTCAATAGCCCCTGTACTCATGTCCACCAATGTCTCAGCATGTATATCACGAGGGAACCGTGATTTGCATGAGGAATACTTTTTGTTTGTGCAACCTGCATGACATCTATGACGATTGGAGCGAAATATCAGTTCATCAGCAGTCTCCCACATACGTGTCCACCACGATTTATTTGCAGAGCATGACTAGGCTCGTACCCAGCCGGCTTCGCATTACGTCAGCTCAATATATGAGAGGGCGACGCTTCTGCGGAGCCGGCTGGGCCAACCGGTCGCCCTTTTGGCTTGACGCGTCGTCACCCGCCAAATCAAAGTTCGTCACTCCTACAAAAAAACCTTCCACATCTCAAAAAAAGTTGTCTAAGTTGGTATATGAAAGATGATTTTTTAGCGATTTAGAACAACTTTGAGTATATCAATTTTTTCACGATACTACACTATGACTTCGACATTTCAACGCGGGCGCTTAGGTTGCGCGGCTGGCGTGCAAAGCCGAGCGCGTACTTAGCACCTACTCTTCGCTTCCACTCTCATCAGTGTCGACATCGACATCGGCCACATCCACCCCGCTATCCACCTCGTCACTCTCATAGCCAGATTCCGAGCTATCACTCAAGCGAGCAAGCAGCTCATGTGGGAACCATTGTGCATCACCCTCTGTCTCTGTCTGGGGGGCAAACTGGGCGTCCTCGCGTCCTCGAGCACGCGCAACGCATCTGCGCTGGCGCCTTCTTCAATGGACGCCGCCAACGAGGCCTCGGAGTCGCTGCTGGCATCGTCTTCCCACTCTGCTGCATCCGCCATGGTAACTTCCGGCAATTCGGTGACGCGCACTGGCCCGCGCCCGGAAGCCTCTGTCACCGCACGCTGCAACAACGCCACGTGAGTCTGAGCAGCAGGATGTTGCTGTGTTGCAGCAGGAGCATGGTCGAGGGCGAGGACGGGGGCGAGGACGGGGGCGAGGACGGGGGTGCAGACGGGGGCGCGGACGCGGCTGTGGTCGAGGGCGCGGTGCCGCACAGGGAGGCATTTCAGACGAAGTTTCCACCGACCACCCCAATTTCCATATCATACCTTCGCAAAATGGGCCTCACAGCTCCTCCGCTAACCGAGGTGGAAGCACACTTACGGCGCGCCGGGTGGAGCGGCGATGGGAACATGCAGGCATAAGCTGCACTGGTGCTGCGGAGGCTTGCGACGACGAAGTCAGAGTGTAGGGTCGTGCCAAAATTTATATACTCGAAGTTGTTCCAAATTACATAAAAATCATCTTTCATATACCAACTTAGAGTACTTTTTTTTGAGATGTGGAAAGTTTTTTCGTCGGAGGGGCGAGCTTGGATTTGGCGGGCGGCGACGCGTCAGGCCAAAACAGCGCCCAATATGCCCAGTCCGCTCGCAAGCTCGCGCGACCAATATTGACTCCTTACATAAGCGCGGGCTGTGCGAGCGGACTGGGGACAAGTCTAGAGCATGACATACATTTATCATCTTCAATTGTTTCATGGTTGGAGCACATCTTGGGTGGATGCTCTGGCAAAGCACATGTGGGATCTAAACCACTGTCACCTCTTTCCAAGTTGTCTTGAATTTGACTGTGAACATCATTCAGAGTTCCATCAATGAATTGGCCTTGATGTGAGCCTTCTAGATATTCTACCAATTGTCTTTGAAATTCAGAATCACCAGCTACAATACGATCCCTTACCTCCTGTGGTGTTAATGCATTTTGTATCCATAAGAGCATGTGGAGATGCAAAGTCAATCTTCCCTGCTGTTCCACAGTACCATAGTAGGCAGCTGTTTTACCGAACAAGCCATCATGGTCTGCACCTACACCCAGTACAACTTTGATAAATGTCTCGACCATGAATTTGAAAAAGCGTGCACCAGAAACAGGATTGTTTGCAATCAAGCGATATCGTTCACTAGCAGTATATACCTTGGGATAAATATGTATATCCTGGTCAGCAAAATATAGTGCAATAGGATGTTTAGAATCTGTTGGTGCAAATGTAATAAACCATGTTGGAGCCCCAATATAGCTCATGAGAGCCCAAAGTTCATTACGCTTATACTTGTTATTTGTGCGCGAGCCTTGTACATGCTGAGCTACATGGTCCAAGTCATTGATAATTGCAAAGCATTCCTTTTCTGCCGCTCCATTAGCAGTTTCAAATTCACCATCCACCATTCTCTGAATCATGTCATTAAGCACAACTTCATTCACACTGAGTAATTGCTTAGCAATATTCGGAAAGGTTGCTTTTTGAGTGAGCAAATACCCCCCAGTATTGCTGCGCTTTATTTGCTCATGATTAAATGCTATAAGTGGGAACAAAGGTTCCAATTGAAAGCGCTTGTCATGATACATCAATAATGCACGTTTTCGAGCACTATCACTGATTTTTGAGTACCCATTCTCATTTCCAATGCCACCAAGACCGTAAGGAAAAAGCCAAGGAAAGGCTTGGGGGTATAGCTGAGGATTGTCATAAGTACTCTCTGGTGTATCATTATGCCCTATGCCAAGTGCATATCCATTTTTTGAATTTATACACTGAAGTGCAAGAGCTTTTAACTGTGTACCAGACTTCTTCTGAAGCTCGGCACCTGTTAGTGTATGCATAATAAAAGGACATTCTCCTTCTGCTGTACCTTCTTCATCTTCAGAAGAATTATTCACTGCTTCATCTTCAGAGTCTTTCTCCGATGGAGGTATACGGTAATCAATAATAACTGGAGGTTCATCTTCAGAGTAGGTTGCGAGATTATCATAGGAGATTGTAAGGTCTGCGTAGTCAGCGTGGTTGACTTTGAGCCACTCCAGAGCAATAGCCACTCTATTTCTACGAACCAGAAATGGAGTTCTCTGATGCTCTCAAGTTGTAGGACGAGTTGGTCCAATATATACAAACACCATTACATCATCTAGTTCATCTGCACGGGGAGGCAGAACACTGTATATTCGCGGCATAGGCATTGCATACATTACCGCATTTGCAACCATTTTGTACTGACCAGAGGCTTGTACTTTAATGACACATCCATTGCGACACACCCTGGCGATTAGCATCTTCTCTGCAAATGACAAACCTTGCAACTGTGGGGGCACCTCCCCTATCCAATTGCCATTTGCTAAAGCTTGAGAAGGAATGTTTCCTTTTGCCAAAATATCCAAGCACGGTCTGCATACCTTTGAGCATGCCTTGTCAAGAATTGGACCCTCTTCTATCAGAATTGGGTCATTCACTGACTTGTGTTCCATCCGAGTCACAGGGTATATGCTGTTGTCTTCACAAGAAGATTACGTTCAAAATCTGCTTCTTCTAAAGGAGTCATTGACTTGGATAGGGTCAGTGTTCCACACACCGCACATCCTTCTTCTAGCAAGTTTTCCTTATCAATAACATCACAATAATTAGTGATAATCTTATGAAGCAGAGTTGTAGAGGGAGGCTTTGGGGGAAAGACTGCTGTAGGAGCTGGCTGGACTTGCGACTGTTTAACTGTCTTTGTTCTTTTGACTTTGGGTTTATCAATACTATGGAATTTGAAGAGGGTAGTTGCCTCTAAACAAGCAGTGCACATATCAGCATGTAACATATGTCCTTCCATTAGACCATATACTTTATCCATCTTGTCATTCCATTTAATAATCAAATTGTGCACAACACATATATCCATTAATTGGGGCTTGTGTAGTCGAGTCAGTTCTGATAAGGGCATTTTACAATGTATCCAGTGAGTGTTGTGGTCATCATTCTGTGGTAATGATATGTCCCCATTTACACCATGTCCCCAAAATTCAAATTGGAAAGCTGATGAAATTCTTCAGTTGATGCGACTACTTGATATTGAACAGGCTCGCTCAGCATCCACAGCGGCTTTTTCTTTCCACCACCAACTAGTGTATGACTTTCATTGACTGGGACAATGGTTATATAACCAGAAACATATATCATTATACATGTCATGACAACCAGCAAGGTGAGTGTTATTGCACTATATTGCATTTTTGCAATGGGCCCTAGCCCTAGTAGTCCTTTGACTTTAATGTGCTCCAAAAGTGATGGGCACCAGACGGTAGTAGGCGGAAATGGATAGGTTTCCTATCCCTAGAGCGCTGTCAGTGGTACCGCGTTGTTGTGCGAGCGAGTCGTCATGTTCCCAAAGGTTCGCGAAGTAACTCCACCGGTACGTGGATCGTGGTCGTAACGAGGATGCGGATCGGAATGATGGTTCAGCGTGTGCGCCGGACCAGGAAACAAGAAGGGGAGAGTGTACGAGTCACCAAAGTGACAAACAAACAAAGTCGCGACGAGCGAGCTCCAAAGTTGGACGCGGGGGAATGCGGAATGACGACGGAGAGAAGGAATGAAAGAGATCGACGTAACACGAAGTTCGGCTTTATACGTTGATCGGTGCGATGGGTAGTTGGGTGACTTCGGACAACTTCGGCTTTGGGGACGAAGTTTATGTGTAATGGGGAACGCGTTCGTAGTGGGCCTGAGTTTGAGGAGGCCTCGAAGGTGATATCAAAGTGAATGAAGGTCTGTCGAGGTTGATGTTCGAGAGGTGAGGTTCGGTCGACGAGGTTCGGGAGGCAAGGTTCGGAAGGCGAAGTTCAAGAGGCAAGGTTCGGAAAGCGAAGTTGGGGTACGTGGTGCGAAAGGCGAAGGTTGAAGGCGAAGTCAAGCGTATTGGGGCGTGCGGTGTAGTCGAAAGTGAGGTTACGGGCAATAAGGAGAACGTGGGAGTACAACGACAGTAAGAGCTGTCAATGCGGGCGGTTTGCAACGTCTCTTTCGAGATGCTGACTATGAGGGGGGAAAGTAACTTGTTATTCGGTGTGCTATCGAGTCGTATTTAAGCTACAACAAGTGCGAGACCGTATCGTACGGAAACGAACATAGGTAGGTGCGTACAGAGACGAAACACGAGCGAAGTGGATAAAGATCATGTGTCGCAAGTCGAGGTGGGTCGTAACGAGCATATGTAGCGAGAGAGAGCTCTCATGGAGATCGAGAACAATGGATACCAAACAAACGATCAGCGCTGTCGCTACTATGTGATATACAGAAGGATGAAGAACGAACAATATTGTGGAGACACGCCTCAGTGGTACAAGGCGCGCCAAACGTATAACCGCGAGCCGAAGTTACAGCGAGTGGCGGACGATCTCCCGAAGTGGCTTGGAAGGTAGCCATGGCTTCAGGCTCGGTTCGCCTCAGCTCGGAAGGGTCGGGACGATAGAGGGGATGAATCGGAAACACTATAAGTGAGGGGGAGAACCGGACAGGGAAGTATCGGGTGGCAGCCGGTCATCTCGGAGATACGCTCACGGGACGTTTCACTACACTGATCTTGGTCTGGCAGCGACTTTGTGGCGTGTCTGCTGCTGATGGGCCGAAAGGTCTCGACCGAACCACATGCGGGCGCCTCGGGGTGACTGGAAACGGGGCTGAAGCGCTGGAAAGTTCGGAGCCGAAGTCACGTGACTTCAGAACTTTCCGAAGTGGCTGTCCCGAAACGGCGGAAACAACGGTCCGGAGACCAAAGTCACGTGACTTTGGTTCAACATGAAAAACCGAAAACTCGCGGTGGAATCCCCGCTCGACGGGGAATCAGGCGTATCAGCGCATTGCTAAGAGCCGCAGTTCCGATGCATGTCTACGCGCGCTAGCTGCCTGCGTGCAGCGCGTGTCCCCTCCCCCTGAACATCTGGGGCAGGGTCTGTGCTAGTGTGTTCCCTCGCGGGCTTGTCTGCTAGCGGCGGCGGCTCAGAGTCTGAGTCGTTGCTCTCAGATTCAGCTGTCGAGGCTGCAGTCTGAGTGCTGGGTCGAATTACACGATACTTTTTAACAGGTATTGTGTGCACCGCGCGCTCTGCGTTGTGGTACCCCTTAACCCAGTCGCTAGATATGGTGTGTGAGGGGCGGAAAATCCGGAGTTCAGACCAGACAGCTGACAACACAGCGTTGTAGCCTAGTCTGAACTGATCTTCTATCGCTACCTTGTAGTGCTCACGAGCACGCAGGAGATCTGCATCTCCACAGTCCTCTGCCCGTCGGATATGTGTTGCGTATGTGAAACATGACGCACACATCGTCTGATGCGAGCAGGCGTGCCCTGGGTTGACCACCAGGTGCCGCGAGTCCAGTAGCTGGTACCCAGCGGCGGCCGTTACTTCGGCTTGCCAGGCTTCATGCTGCTCGCGCAATTCGCGGCGCAGCTGAAACCATGCTTGCAGTTCGCGGCGACGGTCATTATGCATGACCTGCGCATCTAGTTCAGGCGCTTGGCCAAAGCCCGGGGTGTCCCCAGGCTGGTACGCTGAAATAGCCTCAGTGTACGTCATACCGAAGTCGCCTTTGGCAGGCGGCCCGTAGTACGTTCCCCCTAGGTCTTCTCCTGGGGGTATCAGCGTGTCATCGAGGTACTCAATGATCGCGTCCGGTTCCACTCCATGTGGCGCTCCCTCCTCTGAGTCGTCACTGACCCCTTCGAGGGCGGGGGCCTCGTCCAACGGTATGAGCGCTGGTAGCTCGTCCTGAGGGACAAGTTGCATGAAATGCATGCGCATCGTGTGCATGCGGATGGGGCTGTCATCCGCATCCGACTCGTCGTCGGACGCCTGGTTTTCCAGGTTCTCTGCGTACTCGTCCGCAGACTTGTACTGACTTCCGTACGGGTCGTCGCGTTCGGAGTCATCGCTCTGGGCACCAGGGTCATCCTCGCGCCCAGGGCTGGCTTGGTCGTCACTATCGTGTTCGACTCAAGCAGCATGCATTCGTGGGCCCCTTTCTTGGGGCACACTGCATTGCCCATGTAATGACCAGGCTGTCCGCATGCAAAGCACACGCCAGGCTTTGTTCCTGGCTTCCCTTTGTCTCGATAGGTTTTCACCTCGGGACGGTGTCCCTTGTTACGCCTTTCGGCGACGGGGAAAGGGGGTTTTGGCTGCTCCTGATACTCCTTGCGCTCTGGGCGCCGGGAGTCTCGCTTACGGTCGTGAGTCTTTGACTACTGTCCGCGCGAGTCCTTTTCCTTTTCCTTCGCGAATGCGGGCTGACCCATAGTGGGTCACTCCATGGAAGGACGGAAATCTCGAGCGTGTTCACGCGCGAGTTTAATACTATACTCGGACTTCAGGGCAAAGTCGAGCATCTGGGCGGACGTATGCTCGTCCAGGTTCACGCTATGCGTCTTGAACATCAGGTTGACGATCTCCATGGGGAGACCGCTCATGAACTGTTGCCTGAACGTTGATACGCCTGCTACGTGTGTGGCTACTGTTTGCGCATTTTCGATGCACTGTGGCACTCGCACAGTGGCTCCGACGGTTGCCATGCATCCCCGACTCTCTCGTTCTCGCCGAAACACTCGCACAACTTGGGGTTAATGGGCCAATGCATGCATGGCAGTACAATTACTCTTAATCATTTAGGGGGGAGGGGGGCTTGGCCATCCAATATACAAATGACTGCCTGATGTAGTTATATACTTTTGGATATATTGCAGATATGCAGGCAAGCAAGTCTGTGACTGCATTGGGATCTTAGGGCAAAGCTGCGGTGATGGGCACCCACATGTAATTACTAATGTGTCTGAAACCAGATCCCTACTAGAGCACTCAAGAGGATATTGTGATGTGTATGAGCAAGTGTCAGGGGAGTGTTTTATCCATGTGTAGGGTGTGTGATTGGAGGTGATGATCAGAATGCAAGAGTGTTTGGAGAATTGTCAACAGCAGTCCAGATGTAAGAACATATGATGCAAGTGACTGAGGGATCACATACTGCGTGTATAACCATTGAAGATGAAGAGACAAGTGAGGGGCAGTGCAAGCACATGGGAAATAATCTGTGCTGTCAAGAAGTCTGCGAGAAATGTCCTACAATATGGGACAAGACAATATGAATTGAATAGAAGACAATGGAAACGTGGCAAGCAATACTTAGGATGCGCTCCGATATGCAAGGGGGTCACAGGCAAGTGTGCTGCAATGTTGTAACACTGCAAATGCTCAGAGGAATGCACTGGAATGGTGTGTGCAACCGTCGGAGCAGTGGAGCAATAATTGGAATGCTGGCGCAATCACAGAACAATCGGGATCAGAGAAATGCAGCATGAGCTTGAGAGCTGAGCTGGACATGGTTGGACAACAATGGCGTGACTGTTAACATACTCGGCAGTCACAGAGTGTAAGGGTGTTGTCGCTCTTAGATCACACAAAGTACACAATACCCCGTTACGATTACTCTTAATCGTTTCTTTCTCCAACAGGTCAGGCCAAAATGCGAACACATTATAAGTCGCTTTAGGAAATAGATCCCACGGTCAAGTCGCGTCGTCCCAACTGCCTTTTTCAGTAATTCTTAGCTAAGCAGGTCCTGCCCTAAGCGTTGCAGGCTCTTTGCACTTCAAATAATACTAGTACTGCATGTAGTTTTGCTGTTGGCTCTAACTTCTTCAATCAGTCGAATGAAAGGAGCTTCCCGTGTTACAACTACTTTCAATCGTTTCTTTCTCTAACCAGTCAGGTCAAAAAGTGCACATCAGGAAAGTCACAAAAGGAAATAGATAGTTGCGTTGTCCCACCTGTCTAACTCAATAATTCTTAGGTAAGTAGCTTCTGCCTAATGTCTTTCCACATCTTTGCGCTTCAAAAGACGCTCGTGTCTGCGATTATTTTATGTTTTCCAAGCTAACTAGCGCAGCTATGCATATAATTCCAATTGTTCTATGATCAGAAAAAGAAGCTCCTGGATTTCTATTTTTGGTAAAAAGTTCCCACGGCTGGTGTAGAGAAGCATGACGTAGTTTTCGAGTGGTTGAGCCGGTTTACTACGTCATGCTTCTCTAACCCGGCTACTACAATACCCGGGCTGAATATCTATATTATTAAAAATGTGCAAAGGGGGGGAATTGAACCTACAACCCATTGCTTACACAATACAATATAAGAGCATTAACCATTAGACTACAGTGCAGTAGGTATAGTTAAGCTGTGTATAGTCTATACCAACCTTATCTTGACTCTTGCTCTACAATACATTTTCCTCTTCTCATCACTTTCTTTTCCTTTCCCCAATACAATATATATATATTATATATCTGTAGAATGGTAAAATTAATGTAAACACAATGGCCAGGATCCCAGAGTCTGGATCATTTGCAAAGTACGAGACATTTTTATATTGCTCACCTGTGTTCAGATCATTTGATTATGTGGGCAATATGCAAAGTGGTATGTTGATACACCTTGCTCCGCTGATATGCTTTGAACATAGTGATATGCATCCTACGTGGGTGGCTACCATTTACACAATTCTGATGCACGTACTACTTCAATTCCGTGAGGGACCCTCCGGGCCCACTCGGTGTACTCCGCGGGGACCCTGCGGAGTCCCGCACGCCATGCACCCCGCGGGCTCAGGTGCACCCAGCCATTGCTGGAGCGGCTGGAGCTCGCGCGCAGCGCACGAGATGTCGCAAGGTCCTCGCGGGAGCTGACAGGCCAAACACCGTCCACGCCGCTGCCGCCTGCGCCCCGCGGGAACCCTGCGCACCCGCAAGGACCCTGCGTGCCATGCGTTGAGCGAACAACGAGCCGCGCTTTGGCGGCAGAGCGGGGCACGGCGACGCGAGCGGAATGTCCGGCATGGGCGTTGGCAGCGGTGAGCTCGGGCGCGAAGCAGTGCCCGGGATGCGCTTGTCAGAGACGAAAGTCTCAAGCATCACAGTGGGAACACTGTCAGACTTGAGCGTGGAGAACTTGACGTCAAGAAGCTGCGCGTTGGCGAGGAGTCTGCCAGGGGTCAGTAGAGGGTGTGGGGTGGGATGGGAGGCGGTGTACCTGGTTCTCGCCTCGAGAGACGGGTGCAGTCACCCTCCACGCAAATCTCTGCTCGTTGTCCCAATGTGCGCCCCTGCACATCGCCCTCGCCCTCCTCGCCCTCGCCCTCGTTGTATTCGCTGAGTGTTCCTACGTGTCGTGCTCATCGTCTTTGTTGTGTTCACTGTGCGTCGCCCTTGTCACACTGCGCGCCCATGTGTGTCGTCCTCGCTGCACAGCCAGGAGGCACCTGGTGTGGCGCCATACAAGACTGCGCAAAAATCCATTGTGGGGGGGCATGAGGATGCGGAAGCGACGCAGGAGGGCGAGTGACGGAGGGAGAGAATCTGACAAACTGTAAGCTGTAGCCTCCTGTAGCCAAAGGCTGATTCCCATGACGGGCAATCAACAAACACACATGACCGCGTGACTGTGCGGCTCTGTTCAACGCAGCGGACTTGTACCACATGCCTCCACCTGCTGCCAACCCCTGTGCCTTCCCCCCACCCTCGCGCCTCCCCCTCACACTACCAGTGCCCAGCTCAGCTATGCGACAAATTGCCAACAACGAGGACGTTAAAGGCGCGCGACAACAGGGTGCACGACCAAGACAACCGCCAGGGGCGTACAATGAGAGCAACAACAAGGAGCAGCGCACAGCAAGGGTGACGTGCAGGGGCGCAGAAGGGCACGAAACATAGGCAAGGAGCAGGGGCAGACCACAACGGCAACAGGGTCGTGCGGCGGCGAGGGGCACGGGCGATGACTGCAACGAGGGGTGGACGACAACGGCGCCGACGGGCGCAAAGCGGCAGCGATAGGGTGCGCGCGCTGCGGGCGACGAGGGGCGTGCGCGTCGACCAGGCGGAGCACCAACGGCGGCCACCGATGCCGTGGCGGGGTGTACCGCAGCACCCGAGCGGCACGCAGACCGGGCGGTATCCGCCCAGTCCTGGCGCACAACGATGGCAACAAGGGGCACGGACGTGGACCAGGTGGGCCTGTTGATAGGCCGGGTGGGGCACACGATGACGGGGTCACGGCGCGCTACAAGGGCCACGGAGGCGCGGCAAGGGCAACAAGTAGGGGCGCGATTTAAGGGACGTGCGCGGGGTGCCAACGACGGCGGTGATAGCAGCGGCGGGCACTCGAGCGGCAGGCAGCCTGGGGCGGAGTCCGCCCGGTCCTGGCAGAGTCCCTCGGGAGAGCAATGGTGAGTGCCGCTTGACGCCTGCAGCACGGGGTTCTGTCGGTCGCGCAGGGCCCCTGCGGGGGCGGACAGCGGCTGCATCGACGGTGCCGCTGAGCCCCCGCCACACGCGGTCCTGGCGGCTCCCGCAAGGACCTCGCGGCGTCTCATGCGCTGCGCACGAGCTCCAGCTGCTCCAGCAATGACTGGGCGGGTCTGAGCCTGCAAGGTGCGTGTGGGACTCCGCAGGGTCCCCGCGGAGTATACCGAGTGGGCACGGAGGGTGCCCCGCGGAACTGAAGTCTCTTGATGCACTGCGGCGCTTATGCAGCAGCTCCTATCTTCACCAGGTATCTCCAATGCTATTGCTTTCACTCACCCACTCACACGACAGCTAGCTCTGTAGCTGTTTGCACAGTAGCTCCATGCAGTTTGCCTGACGCTCGCTCACACTTGCACATTGTTAGATGACGTTTGCCACAGTCTTGCAATATTCGCCCAAGGTCGCACCAACTTGCTATATATTTAGACAAGCTGGCACACACTCGCAGTCAATACCACAGCTTTGCCCTAGCATCCCTATGCAGTTGCATCACCTGTCCGCACACAGCCAGCCACATCACCGCATGGCTCGCCTCAACTCACCCAAGCATCTAGAGCAGTCCACCAAATGCAATGCATAGCCCTTGAATCTTGGCCCTCTATCACCGCATCTGACTCAAGGATGCTATGCAGAAAATTGCAACACAATCATACAGCTGTCCTTGCAAGGACTACAAAGCATGGTGCACCCTCCTCAACTAGCATGTGGCCACGGGGAGGATTTGCCCCCTTGTTGAGTCCCTAGGTGTTGCCCGCCTTTATCATCCTGAAGGCAGACTTCACCACCCTCCCACAGGAGGTGAACAACTACAGTGTGCTCAATGCCAAAACTGTCCCAGACTCTTACCCCTTTCGTGTATTGAGAATATCCTCACTGATTCCACAAAGGGGAAGAAGATCTGGGGTAAGAAGGACATAACAAACTTGTTCTTCCAGACAAGACACGTGTTAACCCAAACAACATCTACCTTATGGCTGACACAACACCTTTGTTGATAATCTGTAATTCAGTCTATCTTCAAATCAAGAAGATACCTGCCCTCCTCCCTCCCAACGATTAAGAGTAATTGTACTGCCATGCGTGCACTGGCCATTTCACACCAAGTCTTGTTCCAAGATGAGATAAGTACAAGTGTGAAAGAGCTGCCCGTACTCTCGGGCTCGCTCGCGCTTCGTCCCTTCGCTGACAAATAAACCTCAACCTCTCCTAACCCTAGCCTCAGTCCATCTGGAAGGCGTCCGCCTTACACCCTCCCCCTCAAGAGAAGGCCCCGCGGTGAATTGAAGAGGTGGTTGAACACCGATGATCTTGCTGACGTATGAGGGTTATGCCTCCTTCGCGTTACAACGCGGTATTTGATGTGTTCATCCATGAGACCGCGCAGTGCGCTGGGCAGTTTATGCCCCTTGCTCGAAGTAGAGCGTAGTTGATGGTTAATGTAAGAAATACTGTACCTTACGCACGTAGCAATTACTGCCCTCGCACATAGCCGTCGAGGCCAGCGAGTGTTCATGCGCTCGGTGCAGGGGATGGTGGTTCGTCGTCTCCCTCGTTCATAGCCACGTCAAGTGGTACGGATGGTGGGTTCCCAGCTGCTGGGCTTCCGTCAGCTATGACAGGTTCGTCGACGACGATAGGAGTACCAGTATTGCTGGGGTCGCCTTCCGACCCCGTTCCCATGGATCCTTGCGATCCGTTCTCATAGCGTGGGTCGGTTAGCACCGCATGTGCGAAATGACCCGAGGTTTCTGCCTCGTAATCCGCAAAGCCGGCTCGGGCTAGGTGCTCAACGACTGATTGTTCCGTTACCGGCGTCGTGATCCCAAAGTCCGGAGACGCTCCGATGGGATTGATGGTGACCCCATACTTCTCGCGAAGTCGTTGGTAGCCATCCACGGTCTGCACGATAGCCGCAGCTGCAAGAACGAATTCATCGCGTACCCGTTTACGCTCGGCCCATTCGTCCTTGACTCCATCGTGCACCAGTCGCGCTATCCTCAGGTACGACAGGACGTCATTTGTGGGCGCAACGCTCGCGCCCCCATGTAGTCCACGCCGTTTGAACCCCCCGGGTATCGCTTGAAGTACGCGTGCCACCGTTTGGCAGAGTCCGCAAGGAAAGGTTGCGGGAGTTTCTTCGTTAATTCATCGCTTGCCGCCCATTGCGGTCGTTTATAGTGTCGTACCAGTAGCCTATGTCGAGCGTCGCGTTCGCTCTGCGGTGTTTCGCATGCTTCTTTATACCAACGCCCTAGCGTCTGAAGCGCGTTCCTATTCCCTGGTGTCTTGACCTCCTCGAATAGCCGGCGAATTTCTTCAACGTCCTGTAATGGTATAACCTGCTGTGAGCTGGTCCCCCCCCCTGAAGAAGAAGACGGCGCGTCGGCGTCGTCATCCTCGTCGGTGAGGAAGGCGTCAATCTCGGCGTCGGCATTCAACGTAGCGCGCGACGACGATGCGACGGGTTGTGTCGGCGCCCGCGGTACACCCCGCGTCGCCGGTCGTCCGTGCGAGAAGCCGCCACGCGCAGGCCCGGTCGGGATGCCGCGGTGCATGGTACGACCCCGGTTCGGCGTGGTCGGCGCAGTGCCGCTGTTCCCTTGGTACTGGAACGCGCGCTGGTCGTTCGGCGGCTCCGGCCAGGGAACCAGTCCAGGTCCATCGTACGGCGGGTCCCAAGGCCGATTGGCCCAGTCAGGCGCCCGAGAAGATGACGCCCAATTGTTCTCCATGGTGCGCGCGCCAGATGTATACGTATTCGGCCTCCAATCAGCAGCCCAGTTAGCTGCACCACCCCAGCCGCTCATTGCGTGCTGCGCGCCGTCGTTCGGCATCCAGGTGGTCCCGTCCGGCCATACGACGGGTTGACTTCCATGCGCATACATCCCCACCGGTGCGTACATACCTTGCGCGGGGTACGTACCCGTGAATTGCGCGGGAAAGCCCATGGCGTGTTCCTGTGACGTTCCAGCCGGTATTCCGGCTGGCCCAGGGTCGTGTACCACAGCGCTGGTCGTGCCGGTTGCGGTGCGAGGCGCCTCGCTTGCCGCTACGCGCGGCGTCTCCGTACGCGGTGCCAGTGCCTCGGCGTGCTCGGCTGCACGCCTCTTCCTGCTCGACCGCCCTTCACCAGGCGCGGGTTGATCCTCTCCCAGCGACATTGCGTCGTCCCCATGTTGGTCATGTCGTGCTGCCAATTGTGCACGCAAGCGCTCAATCTCATCTTCCCGCCGTCGAAGCCTATCTTTTAGGCGCTGAATCTCCTTCTCGTGGTCCTGATTGGCGCCCTCGCGCTTCTTGCTTGCCGCGATGTACGACGCGTCCTCCACCAAGATCGCTTCGGACACATGGAGGAAGTACGCACGGCAAATCGGACACCCTGTCTTGTGAATGACCTGCTTGGTCATATGATCGTATAGCCATTGCAGCGTAGCGGCCTTGTCCGCTCGCTGCGACGATTGTCGCCCGTCCATGTTGCATAGACGCTGAGAAGCCTCCTGTCCACCCACGGTGCGTCATCATCGCTTGGCAACTGTACAGCTGATAGCGTAATGATTCCCACGCCGGCCTTTTCCGAACTACGACCGGCGTTTCGACGCAGTTCGCCGCGTCGACTTGCGCGCCGCCGTCTGCGGCGCATCCCTGTCACGGCCTCGCACTGCACTGGACTTCTTGGGTGCGGGCGTATGTGGTAGATCCTCTACCTTGCGTACCCCTTGGAGAGCTAAGTAGTTATCCAGCGCCTCAAGGTCATCGCAATTACTGCGCGGTTCCCAAGTGGCGTCCCCATAATTCCAGCGAACGAGGAAATGATACGACCGTTTGTCCCATTGGTGAGCCACGATTTCGTCTACAAGCCACTCCTGCTCATCAGGCTCCCCCATGTCGAACGCTCGTCGCGTCTCCCGGTGCGGGAACAGAGCGTCATCGTTCTGTACATGCGGTCGAATCAAACTAGCGTGGAAGGTGGGATGTATCCTGTGTTCTTTGAGCTCTATGGGTAAGTCCAAAGAATAAGTGGACGTGCCCTCGTCGTACGCAGTCACCGTAAACGGCCCTAAGTACTTAGGCATCAACTTTCGTGCTCGCCCTTTTGGCATGGACAGGTTCTGCGTCGACAAGAACGCCTTGTCGCCAACCTTGATCCCTGGATCGACTCGCCGACGTTTGTTCGCTTGGTAAGTCTGCTGCACCCGGCTATCTATTATAGCATCATGCGCCATGGCCAACTGATGCCTCGCTCTTGCAGCGAATTCCTTCACCCCTCGAGCGGCTTTGTCGCTGATGGGAGTTCGGTGAGTTATGGGCATATACCCGTAATTCAATTCGAACGGCGCGAACGTGCTTGACCCATTAATCGTAGAGTTTATCGCAAACTCTGTCATAGGTATGTGTTCGACCCAGTCCGTTTGTTGCGGGTTTACTGACGCTCTCAATATCTGACCCACGGACCGAATTACTCGCTCCGATGCCCCATCAGTTTGGGGATGAAATGCGGTCGACATCAGTAATTTAGACCCAAGTAGTCGGTGCGTCTCTTTCCAGAACGCCGACGTAAACTTGGGATCTCGATCCGAGACTATTGTCTCCGGTATCCCGTATAAGCGTACGATTTCCTTGACATACAACCATGCCAGGTCCGCCGCCTTGATCGTGGTATGCACGGGTATCAGGTGTACCATGCTGGTCAAGCGGCATATGACGACCCAGAGGTAATCGTATCCCCGTGACGGGGGAAATGGTCCCACAAAATCCATCCCAATGGACTGCCACGGCGAGCTCGGTATAGGCATATTATGCAATAACCCGGCAGGTGCGCGAGTGTTTGTCTTTGACATCTGGCATGTCACGCAAGACTGACAGAATTTATCCACGTCTTTGCCAATTCCTGGCCACCAATACCAGCGTCGCAGATAATCCGTGGTCTTCTGCGTCCCCATATGTCCCAGTACTTGATGACCCTGATCAATCAAGAACTCAACGATGGATCTCTTCCCGTATACCCCTCATGGTATGCACAGTACCCGATCACCGGCTCGTTTCACCGTGGTCACTAACCCGTCTTCCATAGAAAACGTTGGGTATGCATCGATACATGTTGAAGAGAGCCATTGCTACGCACGGCAGGCGATTCCACGCAAGCATGGGAACTAAAGTGAAGAAGAATATATCATGAATTCGAAGATGTAACAGTTGATACCTGTGACAAATTGGAGATTTCTTGGGAATGCAAAATTTTAAGGGTTTCCTTAGCTACTGATTGAGGTGTATTTAATGAGATGAAAAGGGAGCTACAATTATATACTTACATATGATGAGTTCTACATGTTTGCATTTTGTTATTCGCTACAGTAGTGCTCAATGAAAGCATTTAAGTTAAACATGTAGGTTATAAAAAGGATTATATATTATGCATAATATATATATATAAAGAATAAAGTAATTGAATTTAAAATCGATTTTTTTCGGAAAACGCAGGTGAGCCTCGGGTGAACCCGTAAAGTGTACTTTACTTCGGACTCCGACGCGCTATTCTTCTCCTTGAAAGAACTGATTCCCAATGTGGAATCAGAACAGGATATGCTTCAAGAGATGTGTAGGGTGCCTAGGTCGAAAATGTACGAACCTTCAGGAAGTTGTAGACACCCTTCAAGAAAATGTATGGACCCTTCAAAGGTTTGTAGTCCCCCTTCAAGATGCACAGGCATGGCAGTTTGCGATCTTTAATTCTTCTGGACCGCAAATGAAAAGTAATCTTTCTTTATTTCGGTGAGCTCAAATATATTTCATATTGCACCTGCCCAGAAGCCAATAGAGCTGTCAATATTCAAATGTTGATATATGTCGCACTCAATAGCACTCAGCCTCTGAGCTGACCCAGCGACATTGAGTCTTTTAATATGTATTGTGCTCAGAAAGAATTTAATAATGCTCCGGAAAAACGCGGGTGAGCCTCGGGTGAACCCGTAAAGTGTACTTTACTTCGGACTCCGACGCGCTATTCTTCTCCTTGAAAGAACTGATTCCCAATGTGGAATCAGAACAGGATATGCTTCAAGAGATGTGTAGGGTGCCTAGGTCGAAAATGTACGAACCTTCAGGAAGTTGTAGACACCCTTCAAGAAAATGTATGGACCCTTCAAAGGTTTGTAGTCCCCCTTCAAGATGCACAGGCATGGCAGTTTGCGATCTTTAATTCTTCTGGACCGCAAATGAAAAGTAATCTTTCTTTATTTCGGTGAGCTCAAATATATTTCATATTGCACCTGCCCAGAAGCCAATAGAGCTGTCAATATTCAAATGTTGATATATGTCGCACTCAATAGCACTCAGCCTCTGAGCTGACCCAGCGACATTGAGTCTTTTAATATGTATTGTGCTCAGAAAGAATTTAATAATGCTCCGGAAAAACGCGGGTGAGCCTCGGGTGAACCCGTAAAGTGTACTTTACTTCGGACTCCGACGCGCTATTCTTCTCCTTGAAAGAACTGATTCCCAATGTGGAATCAGAACAGGATATGCTTCAAGAGATGTGTAGGGTGCCTAGGTCGAAAATGTACGAACCTTCAGGAAGTTGTAGACACCCTTCAAGAAAATGTATGGACCCTTCAAAGGTTTGTAGTCCCCCTTCAAGATGCACAGGCATGGCAGTTTGCGATCTTTAATTCTTCTGGACCGCAAATGAAAAGTAATCTTTCTTTATTTCGGTGAGCTCAAATATATTTCATATTGCACCTGCCCAGAAGCCAATAGAGCTGTCAATATTCAAATGTTGATATATGTCGCACTCAATAGCACTCAGCCTCTGAGCTGACCCAGCGACATTGAGTCTTTTAATATGTATTGTGCTCAGAAAGAATTTAATAATGCTCCGGAAAAACGCGGGTGAGCCTCGGGTGAACCCGTAAAGTGTACTTTACTTCGGACTCCGACGCGCTATTCTTCTCCTTGAAAGAACTGATTCCCAATGTGGAATCAGAACAGGATATGCTTCAAGAGATGTGTAGGGTGCCTAGGTCGAAAATGTACGAACCTTCAGGAAGTTGTAGACACCCTTCAAGAAAATGTATGGACCCTTCAAAGGTTTGTAGTCCCCCTTCAAGATGCACAGGCATGGCAGTTTGCGATCTTTAATTCTTCTGGACCGCAAATGAAAAGTAATCTTTCTTTATTTCGGTGAGCTCAAATATATTTCATATTGCACCTGCCCAGAAGCCAATAGAGCTGTCAATATTCAAATGTTGATATATGTCGCACTCAATAGCACTCAGCCTCTGAGCTGACCCAGCGACATTGAGTCTTTTAATATGTATTGTGCTCAGAAAGAATTTAATAATGCTCCGGAAAAACGCGGGTGAGCCTCGGGTGAACCCGTAAAGTGTACTTTACTTCGGACTCCGACGCGCTATTCTTCTCCTTGAAAGAACTGATTCCCAATGTGGAATCAGAACAGGATATGCTTCAAGAGATGTGTAGGGTGCCTAGGTCGAAAATGTACGAACCTTCAGGAAGTTGTAGACACCCTTCAAGAAAATGTATGGACCCTTCAAAGGTTTGTAGTCCCCCTTCAAGATGCACAGGCATGGCAGTTTGCGATCTTTAATTCTTCTGGACCGCAAATGAAAAGTAATCTTTCTTTATTTCGGTGAGCTCAAATATATTTCATATTGCACCTGCCCAGAAGCCAATAGAGCTGTCAATATTCAAATGTTGATATATGTCGCACTCAATAGCACTCAGCCTCTGAGCTGACCCAGCGACATTGAGTCTTTTAATATGTATTGTGCTCAGAAAGAATTTAATAATGCTCCGGAAAAACGCGGGTGAGCCTCGGGTGAACCCGTAAAGTGTACTTTACTTCGGACTCCGACGCGCTATTCTTCTCCTTGAAAGAACTGATTCCCAATGTGGAATCAGAACAGGATATGCTTCAAGAGATGTGTAGGGTGCCTAGGTCGAAAATGTACGAACCTTCAGGAAGTTGTAGACACCCTTCAAGAAAATGTATGGACCCTTCAAAGGTTTGTAGTCCCCCTTCAAGATGCACAGGCATGGCAGTTTGCGATCTTTAATTCTTCTGGACCGCAAATGAAAAGTAATCTTTCTTTATTTCGGTGAGCTCAAATATATTTCATATTGCACCTGCCCAGAAGCCAATAGAGCTGTCAATATTCAAATGTTGATATATGTCGCACTCAATAGCACTCAGCCTCTGAGCTGACCCAGCGACATTGAGTCTTTTAATATGTATTGTGCTCAGAAAGAATTTAATAATGCTCCGGAAAAACGCGGGTGAGCCTCGGGTGAACCCGTAAAGTGTACTTTACTTCGGACTCCGACGCGCTATTCTTCTCCTTGAAAGAACTGATTCCCAATGTGGAATCAGAACAGGATATGCTTCAAGAGATGTGTAGGGTGCCTAGGTCGAAAATGTACGAACCTTCAGGAAGTTGTAGACACCCTTCAAGAAAATGTATGGACCCTTCAAAGGTTTGTAGTCCCCCTTCAAGATGCACAGGCATGGCAGTTTGCGATCTTTAATTCTTCTGGACCGCAAATGAAAAGTAATCTTTCTTTATTTCGGTGAGCTCAAATATATTTCATATTGCACCTGCCCAGAAGCCAATAGAGCTGTCAATATTCAAATGTTGATATATGTCGCACTCAATAGCACTCAGCCTCTGAGCTGACCCAGCGACATTGAGTCTTTTAATATGTATTGTGCTCAGAAAGAATTTAATAATGCTCCGGAAAAACGCGGGTGAGCCTCGGGTGAACCCGTAAAGTGTACTTTACTTCGGACTCCGACGCGCTATTCTTCTCCTTGAAAGAACTGATTCCCAATGTGGAATCAGAACAGGATATGCTTCAAGAGATGTGTAGGGTGCCTAGGTCGAAAATGTACGAACCTTCAGGAAGTTGTAGACACCCTTCAAGAAAATGTATGGACCCTTCAAAGGTTTGTAGTCCCCCTTCAAGATGCACAGGCATGGCAGTTTGCGATCTTTAATTCTTCTGGACCGCAAATGAAAAGTAATCTTTCTTTATTTCGGTGAGCTCAAATATATTTCATATTGCACCTGCCCAGAAGCCAATAGAGCTGTCAATATTCAAATGTTGATATATGTCGCACTCAATAGCACTCAGCCTCTGAGCTGACCCAGCGACATTGAGTCTTTTAATATGTATTGTGCTCAGAAAGAATTTAATAATGCTCCGGAAAAACGCGGGTGAGCCTCGGGTGAACCCGTAAAGTGTACTTTACTTCGGACTCCGACGCGCTATTCTTCTCCTTGAAAGAACTGATTCCCAATGTGGAATCAGAACAGGATATGCTTCAAGAGATGTGTAGGGTGCCTAGGTCGAAAATGTACGAACCTTCAGGAAGTTGTAGACACCCTTCAAGAAAATGTATGGACCCTTCAAAGGTTTGTAGTCCCCCTTCAAGATGCACAGGCATGGCAGTTTGCGATCTTTAATTCTTCTGGACCGCAAATGAAAAGTAATCTTTCTTTATTTCGGTGAGCTCAAATATATTTCATATTGCACCTGCCCAGAAGCCAATAGAGCTGTCAATATTCAAATGTTGATATATGTCGCACTCAATAGCACTCAGCCTCTGAGCTGACCCAGCGACATTGAGTCTTTTAATATGTATTGTGCTCAGAAAGAATTTAATAATGCTCCGGAAAAACGCGGGTGAGCCTCGGGTGAACCCGTAAAGTGTACTTTACTTCGGACTCCGACGCGCTATTCTTCTCCTTGAAAGAACTGATTCCCAATGTGGAATCAGAACAGGATATGCTTCAAGAGATGTGTAGGGTGCCTAGGTCGAAAATGTACGAACCTTCAGGAAGTTGTAGACACCCTTCAAGAAAATGTATGGACCCTTCAAAGGTTTGTAGTCCCCCTTCAAGATGCACAGGCATGGCAGTTTGCGATCTTTAATTCTTCTGGACCGCAAATGAAAAGTAATCTTTCTTTATTTCGGTGAGCTCAAATATATTTCATATTGCACCTGCCCAGAAGCCAATAGAGCTGTCAATATTCAAATGTTGATATATGTCGCACTCAATAGCACTCAGCCTCTGAGCTGACCCAGCGACATTGAGTCTTTTAATATGTATTGTGCTCAGAAAGAATTTAATAATGCTCCGGAAAAACGCGGGTGAGCCTCGGGTGAACCCGTAAAGTGTACTTTACTTCGGACTCCGACGCGCTATTCTTCTCCTTGAAAGAACTGATTCCCAATGTGGAATCAGAACAGGATATGCTTCAAGAGATGTGTAGGGTGCCTAGGTCGAAAATGTACGAACCTTCAGGAAGTTGTAGACACCCTTCAAGAAAATGTATGGACCCTTCAAAGGTTTGTAGTCCCCCTTCAAGATGCACAGGCATGGCAGTTTGCGATCTTTAATTCTTCTGGACCGCAAATGAAAAGTAATCTTTCTTTATTTCGGTGAGCTCAAATATATTTCATATTGCACCTGCCCAGAAGCCAATAGAGCTGTCAATATTCAAATGTTGATATATGTCGCACTCAATAGCACTCAGCCTCTGAGCTGACCCAGCGACATTGAGTCTTTTAATATGTATTGTGCTCAGAAAGAATTTAATAATGCTCCGGAAAAACGCGGGTGAGCCTCGGGTGAACCCGTAAAGTGTACTTTACTTCGGACTCCGACGCGCTATTCTTCTCCTTGAAAGAACTGATTCCCAATGTGGAATCAGAACAGGATATGCTTCAAGAGATGTGTAGGGTGCCTAGGTCGAAAATGTACGAACCTTCAGGAAGTTGTAGACACCCTTCAAGAAAATGTATGGACCCTTCAAAGGTTTGTAGTCCCCCTTCAAGATGCACAGGCATGGCAGTTTGCGATCTTTAATTCTTCTGGACCGCAAATGAAAAGTAATCTTTCTTTATTTCGGTGAGCTCAAATATATTTCATATTGCACCTGCCCAGAAGCCAATAGAGCTGTCAATATTCAAATGTTGATATATGTCGCACTCAATAGCACTCAGCCTCTGAGCTGACCCAGCGACATTGAGTCTTTTAATATGTATTGTGCTCAGAAAGAATTTAATAATGCTCCGGAAAAACGCGGGTGAGCCTCGGGTGAACCCGTAAAGTGTACTTTACTTCGGACTCCGACGCGCTATTCTTCTCCTTGAAAGAACTGATTCCCAATGTGGAATCAGAACAGGATATGCTTCAAGAGATGTGTAGGGTGCCTAGGTCGAAAATGTACGAACCTTCAGGAAGTTGTAGACACCCTTCAAGAAAATGTATGGACCCTTCAAAGGTTTGTAGTCCCCCTTCAAGATGCACAGGCATGGCAGTTTGCGATCTTTAATTCTTCTGGACCGCAAATGAAAAGTAATCTTTCTTTATTTCGGTGAGCTCAAATATATTTCATATTGCACCTGCCCAGAAGCCAATAGAGCTGTCAATATTCAAATGTTGATATATGTCGCACTCAATAGCACTCAGCCTCTGAGCTGACCCAGCGACATTGAGTCTTTTAATATGTATTGTGCTCAGAAAGAATTTAATAATGCTCCGGAAAAACGCGGGTGAGCCTCGGGTGAACCCGTAAAGTGTACTTTACTTCGGACTCCGACGCGCTATTCTTCTCCTTGAAAGAACTGATTCCCAATGTGGAATCAGAACAGGATATGCTTCAAGAGATGTGTAGGGTGCCTAGGTCGAAAATGTACGAACCTTCAGGAAGTTGTAGACACCCTTCAAGAAAATGTATGGACCCTTCAAAGGTTTGTAGTCCCCCTTCAAGATGCACAGGCATGGCAGTTTGCGATCTTTAATTCTTCTGGACCGCAAATGAAAAGTAATCTTTCTTTATTTCGGTGAGCTCAAATATATTTCATATTGCACCTGCCCAGAAGCCAATAGAGCTGTCAATATTCAAATGTTGATATATGTCGCACTCAATAGCACTCAGCCTCTGAGCTGACCCAGCGACATTGAGTCTTTTAATATGTATTGTGCTCAGAAAGAATTTAATAATGCTCCGGAAAAACGCGGGTGAGCCTCGGGTGAACCCGTAAAGTGTACTTTACTTCGGACTCCGACGCGCTATTCTTCTCCTTGAAAGAACTGATTCCCAATGTGGAATCAGAACAGGATATGCTTCAAGAGATGTGTAGGGTGCCTAGGTCGAAAATGTACGAACCTTCAGGAAGTTGTAGACACCCTTCAAGAAAATGTATGGACCCTTCAAAGGTTTGTAGTCCCCCTTCAAGATGCACAGGCATGGCAGTTTGCGATCTTTAATTCTTCTGGACCGCAAATGAAAAGTAATCTTTCTTTATTTCGGTGAGCTCAAATATATTTCATATTGCACCTGCCCAGAAGCCAATAGAGCTGTCAATATTCAAATGTTGATATATGTCGCACTCAATAGCACTCAGCCTCTGAGCTGACCCAGCGACATTGAGTCTTTTAATATGTATTGTGCTCAGAAAGAATTTAATAATGCTCCGGAAAAACGCGGGTGAGCCTCGGGTGAACCCGTAAAGTGTACTTTACTTCGGACTCCGACGCGCTATTCTTCTCCTTGAAAGAACTGATTCCCAATGTGGAATCAGAACAGGATATGCTTCAAGAGATGTGTAGGGTGCCTAGGTCGAAAATGTACGAACCTTCAGGAAGTTGTAGACACCCTTCAAGAAAATGTATGGACCCTTCAAAGGTTTGTAGTCCCCCTTCAAGATGCACAGGCATGGCAGTTTGCGATCTTTAATTCTTCTGGACCGCAAATGAAAAGTAATCTTTCTTTATTTCGGTGAGCTCAAATATATTTCATATTGCACCTGCCCAGAAGCCAATAGAGCTGTCAATATTCAAATGTTGATATATGTCGCACTCAATAGCACTCAGCCTCTGAGCTGACCCAGCGACATTGAGTCTTTTAATATGTATTGTGCTCAGAAAGAATTTAATAATGCTCCGGAAAAACGCGGGTGAGCCTCGGGTGAACCCGTAAAGTGTACTTTACTTCGGACTCCGACGCGCTATTCTTCTCCTTGAAAGAACTGATTCCCAATGTGGAATCAGAACAGGATATGCTTCAAGAGATGTGTAGGGTGCCTAGGTCGAAAATGTACGAACCTTCAGGAAGTTGTAGACACCCTTCAAGAAAATGTATGGACCCTTCAAAGGTTTGTAGTCCCCCTTCAAGATGCACAGGCATGGCAGTTTGCGATCTTTAATTCTTCTGGACCGCAAATGAAAAGTAATCTTTCTTTATTTCGGTGAGCTCAAATATATTTCATATTGCACCTGCCCAGAAGCCAATAGAGCTGTCAATATTCAAATGTTGATATATGTCGCACTCAATAGCACTCAGCCTCTGAGCTGACCCAGCGACATTGAGTCTTTTAATATGTATTGTGCTCAGAAAGAATTTAATAATGCTCCGGAAAAACGCGGGTGAGCCTCGGGTGAACCCGTAAAGTGTACTTTACTTCGGACTCCGACGCGCTATTCTTCTCCTTGAAAGAACTGATTCCCAATGTGGAATCAGAACAGGATATGCTTCAAGAGATGTGTAGGGTGCCTAGGTCGAAAATGTACGAACCTTCAGGAAGTTGTAGACACCCTTCAAGAAAATGTATGGACCCTTCAAAGGTTTGTAGTCCCCCTTCAAGATGCACAGGCATGGCAGTTTGCGATCTTTAATTCTTCTGGACCGCAAATGAAAAGTAATCTTTCTTTATTTCGGTGAGCTCAAATATATTTCATATTGCACCTGCCCAGAAGCCAATAGAGCTGTCAATATTCAAATGTTGATATATGTCGCACTCAATAGCACTCAGCCTCTGAGCTGACCCAGCGACATTGAGTCTTTTAATATGTATTGTGCTCAGAAAGAATTTAATAATGCTCCGGAAAAACGCGGGTGAGCCTCGGGTGAACCCGTAAAGTGTACTTTACTTCGGACTCCGACGCGCTATTCTTCTCCTTGAAAGAACTGATTCCCAATGTGGAATCAGAACAGGATATGCTTCAAGAGATGTGTAGGGTGCCTAGGTCGAAAATGTACGAACCTTCAGGAAGTTGTAGACACCCTTCAAGAAAATGTATGGACCCTTCAAAGGTTTGTAGTCCCCCTTCAAGATGCACAGGCATGGCAGTTTGCGATCTTTAATTCTTCTGGACCGCAAATGAAAAGTAATCTTTCTTTATTTCGGTGAGCTCAAATATATTTCATATTGCACCTGCCCAGAAGCCAATAGAGCTGTCAATATTCAAATGTTGATATATGTCGCACTCAATAGCACTCAGCCTCTGAGCTGACCCAGCGACATTGAGTCTTTTAATATGTATTGTGCTCAGAAAGAATTTAATAATGCTCCGGAAAAACGCGGGTGAGCCTCGGGTGAACCCGTAAAGTGTACTTTACTTCGGACTCCGACGCGCTATTCTTCTCCTTGAAAGAACTGATTCCCAATGTGGAATCAGAACAGGATATGCTTCAAGAGATGTGTAGGGTGCCTAGGTCGAAAATGTACGAACCTTCAGGAAGTTGTAGACACCCTTCAAGAAAATGTATGGACCCTTCAAAGGTTTGTAGTCCCCCTTCAAGATGCACAGGCATGGCAGTTTGCGATCTTTAATTCTTCTGGACCGCAAATGAAAAGTAATCTTTCTTTATTTCGGTGAGCTCAAATATATTTCATATTGCACCTGCCCAGAAGCCAATAGAGCTGTCAATATTCAAATGTTGATATATGTCGCACTCAATAGCACTCAGCCTCTGAGCTGACCCAGCGACATTGAGTCTTTTAATATGTATTGTGCTCAGAAAGAATTTAATAATGCTCCGGAAAAACGCGGGTGAGCCTCGGGTGAACCCGTAAAGTGTACTTTACTTCGGACTCCGACGCGCTATTCTTCTCCTTGAAAGAACTGATTCCCAATGTGGAATCAGAACAGGATATGCTTCAAGAGATGTGTAGGGTGCCTAGGTCGAAAATGTACGAACCTTCAGGAAGTTGTAGACACCCTTCAAGAAAATGTATGGACCCTTCAAAGGTTTGTAGTCCCCCTTCAAGATGCACAGGCATGGCAGTTTGCGATCTTTAATTCTTCTGGACCGCAAATGAAAAGTAATCTTTCTTTATTTCGGTGAGCTCAAATATATTTCATATTGCACCTGCCCAGAAGCCAATAGAGCTGTCAATATTCAAATGTTGATATATGTCGCACTCAATAGCACTCAGCCTCTGAGCTGACCCAGCGACATTGAGTCTTTTAATATGTATTGTGCTCAGAAAGAATTTAATAATGCTCCGGAAAAACGCGGGTGAGCCTCGGGTGAACCCGTAAAGTGTACTTTACTTCGGACTCCGACGCGCTATTCTTCTCCTTGAAAGAACTGATTCCCAATGTGGAATCAGAACAGGATATGCTTCAAGAGATGTGTAGGGTGCCTAGGTCGAAAATGTACGAACCTTCAGGAAGTTGTAGACACCCTTCAAGAAAATGTATGGACCCTTCAAAGGTTTGTAGTCCCCCTTCAAGATGCACAGGCATGGCAGTTTGCGATCTTTAATTCTTCTGGACCGCAAATGAAAAGTAATCTTTCTTTATTTCGGTGAGCTCAAATATATTTCATATTGCACCTGCCCAGAAGCCAATAGAGCTGTCAATATTCAAATGTTGATATATGTCGCACTCAATAGCACTCAGCCTCTGAGCTGACCCAGCGACATTGAGTCTTTTAATATGTATTGTGCTCAGAAAGAATTTAATAATGCTCCGGAAAAACGCGGGTGAGCCTCGGGTGAACCCGTAAAGTGTACTTTACTTCGGACTCCGACGCGCTATTCTTCTCCTTGAAAGAACTGATTCCCAATGTGGAATCAGAACAGGATATGCTTCAAGAGATGTGTAGGGTGCCTAGGTCGAAAATGTACGAACCTTCAGGAAGTTGTAGACACCCTTCAAGAAAATGTATGGACCCTTCAAAGGTTTGTAGTCCCCCTTCAAGATGCACAGGCATGGCAGTTTGCGATCTTTAATTCTTCTGGACCGCAAATGAAAAGTAATCTTTCTTTATTTCGGTGAGCTCAAATATATTTCATATTGCACCTGCCCAGAAGCCAATAGAGCTGTCAATATTCAAATGTTGATATATGTCGCACTCAATAGCACTCAGCCTCTGAGCTGACCCAGCGACATTGAGTCTTTTAATATGTATTGTGCTCAGAAAGAATTTAATAATGCTCCGGAAAAACGCGGGTGAGCCTCGGGTGAACCCGTAAAGTGTACTTTACTTCGGACTCCGACGCGCTATTCTTCTCCTTGAAAGAACTGATTCCCAATGTGGAATCAGAACAGGATATGCTTCAAGAGATGTGTAGGGTGCCTAGGTCGAAAATGTACGAACCTTCAGGAAGTTGTAGACACCCTTCAAGAAAATGTATGGACCCTTCAAAGGTTTGTAGTCCCCCTTCAAGATGCACAGGCATGGCAGTTTGCGATCTTTAATTCTTCTGGACCGCAAATGAAAAGTAATCTTTCTTTATTTCGGTGAGCTCAAATATATTTCATATTGCACCTGCCCAGAAGCCAATAGAGCTGTCAATATTCAAATGTTGATATATGTCGCACTCAATAGCACTCAGCCTCTGAGCTGACCCAGCGACATTGAGTCTTTTAATATGTATTGTGCTCAGAAAGAATTTAATAATGCTCCGGAAAAACGCGGGTGAGCCTCGGGTGAACCCGTAAAGTGTACTTTACTTCGGACTCCGACGCGCTATTCTTCTCCTTGAAAGAACTGATTCCCAATGTGGAATCAGAACAGGATATGCTTCAAGAGATGTGTAGGGTGCCTAGGTCGAAAATGTACGAACCTTCAGGAAGTTGTAGACACCCTTCAAGAAAATGTATGGACCCTTCAAAGGTTTGTAGTCCCCCTTCAAGATGCACAGGCATGGCAGTTTGCGATCTTTAATTCTTCTGGACCGCAAATGAAAAGTAATCTTTCTTTATTTCGGTGAGCTCAAATATATTTCATATTGCACCTGCCCAGAAGCCAATAGAGCTGTCAATATTCAAATGTTGATATATGTCGCACTCAATAGCACTCAGCCTCTGAGCTGACCCAGCGACATTGAGTCTTTTAATATGTATTGTGCTCAGAAAGAATTTAATAATGCTCCGGAAAAACGCGGGTGAGCCTCGGGTGAACCCGTAAAGTGTACTTTACTTCGGACTCCGACGCGCTATTCTTCTCCTTGAAAGAACTGATTCCCAATGTGGAATCAGAACAGGATATGCTTCAAGAGATGTGTAGGGTGCCTAGGTCGAAAATGTACGAACCTTCAGGAAGTTGTAGACACCCTTCAAGAAAATGTATGGACCCTTCAAAGGTTTGTAGTCCCCCTTCAAGATGCACAGGCATGGCAGTTTGCGATCTTTAATTCTTCTGGACCGCAAATGAAAAGTAATCTTTCTTTATTTCGGTGAGCTCAAATATATTTCATATTGCACCTGCCCAGAAGCCAATAGAGCTGTCAATATTCAAATGTTGATATATGTCGCACTCAATAGCACTCAGCCTCTGAGCTGACCCAGCGACATTGAGTCTTTTAATATGTATTGTGCTCAGAAAGAATTTAATAATGCTCCGGAAAAACGCGGGTGAGCCTCGGGTGAACCCGTAAAGTGTACTTTACTTCGGACTCCGACGCGCTATTCTTCTCCTTGAAAGAACTGATTCCCAATGTGGAATCAGAACAGGATATGCTTCAAGAGATGTGTAGGGTGCCTAGGTCGAAAATGTACGAACCTTCAGGAAGTTGTAGACACCCTTCAAGAAAATGTATGGACCCTTCAAAGGTTTGTAGTCCCCCTTCAAGATGCACAGGCATGGCAGTTTGCGATCTTTAATTCTTCTGGACCGCAAATGAAAAGTAATCTTTCTTTATTTCGGTGAGCTCAAATATATTTCATATTGCACCTGCCCAGAAGCCAATAGAGCTGTCAATATTCAAATGTTGATATATGTCGCACTCAATAGCACTCAGCCTCTGAGCTGACCCAGCGACATTGAGTCTTTTAATATGTATTGTGCTCAGAAAGAATTTAATAATGCTCCGGAAAAACGCGGGTGAGCCTCGGGTGAACCCGTAAAGTGTACTTTACTTCGGACTCCGACGCGCTATTCTTCTCCTTGAAAGAACTGATTCCCAATGTGGAATCAGAACAGGATATGCTTCAAGAGATGTGTAGGGTGCCTAGGTCGAAAATGTACGAACCTTCAGGAAGTTGTAGACACCCTTCAAGAAAATGTATGGACCCTTCAAAGGTTTGTAGTCCCCCTTCAAGATGCACAGGCATGGCAGTTTGCGATCTTTAATTCTTCTGGACCGCAAATGAAAAGTAATCTTTCTTTATTTCGGTGAGCTCAAATATATTTCATATTGCACCTGCCCAGAAGCCAATAGAGCTGTCAATATTCAAATGTTGATATATGTCGCACTCAATAGCACTCAGCCTCTGAGCTGACCCAGCGACATTGAGTCTTTTAATATGTATTGTGCTCAGAAAGAATTTAATAATGCTCCGGAAAAACGCGGGTGAGCCTCGGGTGAACCCGTAAAGTGTACTTTACTTCGGACTCCGACGCGCTATTCTTCTCCTTGAAAGAACTGATTCCCAATGTGGAATCAGAATTATCGATAACTTTGCCAAACGTTGAGTCGTTACTGTACGACACCTTGATCTTCTCCATAACCTCCGAGTTATGCATCACGGTTAGTGGGATCTGTCCCTCCGTGTTCACTGATGTGGCCAGTGTAGTTCCATCGCCCGCAGTGGCTACGACGGACGTCGTATCTTCGCCACGCTCGATGTTGAGGCTATTGGCCTCCAGCCTGCGCGGTTCTACCGCTTCCTTGAGGACGCGTTCGCCCTGTGCTTCCAACGCACGCAGCTCCAGCACCCGCATTTGCGGCAAATCCTCACTATCCGGGTCCAACCGTGCGTCAGCGTTCACATATTCGTGATCCATGACGTCCTCATCTCCCTCGTCGCCTTCATAGTATCGTGATAGGCAGTCAGCGACTTTGTTGCTGTCGCCTTTCACGTAAATAATCTCGTAGTTGAAGCGGCTAAGATACTCCATCCACCGCGTCTGACGGCTCGACAGGTTGCGCTGCGTATTGAAGAATTCCAGCGCTTTGTGGTCAGTAACGATTGTTACTTTGCGACCTAATAGCTTATCCTCCCATTTCAGGAGCGCTTCAAGTATGGCTATGGTTTCCATCTCGAACACACGGTAAGCATGTTGCGCGGTGGTGAACTTCCTGGACATAAATCCTGCGGGTCGGCAGTTCATCCAGTCAGCCCCTTGACCATATACTGCCCCGACCCCCGATGCGGATGCGTCACATACAATCCACACTTTCTCGTTTCGAGAGAAGTCTACCGGCCGCAGTATCGGTCGTTTGCAGGCGAGTGCCTTAATCATCTCGAAGCATTTTGCATGCAGCGGTCTCCAGTGAAACGACTGACCACCTTTCGTGATTGCTGATAGTGGCCCTGTATATGCCGATACATCTGGCATAAAATGAGCTAAGTACTGTACTAATCCAAGGAACCTCTGGATATCGTGGTAATTCCTTGGCGTACGCCACTCGCGTATTTTGCTCATTTTATCTGCGTCGGCGTGAAGACCCTTGTCATCAATTATGTGGCCTAGGCAGTCCAATTTTTCTGCATATAGTTCACATTTTTCCCTTTTCAGGTATAGATCCGCCTCCCTCAGGCGTTCGAAGACCATGCCAAGATGCTTCTCATGGTCCTCTATCATATCAGAGAATACGAATATGTCATCTAAGTAGACGTGCATGAACAATCCGATAAACTCGCGAAATATCGCGGTCATCAGCTGTTGGAACGTAGCAGGTGCGTTACAATCGCCTTGCTGCATTGTGAAGCTGATGTAGTTCCCGTATATGGTAGAGAACGCGGTTTTCCACACGTCGGACGGTTCCACACGCACTTGTTCGTACGCATCCGTCAAGTCAATCTTCGATCGGTACTTGGCTCTAGCAGTGTCCATTCTTATACGATCCTGATCTGGCAGGGGCGTCACGTCTTTAACCGTATTGTCGTTCCGTTTCCGACAGTCAACTACGGTGCGCAATGACCCATTTTTCTTGGGAATGCACAATAACGGTGCTGCTTGTGCAGTTGTGGCTGTTCCCCACCAGCCAGCCTCGACATATCGAGCTATTTTTTGCTTCAGCTGTTCCTGAAGTGCCTCTGGGCATCGCGATAGGTGGTACCTATATTTCATCTCCTCGTCGATTAATGGGATAGCGTGGTTAACCTCCCTCATTGGAGGTAACCGATTCGGCGTCCCATTCATTATATCTTCAAATTTATCATACCATCCTTCCCGCAATTGCGGTATGTCCTCCTTCTGATAAGCGTGTTTCTCCTCCTTTTTGTTCACCCCTTGTCCAGTGTCTGCCATTGCTGACACTTCGGGCATTTCTCTGGTAGGTAGTCATTCGGTTTTCAGACCGCCGTCGCCTCTTGGCGTCGTTTTCGCCGTCTTTTTAACCTTTGCTCGCTCGAGCCGAGGTTCCTCCCCCTCCAAGAGGGCACGCACGCTTTCGTGCGGGGACACAATCTCATGCCGTCTAAAGTTAAGCACGATACCGATTATTGACAGGAACGGCGTGCCGATAATAACATCGTAGCGATCAATGTTGGCCACGTCAAAGTACCATTGCTGTTCGACACCACCGAAAGCAATCATCGGCTCAGTGCCAAAATTGATCGAGGACCGACTGCCAACACAACCCAGCTGGAGTGGGACTGGTTTTTCCAGTGCGAACAACTGCAGGTTCGCCACGCGCGCAAAGTCCGGGCTAACTAGGTCTGCAGTTGACCCGCTATCAAACAGCGCCAGCGCTCGATGGCCTTTAATCGTAACGTACGCTGCGAGGCACAACTGGTTCTGCGCATTGCGTACCGGTCGTACCCCCGTAGGGTACGTGCGGTTCACCGCCGATCGGTAAATGCGATCTTTCGCGAAGTGGGGTGCCCTTTCCAAATCGATGTGTGAGTTCCCCTGCCCATCGAATAATGCGCGGAGTTCTTCCTCGACTTCACCCTCAGATGATATTGTTTCGAGGTCTGGCATTGATGCATAGTCATCGTCCGCGTCGTTTGGTGCACGAGGAATATTGTGCCACCCGAATCTGCGCGACAATATATCCGCTGCCCTTGCAGCTGAGTCGGGGTGTCCCTGGGTCTCGCCAAACCAGGTACGGAACTCCGTGGGTGTAACACGGTCCATGCCCCTTATTATACCACGTATCTCGCTGACCAGTAACAGCGATTCAGCCGTAGCTGACGGGGCGCGGTCGCCAAGCACGTTGTCCAGTGCACGGTTCACGTTTGTTAACGCAGAATTCCACCCAGATACCCATGCATCAGCTCTCTGACACTGGTGTATCTGCGCTGCTTCTCTGAGTCGCTGCACCGTCTCTTCTTCCTGTGCCTCTAGCGCCGCCTGACGTCTGTCGTCCCCCAGAGTCATCCCACCAAAGTATTGTACGTCGTCAAACTCGTTGTCTGACTCGTACTCGGTGGTCGCCCTCGGTTCATCGTCTGGATCGTACTGCGACCCTTCATACTCGCTCTCATAGTCCGAGTATACCTCCACAACGTCCTCGTTGTCCACGTTCCCCTCGGTCTGGTTGTCGTCATCGACGTCAACCACCGCCGTCTCACGGCTCGTCTCTGTTTTATCTTCATTGCCCCTCTCGACTTCCAACGCGTCAACCGCATTCAGTCTGGCCCCTTGTGGCCCTTTACCATATTGCGGACATTTGGGATCAGATGAGTAATGACCCATTTGTCCACATGCGTAACACGTCACACCAGCTCCTTTGGCCCGGCCGCTGCCTCCAGGCTTATTCCTAGCGTCGAATCAGCCTGCGTTGCCTCCCCTGCTGGGTCCCGCATGGGCATTCCGCCCCTCATGCCCGCGTGCCGCATCTGATGCTGGCATTGCCGATGACGTGACTTTCGGCGTCTCCACTGTTGGTTTACCCGCCATGACCCCTGTGGTTCGGGTTGCGTGTCTCAATGGACGCCGATCACGGTATGTTTGCCCTTTGCGGGTTATCGCAGTGGTCTCCTCAACATTGACTCGCCTCCCGCGCGTCAGCGTATTCATGAACTCGTCGCGGTCTTGCACCGCTATCACAGCGTCCATAATCGCTTCTGCGGTCGAGTACTCCGCGCTCAAGTCGCGGCTTAACATCGCTGGCCCTAGCAAGTGCTGGGGTATACCCTGCATCAACTTGCGGTTGAACGTATAACTATCCGGATGTTCCGCCATCCGCTGAGCCCATTTCCTGAGGTCTTTATAGTACGCTACTAACCCCCTATCAGGGTCGTACCGCGTTTTGCGGAAATTGACAAAAGCTTCCTGTATCGATGCTTTGTGTATGAATCTCCCGTACATTGCCACCAACGCTTCCTCAAGCGTCCATGTGCGTTTCTGTCTGTCTGGATCTTTTATTTCCTGAGCGTACCACTCTGACGCTTCTCCTTCTAGTGCCGTACCCAACGACATAATCTGTGCGGCCCGATATTTTGGTTCGACTAATCGACTGAGTTGCAGCCATGTCATGAAGTCGGATGTGAAGATCCAGAACTTCTCTGGCTTATCCGTACCGTCATATTTGGTCTGCGCGGGAACTTTAAATCCTTTTGGAAGCTCCGGCAGTTCCTCAGTAAGTCCTTCTCGCACCGCCTGTCGCAGTTTCATTACTGCTGCGCTGTCTCGGCCGGTGGATTGGTAGTCAGGTGTGATCTCTCGTCTGCCTGATTCACCTCCCCGTCCACGCGTGTTCCCCTGGGGTAACCCCACGCGGCGCCCGTGGAACGACCCTTCGTCGCCCTGCAATGAGTCGTCGGGGTCATTCCCTCCTGGCGCTCCTCCGGTATGCTCTTTACGCCTGTCATCATTGCCTCGCCGCTCATCGCGATTGTCGCGTCCAAGACCTTCGTCTTGTCGTCGGTCACTGAGATCCCGCTGGACATCTCGTCTGTCTTGGCCACGACCTTCATCACGGTTAGGTGTACGGGTCCACCGCTCGCCGCGTCTGTCTCCACCTCCGTTGTAATCGTGGCGGTTCGACGTATGGTCTCGATGCTCCCCTTCGCGGTTTAACGGTTCCTCCTTATGCTGATCATCTTTGCGCATGTTTTTGAACACCTCGCGCTCTCCTCGCTTCAGACTTTCGTCCCATACCTTCGCTGCGGCTTCGATTGATCCAAACACTACTGCTCCTCTTTCGAGGTCCCTCTGACGCCTTACGTCGCCATTCGACTGCGGCTCCGGCTGTTTGACCAGCATCTCCTCGATCTCGTTCAGCGTGAGGTTCTCCTCCTGCGCTTCCTGTTCCGTGCGCAGGCTATCGTAGGATGCCAGGAGCTTCTCCCTAGCAGCTCTCTTCCACTCGTAGTAGTCATTTACTACCTCCTCTCGGTACGCGTAGCTCTCGGCCGACTCCCACTGGCCTCGCGGCTCGAGCAACTGCGCTAAGGTGTAGGTGGTGCTCATGTACTTGAAGCTAGGTGCCTCGCCAAGTCGTAGGTTACTAACCCAGATTTCCTCCGGATTTACCGACCCGTCTCGCTGCCATGCCGGCGTGCTAATTGTTTTTGACTGGTGCGTCGACTCCTCGTCGCGCACATTCGGGCCTTGATACGCCTGCAGTTTCCTGCGTACGTCCGCCCACCGGTCTTGTAGTTGCCGCGTGCTTTCACGCGCGTCATTGGCCCGTTTCATGGCCTCGGTAGCCATCTCGATGGCTCCATTGGTGACGTTTATATTCCCATCTATCGTGGTACTGAACTCGTCTAGTACCTTCAACAACATCTCTTTAGCGTCGTCACCGTCATTCGGCGTTGATTCAGGCCGCTTAGCCTTTTGTTTACCTTTCTCCTTCGACACTCTCGCTTCCTCACCCTCATTCTCCTTATCTTCGACGACCTTTTCGCCGCTTGTGCTGCCATTTTCGAGCTCTTCGCTCGGCCGCTCCGGCTCCGTGCGGGCCGGTGGCTCAACCACGCGCTTGCTCGATTCTCCAGCCTCTTTGCGGGCCTGCTGGGTCGCCATACGTATAGTGTGTACGGTTAACGGTCTCTCTGATCCTGCTCTAATCGAGTTGGATGTTGTACGGCCCGGTTTCGGAACCTTTGAGTTAGGATACGGGGTGGATGCTTTCATCCAACTTTGGATGACGCTCGGGTTTGTGCTATTGGACTCTTACAGTCCGTACGTATTTCAGCTTGTATCAAAACGATATGGATGTGTAAAAAAGTGTAAGGGTGTTGTCGCTCTTAGATCACACAAAGTACACAATACCCCGTCTTGTTCCAAGATGAGATAAGTACAAGTGTGAAAGAGCTGCCCGTACTCTCGGGCTCGCTCGCGCTTCGTCCCTTCGCTGACAAATAAACCTCAACCTCTCCTAACCCTAGCCTCAGTCCATCTGGAAGGCGTCCGCCTTACACAGAGTTATTGGAGCGGTGTGGCACACATGTTCTGACAACGATCTCGATGATTGAAATTTCCTATGAAATCCCGCCAAGTTGTAACAGCTGTGGCCCAAGATGCTGTGCTCTGAGTCAAGGTTGTAGGGTTACAGTCAAAACAATGTGTGAGTGGTCGAATGACTGCGTGTGCGGTGTGTGACTGAGTCGATGGTCTGAGTGTGGTGTCCAAGGTATGATTCCGACCACGCGAATGCCCTACGAGACTCCAACGGTTAGAACTCTGGCTCTGATCTTGTGAGCGTTGGGAGACACTAAATAGGTGGTGGGAGCTCGTCTGTGCGACTCTCCAACCTCCTGAATCACATGACTGTCAACTTGTCAAAAGTGCAAACAATGGTGAATGATTGCCTCGCAGCGCTGACAAGCCTCGTCCCGCGCTGAGAGGGGATCTCGACTGTCTTTTCGCATTTTCGACCAAGTCCTTGGTCACGTGACCTCGGCCTTCCTGCGCCACGATCGGAACGCCCCGCCGACTCCCACGCTGCTTGCACTAAGCGCCTGACCGCACACCCCATCGCCACACGCCCGCCAGCACAGCATTTCCCACGCCTGTCACAACGCATCAATTTCCATCAGATGCGCACCGCCCGGTCGCACGACAGCCACGCTCGGCGCTACGCAACGCCGGTGCTCTCACGCCATCCGAGTGCCGCCTCAGTCACCCATTGTTCGCCACCGCATTGTCCGCACCATTGTCCCGATCGCTCCGACGTCCCCCGACCCAGCGCCCTCGACTTGACGACTCCCCTACGACACATCCCAACGCCTAGCGACACGCGTCTCCAATCCGACTCCATGCACGCCTTGCGATCAACGCGCCGACCACCCACGCCACGAATCGGAAGCGTCGCTTTCCGAATATTCGCGATCGGAAGGCGCATCCTCGTGTCCTCGTCATCAGACCGCCGTTATCGTGCTCGATATGGCGCACCTTGTCTATTCCCGCACTCCCCGATGCTGTTTCCCACAGTCGACGACAGAGCAGATCGTTTCCCGCGCCGCTTCCTTTGTCCTTTGACAGCGCTGATCATTCGCTCGACATCGTCCCCCGCCTCGTTCCTCGTCGTCTGACCGTCGCATGACTCTCGCACATTGTCCGCACCATTTGATACGACGCCGCTATTATTTCTTTTGTCTTTCCGATGCCTCCGTACTTACTCAATCGGACACGCAATGTACTTGTCACAACGTATAAATAGTCGTCGGATACTCTGTGCAATGCAAGTTACGTTCCCCCCTCATCGCTCTGAGCACAAGTCGTGCACTCTCGTCTTCGTCGTATCGTATAGCGGTCAACATTGGTTGACTGCGCTCGCGCCTTAGCCTCAGTCATTGCCTCAGCCTTAGTTCTCGCCTCCCGTCTTATCGCTCTCATCTTGTTCCATCGTTGTTGCCCTTTGCCCGAGTCCTCGATCGCAGTCACGTCGCAGCCTTCCGACGTCGCACGTTGAAGTCTTGCTTTTCGATCGGTGGGAGAGTCGATCGATCACCTTGTAGCCACTGCGCTCTCGATCTCGATCGGATCGCAGTACGCTTGATCGGAGACGGTCGTCGCTTACTCCGGGACTCCTGACGCTCGCTTGCACACACCCCGACATCTCTGCAGCGCTCTAGGGATTGGTGCTACGTTACGCATTCCGCCCTACTACCTGGTCATGTCCATCAGCGCGGAGCGGAGCGTATCATCAGCCACGTGACTGCACTTGGTAGACCTGGGTCTACACACTGGTGGTAAATATGCACTGGCTAATACATCACAATTCCTGCAGACTCCAGTACTCTTACCATTGTCTGTGCATTTATTGTAGCTTTCTGATGATATATAATATGTGTGCATTGCATCAGGGAAAACGCTGATTGAAAGAGCAAAATGTATTATAGGGCAGGGTGAGATGGAAGGTTGATACAGACTATAAGCAAGTGTTACGTGTGTATAGCCTTGTGGTGTAGTGGTTAACGCTCTTGAATTACATTATGTAAGCTATTGACTGGTGCTGTTGGTTCAACTACCCCTGTATGCATATTTTTAACAATAAAACAATTGGGCCCGGGTATCGTAGTAGCCGGAGTAGAGAAAGATGACGTAGCAAACCGGATCAATTGGCAGCATGCACTCGAAAACTACGTCATCTTTCTCTACACCATCCGTGGGAACATTTTACCAAAAATGGCAACTATGGGGCCTCTTTTTCTTATCACAGAACAATTCGAATCATATGCATATCTGTTCTAGTTAGCTTGCAAAACACAAAATACTCGCAGACACGAGTGTCTTTTGAAGCACAACATGTGAATAAGCATTGGGCAGAAGCTACTTACAGAAGAATTACTCAATCAGGCAGGTGGGACGACGCGACTTGACTTTGGTCCGAACTTTGGGACATATTTCCTAAAGCGATCTTTCTGATGTGTGCGTTTTTTTGCCTGACTGATGGAAGAAAGAAATGATTAAGAGTAATCGTAACAGCTAGCTCTGTAGCTGTCCGCGCAATCGTTCGCTGCAGCTCACCGACGCTCGCTCTCACTCACACATTATCCTACAACAGTCGCCGAAGTCACACCACGTTCCCTGCACCCTAGTCACTCGTCAGCAGTCAGACAATGTTCTCCCAAGGTCGCACCGACTCGCTATACGTTCAGGCGTGCATACACAGCTCGCGCACACTCGCACTCAACATTGCAGCATCGCCCAAGCATCGCGACATGTTTGCACCGTTCGCCTGAGCCAGCCACGTCATCGCCGAGGTTGCCCGACTTGCCCGAGCATCTAGAGCAGTCCATCAACTGCATAGTCCGTCGGATCTTGGCCATGTCTCACATCAATTAGCCCACATCGCCGAAGCCAGAGCCATGAGATAGCGACCCCGTCCACGTCATCGCAGCCGTTCGCCGGCGCTCGCCTGTACTCAGCGGACACAGCTGCACATGCCCGACCTCCCAGCGACTCAGAGATGCAGCGCAGACTCGCAGACCATCGAGCTATTGCCCGGCGACATCGGAGATGATCCCCGAGCCCGGGACATCAGCGGACCGGATCATCAACCACTTCTGATGCATCGCTGTCGCATCCCGAGCATTCCGGAGGTTTCGCCGAAGATAGCATCATAGTTGCGCCTAGACCGTCGCGATACTGTCCCCTCATGTCTCAGCTGTTCGCCGATGTTTGCCTATGTTCAGCGAGCTCAGCTACACGTCTAGGGTCTCTCAGCAACTCGCCAACGATACAGTGACTCGCAGAACATCAAGATATCGCTCAGCAACACAGGAGACAGTGCCCAAGCCCGAGCCATCAGTGATCCGGATCAACGACCACTTTTGACGCGTTGCTGATGCGCCCCGAGTGTCTCGGAGACTTTGCTGGAGATATCTCCGCTTTTGTGTCTAGGCCTTTGATATCTCTTCTCTCTCATTCGCTATAATTCGCCGATGCTTCGCACAGCTTCGCTGACTGCATCGCATGACTCGTGTAGCTACTCCGACACATTTTCCCATGTATAAGTGTAGCTAGCAGTGTCTGCATGCAATAGGAACTTCTCCCCCCAGAGACAGCACCTCAAACCTCGAGAACTATCGTCTTTCACCTTCGCAGCGCATCATTTAGCCCTTTTATCGACATCGACATCGCATTCACCTTCGCAGCGCATCGTTTACGCACTTGCATATTGAGAACCTTCACCCTATCGTCGCCCATCGTCGCCCAGCGTCGCCTATTGTCCCGACCTTCGCCCTACCTCCCCGACTCTCGCTACGCCACCCCAAGCCTTGTATTGCCGCCCACACCTTCGCCGACACTCCCCCTCATCCCCCGTCGTGTTACACTCTAGCCCGCACGCGAGATGCGGGGAGAGGGTATCGGGGTCACGCACTAACAACGCCGCAAGGAGTTGTAGTGGTATCGATGCAAGTCTAGATCGACCTGTCTGAGGGCGAGGGTACAAGATGAGAGGAGGTAGCCCTGCGCCGTTCTAGCACACACTTCAGAGTATCAGAGGGGATCAGATACAAATGAATAGGCTGAAGAGTCGTCGTATGTACACGGGGTTTATATAGTAAAGGGAGTCTTCCGTATCAGCCAATCAGTACGTGCGGGATACAAGTCCAACAGCTGTTGGGATGCATGCAGGAGGCCTGCAGGCATATCAGTCATGGATCAGTCATCCATCCGTCACATGATAAAGTAAGGTGTTAGGGGATAAAAGAAAGAAAGTCATATGTCCGTGCCGTTACCAAGCGAGGCAGCGCGGCGTGTAACATCACCCTCTGCTAGATTTGTTGTCGACCGCGACAACACCTCAGCATTCGCCGTTCAGGTTGTCGAACTCGCAAAGCATGTTGTCGCCGGCGATACGGTCTTCTTCGTCATCGTCATAGTATTGGCTGCGGGGAATGGAGTAGGGATTGCGGGGACAGTAGAGTTGGATGTGATCCGGGGAGTGGCAGATCCAGCAGCGTCGGACCTGCTTGCCTTTCTTGCGTCGTCGTCTCCTCTCTCCTGCCTTGTCCGCTCCTCCGCGGATCCTCTGCGCTGCGACACGTGCGCGCGCCATCTTGTAGCTTCATCGGTCCAGTCTATGGTCAATGTTCGCGTCTGAAAGTCGTTGACCGGCTTCTCGCCGCATCTCCGTGAACCGCTCCAGCTGTAGCTCCGTTGCATACATCTGTCGCTGAAGACCTAGTACTTGGGTCTTCAAGCCATCCAGTTGTTCATCGGCCTCGCAATAAAGGCGGTGGGCGTCCTGGTAGCGGCGTATGTCCGCTCGTAGACCCTCGTCTCCCTCTCGAGCGATTACTTCCTGAGTGTGGACGTTGTCGTCGATGAGGATCTGATGGGTCTCGTCGGGGAGTCGTCCTGTTTCCTCGTCCAGGGGTTCATATACTCCTCCCCACGGTCTAGCGAGCAGCGGTCGTCCTTCGTACTGTGTTCCGTATTCCCCGAAGGTTCGGGGGTGTTCTTGAAGTCGCCATGGGTCCTGTTCTTCAGGCGACAGTGATCGTGGTTCTGGGGATGGGGATGTGTCTCGTGTCCAGCTGGGCGACGGTGAGCATAAGTCAATGGGACGTCCACTGCTTCCAAGCTCGGGGGATTGTGTTCGTGCTGGTTGATATGGTGGTGATGTCGGCTCCTCCCAAGTACTGACGTCGATAGGGAGTTCGTCACCGGACGGAATGGGTAGTGGTTCTGATGAAGGGTATTCGAACGACGATTCTGCGTCGTCGTACTCAGATGGAGGGGATTGCTCTCCTGGTGCAGGCGACGGTGCACCATTTGATAGGATAGGGGGTGCGCTCGGTTCTTCATCGCTGGTTGTCGGCGTGCGGGTATTCGGGATACCTTGAGTGATCTCGACGACCGGATCGGGTACTGTCAGGGTGTCGAGGACGTGGTCGATGTACTCATTGACGTATGCCATATGAGCTTGCACTACTTGATAGTGTTCGGGGCTGGTCCGATAGTGGTTGATGAACGCGATGCGCTCCATGATCGGTTCGTTGTCGTGAACCGTGGCGTCGAACTCTTGGAATACTGCTGGGGTGACTCTTCTGATGGTGACGTTGGAGCCGAGTAGTCTGATGTGAACGCGGGGTCCGTTGGGGACCGCGTAGTAATAGCTGTTGACGGAGCGAGTCGACATAATGGCTGGGGAAGTGGGGCGTGTTTGAGTAGATGGGGGAGTCTGAGGAAATCTACCCTCTGCTAGCGTCGTCTTTATGCTCTTGATGTCTGCTTATCTTGTCCAATAAGGTGTCGTCCGTACTCCGCTCCGCTATCTCTTCTCCTCATTGGTCGGCCCTTTGTTTCCCCAGCTTCTTCAGCATCGTGTCCGTCATGTGGACTGCTGCGGGGTTCTTCTCGTGGAATTCTTCTACCAATTCCAGTGCGCTTCCCATGTCTGCTGCTGCGACCCACGAGTTCTCTGACTCGGGGTAGCCCTTCCATTGGACGAAGAACTGTATGTTGTTCCGGTACTTTCGCGATTGGAGGATTGTCTTGATCTCCCATTGTTCTTGTCCTTCGTCATCGAGGTCAGGCGGTGGTCGTTCAAAGTTCTTCCCGTACTCCGCAGTCTCTCTGTACGGCGTTAGGAGATTGACGTGGAAAACCGGGTGAAGGCCTCGGTCCTTCCATTGCTTTGGAATATCCAGTTCATACGTCACTGGCCCTAGTACCCGCTTGACCTTGAGGGGTCCGTAGCGTCTTGGTGCCAGTTTCGCCGTCGGATGTGTCGTTTTCAGATTGGTGGCTTCAAGTAATACCTCATCTCCTTCCTTCAGAGGCCGAAGGTTGTTTCGGATTCGGTTTGCCACCAATTGGTCTTTGACTTTTCGCGCCTCTCTCGCTTGCTGCCGTGCTTTGAGGAGGTCTCCCAGCCTTGCGGCTGCTGTCGGGACGTTGGACGTGATCATTCTCGGCATGATTGCTCGTGGTTGATATCCCATGAGTAACTCGAACGGGGACTTCTTTGTCGTGGAGTGTGGTCGGATGTTATGCGCGAATTCGGCCATAGGCAGTTGCTTCGCCCAATTGTCTTGCGCGTGGTTGCAGTATGCTCGAAGGTACTGCTCCAGTTCTTGGTTAACCCGTTCTGTTTGTCCGTCCGTCTGGGGATGGTATGCCGTGCTGATGTTCTGTTCTATGCCCAGGTTTGCGCATAACGCTCGCATTACCTTGGACGCGAATTGGGGACCTCTGTCGGATATAAATCGCTTCGGAAGTCCGAATCTTCGCCACACATGGGTGTACAGGAGCTCTGCCGTCTGTTCTGCCGTGATGGTTTCATTGCAAGGGATGAAATTTACCCCCTTCGTAAGATCGTGGTCCACCACGACCAAAATGGAGTCGAAACCATCACTAACGGGCAATTTGACGATGAAATCGGCAGAGATTGTGTCGTAGGGGTGGGCGTCCGCTGCAGGTCGAATCGGCACAAGTGGCGCTTTTTTGCGATTGGGTAGATTCTTTACCGTCTGGCAATTGCCACAGCCATTGACGTATGCTGTGACATAGTCCTTCATTCCCGGCCAGTTGAATTCTTCTCGTATAAGGAGAAGAGTTTTGTCGATGCCAGGGTGTCCAAATGCCGGGTGATCGTGGAATCGCCGTAGTGCGTCTCGTCGACATGTTTCTGGAACAAAAGCTTTGCCTTGGTATAACAAAACTGCCACTTGCCGTTCTGCGTCGTAGTCCGTCGACCAGCCGTTCTTTTTCTTGATACCCATCAGGTATTCCTCGTGGTGGTTATCGATTGCCTTCTCGATGTCCTCGCGTAATTGGTCCAGTCCTATGCTGGCCACTCCGCTTGTTTCTGCTGTTCGCACCTGTTGTCGTTGTTCCGGGTCTGTGAATAGTTCTTTGGGAAGGAGGATACGATCTTCGTTGTCCTTCTTTCCATCGTCTAGTTCCCAGTTGCGCGACATGTAGTCGGCAACGCCATTGGTTTTGCCCGGAATATGAACGAGGTGTAGGTCGTACTGCATCAGTTCTTCGGCCCATCGGGCTTGTCTTCTGTTCAGCTTGTGTGCCTTTTTGAAATACGTCAGATTCTTGTGATCTGTGCGTATCGTCACCGTGTGTTGTGCGTCTCGGAGATGATGTCTCCATGTCTCGAGAGCTCGCATCACCGCCAGGAGTTCACGATCATAGATGTTGTAGTTCCGTTCTTCTGGCGAGAAAGAGTGCGAGTCGAATGCGCATGGATGGAGTCGTCCCTGGTCATCCTTCTGTTGTAGTACCGCTCCGGAGGCAAAGCCTGACCCGTCCGTGTCCACGATGAAGGGCTTCGTTTGATCTGCCTGTACCAGGACTGGGGCTGTGGTAAAGCGTCGTTTGAGGTTATTAAACGCTCGTTCACAGTCCGTGGTCCAAACGAATTCGTGTCCCTTTTTGGTGAGGTCATTCAGTGGCCTTGATATGCGTCCGAAGTCCTGGATGAACCGGCGGTAGAAGTTGGCGAAACCGAGGAATCCACGGACTTGCTTCACCGTGGTTGGTTGAGCCCATTCTTCAATACCGCGGATCTTGATAGGGTCCATGCGCGTATGTCCGTTTCCGATAATCATTCCGAGGTAATCGATTTCGTCTTCCTCGAAAGCGCACTTCTCCGGCTTCAGGAAGAAGTCATTATCCTGAAGTCGTTGGAGAACTTGTGTCACCAGTCGTCGATGTTCTTCGAGATCCTTTGTTGCGATAAGGATATCGTCCATGTATATGATGACCTTTCCTGTGGCAAGCAGATCTTTGAACAGCTCGTTCATCATCGTTTGAAAGGTTGCTGGCGAATTCGTGAGCCCAAAGAACATAACCAAGGGTTCGAATAGTCCCTGGTTTGTTTTGAATGCAGCCTTCCATTCATCGCCTTCCTTGATCCGAATATTGTTGTACCCCCATCGTACGTCGAACTTCGTGAAGATCTTGGCATCGTTGATGCGGTCGATAAGTTCGGGAATCAGGGGAAGGGGATAGTGATTCTTGATCGTTTTGTCGTTGAGCTGTCTGTAGTCTTGTACCGGACGGAGTTTGCCATCTTTCTTCTTTACGAAGAAGAAAGGGGATGCGTATGGTGAATTTGATGGACGAATGTATCCCTTCTTGACATGTTCTTCAAGCATTTTGTTCAATGCTTCTTGTTCTATTGCCGTCAAGGGATACACCTTGCAGTCCATCGTCTTCGGAGCGTCGTCTTTTAGTTCTATTCCGTGATCCCAAGGTCGTTCTGCGGGGAATCGTTGTGCTTCTTCCTCTGAGAACACCTTGTGGAACGGTCGATACTGCTCCGGTACCATTTCTTCAAATGTCTTGGCCGTCTTGTCCGCTGCTTGTTCCGCCATCTGTTGCGCCGGGGTTGTTCGTCTGAGAGTCTCCTCTGTGCATTCTGTTCCTCCGTACCCTGGGTTCCAGTAGATTTCGTCGTCATCTTTGACATCGATTGTGTCGAGTCCTTGTTCGGCGAAATATCCTCGTAGGAATTCTTCCGCTCCTTGTTCTGTCTGCGCCTTTGTCTCCATTTGGTGTACAAAGGCTTCCTTCATCCGCTGGATGCGCTGTCGTCGTCCAGCTTTCTTTTCGATCATCTTGATTGCAATAGACCGCCAGTTGGAGGTCTTCATCTGGCAAATCGGCGGGCATCGCTCGAATTGCATTGTTCCTTGGTTCCAGTCGATGTGTGGGTTGTTCTTCTGTAACCATGGAAGACCAAGGATAATGTTCTCTTGCCCGAGTTCCGTGACCAGGAATCGTGCTCGTCCTTAATGTTCATCCATGGAGTAGTCCATCTCGACGTACTTCGTGACTACGCCCATTTTGTTGGGCGTTCCATCCGCATTTCTGACCGTGATGGGTCGCGGAAGTTCTTGAGCAGGGATCTTATAGCGGTCTACCAGCTTCTGATGCAAGAAGTTTGCGGTAGCACCACTATCGATCAACGCTGCTATCTCGGCTCTTTGTTCGCTCTGTAGTTGAATAGAAAAACGCATGGAATTTGACTGATTTCCGCGTACAAATACAGAGCGATGGAATATGGCCCTCGTCCAAGCCGTCAGGTTTGGGCCTAAGCAAAATCCTGTTTCATGGATTCTTCGTAGAACTCTTCTTGTTCTTCGTCCTTCATGTTGTTGAACATTGCTACAAGGGTTCGGACGTCTAGCTTCGCGTCGTCGGACGATGAAGCGTATGTCGGGGGTTTCTCTTCCTTGTCCTTGTCTTTGGCTTCCTCCGTCTTGGCTTCTCTAGCCTTCTGGAATCGGCTGCGCCAATTGGTGGATGCCGAGGACGTCTTTTCCTTCTGCTTCCCTTTGTCGTTCGTCGCTTCAGGGCACTTTCCGATAAGGTGGCCCTTCTGCTTGCATTGGAAGCAACGTCCTTCGGCCATGAGCTTCTTCCTTTCGTCGGGGCTAAGGAAAACTCGTCGATTGTATGCCGAGGGAACGTTGTCAGGGGATGTGTCCATGGCGTCGGGATCGCGTTTCTTGCGATAGTCGCTTGAGCTTGAGTTGCTCTTCTTGTTCTGCCCTCCTTTGGGGTAGTGTCCTTCCTTCTTGTAGAAGGTTTCGCGGTCCATGTTTTCGGCCTCTAGGGCACAATGGAACCATCCTGTCTCCGGGATCTCCATGCCTCGCGCATCTTTGGATAGGCCTAGTGTCTCTGGCATCTTCTTCTCTCGGCTGAGCACCGATCGATAAAGCGCGTGGTTCAGACCGCGCTTAAAGAATTCCAGGGTGGACATGGAATCGGTTAGGCCTGCCATACGTTGGAGTCCTTTGAAGGTCGTGATATAGGTGTCGACCTCCCAAGCGTTCTGCTTGAGTTCTTGAAGTTCGCGGAATGCGGTCTCCTTCGGCTTTTGCGCGCCTCTTTCTTGCTCCAGTATTTCAAGGAGCTTCTCCGTCGATATCACCGCTGATGAGGTTCTGAGCACTGCTTCTTCCTGCATCGTCTCCTTCCAGTTGTCCATGTCTGCTCCGGTGAGGAGAGTGAAGAGTAAGCCGTTCCTCTTCTTGTCGTTATCGTAGATGACATCGTTGATGGATGCGTAGATCATGAAGCTGTTCTTGAACGCTCTGAACTTGCTTCGAGCTCCATCGTACTTGTCCGGCTTCTGTCCGATCTCTTTGGTTGACATTGCGGCTGCTGGGTTCTGATAAAATGCGTGGGGTGCTGGGGGTGTAGGAGGTCTTGATGGTGGAAGCGGTGGTGTCGGTGGACGGAGTGGGGGTGATCGTGGAGGTGGAGAGGGATATGTCGATGGTGGTTCAAGGGGTCTGTCTGATTTCACCGAAGGTGATGATTCAATTGGATCGTATATTTCGCGGTATGCTTGATCAAAGCTTGATTCCGGTGGTGGATACTGGGGTAGTTCCGACGGATCGACTTCAATATCCTGATGGGATAATCCTGGTGCGACTGCTTCCCCTTTCGACGTCCCTGCTTGGGTACCGAGGGTCTGCGCGACTTGTGATGAATCGTGTCCAGGGAGTTCTGGATGTCCTGGATAATCGTAAGGAAATGGCCTGTCCTGGCTCACTATCCTAGTCTTTATAGTCTTTGGTGGGTCTGGAGCGTCAGGGCTCTCGAATTGTTGCCACCCTTCTCCGAGGTTGTAGAACCAACCAAGTCGAGTTGGTACTACTTTGAGTGTTCGGTTTTCGTCTCTTTCGAAGTAGTGTCCTAGGTGTTCGTTGTAGTCGATCTTTTCTGGGTATGAGTACCAATCTGAGGAGAATCGCTCTTCTCCTTTGATTTTCTTGAAGATCGCCACTGCGTCGATGTAGACTTTGGGAGAGCCTATTCAGATGTTACACTCTAGCCCGCACGCGAGATGCGGGGAGAGGGTATCGGGGTCACGCACTAACAACGCCGCAAGGAGTTGTAGTGGTATCGATGCAAGTCTAGATCGACCTGTCTGAGGGCGAGGGTACAAGATGAGAGGAGGTAGCCCTGCGCCGTTCTAGCACACACTTCAGAGTATCAGAGGGGATCAGATACAAATGAATAGGCTGAAGAGTCGTCGTATGTACACGGGGTTTATATAGTAAAGGGAGTCTTCCGTATCAGCCAATCAGTACGTGCGGGATACAAGTCCAACAGCTGTTGGGATGCATGCAGGAGGCCTGCAGGCATATCAGTCATGGATCAGTCATCCATCCGTCACATGATAAAGTAAGGTGTTAGGGGATAAAAGAAAGAAAGTCATATGTCCGTGCCGTTACCAAGCGAGGCAGCGCGGCGTGTAACACGTCGCTCGCTACACTTCCCCAGTGACAGCTGCAACTCTCCGAGCCCTCTGGTAGACCTGGGACACGCCCCCCAACTAAAACAGTACTACTCGACGAGCAGGGTTTGGTTTTGTCATCTGACCGCCTGTCCGACGAGTTTGGTCATCAACGTATAGTCGTCTGGCATTTCTACCAGATGACCGGAGTTGCTGCGTAGCTCGTTAAAGTAGCCAGCAACTCCTTTCTTGCGTGAGTAGCGAGTGCCGTAAAACGCACGGACCGCGTCTTGCGTCCCCGAGCTCATGATAAATCGGCTGTGAAGTCCGATTATCACTTGCTCAAAGGTCCAGTTACGCTTCTGGCGTCCCTCGGACTCGACCTCGTCGTGAAACCAAGTGGCGGCTGGGCCGCTCAGGTTTTGTCCAACGAAGTCAACACGGTAGGCGTCGTACTCCTCGCCGTTGATCCCGCTCAGCCGCATCACGCGGAGGAGCAAGGATCCCCACTCCTCCATTTTAGGGTGATTATCTTCTCCGTCAAATGGAGTGGGTGGGTTCTGCTTTATAGTTTTAACACCAGGAGGCAGCGCGTATGCTTCTGTGGTCCGTTTGCGGACCATTTCTACTATACGCTGCAGGGGCCGCAACTGAGATGTGGCTCCTATGGGCACGCTCGTACGGTTCCCTGTAGGGTTGAGTTCATTTACTCCCCGTAGGGTCATCTTATGGGGCCTATGCTTGTATAAGCAGGCAGCCTTGGGCCTGCTGTGTACGACATATGGGATACAAACCCGTCGTCTACCTCTGTATAGTCAGAGGTGTCCCCGTCGGGATGATCATCGCCGGCATCATATGCCGACATGATCTTGCGTACCGAGGGCGCAGCCGATACGCGGTCGCGACTCGGCTTCAACCCTGCAATCGCTGCAGCGCGGCGCTCGGCGCGTGCGTTCTGCTCGCTTGCGATCTTACGGAACCTGGCGCGCGGCGCAGGAATACTGGTGTTGCTTCTAATAGCCGCCGGAGGCTTCAACTTGTCGTTGCTGTCCTTATTTGACGCCTGCACGGGCGCCGAATTGTCATTCCTTATGGTGACAATGCTCTGTCTAGTGGGTGGAGCGTCCGTACTGCGGTATGCGACATTACGATCTTTGCCAGACTCGGCAATAGCCTTCTCGACAGGCTGGAGGAGGTTGATCTCTACCTCCTCCTCCTCCTTGATCGCCTGCCTAAAGCCGTACTGGCTGGCCAGGCGGTCAAGGCCTTGCGTCACTATGCGCGAGAATTCCTTGGCTTTGGCCACGGACTCCATCGACTGCTGGGCAGTGCAATGCGCTTCTTCGATCTGCGAGTCGTGCAGACCGAGCTGGACAATCATGTTGTCCAGCGCATCCCTCAGGATGTCGCTCCCCAGATTGGTTGGCACCACTGGGGGGCTGTTCGCCCTGTCATTGAAGGCGACCCCTATTCCCTTGCGGGAAGCAGGGATGAGTGGAGGAGTGGGCGACTGCCCGTCGCTCTGCTCCTCATGATTCAGCTCTGCCTCGACGTTGACAGACGAGCGCGAGGATACGCCCCGGTTTGAGGGGCCCTCGGGTGGCTGCTCCAGGGGAGCGTCGCCGCTGTCGGGTACGACGGGGCCGTTGTCAGGCGCCGTCGTCTCGACGCTCTGTCCAGACTCCTGAGTCTGTCCAGAGTCCACAGGAATCGTGGATGTCCCGTCCTTGTTGGAGGCGAGCCGCTCGGAGGTACGAGGGCCGCCACCGCCGGCGGGATTGCTGTTCTTCATTCCACTCGGCATACTGTACTTGTTGTAGTTAGTTTACCAAATAAAACGATTTGCTCACTTGTTGTGGGCGTTCAAAAAAGTGTAATAGCTTGATGTTAGACTTAACGATCCCTCGGAGTGAACGCAACCCGTGTGCTCGTATTGGCAACAGTGGATGCGTACAAAGATGAGTGGATGTAGTCATGCCTCCTCGAGAGAGAGGAGGCGCGGCCTAACAGGTGCAAACAACCTGTTAGGCTCCTGTGCCAGCCTGGCTGGTCACAGGGAACCGGCGCGCTGGCTCCACGTGTCGGTAGCCTTGTGTTGCGCTTCTCAAGCGCTGCACGAGCGCGCTGCGCGCCCACACGCATATGCTCCCCTTACAACTACAGTCATAGACGGGTCCTCGGGTCAGGACGGGTCCTCGGGTCAGCGGCCTTTTGCTCCTCGAGTGTTGCAGCTATGGCCTCGGAAATTTCATATCTAAATGCTAGTTGTCCATAACACTGTACTGCAAAAACATCAAAATGCGTAGCTGCCAGTGATGCAGAGTTAGACATGATTTAGTGCCAGAAATCCATGTTCACCACTATGATCAGCTCTGTAGCTCGGGATTTGCACCACATGCTGCCCCCGTTTTTTCTGTATTACATCGACATACAATGACCATCTATTTGCACAATATATCACTCTCAAGGCATACCAGCAATGGGCTGTTCCGAAAAACACTCGAGTTATCAGGTCACAACACGGGTTGCCTTTCCGGGACGTGCTCAGCACGTGTCGCGTCAACAACAACTCCCGAAGGCACCCAATGCCTCGACACGCGTTATCCAAGACCAAGAAGCAACAGAAGCACTCAGAGGAACATGAAACATGGATGCAAAGGGCCATCAAGCTCTACGAGGAGGAACACAGCCCAGGCAACCCGAAACCGAGAGGTGCTCGTGCCATCATCAATGAGGTGACGGCAGAGTGCCTTCGTGAAATGCATCAGAAGATCAGTCTTTCTCCTACAACTCTTCTAGCGCGCGTTGAAGGCCGGGTGGGCATCCGGGAATTCAACAGTGGTGAAAAGAGCTGGCTTACGGACGAAGAGGCTGACATCGTGGTTGCATACGCAATCAGTCTCGCAGAGCGCGGATTCCCTCTCAACCACAAGCGCATCAAGGAACACGTTGATGAGATATGTCGGGCAAAGCTTGGAGACAAGTTTCCCGAAAGTGGGGTCGGCAAAAAGTGGACCTACCGCTTCGTCGATCGGAAGCACTCCGAGAAGCTGCAACACTACTGGTCCCATCCTCTGGACCACTCTCGTGCACGAGCTGTGAATCCTACCACGAAGGAGCACTACTTTAATCTCCTGAAGGCCGCAATTGAAGGACGGGATGGTGAGGAGCCCATCCCACCGGAGCTCATATATGGTATGGATGAGTCGGGGCTTCAGGGTGGAATTGGAAACAAAGAGTACGTATTCGGGCCTCACGGAAGAAGAATACAACAGCAACAGCGCAGCGGAGGGCGCGAGAATATTACTGTGGTGGTAACAATCTGCGCGGACGGTACGGCGCTTCCACCGGCGGTGATCTTCAAGGGCGACGGCTATCAGGTGACGTGGAAGCAGAGCAATCCACTCAACGCTTCGTGAGCATTTCTATTTCTTAGTAATATAGTAATGACACTCATGCATAATCAAGGCTTGGTTACTCAGTGAAGGGATATGCAACGGGCGAGATTGGCGTGGTATGGATCAAGCAGTTCGGCAGCTTTACGCTGGACAAGGCCGCAGGCCGGCGCATTCTCCTGTTGGTTGATGGTCACGCATCCCATTTCACACGAGCCTTCCTGGAATATGCAAGGACTCGCCGCATTGAGGTAGTGTGCTACCCATCACACTCAACTCACATTTATCAAGGCCTTGATGTCGTCATATTTGCAACACTGAAGAAGCGGTGGACCGAGGCGCGCGACGCATTCGAGGAGGGAAGCACAGGCTCTGTCAACAAGACTAATTTTCTTCAAGTCTACGCAGTAGCACACAAACGAACACTCACCGAGGCAAACATCAAATCGGCCTTTCGTGCGACAGGTGTTGTCCCCTTTAACCCCGATGTCGTGACGGCGGCGAAAATGGCTCCGAGCTTGGAATCTTCCAGTGCGATCATGTTGCCGCTTTGTCAGGCCACACCCATCAGGGCAATATCTAACCTGATTGACAAGGAGTTAGGACTTATGTTGCAAGTGGAAACCAATGGCGACGGCGCGGCCGGAGACGACGCGGCCGGCGACGACAGCAACGAAGGTGGAACACAGCCGAACTCACCTGACCATGGCACCCGCTCCACTCTCGAATCCCTCGCGTCATCCTCTGCTTCCTTCCTCGTGTCTGCATCGCCTCTCACATCATCATCTGCCCCGCCCGCCTACGCAAACAGATTCATCTCCCCCGTTGTCCGCGGCGGGCGCTATCGAGATCTTATTGACCAGATCCCATTGACGGGATACGAGAGACTGTTGCAGGAAGCTTTGAAGGAGGCCGAGGCTCAAGATGTTGCGCGAAAGAAGTCGATGGTGGCGATGCAAGCTGGGGTTGTGCTGCAGGACATGTATGTGAAGCGGTCTCAGCGTCAGCTGCAAAGACAGGAAGAGAAACAGGCAAACAAGGGAAAAAAGAGGGTACTCGGGGATGGGTTTGCACATCTACTCACCGGAGATGCATTCTACACCGCGGTGGAGAACTTTGAGCAGGCCCAGGAGAAGGAGAAGCTTGACAAGCAGGCAAGGCAGGGCAGGAGAGGCGAATACCGGGAGGCTGTGGACCTGTGTCGCGTCCAGGAAACTGCAAGAAAGGCAAGAATCAAGAAGAAGAGAGCAGAATATCATACCGCGGTGGAAGCATGGCAGAAGGAGCGCGATAGCGCGAAGTCGCAGTGTCGGAAGCCGGGGTGGAGCAAACCAAAGCTGGGAAAGCTTGAGAAGGCTGTGCAGAAGCCAAAGTTGAAGGATATCAGTCTTGGTGATGAAGCCGAGGACAAGGGCGAGGAGAACGACGAAGAGACGGAGGCGGAGGAGGAGGAGATGGACAACTGATAGCAGCTGATAGCGATTGATCAGCGTGACGTGACCGACCCGAGGACCCATCCAAGGCCGATAACACCCTCAAGCTTTGTTCGCCTTCGATCTCTCTGTTCCTCTTCAGATTCATTCTCGGACTTTGCAGTACTAGTATATTAATGTACATACAGACCAATTCACAAAATTTCAAGGCCAAAGAGCATCGTGTGAAACCTTCAGGTGCGAGAGAAATTTGGCCGACCCGAGGACCCGTCTATGACTGTACTTACGCGCTACAAGGATTGAATCAACTGATGGCTGTATGGTGTTCAAACATTGTAATCGGATGCAAGTACACGGATTGCAAAAGTAATAGCAGTGAGATTGCAGGAGGAAACGCGCAATGTAGGAGGGAACGCGCGACTTAGGAGGTGTCGCGGCCGCGCGGGGATCTCGATATAGGCACCGGCGCGGCTCGGGCCGATAACCGAAAAAGGAAATCGAGTGGGTGGGCTTACCCTCCCTCCTGCGGCGTCCTGCGAGATTGGCTGCGGCGTCCTGCGCCAACTTTTAACAGGCTACTTATGGCAACGATGAGAAAAATGCAGAAGTGCTAGGAAAGTGTCCAATGTGAAGGAGCAAGGGCGACGGACGACGAGACGCATGGCACGCACGCTCGGCACGCCCTGACAGTGACACGCCCGGCCCTCTGGGCCCCTCGTCATCTCGCGAGAGAACATTCGCCGCCACGATCAGTGTTACCAGGCTCGTTATCGTATAAGATGACGTCGAGCTGCAACAGGATTCGTCCGAGGCCCATGAGAAAATACCAAGTCCTCCCACTGCTCTGAGCCGCGTCCGTCTGACTTGTCTTCCTCCACCTCCACCTCCACCTCCACCTCTTCCTCTTCCTCTCCCCTTCCCTCCCTCCCCACTCCCCCTCGACCGAGCATGCACTCCGTCTCCGACCTCACCACCTTCTCCCGCAACACCTCCGGTGATGTTCCCCCAAAGCTCGTGGTGAGTTTCTCTCCCTGCCCTTCATTCGCCTCCTTCACACAGTCAAGGGGTCCTCCAACACCGTCGTCGCGAACAAAATGTATCTTTACGTGAGTCCCACATCATGACTGTCGCTGCTAGTTCTTCCTCATTCGCGTTCGTCCCAGGGAGGGCGTCTGGTAACAGAACGACGGATGGTCACGGACATGTTCGTCTTCGATCTCCAGACTCTTGTATGGGAGAAGATACTGTCCGCAAATGATGACAACACGCCGGACCCTCGCTACTTTCACAGCGCTGACTCTTGTACTTGGTTCCATTGCCTATCCTCCCCGCCATTTCTGACCTCGGAACCAACAGGGAATCAATACCTCATCATTTTCGGAGGCATGGGGCTCAAGCCCGATGCTGATAACGCTGATGACCTCTGCGTATTGAATGATGTTCGCTTCTACGACCTCGCCGCCAAGCGTTGGATGCCCTCATCCTGGTCTCTCAAGGACTCCGAAATCTCTATTCCCGCTCCTAAGGCCCGATATGCGCACCTATCATCAGTCTCAGGAGACCGCCTCTTTATCATTGGTGGACAGGATCTGAATAGTGTCTGGCTAGACGACGTGTACGTCTATGATCTCACTGCCCGAACGTGGGTTCAGCGACGCGACTACGCCCGCCATTGTGGAACGTATCGTAGTGTCGCTGTCTCGGCGAGTATGCGCGTCCGGCTGCCGCAAGAAGAGTCACGGAAGGCTCCTGCTCCCATACCTTCCAAACCGACATTCCGCATTGACTCGTCAATACCTTCGACATCCAGCTCTGACTCCCTCGTCCTCCTCCCATACTCCGCACCCGCCACCGACGATTTTCCCAACGAGATCTACCTCTACAGCAATTACAACGTGAGTTTGTCGGCAGCTCATAGAGATTCGTAGCTCAAAATTCATCCTCAGTTCACCGACGTACAACGCGAGCTGGAAGTTTTCACTCCCCTTCCAAACAATGACTTCACCATCACCGACGAGTCTTCTGCAATGAATGGCAGCTCATTCCCACCCGGCCTTCGGTTCCCCACAGGTGCAATCTTAGGCACTCATCTCATCATCGCCGGCACATATATAGCCCACAACTTCCAGTCATTCTCAGTCTGGGCCCTGAATCTCATAGACATGACTTGGTCGCGGGTGGACCCAGGAGGCACGTTGTCCACAGGCTCGTGGTTCCGCAGCTGTCTCTGGACGGACTCGAACAAGCTCCTCATCTTTGGCAACCGCCAGGGAAACCTCGTCGATGATTACAATCGTCGACTTCTTAGCTGGGACCACGTCGCCATCATCGACCTGGAGGCATTTGGCATATATCAGCCGCCCCGCTTGCAGCTGGAAATCCGCATGCAGGAGATGGGGTTAGCGGCATTGGAGGAAGAGGTGCTAGCAGACTTCGAGATCGTCTGCGATGATGATCGTCGCATCAAGTGCTCTCGCAAGCTCCTCGAAGACCGGTGGCCGTGGTTCCAAGAACAGCGCAAATCGTTCCTGCGGGCAGCGGTCAGGGCCCTCGATACACTTCCTCTGTCGGCCACACATGTCCCCCTCCCCGAGGTGCCCAATACACCTTCCATTGAGGAACCTCGCCCCGATCCGCGTCTGTCTCCTCGCGTGCTGCATCTGTCGGAGCCATACCCTATCACTCTGGCCCTTGTACAATATTTCTACTCGCTCGCATTGGTAACGCCTCTACAGCATGCGCCTGCCGTGCTCAGTGCTCTGCTAGTACTGGCAACCAATTACGAACTGCCTCACCTCAAGCTACTAGTTAAACATGCGATGCATCGCGCTCTTTCTAACTCTACCTCTGTGGGGGTGTACGAAGTCGCCACGTTGTGTAGTTGTCGGAGTCTCCAGATCAGGTATGTCTTGTTTGCTCGCCTGTCGGCCGTGACATCCTGACAGGTTTCCTAGAGCTCTCAAGACTGTAATGGTCCGTGCCTCGTGATAAGCATCTTGCCCCTTGCCTGATTCTGATGTGTTCTCTCCAGCTTTACAACCAGAAACGTCCGACCGCCCGCTCAAGGCAGGGTAAAGATGGTGGGGGCTCTGGCCGACCTTCTGATGCCAGTGGTCCTGGCGGCGGACTTGGTGGTGGAGGAAACGAACCGCCCGCAACCGCACGTCCACGCGGCATGTCGGACGCCGTGATGCGCCCCTCATTTACGTCCTCGGGTGGTGGAAACGGGAGAGGGCATGCACAAGATGGTAGGCTAAAATATACCTCCGCAATGTTACCTGTCCTTTAGTAATCGAGGGCATCTGAAGTCACAGATGAGACCAGCTACGACCTGGTGACAGGTCCCTGCTTCTCGTTCGGGAGACCGTTGCAGGAACGCTCTCTGTCTACACTGTCTACACTGTCTACTGACGACGACTACGAGTTGGCCGCCGTCGCGGAACTGCATTCCCCTGTTGTAGTCGTGGAGGCCCCCTCTTCTTCAGTAGCCCTTGAGCAGAGGTCCAGGTCTCTCGAAGAGTGCGATATGCCCGAGGGAGCGCATGCATCAATGCTTTCGGAAGATTACTATCTCAAGCCGATCTTGCACGGGCTACGCATCCAGACAAACACACGAAATGTCTCCTCCCCCGGGACATCTCCAATAACTATGTCACACTCTCCCGGACGTGACTCTGACCTGTATGACGAAGCCTCCATGCTGGGATACCCGCTCTCCTCGTCATACCGGACTTCTCGCCAGCGATACAGCGTCGACACTCCCTCCCTTACGTCATCAACGTCGCACAGCTCACTGAGCAGCGCCTTCAGCCCTAGCACAGCCTCCCCTCTCGGCTCACCGCCGTCGAGTCCTTCAAATTATACTCACGTTGTGGAGCCAAATCATCTGCCACCATCGCATCTAACAGCCATCAGCGAGATGCATCCTGACGAGGCCCACGGTGGCCGGTCCCCACCTCCTGAGCCGAAGTCGCTTGTAGTGCCTGCAGAGGAGTCTTCGTTGGCACCCAACGACAGCTCTTCGACCATCACACCACACAACGTGTCGTGGCGGAGCGTGCGCAACCTGCAGGCTCTTCGCATACGATCTAAGTCTCCTGCCAGGACTATCACTGCTCTAGAAAGTCCTGCCTCAGGGTCGTCAAGGACCTCCCAGTACCCGTCCCCAGCCTTACCTCCCTTGCCCATCTCGCGCTTTTTCTCAGGCAAGTCGGATAGGGCGTGTAAGGACATTACTCCCAGCCCAGCAGACCATGCCAAGGCGAGCAAAGCGGAGGAGAAGCGGCGGCGAAAGGAGGAGGCCCGCACCAAGGCTGAACAGCTCGCTCTCGAGTTGAAGATGCGGGCACAAGAACGCGCGAAGAAGGCAGAGAAAGCGTCTGTGTACACCACCAAGTCTTCTGAGAAGCGGCAAAAGCCCGGAACGTGGGAAGAGGATGGGTCGCTTTATGGTGGCCTGACGATGTAGATTCTGCTGTTCACTGATTTTAGTTATCATAGATTTCCTTTACTTGTCTTCCCTATAGATGTCCCTGTGAGTATGGTTGTAAGTTGTGTCGCGTATATTTTGTTACACTTGTTGTCTGATCTTTGGTATCGCGCTCGTCGCTCGTCTCGGGAATGTCTGTTATAATTAAAGATGTATTTGCTGCTTCAGGTTTATGGAATAATTGGGTACTCAAATGCTGTGGGGGAAAGGTGTGCTAAGGAAAGGGCAGAGCTGATGAACGAGAAAATGCGATATGGGTACAATGTCGTGTTGGTGAAGGCATGCAAGACGTGCGAGCGCCGAGGGTGTAGTGTGGCCTCAGAGGAGGGCGTCAAGGGCAGACCGACCAGCAGCTGGGAAGGCGAAAGGAGGCTCGAAGCCATCCGGCGTTGTGGACGAGCCTGCTTCGCAAACGCGCTCAAGTTGATGCTCAAGCATCTGAGGGTCTGGCGGCTCTTGCACGACAAAATCCTCACCAGCACCACCCACCGGGGCGTGATGATCAGGATCCATCTCAGCCTCGTGCGCCGACTGTGCTATCATGCCATCGAAGGCTTGGTTTGCTGGGGGTTCCGTCTCGTTAGCCGTGATGATGTGATTAACTGTAGATGACGGGAGGAAGTCAGCAAACACAATCGCTGTGCAGAAAGACAAATAAGAATAAGTTCACATTCTTTGGCATGGGCTGCAAAATCCGGTAAGGACCATTGTAATCCGAGTCGGACCATGCGACGTACCATGTTCCTTCTGCAGGGGGCAGCCACTGCCGTCTAAGCAATCCGGCCTATCTGTGACGCTAGGCTCGAGGAAACCCTTGCGGCGCTCACGAATCCACCAATCCTTCAGACCAAATAGTAACACTTCAACTGCACAAAGCCTGCAGATGCGGTCCCGTGAACTGTCGAGGTCAGGGCTCGGGCCCGGAACGACTCCATGTATATCCACGAACAGATCCAGTTCGATGAGAGGGGCGAAGTTCCGAGGCTGGGCAGATATGTGACCCACAATCTGCGTAGTCCAATTCAGCACCCTAGACTATAAGGTTGCAAATCAAGTGTACCCACATCACGATAGATATGCTTCGGAGTCATACGCTGAGCGGTAAGATAGTCCAGCATTATCTCGACTTCGACGGCATTGCCATCGAAGCACTCGTACACCTCCGCCGATTGGATAAGATCGCCAATGTCGGACATAGCATTCGGCTGCTGTACCATGAGAAGCGAAGCAGAGCATCGTCCCTGGACACCGACACCGCAGAACGAGACCTGACAGAAATCGCACTTGGTACTGGTAGGTGCCTGTACGGCCAACATGTTCTCGCTGCAAAAGATCATTGAGTGAACGTACCGCGGCGATTTACGGCAGGCCGCCATACCAGTTGCCACAATAAGAATGCCCTGGCGGGGCGCCGTTGTCGATGTGCCAGGCGTGATCAGGATCGATTGCAGGATCGGGAACTGGCTGCGGGCAGCTCCATCCAAACCGGTTCCCCGGTGTGCAGTGTGGGCATGGACGAGCGTATTCGCCAGGCTGGGGGATGGTCGGTTCAGGAGATGCCTCCCGAGGGGTGGGTATCTGGGCCGGAGAGTTAGCGTTCATCTGAGAGGACGTATGTGAGAAGACGAACGCGGAAGGACTGTCCGGGGCGATAGATCTCGTCGGCCTGCTGCTTCTCGCGCTCTGTGCGGCCGCGCGAGGGATCTGCGCGAAGGAGAACATCAACCATGACTTGGAGGGCACGGGAAGGGGTGACGCTGGTAGAGACGCTCCTGCACGCGGGGCAATTGGATCCACCGTTCTGGGAGAAGAGATGTCAGGTGGGTCAACGGCGACCACACGGGAGGAGGGTGGCCACAAGAGAGGACACTCACGCGCACCCAAAGGAAGCAACAGCTGGGGAGGGGGGGGAGTGTGTGAGCGTTAGAGAAAGGAAAGAAGAGATATGCTGAGGACCTTCCGCAAAAGTAATGCTGGCAGGGATAGACGACGACGGGTCTGTAGATTAGACCCGCACAGCAGCCGCAGAGGAGCTCCTGCTCGAGGTCATCGGCGAGGGCGCTGCCCGAGATGAGAGGAGGATGGTGGGGATCGTCTGGGCTGGCATCGGCGGGGACGTCCTCCTTGAGCCGCTTGTGGGTGTCTGGGGCGGGGGGGTCGAAGGACGGGGAAGCCCTGCGCTTGAGGGTGACGGTGTTGTCTGGTGGGTGGGGAGGATTGGGCGCGGGCGCGGATGGATCGAGGAGGAGGTGTATGGAGGACATGGTCGAAGGTGGGAGAGAGACGAGCGCGAGTGCCAGGGCCTGGCGGCCACGCTCACTGTCGCCTTCCGTTTCGGGTGGCTTCGGTGGACGACTCGGACTGGCCTCGTCTGCTGCGCCTCAACTCATCGATAAATCCTCGCTGTATTGTCCCCGCCTGCACGCACGGGCCTCCGAGTCGTCGCGCGCGGCCGACGCTCACAACGACGTCACCGGGCCGTCGGTGCCGGTGTGCGGCAGTGCAGCCAGCGAGTTGAACCAGCTCCAGCACCACCGCCCTCTCTCTCCCGACTCTCATGGCTGCTCGTCTCCTCGTCGCCGCGCCCCTCCGTGCTGCCATCCGCGCGCAGCCCCGCCTTGTCCCCCGCCGCCTTATGAGCGCCTCTGCCCATGCTCCAAAGGCCTCCACCGACACCCCGTGGCTGGTTCGTTCCCTTCGGCCCTCTCCCTTTCCCATACTCGCTCATCTCTTCCGCTCCCCAGATTGGTTCTGCCCTGGTGTTCATTCCCACCGTCAGTCTATCTGTTATTCTCGCACCGTTCATGCCCCGTTCATCGCGTCTGGTCGCTAGATCGGCTACCTGCTCTCCCCCGCAGCCACAGACACCCCGCAGAAGGCTCACGCAGCGGGTGGCCATGGCTCACCCAAAGTCCCCGCAGAGACGGTCCCTCACTCCTCGGTGCGCCCAGTTTGGGTGATGACCAACTTAGTACAAGTACAACTCTCCTCCTGAGACGAGAGTTGTACTAGGTTGTACTGGGCGGCTCCTTCTGCCGATTGTCCATTGTCCTTGCTTGCCGCGTGTCCGGCACTTCCGTCGTTTCTCCGAGCTTCTTCGCCCGAGTCCCTTGTTCCGCACGGCCATTGTCCCTCGCACGCTCCCTCGAATCGGCCCGAAGCCGTGCCATTGTGTGAGTTGCCATTGTTCCTCTCCCATATAATGACCCCCAGCATATCTCCCTCGTCCTTTCCTGTCTCCACCCCGCACTCATCACCGCCACCCCGCTACTCCCAGCCACACCCGACGCCGCCTCCGCCCAGCCTCGCCCGTTGCGGCCTCCGTCGGTCACCGACGACTAATCCTCTTGACATACCTTCCACACCGCCGTCCAGTGAGAACACGTCCGCCCAGCCTCGCTCGTTGCGGCCTCCGTCGGTCACCGATAACTAGTCCTCTTGACATACCTGCCTCGCCGCCGTCCACGGCACATTGCGTGTGCTTCGCGCCTCGCGCTAGCACCTTGGAGATCAAGGTGCGCCTTTTCACGATACATATCCTCTCCGACCTCCATGCTTGCCCTTCGCATCCGCCTCTTCGTGTCCGTCGACACCTCGACAACGCCACAACAACACGAGCCCGCCGCCTCTTATCTCGTCTGGCCCCTCTGCATGCATCACCTCTCAACCCATCCTCCCTGGAGCCCTCGCATCATCTCCGGCGCGAGCGCGCTTCACGTACCAATGTACAGCGGGAGCGCTTGGGCTCCATCCATCATCCTCCCGACAACATCTCACTATCTTACCGCCGTTGTGCGTCCGCCCCCGCATTGTCGTTCGCCAACCAGGTTGCGCGGTCTGTCGTGCAGTATTAGCTGCTTTACTTACTACATTGTGTTTTTGTATGTAACCTATCGCCCATGATTATCGTTTCGATTGAACTGCGAACAGAGTTGGCTCGCGCTTGTGGCGCTTCGCGTTCAACCGTTCCCCTGAGTTCAAGGCTGCCGCGATATTGCATTACCGAGGTACTGACCTGGTAAAAATTGCCTTTTCATCGTCTGCAGGTAGCATTGAAGGATGCGAAACATAGATGCACGCGTGTGATTGGCTCAAGCAGGAGAGACGCCTTGAGATGTGCTGACGTCACATCTCAAGAATTATCTCCTGCGTCAGCCAATCACATTCTTCGTTTCCAGCTGGCACATTGCGACCACTAAACGGCGTTACTCCGACTCGCACCCTCTGCTTTCTTTGCTCGCTCTTTCTCGGCGTCCAGACATTAAGATAAGTCACCTAATAATCGCTGTGTTCGTGTCTTGTAAGGTGTCAGACCTGGCGCCTCTTGATGCGAGCTCAGCACTGTTGTTAACATTTGAATGCTCATTCTTTTCATTTCCTAGAACTTCAATCCTCTTCTCCTTGCGGCGCACCCCACCAATGCGCCCCCAGAGGGGCTATCATGCGGCTCCGGCATTTCGTCGCATAGTATGCTCTGAAACGCACTCGTGGGCGGCCGCCTCTCGGACACAACCGCCTCGTCAGCAGGAGTTCAAGCGTAAGTTCAAGGACCTCTCCGTGCACATGCGCACCCCTCCCTCGTCTGCGCACCGCTTGCGAGCGTGCCAAGCGGACTCTCTCCTCCGCCACCCAGACCTCCATCGAGATCGACTCGCTCTTCGAGGGCATCGACTTCTACACCTCCCTCACTCGTGCCCGCTTCGAGGAGCTCTGCCAGGATCTCTTCCGCGGCACTCTCGAGCCCATCGAGAAGGTCCTCCGTGACTCGAAGATCGACAAGGCAAACGTCCACGAGATCGTCCTCGTCGGTCGTCAAGCTCGTGTCCGACTTCTTGAACGGCAAGGATCCAACAAGAGGATCAACCCCGACGAGGCCGTCGCCTATGGTGCCGCTGTCCAGGCTGCCATCCTCTCCGGAGACACCTCCGAGAAGACGCAAGATCTCCTCCTCCACGATGTCGCTCCTCTGTCCCTTGGGTAAGTTGTGATAATCTCATGATATTTCTCTGTACTGATTACTGTTATACAGTAAGTATCGAGACCGCTGGTGGTGTCATGACCGCCCTTCATAGCGCAACACGACCTTGCCCACGAAGAAGTCGGAGATTTTCTCGACGTACTCAGACAACCAGCCAGGTGTCTTGATCCAGGTCTACAAGGGCGAGCACGCCCGCACCAAGGACAACAGCCTCCTCGGCAAGTTCGAGCTTTCCGCGTTCCTCAGGTCGAGGCCGCCGTCGATGCAACCGCATCATGATCACCAACGATAAGGGCCGCCTGTGAAAAAGGAGATCGAGCACATGGTCAACGATGCCGAGAAGTACAAGGGTAAGCACCCTTCGCCCTTTTGTGACCGTCTGATGCTAACTCATTAACAGCTGAGGACGGGGCCGCCGCGAGCCACATCACCATCAAGAACGGCCTGGAGTTGTACGCATAGATCCTCAACCGATGACGACAAGTCGAAGATCGAGTGCGCCGCGACTTCACCAGCCTGGCTCCGTACCGGGCCTATCTCTCTCCACCCCCGCGCCATCGTCATTCGCGCAACTGGGTGCCACGGCGTCAAGCAACCCATCCTTTGGACACCGTTCGTCGCCCTTCTCCCCGCCCGTCATCCCGAACCCGACCATCGCCGACCCCTTGCCGTCCTCACCGCCTGTCAACGTCCCCCGCCTCCTCTACCTCGCCCTCAACGCCTCCCGACTCTGCGTGGATGTCCGTAAGCGCAGAAGGCATCATACCCGTGTCGCACTCAATATACGCCCAGGGCGCCGCCGTGAAGGCTGCGCCTGCCCCCGCCGCCCCCAGCTTCCACCCCAAAATGAAGGCCGCAGGCGACCAGTTCGCCTACGGCGCACGGACGCGGACAACGGATCTCGCAGTTTCATTTCAACTATATACAATATAATTACAGCAGCAGCTAGCAGCGTATAGTATAGTCATAGAAACCCCGGAATATCCGCTATAAATTACCAGATCGTTGTTCATGGCCCCAATAAGTATTGTAGCTCGAAGGCAAGGTAGGTGGGAGCACAATATTGCGGCTCCGTAGTGCTGCCGTCAATTCCGCAATACGTGCGCGGTCTTCTTGCGCCGTCAACTGCCAGGGCGGCGGGGAGAGGACATTGGTGCGACGTGAACCACGCATATTTGGTGCTTGGGCAGGCATTGATGTCGACATGGAGGCGTGAGGAAGGGAAGGTGCAGACATCGCTGCCGGCTGGGGTGCAAGCACAGGTGGAGGCTCGGTCCTCGGCATTGGTGTTGGCGCAGAGATGGGGCTGCCTGCCACAAGTACATCCGAGTCCGGCAAAGGCGGCGCTGGTACTTCATCATAAGTGTTGTCAGGAGTATGCGCACGTAGTGCTGGACTCGGGTTCCGAATGCTCAGCCTGTCACCTGAGTCACCAACAGAAGAGTCTGTGTCGGAGTCGCCGGCCTCCGAGCCGGCCATGGCGAGAGTGTTGTCGAGTGAAACTTTTCGCCGGCCAGTCTTGCGTTTTCGCGACTTAACACCTGTTGACTGCTGGAGCTCCTTCTTCTTTTCACGAAGCTTGCGGACTCTCGCAGCGCTCTCTTGGATCTCCCGTTCTATGTCGGAGAGGTTGTCCTGAGCAGCCCGAGTTGCTGCAGTCTTGCGCGAGGCACCTTCTCGTCGAAGCCGGCTTGAATGCGCGCGGTGAGCATCCGTGTTTCGATGATTTTGCATGTAACCCTCCTCTGCAAGGCGCAACTTTTCCGCTTGAGCGATATCTAACTTGCGAGCACTATATTCACTTATTAGCATGGTTACAGCGAGACTGAATGGAGCACTGACGTCTCGATGCCTTCAAGGAGGGCAAGGTCGATCCCGGTGTGAGCGTTGGTGTGCGGATGAGCACTCTCATTCAGGTTTGTATCGTTTGGTGTGGAGAACCAGTCGTCTTTGTCGATCTTCGACATGAAATGATTGATGGACCCAATCCACCAGCGATGTGGCTTCTTGTCAGCATACCAATCTATGCACACCTTAGCGTTGTTCCAAAGGACTCTGGTTGAATTAAACGAACCTCGAAGCTTTTTGTAACTCGAATTCTCGCAAAATGACTTCCAGTCATCGAGCTCCGCTTGGGTCTCGATGAACCTGCAGCGACGCACACGCAACATATCTTCAACTGGAAGGTGGGAAGCAAGGGCAGAGAACCCTCTGAAGAAAGTACTGATCGGTATGAAATGATTGAACAGGACATGTCAGACGCACCGATCGAGATGTACTGTGCATGTCTTGAGAATATATTGAACGATAACCTCCGGATCTGTCTCTGCGCGGATACTGGCATTGACTGTACAGTCCCACCGGCTATAGGTCAGAAGCGCATCACCAAGGCCTTGGATTTGCGCTTTGCAGCCGTCGACAAGAATTGCACGCAACCCGGTTTCATGTAAAAATTTGAAGCGGACAGGCTTGCCTGTGGTGTTCTCGATCGTACGCCAGAAAGCGAGCCACATCTCGCGGAACGCTTCTCGAGTCTCATTCTCACAATATATGCGAGCAATAGTGATACCTGAGCAAGTCCTAAGATAATTGAATACCGGCACAAAAGTGAAGTACGCACGCATATTCACTTTTCGGGCCCAGATCACCACTTCCCACTCCTTCCACTGTCCATGCAAACGCTTGTATGTATTATCGTGGAACGACGCAAGAGCATCGTGGTATTGCGCTAACAATGCCGGGAGAGCGGTGACAATGATGTCGAAGCCGTGTTCGGAGCGAACTTCATGGATATATCGATCCGACTCCGGACGGTTCTTGAGGTCTGCACGTCTAAGAGCTAGTACACCTGTCAGAAGATATTACTTAGCTCTACTGTGCATTTGCAAGGAGTCTTCGAGACTGTACCTTCCATACCGCTGCCAAAAGGCATGTGCTCATGCTTAACTTTGTTGAGAATGCGGCGTTGATGGCGAGGATTTGCCAGTGCTGGATCAAGAGATGCCGGTGTAGAGCCACCACCAAGCAATTTCTGGGTGCTCGGAGCTGTAGGACAGCAAAACATGTAGTTAGATTGATGATATAATTACAGCGTCGCGAAAGGAGATCAACAGTGAAGAAGACGATCCGTACCCAAATTCAGTTTGCTCCGTGTAAGCCCCATCGGTCCTACCTCCGTAGCTGCAGCACGATACGCCACCTTGGCGTCATACGAAACCTTCCATTCGAAGGGCATCGGATGGTTGTGCGGGCCTTCAACCATAACAACGGCACGTCGGTCGGTGCGGTCAACAGGATAGTATATCTTGATCTGTGCATTGCACTGGCGCTGTTTAAGGGAGCCTTGCACTGCCTTTGAGTCGACAACGTCGACATGTGGATACCCTGATGGGAACACCCTGAGCAAATGAAACGAGGCAAGAGGAATATGACGACGCACGACACAGTCGCGCCCCACGCCCGCCGCTTGCGCGTGTCGTAATGAATGCACACTCTCCAGATGGGATCACCTCAGACAGAGCCGCCCCTGGAAGTTGGCCGTTGTTCTGGAAGAGTTTGATGACGAGCTCCTCGTTGATTTGGATGGGTATCCAGACGATACGATGAGTCTTCGCTTCATTTCGAGACCACTTTGAGCATCCGATGAAATGGGTTTTGCCATCAAGACTCTTCTGCATGACGTTCAGAGGTCAGTTGTCGTTGCTCGAGAGTCGATATCAAAGGATATCTCACCTCTTTGCTCTTGAATTGCCGGATCACTGCAAGACCGTCGCAAGGCTGGCCGTTAGCCTCGGTGTGAGGGCACTGGTGTTGAGACATATCATGATAGAAGCTAGAGAATGATAATTAAATCAGCAACTGCCTATCGACAGAAGAAGGGCACCGCACCTGATGGCAGCGCCTTCCGGGCATGTCATCTCATTCATCCGGAGCTGGCGCCTCCACAGTTCCCCGCGCTCATCTTTATCTGCAGCATAGCGCCGACAGTTGTCTAGAATAGACATGTCGAGCTCGCTGCAGTGGTATATACCCTGACAATAGTGATGTGCACGGCGGCACATCACAGGTGTCTTGTTGTCCGGATCGAAGGCGAATATTTTTGACGTCTTGTTGTCGGCTCCAGCGGTACCACTCGCCCACGCGTCCTGATCCTGGAGTGCCGATGCATCCTTCAGTCGCAGCGAAGGTATGAAGCCAGTGAGGAAACATACCTGGCTCTTGATGATTTTTGCCATTGACATCGGAGTGCCGTCATCCTCCTTCCATTCACGCTTGTCGTCGCGAAGGTCGAGAAGATACGCTATGGTGCCGTCCTCGGGGGATGGTATATCCCAACAGCGAGGCACAGTCGTCAGAGTGACAACCTTCGAGCAGTAGGTTATGGCGGTGACCCGGACCGCGCCCTTCGTGTCAGATCGCGCCCTCTTTGCCCGCTTGCTTCGTGGAGGAGCGGAATTGTCGTCCGGGATTTCAATGACTTGCACGTCGGGTATAGCCGGCGTAGCGTCTGGCTGCTTCCGCTTGGAACGCAACGGAGATTGAATAGCGGCAGCCTGACGACGGGTCGGAGTTGAGAGGGCCTCGATGACCTCGATTTCATCGTCGGCCGAAGCTGCGGCGCGGTGAGGAGAGAATAGGCGAGTCGGAGGAAAATCATTGATGGTGTAGTCAACGACTTGAATATCAGGAGATGGCGCACGACCTCTAGAAGAGCCACCCAAGTATGGAGAGTGAGGAGCCACTCCCTGACTATCAAATAGGGACCCAGATCGCGACGCGCCAGTCGCACCATCTGCCTCGGGCAGAAATGGGTCTTCAGACGTATGCCCTGACAGCGCCGGAGACAGACGTGAAGGAGCCGCTGAAGACCCCCTGGAAGAGGGTCCAGCCTGAGATGTTAAACGGAGTGGTGTAGGCAGCCAAAGATCGGGACCAGGAGTCGAGGGTTTTGTCGGAGTCGAGGTAGATGTACGAAACCGCCGCCGCTTTCGAGGGCTCTGATGCTGGTGAGAGACCCATTGAAACAGCTGGTCCCCGTCTACCCATTGGAGGGCATTTTCGGGGGAGTAGTAATTGGGGCAGTCGGCGACCATTTTTCGCATGAGCTCGGAGTCCTTGAAGACCTACGAAATTCACCGGCGGCAGTGTCAGCCTACGTGATGGGAAAGAAATATCAATAGCCACGCACCCAGTCCCTGTACTCCACAAGCGTCTCTGATGGAAGATTCTGGAGAAGTATCAACAGCTCGCCGTCGGGATCGTCAAAGTCACAGCGTGTAGCGGCCGACATTCTGGATGAGCGACAGAGAGCGAAAATGAAACTCGAGGCACTGAGGGAAAATGACACGCATTTTATAAGGGAACTGTGCAACAAAAGATTGCATTGTGTCTACAGACAAGAGGCCAGAGAGCATGGCCGTTGAGATGTGTGGACGGAGCGAAGGAGCGTGTGGCCGTACATACCGTACGGTCAGGAACAGTCTCGGATTTGTGGGTCCGTGGCCGCGGTTCTGCCGCCGGACGCGCTTATGTCAGTCAGTACAACTCTCTCCGTGCCAGAAGTGAGAGTTGTACTTGTACTACTCAGGTATATACTCGCCCAGTTTCGCGTCCCCTGCCGCGCGCTCCCTCATCGCGTGCTTCCAGGACCCCGTGACGACAGATGACGAGGGCACCGCCGTCTCCGCCTCCGACGTCAAGTCCTCCATCAGTAAAGCCGTCGTGCGTACCCTTCGGCCTCCTTGTTACAGATCCCTTGACGCTTTCTCCCCCTCCGTAGAACGAAGACTCGCCCAAGGAGGCTGCCTCCACTGAGGCTGCCGGCCTTCCGGAAGCCGCCGATACGTCCGCGCCCTCCGAAAAATACCACGACGGGGCCCCCGGTCAGACCGCGGACAGCGAAGGTGCTCATGAACAGAAGGAAAAACCTCATGAAGAACCCAAGCTCGGTACCGTTCAGAACGAAGATGACACCTCCGCTAAACCCGTCAGTCAAGGCGCACCGCGCGATCTTTCCAAGAAGGTGCGTTTCTAAAAGGCCTTTGCCAATCTGCATGTTCAAGTTTTGTTTATTCCCAGGGGAGCTCACCCAAGGAAGCTGCCGAATCCAAATATTAGGAATACGATGCCGAATTGCACAAGTAGATCGAATGACGCGTAAGACGGCCTCTCCAACGTCGCGCAATTTAATCTCGCTAGGTGCATGCAACCACATACGCGCGTGTTCAGTCTCGTTCGTCTTCGGGCCCTATTCCTCTTCGATACTTCGGGCTCTCGCCGATGGCATTACCACGTCTCCGTCGGAACCGGGATATGGCCATGTCTCGCTTCTGGCTACTCGCCGCGCCCTTTGAGCGAAAGTACATTGCAAAACATCTCTGCACCCGCGTCGCCACATCGCGGTTTTGAAGAGCTGTGAACGCGGCCATCACGGCGTATGCGCTCCCTTGTTAAGATACATTTAAATGCTGGCTGAGCACTTGCCAATCTCCTATCATACTAAATTGCGCGCCGGATATATGCAGGTAGACGAGTCTCATTTGCGAATGGGAAACCTGTAGCACCCATTTTGAAGCAGAGATATACATGTCGGACCATACAAACATAATCGAATCCCGAGGCCACTTTGCCAAGTTTAAGCAGTGATTGGCTTTAGCGTCGACGTCGGCGCATCCATCTGCGCCTCCTGGCTCCTCCACGCCAAGCGCTGTCTCTCCTCTTCTAGCATCTTCTGTTGAGCAGCCACCCTCGCCGGTACGACCTTCCTTCTCTCCGTCGTCGCCTGGAACGCAAAGTTTTCCGCCCCCAGAGCCTTCAAAGTCCTCCTCTCCACTACGCTGTACTTCCCGTCCGCCCTGTTGAATTGGAACGGCTCCCGTAGCGCCACAGGCGGGTTCGTAATCACGCGCGGGATGCGCAGATGATTCCTCGACGCCGAGTGCAGCATGAATGGGTGGAGGAGGAACACGTCGCCGACCGCGCCTGTGACCTCAACGAAGCCGCTGCAGGTCTTCGCGACCGCGAGCAGGGAGATGTGACCCGGGTCTTGGGTCTTGTCGCTGTAGGTCGACGTCGAAGGCGTGAAGGACAGTCCCGTGGGCAGGACACCCTCGGGATGCTGGGACAGGTAGCTAGCAACGATGTCAATCCCTTCGGGGCAGATGAAGGTGCCCCCGCCACGGGGTTTGACTTCATTGAAGATCGGGATGACCAGTAACGCTTGTTCTGGCGAATCAAGGTAGTGGACCTAGAACGGCCCGTCTGTCAGAAACAGTTGCACCACCAAGAATGACCAACTTACGAAAAAGTCTCCGTCGACGTGCCAGTTTGTCAGGTTGCGTGGATCGACATCCGGCGCGTCCAAGAACTCAGGCAAACCGAAGTTGACAATAAACGCATCGTTCCAGTAGCCACTCTCAGGCTCGATGCGGTCTTCGCCTCCAAGGAGATCCTTCATTGCCTCCCATGCCTGTAAAATATGAGTCCGTCCCCGCGCAACGCGATGTTACGAGATCCACCCACCGTTGGCGCGAATGTCGAGATAGCTTCACGTTTATGCGAAGGCATGTGGATGCGCTCTTTGTCTCCCCATGTCGCAGGATTTGCCTGGTCCATCCCAAGCCTAACCCACATGTCGCTCTTCCATGCTTCGGCCTTCTCCTTCGTAAATGCGTCTTTGATAACAAGATACCCATTCTCCATGAAAGAGTTGACCTGTTCCTCTGGCGAGTGTGTACGTCAGAATTGTGGCCATCCTCTGTTCTGCGGAAGAGGCCTACGAGTCAGATAGCGGTATCTATCAGCCATGGCGAGTAAGGTGGGCGTGCTGAAGGGAAGAGACTCTCAGGATGCGCGGTATATATAGCTAGGCAGCGGCAGAAGTGCGGACACTCGAGGGTCCTGGTCACCTGAATCGATCTCAACGAAATTGCAACAGCCCGTCATCTGAGCAGGAGCGCATCCGACAGACGTAGCAGTCCGGGCCGTTGTCGCGAGTACCGTTGCGAACAAAGAAACTGGAGAAGCTAGGAGCAGACATATTTCAGCGGGGCAGCATGGACTCGCGGAGCGGAAGCCGATATGCGTTCGCCGCACAGGTTTCTGTTTCGGGACAGGCATGTCTGACTATCATACACTCAGCTTCGTTGTTGGACATTCGGTATGTGTACAGATTATGAGAGACGCAAGAAACACGGGACGCCAGTCGACCTGCTTATACACGAGCAATGAGCGAGGCGACGTGGCGAGAGCAGACACTACACATACCAATCCCCCTTCAACTCGCGCTCTTGATGATGTCCTCATCGAACGGGTCCCCGATGCCTTACAAATTTCGAAAAGGTTGGGACGCAGGCAAAAAGAGAAGACACGGCGGAAGACGCACGGTCCTTGAGCTGGTCCGACAAGGCAAGATCGATGAAATCCTCCTTCATCCTGCCCAAGTCCTTGCCGTCCCAAGTACCCTTCCTCGATGGAATGTCCTCACGACGCCTCGTCTTCGCGTCGCGGTTGCCTGAAGCCCTGCCGGCGTTGAGGGGGAGCCTGCGCTTTGCAGCCGATTTGGGTGCGGTGCTGTGTGGATGAGCGGAGGACTCCTGGGCAGGGGGATCGTGCGGGGCTGCGACGGGCTCACGGTCGTCGAGGAGGAGCGACTCTGTGGATGAGGATGATATGGGGGATGCAGGTTCTATCGGGGAGTTCATGGTGGTCGCGTCAATATGTAGTGTCGGTGGCGGACCGTGGCGCGCGTCGCGGCCTTGCATTACGGGCTGCACCGTGACGCTCTGCTCTGTGTAGCTCGGTCTCTCCCCAATGTCCTTCCTGCCAAAGACAAGATTGCCCATGCGCATCGTCGCCCTTCCGCTCACCAACGCAGTGCGAAGCGCGAGGCATCCCCACGACATTCCCGCACCTCTTGTCTACTATCACTTCCAAACTCCCCCGCGACCGGCGAAAAGTCGCCAGGGTTGGGTAGACTGGGCGGCTGACAAGGCCGTTGCATCATGGGCTGATTTCGGAAAGGCTCCGGAAACAAGTTGGAAGGTCAGTGCCCTGCAGCCTTCCTTACAGTCAGTTCTGAGCGACCGAACCACCACAGTTCAAGGTATTTCAATACGGCGAGCGTATTGTAGACCGGATAGACTTTGAAGAGTTAGCCCTGAAAGGCGTGGACCCGTCGCTGGGCCCTCGAATATCGCACCCCAAGGGCCCGACCGAAGACGAAGTCAAACATGCCCTTGTACAAGCAACAAACTTCCTGCCTAGGCGATGTGCACCGTGCTAATGTGTGTCCGCAGATTCCTTTAGTGCACCCCACATTCATGGGCTCCTCTGCATTGTCACATCTAGAGAGGATTCTGGCGAAGCGCACACCGCGCCATCGGAAGGGATTCCTGACTTGGATGCTGCTGGCACCCCTCACCGCGCCGTTCATGCTCATCCGTGAGTGATGCAGTGGACTGACGCGTTTGAAGGCGGGCTCACTCTTTCGGGCAGCCATCGTACCCAACCTTCCGTTTTTCTTCTGCGTGTGGAGGTCTTGGTCGCACTTTAAAGGTGTGTGCGGGAGTGGAAGCACAGGTGCGAGCGCTGACGGACGTGTGGGCAGCGTTCAAGGCGTCTGAATACCTGGAAAGCCTGCTGCAACGGGGAGCGATCGTGGCGGAGACCAACGCGGGCTTGGATGAGATTTACATGGCGCATGCGCCGGCGCTGTCGGCAGAGGCGGAGATGAGCCGCGCGGAGGCGCTCCGGCTGGAGACCGAGCGAGTTGCCGAGAAGGAGGGGAAGGTGCTGCTGACGCGCGACGCCGTGCCGCCTGTGCTGTCGCTGTTCGAGCTGCCGTCGTCGAGTGCATCGGACATGTACCGGGCGATTGCGCAGGCGAAGATGCGGGTGAAGGAGTGATGTAGGGAGGGCGCCTGAGGACGGCGAGTCACGCCCCCCAAGTAGTACGCGCTCGCCAGCACTAATACCAAGTCCTTGTACTTGTACCAGAGTCCGTAGACTTGCCACCGCCCTCGCTCATGCTGGGGCCGGCGACGAGGCGTCGGGACACCTCACGTGACGGGACTGTGTGTTAGTGTTGCCGCGAGATGAGACAATCGCGCGATGAGACCATCGTGCGACGGACATATTACGTACAAGGCTATCGCGCGACCGTCGCGCGATGGTCTCACCGTCCTCTTCCCTCTTACACCTCCCACCATCGTGACCGTGTCCAGCCTACTATTGACGCGTCGCGCCGCTACTCCGCATCCGACATCAGTGCTCATTGCTCATCCTCTTCTCCCATCCTCATATTCTCATTGTAGTAGCCCGAGTCTCGCCTGCCGACGCACTAAACTAGCATGGTGCCTAATATATTCCCCATTTTCTGTTGATTTCAGGTCCCATTGAGACTGTTGAGAGGGCGGGTCGTTCTTATTTAGGAGGTAAGTGGTCTTTATATCCCGGGCTCCCTTGTTGCGAGCATTTCACCTCCCCTGCTTCCCGACCATCCTCGACATGCCTGTGCCTCTCACATGCGGCAACTGCGGCTCTCAGTTTGAGCAATGTATGTGCCAGGATCGATGGTCAGGTACTGCGGCTGGTCCGGGAGGTTTTGAACCAACTCTCTCGACACCATCACGCCATTATTTCACGCCCGGGCTCTCAGGTGCCTCGTCACATCCTACCTTCCACTCAGCCGACTCGGAGCCACCACGATGGACACCGGCTTCAGCTCCGAGTAAGTCTCCGTTTCTTCTGACCAAAGCATCTTTTTGATAGCTTTCTTTTTAGACAATTTAGAAGAAGAAGCCAATATTCGTGCGACATTCGACACCATGTGGGCTCTTGCGGCAGCCACCGCCACTATGCAGCGCTCCGGACCTCCTCCACAGCATCCAGCGACACCGAGCACGTCTGCTCCCATCCCTCTGTCTCAGCCGCGCACTCCGCTGTCACCTTCTCGCACACGCCAAGCTCCAGTGCCACCTACGCAGCAGCAGCGCGCTGCCACTACGAGCACCGCCCCGAAACGTCGCCGCAACACCGAAATACCTGCCGCTTCCAAGAAGCGTCAGAGGACGGACTCGCAGAACGCACCGCCAATCCCGGGAGTGGGGCCGTCTCCTTCCCAGGCTCCATCGGAAGTCTCACCCGGGGGGCATAGTATTTCCACATCATCCGCATACCACTCACTCGTCAACCCCACAGACGATGCGCCGCACGAGGACAAGACCACCGCACAGGATGTGTGGCACAATGTGCGGCCCCTGGGTGCGGATGACACACCACTCAGCAACTGGGACGATGCAACTGCCCGTCTGTCGAAGAAGCCCAAGGCGGCGCGTGTTGGATGTCGCTTCGGGAATTGCAAGTATGCTCGATATTTTCATCTTCTCTTGTTTACATCAGCTGATGAACTTTCGCAAGAGTGACATGGAAATGCGATGGCGGCGTTGCATCCCACATCAGGAAGCATTTCACAACATACCATTATCCGGAGTATAAGGAGATCACCGTCAAGCACAAGTTCAAGTATTGGGAGAGGCTACTGAGCGACGACACGACAACCGGCCGAACGGACGGTCCGCAGGCACGTCCGACCGCGTACCGGAACAGGGTCTATGAGCAGGCGGGTTTCTTCGAACGGTTGGTTCGGTGGATGGTTGTCGACGATCAGGTAAGCAAATTTGTGAGTCCCGGTTTTCCCATGGCACGGAAATGAACGAGGTCTTCTGCAGGCGATGAACGTAGTCGATTGCGAGGAGTTTCGTGACATGTTGCTGTACTTAGGTGCCGAAACCATTACTGATTACGACATTCCGCATCGCACCAAAGTCACGGAGCTGATCTTCGAGAGATTTCGTGAGGACGGGCGTAAACCTAGCAAAGGCGTTCTTGGACGTCATAATTCCGCTCGGAATCAAGCATAAGGTCAGCTGTCCGTTGCAATTGTCAATTCAAAAGCTAATGTCATGGCTCTCACTTAGATTGGTATGATCACTACCGACAACGCCTCAAATAATGACACGATGATGGCCGAACTCGAGCGTGTCTTATGGCGCGATTATCACATCGTATTCAGCGCTGAAGATAATCATATCCGGTAGGCTCCTTTCTCATGATACTCCCTGGACACAGCTTACTTCCGAATACGCAGGTGCTTCCCGCATGTCATCAATATTGGCGTTCAGACCTCGATGAAATGCCTGTCGAGTTCCGCGCCGAATCCCGCTCCCATGTCTGATCGACCTGAGGATCAGGACACCACGGTCACACCCATTGACTGGACCTCCGTCGCGGGTGGCGACTACGGCCTCGCACTTTCCAAAGACCCCGTCGGGAAGTGCAGGGCCGCCGTTGCTGCTTGCCGCGACTCATCGCTGCGTCGAGAGGCATTCCGGGCGACAATCGAGGCAGGTAACTTAGCCAAGGACTGGCCCGAGCAATGGGGTGTACTTTTACGAGTCCTCCAGCTTCTGCGTGACGTTGACACGCGCTGGTCTTCTACTTACCTGATGGTCGATCGTGCGTGGGAGCTAGCCCCGGTATGTTACCAATTCATAGTTCTGTATCCAAACTCATTTGATTGCAGGCCATCGACCGCATGATGGACTCCCAGGACGCTCTTCGTAGTCGCCGAATGGATGAAATGGACTGGAAGGTCCTGAAAGACATCCGCGAGTTTCTGTCCATCCCGCACTCCGTTCAGCAAGAACTGTCCTTCGAGCAAACCCCAACACTTGCTCACGTCATTCCTGCATACGAGCTTCTCCTCACGATGCTGCAGGACTGTCGAACCACACTCCCACGAATCAGCACCGCCATCAACGAGTGCATCCGAAAATTCCGGCAGTACATGAATATCGAGCGCCGAAAGCCAATCTACGCACTATCAATTGGTATAGCTTTGAACTTCAATATGTAGTGCATCTGAGTAGCTGCTTACTCGCCGCATTTCAGTCCTCCATCCTGGAAACAAGCTGCAATGGATACGAGACAACTGGGCGGCCGAGGAAGTCGACTCCGCAAAGGAGCAGATCATCAAAGCGGTACGTCACTAATGCTTGCGGTCTTCCAAGGCATCTTTCTGATCATGATATTGTGACAGATGGTAAGCCACCGCATTGGCATGCGCTTACAAGCGGCGATGGGCAAGAATGTCACCGCTCCCGCTGCTCCACACCCTCTTCCAGCCCCAACATCGTCGTCATCCGCTGCACAACGACTTGCACATGGAAAGGCAAGCATGCGGCGACGTGCAGAGGCGCTACGTCGGTCAGTGTCCATGTCTGGCGAAGATGGCAGACCCTCGAGCACAGAACCTGCGGAAGACCCGCTCGCCGCCGCGCAAAATGAAGCCCGAGCCTTTGAGAAGGACAGACAAGCAGCCGAGGCAGAGCTGAGGGAGTGGGAACATGCTGGCGTGCTCTCCGCCTCACAGATCGAGTCCGACGACTTTGATCTCGTCAGATTCTGGCAGGTATGTCAAGTTATTTTGCTTCGGATATCTGAATTTCATGCCTAATTTGTATATCAAGGCCAACTCCTATCGCTTCCCCATCCTCTACCTTGTCGCCCTCGACGCTTTGCCGGTACAGGCCTCAGCTGTCCCGTGTGAACGCGTGTTTTCCTCAAGCAAGGAGACTTGTGCCCTCCGTCGTAACCGGCTTTCGCCGGTGGTGATGGAGCGGCTTCAAATCCTCAAATACATCTTCAAACAAGCTCGACTGAACTCGGCGCCGGACTGGCTGACGACATTTACAGATCTCGAGGCAGCAAATGCTGTAGCAGATTCGGAACATCTACAGGTGCCGGAGCTTCTTCCGCTCGAGTTCTCTGCCGGAACATCCGGGTCGGTTCAGACTACTCTTGATTACTCTCTCGACTACGAAGACTTCTTTACAGCTCCATTATTTTGATTGATTGCTATTCTACTGGCTTGTAATTACAGTACTTCCTGGATGCGGCAGTGGCTTGAGCTCTTGCTATAATAGTACATTTATAATCATGAGTATTGGAAATGTCTCGTCTCAAGCGCAGTGAGACGGTCGCGCGACGACCGCCAGGACCATTTCAAGTCTCATCTCATCTCATCTCGCGGCAACACTACTGTGTGTCCATCGCCAACTGACACTGTCTGACAGCACTCAGGCCGAGGGCGGGCCCAGTGTGAACCGTCGGGAAGTAGACAAGTCCCCTCGCATCGCGCTCGTCGCTCTCAGCTCGGTCTCACTCGGAAGGGCAGGCCACTTTCAGAGTCCGCGCTGCTCTCCTCTTGCACAGCGCCCCCTTATAATTGACCATTCACTCTGGCAGTCATCCATCGCAATATCCCTACCGCGCAGTACGTTCCTCTGCCCTCCACGCAGCCCCGTATGCTCACCTGTTGTCCCCCCCAGGACCGCACCCGTCGCCATGCTTTCGCGCCGACGTCACGGCACGTCTCACACAGCGCACTCCGCCCAGGCATGTCTGCTCCTTCCCTCCCCTCGCCATCCCCTCATCGCTTGACCCACCGCATTCTCCAGCAACCCCCCGCCACGGCCCTCCGCCTTCCCGTCGAACTTCTCTCGCGCATCTTCCTCCTGGGCTTCGACAACGGTATCGACCCCCGTTGCCCGTTCAAGCGCCGCCCTCTTGAGCCGACCACGACCTTCGAGGTCCTCGTGTCTCATGTCTGCCGCCACTGGCGCAGTGTCGCGTTGCACACGCCCTGTCTCTGGACAAGTATTCGCCTGCGCAAGGGCTCGCATATCACGCGCGCCAAGACATTCCTCAAACGCTCGCAGTCCGCCCTGCTCGACGTCTTCCTCGAGATCGTTGCCCCACATGACCATATCTCCGGTCATACCCTCTCCCTCGCAGAACTGGACGATGCATTTGACGCCATCACACCCCACTCTTCCCGCTGGTTCTCCTTCATCGTCCGCGTGAATGACATGGAGTCCAAAGAGGCAGCCCGCAGACATTTACGACGGTATCTCCCCATACCGTATCTCAAGACCATGCAATTATGGCATCTGGAGGACTGGGGCACTGCACAAAACCTGTGGGCTTCAAATACTAGACCGCCTGTCCCCCTCTTCTACAAGCAGGAGCTTAACATTCGACACGTGTCGCTCGTAGGCATCAACTTGTTGTGGGCGCAATCGGGTTATCTGTCGGGCCTGACGCAACTCGAGCTTGCCCTCCACTCAGAGGCCGTTCGCCCATCCGGAGAGGATTGGGAAACCATCATGCGAAACTGCCCCGATCTAGAGCGTTTGTCTCTTCACTACAGTGGTCCCCGCGCACATCTCATCAGCCCTGAACGGGCAGTAGCCCTTCTGCGCCTCACCAACCTCTCACTCACCGACATCGACTTGGACGTCGTCTTGCAACTTATCCGCCAAATGGAGATGCCCAACGTTCGAGTTCTCAAACTCGAACTTCCTGACCAGGATTTCTCCCCCCTCTTTCACCGACTCAGTAAACCAGATCACATAGTATTCCCGCACCTCGAGCACCTGTGCATAACGGCGCTGGACTGCGAACCGGATCCGTGGAGGGCATTTCTTGCATGCACGCCCTGCATCACTTGTCTAGAAATGGATTTCCGTCGCGTGCCCGTGGATCTGTTTGAGGCGCTGTTAACGAAGGTTCCTTCCCCGGGCCCGTTGTCGGACATCCACGGGGAGTCTTTGTGTGTTGTGCGCTTGCCTTCACTCCAGGAGTTGAAGGTGGCAGGCCTGCCAAGTAACGGGCTGACGAAGTTTGTTAGCTTTCGCGCAGACGCTGGCTATCCGGTACCGCGTTGCATGGTGCATCAGAAGCTGCGCAATGAGGCGACGGACTCTCTGAGCACGCAAACGGAGGTGGAATATTTCGTGTACTCGGACGACGACGACGATGCGGACGATGACGATGACGAATGCAGTTACAGGGAGGTGGCGAGCGGGGACCTAGTCTCAGAGAAAGAGCTATTGATGCGGAACCCAGTACGACATTCGGACTAAATACCGTGTATCCCTCATAGATAGACCTGCTTGTCCGTGCGCGAGAACAGAGATGTTGCGAAGTTGTTGCGTGCCACCGGACGTAGCCGCGGCCTCGCCCGGCCTGCGCGCCTGTGCGCCGCGATCCCCGAGTCCTCGAGTTCCATGGCCAGCGCGGCTTCCGCTCTCCGGTCTTCAAGCTTCACTCCTGGCCGCCCATTGAACCTACATGGCATGCCCGCCTCGACATCTTCCCGCAGCGCGTGGACCCCAGTCGTGCGTCATACAGACTCGGTGCCTGTGCCTCGCAAGTACTGATGTCTCGGCTCCAGATCGCATTTCCCTTCGTATCCTTTCTCAACCAATGGCTTCAACGGTCCCGAAATGGGGCCCGTCCTCCCTCCGCAGAATTTGCCTCCGTGGAGGCTCTCAAATTGGCCATCAGTCTCCTCGTCTGCCTTCGCGACCGCCACTTGGGAAAGGTTGTACGCGCTGTGCAGACCAATGGCTACGCGCCCGCCGACGAAGAGCTCCTGCTAGACGACCGCAACGCGGAGAGCGATCAAGCCCAGGCTAGCGATGCGGGGTCAGCTCCTCCTGTATACGCAACGGCCTCTGTGGCGGCCATCTGGGCTGCATATCTATACCTGGTACGGCACGCCCATACTCAGGATAACTCATGACTTTGAACGGTGCCTCATGATGGCGCCTCCCAGTTCCAGTTCGCCCTCGGGTCGCTTGACGCGGCAACTGCGCGTCTCTCGCTTGCCCTTTCAACGCCGCTGACGATTTACGCTACATACGCACTCTTTGCCCATTCCCCTACACCATTTCTTTGGCAAGTTGTTGCCCTCCAGGTATGCCCGCATGCCTTGCACCGAAGGTAGCTCTGATGTCCCTCTCTAGCTTTCTGGACTGTGCCTTGCTAAGGTCAGTATGTCTATGAGCAACCAATTGGATGCGAACTGATTGTATTATCTGAAAGAGTGGACTATTCTCCTCCCTTTTCCCGTCGACATCGATCATCTGCATTCTCGCGCTTCCTCTGACCAACGCTTTCCGTCTCGTCAGCATCAACATTGTGAGCAGTTGCTTGCTCTGCAGCACCTCCGCCCTGCTCATGTCAGGCTTCAGATTTATCACCTGCATGGCTCTACATCCCATAATACCTGCAACATCATCCTTTTCTCCGCTGGACTTTGCATACACGTCTCTGTGCTTTCCGCATACTACATCTTCCCATCTCCGTCCATATCGCAATCGCTTAGCCAACATCTCTCTCTGCATTTTGTGTCCTCCATCGTCTTCGGCGCTCTCGAGGACATCATAGTTCTTTCGCTCATATCCCGTGAGGCCACCGCTCTATGCTCTTTCCTACGTTCGCTTACAAAGTTGCGTTACAGATTTTGACGCTGCTTTTGAGAATATCCTTGCATCACTCAATCTGGGAGTCTTGTTCCTAGCCGTCGCTTCATACGCGCGAGTTGTTTCTCTTGGTGTCCTGTTGGGCTTCGCGTTGACCCTATGGGCATCTATCTCGTACATACTTGGCAGAAACTCGAGTCAGATCCCCGTACGTTTCTCTCCTGCGTCGTGATATGGGTAATCTTGACTGACACCAGCAGGATCTGCTCTCATTTCCCGGTAGTCGCCGGATCGTGGCTGCCATTCCCTTTGCTGCGCTGGCGACCGCTTCCGCTATTGCTATCATCATTCTTGCACCTCTGCGGTCCACGGAGTCACTGTCACACTCGGACATCTTCACACTTAGCCAGGAGCTTTCATGCATTCGACGACCTCTCGTGGCACGTTTGGAACCGACAATGCGACAGTATCGGCATTTCGACAACGTCCTATTGGTCGTCTTCTTCAGTCATCCGCGGTATGACGTGAACCTGGACTATTATGAGCGGACCTATGCCGAGTACTTCCCAAACGTGAGCACCTACATGCATATACTTCGAAATCTGATATATTTACGTCTTCATAGATGGTCTTTGTGGGCCCGGCGAGCCGAGAGGACGCAGGCTTCAACCACTCGTATGATGTTATTGTCGACTCCTACGGGTCGGCCGAAAACCTTACCAACCCAGAGTTTTATCAGATGGCCGGCCGTGTAAGTGCCTTCCTCTCAACCGTTCGCAAAGCACGCTCAGGCTTTTGCAGATGGCACACCACATGCTCTTCACAGTGATGAAAGATCATCCTTGCTACCACGGGTACCTATGGGCTCCATTCGACACTCTCCTGAACGTGCCGCGGCTACAACAATTCGATCAAAATCGTTTCTGGTATCACTCTCCATTTGGCGAATATGTCCCGAACTCGGCTCTAGAGTCGGACCAAGACCCAGACCTCCATGCTCCTCCTGCGCGGATCTCGCCGGACCCAACGTTGAATATCACCGAAGGTTGGAAAGGCTGGGGACCTGATTGGTGGTAAGCAGCTTCCATGTCGACCTCTGGTCGCTTTGTGTTTACTTCTACGAAACAGGTGGGGGTAAGGTCTTGAGAATCGTCGTTGAATTCTGATCTCGCTAACTCCGTGCCAGTGACCCGCATGTCGGCCTGCCTGCCTGCTTGCCTGCCTTCAGGAAGGTTCCCAGCTCACAGCACCGTCGTCTCGCGAGCTTCTTTGAAAACGGAACCGAACGTTTCCTCGGAGGATCTTCAGACACTTTGTACATTCCCGGGGTCCACAGAGATGCCTTTCTAGAGACCTTGGCTCTTTTCCTCGAAACCGAGTGCTTCATGGAGATCGCCTTGCCCACCACCGTTCACCTCGTCGTCCCGCCGTCCGAACGCATTCTGTTTGTCGACCATGTGAGCCCCTCAATGTCTCGAAGTGTCTTATATTCACGCCTGGATCCAGTGGTGGATCTGGCAACCGCCGTTCAACGCGACATTCGTACGCATGAAGTGGGAAGAGGGATTCGAGGTTGACACGTTCCATACGTTTCACTGGGGGGACGCTGCTGAGGGAGAGCCGTGGCGGGCACATCCGGAGAACATTGAGGACGTGCGGGAGCTGTTGCAAGAGTCCGCTCGCAGGCAGGGCGTCAGGTTACCGGTCGCTACTTCCCAGGTCACCGGGCGGTCACCGACGGCCTCTCCGGTCGATCAACGTCAACCATGACCGGTACCGTCCTACGTCACTCCAGCAATTGGAAGAATGCCGTGAATGTTGGATCTGGTTTCACGGCCAGGCAAGGTCAGGTCCAAAACATCATTTGTGTTGAGGAGCGATGTGGTCTTACCCGGTGAAGTACCCGGTGAAGTACATAGTCTCCGTCGCTGACCGCCCTCAAACCCGAGGCTTACCTTGGAGAAATTAATGATCACCGCGGCTATGTACGATTCAGTGGCGCATCGCTCAGGATACTTCGCACGATGGCCTCAGCATTTGGGATAAGCATGGTCGTCTCACTGCCAGCATTCACACAACAGAACAAGCACCTATGATATTTTGTGATCAAGATCGACATAAACGTAGCCACCGGGCACCATTTTCCTGCATTCACAGAGTCTTCTCAAACCAAGCAACCGCTTGGTCGCGAGCTCCTTCGAAGCCGGCTTTGACGTCTGGCACTTTCAGATTCGGCCGCGCGGCAAAACCGTGTGCGGTGCCTGCCACGAAAGCCGTCAGCATCCGAAGGAGAAGTCCGGGAGATGCTGCCTACCTTTGTAAACCTTGAACTCGTATTCGACAGCATCTGACCCACGCCGCTGCGCCAACACGCTCTCGGCCAAGGCGCGATTCTTCTCTGGGAAGCCGTCGTCGTCTAGAGAAGGTTCGGATGAGCATAGAGCGGTCGAGACGCGCCGGACATACCCTCTGCTAAAGCCCAAGACACAGGCACCTGTAGTCAAGGCAGTTCATCAGTCTTCACTGGGCGCAAGAGAGACAAAGGAGCAACCTGGATGCTTCGTATCTGATGCTCGCCAAGCGCTCCTGGATGGCAGATGACCAATGTGTTGAACAGCGACTTGGCGGCGGCGCGAACGGCCATGGAGCCTCCCCAGCAGTAACTAAGGACGGTCAGAGGATGAGCCCCACAATCCTTGTGTGACGTACCCCACGGCCCCAATTCTGACATATGCCTTCTCGGCCTTCAGTCTTTCCAAGAACTGCGGACATGTCAGGATCGGTGACGGGCCGGCGTGGAGAAAACGGACAGCCTCGAGCCTTGCATCGCAAACGGCGGGTCGGTTGGAATAGAAGGCCGGGGCAGCCGGTAGGAGGGTAGAGACGAGACGGAATGTTTGCCACCAAGTCCTCTTGACACCGGCTCTGTCGGCCATCAACGGCTCGAGACTGTTGGCTGAGACAGGCGGGCGGCCTGATGACGCGCGAGGTTAGCCGCGTGGAGAGCGCATCGGGGGGACGCCGAGGCGTACCGTCGAATACGTCGGGGACCCATACGTCGACGCCGAGCCTGTCCGCGAAGGCGTCTGCCATCAGTCTGGGGTTGGGTATGGACAGGCCAAAGATATCTGTGAGGAGGACGACGGCCTTGTCCGCGTTTGTTGCGACGGCGGGGGAGAAGTACGCGCCGTTGACGAGCTGGCCCCTGGGCTGGCCGGGGAGGAGGTGGCCCTTGTAGCAGTTCTCGCAGGACATGGGGAAGACGTGGAGGCGGGTGCGGGCGAGAGGGCTGCCTTTAAGTAGCAAGGCGAGGACGGGCCCCGTGGGCTTCCATGAATGGGATTGGCAGCGCACTGACTTGGACGAGCCCGTGGGTGCGACGCGTCCAATGACGATCGCGCCACGTTGGCCAAGCGGCGGCGCGTCAGTCTGAACGCCATGCTCGTCGTCCGCCGCGTGCACCTCGCTTCCGATACAGACCAGTCCGACGTCGTCCGCCTCTACGACGTGCACTGCGTGGCCGGCCGCGTCGCGCGCATTGTCGCCGCCGAGTCCGCCGTGACGGTCTTGACCAAGTTGAAGCGCGCTCTGCTGCGCCCGCCGGAGATAGATGCCCAGCGCGCTGGCGTCTTGCTCCCGTCGTGCGTGCCACCTCCGTGTACGACTCGCACCTCGCCGACGCCCAGCGCAGGCTCTGCCACCCGCACATCCACCTCGACAAATGCTTCCTCCTCGCCCAATGCGATCCCCTCCGATCCGGGTGCGCGTCCCCCCGCCGCCCGTCGCGCCGCGCTGACATCTCGCAGGTCCTTTGACGAGGCGCTCGCCGTCACCGCAGCAGCCAAGGCCCGGTTCCCCGACGCGCCCGACGACGTCTACCAGCGCGCCCGGCGGCTCGTCGTCGAGAGCATCCAGTGCGGGGTCACGGCCATGCGCGCGCACGTCGAGGTCGACCGCACGGTCGGCCTCTGCTGCCTGGACGTCGCCGTCCGCCTCAAGCGCGAGTTCGCCGCCGCCTGCGACGTGCAGATCGCAGGTGCCTGCGTCCATATCGCTGCGCGCGCTGCCCTGTCTCTGACGTTGCCAGTCTTTGCACAGGACCCGCTCTTTGATCACGACGGCGACGCGGCACCCGGCGAGAACTACGTGCTCCTCGAGCGCGCCGCCCAGGACCCCGCCGTCTCGGCCGTCGGCTCCGCGCCGTACGTCGAGCGCACCCCTGCCCATGCCGACCAGAACGTCGCCCTGGTACTCTCCCTGGCCGCCGCACGCGGGCTCCTCGCGGACCTGCACCTCGACTACAACGTGCGCGCCGCGGCGCCGCCGCTCATCCACGCCGTGCTCGCGCACATGGACCGCCTGCGCTGGAGCGCGGCGCGCGGGCCCGTCGCGCTCGGCCACGCGACGCGCTACTCGCTGTTCACCGCGGCGGAGTGGGCGGATCTGCGCGCGGCGGTCGGCGCGCGCGCGGTCGCGTTCGTCGCGCTGCCGCAGAGCGACCTGTACATGATGGGGCGGCCCGCAGACGCGTCGCGGCTCGCGCCGCGCGGCACGCTGCCCGTGCCCTACATGGCCGCGCGCGGGTTCGCGGTCGCGCTGGGCGTGAACAACGTCGGCAACGCGTTCACGCCGCAGGGCAGCGTCGACCCGCTCGCGCTCTGCCCGCTCGGCGTCGCGGTCTACCAGGACGCGACGGACGCGACCTGCGACACCTTGCTCGTGCGTCCTCTCCTTCCACACTTCGCAGGCTTCTATAACCCTACGACAGCGGTGCGTCTCGACGTACGCCAAGGCGGCGATCGGCCTCCGCCCGCAGAACACGAGCCTGCGCATCCGCGTCGGCGACCCCGCCGACTTTGTGCTGCTGCACGGCCAGACGTCCGTGCGCGCCGCGGTGCTCAGCCCGTCCTACGAGCGCACGACGATCCGCGGGGGCGTAGTCACGGGCACGCGCCGCGCGACGCAATCGCCGCGCTGAGCACGCTGTTCAGGCTTTGTAGCACACACAAATGCATTCCAACGGACACTACGAGCGGCTCCGCTCTGTTGGTCAGAACGTCCGCCAGCGTGGACAGCAGATCGGCGGCGGCACGCACTTCAGACTCTGTAACACACACAAATGCAATTATATCAATGGACACTATACGCTACTTTGGGGGCTCCATCCTGTTCGCGAGAATGTCCGTGAGCGTGGACAGCAGGTCGGTGGGCGTGTGCTGCACCGCGCCCGCCTTCTTCGCGTCCGCGACCGCGCGGCCCCTGCCGCGGGTCATCGAGGAGCGGTCCGCGCGCCTGCCGGGCGCGGCGAGCGCGGCGTCGCCGAGCGCGACATACTCGCGCGAGCCGGGCGCGGCGGCGGTCGCGCGGAGCATATTCAGCGTCGAGACCTCGCGGAGCTTCGTGTCGAGGCGCACGCCGTGCAGCCCGCCCGGGAGGCGGCCGGCGACGGCCGTCGGCGCGGCGTGCAGCTGCGCGGCGGTGACGCGGAAGCGCAGCGCGTCGGCGTCGGCGGCGTCCGCGTTGTAGTGGCCGATGTACCCGACCATGCCCGCGATGGCGACGGGGCGGCGCGTGGCGGCATGCGGGGTGAGGTAGCGGCCGGGCTGCGGCGCGGTGAGGAAGAACGACGTGAGCGGCGCCTCGAGCGCGTACGACAGGCCCGCGCTGCGATGTGGCTGCTGTTCGATGGCGCGCGCGTCGGGGCGGTGCGCGGCGGCGAGCGCGCGGTCCTGGAGGAACGCGCGCTGCACGACTTCCGCGGTGTCGAGCACGGCCTGCGCGCGCGGGGTACCGGCCATCCTGCGCGGGCGCCGCATGTCGCCCGTCTTGCGCTCGTGCTCCTGGTGCTTCGCGGTGTCCTTCAGCATCTCCTGCTCCAAAAACGCGGTGAACGCGGGGCGCTGCGCGCGCAGCGTCCGGATGTAGCGCGCGTACGCCTGCGGGCTCATCGCGTTGACGGTGGGGACGACGGCGCGCGTGCGTTTCTCGGTCAGCGCTGCCTCGCGCAGGCCCGCCTTGTGTTCTGCCGCCTTCTCCTCCTCCTCGAACAGACGCACGCCCGCCTCCGCGTGCTCCGCCGCCCTGCGCTCCTCCTCCTCCTCCTCCTCCGCGCGCCTCGCCATCGGCTCCTTCCCGACGCCCAGGCCAAAGTCCGTGTCCACGAGCCAGAGGTTGCGCTTGACGGTGCCCATGATCCTGTCCCAGTCGCCGCCGCGCAGGCTGGCCTCCGCGCCGAGCTCGTTCCAGCGCTTGATCCAGAGGCCCTCCGAGTCGGCGTGGCGCCACTCGGTCTGCTGCTCGGGCGAGTCGACGGCCTGCACGGTAATGTGCTTGCCGCGCTTGCGCACGGCGAGCGGGCGCTTGAGGCCCCAGTTGCCGCGGTGCGCGTCGCCGCCGTGTGTGGTGTAGACCTGCGCAATCTGCGGGTCGAAGGACGCGAATTTTGAGCGGCGCAGCAGCGCCGCGAACGGGGAAGGCGGGGGGAGCGCCGCAGCGGCTGCAGCGGCCATAGTGGTAGTGAGAGTGAAAGGTGTGCTGGCTCGACGCGCGGCTGAGTTTGAATAATTGCAGGCAGCTATCCTACGTCAGTGAAAACACCGCCTTTCTCACTCGTAAAAATTGTATATGCTTAGGCTGCACATATACAGTTTTTACATGGCTGCACCTGCATGCTGCCCTAGCAAAGCACATGAACGTCAGGTACGACACGCAGACATGAGATGCACCGTCGCGCCGCCAAATACCATGGCAGACAGCCACAGCAGACAAGAACCCGGGCGACCGTCAACGAAGTGTTGCTGGTCACAGTGGGCATGGCATGACGCGGGCCATGGTATGCGTTCCAGGCTGGGCAGACCAGTCATGGCAGGACGAAATTGGGTACTGTAAGCATGCTACAAGTAACAAGACCCAGCAGCGGGAACTGTCGCAATTACTACTGTATTATACTTGAGGCAGCTGGTATCTAAGCGGGCACGGCACGGCAGGCAGTCCGGGGCACGAGAGTACGTATTGAAACACATTGCGACGAGGCAGAGTACACGGAGGAATGAATACACGGAGCGGACAACACACAAACACAGACAGACAGACGGCAAGATATCTACCCGCGCACGGGCATCGCGACGAGCACGCCGACGAGCGTCGCGCTGATCGCGAGCGCGAGACACGCGCTGCGCACGACGATCTCCCACTGCGCGCGCGTGACGACGGGGCTGAGCACCTTGGTGAGCGGGCCGAACGCGGGCACCGCGCGCACGCGCGCGTGCTGCGTCTCGATCGTGGCGTGCTCGGGGCGTGGGCGCGGCCGCTGGTACTTGTACTTCTGCTTCTCCTCGGGCTGCGGCGCGGCGGCGGCGGCCTCGTGGAGGAGGGCAGAGTTGCGGTTGCAGCGGTACTGCGCGCGGCCGAGCCAGGACGTCGGCGACATGTCGCAGCGCGCCTCGACGTCCGCGTCGCAGAGGGTTGCGGTCACGGGGAGCGGCTGCATCGAGCTGGGGCGCGTCGCGGGGGCCACGGGCGCCGCCGGGGGCCGCTCGTCGACGGCGCTCATGGGCAGGGCAATGGAGGAGGCCATCGCGGGCGTCATGGAGCAGATGCAGGGCACGTCGACGCCACCGCGCGGCGGCAACGCGTCAAAGTCGAACACGTCGCGGCCGTCCTCGGACTTGCGCTCGTAGTGGCCCTCCTCGTCAAAGGCGTGGATGAACGCGGCGGTCGCGCTCGCGCGGCACGACGTGTTGAAGCGGCACTCGGGGGTATGGTGCTCGTCGGGCGAGCCGGAGCGCATACGATATGCGGGCTTGGGCGGGGCGAGGCCGTCCGCCACGAACGGCAGGGCGGAGGGCCCGGTGCGCGTGGCGGGGCCCTCGGGGGCCGGGTCGGCGTCGTAGTACGCAGGCGAGACGATGATCTCGCCCTTGTGCTGGGACGATGGATACGAGTGCGTGCCAAAGGACGAATTGGAGTCGGAAAAATGGGAGGAGCCGGCGTAGGGGGTGGAGGAGGTGGATGCGGGCGAGAAGGTGCGGCGATGGGAAGGGGGCGGGGCGGCGGGGCTCGGACGCGTGGGGATCGTAATGGACAAGGCGGGCGGAGTGCCCTTGTTCGGGAGGGGAGCGGGACGCGGACTGGAGAATGCGTAGGGAAGAATGAAGGACGAGGACGCGTCCTTGCTCTTGTAGACGGGCAGAGGGGACGAGATGTCGAAGCGACGCGACTCGTCCGCGTCGAGGGGCTGCGGGGCCGAGATGCTGGGGCGCGCGAGCTCGAACTTGCGGAGCTGGCGCAGGTCGCCAAAGACGTAGACCATCATGCAGACGCCGTGGAGGCTGGCGATGAGGATGGTGAGGCCGAGCCAGAGACCGGGGAGGGCGAGGAAGCGGAGCCAGCGCGAGTGGTCGTTGGCAAAGTTGAGGGCGATGGGGGGAACGAAGCCGGTGAGGGCGATGGTGCTGCCGCCGAGCATGCCGCAGAGGCCGCGGTTGGTGCCGACGTTGTAGTAGGCGGCGAGGACGAAGCGGTCGAGGCTCTCCTTGAGCATCCTGTGGACCTCCCAGGCGACCTCTGAAAAGACGATGGGGTCGGGGTGGGGGGAGACAAAGTGGCCGGTGTGGAAGGGGGAGAGGATATCTGAGGGAATGTCGAGCTCGTATTCTGCGTTTGGGGTAAAGAACGTCTGCTTTGCGCGGAGATAAAAGAGAGTGAGGTTGGGGGAGGGCTGGGTGTGGGAGGAGAAGCGGTAGTGGTCGTGGTCGCGGTTTGCGGCGTCGCGCTTGCTGTGGGACTCTGCGACCCACTGCTCGTAGCGGACGACGTACTCCTTGAGCCAGAGCATGAAGTAGCTGGGCTGGGGTCAGGTCACGTGGGGAGGGGCGGCGCGAGAGGGACTGACAGATTTTCGGGACAGCCCTCGACGAAGAGCAGCCACTCCTCAAAGTCCTTGAGGCCTGGGGGGGCGGGTGAGGGGAGGAGGGAGAAGAGCAGAGGTGATGCGTACCGAGCGGGGGGAGGTGCTTGCGGTTGAGGACGTCCTCGAGCTTGACCTTGAACATGGGGGTCACTGGAGGGCGGTGAGGACGGGGCGGGGGTAGGGGTGGGAGAGGAGATACCTTTGCACGAGCGGACCTTGCCCACGGCTGGAGGCGGGTTGCACAAGCGGGACTGGGGGGAGGTCAGGGCGGGCGGGGGACGAGTGGGACGGTGTACGAACGGGGAGGGTGAGGAGGGCCCTGAGGGAGAGGCGGAAAGTCCTGGGCTGGTGCTGCGGGGGGCCGGGGGGCGGGGGAGGCATGGTTGGGGCGCAGGACTGGGACGAGGGACGGCGGGCTTTAGAGGACGCATGGGAGGAGCGCGATCCGCGAAGGGCGAGCCAGCCGTGCCGTAAGTCCCTTCGATATGGGCAGCACGCCTGCCATCTCCGTCGCCCCCCCACACAACGCCCCCCCCCACCATCCCGCCACCCGTGTCGGCGTCCTCCGCCACAACGCGCGCGTCGCACGCGACCATCCGCCCAGCTAGCGAGCAGGCGAGGCGGGCAGAGTCTGCGGGGAGGAGGGTCGAGAGAGCTCGCTGCGGGGGTGAAGAGAGGAAATGGGTGTTCCGTGCAAGAGAGACAGACGTCAAGGGAGGGTTCCCACGTCCGCCACGCCGCCGCCCGCTGCTCGTCCGCATGCCTGCCCAGCTGCAGCCCCGCCGGATCCGCATGCTCGATCGTCTCTGGCTCGTCTGACCCGTCTTCTCGCTCGACGCGCCTCCGCGACGTCGCCCACCGTGCAGCGTCTGCGGTGCCATCGAATGCATCGCCATGTCATCGCCATGCAGACATCTCCACATCTCTCCTGCAGGATTCGCCGCGATACAGTGGGCCACAGCGGGGAAGCGGCCAGCACTGTGGACAGATCGCTCGCCCGCCGGAGCATACAAATGCTGGCCAGCCCGCAGTCCGCCGTGCCCCAGGTCCCGGGCGCTTTCTGACGCAGACCGGCTAGCGAGGTAACCTACAGATAACCTATCCTAGATAACCTAGTAACCCCAGATAACCTACGCTGCCCCCTCACACTGCACCCACGCCCGCTGCTCCCGCCCAGCCGCCGCATCGTCCCGCCGACCTGCACGCCCTGCACGCCCATCTGCTGCCCATACCGCCTGCGCGCCCGCCAGTGCTGGCTCACGCACCACCACACGATGCTGTCCCGCGAGAAGAACACCTCGCGCGCCCGCTCCTCGCACCTAGTCTCCCTGAGGCAGAGTAGCTAGATTCAACCCTTCGCAAGCTCAGGGATCATCTATCTGACTACTCGCACCCGGGGCTGCACGGCGGCCGCGCCCGCACCAGCCGCAGGAACGTGCGCACGCACAGCCGCGGCAGGTACAGCGCCAGCGGCGGGTCGAGCCCTGCGCGTCGTCAGCAGCTGCGGTCCGTGCCGCGAGGGGACGCACAGATCACGTCTGTCTGCGCGCGCTCCAGGACGTCCCCGACGAGGTGCACGTAGTTGCCGTCGACGACCCACCCGCGGGGCGACTCCGCCAGTGCGCGTTGCAGGTTCGCCTGCAGCTCGTCCGCCGTGCTCGTCTGCCAGTTCGGCTTCCAGTGCAGGGTGTCCAGGGAGATAAACGGGACGTCCAGGATCGCAGCCAGCTCGGCGCCGAGGGTCGACTGCAGCAACGTCGGTGGGCGTCGTTAGGTAGTAGACATGCTCATACTCGCCTTGCCGGTCCCTGTGCGGCGAATAAATACATGGTTTTGCGCGTCGCGCGCATGGCCCACGCACCGCTGTTCCCTACGAGATGCACGCGGTATATGCCGGTCCGGTCGCCCTGGAGAGGAGGGGCCATCATCGACATCGAGGGAAGAGACAACCCGCCGCGCCCAAGTTTGCCTGTGCCCACACACGGGCCGCCCGCGTCACACAGCTGTCCGCTCCCTTGCAGATCCCTCGTCGGCCTCCAGCTGTGCCAAGGGCGTGGATCCTCGTCCTGGATCGCTGGCCTCTGACCATGACAGCGCACAGCTGCACCTTGACTTGACACCAGCCGTGTTCAACACACATCTGTGCGTCGCGTGCACTACTAGACCCCGTCTTTCCAATATGTGTCGCGACACGCACCGGCCTGTCATCTACCTGCCCGTCATAGTACATTGGCAATTGAAACCGCAGGGTGGGGTCGTAATTATACTATGCGCGTCCAGCGTTAGTTCGACCGCTTTGCACCAGTACCGCCGTTTTCCGTCCGATGTGTACACGCCGCAAACGCGAGTGTTGACGCTTGTTGCGCGCCGTTCTCCTTGACTTGCGACCTGCATGGCGCCGACCACTCTGCTCGTAGACAAGCATGTCCGCTACATCCAGGACCTCGGAAAGGTCTGCCCCCGCTCGCCCCCGTCCCCCAGCACCTGACCGGTGACCCCGCGCGCAGCACACGGACAGCCTCGCCTACCACCTCACCGCGCACCTGCGCATCAACGCCGTCTACTGGGGCCTCGTCGCGCTGTGCATCATGGGCCACCCGGACGCGCTCGACCGCCACGACACCCTCGCGTACGTCATGAGCTGCTGGGACGACGACGCAGGTGCGTGCCCGCCCCGCCCCCCGCCCGATCGCTCACGACCCGTTCCGCAGGCGCGTTCGGCGCGCACCCCGGCCACGACGCGCACATCCACGCGACGCTCAGCGCGATCCAGATCCTCGCCATCCACGACGCCCTCGACCGCGTCGACGTGCCGCGCGTCTCCGCCTGTGCGCCCTCCCTCCCTTCCTTCTGCGTCGCCCCGCGCTGAGACCCGCCAGACATCCTGGCGCTGCAGCAGCCGTCCGGCGTGTTCGCGGGCGACGCGTTCGGCGAGACCGACACGCGGTTCCTGTACATCGCCGTCAACGCGCTGGCGCTGCTCGGCCAGCTGGACCGCCTCGACACGGACAGGACGGTCGGCTACATCCGCCAGTGCGCGAACTTCGACGGCGGGTTCGGCAGCGTCGCGGGCGCGGAGAGCCACGCCGCCCAAGGTGCGCCGGGCGCTGGTCAGAGCCAGCCGTGCCGCTGACGCCGTGCGCAGTGTTCGTGTGTACCGCCGCACTGGCGATTCTCGATCGCCTGGACGTCGTGGATGTGCCCTCGCTGGGCTGGTGGCTAGCGGAGCGGCAGATGGCCTCGGGCGGGCTCAACGGCCGGCCTGAAAAGCTCGAAGACGCACGTCCTTATCTTCCTCTGCGTGGCTGTCCGCTGACCACACTGCGTCTAGGTGTGCTACAGCTTTTGGGTCCTCTCATCCATGTCCATTCTGAACAAAATGACCTGGATCGATGCGGATAAGCTGACAGAGTTCATATTGTCGGCCCAGGTACATGCCTCGACTGCGCATCTGCAGCCTGCTTTCTTACGGGCCTCTGCAGGATCCCGAGGGCGGCGGTATATCAGATCGGCCTGAGAACATGGTGGACGTGTTCCACACGCAGTTTGGGGTCGCGGGCCTTTCCCTGCTGGGATACCCAGGACTGCAGGATCTTGATCCTGTGTACTGCATGCCTGCCTCGGTCATAGACAGGATGGGGCTTCGCAAGGGCTGGAAGGCGCTACCCAGGAGGCCTCTGTAGTTGCGCGTATTGTACATTAAACCACTGACTCGGTAGGCGCGAAGTCTAATCCAGAGCAAGCCATTACATAGGCGCGCACGCGATCGGATGACGCGCGCGATGCAAAAAAAAGCGCGTTGCATCTTCACGCAAACCACCGTCCCAAGCCACGACGACGTCGGACCCATGTCCACCGACGCCCCCGAAGACGTGATCGAGTACGCCGTCGACGCCGGCAACGTGCGCACCATCCGCCTCACCAACTTCGACCTCGCGGAGCACATCGCCGGCGCCTTCGCGCAGGCCAACCCCTTCATCCCGCCCACCGGCACGCCCGTCCACAATCTCCCGAGCGAGCTGCTCGCGCACATCTTCACGCTCGGCGCCGATGCGGAGGAGGACGACGACGACGACGAGGGCGACGACGAGGCAGGGCTCGGCATGATGGACATGCTGCAGGACGAGCCGGACAGCGAGGACGGCGGCGACACGCGGCCGCAGCTGCCCTTCCAGGTGCTCGTGTCGCATGTCTGCCGGCGCTGGCGCGACATCGCCCTGCAGACGCCGACCCTCTGGACGAGCATCGATTTTGCCGAGGGGCCGCCCTTCGAGAAATCCCGGGCGTACATCGAGCGCTCCAAAGAGTGCCTCCTCGACATCGAGCTGGACTGCACGCTCCCGGACGAGACGAGCATCGACGCCGATGACATCGCCGAGGAAGCTTTCCCCGAGGACGAGGACGCGGACGAAGAGCTCGCCACGGCCGCCCCCCGCCCTCCTCGGTCCGGAAAGCCACTCGACGACAAGACAGTCGCGCGCGCGGAGGGCCGCGTGCTGCTCGAGGACCTCCCCGCCGTGCGCGACCTCATCATGCCGCACCTCGCGCGCTGGCGCATCTTCGAGCTCATGGTGAACGACTACACCATCATGCACAGCACGCTCTCCACGCTCGCGCGCGCGGGCGCCGCCCCGCACCTCGAGGCGCTGCAGCTGTACCACTACGAGGACTCGGAGCAGTACGCCGCGTTCGCGCCGCCGCACCTGAAGGCCGGGCTGCTGCCGTTCGGCGGGCGCGCGCCGGCGCTCACGCACGTCGCGCTGTGGGGCGTGCACCTCGACTGGGAGCGCTGCGCGTTTCTGGAGGGCCTGCACGACATCGAGCTCGCGTATCACGCCGTGGACGTGCGCCCGTCGTACGCGGCCTTCACGCGCATCCTCGCGCACTCGCCGCGCCTCGAGACGCTCACACTGTGTCTGTCCGGGCCCGGCGGGCAGCCGGACGAGTGGCCGGCGGACGTCGTCGAGCTCCCGTCCGTGGTCACCCTCGTCCTCGCGTTCCACGAGCTCAGATACATCTCTGAGCTTATGAAGCGCCTGTCCTTCCCCGGCCTCAAGAGCCTCGCGCTGGACTTTGACGACGAGGATTTCTCGTCCTTCCTCACGCAGCTCGCGGCGCCTGCGCCGGGGCGCGAGACGTCCTTCCTCGCCGGGATCGAGGTGCTCAAAATATCGGGGCTGCACTGCACGCTCGGCGTCCTCGACCGGTTCTACGCGGCCCTGCCGAATTTGACGACGTTGAGCCTGAACTGCTACCACCTCGACGAGGTCTTCTTCCACAATCTCTTCCCGGCGGGACACACGCTTGCGCCGGCGTCCAAGGTCCCCCGCCCGGGAGGCGTGTGGCTGCCGCGGTTGGAGACCCTCACGACGTCGGGCATCGACGGCGCGCAGATGCACGAGCTCATCGTGGCGCGGCGCGCCAACCCCATCAAGCGGGTGTTCATGGACATGGACGACGACGTGGAGGACGACGACGAGGCGTGGCTGCGAGCCAACGTCGAACACTTTGAATACTTCGAAGGCTCGGATGACGAGGATGAGGGACCGGATATCACAGAGTTTGACGAGGATGAGGAGTAGGCTGGAGCGATGCCGAGATCTTGGTTCAAGAACTTGTGTAGTACAAATATAATGTAGCCAATATACGTCCAAGAGCGATGTCACGGTCGATACTGAAGCTCGGACACGCCAATCACCATCTCCGGCAGCTCATCTTCCTCGTACTCCCAATTGCTGTTCACACTCTTCGCCTTGCCCTTCCACGACGTTGAGGAGGCCCCGGGCATATGCGAGCGTCGCGCGTCCGGCATGGCGATGAGCACAGACACCTGCACAGCGCGCGGCGGCGCATCCTGCGGATGCTCTGGACGCGGACTGCCAGGACTGGTCTCCGCCGGCGGCTCGGCCGAGGGGCGTGTGCGTAACGGGTTGCGGAACACGCGGCGATACAGGGGCGGAGGTGACGAGTCGGTGAGGCTGGCATCATCATGCAGCGGCCGGGTGAGGATAGTCTGCGGGGGGTTGTTGGGCGGGGACACAGCTAATGCGGCAACAGGCTAGACACATCGCACCTGAACAAGCTGCCGCTAGGAAAGCTCTGGAGAAACGCACCATGATCGAGTCCCAGTCACTCCCACCCGGCGACACGTACGCCTCCCATATCTTGGGCTTTGCGCCAAAGTTGCGCCCCCGCCCGCGAGACGTCACGTCATTGGGGGTGATGACACCGGCAAGGATGGCCTCCTCGATGCGTCGGCGGAAGCGCCTTCGGAGGACGAAAGAGCGGAGGATGATGGCCGAGGACACGAACAGAAGGAGGAAGAGCGCTGCTAGGAATGTGAAGCTGCGGCAGTGTCAGGACATCTGCAGCAGGCGCAAGCCGGAAGTACAACGGACAGATATAGGGACGACGAGTTTTTGGTGTTGTCTTTCGGAGTGGCGGACGGGTCTGCGGTGAAGAAGGGCGGGGCTGTGGTGGTGGTTGTGCTATCGGGCGACGGTGTTGTCGAGGATGGCAAGAACGTCGTCTGGGACGGGCGTAGCGACGCTCGCAGCGATGCAGAGGACGACATTCTGGTGGTCTGAACGACGGAAAGCCCGCGGGCCTCAGCTTCCGCAGTCTCAGTACCCAGGGCCGTGCCGGGCAGCCGAACGCTCCTCGGTCATTCATTAGTATGTGCCCTAACTGCTCGTCCAAAACGTATGCTACAAATCTCAACGAACTATCCAACATAGTATTCATCAAAGTAATAAAGAGTGTGCCCAGCAGGTTCCGCCCGCGTCCGTCACCAATCGCTCGAAAATTCGTCCTGCTCGTAAACTGTCTGATACACGTTCAGATGCAACACCGCCAGCTTCGCCAGCCGCTCACTCAGTAGCCGGATCTCCTCGCTCAGCGGCTCAAGTCCTGTAGCGGTGCCTGTTTTCGTCTCCGGTGTCGATGTCCCCGGCGACGGCGGCAGTGGGACAATGTTGCCCCGGATGAGCACCGTCTCCACGAGGGTCTTAAACACCGCATTGCGGACGCGATCCCGCATCAACGACCCCAGCGGCGAATCCATGCGAAGATGTTTATCGCTCCAGCTCTCGGCCAGCTTGAGAAGTTGCGGCTCAGGCGCCGACGGGGAGTTTGGCCCACCTCTCGACCTCAGCGTCCGACGTCGAGTATCCGAAGCGCGCGAAGTGACCTGTAACACCACCGACTGAATCCCGCTCGCCCACTCCTCCATGTCCTTGTCTTCACTCTGTGAGGGCTTGATCGTCGTTGACGACGGCGGTCGCACCGGCAGAAAGCATCGGCCGAGATGGCGGGGCCCGACTTCGTAGATTTCGTCCTTGAGATTTTGCATATCTGTCTCCTCCAACGTTATCTCGCGTCGAGGAGAAGGAGTCTCGGCTGATGAAAACACGAGTTGCCGATAGAGCATCAGGAACATATAGAGGGTGGTCAGATCTGCGGAATCCTTGCTCAGCTGGATAAGGCGGGAATGGTCCAGATATAAGGTCTCCGGATAGTTTGGAAGCTGAGGCACAATGGTGGGAAACGCCAGATGAGAGGGAGCGGTAGTTGTGATAACCGGAGAAGAAAGAGGAACGGGCGAGGGAGGATTGAAGACCAGATCGATCAGTCCCCTGAGCGCCGACAGTATTATGCGTGTGCGTTTTCCCAGCGTCTTGAATGGCATTGATCGTGAAGGATACGTGAGCTCATAATGAGAGGCTTCCAGCCGGCGATGCGCCGAAACAAGCCACTGCTGTGTCACGAGCGGGGGTCGGCCCTGCTCGTGCTCCCTGAACATCCGCAGCTCAAACTCAGGTGATGTGTGTATGATGTGGGGTCGGAGGGTCTGCATCTGATGGTTTGCAATATCCTACCAGTCAATCAATATCAACACCGCATATCGCACCTCAGTCGGCCGAGAGAAGGCTCACCAGCTTCATGAGTTCGAGTATCTCGAAGCAATCTCGGATAGCGCTGATGGCGTCAGATTTTCCTCCTCCGCCACCGGGAGAACATCGCTCGGCTTTTTGCACCATCGCATCGACCGCCTGATCGCGCATGGGAGCGCAATGGGACTTGAGAACCTCGCCGACGACCTTGAAAGTGCTCGAAGGATCGTAGAGTCCGTGCTTCATTTCCTGTTCGATCAGCTCGGCGTCCAGCACCGCACGCAATTTCTGAACTTGTTCCGAGTGCTGCTTGACGCGCTGCTGGTAGCTGACATTAGCGCCTTGGATGTGTGACCCGGCCGCAGTCTGGGGCCGGATGATGGACAGCAATACGACCAAGAGCTCCTTCAAAAGAGACTTGATCCGTGACGGCATCCGGAGGGTCAGCCGCCGGCGAAGCGGGAGGCAGGCGATGACGGGATCTACGGGCGGTGTCGGCAAACGCTTGCAGACGCAGACGACGGTGTGTGGGCGGCCGTGAATGTCAAACGTGACACAGGTGCAACCTGTCTCAAGTTCGTGTGCAACAGCGCGCCAGTAGGTCTCGGCCTGGTCGCGTTTCCGGCGACTAGCGGCAGCGCGAAACTGGAGGCCCGAGTCGAAGAGAAAGTCGTGTCCTAAGCAAGGGTGAGCGGGCGTGACCGAGGTTATGGAGAGAGAGCGACGCACGCAGCTGGGGGTTGCGCATGATGGCGTCCAGGTCGAGCTCCTTGAGCGTGTCTTTGTTGACTGGGGGATGGCGAACGGGTATATGTGGGGAACAGGGATCAATTGGGATAACAACGCGGGCCGAAGACGAAGCGAGACTATCGGGGGACACGGGGGAAGCGGGTGGCACGTCGAGGTCGCCGGCGGGGGAGCCCACGGGTTGCGGCAAGGGTGCAACGAGGCGCGTATCGCCGGAGCGCGAGGTCACCCAGCGCCAGCTGCCCTGGAGCATCTGGAGGGCGGTGACGAGCTCCTGGGTGCGCTTGGATGTTGCGGCACGCTTGTGTGGTCTGGAGGGAGCGGGGGTGGTGTCCACGCGGGGGCGTTTTGGGCGCGAGGGACTGTCTGGGCGGGACGGGGAGGGCGGGAAAGTGGCGGGGAGTGCTGTGGACGGGGTGAGGGGGGATGCGGGGAGGGTGAGGGCATTATATGGCCAGACGGGGACGTGCTGGGATGTCTGCACGGTGAGGTGGGGGGCGGCGGTGGGCGGGTCGTTGAGCTTGGAGGGGATCTGTGTGTCCTGGGGCTCTGGGGCGGCGGGGTCGTTGACGTCGCAGTCGTCCGAGTCAGCCTTGCGCTTGCGGGCGAGGGGGAGGGGCTCATGGGCGATGTCGTCCATGGGAGGGAGGGAGGGTCGGGGGAGGAGGAGGAGGGGCAGGCGGGGGGTGGGTATAAGTAAGTCGCAAACACATGGCCCGCGTCCGGCGCATTCCCCACGAGGTCGCTTCCGCTTTGCAGCTCTCTGTTCAGCCGCAACCATCACGGCCTTTGTCTCGCCGCCTTGCTGCAGCTGCACCCCGGGCCATCGCCGCCCACACACCCTTTTGCGTCTGCAGTAGAGTAGACCCCTGATGCCATCGCCGGGCTGGCCACACACATCAATCAGCTCGCATCAATCCTCGCGCTGCTACCGCGCCGTTGTCTCCGTGGTGTCTCTGCAGCACCTCGGCTTGCCCTCGGCTTGCCCTCCGCCCTAAGACCCTGGCCGTCACCCGCGTATAGCCACGCGCAGACGTGCCACAATCCTGCCACCCGGCGTTTCACCACACTGCAGCCCCTGCAGCCCGGTCAGGCCACCGTCGTAAGCGCCACCGTCGCAAGCTATCATGACACTGCAAGGCGTTTACCGCAGAAACCTAGACGACGACAGGCGACGACCTTGTTGTTACCTACGCATCATCAACCAGCTTCTCGTCCGCCTTCGCGGCCTCCTGCGCCGCACCTGACGCCGGCTTCTTTGTCGGTTTGCGCCCATAGAACTCGGCCAGAATCTTGGGGCTGATACGATTCAGCTGTTCCTTCGGGAAAATACGAAGCAGACTCCACGCAAGGTCCAGAGAGTCGAAGATGGTTCGTGACTCATATGCACCTGTTTTCATTCACAACGGTCAACCTCGCACGCGTGCAGACCCTGCAATGACGTACCCTGTCCCACAAACTGACGCTCAAACTTGTCCAGGAACTCGAGGGCGAGCTTGTCTTCTGGCGACAGTGCCTCCTCACCCACGACGGCTTTCATCGACGCGGCGTCGCGGCCAATCGCATATTTCGCATACTGGACATCAATGTCAGCACGAGTCCAAGCGCGGCATCGCACTCAACTCACCAGCTGATTCGAGACGTCAGCGTGATCTTTTCTTGTCAGCTTCTCCCCGATGGCACTCTTCATGAGACGCGACAACGAGGGCAAGACATTAATCGGAGGGTAAATTTGCCTGTTGTGGAGTTGGCGGTCGACGAAGATCTGGCCCTCTGTGATGTACCCCGTCAAGTCAGGAATGGGATGCGTGATGTCTTTGGTGAGGAACATGAGTAATTGCCTGCCACGCGTAAACGAGGCGGCACATACCGTCATTCGGCATGGTGAGGATGGGAATCTGTGTGATCGACCCGTTCCTGCCTTGCACGCGTCCTGCACGCTCGTAGATGGTGGACAAATCGGTGTACATGTAACCAGGGTACCCGCGGCGACCGGGAACTTCTTCGCGAGCAGCGGATACCTAGGCTCAGACGCTGGTTGAATGGTCGTCCTGTCCCGCGATCTGACAATGGTACTCACCTCACGCAGAGCATCGGCATATGACGACATGTCTGTCAGAATGACGAGAACATGCTTTTCCAGCTGGTAAGCGTAGTACTCCGCAGTCGTTAATGCGAGGCGTGGAGTAATGATACGCTCGATCGTTGGGTCGTTGGCAAGGTTCAAGAAAAGCGTGACTCGATCAAGACTGCCGTTCTCTTCGAAATCTTGCTGGAAGAAACGCGCAGTCTCCATGTTGACACCCATGGCGGCAAAGACAACGGAAAAGTTGTCTTCATGACCATCCAGCACATCCTTCGACGGTCCCTTGACAAGGCCCGCTTGCCGCACGATTTGAGCGGCGATCTGGGCGAGGAGCATTCAGGACAAGGACGAGGACATGAGGCAGCAAAATGACCTCATTATGGGGCAGACCGGCGGCAGAGAAGATTGGGATCTTCTGACCGCGAGCGATCGAGTTCATCGTGTCGATAGTCGAGATACCCGTCTGGATCATTTCTTCGGGGTATATGCGCGAGTACGGGTTGATTGGGGAGCCTAGTGGCATGATGAGAGTCAGACTGTGTCGCAAGCAAACTGACCGCGCGACAGACCGTTGATGTCGAGGTAGTCCTCGGCGAACACCTTGGGGCCATTGTCCTTCGGGTTCCCTGACCCATTGAAGATACGCCCCAGCATGTCCTCTGATACGGGAAGCTTCATGCTGCTCCCCGTAAACTCCACGTGCGTCGCCTTCACATCCACACCTGATGTGCCCTCGAAAACCTGCACGATCGCCTTCTTGCCCTGCACCTCAAGCACCTGCCCTCCGCGCTTTGTGCCGTCCGGTAATGTCAGCTGCACGATCTCATTGTACGAGGGGAACTGTCGGTAAAGCAGAGTCAGACTTTTTGGATTAATAGTGTGGTGAGCAGCCTACCTTGACATTGTCTAGCACGACCAGGGGTCTGAGAGACGCCGATCAGCCTAGTATCATGGACAGAGACTCGTACACTTGCCCATTGATGGCCGACACCGTTCGATAGTCTGTAGGAGTGTCATTATGTGCTACTCTCAGCATACATCATGTGCACTGACCGAGGTGAGGTTGGACGCGGTACTCGCGCGTAACAGCCGCAGCGTTGATCTGCGCAAGTTCCTTGTCGGACATACGCGGACTGGCAGACATTGTATGGAGACAACTTGCTGAGAAACAACGTGTGCAGGTCGGGTTGTCACAGTGCCAGGGCAGAAATAGTGAATCGACGGTGAAGGAGCGCAGCGGCTCGGGTCTGGCCCGCGTATGCGCTGCTTTCCCACGGATACTGTACATATGTCACGGTATCTACTGCATCACTTACTTACTGCTACCGTTCACTACATGCTACAGTGACAGCAGCAGCTACACGTTCTGCATTCAAGGGAATCACAAGAGCATCTGCACAATCTCCCGTGTCGCAGCCTCGGCATTATTCGTGAGCCTGCCCAGTCGTCGGTCAGACGATCCGATAAACTACGAGAGGCACTGACCATTCCGTCTCCAACAGCACTTCCTCGCAATCATCCGTGTCTCGTCCAATGTCCCGGCTCTGGAGGACAAGATAAAGGTACTCCGCGGTTGCAGCTCTGACCTATTGATCATCGTTAGCACACGCTCCGATGCCTAAAATCTCAAGCGACCGACCCTCGGGAAATGGTGCGAGAGAAAATCAGAAAGGCGTGGCACGCACGAGTCGTGAAGCTGAGGGACACTGAGCAGATTGACCACGCTACTCGGAGAAGCGGTTACTCCAGCTGACAATTGGGCGGAGGAAAGAAGACGTACACTTTCATACATTCTTGTATTCTCTGCACACTTTTCAACTTCGACACGCCTCTGGAGGCGACGGAGAGCAGCGTCTGCAATCTGCACGATCACGGGTACACACATGGTGATTGCATTTAGCGGGGAGGCTCACGCTTTGATCCCAGCCTCGTCCTCAGCTAGATTTTGGAGTGCGTCGGCTTCAAGCAGGAGGTTGAACAGCTGCAACACAGGGATGACCTTGCTGTTGAGACCCAGTTGACTTTTCGCTTGGTCTACTGCGAATTCGACAAATGCGACCATATCATAGGCAGCACCGTCTGGCGATGACACGGGAAGCGAAAGAACGAACGCAATTAAGCTGTTCGTCACAGGAAGTTGCTGTCAGAACGAGTGAGTAACAAAGATACAAAGTTGACGTCTGGTACTCACAGTACTATGCGTCTTGCTTCCGGTGCTCATCAACAATCCCAGGAAAATGTGAGATCGGTACTCCGGTATTTGGAGCAGGCGCACAGCCTTCGGAAAGAGCCATGAACTGTCCTGCCATCCCACCGGGATCGGCTCACTGCGCCCAGGTGAACATGTATTCCACATTCCAATGCTGAGAGCGCCAACCTCAGGAACAGTGATTGAAAGAGCGATTGCCCTCGGATGCACCACTGCTCTGCATCGGGAGTGGACGGGAGTGGGCTCGTCAGGAGACGCAGAAACTGCTCTCCAGCTTCCTGCCGGACGTTGTCCAAGCGTTCCACACCCTGCTTGAGCATCCCCGCGATGGCAGCATGATACTTGTCACTGGGGAGATAATCTGTAAAATTGGGAAGGAAGGCTGAACGAGAGAACAACGTCAGGGAAAACACCGCCAGTCCTCGAATGCATGCGATGCGAATCCAGGAGCCGACGTCTCCACGCTCATCAATAGTGTAATCCTCCAGTCCGGAGATCAAAGAGTCGTACATTGCACGTACTTGAGCCGTGTTTAAGTCTGCAGACGAGGTCAAACCAACGCAAAGAGCAAGCACAAAGGTATCTTACGATCATGTAGCACTGGTGCAAGTGTAGTCATGATGTTAGACATGGAAGAGAAGCAATTGCGGCGTGCTTCAACATTTTCCATCCTCAAGGAAGACTGGAGAGAAGAGTGAGTGTGGGGGTGAAAAAAAAGCATGACGGTCTCTACCCCACTGTCAACGGACTCTAGAAGGCAACGAACGACTTCTGGGAGACCATGATGGTGAGCAGTATAGTCGAGCTCGCCCAGAACATGTGCCAAGCTCTCCTGATGCGATGGGCTTCCGGACCGAAAGTCTCGAATCAACGTGCTGGGTAAACATGTAAGTTCTCGGTGGAGTGATATCAGAGGAGTACCCATCTGTCGACTAAGAGTACACAGTCCGTGAGCCGACTGACCACTGCTATCGCGGTTGCGGCCGCCTTTTGAACTGAACTGTCACGGTGCTTCAAGCCTAGGTCCACGATCCGGCGCCAAACAGGTCCCTTTGGCAGCTGCCTTTGACTCTTTTTGCCGGGCTGTTCGGTAGGTTTAAGGCTCTACTCGTTTCGGGAAAAAAAGAGACGTACATCAGTCTCCTCCATCCTCGGCATGTCGTGTTTGGTATCCAATAGAATTTGGTCAAGCGAGATACTGCTTGCGATGAGATGACAAGCGGCGGTAGTCACCATCGCATGTCGCGGGGAGCTAAGCACGTCAAACGGAACATCTGCCAGGAAAGAGAATATCTAGGAACAACCGTGAGCTGAGCATCTCTCAATCGAACCTTCAACTGAAGATGCTCACCTCCCGTCTTGGCTCCTCCAGCTCGCCGGAGTGCGGTGATGCCGAAAACGCGTATGCCAGCTCGGTGAGTGCAAGGAGCCCTCCGTGGATGTCATTTGTGTCCGGCATCTTCAGCAACTCGCGCTATAGAAGCGAATGATGAGCGCCGGTGTTGTCGTGTCACTCGGGAAGGCTCACAGCGCGGTAGGCATACTTGCGACCTAGAATGACGAGATCTAGCTCGCAGATCTTGCGAAGCGATTGCGCTGCAAGCTCTCGCATAGAAGGGTCCCAATGGCGTAGGGTCACCGCGACCAAGTGATCAAGTAAGAACGGCTGATACTCCATGTGCCTACTTGCTGTCAACCCAGTGCTGACTCACGACATGACGGGCGACTTACTCTGCTACTTGGGGAGCCGCGATCAGAAAGGCATTTTTCCGTACGCCGATAGCGAAGAAGTCAGTCTTGCCAAGTACATCTATTCCATGAGGAAAGACACCCTGCCTCGTGGAACGTTATCAGTTGTTACCGATCAGACTTCTCAAAAGATCACACACCGTGCGCCCGACGAACTCCTGGAATGCTGCGCTCACAGCGCGACGCACATGGACCTCTCGGTCGTAAACCGAGATCGTGACCAGTCTGGCCGCAAGATCCCCAGCGAATGGCTGAATCTGAGCGGTGGAGTAAGTCCTCGCTAAAGACCAGAGAATATAGGCCGCGGCGTCCCGAACGCTGGAGCCAATGGAGTGAGCGCCTTTCCGTATGTCGAAGTAGAGGGCCTAGAGCATGATCAGAGATGAGAGACGCAGTAGACAAGCAACGTACCTTCGAAACCCAGCCGACGAGATCAGGCAACTTTTCAACTTCAATCAAACCCCGACGAGTCAGCTCTGCACAAGCAAGGCAAGCCCCATGCCATGTGCTCTCCGCTACAGATGGCATGTCATAGAGAGAGGCCACCCCAAGAGAGTGGATAGAGAACAAGCCCATGACGGTATCAACGACTTGACTTGTGAATTCAGGCGAGAGACGTTCGCAGACACGAGCAACGCCTTTTGCCGCAGACCACCTCACTATCGTGTCCTGTAGTCCCAATGTTAAGGAGCTACCAAGAAGAATACTTCGGGCGCGCCTACTCTGTCTTCTAATGCTTGAAAAATATCCTGTAGGCTTGTTTCAATCTCTTCTGGAACGTCGTCTTCATCGTCCGCATCGTCTTGAATGCCATTGCCGTGGTCGCTTGATAGGACACGGCCTTCTGCACGTCAATCGAAAGATTCAGTATGAAAATGGCCCGGCGTACCTTTGGGTTGCTTGACTCGAGCCCTTGCCGGGAGGAGACGCAAAGCGGTACGGGACAGGAGCTTCATTCGCAACTTCCGGACAACAGTATTCGCCATAAGTACTGAGTTGCGCTCTACCGAGCGGGTGATTTGAAAGATCGTGGGTATATGGAGTTTGAGAGTGTCTTGGGGACAGGTCTTCACGACTTCATAAGTTGTTTGCAGAAAGCCGAGCGCCTTGACGCCATATTAGCCCAGTCAAATGAGCGCACTGAGAATGTTTTACCTCAAATATATCCTTGTCTTCCTCGATGGTCGACAAAGACCAATGTAAAAATTCCGATAAACGCGCCCGTGTGTCCTTCCTGCCACACTCAACGTCAGTAACAACAGAAAGGCACCAGGCGACCCTACTACCTCACGTAGAAGCGTGCCAGCAGGACCGCCGCGCTTTCACGGTTGAGACCTGATTTGACTAGGTTCCTCCTTCCGGCTGTCTCGATTGCAGCAGCGGTGCGACCGGCATGGCCATCTTCGTCAAATTGACTGAGGTCGAACGGTATCATGCATATCAGAGAAACCCAAAGCAACACCGCGTAATGCAAAGGCCATAGATAATTAAGGTGGGGATCTTGTTCAACAACCCCGATGTAGTCCAGCGCAATAGAAAGGTCACTGATCTCGTGAGGAAAGAATCTTGCTGCGGGAGTTGTCAGCAGTCATATCAGCTTGCAGCGAGCCGGACTAACTAATAGTTTTATAGCCTCTGAATTTGATGTAGTTCAACAAGAGCTGAGAGAGCTGGGCGATGTTCTCCTTCGGTCCTAAACCCATTTGATTGCTGACGGCGTCCACGGCGTGCGACTTCAGTTTCTCCACGATCGGGGTTACCAGCGTCTCCAGAAACGGGTCCAGCAAATAAGGTTGCTCCTGGTATCCTGCAAGCTAATATCCGAGAGAGCCACAGATGAGCAAATCAGAGAGAGGACATAGGCCAACATACAATGATAGAGAGCCTCTGGCTCGCGAGGCTGATTCGCGACCTCTCTTCCGATGTAGGATGGGACCTCAAGTCAACTGAGAGCATCTGCTGCTGAAGTTCCATGAACTCAGCATAGTGCTCAAACCTCGACAACACTTTGTCATTGGGTTCTTCCATGAGGATCTTGACGGGACGCAAACTTGAAGAGAGTGGTCGCAGCGCGAGTCACAGGTATCCTACGGCCGGTGCGGCATATCCGGACCCCGAAAACCGACTCTGGAGTCTATCGCGACTCAGTCCGAAGACCGACCCCGGCGGTCCATCCACTTTTCTTGTTCGTATTCAACTCTTCTGCTCGACGCTGGCACTGGTGATTGCTCATCAATCATTGCAGGCGTCATTCTGCCGATTATCTACGACAGAAAACATACGTGACACGGCTCCCAATCACGTACAGCAAGAACACCCGCTTCGATCCTCTTTGCACAATCTGCGACTAATGGCGGATTCCAAACCCAAAAATAGAGGGACGAAAAGGAAACACAAATTCGGGGAGGTGAGCTGCTTGCCTCATGGTGCGTTTTCATGAGTCTGACCGTTAGCAGGAGGCTGAGGACTTGACGGACAGGCTCGCCGCAGAGTTTGTCCGTCTACACCTGTGGTGTTCCGGAGAGTGCGCTGACGAACTGTCCTCGCTAAGTTCCAGGGTTTGAAGGAAGTCAAGAGGGCTGCGAAGAAGGCGAAGGCGTTCGAGACACAGCGGTTGGTGAAGAGGTTGAAAGCCGCCAGGTGCGTACCCCTGTGCAGGCTGCGTCCCTTGCTCAACCATCAGCTACAGTCAAGGATCAGTTGGCGGTAACGAGATGGAGCAGATAGAACCGCAGCTATCCAGCCTTAAGGTCTGTAAGGATACGGAGGCGTCATCGACATGGTCACCTGATTTCAGTTACACAGCGAATGGACCATGACCGGATTGCTGTGATGGCTCTAAAGAACAAGCTGAAGAAGGACAAGGTGCTGTCAAAGAGCCCGAACATTGGTTTGGCCACGCCCAATGAACTGTCTCTTGCGGCGCTGTCTCCTTCGACGGGACCTGATGCCCAGGTGGAAGGTCGCGTGCTCAGTTCGAAGGCGTTATCCTCAGCAGTCAACACCGTCATCTCCACGCTAAGGTCTCTCCTCCGGCCGCAGTCACTACCTCTTGACATCTCAATTGACTCAAGTCCGCCGCCGAAGCAAAAACGCAAGCTCTCGCCTGTCATGACTTCTGAGAAGCTTACTTCGGGTGGCCATCCCGCCGAGCCCAGCCGTCACAGCGACGACGATGGATGGGAATCTGGAACAGTCGACGGGGGATCACATAGCAGTGCAGATGATGGGTCAACCGCTGGGGAGTCAGGGTCTGAGGTTACTGAACCCTCAGCGCGTAAGTCTGTGATACCACCGTCCATCTCCTCAACTTCGAAACGGGCGCCCTCTGCGCCGACGACCGCCGGGTCGCAATCGACATTCCTTCCCTCTCTATCGCACGGATTCATTCGCGGAGACTCCGACTCAGATTGGAGTGATGGGGAGGCGGCAATAGCAGATGTCAAGACGAAGAATCGCAGAGGTCAAAGGGCACGACGAGCGTGAGTCGCTCTGTATCTGGCCGGACGGCCGCTTGCTGAACAGGATCCACAGCATCTGGGAGAAGAAATACGGGCGGGGCGCAAAGCACTTGAATGTGGAACACGCATCTACAAGTCGTGCTCCAGAACAGCACGGTGGGCCTCGAGTCACGCGTGCTGTTGGGCGATCCACGTCACACTCTGAGCATCGACCGCCGGACAACCTCGCGCCGCCTCGTAAAGACGATCTGCAGAAGAGTAACAAAGATATTGAACGGCCCTTGCATCCTTCTTGGGAGGCTAAAAGGAAGCTCAAAGAGCGGGAGAGCGGGGCCATCATCGCATCACAGAACACTCGAGTAGTCTTCAATGATTGAAAGTAGTCAATCCAATTGATCGAACTTTTGGTCTATTTAGACTTGTTTGAGAGGTTGTGTACCGCCGTAAGGAACGATTGTCTTCCGCGCAAGGTCGGCAACGGAGACTAGTACCGCCTGCGGGGCATGTTGTGCCCGGCGGTGACTAGGTATGTGATCCGCCACTCCTACCGCGTTTGGGGAAGCTGAGGGTCACCCGTGGACGGCCGTCCGCCCTGTTGTCCGCCCGCGACTTCCGGAAATTTCTCGCCTCTGCAAGCGATCTGTAAGCAGGAAAACCGTTCTGCCGTGGTCCCTGCCGCGAGCGCAACTGCAAAATGGGCAAATAGACGGCGTCAGTTCCGGTCCGTATGGGAGGAACGTCCCTCTTGCGGGTGCGAGACGCGATTGTCGTGTCAGCATGTCAGGGAGATGACCATGCGTGATCGATCGAACAGTATGAAGCTGACAATATCTGACACGGGCCCCTGCTGTAGTCACGCAAACGAGGTCCCCATGACAAGACTGCATGCAGAGCGTACAAGGTGAGAGATGTCGATTTTTTTCGACGTACCAACTCAGGTTGTGAACAGCTGTGTTTCTATCAGACGTCGCAATTTTTTTTGCCCGTGGTAAGCTGGAAGAAACAGTTCAGCCAAGTCCACCTCGCCTCGCCGTGCAAGATTGGATCTTATCCTCTGAGGTAGATCGGCAATCATTTCGAGGGTGGGGTTAACGTTTGTGCCATGGGGAGATCGGGAATGCGGGGCCGCGCCCAGCCGCGCGAGTACCTGAACCACCATGCGCCAAGTCTTGGCATCGGATCGTCGCCTGACCCGAGTAGGTTGCGTCCTGCGAGAGAGACCGCGCTATGTGAGTTGGAACTTGATACCTCGAGGCTCACAACTGGTATGCCCGGCGTCGACAGTCGTCTGAGGCCCGTCCAGGGACACGGGACGGGATGGGGGATGGACGACTGTGTACGCCGCGCATAAAGCTCGGGATAGTTTCGCAGTTTCGCCAACTTTGCGTCAACCTAAACACTTGCCAAAAGGAGCGCAAGGCGTGGCGGAACCGACCGGACCGCGGTTGCGCCTTGCCCGGGGGATCCAGTGCCTGCAGGTGTTCTTCACCGCCGTCCGTGCGTTCCTGGCCTCGTCTGGTGACATCAAATCCGCTCTTCCCTTCTCTTCAGGTACCCACTATGGGGCCCCGAACTCCACGCTATATAAGTTCCAATTGTTATGGCGGACGCCTGCCCAGGTCTGCCCGACTTCTCCCTCCATTTCTCCTCCCTCCCGGTTCTCAGTCCCGCCATGTCCGCCTCTGAGTCTCCCATGGAGAAGGAGCATGTCCAGGAGAAGTCTCCCGTCGAGGAGAAGGGCTCCCCTGATGGCCCGCTCGCCGACGTCTCTTACCTTGAGAACAAGACCGTTCGCATGACGCCCAAGGAGAAGCAGGAGGCCTTGGCTCAAGCACTGGCGGTTGACCCCGGTGTCAAGCCTACCAGTTGGGCGGCTTTCCACGTACGTCTTCTCGTCGTCAACCGGCAGGCTCCATACTCATATTATTCTTCGCACAGCTCTATCTTATCGTGTTGTGTGCTTGCTGCTGCTCTGGTGACAGCGGTTTCGACGGAACGGTATGCTGCGGCCATAGACCGTGACCAACTTTTCTGACGCGAAACCAAGGTTATGGGTGGAGTTAACTCAATGAAGCAGTATCAACATTACTTTGGGTTGAAGGCAGCTGGTGCAAAGACGGGGTACGCTCTAAATCAATCCTCGCCATATATGTGACCTAATGTTCGGTGCAGCATCGTTTTCGGGATTTACACAATGTGTGTCTTAGCCATCGACTCCCTTGTATACATTGTCACTGATACATTCCTCGTCCGTTAGCGGTTCTCTGACGTGAGTCGCCTTGGACGCTGTTCTCTGCTCTGCGAGTTGACTGACCGCTAAAATCGGTTCTAGTGGTGCCATTCCTGCATGTGAGCAATACACTGCCCATCAAATTTAAAATCAAGCCTAAATCGCTGCAGCGTATCTTCCTGACAGGTTTGGTCGGCGCGTCTCTATGTTCACAGGAAATGCTATCCTTATGTGAGTCTTCTTTGAGCACGCCATCCATTGGTTGTATTCAAATCGTGAACAGCGTCGGTGCCATCATCACTGGGACGGCTAGGAACAAGAGCACATTCATCGGTGGTCGCTTCCTGACCGGTGTAGGATCTGCAACGGCCGGAGCGTCCGCCAAGTCATACCTTGCTGAGCTCACCCCTCCTCAAACGCGCGGTCTCTACCTAGGGCTCCTGAACTCATTGTATGGCCTTATTAACTTGCTTCGGAGTTTTACAACTCACCACCGAATTTAGCTACTACGTTGGTCAAATGACAGCGACCGGGATGATGGTATCAACTGGGAAGTACACCGACAATCTGTCATGGCGTTTACCGCTGTTCGTTCAGGTGTGTTTCCCACTTTGGTAAAATTGAAGTTGGGCTGAGTTGCCTTCCTAGATTGTGCCAGCTATTCTCAACGTCATTTTCATCTTCTTCTGCCCGGAGTCGTAGGTGCATTGATTAGATTCCAGATACCTTTCTAATCTCTTGTTCTAGACCTCGTTGGCTCTACTCTATCGGCAAGCCTGAGAAAGCGAGGGAGATTCTGGCGAAGCTGCACTCCCAAACTGGGGATATCAATTCGCCTCTGGTCAACTTGGAGATGTATGAGATCCAGGAGACCCTCGTAATTGGCGGGGGAGACAGTGAGTTTTTTTTAGCATTGCATATCCGCACCGGATCTGAGAGTTCGGCATCCAGAGCACTGGTGGGACTTCAGGCCGCTATTCCGCACGGCTGGCGACAGATACCGCTCCTACATGATCATCCTCATCGGCACCTTCGGTCAACTATCAGGAAATGGCCTCATCACCTACTTCCTACCCGTTCTGCTCTCCAACGCCGGCATTACGTCACAAAACCGGAAGCTGACGCTTAACTTCGTCAATTCAGTGACTTCATTCATCGGCGCCCTGTCGGTAAGTCTAGACTGTCTAGTACGTGCTTGCTGGCGCTGAACGGTCCACAGGGAGCTGCATCTGTAGATCACATCGGCAGACGGAAGCTCTTGCTGATCTCAACTGGGTCGCTTGTGGTCGTCCTCGCCATCGTCACAGGACTCCTCAGCAAGGTCAGCGACAGCTCCGGCAGTCGCTCAACTGCGGGCATCTCGTTCATCTATCTTTTCATGGTTGTTTACTCTTTCGGATGGACGCCTATGTAAGTTTCAAGTAACCCATCAGTCCACATCTTCTGACGTGACAATTGTGTAGGCAAGCTCTGTACGGCGCCGAAGTCCTGAGTTATGAGGCTCGCGCGAAGGGTCTCGCTTTCCTGAATTTGGTCAATCAAGCCTCCTCTTGCATCAACACGTTTGCGTACGTTCCTTATTGGTAAATCGGTACGTAGAGCGGACGCCTGACTCTTCTACAGGCTGCCGGTGGCTCTCGAGAAGATCACATGGAAAGTGTATATCATCTTCCTCGTATGGGATGCTTTCGAATTCCTGGTGATATACTTCACCCTTGTCGAAACCAAGGGTCTCACTCTCGAGGAGATCGAGGAGGTCTTCGCGCAGCCAAACCCGAAGCAGTACTCCTTAGACCACAGGAAAGAGTTACTGGACAGGAACAATGTATGAAAGTGACGACGACTCCTATACCTTTACGTTACTACGCAGTCTTTATGATCATCCTACAAATTGTATAAAAGCAAAGCTTCCTTGATTTTTGGCCTATTGATGATAAGAAGAGTGTGACTGCGAGCAAACTGCGAGCGCCCGTCACTTGATCCCGTGAGTGGCTGCCTGAACCATCATGTTTTCCCTCCATCCAAACCGCGACCTATTGAATCCCAAGTTCGAGGGATACAAACTTGAGCCGATATCGCAGGAGGCAGCCGTTGCGCATCACCCTATCCAGTACCGGACCTCCCAGGCCACCGTTTCCGGGAGAGCTCCATTGTCTTTCCAAGAGGCACAGAGCAGAATACGCCATAACCATCTGGTCATCGACACGAACGCGAATCGCGCCGCTTACATCGACAGGGAGCTCCGTGTCGTTCTCGTGCACGTTGACGATGTGAGCAGTTTCCTTGCGCTCGCATTCTCCAGATTCACGCCAATTCAAGTAGGCATCGCTTCAGCCAACACTCACAGTGATCCATGAACTGCCAGCACCTATTCAAACGTCGTCGTCCGACTCATTACAGAGAGAGTATCCGTCCCTTGCCTTTCTGGATGCCCACACCCTCTTCGTCTCCGACGGCTGTGGGTCCCTTTACGTCTTGACACTACAGGCGGCAGGACCTGCGCACACGCAAGCCACCTACCAGTTGCCGACTTCGGGAGATGCAAGCTCGGAGAGCAGTCTGCCCTTCCGCGTCCATAACGCGGTCTCGTTGTCAGATGGCACGTCCGCCGTGCTGCTGTCCTCGAAACATATTGAATCCAACCCGGAAACTCCATCGTCGCCTCCCCATCAGGGTCATCACCGTCCTCCTTCTCCGCGCTTCGACGTCTTTGCTGCACGATTTGCGACCGCCGAGGCACAGCCCGACAATTCGATCCTGCCTTTGGACATCATTTGGCGCCGTCGCGGAACGGACGTGCCTCTGTACGTTGCCCATGAATCCTCACAGAAAACATTCCTCCTGGTCGGCCATTCCTCCTACGAGCCAGTCGACGCACCAATGAAGTCTCCGTACGAACCATCGGCGGACGAAATGATGCCAGTTCCTCGTGGAGACGAAGCAACGAGCACTCAAGCGGTCCCCGCAAGGCCTCCGCCCTACGCATGGACCCAAGACTCCGAAGAGCTCACCATTGCCTTTCCACTCCCCTCCACGACCACGAAAAACGCCATCAATATCCTCTTCTCCCCTCAAACGCTAACGGTCATCGTACGGGGCGAGGCCGCTGAGCTTCCCCGCTACTCCGCGGTGCGCCTGTGGGACGGCATCTCCCCGTCGTCGAGCTTCTGGACATGGGACGCGCAAGGCTCCAGCACGTACGGACTCCTCACACTTCATCTCGAGAAGCAGCACGCAGGCACCCGATGGCCACATATTTTCACAGCCGGCGCAGGAGAAGAAGTGTCGGAAACGCTCGACCCTTCTCAGCTCTACCACATCCGAGAGGCTCTGGAGAAATACACGACATCCCTACAGGAAGGTCGCGATACAAGTGGCTTGGGACTGGGTACCGGTGTTCCGAGCCTCGCAGAGGGCGAGTTGGACGATGAAGTGGACTCAACGGTGGGCAGTACCGTTTGCCTGACATGGGTGACGGAAGACGGAAGCTCTCCCACCTGGGCCCGTGGAGACACAGACGTGCCTTTCAACATCCTATCGACACCTCTACCGGGCATCTGTTCCGGAGAGGTATCTTTAGTCGTGAAGCACACGATCGACGGAGCCCTGTTCACTCTGGTCAGCGGAGAAGCAGGCACCTGGACTCATTCGTCGACGTATTCCGCGCTCGCCTTCGTCCTGGCGTCCAAGCGAGACACGCGATTCGCTTACCATGTGGATTCGAATTCCGTGCTCGCGTTCGAAGGAGGCAGCGCCGACTTCGGCGGAAATCTTTACATCTACCGTAACGCTGCATCAAAAGCGACGTCGGCCAAACAAAGCATTTTGAAGATTGGTGGGGGTGCCGCGGGCTCTGTTTTGGGCGTAGGGGCGGTGCATATAGGCGGACAAGCGGTGGTGCTTTGCCTATGCGAAGGGGAGCTCGTTGTGATTCGAGACATCCTCTAAGTACTCTAGAGCACGTCCAATGCGGCTCGTCTGTGTCTCTTTGTGGCAACAGCTCGAATATTGAGTACACTGGTATGCATAAGTGAAACAGTCATGTATGGAGAAATCACACCCGAAAGAGGGAACACAAGGCAGGAATTATCGAGACATACCAGGAGTGAGTTATAAAAGTGATAAATAAGTGCACTACCCTTTCAATGGATCCTCGCTACCATCCAGGAAACCTTCCGCTGCTACGACCGGACTTATTGCATCTCCGCCAGGGGTGGAAGACAGCTGATGTTGCTTCGCGTCGCCATTCGGTAGAGCTTTGGGAGGGGGAGGTGCTTCCCCTTGCAGAGGCTCGCCTAAAGACGTGAGACGGGGGCCATCAGGTGACTGACGTGCGAAAGCGGGTCTATGAGGGTGCGTACCGTTTGCTCGTGTCTCTGCACTATCTTGTTCTGCAGGCGAAAGGTCAATGACGCTATCGAACGGTTCCTTGAAGGCGTCGTCATCGGCATCGTCCATCTTGAAGTCCGCGTCCTCCTTGTCATCGCGATCGAGCTCGTCCAACTGCTCCCTCAAGCTCTTCGTGACGTCGTGTCCGAGCGGCGCCTCTTCATCGTCCTCGGTATGAATACGAGCGCTAAAGTCCTCCTCGCCACTGTCGTCGTCATCTCCGCTGCTCCAGTGGTCGGCATCGTCACCACCATGGTAGTAAACTATGGCGCCGTTCGCGGCGCTGAGCATCTTGCCAATGGCGCCTGCACGGGAGCCGCCAAGAAATGAGAGTTGGTCGTTGGGTTCATCCTCGACTCGGTCAGCCTGGGCTTGCCTTCTAGCATGGAATGAGAGAAGGCGGCTCTTGGCGTAGATTTGGGGAATGGAGTCGGGAGTGTCGTAGCCGTACTTGCTCTCGACGCGCTGCTTGATCATGGCGTACCATTGCTCCTTTGTCTTGCCGTTCAAAAGGGCAACGAGGAGTACGGTCATGTTGTCGCAGCCGATGCCTGCGCCAGAGGTGGTGTCGGGCGCGAGACAAAGTTCGCAGAGCGACTCGCATATGTCCTGGAGCTCCTTGCCCTGTGCGATCTGCAGACGGACGACATTGATGACCTGCTGGGAGGTAAGACAGTCCCAGATGCCTGGGATAGATCTGTGGGTATGGATACGGAGGCCTAGATAAGATGGGACGCACCATCACAAGCGAGGACGAGGAATTCATCTTGATCTGAGAGATCATGTTGGATGACGTCAGGATCCGCGGTGATGATTTGTTTCTCGGGCGTCAGCGAGTAGTTCTTCTTGTACTCAAAGTCCCCGATCGCCCGCGCGAGAGCCAGGTTGCCTGGCGGACTTGGTCCACATATGTTTCTGCACAGTCGAAGACGGTTGGCGTACCATTCACACGTCCATATTCGATGTACCCTCCCGCAGCCACAACACGGTTTTTCTCGACTGAACACCGTCACGGTCAGTCTACGAGCAGATGAGCGAAGCGCGTGTACGAACGCTCGTTTTGAGGCTTGTGATCATAGCTCAGTGGCTTGGCTTCACCCTTGACGCTCAGCACGCTCCGCGAGTCACCCGCATTAGCCTTCAAGGCGGTTAGATCGGGCTGCCACCGATACATCGCGCACTCACAACGTAGATCTGGTTGTCCTTCGTGATCAGAGCAGCTACAGCGGTGCAGCCTGAGGGGTCCCTTGTGTACGAAGGATCTGGACAATTAGGTTAACTGGACCGAAGTGGAGAGATGACGGCGGCGGTGACACGCACTAGCCAGAATATCCTCATCTGTACCCAGGAATGCCCGTTTGAGCGCCTGCTCGTAGTTTTCCGCACGGTAGGATTCCTCCTTTACCAAACGTTTGTGAACATTCTCGCCGGCAAAGCGCGCGGTCGAGGCACCTGTGCGCCATGAGACCCAGCTGGCTTGTTCATACAAGGTGAGACGTACCGCCGTGACCGTCATACACGGCGAAGAAAGAGTTGCCGTCTGGGGTCTGATCGAGCTGGAGGTCGATGGTGTGCGCATCCTCCATGGCTGGGGGAGAGTTAAGCTCTGGCGAACAAGGAGATTCGGCGAGACGAGTGCGCATCGCACGAAAGAGACTCACAGATGCGCCAGCCCTGCATCTCTGATACACCCCAGAGATATCGGACATCTCCACCCGATTCTGTGTGCTTGTCGGTCGCTAGAGGGGCGGGGGATCAGTGGGGATCCAGGAGGATCGTGGCGGCAGCGAAAACGACCGACCTGGAGAGGAAAGAGTTTGACCCTGGAAGGGACGGGGCGTCAGCGGGTAGTCGGGTGGGAGAAGGGCAAGCGCACCATGACTCGTGCGCGGGGGAGGGATCAAGTATGGTACAGGGAGAGAAGAGAGCGTCGAGCGAGCGGGGGGAGAGAGGGAAACGAACGGCGGAGGGCAAAGGGTGTGTGGTGAAGAGTCGTGTGCTGCACGGGAGGAGCGAATGATTTCTTTCGGGCTCGAGTGCATTTGCGCGATCTACACCACCGCTGTTTGCGCTTGTTTGGACACACTGCCTTGGTCATGCCGACTGCTACACCGCGAGTACTGCTACTATGCCCCAGGCGGGCCAGGGGTTTGTCCTCGCCGACCCCGCACCCCCTCCTCCCTCTCCCCGCTCCCCCCGCCCACGACTGCACCGCCCTCCAGCCGAAATGACACCCGTCTAGATCGGCTGCGCCCCCGCGACATACTCCGCCTATCTCTCGTCCCTTCCTCGTCATCCGGTTCCGGAGATGAGGGAGGTAACGACGAAGATCCCGCGTGCTGCGACCCATCGGTATACCGGTGCCCATTCGGCCTGGGTGTCTTCATTGCTGATCGTCGTCTGTTCGGCCCTGGCGATGCCCGAACATCGTACTGTGGCCAATACGGCGGATAGTCCGCGGAACCAGGTTGGATTGGCGGCCAGGCTCGCTGCTCTCCGGGCGGTGGTCCACCACCCATGCCTGCGCTGATCAAATACGTTAGGTGCTGCATCGCCTGCGCAAGCAGATACTGTGCGTGAGCTGGAGCTGGAGCTGGATATGCCCCCGGTGGTGGCTGGCTTGAACGTGCCCTGTGATAAGGTTCGTAGTCGTCCGAGAAGTGGTTGTGGACAGAGCTCGCCCGCGAAAGGGAACGACGGTCGCGTGGTCGTTCTGGGTCGTCTGAGCCTTGCGTGAGCATATGCCATCATGAATGCACGTGGCCTTGACATTGCTCGAAACATACCTAAATCATCGTGTGGGGCATGCGACCACTCGCGGTAAGTATAGTGAGGACGGTCGTTCAAGCTCTCCAAGGACTGGGGACTTTGTTGTCGAGGATTCTCCGATCGCCGCACGTCGCGCCTGTGCGAAGATGGCCCTGCGAGAGGCGGCGGAGACTCCTCAGGTAGAGACGACACTCGCTTGCGCTTCCGCACAGCTGACGTCGACTTTGGCGACGGGGCGCTGCGTTTGATCGCAGGACCGGGTCGCGCTTTCGCAGGTGAAGAGGTGTTTGTGATGGAGAGTTTGGGCGAAGGACGAGTCTGCGCTGTTGGGACAATCTTCTTCGTCGGGCCAGAAAGCTTCGCTTTCGGGGGTGAAGGCGAAGGAAGTCCCTCAAAGGCCCGCTCCTTCCCTTTCAACGATGTTTTGCTTACAATCACCACCTCTGGTATCATCCGAGGCGCAACGGCTGTCCGAGGCTGAGGCAAATGAGAAGGCAGCCGTGCTGGAGACGGTTTCGGAGTCAGTTTCCTCAACTGCTTCAGGTTAAGGTGGGGAACGGGGGAGGGTGACGGCGATAAGGGCTGCGTCAGTGGTCCAGCTCGAGCGCCTGCTGATGGCGGGGGTTTCTTCCTTGACGAAGGGACCTCTTTCAGCAAAAGCGCTGATTTCTCCGTCGATGCTCCCTTGTACGCAGGCCGCGCTTTGGGACGTGACGTCGAATGTTCTATGTCTGCTGGAATAGATGAAGAAGAGGATCGCGGGGGTGTCTGTAGCTGCAGAAACGGCGGGGAGAAACGTGAGATAGAAGGCGAATGAGGGAGCAAAGACGGGGATGAAGACTGCGGAGAGGAAGGTGGAAGCGGCGACGGAGAGGAGGGAGGCAACGCTGATGGAGAGGAGGGAGGCAACGCAGACGGAGAGGAGGGAGGCAACGCAAACGGAGACGAGGGAGGGAGGGCAGATGGAGAGGAGGGAGGGGTGTCGAATATTTCGATAACTTCAATCTCATCGCGGGGCGGTGTAAAGGGGGGCAGGGCTCGGTTCTTGGGAGGCTCGTAGACGTAGCTGGGTTCATCGGGCTCCCATCCATCGAGCTCATCCTCAGACGCGTTGTCTGCAAGAGAGAGCACATACGGCGAAGGGGTCATTGAAAGCCCTCGAGCTTTAGCAGCCGGATTCGCAGCTGCCCCCGGCGCGCCGTGCCGCGGCAGCGGACGTCGTCTTCGCGTCCTGGTCGGATGTCTTGGAAGACCCGGCAGACGATTCCGGCCTTCGCGGCTTGCTGCTCGAGGGCCGGTCCTGGAGGGAGGGGTTCGTGACAACGGTCGTGATCGTGAGCGCGAGGCGCCTCGAGGTGGTGTCTGTTGTTCGTCGCCGCCCGTGCCACACAGCCGGCGTGCTTCGACTTGAGCCTCCTCCTCCTCCTCATCCTCCTCCTCGTCACGCTCCATCTCACTCATCAAGTCCCTCAGGTCCACCCCTTCGTAGTCGTCGTCTGGATTTCCGAACATTTCGTGACGCCGTTGTTCGGCGGCCAAAAAGTCCTGGAGATCGCTGCGGTCATTGGGATCTAGATCTGCCTCTCTGCGCCTGAGAGGTGGCAACGCCTTCCTGAGGGCCGTTCTGGCCTTCAATGCGTCCTCCAGACCAGAACTTGATGTGAACGCGTCGAGTTCGTCGAGTTCGTCGTCGTCTCCTTCGGTATGCGCGCCTCCTGCATCGCTGGACGTTTCATCGGGTTCGGCAAGAATACCGTAGCGCGTCTTGGCATTCGATGAGCGTACCGCGCCCCGGTCACTGACGATATCGAGGGAGGGAAGGTCGATGATATCGTCTTCGTCAAGCCCTCGAGTGTAGCGGCTGGCGAGCTGCTCCCACGCGTGTCTGAGGCGCACAGTGTTGGCATGACGCGCCTCTGCGAGATCAAAGTCTTTTGGAGCATTTGGCTGGGTTGAGGATGAGGAGGTCGAAGCGGACATCAGGAGTCTCCTGGAACTTCAAGCCGACTTGAACGCGGCCGCTGCGCCTCCAACTGCGCCACTGCACACGTGACTTCCCACCACCGTGGCACCGGCCCGCGCTTTCCCTCCTCCTCCCAACGAACCATACGGTCCTCTTTGTACGCTGGCGAGAAGCTCTTGATGACGGGACCGAATATTGCGCGCACAATAGTATAATAATGCGCGGGGCAAATATTATCGCCGGCTGGAATGCGCGTCTAACGTAAGCGGCCATTGTTCACGACGACGCGGCGACATTGTCCTCCAACTCGGCCTCGACGTGCTCTCCGCCTATTGTCCGTCCGTATAAATTCAGGTGTGTGGCCGTCCGTATGTCTTGTTTCCGCTGGTCCGAACCTAGTATCATACGCCTCCACCGCCATGCGCTGCTTCACTCTCATTCCGTTCACCGTCCTTGCCCTCGCCTCGGCTCTCCCCTTCAACAAACACTCATCCGCCTTTGACAGGCTGTCACTCCACAACCACCATCGCCGTATCACCGCTCGCGACGACCTTGGTGCTCAGTCCGCATCCATACCTGCGTCGTCCCTTCCCGCGACGTCCTCCTCGGCCGCGTCCACAACCGTCGCCGCGGACCCCACGACTGCCTCAGCTTCGTCGTCATCCCCTCTGCCCTCTGCGTCGTCCGAAGCCCCACCACCGCCTTCCACAGACGGGAATCCCAAATATGTCGTCGCGCACCACATGGTCGGCAATACTTTTCCATACACCATAGATAACTGGGCTTCCGACATTGCTCTTGCCAACGCGAACGGCATCGATGGATTCGCTCTCAATATCGGAAGCGATAGCTGGCAGCCTGCAAGAGTTGCCGATGCGTATGTACCGCAATATATATTCGTGACTTCACGGCTTGCTGACCTGCCCACAGCTATCAGGCAGCCCTGCAATCTGGCCTCGCATTCAAGCTGTTCATCTCATTTGACATGAGGTCCGTGCATCTAGTCGTCGTCACTACTTTTTGACTGACGGCGCATCACAGTGCACTTCCCTGCGCTTCGCCAGACGACGCTGCCGCCCTCCGCAAATACATCACGACATACGCCAATCACCCCAACCAATTGATCTATCACAATCGCGTTTTTGCCGGTACATTTGCTGGCGAAACATGCTCCTTTGGACAAGGTTCCCCTGCCGGCGGATGGGCGTCTCAGTTCACGCAACATCCTGAGCTCACAGGGCAGAATGCGGTATACTTCGTGCCGTCGTTTTTCGTTGACCCGAATACATTCTCAACTTTCAACGACGCCATGGATGGCGCACTCAACGTACGTCCGATATCACCGTCTGAGCACCTGACAGTTCGTGCTGACTGTATCATTCCACTCCCAGTGGAACTCTGGCTGGCCCATCCAGCTGACGGCCGACTCGGCCAACACCGTTCTCTCATCCGTCGGAGCCTCGCTCTCCTCCCTCGCCTCAGCGGTGTCGTCCACTGTCACCAAAACGCTTTCTCAGTTCGTTGGCTCCACCGATACAGACACGCAATATTTGAATGGCCTCCAGGCCATGGCGCCGGGAGCTGACGGCTCGCCGCGCGCGTATATGGCGACGGTTTCGCCCTGGTTTTTTACGCACTACTCGCCTCAGACTTTTAACAAAAACGTGCGTTTGTTGCTTGGCTCAAAACGCCTCCACTGACGGTTACAACGCAGTTCATCTACTACTCCGACTCCCACCTCTACCCGACTCGCTGGGAGTCGCTCATTGACAACCGAGATAAAATCGACGTGGTCGAGATCGTGACATGGAATGACTATGGCGAATCACACTACATCGGGCCCATCGAGGGCGCGCAACCGAATTCGCAGGCTTGGGTGGATGGTTTAAACCACACCGGTACGCGACCGACGTTCACTACATCGCAGCAAGAGTTGAACAACGTGTGTTTCTTTCTCAGGTTGGCTTGACATGACGAAATATTATGCCGAAGCATTCAAGACGGGCTCGTTCCCCGCTATCACGGAAGACAAGATTTACATGTGGGCACGTACACATCCTCGTGACGCCGACGCCCCCGACCCAGTGGGCAAGCCATCCAATTTCCAACTAGTCAGTATCTATCACCTTGCTTCCTTTCTTCTTCGTCTGACCTCGGACAAACCTCCAGACGGAAGATAGTGTCTGGGCTGTTGCGATGACCACAGCTCCCGCCACGGTCACGCTGTCCACAGGGACGTCTCCTCCGCAGACCTTCCAGGTCCCGGCAGGAATGACCAAGCTTTCAACACCTCTTTCTGCCGGCGGCATCATGCACGGCACTATTGAGCGAAACGGCCAGAACGTTGTCGACTTCCAGCCTGACGGTTTCGTCTTCCAGGGCGCACCTCAGACATACAATTACAATGCATTCGTCGCCGTTTCGAGTTGAACTTCAAGCTGGGACTGTGTGCTGGTCACACAACCTGGTCATGGCGAGCCTTCAGTATTCTAGACGACTTGTGTATGACCGTTCGATGTATCCGTAGCAGTAATAATTTGTATCAGTAGCAACTCTCTACCCTTTCTGTAATAACAAACACAGTAACAGAGTGAAAGAAATTCTTCTCCGCGAAGGAGAGTCATCTCTAGTTTTACTGCAGATGGAGCTGGACACGAGCCCGTTCCCATCATATAAAGCCTTACAGCACTTACTGAAGTGTAGCGCCGACTCTTCGGAATACGCGTACTCTGTCCCGCGCAGTTCGCCTCGAGCATGACACTTCTTCTGCAACAGAGTCGATATGAACTTCGAAGCACTTACCGAGTCGGAAACGAGGAAGGTGCAAGGACATCAGATGAGCGGCAATCGAAGTAAAAATGATATGGCGCAAAAAAAAGGAAGTCGCGAAGTCGGCGAAAGCTGGTTCAGTGGGTCCGGTCCTTACCAAACCCCGTCGGGAAGTCCAGACAGGCGACGTGACTATGAAATGCTGGTCTTTTGAAGTTGTAGATATTCTTCAGCGTGTACATACTACTGTTTGCTATCCTATGTAAACAAGTAATTCCGTTGCATAAATCGAAAGGATAGTAGCAATGCCGTGACTTCACAAGGCGGTATAGATACAAAAGAGTGTCGAGCTGCTACAGGTGGTATGATGACGGCCGAAGATGATCTTTAAATGACAGGGTGCGGGAATCCAGTCGCCAGAAAGGCCGACTACCTATTGGCCAGTAACGATCCTGGTTCGAATACATTGGTCGGGTTGATTGCTGCCGCTGAGATCGGCCCAGATACATGGACGAGAGGCTGCCCGGATCGTGGACCCTTACGCGTTCCAGAACGAGAGATAATGTGTTTGCCGCTTCCTGATGTCGAGACGGGAAGATTAGAGATGACGTTGCGCTCTTGATTGATAACGTAGGACTGCAACAAGTATTGAGCACGACCACCCGCAATCGCTGTGAAGCACTTACGCGGGCCAAAAGAATTGCTTCGAACCACTTTTGGCCGTCTTTCTCCGGGCAGCAGAAGATATGAATGTAATCAGCCGTGTTCTCAAAAAAGGTGAGATTGTCGGTAGATTTCACAGCAAATACAAACGGCTTCGGAGACTTGTGCAGCCGGGTGACCTGATAGCCATCGAAGTTCGCCAAGGAACATAGAAATGTTTCATCCTTGCCCTGTCAGGGTATTCAGCAAAGCCGCATGCAGTATGCATGTTTGGACGTAGCCTCACATTGTCCTTCTTAGAAAGCCAGAGGCCGTGCTCCCTCAACTCGAGCCAACGCTTGCTCCACTTCCCTCGCTTGCTTTCCCACTCGACGTAGCCGCTACATCTAGGAGAGCTAGTCGGGAGAGCCTTCAAATCGACATCAGCAAGAAAGCGCGATTGCAAAGTGTATGACGAATTTACCGAAGGATGCAGAAGGGTGGCAAGCGTTGTCTTTTTGAGGAGCAAGACATTCGCACTTTTATCCTTGTCCCAGGAATTGGTCACGTCGGAGACGAGTTCAAAGGCCCTGACGGGGCGTTCTGCAGAACCGTTGAGATTTAGGCAGTTTACCATCGAGATCGAGCGTCAACTTACCCATGCCAAAATCCTGGGATACTTCGTATATCATCCATCCCCCCACACCAGCCCAGCCCTCGAGTAATCGCTGCTGTTCCAACATATGAACAACTTCTTTCGCATTCGTGGTCGCGTCGATTTCAAGCATATTGAATCGTTGCATGTCTGCAACGAAAATACGCTGCTGCCACGAGACCGGAAGCCTTGCGTCGCGCGATGATGGCTCAGCCTGTGACGGCGTGGGTAGACGATGTTCCGAAGACGTGGAAGGCCGACCGTCATCTCCAGGCCGTCTTGTTGATCGTGCCCGCCGTGGGCCATCTAGCGTCTGGGCACGCGGGGGGAGCTCCGTGTTGGTGTCCAGGGATGGTCGCGGCCGTGCCGAATGACTCGAAATGGTTGCCTTGTGGCCGAGACGTTCGACAGGCACACTTGGAATAGTCTGCGGGGAAGCCGTCTCCGGTACGTTGGGCCGATGGAAAGAGCCCATGGGCCGCAAACCCCGTCCCGTCGAGTTGTGTTGGCCCCTAGTATCCTCAGTCGATCTCCGGCCAAACTCGTCGCTGACAGGCGGCGTGGAATCGGAGGTAAGGGGTCTTCGACTAGATGACGAGTCGCCACTGATTGCTTGGACTGACCTGAGCCGTTTGGCTAGATCGTCGACGGCAAACGGGTGCGCGTTATTGGGAAGGGTCTTTGTGCGTTGTCGTGTTGTCGGCTGGAACATGGACTGAGATGCCTGTGAGGGCACATCCCCTGCCAATCCGCCGCTGGAACGGTGACTGCCAAGGGTGGTGCCGCGCCGGAGTGTGGCTTCGGAAGTGGATGTCCTCCCTTGCTCTCGCTTGAGGGCCCGCTGCCGCCTGCGTTCTTCGTTTTCGTCCCGCACCTGTCGGCGGATCGTTCGTTGAGCACGTAACGCAGTCGGGATACGTTGTGCAAGCGGGATGTCGTCGTCGTCTGTGGTGGAATCGACATGAGGTAGTACTGTTCGTTTCTGGCGTGTGGATTGCTCGTCCAACCTGTGTGCATCCGCCGTGTCCTTGGGCCCATCTCCATCCTCATCCTCATCCCCGTCCTCTTCCTTGTCTTCATCTTCCGAGCTTTCCGTGTCACTGGAAAATGTTGATTTGGACGTTGGAAACCGGTCCTCGTCGCGCCCATTACTGTTTCCGTCCTGACCACCACCCGCACTACCGCCGCCGCCGCCGCCGCCATTGTTATCGGCATAACCTCGATCACGTCTACTTCCGCCGGAGCCGCCGCCGCCTTGCGAAACATATTGCTGCCTGCCTCTGGAAGTAGACTGGCCATCGGTACGATAGTCAGCGTCCATCAGCGCACCGCTACCGCTGGGGCCACTGTCCGAAACACAGAAGTCATCCGCGCTTTCAAGGTATTCGAACTCGTCGTCGAAGCTCGGCCGCCAGTCATCCTCTGCCTCGCTTGAAGACAATGACGAGTTCCTCTCCGTCAGAATAGTCGAGATAGGTGCGCGGATAGTACTTGCTGAGGTTCCGGGTTCAAAGTCGTGCTGAGATGGTGTGTGGCGCGGGGCAGAGCCGGATATATGATATGATAACACGTCAACCGCGTGGGAGTGGGGTGTAAGTACGTCGTCAAGACGATCGTCTGGCGACAAGGGGATCCGCTCTTCGGAAGAGCGTTCCGAGTCAGATGCTGACCAGTCTGAATCGGAGCCGTGCGGCGAGAAACTGTCGCCGAATTGTCGTGGCTCAGATTCAGAGGATGATGCATAGGAAGAGAAGGCATTGGAGGTCGAGGATGTCAGAATTGACTCTGGTGAAGACAAGGTGGGTAGCGAGTCGTAGAAGGACAGCACACCCGTGCCGCGATTTTCTGGCTCCCTCAGTGCGGTGTCCAAAGTCTCTTCGAGTGAGACCGGCGATTGCGCAGAATACAGGGCGAAGTTATCCGGAGCAGTCAGGGGTGGCGACGGCGACTGAGGTGGTGACAAAGACCACCCTACCAATGCGGGATGATCGTCGTTACCGTATAGAGACTCGTCGTCGGACGGAGAAAGGTGGGGCTCGTCGGCAGCGAGAGAGGAGGTTTCTAAGACGGCAGGCTCGTGGCCCGCGGGCTCGTCCCAAGGCTCGAGAGGAAGGCGTGCACCTAGGGTCCCTCTGCGAGCCTGTGAATTCACAGAACTTGAGCGACGGGATAGATAAATGGGAAGGAGAGTGAGGCGACAAACCTTGATGGGATAGACAAACTGGGTGTGCTGGAGCGCGCGTAAGGACGGTAGCGAAGGACGCGAAGCAAAGGCTGGACGTGTGTAGGCCGGGCGGACCTGGCGAACGCTAGTAGGGTGTGCCCCAGATGACGCGACGGAGGAAGGAGGCGAAGGTGTGGACGGGCTAGTATGGGGGCGTACGTGAGAGTCTGTGGCCAGCGGAGAGCGAGTTTTTGACTGTGAGCGTGCCGGATCGTCGACAGGATTGGAGGGCAAAGGCGTTGGTGGGAGAGAACGCGTCGCGGAATAGTTGGCAAATGGATCGTCGTCCAGTAGAAAGTCAGGAGGGGAGTCATTGTCCGGGAGCGCGGGCATGTGGGGAAGGATGGACGCGTCGGAGTGAGCACGAGGGCGAGAATAGGAGGAAGGCGAAGGTGTAGTGGGATACTGGATGAACGAGGGGATCAAGATAGACTGTAGCGATGGCCGCTTTTTGACCATGATGAGCGCTCGGGAAGGAGGGGGCGCGGAAGAGGCTGCGAAAGGAAAATGAAGGGCGGTAGGGGTTGTGAGGTCGGGTGAGGAGGCTGGTGAAGGCTCAGAGGAGGACGTGGACTGGGAGGAACGTTGAGCGGGCGACACGGGCGCTGCCTCGCGGGGAAAGCAGCCGAGCCAAACTACATAAACTCACCGAGGGTGTCGCATCCTCCCACGACGACGCGTGCGGGCGTTTTATTCGGATACGGAGGGCGTCTGTGACGGCGGTGTCGAGGGGCAGCAACAGCGGCGGGAGGGCGGGAGAGAGCTGCGGCGGGGCTGGCATGGCGGGGCTGGTCGACCCGTCGAGAACAGCCCCGGCGACATATATACTGCCCCAGCGCTGACAAACCTGGCATCCTTCATGCCAACCTGCATGCAATGCCCAAGGACTTGCCCGGTTTCTACTTTGACCACGCAAAGAACAGATACTTTCCTTTGTCGAGTGCCCCGCCGTCGCGGCCTCCTCCTCCTCCACCTCCTCCTCGTCCTGCTCCCCCGCCCCTGCCCAGTCTCTGGCACTCTTTGCAGCAATCCAAGTCCGTTCTCTCCACCACACAGCGCCTGTCGCATCACCAGTCCGTCTCACTTCTCGTACCCACACTCCCGCCTTCATCTTCTTCCCCAGCCGTATCATTCAGGCCCAAGTGGCGTCCACTGCCAAATGTCATACGACGCCGTTCCCTCTCCCCGTCAAAACCACCATCTCCGCGCTCTCTGTATGCGCCCAACGTTGAATCATGCCACTATATACACCCTCACATCTGTTAAGGTAGACTGGTATAACGACCGACTGTCAGGTCTGGCAGGCGACATCAACGGCATTCTCTACTCCATGGAAGAGCCGATCGAGGGCTATTCAGATTTCCAAGCCCCGTCGAACTGGGCGCAGCAGCCAAGCATGGGCTCGCCAGTGAGCATCCTGTCTCCCGACCCTACGGTACCATGCATCACGCTTACATACTCCCCAAGGTGTCATCTATGTCTACTTCCGGGGCAATACGTGTGTGAGCACGCTACACTTTCTACTCTCGCGCATTCCCGACGAGTGCTTTGCCTATTATCTCTCCAGTGTGACCTCCTTCGGGCAACGAAGTCGTCTTTGCGTGCACAATCTTGCTAATGGGTGTGTTCCTTAAATGCGCTGTCGTACTGAGCCCCGCTGATGCATGCATCCTGCTCGGCAGGGTGATTTCATATCTTCCGGGCCAGCGCCATATGGACGACATCCGTACTAGTCACTTGCGAAATCGCGGCCTCGCCTTAGGTTCGTACTTAGCATTGCAAGTCTTGAACATCAACGATCATAACCCCGTCAGGAACGCGACGACGTGCATGCCATATCCCTGATATTGCTCATATGCGTGGCCTACAATGTTATGAAACTGGCAGTGACGTTTTCGCTGTGTTCCAGGAAGAGGTGGGTCTCCTTGATCTTCATTGAAGCTGACTGGTTCAGTGCTCTTCCAGAACACCTTGTATACAGGGACACGCAACGGCTCCGTCGCTCGCCATGATTTCCGGAAGGCAGGCAGTGAGCTACTACTCGACAACGTGTTCGCAAAATCTACGAATTCCATTTCCTACCTCCATGTCGTCAATGACTGGCAGCTCCTTGTCAGTACAATACGTGGCAATGTGCGTCCTGTACAACGTTTGCCACCTTGTTCTTATGTCTGCCGCAGATTGAGCTTTTTGACATCCGTTACGACCACGGTGCCAGAGCAGTGATGACTCTTCACGGGCAGATAAATTCATATATGCCCAACTTGGTGAGTGAGGACCGCTCTTGAAAGAAGAGACCTCTCACTGGCTCCTCCAAGCCACATGCCTTGTCACCATCTCAAGACTATCTATTTGCTGCGGCTATCGACAACCGCATCCGAGCATGGTCATTGCGTACAGGGAATGCACTTTCATTTCAAGACCCCATAGTTGAGCTGGTTGAGCATGAGAAATGCATCAACCCATTCACATATCGCTTCCCTGACACTGTAAGCGCCCTGCACGTTGCAAATGGTGGGGATGGTCTGTACATGTTCACCTCATCTGAAGGCGCACTGTATCAATTCGTACTGGGTGGGAAAATATAGTGTTATGATATCTCGGACTCCGGAGCTGAGGTACGTATCCACGGCTACTACATAGTAACGACCTACATACCATGATGCCCTACGATCTTGACCTTGCCCGTTGTACGACACTCCGGCATGCACTTACTTCCAGAGCTTCCACTGCACCGCGCGCAGCTTACTGAATTCAGATCAGTTACAGTGATTATGTACATATGTTCTCTTGCTTAGACCACGAAAAGAATACCATTTTCATGCAAACATGCGTGGCGGCAGACTGTGACTGGGTCTTTGCAATGCGTAAGCGCAGCGGGCCTGGCGGCTCACGGCCATCTGGTGACGTCGTTGCGGTCGACGGCCAGCACGACAGACGGGTTGCTTAAGTACTCCTGCGCCCACAGATTCCAGAGTCTATGGCTTCTTTCTTTCGCGCCTACAGGTGTGTGCTGTCTTGTTGAGGTGCTATGTAACTGCTCACGGCACGTTACATGCATATCTAGCGCGTTCCTCGTCCGCAGGCCGATGGCCGCCCAATGCGCTACTTCGGTAGTCCTCTTTGGCACAGGAGATGCTATTGCGCAGCAGATGATAGAGGGTAAGGGGAAGGGTCATGATGTGCGTTTGCGGCTTTGCCTGGTCTTGCGCAATGTGCTGACCGGCATTGAAGATGACGCGGACCGCACGTCTAGCGTTTTACGGAGGTACGCCGGAAGGCATCTTGTGAGCCATATTCTGACATATCGCATGCAGGGGTGCTGTTCGCACCACCCGTCACGAAGTGGTTACAGTTTCTCGGCCGTTTGAACTTCTCGACGCCGGCAAAGACCGTCATATACCGAGTGAGTTACTTTTTCTTTCAGCGTTTTCGAAGGCATCTCACGCCATCGTATGTAGACTTGGCTGGACCAATCTATCGCGGGACCAGGTGTGTTTCCTACTTGATTAAAAATTGACGTTTGATTCAATACGTGATTCGACCAGCCGCAGTAGGATGGTTCTTCACGGCGATGACATTCCTTGAGGGAAAAGGCGTAGCAGAAGTGATGGAGCGCTTAGAGACGGTATGTCTTCCTCTCGTCTTATACAATTTTACTGAGTCTTGTCTGGTCAGAAATATGTGCCGACATTGGTGCGCGGCTGGTGAGCACCTCACACGTCCACATGCATATGCTGCTGACACGGGGACGCACTTGCAGGGCGGTCTTTGGTCCGGCACAGTTAGTCAATTTCGCCATTGTGCCGCCACAGTTTCGCTTCCTGTTCATCGGTGGTGTAAGCTTGTGCTGGAGTGCGTAAAAATGCGCATATATATTTGGGTGTAGCTGATACCTGCAGTCAGATACCTATCTCAGCGCCATACATGCGCAGCAACACGTAGTAGATGCGATGGACATCCCCATCTATTAGAGCTTGCATGGGGGGCAGCTTGATCTTGCGTCGAGCTCGCCGGCAGAGGACACTACAGTAGAGGGCTGGAACTACTACTTGGTTGCTACTTGGTCGGAAGTAGTATACAGATCATGGTGGCTGGGCATCCGGTCGGCATCGGTCTTATCTTATCTGGTACAAATTGCGTGCCGCGTTCGTCCACCATTCCACGACCGACGTCGACGCCCACATGAACCGCCCGCAACGATTCAACGCCAAGGCGCGAAATTCTGTTGCTGGAAGCTCGCACAAGAAGAGCTCAAGTCGCAACAAGAAGGCTTCTGTCGTCCCCGACACAAACGCCGATGTGGTTGCTCTCAAGTCTGCTGAGGAGAAGGACGTTGACAGGAAGGAGAAGCTAAGACAGGAGGTGTGTTATCTCAAACAAGTGCCTTTCTATCCCTCAAACCCACGGTCAATAGCTCCTCGCACAATCTGAGTCAAAAGCGTCTGGAAAGAAGAGGAAGAGGCTCGACAAGTACATCGTGCGTGTCAATCATTTTCAATGCACACATCTTCTTACATATTGAGTCTACAGGAGAAGAAGTTAAAGAAGGATGAGCGTCTAGAGCTATTCGAGAGACTGTCGTGGGTTCGCGTCGTTGCGCATTCAGCACACGTTGTTTAACTTTTGCCAGGAAATCTCAAGCGGAGCTATCAAGCACCCTTCCCTTATATTCATCTTCCACCCTTGGCGCTGGGAAAATAGCCACGAATCAAAGCCGACTGGACAGGTTAGAGGACAAGGAAGTGCGACGCATCATGGACGAACGGCATGTCGCGCACGCCTCGCGGAACCTGAAGGCGTCCGGGGCTGCCACAAGTGACTCTGAATTTGAGACTGTGGACGACGCACCTCCGGCTCCTTTAGAAGGCTCGGACGCTGAGACAGAGGGCTTCTCAAAGGACCGGCCGGTAGTCATCGTCGACGACAGCTCGACTCTGAACAGGAAGCTCGATCCCACTCTAGCCTCTGGCGTTGGAAGTGGGCTGCTGCGTAACTCAGATGGCTCTGCCAAGTCACCTCGGATGTTGAAACGGAAAGCCAAAGGGACAAGCGTGCGTAGTTTGCGCTCTGAATCAATCATGAGCTGACACGCGACGTCTAGACCATCCTCCAGCGATGGAAGAGAACCGTCGCAACCCGAGAACCTGAGGAAGAGGAGGACTCTTTTGACAGCTCTGACTCAAGCGATGATTCTGAAGAAGTCGAGGACTCCGCGCTCGGGGCTAGTCTAAGAGGCTCCAGTGACTCTGATTCCGAGTCCAAACCTCCGAATGCTGCCCAGAAATTTGTACCGGGAGAGTTGTCTACAAAACGCAGAGCTGGCAACTTCAAGCAATGGGCTGTGTCGCAACTGAGCGCTGTCAAAGACTACGTCGCACCGCTACCCAGCGAGGTCGACCAGGCCGATGCAGAGCCGGATTCTACAGTCCTTCCCCTGAAGAAGAAGCGCAAATTGGATCCTTCTGTACTCTCTGATATGCGCGGCCCATTGGGTGAACAGTTACAGGTACCATCCACGTCCTTCACGGAGCACCTGCAGAGTTCTACCACGGACGGCTCAAAGTTGATCAGAGTGATTACGGTCACTCGACCAGCCGGAATCCAGGACACTCGTCTACTTCTTCCCATCGTGTCGGAAGAGCAACCCATCATGGAAGCTATCCTTCTTAATCCTGTCGTCGTCATCTCTGGTGAAACAGGCAGTGGGAAAACGACACAGGTGCCACAGTTCCTGTTCGAGGCAGGGTTCGGATCGCCTGGGAGTGGTACGTCGAACAATCTTTTCCATAGCCACTCATATAAATGCCGTGACAGACAACCCGGGTATGATCGGAGTCACTCAACCACGTCGAGTCGCTGCAATGTCCATGGCTTCACGTGTAGCACATGAGCTTTCGCTTCCATCCTCTCGAGTCTCTTATCAAATACGCTACGATGCCACCATCTCCCCATCGACGTCCATCAAGTTCATGACCGACGGCGTACTGCTACGCGAACTTGTCACGAACTTCTTGCTTTTGCGGTACTCTGTCATCATCATTGACGAAGCACACGAGAGGAGTATGAATACCGACATCTTGATTGGCGTTTTAAGTCGGGTCATCAAGCTCCGAGAGGCAATGTGGAAGGAAGGAAAAGATGGCATTAAAGTCAGTGTCTGCACGCCCTTTCGACGAGTCTCATTCATTGTAACTCGCGCCTCTTATAGCCTCTGCGCTTAATCATCATGTCCGCCACCCTTCGCGTCGCCGACTTCGCGGAGAACAGAACCTTGTTTTCTACACCCCCGCCGATCATCACTGTCCCTGCCCGACAGCACCCGGTCACCGTCCATTTCAATAGGCGCACCAATTCGGACTATATTAGTGAGGCCATCCGGAAGGCAATGAAGATTCATACTCGACTTCCCCCAGGAGGAATATTGATCTTCTTAACGGGGCAGAATGAAATATCAGGTGTTTGTAAGAAACTGGAGGAGAAATACGGGGCGAAGGCTCTTGCGGTTCGCAACAACAAGCGGAAAGCTGGACAAGAAGGTACACACGCAAACAGGTTTTTCCAGGATGCCACCGATACCGTCACAGTCAAGCCAACTTCAGGTAGGCTTGGTCCACTCGTCATATCAAGTCACAGTCCTCAGCTTCCTTCCAGTTGATGTGGAAGCCGAAGACATGGAGCTTGGCAACGAGCTATCATCAGAGCCCTTCGACCTACCTGACGAAGAACCTGATGCCGACGTGGATGCTTTAGACACTGACGATGATGAGTCAGCGGACGAGGGCATCACTCTTGACGTCGAAGACTCGAAAGGCAAGCAGCATCTACTCAACGATGTGACGTTTATCTCACCATCTCGACAGTCCCGATGCACATCGTCCCGCTGTATTCATTGCTAGAAAGTGAAAAGCAGATGAAAGTATTTCAGCCTCCTCCGCCCGGCGCCCGGCTTGTCGTCGTCGCGACTAATGTCGCGGAGACTTCACTCACAATACCCGGGATCCGCTATGTTGTCGATTGTGGACGAGCGAAAGAGGTATGGACAAACGTGATAGCCATGGATATGATACCTGACAATCAGTCTAGCGCCAATACAATGCAGCAAACGGGATTCAATCGTTCCAGGTCAGCTGGATTTCCAAAGCTTCGGCTGCACAGCGTGCTGGTCGTGCGGGACGAACTGGACCCGGCCACTGTTATAGGCTCTACTCATCAGCAATCTTCGAGCACCACTTGGCACCGTTCTCACAGCCAGAGATTCACCGCATGCCCATCGAAGGAATAGTTCTCCATATGAAGAGCATGCATATCGACTCTGTCGTCAACTTTCCTTTTCCCACACCTCCTGATCGCACCTCCCTACGGCGAGCGGAGACGGTATTGGCGTATCTAGGTGCGCTGAAGGCTTCATCAGCAGATGAGCGGCATATCACAGATCTTGGTCGAGCAATGTCTCTATTTCCAATATCCCCTCGGTTTTCGAGAATGCTCGTTAACGGGCGCCAGCACGGCTGTTTGCCTTATGTTATAGCTATCGTATCGGCTATGTCGGTTGGGGACCCATTCCTCCGGGAGGACGCTCTGCGCGGAAGCGAATCCTCGGAAAACGAGAGTGAGGATGATTTTGTTCATATAAAGCAGCACGACATCAAGGCCAGGGAAACTCGACGGGCTCTTCGGCGGGCATACTTTCAGTCCCAACAAGTACGCTCCTCTTGCCCCCATCTGCAGCATGAACCTCATTGTGGCGCAGGTACACGGCTCCTTAGGGAGCTTCAGCAGCGATCTCTTTGCAATCTTGTCTGTTGTGGGAGCGTACGAATATGCTGGGCGCGATCAGGGATTCTGTGCCGAACAATTCGTCAGGCCAAAGGTCAGGCGTTCCTTCGAACTTTCGAATCTTGCAGAGAGCACTGAGTACATGCGTGACTCCAGGCTATGGAGGAAATACACAAACTTCGCGCGCAAATAAGCAACATCGCCCGCATCAACTTCCCCGACCTAGATCCCGGATTCATACCCAAACTTCCTCCACCAAGTCATCAGCAGGTGAGTCTCACTGACGAAGATAGGCATTGTGCGCTGAACCCGTCTTGCAGCTGAAAGTTCTTCGGCAGCTCATAGCTGCTTCCTTCATTGATCAAGTGGCTGCCCGCAAGGAATTAGTCGACAAAGACAGCGCGTCGGGGAATCAATATTCCACAACGAAAGGCGTTCCGTACCGGGCGCTGGGAATCCCAGAGGACGTGTACATACATCCTTCGTCTGTGTTATCCAGCGGCAGTCCACCCGACTACATCGTGTATACGGATATCGTCCGGGCGAAGCGTATCTGGCTCAAAGGTGAGAGATTATGAGAACTTCCGATAGACCTCGATCTCACAGAGGGCAGGTCTGACCGTCGTCAATCCTGCGTGGCTAGCACTGCTCGGCAAGGAGTCGTTGTGTTCGTTCTCAAAGCCCTTCAAAAACAAATCCGGAGAGCAGATGGTCATAACAAGATTCGGTCCTGAGGGATGGGAGCTGCCACCGATCAGGGCAGATGCCAAGGGGTAAATTACGTGCTATCATGATACCAATGGGATGATTGTGTGTGGGACAAGGAAATGCGATAATAAGTTAATTTACGATGTGAGGAGGCTCTGCGTTGCGAAAGATATGGTTGTCAGATCATGTCCGTCTTCTATTGGATGGTCCCGCGGAATCACTGTCTGGGGGAGGGCGCTGGGCGACGGGTGGGTTGAGTTCAAATGCGCCGAGAAAGCGGAAGCTCACCTTTTTTGGGATAAACAAACTGGCGCCGCCTTGCTTCTGCTTTTTGGCGGGTGGCGGTCGAGGACGAGGAGCCCCCGTAGATAGTACAGCGGTATCTGACTTTGGCTCGACAGCGTCGTGCGATCGCTTCAAGCTACCCTGCATGCCCACAGCACCACCATTCGACAGTTGAGTCATCGAAGGCTCGCCCGACGGAGAGCCTGCGACTGGAGATAAGAGTGAATTGTCTCTTTTGGTCAAAAACGATTTCGTGGATTTCACGTCGCGAGCGGCGATTAGGTCCTTCGGTACGACCGGGCTCGGCAGTGCCTCTGGCTTCGTAGGGCGAGATGGCGGAGGGGGAGGCTCAGCATTGGATGCCGCGGATGAAGTAAAATAAGAGACGTCCGCCTGTGAAGATGTTAAGATGGTAGGAGCAGCTACGAAACTGAACGCACCTCGACAAGGCAGGAGCGGGCTCGAGCATCGACAACAATTTGCTTCCAGGTTTCGTCGCTGCGTTCCAATGTAGGACAATGACCCAGCACGAATAGCGAACTCTTCGCGCGAGTTAGAGCAACGTTCATGCGTCGGATATCTTGAGAATTACAGGAATAAGCATCAATGCGAATTATCTATGGCACGAAGATCGTACCCGACAAGAACCCGACGCTCTGAAGACCTGGCCCTGCACGAACGCAAGACAATATGATGATGTCTTTCTCCTGGCCCTGAAATCCGTCGACGGTGTTGAAATCCAGTTTGCTAAGAATTTCCGCGCCAAAACGTCGTTCGAAGGCTTTTTTAAGCTCAACGATCTGTGCGCGGTACATGGACACAACGCCGACACGAGAGTCGAAGTCAAATGAAGTGAACTCTTGCCGGAGGCGTGCGTACAGGGCCAACGCCACTTGCACTTCGGCCTGATTGAGCAGCGAACGGAAGGGTCCAGTTGATTCTTGACCGCGAACGACGTTGAAAAAACGGTATGTGCCGAACTTGACACTGTTATGCCAAGGTCGTGCAGTCTTCTCAGCCATACCATGCCCGTCCTCCAGACGCCCTTGATAGAACAGGCGACTTGGGACCTGACTGATATCTGGGTGCATACGGTATTGGATGCTACAAGATCTGTGAGCCTTCATCGTGTGTAAGTCACGGTGGACGCACGCCCACCTTAAGAGATGCACAACATCTGGACGAAGCTTCTGGAAGCGGACAAAGAGTGATTGGTTGTACTGATACTTGTTGGCCTGAATAGAGGTGGTATGCGTAAGGATACAACCGATGGAGCCAAGAAGTCAACGTACTTCCTGTGAGATGACCGTCGGCGGCAATTGCTGAGGGTCTGGCAAGGAGGGTCAGAAGCCGCTCATTCAATACCACTCAGGACATACCTCCCACCAAAATGCAACGCGCACAACGGAATTTCAAAGGAATAAGAGAGCTGAGTTCAACTGCTTGAGCTGCTTCGTCGATAATGATCATCTCAAAGTCAAGCCGTTCTAGGGTGTCGTGACCTGCCCCGGATAGCGTGCAGCATATAACATCGGCCTCAGACAGGATGTCCTGCCTGATCTTCCTTCGGGCTGCGTCCAAGGTTCGGTTGTCTGACTTTTGCTTGTCCTTCAATTTGTCCAGCTGTTGAGTAATGGTCATTCGACGCTGATTCAATTGCCGCACTTCGGCCTCCAGCGCCAGGCTTCGAGCCGAGTTATCGTGTACCTCCGTCTGCTCTGTTTGTTTTTCTTGCTTCAGGCGGCGAATACTATCCAATTCAGAGCGCAGGAGGGACAAATCACTGTCAGTGTCTTTCCGGGTTGAAGCAGCGTCCTGGAGAGTGTCCATCCTCTGGTCGACCAGGCTGTCCAGAGATATGTCCCTGACGCTGATATTGAGCGCCTTGTCTGCGCCAACACGAACGACCTTTGGGATCGCTGCCTTCCGACCAGCTCCAGATGCGCCTTCTTTGAGTCGGTATGCCACCTCATCAATAGCAGCGTTGCTAGGTGCGCAGAGAAGAATCTTCTTGGGGACAGGCTTTTCGGCGTTATTGGCGCGACCGACGGACACGGTGGTGGTCAGACGCAGACGACTGGATAAAAATGCCTGCACCAAACCACAGATTGTGGATGTTTTTCCGGTTCCAGGTGGACTTTGTGAAAATGAAAACAAATCAGCCGGATAACGTACTCGACCAAGTCGACGTACCCTTGGATCAGTGAGAAGCCTTCCGTCTGCAGAGATCCTACGATAGCTCGAGCTTGAGGATCATTAACATTATACGCAGTCATCGCCTTCTGAATCTCTTGTGCACTTTGATTTGCTGGGTCAGGCAGCCGTGGGTTGAGGATAAAATTGGCAAAATCATAATGGGGCATGGCGACTAAGGCAGCATATTCACGGTGCAATGTACTCAGACTGCGCCCGTTCCGCCCAGTAGTCAGATCGGATTATGTGGAGGTAGGAGAATGCTTACCTGAAGACCTTGCTGATTCTCCAGATAGAACCGATCTCCAGGCCTGGGTCACGCTGGCTCCCAAAGTGACAGCGTACCAATGCTTGCACCGTCTGTTGGCCGAACCTGGTCGCCTTGAAACTGAGGGCCTTTGCCAAACATGATTGGTTGGTGTTCGAATGTCGCAAGAGTACCACGTCGGTCTCAGCCAGAAACCAACCTTGCTTCAAAGGATCCGTAATGCTGATGTCCAAGTCGACCCATTCATCGTTGGACATCCGGGACGCAATCTTGCACTCGTACGCGTCTTTGGTCTCGTCTTTCGACTGCAAGAGTTGCGCCCAACACTCCAAGAGCAAGAGCGGTTCGAAAACTCGACGATAGTGTTCGAAATCCTTGAAGCGATCAGGGACGTGTGTCGTGGACATCTTCTTCGCATCCCAAGGTGGTTGGGACCCCGTTGCATCATAGGACCACGAAAGGATTGCCCGGTGTAGGTTTGAGATGTCTGGCTTCATTCGCAGAGCGATCCTCCGCGCGTCGTCTCGCCTGTTCAGTCGGTTTTGCAGGGCATTCTTCGCAGCAACAGGCAGTTCAAGAAGCTGCATCCGCCGTTCCACAGGCTTATTGAGTTTGGGTGTACGCTGGAATTTGGTGAGGTTCGCAAGACCGCCTTCGTGACTGCTCTCGTCGGCGCTGGAATCCTCGCTCATGGAAGACCGCTGCGGCACGTTCTGCTTCTTGTTTTCGGGGGCAGTGTGCGGCTGTGGCAAAGTAGCCCGCGATGTAGAAGCAGCCGAGCGGTCGAACTTAGGGCGAGGGGGCAACGATTCGTCGGAGTCCAGCCTTTTCTGGTCCTGGGCTGTGAAATGACTCGCCGAGCCAGATGGACGAGAGGGTTTGACAGCCGGTGGGGCTGATTTCTGCGATATACGGGCACTGGATGTCGCAGTGTATTGAGGCTTCTTGGGAGCTGTTTTCGGAGCCACCGTGTGCGATACTATCTCGATCTCGTCGTCGCTCTCTTCAAAGGATGCGAGGACATCCTCGAGCTTTGCAAGACGTGTGGTATCAAGCCGAGTACTTGACCTGCTCCGTTTGGGATCCTTGTTCCTGGCGTCATCGACAATCTTGTTGAGTTTTGCCAATCCGGCTGGCGCAGGCTTGATATGCGTATCGCGAAAGCATTCCAATAGGGTCTGTAGTAATGCAAAGGATTGATGCAGAAGCTCTTCGTCTGTGAGACGTAGCCACCGCGCTAGGTCTGGAAGAACCTGCTGCAGATCGTCCACCATGTTCTCGCCGGCTCCAGAGAATTCGAGACTAGTCCCAGAACTTCGGGAATGTTCTGCCTTGGAAACGGGGCCAGAAATCGCTGCAAAGACACGCCACTGTGCTAGCATGTCACGTCCGAAGATCAGTGCATCGCGCATCCACTGAACCATGTCTTCAGGCGAGAAGAACTTGGACCACTCAGGGGTCCTCCGGAATATTGCAGAGATTGCTTGTGCCATAAGACGCCATAACCGTGGCAGCTCCGATCCTAGATCGAGCTCTTTGTCACGCCTGAGAAAGGTCTCGTCATGTAGAAGCCCTCCGGGATGCGAACACAACACTTCTATGATGTCAGTGAGGCACCGCACTAACGACTTGGATAAGTCGCAGGCTTCGGGGACCAGGGATACGTATTGCGTGAATGTGCCGATGAAGTCGGTGATAGCATGAAGCGATAGGCCAGGAACGTTGTCTAGCAACGCGCGAAAGCAGTCTGAACGGACGTCCACGTCGAATGCCTGCCCGACCAAACTCTGAACCGCGGCTTGGATATCCTCGACGGGGCATAACATCAGCGCGATCACATCTTGAACCATGTTTTTTCCGGCTGTGCCCTTCTGGCGAAACAGTTTCAAGATTGCATGGGATGAACAGCGATTGGCACAGCTGGAAACAGCATCCGCGAAGCCGGTACGAAAGACCGAGAGGCTCTCGTTCACTTGATTGAATACGGCTTTCGCCACGGATGCTTCCACGCCCTTGGGCGGAGAGGAAAAGAGGAATTGGAATGCGCCCTTCGTGAGCAAGTTCAGATGAGCGCATTGGGAGAATGCGTGGATAATCATAGAAGTGGCTTCTATGTCGTCTGCCTCGATGCTGTCGTAAGTCTTCTTCCACAGCTGAGGATGGACATTGGGGAGTTTCAGAGAAGGGGGAGGCTGCTTTGTGAGAGCACGGCATAGACTAGTGATAGCATTGGCAACCTCCTGTATGTCTGCTCGAAGCGCGACACTAAGAAGGGTACGCACACCTGCTCTAGCGCTGAGCCAGGTTCTTTCATTGTAACGGCGAGAGAAGGCGATTGTAGCAAAGCGGTCGATGTGAATGACGAGAGAATTCAAGGCGGCGGTCTGATAGAACGGCTCCTGTTCGATCTGCGATCTCTTCAGTACGCTCCGAATGACCTTCCGACACAAATGAGCAAGCGCCTAAGACATAGCCGGTAGAAAATCACCGTAGTGGCTGCCGATATGATAGCTGGGCGAGCCTCTTGAAAGCGGTCGTGCTGTAGTTCTTCGCACAGGAAATTCACCATCTTCGCCAGTACGTCCTCGAAGGCAGGTGAAGCCTTTAAAGACTGGATATATTCAGGATACCACAGCAAGAACCACACCCCCTCGTCTGCGGGAGAAAGAGCTTGGAGGCGCAACGAATATGACGGATTATCTTTGATTGCGTCAAAGACGACCTGCGGGTAGTCTGGGTCTTCGTCCTGCCATATAGTACCGCCCAGACGCTTCAGCACATAGACATAGCACCGAAGTATTTCCATGAAGTCTATGACACAAAGAGGACATTTATTAGCACATATTCCTGAGGCCAGCGCAGGTGGAGAGCACTAACGAGAGCATGTGTCATGCAAGTGCTTGGCAATGACTCGTCCAAGGTGGACTGTGGTGGACCTTCCTGGCAAAAGAACCTCGGATGGAAGCAACCGGAGAGTGCTTGCAAAGCCAGTCCACACGACCGAAGCATCCTCTGAGAAGTGGTGAGATGGGTCCGGCCTCCCTTCCGTTTGCTGAGGGTCTACTCCGGTAATTTCTACACGATGAGCGACGGTTTCGAAAGTGGATACATAGGGACCGACAAAGTCGGTCATCGCGATAGGCAGGACTTGACATTGGTTCAAATGCAGTTTTGCCCATCGTCGAATGTCTTCGTTGCCATGGATGACAAGGTGAAATAGACCCGGAGGTGGCGGGTCTGTAGGCCAACCCGGTATTGGGTTGGATGGTACACGCGACACGAGTGCGGCCTGTACACGACTGTCTCGGAGAATGGAGATGTTGGAGACAATGTGGAATGAGATCGCAGGGGGGATATCAATGAGAGTGCCGATGGGCTGAGAGTCCTGTGAGGTAGCCGGCTTGACTGACTCGGAGAGACCTTCCAGCACGAGGTCCAGTTCCCAGTTATCAAAATTGACCATGAAGTTGTCTAATGTGTTCTTGGAAAACGCTGCGAGATACCTGGGAAACGAATGGGTCAGTCTACTGGGGATAAAGAGTGGCCTGCGTGCTCACGTCTCCCTCGACACGAGCTTCGCCTTCTGCAGGCCCCGCACACAGTCACAGCACCCAGCCAGAATCGTCTTGAGACGTTGCTTCCAAGATATGACGCGTGTGCTGTCGTACGCAAAGAGCCTCAACATGAAGGTGGCTGCCTCCACAACGAGGCTGTCGACACGGTGGCAGAACCAGTGCTGAGCTCCATCGGGTTCGTGGCTTGGGACGTCGTCGAGGTAGTTATATAGAAGAGCCAAAGCTTGCTCCGCTTGCGGGCAGCTATCGATTGGGTCATCCCGCAGGCTGTGGAGAAACTCCTTGAGCAGCTTGGGATCGCTGTGGGAGGTTGGCGTCTTCATGCGCCAGCTGGGATCGAGCGTGCGCTGGGCGCGTGCACGGTGAAGCGTGTAAGGGGGAGGTGGAGGGTGGATGAAGATAGCGGGGAGGAGAGGACGAGGGAGACGAGGGAGACGGAAGAGGCCAGTGCGGCTGCGAGACGCGACCAAGGGTCCAAGACGCGTCGGCACGTGCACTTACTATTGGCCTTGCTCTTCACCAGGACCTCGATGGATCCACAAGACCTCCAGTTCATCAACACCCTCCTCGACGGCGACGCAGACCTCAGAGATGTTGGCTCGTTTTCTTTCTCTGCTCAGAGCCATCTGATCGCTCTGCGCTCAGAAAATCAAAGAGCATGTCGTCGACTTCGACAGAAAGACCCGCACAATGGTCGGGACTCTGAACAAGATCCACTCCACCCCTTCGTCCCAAGGTAACATTCACTCCCGCTTCGATGTAGATACACTGGCTCATTCCCTTAGTTCCTGGACTCCTGGACTCCCTGCGCCCCATGCTCCTGGGCTGTCAGGATACGACAGCTGCTCTGGCCGGCATCATCCCCCCGGAACAGTTTTGGCGATGGAAGGACATGTGGAATAACTCATTGAGAGCTGCGATCTTCAGTGCAGTCTTCGTCGAGTTTCTCGCCACCGGCCATCTGCTCTCTCTGGCCGCCACAAGCGAGCAGCTGGGCGGTGAGTCTCGCCGTCACTTACCTCCTCCGTTGCGATCTAACCTTCTCCTCTAGTTCGGGAGGAGTGGAAAGACAGATTCATCATAAGTGTCGAGGACTATCTGCATGGTTTGATCACTATGGTCAATGAACTGGTTCGCCAAGTGGTATCATGCTTCTCCGAATCAGACATTGACCTTCGCAATATCTAGTCTCGTCTGGCGGTCAATTCCGTCACACTCGGAGACTTTGAAGCACCAATAAGGATCTCGCTATTTGTGAAAGAGCTGTTCGCTGGGTTCTCCATGGTATCTCGACTTGTCTCCCTTGAAATAGCGGGCTGACAGCAATCGGTCGTAGCTGAATCTCAAGAATGACTTACTGCGCCGACGTTTCGACAGCCTCAAGTATGACATCAAAAAGATTGAGGAAGGTCAGTCGTTCGCATCCAACAGACCATGGACAGTCGAATGATTTTCGTGCCCTCCGACAGTCGTGTACGATGTTTCTCTTAGGCAGCTTGCCAAACCAACGGTAACAGCATCGTAGAACACAGTGTACGGTTGCTCTAGGGTAGAGTCTTGAAGGTTGCGCAGTTGTGAGTACCTGTACGAGTATCATTACCGAGCAGCATAGATTGTCGACAAACATTATTGATGTCGCCGAGAGCGTATACGCTTGCCATTTTGTACTGCTGGTCCCCAGCTGTACCAGCCAGTCGTCAGCCTGAGGAAAAGGACCAACGAACGCGAAACAACGCACCCTCGGATCTTCTTCTTCTCCCGCGGCTCATGCGCATACTCAACTGGCTCGAGGCCCCTGCGGTACTTTTCCATGGCCCACAGGATATATCTGCTCGTGATAAATCAACCTGGTATGCAACAGCGGATGCCAGAGGTACACACACCTTCTGTCCCGCACAGGCAGGCCAGCTTTCCTGAGAGCCAGACCATCAAGCTTCCAAAGATCCGTCCATGATTTGCATGACACCTTTGTCTCCAACGAACGGCCGATTGCCTTGAGGAATGTCTCCGGTGTGTTGATGTCACCTGCAGCAAGAGCGTCAGGACACCTACAAACGGAGGATCGGTGGAAGTCGGTACCTCGCGTTGGAGGAAGGGGCCTAGCCCACGCCCTGCTCTGTAGGCCGCGCGAGAGGTGTGGAAGGACGCTGCGAAACGAAGTGGCCCAGGAGAGAGACATGAGTTGGACAGCTGGCCTGCGTTGGTATCGAACGCGAACGCGAACTTGAGACGCGAAGAGTAAACGCGCTCCTGCTGATGTAATGCGACGCAGCCTTCTTCCGCTGGCACACCGACTCCATGGCAGGAGTACCGTCCTCTATAAAACGCTCCCTTGGATCCTGTTCGAATCCAAACTGCCTATACCATAACCAAGTTTCTACGAAGGCGCCCCTCAAGTGCGCGAAATGCAAGTTCGTAAACTTACTCGGCCCATGCATACAGTCGGCATGCTCAACTGTTCTGTGCAGGTCAACCAAATATTGTGACAGGGTTGGTGTTTCTTCCCGAATCCACGTCTCGTCTTACGTTTCGCATCAGGACTGTCAGCGGGCGCATTGGCCCAATCACAAAGAGTTCTGCAAGATATGGGCCGAGTCTGCGAACAACGGCCAAATTCCCGTGGCGCAGATCAAGCTGAAGATGGCTCACCTCATCTGGCTTGTTCGTGGCATGCCCGAGTACACTGCATACATGTTCAACGAATATGAACATTGGAGGTACCGAGGCAAGCGTGGATGCATGGAGTTTCAGTTCGATCGATGGGAGGAGCTTTTCCAAACGATCCAGTTCATCGAGGCGCTGCCAGTTTATACGCAGGTTCCGTTTGTTGGCATGTCGGGAAGTCCCTCGTTTGGAGGCTACACCAACGGTGTGCAGTCTCCTATCGACTTGCCTCTGCGCAAGGTCGTGTCGGGGCAGGAGCAGGGCTTCGTCACGGCTGTCGATAGCCACATGCATTTCACCACGAATGAGAGTCGGCCGAACTTGCAGAGGGCGTTAGATATTGCGCTGAATAGTGATGACATGTTCGTGATTTCTGTCACCGTTGAGCTGGAAGGTACATGCTCCACGCATCTATACGACTTTATCTACAGGAGTCTCAGCTACTATCCAGAGGTGGAGAAATAAATAAATAGATAGATGTATTCTGAACGCTCTCGCATCTTCTCGCATGTCCTTGTCCATTGTATCATACATCAAAAGACTGGCGCGTCCCGTAAGAATAGTCTAGCTTCCTCTTTCTTTACCCAGCGAGAAACAGCATTAGCTGCGTTTACAGCAGCGCTCTTGGGTAGCCAATGTGATAGGGTTATATAGATCTCGAAAGGTTGGGTGATCTGGATTACAAGTTAGTCGTCTATCCTTGAGTATCAAAGCGCAGCGACAGCGCACCCAACCCATCACGCTCTCCTTCTCCGTTCGGATGTACTGCAACTTCAGAGGGAGATCTTGCCCGGACTTCGCATGGATCCCATCGTGCAAGGTTTGGTACAAGGTGATCAACCTATCGTAAGGGGCGGGTCAATCGCTGCTCAAGGGAAGAAGGCGAACAAACAAACCTTCGACGCTCAGAAATGTTGTCATATGGCTCCTCGTACACGGGTGCAGTGATCTGAACATGCGCCCTCGACTTGTAGATAAAGTGACGCAGTCCGGGTATGCTCAGATCGGAAACACTATACTCCGTTGAGCCGCCACTGATGGCTTGGGTAATGGCTGCGAGAGTGCCATCGGTATCCAGCCGCTGTCAACCACGATCAGATTGGGCCATGGACGATATGGGGCAGGCGCACCTTGGACACCGTATCGCACCATGAACGTATCATTTCAAAGTCTCCGCTTCCGGTTACACAGAGAAGGCCCACCCCAGAACGGACAGATGTTGTGCTAGCCTTCCTTGATGACGCTGGATCCACGCTCTTCTGATTATCCACTTCCTCGGAAATTTTCCCAGCACTGTACTGCGCATTGGAGGCAGCAGACGGTTCTTCTGTTCTGGACGACTGACGATCTGATATGTCGTCTTCTGGTTGCAGATATGTTACGAACGTATTGACGAAACCAGAAGAATTGAACTTCGGGAGACAAAGAGGAAGCCAAGACGCCGAGGCCGACGAATTGATGATTGATGGAGAATGCGCAGTGTTCATCAATATATGCAGGTCTGCGCGTTCGGACTGTCGTCAATGTGACGGAGAAGACCACATGGAAAAGGTGTTACCTGCGGGATGTATCGAATGTTTCTTCGGTCTCACAAGAGTGATCACCCGACCCTGGGCAACGAGGATTATGTAGAGGATATCCTGAGAACGGTGACGTTGGTTTAGCTGTATGTCATCTAACATATTGATGGACGCTTGCCTTCATTTTGCCGGATGGCACTAGAGCATTTGCAGCCCGTGCTCTGACGACGGGATCCAGTTTGAGACATTGAAGAGATGATGTACTCATGGCAGGGTCCACCTCGACCCTATCCAGAAGTGAATGTATCAACACTTCTGCGCCTAAGAGGGCAAGGGACATTAGAATCATGTCTAGATTCTGATATGGGGTATTTACTGACCGCCCAGCAGACGACCAAGATCAAAGTTGGTCCGCCGTTCGAAGATCCGTCTCAGTTGTGTCATTGTGACAATACTCAAAACCTGGAGATGCAGGTACTCAAGATGTGATCGCGTCTTCCTTCTCAAATATCAGCAGCAAGCTTGCGAAGCGGGTGGTACTCACTTACCACAGACTCAGGCTCACCCCATGAGGACACACACGCGTAGTAGAGCGGGGACCGAATGAGAAAGCTGATGCGAGTGCCGCCAGCGTTGATACACCGCAACTTGTCGCCTTCATCAAGAAATACGGATATCAAGGCCTGCATGATACCCATGGTGGATGCTAGATCATCAGCGTTGTGCTCTATGGTTCGACTAACCGCGGTTGAGTTGAGCGATTTGTGTCAGAAGTCCCAATCTGACGCACCTCGTGAATACCGGCTTCCCCGCATCTGTCAGAACAAAATACTGCCGCGGAGGAAATACATCCGCTGCATAGTATGTCTTCAGTTGTGGAAAGATGTGTTGACAGGGAATGCCACACCTAGTTCATGGGAGACTTCCTGGATGTCCAGCGATTTGTTGCCCCGGCGATTTCGTCGAGAAGTGACATCTAGAGCTCAGGTCAGGGCCCGGTCAAAACCTGGCCTGACTGCACTCACCGGATAACGACTCCTTCTTGCTCAGAGTCCGTCGTAGCTGGTCACGTAGGGCCTTCTTCGACGCGTCGTCTCCTGCGGACGCCGCGGCACGCCCTACAGCGTTTCCTGCCTCTCCATCAATTGGCTCGACCTCGACATCTGCATCCAAAACAAGGATAGCTTCTGGGAAACCGGCATCTGTCATCGATGACGCTGAGCTCTCCGCGTCGGGGTGGAACTGTGTCGACATGGTAGGGACCGACTGCCCTGTCGCTTGTGCGTGCAATGAGGAAAGAGAATGTGTTGGTCTAAGAGATGGGGCGATGGGGAGGCGGGAGGATTGGGGTACAGGCGTTGCCGAGCGAGAGGACGGCCTTGTGCGAGAGATCAACGACATTCTACATGGAGGTGCACTCAAGAGGCCGCAGTCACTGTATCCGCCGCCGGGCCGGCACCATGTTGCTCGCGCAGTGGCTGCATGAGGCTGGCTCGCTCCCTGCACTCGTCTGCTATCGCGGTCAGTATCCTTTCGCCACCAGTTGCACAGGCTACTCTCTGACTGCAACTTCAGTGCGCCGACTCTCACCGTGGCATGGCGTATAGCGTCCCGCTCAGCAGACGAGGCAAACCATGGTTCGACGATGGAAACATCATCCTGCTCGCAGAGACAGACGACTCGGAACCCGCTGGCTACTTCAAGGTCCATCGCGGTATCCTAGCACGCCAGTCCGAGATGTTTGCGGCCATGTTTGATATCCCTCAATCAGACGATGTGGAAACCTTGGACAATTGCCCAGTCGTCCGCATGTACGACGTCCCCACTGAGCTGGCAAATCTGATCACGGCGATTTATGATCCTGTGTGAGACTCAGTCAATATGTGTTTATCGCGTGCCACTGACGCGAACTACAGAGTATTCCAAAACCGGAACGTCGAAGACTTCTTCTTCCTCGCAGGAATTCTTCGACTAGCTACCAAATACTTCATCTCGAGGCTGCGTACCCAGGCCATTCGCTCCCTTACCCAGACGTGGGCGTACACCATCCGAGGTCACGACGAAATGGTTTCGCTCGCCCTATCCTCCCCAATTGTCGACGGCACGACATATCCATACGTTCATCCTTTACACGTCCTCAACTTGGCCCGTGAAGTCAACATCCGCATCGTTGTCCCATCTGCCCTATACTTCCTTTCCATATACTCCTTGGATAGTATCCTGCGAGGCGATCACCCCAAGCTCACAGTCAAGCATCCCTCGCGTCCATCCTCCCAGCTCGCCCTCCACGACGTCAGCGACTATACACTCATGTATCAGCATCGCATCAACGTCATCCTGGACTTCATTCGGCACACTTGCGGCGAACGTGTCATCGGAGAACATTGCCAAAGCCCCCCGAAGCAATGCGCTCGCGTTTTCTCCCGCCTCACTGCCAACATCCACCAGTCCTTCACACCTCGGACTGGTCCATTCCATAACATGGGGCAGGCGATGCAATGGATCGACGACGACGTGTCCATATGCGGTCCTTGCCAACGCGCTTTTCGCCGAGACGTCACAGATCTGCGCGAAAAGCTCTGGGACGAGCTGCCCAGTGTGGTGGGTCTCCCTTCATGGTCAGATTTACTTGCCATGGATTTGCCACCTTCGTCTTCTTGACAATTTCCTCTTGGATAATTCTTCTTGTCATATCACTTACTTTAGAGTGAGATTGTCAACGGCATTAGCAGATTCGTATGACTACACGTAACTTATATAGGCTACTTGGTTTGTAGGTGAGCGCTCACGTCTGAGATCGATATTGTAAAGGCTAAAATGAGGCGGAAGAAGGTCATTTCGATAGGTAAGGATAAAGATCTCCCCGAACAACGGGACGTAGGGGGATAAGTGGGTCATCGAGTCTCCAACAAGCAATCAATCATTGAATGAAGCACTCAGGTGCCGAAGCCAACGCCGCCCACCAGCCTCTCTCCGCGGGTTCGCCATTCCAGTCATCGATGACATCCTCCTGCAGGCGAAGACCCTCCCAGCCCGACATGCCCACGATGCGAGCGACGTCTTCCCACCAATGACGGTACAACGTCGTCAACTCGCGGCCTAGGTCCATGCGGCAGGGTTTGCAGGCTCGACTGCGGCCATCCCCGGTCTCTCGAAAATGCTCCGATCTTGCAGCATGCATGAGCGCGAGCACGTTGAGACCATCTTCGCGGTGCGTCCACTTGTCTTGGTCCCAGGCGTCGTTGAGGTTCTGGAATATCTCTGCATGTACCCCTCCAAAGCTGCAGCAGCGCCTGCGGCTTATCATGGGCCTCCCCTCGTCGAAATGAAGGAGGAGCATCGCGATTTCGCGGGCCAAACTGCCATGACGCTTTTGAAGCATTGTACAGGCATCCCTGTCCATAGCATTCGAAAGCCCTGAGAGGTTTTTGTCGGTGGCGACAAGACTTGCGTCGAGCAAAGCGACTGGGAGCAGCGAGAAAGCAGCGAGATTCCGTGCGGCGTTGACAGCGACGACACCGTCTCTGGGTATTGAAATCGGTGTCAATGCATCCCACGCAGCGTAAGAGAGGCGCCGTTGCTTGTAATAGGGATTCATGTATTGAAGTGCCATGACACGAGCACCCTTTGGCTGGTACGTCGACGTCAAGTTGATGAACCGGCACAGGGACGTGATGTCGTTGCCTTCCTGCTGTCTCCTGTTGATACCGATGTGGATCAGACAATGCCGGCAAACGACCGTGAGCATGAGAGCGTACACTGAATCAGGACTGTATATCCATCGCAAGAGCATATCCACGGCCTCTCCGCTGCTGTCGAGACGGACCACGCGGCGGCCCCGGTGGTCCGCAAAGTTGTCCGCGGCCACAACCGACTGCGCCAGGACACGGGATTTTGGGACAAGGTCGGCTTTCTGGACTTGGAAGGCATGAACGCCTGCGATCAAAAGGGTGTCTCCTTCGAGATCCCAAAAGGCACCACGATTGGCGTCAGGGATATCGCCGTCAACGAGGTCGAATGGCCATTGAAGAAACATAGTGGGGGAGGGGGCTGGAGTTGGCAGAGCGGGGGCGCCGGCGGATAAGAATCGTGTGGGAGGGTTTCGTACGAGGTTTTGGGCGGACGCTAGGAGGTGAAAGAGGCGCATTCTTATAGTGCGCTGCATGTAGGAGAACACGAGGGGGTGAAAAGAGTCCATCGCCACACAGAGCGTCGCTTTGTCGAGTTGAGTACGACAGCGAAGGGCTCAAGGTGCCAAGCGACCGCTAAAGCATAATGGGACAACCACCCACAAGGCGCACAAACCTGTGCACTCTGCCAGGATCACAACACAGAAGATCTGTTCCTTTCCGATTGCACCCTCGCCACCCAGTGACACAGCTCTTGTTGTGCGCCTGGAACAGGCATAATGCATCCAGTACAGTTGACGCCCACGCGATCGACAACGTGTTGCACTCATCACCAAGATCCTATTCTACGGCCTTGCACCCACATGCCGGCGCGGTTTCTCGCATCGCCGATACACCACCATTTCTCCACCATTTCCGGCGTAAGGGCACGCGAGGCAGCACTGCCGGCACCTTCGAGATCGAAAAAGTCCAGCGCACCGATTCCCCGTGGCTCGGGACAAGTCTCGAACAAGCGGACTGGTCACAGGCGAGGAATCAGCACCCGAGTCACAACAACAATGACAACGTACTGTGTTGGGCGTCAAATGGTGCTCCGACCACAAAGACACCGGACGCAAGGCCAAGCGCTTCGGCGCCGCCTCGTGTCGCCAGGAACATAGCTTCTTTCCAGTCCACATCCAGGTGGCGGAGACTCGTGTTGTGCCCGACCCCGGCCTCACTCTCGAGCCCTTCACTCCTCGCGCCCTCCCTGAGCTTCGCGACGCCTACCGCCCAGCGCATGGCACTCATGATGTCAGCACTGTATCCCCCAGCCACATCCGTGCCGAGCCCTACGCGCACTTCGCGATCCAGCGCCTCTCGGAGAGGAAGTGGACGTGCGGAGAAGTAGGCGTTCGACAGTGGGCAGTGTGCGATGGCCGTGCCGCGCGAGGCCAAGCGGGATTGTTCGTCCAACGTGAGAAACGTGCAGTGGGCTTGCAGGGTTCGCGGAGTCAAAAGCCCGGCCTACGAACATGATTCAAAAACACGAGCAGGGATTAACTCCTACAGCACTCACGCGATCGAACGCTTCGAAATCGCTGACCCCACGATGGAGAAGAGTGGCGTCCACTTCATCTCTGGCTTCTGCCAAATGGCTTTGAATGCGCACATTATGGCGTGCGGCAATTTCCCCTAGCCCTCGGAGCAAGGCGTCGGAACACGTCGGCACAAAACGAGGTGTCAAAACAGGCTCCACGAGACGTTCGTGAGGCAGTAGGGAGGCTGTGATTGAGCGCATGCGCTCAATGAAAGATATCGCAGCGACCAATGCTGCTTCTGATGTATGCTCGGTGTAGGTCGGGCGTGAAGAAATGTCCATAGATAGCTTCCCAACCAGCGCTCTCAAGCCAGCTTGCTGCATAATGTCTGCTAAGAGAATACTGTGAATGTGTCAAGCGACATATCAGATGAGCATCAATGCGGAGACGCACTTAGTGTCGGTTTTGATCGTGCCGAAAAGGGCGACGGCTCCAGTGCCGTTGGCGATGAGTCTGTCTGCCAGGCTTCGATATACACGCTGCGCGAGAGCGGGATCAGAGTCCAGCATTTCTTCTGCCTTGAAGGCATGTTCATCTAGCCATTGCATCAATGGAAGATGTAGACCGGTGCCTTGATAGAGAAACTGAGGGGCGTGGAGATGGAGGTCGCAAAACGACGGGAGCATGAAACTGCCGCGTGGTAACAGTGTCACCTCAGGAGCTGGCTGCGTGGACAAGAGAGCATGAGAGGCGTCCTCCGCAGCATCGGCAAAGTGCGATACGTAGCCGAAGCGGTCAACGGCTGAGGGATACGAGGCTGAGGATGTTGATGTTTAACAGAAACTTGAGCACTGCTTGCCTAGAAGGTGATCGTGGCATATCTGGAGCGCGTTAAGGGTCTGAAAGTGAACAAAGTCCCCACGGAACAACATCACTTATTGATGATGAGCCGGGTCGATACGGCCGAGCTCGCCTTTGGCAGTTGAGGAGACGACATTGCATTTGCAATCGAGTTGTCGCGAAGGCTCCGGAATATCCCGGACCCCCCACGGGCGCTCGCGGCAAGTCAAGTCACTGGACCGAGGCAGTCCAACTCTGTTAATAGTCTGCGCAGGCAGCTATACGCAATTCTCGAACAGTCTCGAAGGTGACCCTCTTTTCCTATATATACGTCGCTGTGCCGCATCTGCAACAGCTACAAAACCACACTTGTCAACTCGCGAGTCGTCGAGATGTCCCTCGCTCGTCAATTTCTTCGCGAAGTCAGACCACTTTTCCGCATGCTGGAGGAGCCGCTCGGCCGGCACACGGGCTTCGCAGGATTACCCGCACGCACGGTGTGGGACGACCCGCTCTTCGCTGCCCCATTCCAGAGTCGCCCAGCCGTCGATGTATCAGAAGTAGGCGATCAGTATGTCGTGGAAGCTGAACTGCCCGGGGTGAAGAAGGAGGATATCGAGGTGCACGTTGGGGATGGAGGGCGTAGCATCACGATCGAAGGCAGAACTGGGCAGAAAAATGCCACCACTACTGCGCCCGGCACGCCTGCAGCGCCCGCATCGGAGTCAGAGAACATGGCTGCCATAGGTGAGTACCACAGTACTTCAGGATCACAGTAAACTTGACCTTTCTTTTCCTAGGCACGGACTCCTCCTCGGCAGAGCAGCCCTCAAACCAGATCTCCATCGAGAGATCGTTCACGGGCAGTTCAACCTTCATGCGTACGATCTGGCTTCCCCGTCCTGTGGATGCCAGAAACGTCTCTGCAAAGCTGGCCGACGGGATCCTCACGTTGAGAGTCCCTAAAGCCGTGGAAGCTAATAGTGTCCGCGTTGACGTTGATTAGCGAGCAGAGTTATGACAGACCTGTACTTATCCTTTCTACTCATGCGAATTGCATACATGCGCACATCTTGCGAATTAGGTCGGTTAAAAGAATACATCGATCAGAGGCGCGAGAATTGAACGTTTGAACGTTACATAAATAAGGAAGAAACGCGTCTACGCGCCGTTTGAACCTGTTTGAACTTCGGCCTCCAACCCGAGGTCAGGCCGCCGCCACCGTGACCATTTCACCTTGTTCCTTCCAACCGGACATCCCTGAACCCCTTCCTCTGCCCTATTCTTCCCTTGCCTCATGGATCCTATCTACCTCACAGGCAACGAGCCAGTCGCGCCGTATGGTCAAATCGAAATCGACGATGACGACGAGGAGGACGAGTTGGATTCAGACATAGAGGAACAGCAACCACAACAAGTCATCAGGAAGGTCTTGGATGGAGAGGAGATAGAGCCAGACCCCGAAGAGGATGAACATGAAAACGTCCAAGGGTCCTCAACGAACGGGCGTCGCAAGCCTACACGCAAGTCCGGCGAACGCGTCCCAGGCATCTCTCTGCTACCCCAAAACCGCCTCGAAAACATCCTGCGGGCAGACGGTGTGTACCGTCATTATGTGACTCTGGCTCCTCATTGAATGGTCTCTTCAGGCGAAGCTGGACCCATGTCGAAGGAGGCGCAGTTCGCGCTTTCCGTGGCGACAGTACGTCGCTCCTGCGGACATGTACTGGATTGTCGCGCCTGATATGCTTCCAGGAAGAGTTCATTAAGCGCCTCGCTCATGCAGGTTACCAGCGTGCCCGTGCTCAACAACGAGCTGTAATAAGCTACCGTGACATGGGTGCGCATTCTTCGTCTCGTCAACGACCCGTGTCTCACAAATGCTATCAGCCGCAGTCGCTTCTCAGCAATCCTCGATGTTCTTTCTGCAAGGTTCGGCGTCGACACATCGCAGCAATGACAGCTGTGTGTTTCTCACATATGAATTGCAGACATCATCCCGTCTCCCGTCCCTCTCACCCTTGCCCTCGAAAGACGCGCTCTGAAGGCCAAGGAGCTCATAGACGAAGACCCCGCCCTCACAGCTCCCATCGCGCCATCACCTCTCCCCTCACTATCGCGACTCACGCTGTCTGTTCAATCGGCGTCTACGAGACCGACGCCTGCTCCTTCCGACACCAACTCTCCTGTAGGCGGGGCCCCAAAACGAAGTCGTTCCAAGCGTGGCACAAACGGGGTAGACACAGATCAAGGCCACGTCGCGCCTCTGGCCAAGGAGACGGGCGCGCCACGCCAGAGTACTGCCAGTCCCGCCAGCCTCGCCAATGGCACTGGTGATGCCGCAGAACGTCGCCAGAGTGCACGCACTCGTGACCGACACGGCCGCTTCAGCAATGCAGGCGACGAAGCTGGCCCAGTGCGAGGCAAGCGACGGAGCTCACGACGCTCTGAGCCAGAGCCACAGGGATGGGCGGATGGTCCGCAGTACTCTCACACTGCCCACACGAACGGCGTCATTTCACGGCCTCTCTCCCCGGGGTATGATGGAGCTCGCGCTGGCGAGGCTCACCGCCCCCATTCGCAGCCACCAGTATGGGGAGGTCCGGCATCTGGCATGCTTGCGGGACCTGCTAGTGGCTATCTAGATGAACGGGCAAGGAGCACGAGCGCAGGTCTTGTGACCGAGACGCCTTTTGGGTCGACAGGGAGAACCATATATTCACAGCGGTGAGCGTGGTCGACTGGCAGTTCTCATCTTCGCTGTCAATCATCTGTGTAGAGTCCCCTGTAGCCATACCAAGCTCGATTTCCGTTCTTCGCAATCCAACCACGATGTAGTACATTGTACAAGATCATTCCTCCAGCCCAAAAGCTATAGTGCATACACCACCATAGGCTAGTCATACTTGCCTTTTCCCTGCGCGAAGTTACCGCCAACCTTCTTGAGCAAGAAATCGCCGTACACTGTGGGTGAATAAGTTCCTGCGGGCTTCTTCTGACTGTCATCTTGTTGAAGGCGTATGGCGGCAGGGAGTGGTGCTACGACTGCGTTGAAGTTCGGCTCGAAGAAGAAAGGTATCCTACATCCATATGTCAATGTGAAAACAATTTCAGGTTGTAATTTGACTTACGAGACACTATAGGTTGGCCGTGGGTAAGATACGCTTCAGCGAAGGTAACGCCAACAAATGCAGAGACAAACCGGTAATTCGACCCTCGGTGGATCACGCGATGCAAAGTACTCTTGTACAGGCCTTGCGTCCAGATCTCCCACACTAAGATCCGTTGTGAGTGGGCGAATTATCGCAGCCAACAGGAAGTGCCTTCTTCTGGACTCACTCTCTCCGATATTACAGACCACGCACCCTGAAATTGGGTCGGCGCTGATCCAGGCACCTCTTTCGATGCCCTCTTCGACGGGAGCATGACCAGGATTCTCGACAGCGACGAATGGCTCTGGAAGGAAAACTTGGAGAGCATTGCGGGTGGGGTCCGCCCACAGGAAGCTGTGCGTCACAAACCAGAGCGGCGTAGGTTTCTGTGTTCATTTGGAAGGATGAATGTCTTACGTGAGGCAACCATAGTCTCTGCGAAGTCTATGAGAGGCAAGGCGAAACCACCAAGACCGAGTGACGTACTTGTGAGCTCCGCATGAGAAGCCATCTTCATCGTTGGGAAGAGGCGGATAGCCTTAATCGCAATGAGGGAAACGCCAGGATGGCAACGACAAGTTATAGCGTACCTATGATGCGCATGACCCAGAAACTGTCGTCAACTTGAGTGCGAAGCTGATCCCATTCATCTGGCCGCATGCCGAGGCCGACAGACATCCTGTATACCTTCCCAATCAAACCGGGTGTAATTTAATAAGCAGGGACAGAGCCTACGCCTCCATGACTGCCATACCCAACACCTTCATCTTGTGTATCCAAACTTCGTACTTCTCTCGGAACTGAGGAAGCGTGGGCCATTGGTTTTCACCCCACAAGGGCTTCGTCTTGTCTGGTTGTTCAACCGGCCGATAAAGGTCGATGGCTTCGTGGTTGTCTGCCTTTCCATTGGTCACATTTTCCTTCAGGCGTGCATACCCTGCGTCATATTAGCGATCATGGGCGTCTGTTATTCAGACTCGGGAGGCAAGCTCACCTCTTGCATGATCCTGATGTCCAAGCCAAATCTTATCCTTTTCTTCCTGCGGCAGCGAGAAAAACTCGCGCGCAAGCTTGGCTAGTTCCTCGGGCTCTTCAGGATCCACGAATGAAGATATATCGAGATAGAAAAAGCCAAACTCGAGACAAGCTGCGTGCAAGGCAGCGGCGGTCGAGAGGCGACCGGGAGCATCTGCGCCGTTAAGCCAGGGCGCGATGCTGATGATCGGCAGGTTGCTCGCTACCTTGATTCCCGTCGTTTCAGCCATCCAAGTGTGTATGCTGTGTGAGATGTACGTGGAGGATCCGAGCAGTAGTGCCAGTTGCGATTGCGATGTCTGTATCATGACACTAGGAGATAAGATTAGATTACACCGCAAGTCGCGCGTTGATCAGGCTTGGGCTTGACTCGATTATATGCTGCTCCATCGATTTTCGACTTCTCCCCTTGCTCATCTTACCACACGGAGGATGTCCACACAAACAGTGACGGCCAAGCTTTCCCCACCTTTGCGAGTCCTCGTCTCTGGGTTCGTGCTGGATTCTGGCAACTCTGAGAAAGACACCGCGGAGGTCGCAGACTGGATAGACAAGGTTGCAAATGGCGATCTCGACAAGTCAGAGGGACTCAAGGTAGCAACCCGATGAACTTCTCCTTCCATTTGATTCACATGCTGTATGAATGAAGGCTCTAGATGCTCAGCTCCTACCTCGCACGTACATCGTGTCCAACAAGCTGACTGCCGCGGATGTCGCCATCTACGGTGCACTCCATCCCACCTTTGTGCGTAGTTACCGCCATATATGCAGACTCAAAAACCTAACGACAATGAACAGGCCCAGCTTCAACCATCCCAGTATTACAGTCATCCGGCTCTCACGCGCTACTTCGACCACATCCAGTCCCAGCCATCCGTACGAAAAGCCGTCGAATCTCTGTCACCCGCCTTTGGGTTTGTGCAGTTTGACTTTACGAATGCTCCTCCGGCCGTGCGGAAAGCGCCCGAGCCGAAGAAGACGCAAAAGGCCGCCGAGCCAGCGGAGGCCGCACCTGCTGTTCAGCCCTATGTCGCAGAGGATAAACCAGCGAAGAAAGAGAAGAAGGAGAAGAAGGAGAAGAAGCCCGCGGCTGCCGATACTGCTGCTCCTGCTTCGAAAAAGGCGGCTGGTCCAGGTAAGGCTGCGCCCGCCCCTGCTGAAGACGCCGGCGAACCGATTCCCTCCATGGTGGACCTGAGGGTTGGCCGTATCATCGATGGTACGTAGCCCACGGCTTCAGTCTTAGCAGACTCTGATTCTTCTCTAGTCAACAAACACCCTGACGCCGATGGCCTCTACATTGAGGTATAACACGTCACAGCTCATGACGCTCTACTCTTCTCATATACGGCCTGTTTCCCAGCAAATTGATTTCGGTGAGGAGAGCGGGCCGCGCACCGTGGTGTCCGGACTGGTGCACTACATACCAATAGAGAAGATGCGCGATCAGTGGCTTGTTGGCGTGGTGCGTATCAATTCGTGCCCTTGACTTGTTTCCAGGCTAACCGCATACCATAGTGCAACCTCAAGCCTGCCAACATGCGCGGAGTCAAGAGCTTTGCTATGGTCCTCTGTGTGAGTAATCAGCATTTACAGGTGTCCGTTCAGCTTCGACCAACAGATCGCAGGCTACTTCAAAAGACGGGAAAGAAGCGGGTATTGAACTTGTCCAGCCACCTCCGAACTCAAAGCCTGGTGACAGAATTTATTTCGAGGGAGCCGAGTATGAAGGCCAGCAGTTCAGTCTCCGCATAACCTCAGTGTCACTCACAGATGACCGCAGATAAAGCGCCGCTTTCTCAACTCAACCCAAAGAAGAAGATCTTCGAAACTGTCCAGCCAGGTACGTACTTGTACTGTCTTTACCTTGCTGGAAATAGTCTGACCTCGACATAGGGTTCACTACTTTGGAAAGCCGGGAAGCTGCGTGGGTTAACCCGGCGACCAAGACTGTGCACAGGATCAGAACGAAGGCGGGTGTATGTTTGGCACCGACGCTTGTAGGAGCCTCGTTGTCATAGAAAGTGACTTTGGCGACCAGGGCATAGTAATTCTAATATAGTCTTTGTCCTTGTCCGTTGATACATAACGATAAGTAATGCTGCGATGGCCCGGGCAAGAAGTCACAGACACCATGACCTGTAAGCCCACTTCCGCGACTCTATCGGAATCACGGGAGTTGTATCCCACTTCCTGCACGCTGTTGCTGGGACCTGGAGAGTATATAAGCATCTTCATGTGGCACCAGAGATAGGCGCGTACCAGCTTGACGCCTTTTCTGAACACCATCTTTTTCACGTCCCAGCTCTCGCCGGCGCATTTCTTCACCACCGTCAAGTTCCGGAAAACCGTGCGCAAGTATGTCATGACGATTGCTTCGTTATCTTCATCTATATTGGAAATATCCCAGTTGAAACCCCATAACGGCGACCTTGACTGCGATGTTGTGCGGGCGAGGTAGGCAAGGGCTTGTCGATCCGGAACAGAGATAGGCGTCTTGAGGACCTGGAGGGCAGGGTATTCGGCGAAGAGCGGAAGAGATGCCAGCGCGAGGGTCGGAAGCCAGTTCGGACAGTCGAAGTGGCTGGGATGTGTGTCAAGTCCCAGGAAGTGAAGACGAGACCATGCGACTCCCATCCTGTGGATGTCGTCTTCGCAGAGATCAATGGAGATGCCGAGTTGATGCAACTCAAGATGGGCAAGGTGAGACAAGCGGTACAGCGGGCGGAACGCGGTCCCCTTCACCGTACGATTGGTGGCATCGACCCGGAACGCCGGGTACTTGCTCATGGATATTTCGATGTGAGAGACGCTCACTGGGCAGCGGCCCAGACAGCGCAATAGTCTCGTAACATCGGGTGACGAGGGAACTGTGGTGAGGCGCAGCTGTGCTCGTTTGCGCGGAAAGCAATGAATGGCGGTGAGGATATCGGAAAGATATGGTGCAGGTCCGTGAAGAGTGACCACTTCCAAGGAAGGGAAATACGGGTGATGGGGGTCGTCTGGCCATGGCCTGCTCGTGATCATTTCGTCTGGGGTAGGAAATTCGTGCCATTCGTGAGACTGGAGGATCTTGAATTCCGTGAGGTGGATTAGCTTCGTCGCAATGCCGAGGAAGCTCGGTAGCGTGGTTGGCGTTACGAACGATCCCGTGAGTGACAAAGACGTGAGATGAGAACAATTGTCCGCCACAGATCGTAATATTTGGCTCGGTGTGCTGGAAAAGTCGGAAGCAGACTTGCTGCGCATTTCCAGGGAGCGAAGACGAGACGTCATAAATGGCGCCACTCGGTAGAGGTGCAAATGTGACTCTACGTCCCAGGTCACGGTGTCGACGTTGCCCAACACTTGATCGGCAAAAGGATGAGAGTCCAGGACGTTTGAAACAGTCATCGGTGTAGTCTGCTCGTGCCTCTCGCAATATGCTAGGGAGCGAATTGAGCCTCGGGGGTGGGTGATGAATGAACCACGTTGAGCCCGACCGGCGGGCAAACGGTGCTTGATCACCTGTGGGCAAATTTCAGACACTAACGAGTTGAAAGAGAAATAGGAGACCTACGGGAGTAGAATGGCCAAACTTCTTGACTTTGACGTCGTCCGGAAGCAGCCCGATGACGGCCTGGAAGGAAGGGACTTTGTTCCATAAAAGCTCCGCTGCAGGTCCGTGAAATATCTTGCATACGCGCATGCATTGCAAGAGCGTATGGCGAAAATCGGCATCCCTGTCTGGTGCTGCCAGTCTCTGGAGGCGATGGATCTTGTAGGACGCTTCGAGGGCAGAGAGAGCCTCCTCGTCGAGTCCTAGAAGCTCCGTTGGCTCGAGGAAGTCATGGATCGACGGAGCTGGGGTGCGAGTGGCCTCAAAAATCCTAAAAACCAGGGATTGATTGGACCAGATGCGATGCATAGCGCCAGGCTATGGAGAGAGAGAAGGGCGTAAAAGAGCAGGAGGTATCGCCGGCAGTGGGTATCAGTCTGGAGAAAATCAGCGTCGGGTGCCATGGCTGTATATATATTCAATTTGATTTTTGAAAAAAGAACAAGGAAACGTAGCCGCGCTGCAAGCAGCAGCAAAAGAAATGAACAAGAAACGAAGAAGTGGCCAACACAAAGTCGAGGACAAGACCGCACAGGATAGACGCACGCGTGCCGAGTTTAGAACTCAGCCTTGGCCACAGTTCCCTTGACGCTCACCGCGTCGCGTCCAGTGCTTGTCCTCCATGCGCCCCTGGCCCACCTCCCGTCTCCCCAATGCCGCCCGTCTTTTCTCATCCTCTGCCGCAGCCCGCGGGCACACCTCCAACATAGGGAAAGCACCCATCAAATTCCCTCCAACCGTCACCTTCGCCCCGTCGCCCACCGCTCTCTCCGTCACCGGCCCGCGGGGCACCACCTCCGTTCCCCTCGAGCCCTACATGGCGATCGCCTTCCCAGCAGAGGACACGCTTGCCCTCAGTGTTCAGGATGCAGAGCAGAAGAAGCAGCGCTCAATGTGGGGCCTCACGCGCACGTTAATCAACAATGCGGTCGTCGGCATGACGGAGGGCTTCACGGTTCCGGTCTACCTCGTCGGCGTTGGCTACCGAGCCGCGCTGGAGGAGGATCCCCGAGGGACAACAAATGGGGGCAGTGGGATGCGGCTGAATATGAAGCTGGGCTTCAGTCACACCGTGTACGAGCCCGTGCCGGCGCACATCAAGGCGGAGGTCCCGTCCGCCACAAAAATCGTGCTCAGCTGTACGGACAAACACTTGTTGGGCCTATTTGCCGCCAAAGTACGGAAATGGCGACCGCCAGAGCCGTACAAGGGCAAGGTGTGTGGTTCGACTCGCATTTGCTTGGGACGAAGCTAAGCACCGACGCAGGGCGTTTTTGTCGGCAGTGAGACTATCAGAATCAAAGCCGTCAAGAAGAAGTGACCGAGATATACGTTACATTCGTCATACTTGCAATCCATTCGACCTTCGACTGGTACTTGTTCTCGCCGCGACAGAAATCTTTTGTCGTTCCGACAATTGAGCCACAGCAGGAGTCGCCCGACGGACTATGCTGCATAGAGAACATTGCTGATAACAGCACCGGCGGTACAGACCGTTACGAATGATATTTGTTCTGTCTGCGGCATAGATTGAACGGGTTTCCAAGGAAGAGCGGGTGAAGCAAAGTGGCGAAACAAAGCCAACGTTTCCATGGTGCATCTCGTAAGGACGCGGCGAACAAGCAGACATCTTGCGCTGGGGAGATCCACGGAAACACACAGCCTCCGGGCTCAGTAGAGTCAGACTGTGGCCAACCTGCCAACCTGCCGGGTGCAGTCGCCTCAGCGCGCTTCCCACGCCTTGTCCCCAACCACCGACATGTCCAAGTACGCCCCCCACAGCAGAGGTGCCAACACCCCCCGCGCAACGTCCTCCACCATCTGCCAGAAGTGTCTTGGTACAGGTCCGTCGCCCGTCGCCCCCGTCTGCTCGCCACACTCACCGCCCCCAGGCCACTTCACCTACCAGTGCCAGTCCACACGGCCCTATGTCTCCCGCCCGTCCCGCACGAAACAACTAGAGAACCCGCACGCATTGGCCAAGCTCAAGGCCGATGGAAAGCCCTCCGTAGAAGTTCCGGAGGAGTTCAAGACCAAGTCGGTGACGTTCACATCCTCCGCTTCGCTCAATGCTTAACCATGGTTCACTTCCACAGGGCGGGAACCGCCAATCGTATCTTGGAGGGGAAGGAGAAGGCTAGGGAAAAGGACGATGGGAAGAGGTCCGCGAAACGCGCGAAACGGTGCGTCTCACTCCCACCACCAAGTTTCGTCTCTGACCTCTGTGGCGGGATCGGCTTGCAGGTCAGACACGCGCTCGACCTCAGGGAAGGACTCGAGCTCAGACTCAGACTCGGACTCCTCAGACTCAGACTCGGGTTCTTCAAGCTCGGGTTCGGATTCCAGCTCTTCAAGGAGCTCGTCGCGGGAGCGCAGTCACAAGCGGCGGGTTCCTCGGCGCCGGCGCACGTCCAGCATCGCGTCTGGAAACAGCAGAGAGGGCTAGGCACCCAACTCCCTGGTCCTGAGCGCATATCGCTTGGCGAGCTTACACGATCCCTCTGCAATCACTCTTGCAAGCATACCCTATGCTCCCACATGACGAATGATACGGGCCTCGTCCAATAACAGATATGATAGCGCGAGAAGTATCGGATACAGGTCATGAGCACTTGACTTCGGTAGCCCTTGTGTTCATAATCAATGCCACGATCAACCTGTTCACTGGAATGAGACGTCGCACACATGTATACAATTGGAACACATACCCGTAAAGCCCTAACACTTCGGCGAAGATGAGAATGAGAACCATCGCGACAAAGATACGCGACTCGCGCACGTATGCGCGCACACACTGCGCATACAGTACGTCAGAGAGCCGGACTCCTTCTGCTGAGACGTGACACGCACCGAATCTCCGACGATGCCGATCGCATAGCCAGCAGCGAGTCCGGTGAGTCCACAGGACAGCCCTGCGCCGAGGTGAATAAAGCCAGCGAACAGCGAGTAATCTTGTGACGAGTCCACTAGAGCACACGGGTGGATTAGCATGCGCCGGGTTGTTGCCTTCAGACCGCTTACGGCTACCAGCGATCAGCACTGACACAACAAGGCCATAGACGGCGATAATGCCGGACATGACAACGGGGATGAGGGACTGCCAGGACGTTAGTTGGAGGGCTTGGAGCCTTGCTCATGAACACACACCTTCATGATCAACTCTGGCCTGAATTGACCAAGACCAGCAATACCGATGCCTGCTTTCGATGTTCCATAAGCTGCGCCGACCGCTACACGGGAGGAGGGTCAGGTAAGCCTAGGCCTATAGGAAATGCTATGATGAAGACAGACTGCTGAAGATCATCTGCGAGCCCGCTGGTTAGCCTGGCCTCGAGCTCGCGTGTCATACCACTTACCGACGACGCAACTCCTGCAAAGCCGAAGAACGGCGCGTATGGGGGACAGGTGGACATGGCGGTGAAGTGTAGGGAATCGTGCACTTTGAGCAACGCGCGCTAGCCAGGAAGTGCCGCGTCGGGCTGAGTTTGAACGACGCCTGCGCACCGCGGCTTCAACGCGCTCACGTCCATCTCCCTCGACATGGAGGCTTTGTTCTTCAACGTGAGTCCCTGGGCAACTTGGCTGTTCTCGTGACGCCTGATTGACACAGTGCTCAAGGTTGACACCGGCTTTCTGGAGGGCATCGTGCGAGGCTACCGCGCGGGCATCCTCACCACTGGCCAGTACGCCAACTTGACACAGTGCGAGACTCTTGACGGTGCGCAGTCAGACCAGCTGCTAACAGCTTGTTAAACTGACGTCCCAAATGGCCAGATGTAAAGACCCAACTGTCCTCTACCGACTACGGTAACTTCCTAGCGGAGGAACCGTCACCCATCTCCCCGTCCACAATCGCCGACAAGGCCCTCAAAGTCCTCGTCGATCAGTTCAACTTCATCAAAAGCAACTCAGTGTATCCTCTAAACAAGTTCCTCGAGTACATGACGTGCGTTTGAGCTTTCGCGCGAAGCCCGAGTACATGCTAACGAATGGATGCAGTTACGGCTACATGATCGACAATGTCATCCTCCTTATCACAGGGACGCTGCACAAACGGGAAACCAAGGAACTCTTGCGTCGCTGTCATCCATTAGGCTGGTTTGACACCATGCCCGCACTCACCGTCCCAACGACCACCGAGGAGCTCTACGAGTCTGTGTTGGTCGAAACCGCTCTCGGTACGTGACACCCCGCGCTTCTCGCCCGCCGCCCAAAGTGACATCCCCCACTTAGCGGACTACTTCCGCGACTGCATCTCCGCCAAGGAGCTCGACACGCTCAACATCGAGATCATCCGCAACACGCTATACAAGGCGTACCTCGAGGACTTCGCCTCCTTCTGCGAGTCCATTGGTGGGCCTACTGCGGAGGTTATGGGCCGCATCCTCGCCTTCGAGGCGGACCGACGCACAATCAATATCACGATCAACTCCATCGGCACGGCGGTGTCGAAGGAGCAGCGCGCGCGCCTATTCCCGACGATCGGGCGGCTGTTCCCCGCAGGCAACAACGCGCTCGCCAAAGCGGACGACATGGATCAGGTGCGCGCGGCATGCGATCCGATCCAGGAGTACCGCGTCTTTTTCGAGGCATCAGGCAATGGCGTACCCGAGCTGCTGCATGACGGCGAGAGCGAGGACGATGACGGGTTCAAGATGGTCGCGCAGATTGACGACAAGTTCTTCACGGAAGAGGTCAACCTGAACAAGCAGGCGTTCCTGCAGCAGTTCCAGTATGGTGTGTTCTACGCGTACTTCAAGCTCAAGGAGCAGGAGATCAGGAACGTGACGTGGATCGCCGAGTGCATTGCGCAGGAGGCGAGGGACCGGATTCAGGACTACATACCCATTTTCTGACGATGCGAATGCTGTAACCTCATATTAAGTTTATTACTGGCATATACGTTTAATTCCCTCCACGTCTGCAGCAATCAATTGGCGTGTTTTTGAAAAGTTGATAATACAAGGGAAGATCTACGGATATTATAAAAATACAGTACCCTGGTATTGTGGGTATTAAGCAATAATGGATGTTGACGGACGTGAAGAAGAAATCTATGCAGCGACGGCAAGAGGTGCGGTCAAAGCCACGGGCTCCTTCGTTTTCTCCTCGACAACGGCGTCCCGTTCGTGCAATGTCTCGGTAGGACTGAGACTGCCATCCCTATCGTCCAGCGTGTCGACCGGCCATTGCACGCCAGGCCGATCCAACTCGCCGCGCAACCAGCGTGCTCGGCGCTCGGCGCGGCCGACCATCCACGGGCCCTCGTTGCCGATGTGACAACCTCCAACGTGCACGCAGTTGCATTTGCCGCCAAGGCTCTCTGGCAAATTCTCTGCGTCGACGAGGTCAAGGAGCGCGTGTTTGTAGTCCTGGCCATAAATGGATATTTTGGCGACGGTCTGCGCGGATAGCCATGGTTTAATAATACTCCAGATGGCGGTGAACGACGATGGCGCATTGATGACCACGAGCTGTCCCATGCTGCGCAATGCCAATTCGATGCTGTGCGGGAAGGAATGACTGGCGGTACTCACGTCTCTGGAAAGTACTCTTGCGATATGTCGAAGGAATGATGAGCCAGCCATTTCATTTGCCAGAACTGAGATAGGCTGTACTATGCTTAGGGAAGGCTGTCATTCATGCGGGAGCGGACGAACCTGTATCCTTTGAGATCTACGACCACCAGGGCTTGCTCTATGGTTCGGCCGGCCTGGGCCGAAGCTGCGGGGAGGACTTCCGCAGTGAGCGACTCCGCATTGACTAGGATTGTCTGCCAGTGTCGTTCAGGCGTGACATGCTTGTAGAGCTTTGACAGGTTTATGCTGCCGAGAGCCTGGATGTTGAGCGGGCGCCCTGTCTGAAAGGGCTCAGCGCCGGAGACACATGGCGCTTGGAATGGAGGAACGGCACCTTGTCGGTCTGCAAGCGGGAATGGGTAAATGCAAGGCGCACAGCAAGTGTGCAACGGGATGCGCACCTTGTGAAACCACATCGGCCAGTACCTGAAAACCTCCTCGCGCTCCGGGAACTGGGGGAGATGGGGTCAGATTGCGGAAGGACAGCGGGCGGACGGGACGGACGTCGTACGGGTCGAGCTGGCGATAGAGCGCGTCGATGCCGACGCCCTCTGTGGTGCGGCGCCACTCGAGGGCGGCGAGGATCATCTGCTTTGCCTGCTTGACGTTGAAGTTGCGCGCACGCATGAAACGCCTGGGACGGGGGTGAGCGGGCAGGGCGGGCTGATTGATTGTGCAACAGACAATAGGGTGGCATCGTCGTCGTCGAGGAGATCGGTGTGTGTGAAGACGTGGTCGGCGTCGAGCTCGCGGCGGAGACGGACGAGGGCGGCGTGGTGGTCGTGTGTGAGGGGGCGTGTGCTGGACATGCGGGTCGCCGACGGCGAGGACGGGTTATAAGAGCGGGAGCGGGGGAGTGCGGGCCGAGCGGGATCGGGGTCGGAGATGACCGGGGTGTGTCCGGGTGGCGGGCCGCGGCCCCATTAGCGGATATGCGAGGATGCTAAAGCGGGGGATATTGAATGCGGTGACAGTTGGCATCCGCCGATGTCAGTCGAGCCTTATAACCAGCACCGCGCGCACATGCGCCCCCGCTCTCCCCCCATGCCACCCAGCCACCCATGGGCGACATCCCCGTCCCCGCCCTCACACAGCCCATCCTCGCGCACAACATCACCATCATCCTCATCGTAGCCCCGCTCGGCGCCATGCTCGTCCCCATCGTCGGCACCCTCCTGTTCTTCACCCCGCCACACGCCCGCAGGCGCCCCGTCTTCATCCTCAACATCGTCGCCTGCTGTCTCGGAATATTACAGGCCGCATATAATCTCGCTTTCACGTCCCTCATCGTCCTCTATCCGTCTCACCAGCTCCCTGCAGTCGTCTTCTTCCTCGAGATCATACTCCTACTCCTCCCGCCACTCTTTATCGACTCCATCCTCCTCTTTCGTCTCCTCGCATTCTACCCCGTCCAGCTCACCCCTCCCCGCACTCTCTCCGCACTCTTGTCCGTACCTGTCGCCGTCAAATTCGGCCGTCTCGCCACTCTCCTTGCCTTTCTCGTCACCTACCCTATGGACAGACTGCGCGGGCCGCGGGTCGATGCTGTCCAGGGTCTTATCTGGGGGCGCGGCTCGCTCATAGTCATCCTCTTCGCTCTCCAGGCTCTCGACAACGCGTACGCCCGTTCTCTTATCCCCCCGGATCGCCTCACCAATCGTTTTCCAGCTATGCGTCCTCTCTTTTCCTCTACAAGCTTTGGCGCTTCAGGAAAAAGGGCAAGAACACAGGCACCAGCAGTCGGTTTCTTCCTCATCTCGATCAATTTCCTCCGAACTGACCGCTCTTTCCCCACATCAGACGACGTGCTCGCTCGTGTGCCTGCCGCATTTACCATCGCTCTCGGCAACTACGTGTTCCCCGTCGCCATGAATATCATCCAAATCACCCTCATGCTCACCATGCCGCACTTCATCAATGGCATCTACATCATCTTCGCCAACAACTTTGTCACCATACTTGGCGTGGTGTTCGCAACGGTCTGGACCAGCCAGCAGAACTGGGTCCTACGCCACCTGGTCGAGACCGGGGCCGATGCGAGGACGGTGTCTGAGATGCAGTTTCGGGTCAAAAGCGTGTCGACCAACTCCTCCGAATACGATGCCGAGGAGGCGCTGGATTATCGGTGACGCGCCCGCCGTTATACACCAGCTGCGTCCACAGGCACTCCACTACGTGTCTGCGGCGTCGAGCGCATTCATGCGCTTATATAAGGTCTGTCAAGTTTTTGATGTTCTGTCCGTCGTATGTTATTAAATTTCATTTGGACGACAGCGTCCGGTTGCTGGCTTTTACCGGGCTCCCCGCCCCCCAACATGCGCCGTAACTCGTGGTAGGTACGCCGTTGCAAATGATACCCTTGTCATCACTGACCCGCGTGGTAGATGGTCGCACTCGCGTCCCTGCACACAGTGCGGGATGGCCGAGTCCACAAGCGACGTCCATCATTTTGATGGATGACGGCCTCCACGGGCGCAGGGTCTTTCCTCGTAGCCTACGGGGACTCCATTGGCAGGATGCACTCTTGCCTCTGAACGGAGTGGGTGAATGGGTTCTGGCTCATATACTCAGATAGGTTACTGCCCACATGTACTGGCTCTGCGTGACCAGCAACGAGCGCTTGAAAGTTGCAGCGTGAGTCGAATTATATGAACGAGGCGCCGCCACTGTTCCCTATCTCTCGGCATACTGCTGTCCACATGTGTCCGGATGTCGGTGAATGGATTCTGATGCAAGGCCTGGGCAAGGGAACGCGGCCGCCGCTGCCACCCAAGTACGTTCCGACTCGCACGACCCACCGCCGCCTGCACCCACGAGGATTGCCGTAACTTGTGAAGCACCGCACTCGCCGCGATTTTACGCTTAACTCGACATCATCCGCGAAGACAATCGCGAATGTCCCCGGCTTATCCATCCATCACGCCACGCTATCCGCCTTCGCCGACGGTCTCGCCCCCAGGCGCTGACACTTATGAGCTCTTCGGCGCAGGCTCTATACGGAAGTCATAACGTTTATCGATCCACGCCTCCTGAATTAATGCATCGGCCATCGCTACGTTCTATGATAGGCAGCAGGCCCTCGTACCTGTGAATCACGGGCGGCGTCGACTCCGCGCTCAGCCCTGGGCCTGCGCCTCCAACCACTCCAGCAGCCTCTTCAGGCGCTCCTTTCTCAACGGCACCCACAGCGTCTCTGATGCGCCCAGCGTGCCCATGCCTGCCGTGACCACCAGCCCGTGGTCGCGGAACTCGCCCAGCAGCGCGCGCAGCGCCGTGTCGTTCGTCGCGACGAAGTTGTCCCGCGCGAGCGTGAACAGCATGTCGTACGCAATCGCCAGCTCCGCCGCCGCCGCCGTCTCTGCCTCCGCGGCCTCCAGCGCGCCCAGCTGGTGCCGCGCGAGCAGCGCAAACAGCTTCTGCGCCTTCTGCGTGACGGACAGCAGCACGTGCTGCGCCGCGGTCTCCGTCATCTGCGCGCCGCCCGGCGCCCCCGCCGAGGGGCCGCGCGCAGCGGACGCGGGCGTGGGCATCGCGCGCAGCGAGGCCGGGTCGGAGAACGCGAGCTCGGCGGCGTACGGCGCGAGCGTTGTCAGGTCGTGCCACAGCCAGCGCCCCGAGGCGAGCTCCGCGCCCGCCCAGAGGAGCGGCGCGTTGAGGTGGTCGACCGACACCGCGAGGCGCACGTCGGCGCGGGTGTGCAGCGCGGCGAGCAGGGCCCTGGCCTTCGGCGAGCGCAGGGCGGGGGCATCGTAGTTGTGTATGACCACGTACACGGGGCGCGTCGTGGCGGGCGCGTCCTCGGGGCGGGGTGGTGGGGGGAGGGCGGAGAGGACGTCTTTGGGGGCGAATGAGGGCTGGAACGCGTTCACGACGAGGA